>CM066194.1:27159458-29559458 GCA_033675215.1 Rhodiola kirilowii | reverse complement strand
CTCCTAGATCAGTCTCTGGCTTCGGTACTCTTCTTGGGGATTGCCTTATATCTTGGCAAATGAAGAAACAAGCTATTCTCTCCAGGTCTTCAGCAGATCTGAGTATAAAGCAATGGGAGCAGCTTCATCTGAGGTACTTTGGCTAATCAGACTATTTGCAGATATGAAGGTCTCTATTCCCACACCTGTCTCTCTTTATTGTGACAACCAAGCAGCAATCCATATTGCCAATAACCCTGTGTTCCACGAGAGACCAAAGCACATAGAACTTGATTGTCACTTTGTTCGACATTACATCAATAACATGATATTGAGCCCTCTTTATGTCCCACCATTGGAGCAACCAACATATCTATTTACAAAACAACTGCCCTCAGCTAATCTCCTACGTCTCCTCTGTATGCTGGGAGTGTCAAACTTCCTCCACTCGCCAGCCAGCTTGATGGGGGGGGGGGGGGTATTGGAGCATAAACATGGCAGATCAATCAGCTTAGATCTGCATGTTTCTGCTTGTTTATGTATTTTATTATGGACAAAAAAGTGGCGTCTTAGTTGCTCTCGATAGTGTTTTATGAAAGCGCGAATCTCTGTTTAAATTCGAGCTTTGGACGACGGCGTTTATCTTTGGGGTCACTTTGTAATTTAGTTTTGGTGTAGTAGTGAGAGTGAAATTTTGAGGGGTCAATCTGTATTGTTTGCTTTGTATAAAAATGCACTTATACGCTACAAATCAATGAGAGCGAAGAACAGAATTTTCCTTGACATTGATTCAGGTGTTTTCGTTCAGCTCCAACGATCCTCCAATCATTGTGTTCTTTAGATAACTTAACGCTATAACATGTAAACTACCTGTGAAGACATTTTTAGAAGAAACTTCGGATCTCGAAGGTTTCAAGTTTTCTTCATTTGTAGTTGTGGTGGATAGTTTAAATCCGCATATTGAGCATACTCAAAATCCTCTAAAGTAGCTTTAAGCTTCCCACTTCCTCGCTTCTAAACAATGTGTAGTTTTTTGATGAGTCGAATTTCTTACTAACTATTCGCTTCACTTTCAATAGACGTTAGTTCGTTTCTCAAATGTTTTCATATCATTCAATCCTCTACTCGGCTTTTCAGATCCTCATATTGATTACATCAAGTTCGGAGACTTAAAGATTAAAATCAAAGGCAAAAATTTCAAGTTCGAAGGCAAAATGAAGCACACTCGATGACAAAATATTCATTTTTAGCCTCTAAATTGTATTAATTAAGAGAGGATCGAATGTAGTCAAAACATTTATAATACCGGTAAAGTACCGGGTCGAACCGAAAGGAGCAAGCCAAGCACATGCACTATATGAGATTGTGTTTCCATTCGGCTATTCTAATCAAAAAAATGTAAAAGAGTGTGTATCACTAAATCCTAAATGGCAACTAATTATAAATAGAAGATAGATAAAAGGGTGTTTCGAGGGGTTACTCCCCTCCACTACTACAGAAGGGGGATTATGCATCGGTTTTTGAGGGCCTTATGCATCGGGTTTGTTCCGATGCATAAGCCAGCGATGCGTAAGGGTCGGACCTTATGCATCGGTTTCTAATAAGCGATGCATAATGTGTACCCTTATGCATCGGTTGGCACTATAACTGATGCATAATGTCCGGCCCTTACGCATCGGTTAGGCCAATAAACCGATGCATAATGTTCGACCTTATGCATCGGTTTTAGTCCCAACCGATGCATAATGTCTTGAAATTTTTTGCAGATTTGGCTTATATTAGCTCAAATCCACTTGAAATTTTTACAAACATCAATTACAAATACCCTGCTGTTTTATTACAAATTGCACTGTTGCTCAACATCGACATACATTCATTTCAAAGATCAAATAGAATATACAAGTACATCTTCTTTCCATACAACAGTGCCAAACAAAAGTTAATATTCGTAATACAAACAACAAACCTAGAGTTGATGTCCTACACCGACTGGGTAACGATCGCTTATATAGTTATACAAGTAGGCGGCGCTTATTTCCCTTACTTCATCGATCTTCGAGTCTTCGTATGATTCGACTCCATTAGGAAAACACTATAAAACAATGAAAAGCAAGAGAAAAGTAAATCAATACAATAAAGTTCCAGTTACTTCAAAACCAACCAAAGTCAACTACAACTTAATGAATAATACAAGTCTAAGAGATTACTTGGCTAAGATCATCAATCTCCGCTCCGTTATTAGCTCGTACAAACTGGATTATGTCCCGAATATAATTCAAAACATAATAACCGCATAAGTGACCCGGTGGTTGTTTTGGACACTGCACGATCAATAATTTCTTATCACACACTATATTAATGCTAAAGCTATTAAAAAAATATAGTAGAAATGAGACTTCGTACCTCAACTACCTTCCAATGTACACTTTGTGTATTTCTCGGTATACATCCTTGATAGTATCGGTACCTTCCCCAAAAATTAATAATGTAACATAATTAGTGAGTGTTAATATACAAGTTACAAGATAGAAGTGAGTCTAAAACTTACGTGTCCACCAAATCCTTTGCATCGACGTTTATTCCTTCTTCACTATTTGATGGATCAAGCCAATACGCTACATGTTGTTTAGGGAAGATGACACATAACATCCAATGCCACCTAACAAAAACAAACTAAATTCAAAAAAAAAGAATTCAAAAAAGCATATAAAACATTATCATTAAGTTATGAACTTACATTCGATTATCCACGTAAGGTAGGAAGTAACAAAAATTGCGATCTCGGTCCGGCATACTCAACCTTGCCACAAACGTTATCAACCTCTCATCTCTGTTGATTGTTGGCGTCATCATGGAAGGATTGAAGAAATCAAACTTAATATCCCAACCCATCATCTCATTGTTCAAAGAACTACAAAGTAAAAAATTTGTGTTAGTTAGACCAATGATTAGGACTAATGATCATCAGAAAATAATCGTGAACATTACCATATAAATAATTCACAAGAAAAGTTCCCTAACGTTGTCGTCTTGTATAGTTCCTTTAGGTCTTGTGTGTTCACAGCGATTCCATAGTCGTCACCGAACACACTCTAGTCGACGTCCACTATAAGCATATCGATCTCTGTTCAACTGTGTCCACACCTCATTTAAAAGTCGACAATACAAGGGCAAGCACTCTATGGATTCATAATCGGTAAGTGGCAAATAAACACAGACCATGTTATCACATTCCTGCATGTTGAATATGATTAATGATAAAAAATTAATTTATGTACAGTATAATAGAAAATGCAAATGAACTTGTATTATTCGATTATCTCACCCTATTACCGACACCGATCAAGTCTTTAGGCCAAGCTACATGGTTCGACTCTGCCTCAATAACATTCTTATACTTCGCATGGGGTACTGGCAATATTGTAGACCGAACGAGAGCGTTTTCAACCTTCACCTATAAATAAAGAACAAATGTTTAGGGTTAGAATGACATACGAATAAGAATGTGACATCTATAGAGAGGCTATAAGGACTGAGAGATGACATCACCTTCAATGTATGTTCTGGTATTTGTTGAAAATTAATAAAATGACCTTTCATGACGCGACCAATGGCCACTTGCTCTCGGTCACCTTCGGCTACCCCCTCGATGAATAATACGCACTTCAGGCCACCCTGTTAGCACGAACAATTAATGTTACATACGTTCCAAAAAATTAAACCAAATTGTTACAAAAAAGAAAGTGAAACATTCTAAACGTACCTCGGGTATGCTCGTCGTCGGGTCTACATCGACATGATAGTGACGGCCGAGGCGATGAGGCATCTCAACGCGAGAAGTATTGGAAGTCGGTGTCGTCCTAGAAGATGTGGATTTCGAGAACCCAATCTTCCACGGAACGTGTGTACCTACTCCTCTGGTACATCCAGGATACTCAGGCGTCCCAATCGCCTCAGACAGTATATCATGTCGACCATGTGGTGAAAAAGATCCTTGACTAGATTTTTCTACTAATTGATCCTATTATCAAGAAATTAGTACCAAAGATTAGTGTACGAAAAAAGTTAAACTACTGGGAAAAAAGGTTAACTACTCACAATAATTTCAACCTCATGCCGAGCAGCCGGGGTGTCGAACTCTTTATTCTTCTTGAGGCGTGCCCTCTTCCACACCTCATATCTCTCTACAGTGATAAAGGTGTCGCTCCCTCTTCAATTACGCCATGCGCAATTAAATCGGCCAACTTCTCGTTTAAAAGCACCTCCTTCACTTTTCTATACCCTCCTCGGCCCATGATGTGCGCATATTCATTCTTAGCCGCTAGAGCCTTATTCTGAGCAGATAGCTTCTTCGCATCTTCACTTAGTCTATGCTCTACAAATTTCCCCATCCTGTAGTAGTGCTCCTTGGCGTTTCTCAATGATCACATACAAAATATTCAAGCATTTCATGGTGTCAAATAGTTTCAATTCCGTAGAAATGATCATATTCAGTACATCCAAACCTTCCTAAGGTCCATCGATACTTAGGTAGAGTTTTAAAATCAACATGTTACTTAGGCATTTCATCAAACACTTCGTTACATGTAATATATGAAGAGCTTAGTGAACATGAATTTAACACTATTCATTATGATTAATTGATGATTTGCTTGATGGCCAAATCCAATAAATCAAACATTTAATCCTAGTCAAGCATTCATATCCTAAGGTTCACTTTCATGATTAAGATATGAATCAATTTCTCCAACTAAAACTGTTCCCTAGCTCTTTCAAGTCATAGGTTCAAGTTTTAGTCTAATATATCACATAGGCATTTAATCAAACACCTTCTAGCATAGCATTTCATAACAAACAGAAAATGAAATCAACAATCATCCACATGAATTTCATTGTATATACAATAATCACAGAGTGCGAAGGAGGGTCCTAAAACCTCAAAACACAAGGACTACTCAAACATCATTATGATAACATGTTTCCCATACAAAACCACAAAGAGGAAAAAAAGATGAGTATAGAAAACCCAAGTTGTACATGTTGAGCAAGCTCTAGATTCCTTCCTTGATCTTCTCCCTTCTCTCCCGAGCAATCCTTTGATGATGGTGAGCCTTCCTTAGCCTTTTCATCACACTTTTTCTCTCTAAAAACCACCACCCTTAGGTCAAAAACATCTCTTTCTATTTATACGTTCGAAACTGAGATTTTATGTTTTTGGCCCAACCGGTCGGGTGGGACTTGAGCCGGTCGGTTGGGAGTGGCCCAGTGCAATGCTTGACAATGGAGGTGCCCAACCGGTCAGCTAGAATTTCAACCGGTCTGATTTACGGGGTCTTTTTTGCTGTCTTACTTTCCGAATTAGGTCTTGGCTTAAACTGAAGAGTTGTAACCCTTTGAGTTAGCTTTCCAACAAGATATGGAGCAACCAATTTAGACACCGTATGTGCCCTAGGCATGCAAAATAAGTCAGAAAGGTCAATCTGCCCTGTTTTGCACCGAAACTCCTTGTTTTGCGCCGAAACTTCAATTTTTCATGCAATATTGGTATTGAAGTCTTGAATTCAATGTGGTATCATTTTGTACCTGAAATGTGAAAGCCAAGGGTCAAATGACATCAAACAAAGTCAGAAACGACTCAAAGCTAAAGTGAAAAACGGCTATTAATGAGTCAAAAATTTGACTTATCAACACTCCACACTTAAGCTTTGTTAGTCCCAAATAAAGTATATGCACATGTCAAGAGTAAGCAAACAGCAAAAGCTAGTGGCACTATGTTTTGTCGCCCATTTGCTCTAGGTGTTTATTTCAAGGCCTCAATCATTATTCCTAAAAATTTCAACAAAAGACAAATGAAAGGATATACAACCTATATAGCTCCTTTTCGTAGGCGTTAGGAATGCATTTATCATATGCATTAAGCCTTTAAACCCCTATGCTACCCTAGTGGAGTTATAGTCTTGTGAGAGTTTTCCAAAAAGGGAATACTCACAAATCCCAAATGCACCTATCCTGTGAGAATGAATTCAAGAGTGCTCAACCATAGCGAGGATTTCTAAACACAAATCCTTCACCCCAAACTAGGACTACCATCACATTATCATCAAAAGATCTTTTGAACAATTTAAGTACACATGAGGTTGTGCATTCAAGATCATCAATGCTAGGGCTATAATCGTCTGATCCAAAAGTCTACTCATTTTCAAGGCAACACAATAGAACCAAAGTTGGTAGTTTGCACGAAGAGGTATCAATCACTCACCTATGCTAGCTAGGGCTAATCCATGGGTTTGCGACATGGAACTCATTCCCAAGTCTTAGGCATTTAAGCCTTAATCGATACGGGAAGAGGAGTTCGACACTATGAGTTCTTAGAAAACAGCCATAGACCATGAAATCTAGTTGTCTAATTCAAGACGAGTTCCAGATGGAGTTCGAACTGAGTCTCGAACACTTATCTAACAGTCACCATAAATAGAATAATAGAAGCACCCACAATAAGATATCCAGTTTGGCAACCACCTACTCTGGGGGCTTCCCACACCCTAAAGGGTAGAAAATCTTTATTGAAAAGTTTAGATCTACAGATGGTCTTACGCTTACTATCTTCCGAAAGTAATCACCTAGCCTCTAACACTTCTTCGTCTGGATTTGCGATCTCAGCTCCCCCTCGATCCCCTATGGGTAGGACGAGACTCCCTCGCGACCTAGTCATGGACCTCTCCCGAAGTCCAGAGCCTTCTCCTGAAGACTGACCCCTTCTCCCAAACGCGTGATCTCAGTTTGGTGTGTGCAGCGGTATGTGTTTCACAGTCTGTTCAGATTAGCACACTGAACAGACAGACTCAGCGCCGTCGACTTTCCGTTGAGAAAAGTTTTTTGACCGATCGTTCCTCTTCCTCCTCTGTAGAATATAGGCGTGTATAACTTCTCCAACAATGGTACTGATCAAGGAAACCCTAACCTTGTATTTATAGTACACGGCTGGTTCCAAAATCAATTAGTATATCCAATGTTGAGTATTTAGGAAATCTTTACTAATTATTCTCAAGCTTCCAAAATCTTCTATCTTCAATTTTCTTTTGGATATCCTCTTGATAATCTGGGCAACTTGATAATGTAGCTCGAATATATTGCCAACCAATCTGATCTTCAACAGACTCCAGCATATAACAGACATGAATCAGCATATCGTCGATATTAGGAAATTCCCAGATTAGGAAACGTCCATGCTTCTGTTCCACACTGTATGCGAGTTCCAATCTTCGGTTGAACATCTTCTTGACCTCTGCTTGAACACTCTGAAGACGTTTTGCCAAAAGTCATGCCATACGTGGGAACAATAATCTCCCCCTTGGCATTTTTGTAAAACCAAAGCATTTATATCTAACTACCTAAACTTCAGAGACTCGTACTGGTAAGATTGAGGAAACTAAGTTGTCCTCAAAATTACTCCCCCTTTTTGCCACAAATCGGCAAGGGGTGTTCAAAATAAGAGTTCAAATTAAGCAAGTACGAAAATAACAGTACTTCCAACAGTACGACAAACTGTAAATGTTCAAAAATCAGGGTCAAGTTAAGGTTTTTAAGATAAACCTTCATCCTCTTCTTCATCAGCTTCAACATCACTGGGATATCTCAAGGCGCGCACTGACAGGTCATCGTCGGTACCTGCAAATTTGAAATGTTCCTTAATCTAGACTATGGGTTAGGACAGTGGCAAGCAAGGGTCGAACCCTAGGGAGCTAGATAGCTACTTAATGTTCTGTAAGAAAGAAAACAATTGGTTGTGAGTGAAGGAAACAAGTAAATAAACGAGTGGGTAATAATCAGAGAGAGAATATTCAGACTAGGGTTTGATTGTGACTTGTTTTATCATTGACTTCTAAATATCTAATTCATAGTTTCTAAGTGTGGTTATCCTGACAAAAGTGATACCCCAAGTAACCCGACAAAGGTGTTACGCCACAACTTAACCCGACAAAGGTGTTAAGCTTCTAATTCCCCTAGGTTTAATAACCCGACAAAGGTGCTATTTAACCTAGATGTGCTATCTATCCAAACGACAAAGTATTAGATAGATAATAAAGATAAAAATATTGATCAACCAAGCTTTACGACAAAGTATCCACCTAGTCTAGCAATATTTCATGATAAGGCACGAGAATTAGTAAAACGTGAATAGCATTAAGAACTAGTCTCAAAAACGATCATCACAATGTATAAACCCTAGCCCGAATAAAAGGTTTAGTTACACATAGCCATGGAATAAAAAGCAATAATTAAAAGGGACAAGTGTTCTTCTCTATAGCCGAGAGAAGTAAGGAATCGGGCAGTGAGGGCTGAGTACCGAGAGGACTTCGAATGGAGGAAGAGAGCTCGGTATTGAGAGGAGAGAACTCTTCGAATTGGGATGATGTAGAGAGAGGAGCTCTCCACGTTTTGGGATGCTTGAAACCCTTGACATGAGGCTGTATTTATAGAGAAAACTCAGGCATTAAAGCTTCCAAATTGAAGTCGGTCCAAAAACAGTTTTAGGAAACATGTCCTAAAACCAACTTTGCTTGGTCTCTAAGTTTTCTTCTTCTGCAAGTCTTCCAGATTTGTGTAGAGCCTTCCAGAACCTTCTAGAAGCCTCTAAACCATCGTGCATGGAATTTGGATTTTTCCCGAAGTTACTATTTAAGACCCGTAGTACTGTTCACCCCGGAATTACTGTTCACGCCGGAATTACTGTTCATGAGCCGAAAAAACTGTTCACGACGCTCCTCTGGCTTTGTTCTTCAACTGCGATGCTTCTGGCATGAAAAAGCCGTCTTTTAAGCGCGTTTCCTCCTAGAGCTTCCGAAACACCTGAAATGCAAAACAACACTAAGAAGTAACTGTTTGCATGATAAAGTGCTGGAATTGATGGGATTTGTTTACTCGATGAGTCGTATAAATACGGCTCATCAAACCACCCCACACTTAAACTTGTTCGTCCCGAACAAGGACTAGGTCATAAGAGGAAAAAATAAATGTAAACATCACAAAGCTTCGGCATCCTAGATAATGCTACATGTATATGATTCGGCTAATCTAGATTTCACCTTTCTATGCATACTTGTTACTAAAAGCCTTGTGCGAAAACATGGAGTAAAGATACATGTTACCTTTGGGCTGAGATGAAAATCAATTCGGATGTCTCGGGAGATAGTCCTTTTTGACCCATGAACTGCACTCTCGAGACCGAGCTCTCGCTATATGGTTACGCTTCATTGCTTTTTCTTGCACGTGATTGATTCGAGCTTCAAGGTGTTTGAGTTCTTTTTGGACAGCTTGTAGTGACTTGGTTTGATACTTCACTTTTGTTGCGGTGCAAAACTTCACAATGGAATGAATTTGTTTCTTTGCTACGGATTGTGACTGCTCGTTCCTACTTGCTCTCACTCATCCTCGTCCTTTTGACGCAAGTCAAGCCAAGGGTCGCTTGTCTATTTTCCCGGCTACTTGGACTAGAGTTTGGACGGTGTGATGTATTCCCGTCCCAACCAACCGCAAAAGTACCACAGTGGCGGAGCAGACTCGTAACCATGTCGCCTCAAAGTGCTAGCCTCCACGAAATCCACATAACCATATAACTCGAATTCGGTCCTTTGAATGTTCTGTCAGGTCTCTCTAGGACGTTTCTATCAACTCCACATCCTTGTTTATCTCAACTAACAAAGGCACGTAGTGGGTTAAGTTCACATGTAATCGCACAAGTCAAATTTCACTAAAGACATGCATGTAATCGGCTCTATCTATTTCACCTTATCAACATTCAATACCGCAAATCTAGGAAATAGAGAAGAAACATGTACAAAAATTTTAAAAATTTCGGGAAACGTGCTGACTCTATGCAAGGTGCAAGAAAGAAAACGTGCTGACTTGATGACTGACTCTCCCACCCCACACTTTTGAAATAAGCCGTTTCCTCACGGCACGACTTAGACTCTAGACTCACATGCATGCAAACAATATGGAAAAGGAGAGAAAAAAGATGGAACAATACTCCCCTGATGGTGTCGTGGCGTATGAATATGGGGATGTCCTCGGCATGCGCTCGCATGGTATCCTTATGCGCTCGCATGGTCTCGACCAGTCGCATGAAATAGTTGTGCGTTCGCACAATGTCCTTGTGTGCTCCCATGCGGTCGAAGTCCCAGCCTTATGCGCTCGCATACTCTCGTCATGCGTTCGCATGATCTTGACCAGTCGCATGAAATCCTTGTGCGATCGCATGACTGGGTGTGCGTTCTCGTCCAGTGCTGTATTGAGGCTTCGTGCGATCGCATGATGTGCTTGTGCGTTCGCACAAAACTGACCAGTCGCATGAAATCTTCATGCGATCGCACGTCTTGTTATGCGAGCTCGCATTCCCTGCATGAAAATCATCTCCTTCCAAAGTACAATGTGACGAATGTGACTTCAAGACTCAAATAAAACATAAATAAAATTAAGAAAAATGAAAGAATGCCGGGCTGCCTCCCGGTGAGTGACAGGTGTCGTTGTACCTGTGCAAAAACATTTATATTTTTCCGACTAGCAAGTGGTAAGTCGAGTCGAATCCACAGAGATCGGTTGAGAATCTATTCACTAAGTAAGAACGTAAGAAGGGGGGGGGGTTTCGATCAAGTAATAATAAACACAATTTAGCAACAATGATCACTTGTCAAGATGAGCAATTGTCACACGAATTCAGGTATCAAATGTCAAAGAACAGTGCAAGCTAGAACTTTTGATTGTGATGCAAGACTAAATCATTAACTCAACCGTTTTGATTTCTAACGTTTTACAACTTATAGCTCCCCGCTAGGTTGCACTACAAGTTGTCCTAGGGTGTCAATCCTAGTGGTATATTACTCGTATCCTAGTTTACTATCCCCGCTAGGTTGCTAGTAAACTTTGACAATAGAAATCAACAAACTAACAAGAACTCCCCCGCTAGGGTTCCATTCATGCTAGCACATCAATTCCATGAACATAGCATAGTAATATGACACAAAACATAGAAATTCTATATGAGTCTCAAGTCAATACATCACAATTTCGAGTTTTAGCCTGCACAAATGAGTTTAGCTACTCATCGAAATGCAATTCATCATAAAGTAATTCAGTGAAATGAAATAGAAAAAAATACTGTTGTTGAATTCTCTTCCAAGCTCCCTTCAATTCGCAGCTTTTTGTCACTGCCAAAGTTGACTTCTAAAATCCCAGCGTGTGCCACAAACCAAAACAATATCATCACCTCACGGCCAAAAGAAGGGAAAATCCTCCCAAAATTCACACCAGCAAATCCACGGACAAGACAAAAGATCTAAAGAAAACAATTGCCACTTTTCTTTTCTCAATTAGAACTCACGACCAAACCAAAAGACAAATTGCTGTTCTATCCTTTCTCCAAACTACACGGACCAAAACCTTGGTCAAAAGAAGACAACTTCATTTTTCCTTCCTTCTTCTTTTTAACTTCTCCAGCGTGGCTTTTCCAATTCTCCATTTTCTTCTAACCCTTCGAAATCTGCTTGTGTTTCTTCCAATGTGGCTCTTCGAAATCAGCTTGTGCTTTCTCCGAGAATATGCAAATTAATTTCAGGAAATTTGACAGTTGGAAATTCCGCACGGACGCCTCTTGAATTTTGTCACCCGCGGACGTCTTGACAATTACGTTAAATCTTTATACGTCCGCGCCGGAACTCCACAAGCCCTCCGCGTGATTCCTTGACTCAGATTTCATTCATTTCGGTCTTTATTTCTTTCCGCGCCAAACATCTTCTAAAAGCTCTCTTTAGCAGCTATTCCTTCCATGGTCTCCGAATGTACCTGAGAATGAAAACTACAGACAGGTAGTGAAATAATATAAAGATAACACTAAGAGACGGGGTTTGATTGTGACTTGTTTTATCATTGACTTCTAAATATCTAATTCATAGTTTCTAAGTGTGGTTATCCTGACAAAAGTGATACCCCAAGTAACCCGACAAAGGTGTTACGCCACAACTTAACCCGACAAAGGTGTTAAGCTTCTAATTCCCCTAAGTTTAATAACCCGACAAAGGTGCTATTTAACCTAGATGTGCTATCTATCCAAACGATAAAATATTAGATAGATAATAAAGATAGAAATATTGATCAACCAAGCTTTACGACAAAGTATCCACCTAGTCTAGCAATATTTCATGATAAGGCACGAGAATTAGTAAAACGTGAATAGCATTAAGAACTAGTCTCAAAAACGATCGTCACAATGTATAAACCCTAGCCCGAATAAAAGGTTTAGTTACACATAGCCATGGAATAAAAAGCAATAATTAAAAGGGACAAGTGTTCTTCTCTATAGCCAAGAGAAGTAAGGAACCGGGCCGTGAGGGCTGAGTACCGAGAGGACTTCGAATGGAGGAAGAGAGCTCGGTATTGAGAGGAGAGAATTCTTCGAATTGGGATGATGTAGAGAGAGGAGCTCTCCACGTTTTGGGATGCTTGAAACCCTTGACATGAGGCTGTATTTATAGAGAAAACTCAGGCATTAAAGCTTCCAAATTGAAGTCGGTCCAAAAATGGTTTTAGGAAACATGTCCTAAAACCGACTTTGCTTGGTCTCTAAGTTTTCTTCTTGTGCAAGTCTTCCAGATCTGTGTAGAGCCTTCCAGAACCTTCTAGAAGACTGTAAACCGTCATGCATGGAATTTGGATTTTTCCCGAAGTTACTGTTCACGACCCGAAGTACTGTTCACGCCGGAATTACTGTTCATACCGGAATTACTGTTCACGAGCCGAAAAAACTGTTCACGACGCTCCTCTGGCTTTGTTCTTCAACTGCGATGCTTCTGGCATGAAAAAAGCCGTCTTTTAAGCGCGTTTCCTCCTAGAGCTTCCGAAACACCTGAAATGCAAAACAACACTAAGAAGTAACTGTTTGCATGATAAAGTGCTAGAATTGATGGGATTTGTTGACTCGATGAGTCGTATAAATACGGCTCATCACGCACCAATCGATTGATTCTTTTCCTTTGCTCTTGTTCAGCCTCTAGTATAATCTCCAGTTCCTTCAGCATCTGTGCATGTTCAGTTCAGGACATCTTCTCACCAACAGCAGCTCTCCTCTTAGACGACTCAAGAGCCTCCTTCAGATCGTTCTTATGATGACCCTTGAATAGCTTGTGATCAACACTTAACGTATGAGGGTCTCTTGAGAGACTGTCCTTGTTTGTCTTCAGCTCTAGATGCTGGTATAGGATGAGCTCATAAATCAGTGAGGGAAAACTAAACTGGTGAAGAGACTTGGTGGAGGTGGCTAGTAGATGATGAGCTCAGCTATCTGTTGGAACATGATTCTTCCCATGTTGATACGCATTCCATTCCCAATCTGATAGTCACATGTCCTTGCTGACAGTGGTTCTGTGAGAAGTAGGATTCTAGTTCACAATGGCGATGAAGAATAGCATCGAGTAGAAAGTAGTAAGGTCAGCTACTGGGATTGAACTATCTTCCCAGAAAGGGTATGAACTAGCAGTCAAGTAGCTTGCAATTTTATCATAGTCATATGCTGCTTCGTCCTCGACTGGATCATCCATAGAAAAATACATGTTGATGGTTTCTGGATCAAGCATAACCTTCTTACCTCTCACAAAGACTATACCATACTCTTTATCACATGTAATCCCAATTGTTTTGGCAGATTTGCGATAGTTTCTAGCACCAACGGTTCATTAAACGGCTTACTCCTCGTTAGTGTCCAGAGCAGACTCGTCTCTATCAACAGCTAAATGACTTCCTTTCCTTTGTACTTCTTTTCTTCCAGTATCCATTCATGAATGATCTTTCTTTTCTGAACAGCCTTCCACTTGGCTGCTGCTTCTTGACAGGAAACCCACATGCCATGCTTAGTCACTCCAGTTGGGACACTAGTAGGAACTGCTTTTGGAACATTCCTCTTACTCTTTTTAGATGCACTTGCTCCCCCTGCATCTGAGCTTCCATAGTTTTGCATGGTAGTTACCTTGGGAGGGAGTGCCTAAATGTTCACTTTCTTCTGTGGCCTCTTCTTGTCAGATTTCTTGAGCTCAACCAACAGTACTGAGTCCTCATCATCCTCTTGAGTGTTCTCGACCTCCGGCTCTTCTTGAACCGTTTCCTGTATCTCCACATCAGGACTCACTGACTGTTGTAGCTTTCTTGGCACCTCTGATTCAGCAGGCACATCTCATTTCTTATTGACAATCCCTTCCTTCTCCTTTCCTTTTGGTTCCCCCATGGGTACTGAATCCTGACCATCTTTATGTGCATCAATATCAATAGGCATCTCCTGCTCTGCTTCTTTCATTTCTACTTCTTGTTCAACTGACTCCTTCACCTCCTTCTGTACCTCAGGTTCATGATGAACGTGCTTTTCAACTTGCTCTGTCCCTGACCTCTTTTTAGACACTCTTCCTTCTATAGCAACACCAGTCTATTCCTTCTGAAAGTCCTGGACCACTTCATCGATTTGTTTATAAACCTCCTCAAGTTCACTGTCCTCTACAAATGGATCTGATTCGATTGCGACATCATCTCCTGGTTCTTGTTGCTTCGATTCATCACCAATCATGGGCATATCTCCATCACCTGTAGCCTCAATTTCATTAGTCTCCTTCATGGCTTCTCCGTCTGACTCTTCATTCAATACTAGACTTCTCTTGCAAGATAATTCAACAAATTGCTCAGTCTCCCATCTTAGGGTTTGGTGGGACTGTTGCCTCAGTCAACTACGATTTGCTTTCTTCCTTCGATATCTTAGTTTCCATCGCATTCATCCTCTTCTCTTTCACCATCATGGGGTTTGTTGTCTTCGCAATCTGTGGATTTTCTGTCGTAACTCTCGAAGCAACACCTTCTGATGATTCTTTATTTTCTCTCTTCGAGTTGGGTGAGGCTTTGACAACATTCTTGGCAGTCTTCCGTGTGTTCACCATCGTTGTCGATTTGCAGCTGCTTGGAAGAATTTCGATAAGATTGTTGAGCTAGGGTTTTTAGAAACTTTTGTGCGAGCGAGCAACAGACAAATAATTTGATTTTCAAATATTTGGACTCCTCAACTTCCCAAAAATTGTCATGCGTATATCTCTTGAGATATTTGTCCAATCACCTCTCTCCTCCTTGATATGCTCTAACGGTTCATAAAACTCCAAATATTTTGAATTGAATAAACAGTTCCAGCTACGTACCATCTGTTCCAGCCCTCTTCTTTGGTAGGTCAGCCCAATTGATTTGCTGGGGTTTTGCTTTTGGCCAACCTCCTTCTGGAACACTTAGTTGGAAACAACACGCAGACCTAGATAGGATCTAAGTGTTTCGATCTGAGCGGCGTCTAGTGGCATAGTGAGTACGTCAGCTACGGTTGTCATGTGTTTAAATGTGACGACCTTCTTCTCCACTAGCTCTCTGATGAAGTGATATCTCATGTCAGTGTGCTTTGTCATGGAGTGTTGAACTGGGTTCTTGGATAGAAACTTATTAACCCTTTCCACTCTGTGTTCAAATAGATTCTGCTTCAACCATATAAACTAAGTGCAGCAGCTCCCTGCAGCGATGCTCTACTGCTCTCCCAACCTATGGTCAATATGTGTTCCAGGGAGGTGTTTCATCTCTACCACCATGGTCTGCTGGAGTTCCTTTTGCATCCGTCTCACAACCACACAATTTACTCCCCCTCGCACATAGCCATAGAACACCGTGGCACACTCGTACCATGCTTTGGGCGCCTGTGTGAGTCCGTACATAGCCATCTTCAGGGCGCATCGAGGAAGTAAATCCCACACTGCACTTCTAGTGAACTCCCCCAGTTCCACCTGCATGGCCTCCACCCATATCTTATGAATAGGTGCTTTGTTGACATTCTTCTACTCTATGGTGGACAGGAAGGATGAGCCGAAAGCTAGTTCACGACAATTGATCTCCTTTGCTTGTTTCTTTATTTCTTCAGATGGATCAATAACTTTAGAGATCGGATGATTCATGACAAGTCTCCAAGAGGGTCGCAGCGTAGTCACAGTGTCATGTGTCACAAATGATATCAGTTGGGCCTCCCTCTGGAACTTCATTTTCTGCGGACTCAGTCTGAAGAGGTGTTTCAGACGATGTCCTACCTCTATCTTCATCATCGCATGAAACTGAGTTTAGGGCAACTTCGTCTTTCACCTTTACAGCAGAGGACACCATACATGTCCCTTCCAATTCCATCTTTTGGTCTTGTTTGTCACATAGACAGTGGCAGCTCCTGTTCCATCTGTGCCTAGAAAGTAGCTTTTGTTTGTTGACCTACTTCCTTCCATCAGTGTGTTTCCATTGCTTTCCAGTACTAAACAGGAATTATGAGTGAATGTAACAGACTGTCCTCCATCACACAATCTACTGATACTGATCAGCTTCACCTTTAACCCATCAACCAGGAGGATATCCTCGAGCTCAGATAGATCCGGAACCGTCAATGTCCCACAGTCAATCACCTGGCCTTTGCCTCCTTCTCCAAACGTAACGAACTGATGCTTGCACAGAGGTCTAACATTGATGAGATATTGAGGATTACCTGTCATGTGAGCCGTGCATCCACTGTCGAGGTACCAGTGGTCTTCCTTTATGTGATTGCTAAGCACACTTCCTTCCTTGTTTTTGGTTTCCTGACTTGTCTGACTCGAGGGGTGACTCATGATTCCATTGCTTTTTGCTCAGCCAGAAGTAGACGGCTCCTTGATTTGATGTGCCCCATTTGATAGCAATACCAACATGTGCGATTGTCTTTCCTCCATTTAGTACCATGTCTGCCACGGTTGGGCATGAGCTGCTTTCTTCCTTGATTCTCAAGCTATTTCTCAGGGTAGTGGTCCACCCTCTGTTCAGCTCTTTGTGCAGGTTTTAGTTTTGCCTTAACAAACTTAGTCTTTCCTGAGCTGCTTTCGCCGTTAACATCGAGACCTCTATGTCCATCTTCAACTGTTTGGGATCTTAGTATGTTCTCCAAGTTCATAGAGCCTGAGTTCAGCATCTTCACAGATCTTTTGAACTTGCTCAATTCTTCCATGGTAGCAGCATGATTATCTCTCTCCATCTCGATTTGTAACTCCAGGGATTCCACCTTGTTCCGAAGGTGAACTTCTTTGCGGCTCAAGTCAACATTCTTTCTCCTTAGCTCAACCATGCCTTTAGGGTGTGTTTCTATATTTTTCTACATCTCAACTTTTAGAAACGACACGGTGCGTAGCGGAATTCGAAAAGCGTTTTGTTGAAAACAAGTGAGCGTTTAGCAAACTTGATTTCAATGAAGTACTACGGAAAGGGTCATGTCAGGGAGCATATTATGGAAATATCTCAACTTGCTTCAAATTTAAAGACCTTAAAGCTTGAGTTATCTGAAAACCTACTCGTGCATTTGGTGTTAATCTCTCTTCCTTCAGAGTACAGTCAGTTTAGGATTTCTTATAACTTTCAGAGGGAGAAGTGAACTCTCAATGAGCTCATTTCATTTTGTGTGGAAGAAGAGGAGATGTTGATGCATGATGAAGCTGCTAATTCTAAGGCTCCAATTTTCAATACTCATATTACATGTCATTTCTGTGAGGAAACTAGACACGTGAAGAAGAAATGTCCCAAGTGGGCTAAGTATATTGCTTGGCGAGTTAAAAGGGGATTGTCTGGACTGCCGATGACCTATTGACGCTGAAAGATGCATCTATTTGGGAATAGGTCATGCGGTAGAGAAGGCAATGATGAATTTCAGATTATTAGCATTTGGTCATTTTGTTTGGATTTAATAGACATTCGTTGTATCATCGATCATGCGAAACTTAATTTATATTTCCAAATTGAGCAAATTCAGTTATTATTGTTCATTTGGTGATAGTAAATTTATTTTATCTATTAAACTCCAATTTTTGGGACCGATATGCATTATGTATATAATAATCTGCCCATGTTGGAATTTGTTCCATCATATAATAAATCCCTACATAAGACTTGAGACTTCAGTCACTGAACATGTTCAAATCATTTAACACTCAAGTTGAGAGACGACACAATTTCAAAAGTAAAGGGAGTTGTATCTCATCGTGGTGGTGAAATCCCGATAGATGTCACCAATCAGATGGACAACGTTTCATGACTATTTGCTAGATACCTAGAGGAATGTGGAATCGTCCCTTAGTACACTATGCCAGGGTCGCCTAACATGAATGGTATAGCTGAACGATGAAATCAAACTCTTAAAGATATGGTAATGAGTATGATTAGTTACTCGAACTTACCTGAAAGACTCTGGGGAGAAGCATTAAAGATAGCAGCCTGTATCCTCAATAGAGTACCAATGAAATCAGCTGCTAAAACACCTTTCGATCTTTGGACTGGTCGAAAGCCAGTTTAAGGCATTTACATGTTTGGGGATGTCTTGCTGAGGCATGTCAAGGAAAATTGGACTCCAAAATAGTAAGCAGTTACTTTATTGGTTACTCGATCAAGGGGTTTTAAGTTTTATGATCCCACTACCAAATCTATCTTCGAGACGGGAACTGCAACATTTTTTTGGATTTTGAGTTTGTGGGGAGAAATCAAGTAAGAAATATTGTTTTTCAAGAAGATGAGGAATCTACTGTTGCCTTTGATTATGTACAGGTTTCTACACCTATCATTCATCAAGAAGCATGCTTTGATTCTCATTCAACAAACAATATTATTCAACGTCAAACTGAGAATTAGGAAATTGCTCCTGAAGTACAAACTCAACAACCTCCGAAAAATGTACCACTAAGGAGATCTACTAGAGAGAGGAGAAATGCAATTCCAGATGATTATGTCGTATATCTCCAAGAATATGAAATAGAAAGTGGTATGATGGAAGATGATCTAATCAACTTTCAACATGCTATGAGAACTTCTAACTCTCATAAATGGATTGAAGCCATGAATGAGGAATTTAAATCCATGCAAGACAATAAAGTTTGGGCACTTGTCCCATTACCAGAAGATGTGAAACCCATTGGTTCCAAATGGATATTTTGAACAAAGAGGGACGCAAAAGGTAATGTGGAGAGGTATAAGGCACGTCTTGTAGCTAAGGGATTCGATCAAAAGGAAAGAACTGATTTCAAGATAATCATGGCGCTATCGGCACACTTTGATCTTGAGTTACATCAAATGGACGTAAAGACGTCATTTCTCAATGGAGACATTGATGAAGTGATCTATATGGTACAACCAAAAAACTTTGAGTGTGGAGTCTCGAAGAATATGGTTTGTAAACTAAGTAAATCCATTTATGGGCTTAAGCAAGCTTCTCGTCAGTGGTACTTTAGATTCTATCAAGTGATAATTTTGTATGGCTTTGAGGCAAACTTGATGGATGAATGTGTGTACCACAAATTTTGTGGGAGTAAATTTATTTTCTTGGTCTTATATGTCGATGACATATTACTTGCCACAAATGATGTGATGTTGCTTCATGATGACAAGCGTATTTTTAACCCTTTATAGTTGTCAAGTTATATGTTTTAAGGGTCTAATTGCAGTCAAATAAAATTTATAAACATTGGTAAGCCAAGGGTCGATCCAAGGAACAACGTGTGTGAGTACTAGCTAACATGTGACCTATTTAGCTATTTCGAATGATTAAAGGTTTTGGTGTGGTGAAATAAATTGCAGAAATTAAATGCATAAAATAAAAAGGTTGTGGCTTGATCAGAGAAAGAATTCCAGGACCATACTTCACCCGTGCCAACCCCACTAATCATGCAATCGTATAACGTAATTCAATCATGCTATCGAACATGGAAATAAACCAAAATAACACTAAACAAGCCGCCCATCAACGGATCATTGTCTACATTAATCTCAATCGTTGAACGTCTCCCGTCCATGGATTATCAACGATCTCGATTATTAAACTCAGGGTTTTTCAGACAAAAGCCAACTTTCCTATTAATTCATGTACTACCATTGTAGCTACCATGACCTAATATCAATTTCATACAATCCGGTTAATACCTAGGACCCATTCATCTTTTGGTAATTAACCTAAATACGTTCTAGCATGCAAACATCCCATTCAATGAAAACATGTAAGAACGATAAATTTAGCAAGATGAAATTGAATATTCAAATTGCAATAATGAAAATCGTTGAATTGATCACACGAAGAGTTGGGTACATGGCACAGGATCCGTAGGATCCCAGAATAAAGAAGACTACTCACTATTCATAGTAAGTTAACCACAAATAGTGTAGATATGAAATTAAGGATGAGATAACCGTAGTGACGATGAAGCTCGTTGAATCCCCGATCTCTTGCGACGTTCTCTGTCTTCTCTCCCAAGTTAGGGTTTTTTTCTTCTCTCAATAAAAGCACACTTCTCTCGCTCAATTCGTCCACACTGGTTTAAGTCAGCCAATCCTCTATTTATAGCTTTCCAAAAGGCCAAAAGACCAAAAACGAAATTAGGAAACAATGACCAAAAATCGGATAAGTATGCACCCGACGGTGAGCCGGTCGGTTCAGGATTTTGCCTTTGGTGTGAGCCGGCCAGTTGGGAGAGCTCCAAAGGACTCAAACTCACTGATAGCTGGAGCCGGGTGGTTATAAATTTTGCCTTGGCATGAGCCGGCCGGTTCGGCGAAGCTTCAAGACACCCGGACTAACTGATAGCTGGAGCCGGCCGATTGAGCTATGGACACTGGATTGAGCCGGCCGGTTCCAGACCTTAGACTCTTTCTCTCGCTTTGATCTCCAGTCCAGCCAGTCTGCTGGTTTTGAGCTATTTTGTCCTGCCGATCAGCTGGACTCTCCTAATGCGCGTTTTGCCCCAAAAGTGCAGTTTGTCTTCGTGTCTTGGTCTTAGGCCATGGTTTCGATGGATAACTACTTTTAACCTGAAATGCTAAAGAAAAGATATCAACTAATGACAATTTGTTCGGAGAACGAGTGATATCCTTCATCGTATGGAGCAATTAATTAGTCGAAATATCGACTTATCAAAACACTTCACACTTAGGATTCAGTCGTCCCGAACAAATGTCGAACAAATGGCAGAATAAATGCAAGTCCAAGTGAGGCTCAACAACCATATGTTTCTAAGCTACCCACTCAAGTGTCATGTGATCAATTCTAACTAAAACAAAAATAAAAAGATAACTCATTATCGTAAAGGACACGAATGCATTTAGCATATGCATCAAGCATTTAAACCCCTAGGCTGCCCTAGTAGGACGAGTATAGTCTCGTGAAGGTTTTCAGGAATGGGACTACCTACAAATCCCATGTACAACTAACTAACGTGTATGCATGAAATGATGCTCAATGAGTCACAGTAAAGTCATGTCATACCTCATATTCATCGTGTTACCTCAACTTCAGGTCAAACATCTTCACCAAAGATGTCAGACAATCATAGATTAAACGAGTCATGCATTCAAACGGTCAATACACATGGCTAGCAAGCGATTAATCACATGTTCTAAATAGTTCTATAGCAACATAATAAGAAATGAATAGTTACACTAAATATGCTCGCCATTCACCTATGCTATCTAGGGATCGTCCACGGGTTCTTGGCGCAAAGCTCATTCTCAAGTGTCAAGGACTAGGCAATGACCCGTAAGAGAAGAGGAGCCTGGCTTAAAAATTTTCTAAAAAATAGTATGAAAATCACATCAAAATTTCAGTGCAAGCACGAGGATCGTCCCTTTGTTTCTAGTACATGAATTTGCAAGACAAGTCATGATCGCACGCAATGAAAAGGTGGAATTACACTACATCAAGCAAAAGGGGGCATAATTTTTTTCTTTTTTTCATACACAAGGGGTGACTTTTCTCACGTTGCCCTTAGTATTATTGTTTCCCTTTTTTTTCTGCAGAAACAACTATGCTTAGGGTCAATTTTCACCCTCATTTGAAAATGCATAACTTTGTTTTTGATTGGGGGCCTATTTTTTGCCCCTCTTTTGACTATTTTTTTTCTTCTAACTCCACACTTAACACTTGACATAGTGTATGAGTAAAGGCGGGCGCATGCAAATCATAACAAGTATAGAGAAACACATACTAGTACTAAGGTCACCTAGAAAAAGAGATGTAATTTAAGTTTTTGACATTTTGTATCGGTGCCTACTAGTATCAAGTCTCAATCATGCTTCAAGAAATACGTAAAGCACGTGATAGACAAAGGCTAGCAATGATAATGACTCGAGAGAATACACACACGATTAAAACTAATACAAGTCCTAGACTTCGAATCCAAAAGAGTGACAATCAATCAAGGAGTATCGTAGAAAATGAGAATTTCAATCGCAATACATAGACAGTTGAGCATATGCAAGAGTGAATGTATGACATGTGATGTATGTGACTATGTGCTACCCACTCCACACTTAAAAATGAGCTTAGTCCCTGAGCGAAGAAATAAAAAATAAGAAAAAGCGCATAGGAACTTCCCTCGTGTGTGAAACTCGATATCCGTGGAGTTATGACTTGAAAGAGTTTAAGTATAGTTTTAATACGGAGAAAATGATACATACCTTAGTTTATCATGAAAGTGAATTCTAAGATATGGATGCTTGCCTAGAATTAAATATCTAAGTTCCCAATGAAGGACATGGGGGAGATTGAAGTTATTATTCGTAAAAGAATAAAAATAATAGAGGGAGCGTCAAGCTTTGACACAATCTCCTTATATAAAGAAGTGTTAAAGAGGTATAACTATTTCGAGTGCCATTCAGCTAGCACTCCCTTTGCTCCCTCTATGAGATGGTATCCGAACACAAGAACGCCAATGTCTCAACTCTATTATTCAAGAATCGTTATGAGTCTTATGTACGCAGAGAAGTACACGACCCGACATTGCTTATGAAGTGGGTAAGCTAAGTTGATACACTAGTAATCCTAATGTGCAACATTCGCAAGTCGTTCATAGGGTACTTTGTTACCTTAAAGGGACCACAAACCTTGGTCTTTTATATTGTGATTTTTCGTCGGTTAAACAGGGATATTCGGAGACTAGTTCGATCTTAAATGAAGAGGATCATTCCTCTATAAGTGGATGGATATTATTCCTGCTTGGGAGAGGTATCATTTCATGGGCTTCAAAGAAACAAACTTGCATCACAAGTTCAACTATGGAATCTGAATTTGTTGCATTAGCTACAGCTGCAAAAGACGCATAGTGGCTAAGAAATATGATTCATTAGATTCCATTATGGGTAAAATCAATATCACCACTAACTATACATTGGGATAGTGTTGCTACGTTGGCTAAGACATACAGCCATGTGTATAATGGAAAGTCTCAACAATTAGGTGTGAGACATAGTGCAGTGAGAAAGCCCATTCTCCACAGGGATATTTTGATTGATTTTATTTGATTACAAACAAATTCAGCTGATGACTTGACAAAGGGATTAGCTAGAGACTTAGTCTCTAAGTCGATTAAGGATATTTGTGTAAAACCTGTATAATTTTCTATTGGTGGGATACCCATTTCATTCCAACTAATTTTAGAACACATTTAATGTGGAAATCTCACAGCTAGAAAATAGTTGAAGACAAATCATTATCCCTAAGTGTGTGTTCGTGACCTATATGTCATAGGTTCAAGATGATCTCTTTTTAATAGAATCTTTTAAAAAGTGCTAGCTATGGAGCACAATCGGGTAATGTTACCTACTAAAGAATCTACCTGTATGAACGTGACATTTTTGGCCGCTTCATGAGATTTCGGGTTGATCTCAATACATTTATGAATGGATATGCAGTCAAGGGCCATAATAATCAAATTAAACTTGAGTTTGGGAAGTAAATGGTTCAACTTTTTAAGGCACCATGATTTTGGATATTTGATGCATAATTGCACTAAGAGAAAATTCAATCCCTGTGACATTTTTGCCTATGTTTGAGTTGCTTAAGAAAAACAATTTTGTAAAACAAAGATCACCCTGAAATGGGGGAGGATTGTTGGGGATTTTATGGTTTATGAATCTATTAGGGTGTTTAAACATATTAAGAAATATTGACATAGTGATATGAGGCAATTCAGGAGGTGTTTCAACCCAAATCTGGGTTGTCATCCTGAGAGATTCGCTTGCTGCTTGCACATTAGCAGCATGCGTGCAGCTTAGACATTAGCTACTAATGTGGAAGCAGTGTGCGACCCACTAATGTAGAAGCTATGCATGCGGATTCTGCAACGCATGCGTGGCTGTTCGTGCTGGTCACATCTTGTACTCGTCTCGTTTCTATAAATATGAGGTCGTTTTCCTCATGTAAGACACTCAGAAAAACATTCTGAAAGATTTTCTTTTGCTTCCCATGACCTTCAAATACTAAAGCATGTTTACATCTTAAGCCGAGAGTAGAAATCAAGATTTGAATTATACCATTTCGAGTTTTGTGCAACCCAGGCTTTGATAAGGGTCAAAAATAGCGATTTTAGATAGCAAACACATGCGGTTCAAAGTGATATCCAGTTGCCATCACACTAAACCATTTTATCTCTTGGGTCACTGACCACAAACAGCCGCGTAAGGACATTCTCAGTTGAATAAAGTATTATGCAACTACTATCAGTCACATTAGGACCAGTTGCTAAAGGATGTAACATAGAACTGATGCGGCACAGTAATGGACATCAGTCGCATAAGGGAACTTAAGCAACAAACTTGCATTACCAGTATTAAGAGATTCGTTAGTTGCAGTAAGAGATATACGTCCTCTCGTGGAACAGCGTTGCACCGATTAGGTTTGACGGGTAGGTATATTTTTACAATGTTTGTCACGTTAGTATAATAAATTTAGTAGTATATTTAAACACACAAGTCCATCTTTTGGCCATTTTGAGTCATCTAAGTTCAGCAACTGTGTTTAAATATGCCGCAAAAATTTATTTTTGTGTGGTTTGTAATGGTTCATTGTCGCATAAGATAACAATAAATATCAGTATTTTGTAAATCTACTTACATTCATAAATCCCCTAATTTAGGCAAATAACTCTATTGATAAACTACCAAAAATAGTTCACCAAGTTCACAGGGTGAAGCTGCACAACAAACTTGACAAAGTACATTACACAAAACATCAGATTATAGATATTCAAAAGTCATGCTACACTTGGTAGGGAATCAAATGGCTTGGCAGACTGGCTAGCAAAGAAGGCGAGGATTTACAAGTGGAAGTGGTCAAATGATGCAGCTATACCAAGAGATCTTCCATTGCTTAGTAGCCTAGTTAGCTAACTGTTTTGTTTCTGTTTTGTTTCCCTGTTGTACACCATCGTTTTCCTTATAAAAAAAGTCATGCTACACAAATTCACAAGTACCAAAACCAAAGTACGCACCATCGGAGACAATACACCCATGCCCTGAAGCCCTTACTCCCCCTCGCGCCATTACTTCTAGTGCCCTTAGCCTATCCTCGAACTTAGCAGCTTTTTAGCAGCCTCTTCTTTTGCCTTGTTGAGCTCTTCTTTCAACGCATGGTTAGATGCCCCGCCTCTTGAGGGAGGACGCCTCCTTAGACTGCCACCCACTCTGGACACCTGAATCCCTTCTTTTCCCAAAAAGCTTCACAAATAATGTCTATCTGTGTGTTTGTCAGTAGGAGATCAGCAACCATGCTGGGGTCACAGAATGATAGTCATCCGTCAACAAATTGACTTCAGCATTTATTTGCCCCTATGTACAAGTGCCAAATAAGTCATAAAAACAACATAATGTACTTAACAAAAAAATACAGTTATAAACTTTCATCATGAAGGTACTGAACAAATAGCAAAATGCACATTGATACATATATTACCAAAAAGCACAACCCATAAAACAGAATTAATATTAATTAATGGACTAGCAACACATAACCTAAAACATTTTTTAGACTCAAATCACTAGGGTGCAAGATTGACAACGTAATTACCATATTCGTAAGCAACCAGTTATCATATCACAGTGTTATTATATTCATAACATAAGCAACCAGAATCCATATAAATAAAATGGACTAGCAACACATATTCACAGTGTTATCATATTCATAACCAACCCATAATATTAAACAGAATTCATAGTGTTATTATTTAACACCAATCCATAAAACAATTTCTACAGTCCTAATACACACGGTCACATTAACATTTTTATAACCAACCATATATTCATTTACACATAATGAAATTGTAAAGCAGGATTGAGACGGTTACAACTAATGGCGTACTTTTAGGCTCCTTGGAATAAACCTCTACATATGTAGCAACTAAGGGTGTTTTGTGTCCCTTTTGCAAGTGCTTTACCGCTCGGATGCTGAATGGAGTTTTACTGGAATGATGGTTCATTTCTATGTCCCTGTCATGTTTCATTCTTGCAGATATAACCTTCATCACAAAGCAAACTAATATTAGCAAGATAAACACAGTAAAATTCACAAAAAAGAATCACTTATAAAACATCACCTACTGAGCAAGCTCCAGAAAGTGCTGCACAAGTCATTGGCATTCATCCTTCCAATGTATGAACTCATTGGCGGTCTTCTCTCCATGGGCCAAATAGTGACTACGGCAATTTCATTTCCAGTTTTATAGCGGCTGTCGGCAAATCTTATTATAAACTCCCACAGTAAAGTCTCATCCTTGTGGAGGAAGAACTAAGGCTGCACAAACAAAAAAATTAACATGTAAGTCAGTTTTCAACATAAGCAATATGAAAAACAATAATGTTTCTAACTAAACAACTAACACTTACGCTTACATAATTGTTGATTATGTCCTAGTTCATGGGGTCTAGTTGGTTGTATGTTGGGGCTAACATTAGAGCTTTCTCCCTTACACAACTCCCTTTTTAATGGGTCATCATGCTGCGTGTTTTGTCACTAATAGGCCCAGTTGCCTCGATGGTGCACTCCACTTTTTATCCTTGTCCCCAACCCATAGATCACACCACGACGCTTTTGCTTCTTAACGGGTTCGTCAGGGGAATCCATTACAAAAAGTTCACAGTGACAAAAAATTAGCACATGTAATTCATCAATACACAAACCAAATAATTACCAAATAATGAGTAATTCATAAAAACACTTTTAATTCATTGCACATGTAATGTCCAAATATCAAATTAAACAAGAGTCTCTTACCACAGGCTAAAGACTTCTTGCATCCGATGCTCAGGGGTTCTTCTACGGGTTCCTCGGGAATCATAGCTCCAATGTTCTCAAGCAGGAGCATCGTCAATATCGAAATCTTCATCAGCGAGGAAATCATCATGAGCAGGGGCGCGCATAATCAGCTTCTGCATCGACAGGAGTACCATCAAATACAACAGGCGAGGGCGTAAGTGAGGGGTATGAGGCGCCAGTTGAACGATGTTGGAATGCAGAGTTAGGGGTACAAGTAGGGTATGAAGTCGGGGGAACAACATTAGGGTTTGGATTTTTTTCAGGTCGGGTTTTAGTTACAAGGTTTCAAGGGTTGTGGACTCAAAGTTTTCAGGAACATCTAGGGCTTCGGCAGAGTTGAAATTGGATGGACTTCTATTTCTCTTTAAGAGTTGTGTGTTCCACGAAGGTTTCATGAAGTAGGGTCTCTGCTTCGAGGAGACGGTGGACACAACTTTGGATGGCAGTTTGACTTGTTGTTTGGTCGGCGATGGAGGTTTCGACGCTGGCTTCTTATCAATCTTGGGCGTCGCCGCTTGTCCTTTCTTTGTAATCAACTTCGACGTGTAAACCTTCACAAGTTTTCAACCATGGTTTCATGGATCGGTTGCTGGTGCCTTGGACAACTTCAGCGAGTGTTTTTTTCTTGGGGGAATATTTTTTGTGGAGCCATAGTGTAGAATAGGAATCATTCATGGAGTCTCTAATCCTTATCAATCTCATCATCATCAATATCATTAGCATCTTCTTGGTATGCTTCCTCCACAACATGTGAACTTCCATCCCGAGCTAGACAGGAGTCACTATAAGTACCTCTTTGAGTAACCACATTGCCAACTTTCGAATCTTCTAAGTAGAACACTTCTTCTGCATGTTTTGCAAGTCAATAAGGAGCATCGTCATACCAAGTGGTGGAAGTGTCAATCGAGAGTGATAATTAAATGTTGGATTCATTAGATTTGGTCATTAAGAAAATCATCATTTAATCCCAACGAATGGTGTTGAACTCATGTTCACTAAGCTCTTCATATATGACATGTAACTAACTGTTTGATGAAATGACTAAGTAACATGTTGATCTCAAAACTTGACCTAAGTATCAATGGACCTTAGGGAAGGTTTGGATGTAGTGAATATGATCATTTCTAGTGTTTACGACGGTAAATGCATGGAATTGAAGTGAACTAGTACATTATGACTATTGCATTTACTACTGACAGACCGCTCATCGTCAAAGCGATTTGTACAAATAAATTTATAAGTCCGCTACTCGCGACTTAACTACTGGGTAGTAAGTGGTAAGTAGGGATCGAACCCAAGAGAGTCAGTGTGGAATAGTTGTTCTTTAATGAAGCTTATGCAGAAATTAAATGCAATTGGGGTTGGGTTTGAGTGTGATTTGAGAACTGAAAGTAAATTACGGCAGTTGATAATGGACTGTAAGGAAAGTATTCGGTTTTAGGGGCCTTGTATTATAATTGTTTATCATCGACCGCTAATGATCATACCAAGTGTTCAACGATGAATTGAGACTATTTCTAGCGCAAGACATGATCATGCTAAATGTTCAAAGATGAATCGAGGCTATTCCTAGCACAAGACTTGCAACATCATTTAAAACACTTGTTCTAAGCAAAACTAATTCCTCCTTTCGAAGTATCTTAGCCGTAAGTGCGTCCATTTAATCCCTTTGGCCCAGTTTTTAAATGGTTTTTAGAATAGTCGACCTCTTCAGATAAGTTTATCCATTTGGTCCCTTTGGTCCAGTTTCCAAATGGTCCACTTACCCGAGTGTGATCACGAATATCTAAGGAAGAGTTTACGAATTTGGACCCCTATGGTCACATTTCCAAATGGTTTACTTAACCTTAGACATTCTAACTTTTATATATGGCACATAGAACAAGTATCGAACATAAAGGTATACTAAGAGTAAAGTCTAAAACATTTATAATACAAGTACACACCCTTAAACCGAATAATTAATTTAGCTACTAATCATGGCAGTGGTTATCATAACTATGAACTTGGAAATAAACACGAGTTTATAAATACAATTTAAATAAATAAAAAGACTTACAACCGTTGAAGCGCCAAGGATCAAGCTTTGATTCCAAAGTAATATTACATGATTAGTGCCCAAAAAATCTAGAGAGAAGTTAGAGAGAAGCTAGAGCTTCTCTCTCTAACTATGGAGTTGT
This sequence comes from Rhodiola kirilowii, assembly GCA_033675215.1. Taxonomy (NCBI): domain Eukaryota; kingdom Viridiplantae; phylum Streptophyta; class Magnoliopsida; order Saxifragales; family Crassulaceae; genus Rhodiola; species Rhodiola kirilowii. The sequence continues at coordinate 29,530,112 of CM066194.1, read as the reverse complement.
GACTTGTGGTGGTGATGATAAAATGAGGAGGAGGAGCTCTCTATTTATAAGCTAAGGGAGGAGGAATGGAGGGTGGAGATGGGTTGCATCCAAGGGAGGAGGAAGGAGGAGTGGAGGGCAAGTTTGCCCAAAAGCCGCCCATGTGAGGAGGAGGCTCCTCCCCTTCTAGCCGCCCATGTGAGGAGGAGCATCCTCCTTTGGCCACCTCTTCTAGAAGCTTGTGACTCTTCCACAAAAGCCATCGGTTTGACCGGATCTGACCGGAGCTTTGGCCGGAGCTTCTTGGATTTTGGAGAGTGTAATCTGAATGAAAATGTCATTCTAAGATGATCTCAAGAAGGAACCTAAGCCAAATTCTGCCCCGAACATGGTCGAAATCCCAAATCGGGTGAAATTGCCCTTGTTTGGCCTTTACCGGGCTTGGTGCCTTTGCCTTGCATTCTTGTCCATTTGCCGACGGTTCTAGAATATTTGAGTGATTCCAAGTCGGTTCCATGAAGGATGTTAAGGTTGATTTTGAGTGTAGCATGGTTGTGACCTGGAATGACTCGTTCTTCATTTTCCGCTTAAAAACTCCTCCTTAGCGTGTTTTCACTTCAGTCTCTAAAATGCCCTGTGGAAATATATCGGGACTAACACGTAGAAGTTAGATAGACAAACAGTCTAATTTGGGGGGTTTTACTGTGTTTCTGACTCGTCTAACTTTGGTCCATCAGATTACCCCCCACTTTTAGTTGTTCGTCCCGAACAATGCTATTAAAGGGCGGCACTCTAAGTTTGGTTTTAAAATATGAAAATTAGACTGTGGGACTTGATTTATCCTAATTCATGCATTACTTACTTATTACCAAATTGAACTGTATAAATAAATAGAAGAAACTTGATACGTGTACCTTCGTGCTGAGATGCAAATTATATTGGATGTTTCGGGAGATAGCCCTTTTTAGGCTCCTGGACTGCAATCTTGGGATCGTCTCGCACTATATGGTTTTCTTGTAGCTTTCTCTAACACGTGATTCGATTCGGGTTTCACTGGTTTGAGTACTTTGATTTCTTTTGGCGAGGGACTGCTTTTTGTAGTGAATTGGCATTTGGCCTTTGATTTGACACTTTGAGTACTTCACTTTTGTTCGGTTAAAACCTTCACATTTTTGGGCCTTAGGCCTCTTGATTTGCTTCTTCGAGCTTTTCGCCTTTTTGTGGTTTTGCAAGTCCATTTTCTCAAGCCTTTTTGGGAGGTCCAATCATCGCCCGCAAGCCTATGGAAATACCTCCCCGCTCCTCTCTTTTTTGCCATTTTCGCGCGGGTCAAGGTGAGGGTCGCTCAGCTGTTTTCTCGGCTACTTTGACTGTAGATAGGACGGTTTGATTCCTGTCCTCGCCTTTTGCATTGCATGGCGGAGATGACTTCAATCTTCACTGAAACCCGAAGTGCAGCCTCCACTGACTTCGAAAACCATATAGTTTGATCTGATCCTTTGATTGCTTGCCAAGCCTCTCTAGGGCATTTCTATCAACTCCACATCCCTAGTTATCTCAGCACAAAGGGACAAATGAGAAGTTACGTTCTAAGTTTTTAGACAGTTGAATTTTCACAAGGTAAATGCATGAATTTTGGTCTATCTTTTTCACATTCTTAAGTTCATATTTTCAAAAAGATATTATTTACTAACTAATATATACAGGTGGTTCTCACCCCACACTTTCGAACGAAGTCGTGCTTTTCAGCAAAACTTAGTTCAAAAGCCATGCAAGCAGATATTATATGAGAAGAAAATGATATTAAGGAAAAGGAAAGACAGAACTCCCTTTAAGGTGTCGAGTGAACGACATGGCTCGAGGCTGGATAATCGAGGGAGTTCGGCTGGGGCCTTGAACTCTGAGCGTAGCCCTATCTGGCCTAATGTTGCACCCAAGTCCGATTCCTGAATAGTCATTTCTTCTATGCACCAAGTGGGTGAGAGCGACTTATTGAAAAACTAAATGACAGAAAATAAAATGACAGAAAGTAAGATAGTGTCGGGTTACCTCCCGACCAGTGCACTTGTTTAACGTCGTTGGCTCGACAGTACCTCAATCATGGATCATAAGGTCGGATCCCAAGGGTGAGTGAGGTCAAACTTTTTCTCGGCAGCCCTTTTGCTCCGAGAGGGTGAGGTTTCCTTGACCATAGCTGCTGGTCCAATGCGTCGTGCTTGCTTGTTACTCCTTCCGGGTTTCCATTCTTTCGGCCCATGTCTTTGCCGCCTCTTCATGTTGGAATAGTCGGCACTTTCGCGAGTTTGGAAGTTGGGTTTTGTGCCTTCAAACATCGGCGACCATAGGCATGTTCCCATGTGAGGCCTCTTCTTGGTGGTAGCTACGAATGGTTGTCTTGGAATGATTGAGTTTTCCGGCGGTTTTCCTTGTTGAGTTGTGGTGAGTGGAATTGGGGCTTTCTCGGATAGTTCGGCAATGAGGTCCGGGACTTCCTCGGGTGCTCCGAGCGCAAGTACCGGGCCTGGCTTGATTTCTTCGGCCGCTTCAGCAGTGAGGTTCGGGACTTCTGTAGGTTCGGCAGTTAGGACAGTGATTTCCTCGGATGGATTGGTGATAAGGACCGGGTCTGATTGGGGCAGTTCTTCTTCGGTCATTTGCGGGTCCTCATCCTCAGTCGGCTCCTCGGGTTCAGCCGTGAATTGGTGCATTAATGCACTCAATTGCTACATGTCTGTGGCCAATTGCTGGGTGCTAGCTGCCAGCTCCTTTTCTGCCGCCCATAGTTCAGTTTTGGCCCTGATTTGTTGCATTGTGTTGTCCAACTGCTGGATGCTAGATGCCAGCTCCGTTATACCGTCCTTGAGTGGCTCGGCCTGATCTTGGCTTGGTCTTGACCTTGCGGCCAAATCATTGATTAATATCCAAAGATCATCCACGGTTATGCCCATCAACGATCCTCCTGCTGCGTCATTTAGCCCTTTCCACTCATGTGGCAACATCCCACAGAGAAACTTTGTTTGAAGATCGAAGTTGGTGAATCCATGGTGCGGGCAGCTCGTCACAATGGAATCGAAGTACCATAAGTACTCATCCAATGTTTCGTCCCGGGATTGCGTTATTTTGTTGATCTTCTCGCGGATTTCAAGTTCGAAGGGTGGTGGGGAAAACTCCGTATTGTTCCAAGGTTCCATTCCGTAGTAGTATGACTTGGTGAATTGCATGATAAAAGAAAATAGAACAACTATTCCTATGCACAACTCCCCGGCAACGGCGCCAATTTGACAGACCGCTCGTCGTCAAAGCGATTTGTACAAATAAATTTATAAGTCCGCTACTCGCGACATAACTACTGGGTCGTAAGTGGTAAGTAGGGGTCGAACCCAAGAGAGTCAGTGTGGAATAGTTGTTCTTTAATGAAGCTTATGCAGAAATTAAATGCAATTGGGGTTGGGTTTGAGTGTGATTTGAGAACTGAAAGTAAATTACGGCAGTTGATAATGGACTGTAAGGAAAGTATTCGGTTTTAGGGGCCTTGTATTATAATTGTTTATCATCGACCGCTAATGATCATACCAAGTGTTCAACGATGAATTGAGACTATTTCTAGCGCAAGACATGATCATGCTAAATGTTCAAAGATGAATCGAGGCTATTCCTAGCACAAGACTTGCAACATCATTTAAAACACTTGTTCTAAGCAAAACTAAGTCCTCCTTTCGAAGTATCTTAGCCGTAAGTGCGTCCATTTAATCCCTTTGGCCCAGTTTTTAAATGGTTTTTAGAATAGTCGACCTCTTCAGATAAGTTTATCCATTTGGTCCCTTTGGTCCAGTTTCCAAATGGTCCACTTACCCGAGTGTGATCACGAATATCTAAGGAAGAGTTTACGAATTTGGACCCCTATGGTCACATTTCCAAATGGTTTACTTGACCTTAGACATTCTAACTTTTATATATGGCACATAGAACAAGTATCGAACATAAAGGTATACTAAGAGTAAAGTCTAAAACATTTATAATACAAGTACACACCCTTAAACCGAATACTTAATTTAGCTACTAATCATGGCAGTGGTTATCATAACTATGAACTTGGAAATAAATACGAGTTTATAAATACAATTTAAATAAATAAAAAGACTTACAACCGTTGAAGCGCCAAGGATCAAGCTTTGATTCCAAAGTAATATTACATGATTAGTGCCCAAAATCTAGAGAGAAGTTAGAGAGAAGCTAGAGCTTCTCTCTCTAACTATGGAGTTGTGACTTGTGGTGGTGATGATAAAATGAGGAGGAGGAGCTCTCTATTTATAAGCTAAGAGAGGAGGAATGGAGGGTGGAGATGGGTTGCATCCAAGGGAGGAGGAAGGAGGAGTGGAGGGCAAGTTTGCCCAAAAGCCGCCCATGTGAGGAGGAGGCTCCTCCCCTTCTAGCCGCCCATGTGAGGAGGAGCATCCTCCTTTGGCCACCTCTTCTAGAAGCTTGTGACTCTTCCACAAAAGCCATCGGTTTGACCGGATCTGACCGGAGCTTTGGCCGGAGCTTCTTGGATTTCGGAGAGTGTAATCTGAATGAAAATGTCATTCTAAGATGATCTCAAGAAGGAACCTAAGCCAAATTCTGCCCCGAACATGGTCGAAATCCCAAATCGGGTGAAATTGCCCTTGTTTGGCCTTTACCGGGCTTGGTGCCTTTGCCTTGCATTCTTGTCCATTTGCCGACGGTTCTAGAATATTTGAGTGATTCCAAGTCGGTTCCATGAAGGATGTTAAGGTTGATTTTGAGTGTAGCATGGTTGTGACCTGGAATGACTCGTTCTTCATTTTCCGCTTAAAAACTCCTCCTTAGCGTGTTTTCACTTCAGTCTCTAAAATGCCATGTGGAAATATATCGGGACTAACACGTAGAAGTTAGATAGACAAACAGTCTAATTTGGGGGGTTTTACTGTGTTTCTGACTCGTCTAACTTTGGTCCATCAACTACCTAGGGAGATGTCTCAAGGATAGTAAAGGCCATAGAGTGAACCAACAATCTCGATGGAGTGAGTTTCTAGTTAAGAAGGCTTGATTAAGAATAGATTCACATGATAATTGGTCTACCTTAATCTAGGCTAGGTTCTAGACTACTTGACACCATGAAACGCAAAATTCTTGTATACGTGATCATTAGGAAATGCCAAGGAGGGGAGTAACCCTTTGAAACTCGTTTCATTTATCTTCTATCTCTAATTACTTGCCATTTAGGATTTAAATACACACATTCATCTTTTTTATTATAATAGTTGAATAGCAACACAATCTTATATAGTGCATGTGCTTGGCTTGCTCCTTTGGGTTCGACCCAGTCTTACCGGTTTTATAAATTGTTTTTTTGCTAGAGTTTCTATTGCATTTACTTGCATGTGAAATACCAACAACGTCACTAACATCGAGGAAATGTAAGACATACAGAAGATGAAGCTGGACGAGCTTATGGAGTCCATGAGAACCTATGAGATGAATCTTCCACAAGATGTTCAAGTAAAGAGAGCAAAAGGTGTTCCAGTGAAAGCTCACCTGACTATAGAAATGGATGATGTCGAGGATGCTACTGAACAAGTTGCCATGAGGGCACAGAATTTTGGTAGAATTATGACAAAACTAAATAGACGAGGACAAGATCAAGGGTCGCTATCCTCGTTCAACTCACAGAGTCGGAATAAGGGAAGTTTTCAAAGAAACGGGAGGACTAGGGAGAACAAACAAGAGTCCAACGGTGATAAATGCAAAAGAATACAGTGTAGGGAATGCGAAGGATTTGGTCACATTCTAGGTGAGTGTGTTAATACTATCAAGAAGAAGAAGGCATATGCTACTAACCTGAGTGATAGTGAATCAGATGATGAAGATAAGGAGGATGAGTCAAACAACTTTGTCGCACTCGTTAGCATAACTGGAGAAGAGAGTGAGAAGAGTGAAAACCAATATTCAACCGCCAAGTCTGAAAACCCTGATGAGAACTTATTGAGCAGTGATGATGAAGAGATCACGAATGATCGCTTAGCCATGACATATAAGGAATTCTACGAGCAGTGGCTGATGTTGATTGATGTTAACAACAAGTTCAGCGAATCAATGACAACTCTGAAGGAAGAGAAAGAGGAACTTTGGGAGGAAATCAGTGTCTTAGTTACACAGAGTGGAACACCCGCAAGAAATCTCTACTTTGAAGCTTCAAATGCAACAGGCGAAGAAAGAACATAGAACCCTACTGGCATAGAAAGTGGAACTTTTGGGGACTATCTCCACATTGAAAGTACAAATGGAGAAAGATAGATACATGCATCATAAAGGCATGGAGGACTTGAAGAAAAAGTATGATGCGATGAACCGACGGGAGATACGACTACTAGAAGAAATTGAGTCACAAAAACTATAGTTTGAAATGGGGAACGATGACCACGTAGTAGCAGTGGACTAGCTGAATCATTTTCAGAGGTCAGTGAAGATGCTCAACTCTAGATCAAAGAATATGGACTCCATTCTGAAGTCGCAAAGAGTTAGTGGAGGACAGAGAGGTCTCCGCTATACTGGTGAACCCAATTCAAGCAAGACTAACTTTGTTAGAGCTATACAGAAGATGAACAAGGCACCAGATAGGGTTCCTGTGACTACTTAGAGAAGACTAAATGGAGAGTGGGGGTAGAGACACAAGAACCTGCTGGTATTGTGATAGTGGATGTTCAGCTCACATGACAGATAACCCTAGTAAACTTATTCATATTAAACCAATGAATAAGCGTCGATTTGTTACGTTTAGAGATGAAGGAAAGGGCCATGTGATCGGCTGTGGGATATTGAAGGTTTTGGGTCTACCTGAGCTTGAGGAAGTACTCCTGGTGGATGGATTGAAGCTGAACCTGATAAGCATCAGTAAACTGTATTATGGAGGGCACCATGTAAAGTTCACACAAGACTGATGTCTGGTACTGGACAAGAATAGAGAATCTTTGATGGAGGGAACTGATTATCAAACAACTACAACCTACTTAGTACTGTTGGAATAGTGGATGAGACAGCTTGCATGATCAGCCCTATAGATGATGGAGCTATGGCATAGATACTTAGGGCATATACACGTAAAGGCACTAAAAAAGGTCTCTGCAGGTGGCCTTGTGCGAGGACTACCCAATGTGCAAGGAGATCTGGATGTTGTGTGTGGAGAGTGCCATATTGGAAAGCCTACCCATCCGCACTGTCGTTAAGGTGCGATGTTCTCTGTGCAATCATCGACCTTCTACTTTACTTTTTTTATTTATTTTGAGCTCATGCTCTTAAGGTAGTATCTGCTCAATTTTGAGCTTGTGAGGACTTGAACCCTGGATCATTTTGATACAACAGGAGAGGTGCTCCACTGAGCCACCTCTTTGGCACTGTCGTTAAGGTGCGATGTTCTCTGTGCAAACATAAATTTATATCTCCGATACTCGCGACTTTACTATTTTGGGTAGTAAGTGGTAAGTACGGGTCAAACCCAAGGAAATTAGTGGATAGTTGTTCTTTCGAAAAGGAAAAGTAAATAAAACAGTTGGGGGGTTGGTTTTGGTTTTAGTACTGAAAAGTAAAGTGCTGGAACAGTCGATTTCAAGATCAACCGCAGACACACATTTGATACTGGCCGCACGCTGTGTTTCAAGCGTGTTGCGTACCAAAGGTTATGCCGGGCTGATGTTGATAAAGTCTGTAGTAAAAGTAAAGTGCAGAAAGTAATTGCTTGAAGGACAAGACTTTTGCAGAAAGTAAAGTGCTTGATGGACAAGACTTGCAGAAATTAAAGTGCTAAAAGTAAGCAGTTGATATGGACTGAAAGTAAGCAGTTGATATGAGACTGAAAGTAAAGTAACAGGTGATATTACAATTAAAGGAAAGATTCGGTTTTACGGACCTTGTATCATAATCTGTTTATCATTGACCTCTAATGATCATACTATGTGTTCAAAGATGTATCACGGCTATTTCTAGCACATGACTTGCCACATCATTTAGAACACTTGTTCTATTTAGACTAATTCCTTCTTTCGAAGTATCTTAGCCTTATGTGCATCCATTTGATCTTCAGTTACGATCAACCAAATGGTTTTTTAAAAGAGGTTGAACTCCTCAGATAAGCTTTGCTCGTTAAAGCCTCCACTTACCCGAGTATGTTCACGAACCCCACGGAAGAGCTTTGCCTGTTAAAGCATCCACTCAACCTTGGAAGTTCTAACCTAATATGTGGCACATAGAACAAGTTTTGAACACAAAGAGGCATTTAAGAGAAGGGTCTAAAACATTGTATGATACAAGCACTCCCCTTCAACCGAATGAAGAGTTTAGCTACGAATATCCATGGAAGAGGACATCATAGCTAAGTGCTTGAAAGTAAAGGTTTTCAAAAGACAGGAAAGTAAAGTTTTTGAAAGTAAAGACAGGAAAGTAAAAGGAGAATACTCAAGAATCAACAGGAGTAAACTCAAGAACAGTAAAAGAAAAGCTTGAGTACTACAAGAACCGACAAGAGTACTCAAGAACAATTGTAAAGCTTTCGATATCAAAGAGAAGTGTTTACATGGATTGTGCTCTCAATCTAGAGAGATAAGTTATTGTGGATTTTAGGATGAGATTGTGGGATGAGATACAAGTGAAGAGGGCATGGGTATTTATAGGCTAAGGGAAGTGTGGGATGTGGAGGAGGAAGGAGGAAAGTCGCCGGCTAGGTGGAGGGAAGGGGAAGCCACCGGCTAGGTGGCGCAAGGGGAGAGGAGGAGGGCTTTAGCCGCCGGGCAAGGTGGCAAGGGAGTGGGTGAGTGTGAGTTGAGATCTTTTTCCCAAAAGCCATCGGCTCCCTTTCAGCTCCGGTCTGACTCTGGTTGCTCTTCGGTTGGATTTGTTTTGAGTGATTCCATGTCAGGTTCATGAAAGTTGTATAGTCGGAATCCGGTCGTGTCCTGGAGTGACTTGTAATTCATTTTCAGCTTTAAAACTTCTTTTTAGCTCGTATCGTCTCTAGACCTCGAAATAGCCTGTAGAACAAAAGTGGAACTAACAAGCAAAAGTGAAATAGACAAAGAGTCTAATTTGGAGGGTTTAACTGTCTTAATGAATCATATAAATATGGTCCATCATATATGGTTACAGTTCATTGTTTTTTCTAGCACGTGATTCATTTAAGCTTTAAGGCTTTGAGTTTTTCTTTCTTCTTTTGTTGGACAGCTTTTGATGTAGTGACTTTCTTTGGCCTTTGGCTCTTGATGTATGAATGATGTACTTCACTTTTTCTATATATATCATCAAACTTGGCTAATTTTTCTTGAGCTTTGCTCCTTGATTATGAATTGCTTGTCCTTTTCTTCTTTTCTTTTGAAGGAGGTCCAATCATCACCCACAAGCATATGGAAATACCTCCCCGCTCTTTCTCATCCTCGCCCTTTTTGACGCGAGTCAAGATGAGGGTCGCTCACCTTTTCCCGGTTACTTCGGACTTTGGATAGGACGGTCCATTTTCTCGGCCTGCCTACTTACATAAATGATGCAGCGGTGGAGCAAACTCTGAACAGTAAATTCTTGAAGTGCTAGCTTCCACTAAATCCATATAACCACATAGTTAGAAATCCGGTCCTTTGAATGCTTCATCAAGTCTCTCTAGGACGTTTCTATCAACTCCACATCCTTATTTATCTCCACTCAAAAGACACGTAGTGGGCTAATTTCACATGAAATAGCACAATTCAGATTTCACGAGAGAAATACTATATAATCAGCATCATCTATTTCACATCATCAACATCCAATACTGCATATTCAACAAACAGAGAGAAATTTTATAATTTTCCTTCAATTTTGTAACAAGAAAAACACAAGAAACGTACTGACACAGAACAATATGCAAGAAAAAATAAAGATGCGGACACAACTGACTAACTGACTCTCCTACCCCACACTTTTGAACCATGCCGTGTCCTCACGGCATGACTTTAGTTCAAAGACACAGACAATGCATGACACAATAAAAAAGGGAAAGAAAAAAGTGAACAGGTACTCTCCTTATTCCTCATCGGCAAATGATGATGGTGCGAAACTTTCAATATAGCCATGTTCTTATTAATGGTTTCCAACCTAGTTTCCATCCAAATGTGTCATGTCTCGGTAGCTCAAATGGAACTACTGTAGAGACATACTTGCAAGACATATGGTGTTTAGTCTCCTTATGATTTTTCAACCTCATGCATGTGTTTTTGTCAAACTGTCTATAGCTAGCAATCGGGTTTCTAGTCTTGGATGATGGGATATTAGTAGCTACATTGTAAAGTGAAACGGACGCCTTTTCTTGTAATTTTTTAGGTTTACCATCCTGCAAAAACAACATAAGAGGTATATTAGTCAAATTTAACTTCATATTAAATTCAGCGCTTACCTTAGAATTTTTAGTAATCAAGTCTGTGCAAAGGTAAGGAGTAGGATTTTCTTCGCTAGAGCTAGTTTCCTCCTCGTATGTGGTTGGCACTAATAGACCCTATTTGTCATATTCTTCTGGCTATTTATGATCATCTGGGATGATGTCATCCTACACAAGAAGTGGAAGAGGTGCATCAAAAAATTGTAAAATTTGAGCTGGTTCAGAGATTACCGTAGATATGATTATTTCTTCCTCCGTGTGCAACTCTCTGGTAGTGGTGGAATTATCCTTTTAATCTAAAGTTTGAGTCTCTTTTGCGGGTAAGGTTGTGATGGAGCTGCTGCATGTGATGCCAGGCACGATCTGCACTGAATCAGCTTCTACTGTCTGTGGCTTATCATCCGATTTGTGCATCTGACCTCATCTCGAACTCTGTGCCATATCTTCTATCATGTCCCAGACTTCATAAATGTCTAAATTAATTACTGAACCTTTTGCTAAATAAAAATCAAGCATACGACGCTCTAATGAAGCCATCCCATCAAGAAAGCTCCAAATAAGAAATTAATTAGTAAATCCATGGTGCAGACAACTGTCTGCAAGGTCCTCAACCGCATCAAATATTCATATAACGTTTCACCTTGAAATTACTGAATAGAAATAATCTTCTCACCGATTTCATAACAAAAGGATGGTGGAGAAAACTTTTTAACAAATCTGCCTCGTAGATCCATATAATTACTTTCACAATCTGCAGAAGATGAGTAATACCAAGATCTTGCAGAGTCAGTGAAAGAAAAGAAAAAGATTTTTAGCTTAAACCTCTCCAATGATTCTTATTTAGGCTTTATTCGCCAACAGGCGTAGTGAAATGTTTTTACATGTGTCACATGGTCTTCTCCAATGGCCCCTCCAAATTTGGGAAGACGCCGAATCATCCAACACTTAACCTCGCTGCTATCATCTTCCTCATCGTTTTCATTGTCACAAGCTGCTCCACTATAATAAGAAGACATAGTGAATCACAAAAAATTGAAAAAATAAATAAATAAAAAGAAACATCTTCACCGAAGCGCAGCTCCCCGGCAATGACGGCAAAATTTGACGCGCGTCGTTTGACGTGTCAAACTTAAATTTATATCTTCCTGCAAACAACTAGCTAGCGGTAAGCAGGGTTGAACCCAAGAGAGCTTGTTTGTTGAAGTTGTATCTGTAGACATTTAAAGAAAAGGGGATTTTTAGCAGTGTGAGTGCAAAAGAGAAAAACACAAAGAAAGTTTCCATCAGAGAAGATATTCAGCTTAGGATTTCTATTGTGACATGTTTATCATAGACATCTAATGATCAAATTCCAAGTTTCTAAGTGTGGTTGTTCCGAAAAAGGTAACAACCCTAAGTATCCTGACAAATGTGATACACCACAATCTAACCCGATAAAGGTGTTACACTTCTAGTTCTTTCCTAAACACAATAACCGACAAAGGTATTATTAGGTTTAAGTGTTACGATCTACCTTTACGACAAAGTATCTAGTAGATATTAACAATAAGAATTGGTTGTCAAACTAAGCTTTACAACAAAATTTACACTTAATCCAACAATTCAATTCATGTGATGAAAATCAAGAACTAGTAAAACATGAAATTGCATTAAGAACAAAAGTCTCAAAACGTAGTCACAATGTATGAAACCCTAAAATGAAATAGGAAATTAGCTACACAGTCATTGAAAGAAAACACAAAGTATTCATAATGAAAAGTAGTAGGAAAATCTCTTCTCTCTTCGAAAGCTTTGCGTCCTCCTCCAGAGTCGTCTTCAAAACTAGGATTTGATGTAGATTGATGGAAACCTTTCTCCAAACCCTTAATTTATAAGTTTTTGAGTTTCTAAATCTATCTTTGGGCCCAAATTTCCAATTCTAGGAACTGCTAACGTCTTCCAGTGCGATGATAATGTCATCGTCGCGCCTAAGGAAGACATTATGGCCGCTCCCAGTACTCCATCAAACATCCAAAGGTCTGATCTGCCACTGTGGTGTTTTTGGCATGAAATGCCGTCTTTTATGTGCATTTTCTCCTGGAGCTTCCGAAACACCTGAAATGTAAAAACATACAAGTAAATATGAATTTCTGTTGTCTGTTCAAGACTCGTTCCAGGATGTGTTCCACCAGATACTGGAACACCTTAGGAGACAGTACCGTAACTAGGACAAAAATAGGAGCACACACAGAATGATACCCAGCTCGACTTCGCCTACTCTGGGGGGTTTCCCACACCCTAAAAGGGACACAAATCTTATTACGAGTTTAGAGCTATTTGTGGACTTACACTTACACAACACCTTGTTTATAATAGCCTAGCCTCTATTACTTTGTCTCTCGGATTTGCGATCTCGGTTTACAGCAGCTCACATAGATCCCCTATGGGTAGGACGAGACTTCCCTCTGTCCTAGTCTTGGACCTCCCAGAAGCCCAGTCGCCTACTCTCAAAGGCGTGTCTTGATAACTGTGTGTGTACGCTAGGTAGTTCTTCAAGAGCAGTGTGGACAGCACCCTTAACAGACTGCTTCTTCGCTATCGACATTTCGGTGTGGAATACTCAGCCGGCCGTCGCTCCTCCTCCAATCTCACGAATGCTCTCGTGTTTTCTTTTTTTCAGGAAGCGATATAGATTTGGATGCCCTAGCATTCTATTTATATGCATGGGCGGGATCCAAATCTGTTTCAGATATTCCCATCAAATATTTCAGAAATATTCCTAAATATTCGATGTATATCATAAACCACTCTTTAGGAATATCTTGATGTATCTTCCATGCCAAGTCAGCCCTTCTTCTTAAAAAGGATGCGAAGATATTCGTTTGAATATTTGAAGCTCGAAATCTTCGTTGGCCGACTTCAGTTCGAAAAGATCTTCGATCTTTAGAACCGTCCGAAAAACATCCTTGCGTCTTCTCCATGCTGTTCATGAGTGCCAGGATGTGTTCGAACTCCCCATGAACTCCTGCTCGAACTATCTAAAGGCGTTTTGCCAAATACATGCCACTCAAGGGAACATCAATCTCGCCCTTGGCATTTTGGCAAAACAAAAACTACTAGATCTATCTGACTATCTAGACTTTGGACATTCTTGAGGGAACAAAAATTTAGTCACCTAAAAATACTCCCCCTTTTTGCCACAAACTGGCAAGGGGTCCAATCTAATTCGATTAGCAAAGCAAAAGTGCCAGAACAAGCACTGCAATATGACAAGTTCAGAGTTCGCAATATGAGCATGGACCTTTATGCAGACGAGAGGTCATCCGAGGTGCTAAGAGTTTCCGCATCATCTTCGTCTTCATCATCACTAGGGTAAGGGAGCATGCGTACTAAGTGGTGGATACGTGCCCGTTGTTCTTTGTCAATAGCGAGGATGATCTCCAGCTCCTTCAGGAGTGAGTCTTGCCTAGTCCAAGTCAATCCCCTGGAAGCTCCTCTCCTTGACGATTGATGTCTTTCCTTTTCTGTCCCGAGCCTTGGAGGTCATTCTTATGACGACCCTTGAAGAGTTTATGATCCACAATGAATTTCTGCGGAGCCTTTGAGAGATGATCATGAGGAGTCTTCAATTCTGGAGCTTAACGGATGATCAATTCATATATGAGAGATGGAAAATAGATCTGGTGGAGAGAACCCTTTGAGGTAGCATGGTCGGCAATCTGGTTGAACATGACTCTCCCCAGATTGAACATCATCTTGTTCCAAATCTGGTAGATCAGTTGAGCCATCTCTCGGTGAGATGAAGGTTTCCAGTTGGACACTGCTATGAAGAACAACATTGAGTAGAATGTGGAAAGGTGAGCCGTAGGAACAACAGACTCTGGCCACCAAGGGAAAGAGCCAGCAGTTAAAGTGTCCGCGATCTTTTCATAATCTTCTTCCTCTTCATCTATCTCTGGGTCATTCATCTGAAAGTACTTGCAGATGAGATCTGGGTCGATTTCGATTCTTCTTCCTTGAACAAACACAACGCCATAGTCCTTGTCCCCAATCTCCCCAAACTGAGGAGGAAGATTGGCAATTGCTTCGCGCACCAGGTACTCATTGTACGGCTTGCACTTGGTTAAGGTTCCAATCAAGCATGTCCACTTTAGGACATGAATGACCTCCTTCCCATTATAGCTCTTCTCTTCAAGGATCCTTTCAGGAATAATCTTCCTCTGCAGCACAAACTTCCACTTTCTCGCATCATCTTTATTTGCGAACCATATTCCCTTTTTGACAAGCCCGGTTGAAGCGGCTACAGAAAGAGGAGATGGGACTTCACAACTTCTCGGATCTTCTGACACTGACGCAGGTACTCCACGTTTCCTCTTTTTAGAAGCAATGGCACCCCTTACATCCTGGCTGGCATCAACATTCAAGGCAGGATCCTTAACAGGCCCTCCAAACTGAATCTTCTCTTGTCGTTTGTCCTTCTTTGCCTTCTTGATCTCAGCTAGTGAAACGAAGTCTTGAGCATCTTCAGAAGGGGAGTCTGACACGGAGATATGCTGAGCACCATCCTCCATCTCTGCATTAGAAAGGTCTCGGGGATCCACCACTACACAGGCATCCTTCACAACTTCATCACCTGAGTTCTCGAGTTTTTCTTCTGAACCATCTTCAGAATCTTTATCAATGATCACCTTCCTCTTATCTGAAGTCTCAAGATACTGTTCAGGCTCCAAGATAGAAATAGCTATAACTCGTCCACTCACGGTACTGATCTTGGCCAGACACTTTCTTGGAGACATTCTTCTACGACAAACAAGGTTTCGTCTAAGCCCGGAAGGGCGCACATAACCAGAAGCAAGAATCTTCTCCCTCCAGGCTTTAGAACCAGCAACTTTAGACACATGCAAACTGGGTTCCCCATCTTTAACATAATCAACAACCTCCATACAATCAACAACCCTACTGGCTTCACCATCCTTCTCATTCACAGCTTCAACTCTCTTTTCAACCTCCTTATGGCCAATAACAGTATCTTTCACAAAAACTGAAAAATCAACCAGAGCTTGAGGGTTTGAAGATACTTCAGAGTGGGGCATGATCGGTGGAGGAACGACACTTGTTGGTGTTGAACTAGCACCGGATTGTTTAGGATTTTTCTCCGCAGGTTGCGAAGCCACTTCCTTCTGCTTTGCAGCAGGTCCTGGACATTTTCTCTCCATTACCCCAACTCTATGGTTTGTAGAAACTGCTCCTTCCTCTAAAATATTGGTAATAGGTAATGCTGTAGATTCAGCAGCCAAAGGCGACGCCATTTTCTTCATCGGTAACTTCGACTTAGTCGGTTTTGGAATATGAGACTTTGCTGTCAGAGCATCGGACGATTTCTTGTCCGTCTTCTTTGATTCCAATGAAATCTTGATGACTGTCTTGGAAGATTTCCCGGTGTTAACCATTGTTGCTGAGAACAAGAAGCTTTGGAGCATTTTCGCAAGGGACGGCTGAGCTAGGGTTTTGGAAGCAAGAGAGAAGCAACAGATGAAAGAGTTTGATTTTCATCACGCACACGGCCTGTTCAACTTCCCAATGACCATCTTTCAAATATCAGCACTTTCTTCATCACGGCAGGAAAATATCTCCAAAATATTTAGAAAGATATTCATCCTCTTGAAATGTACAATCTATTCCAGCTTCCTTTCTTAGGTGGCCAGTCCAACTGATCTGTTGGAGTTCCGACTTTGACTGCCCACTACCTCGAACACTTAGTTCATGACAACACACAGACCCAAGGAGGATCCGAGTGTTTCAAACTATGCGGCATCTAGAGGTTTGGTGAAGATATCAGCTAATTGCTTGTCTGTTGTCACATGCTTTAGAGTCACTATCTTCTGTTCAACCAGCTCTCCGATGAAGTGATGCCTGATGTCTATGTGCTTCATCCTGGAGTGATGTACTGGGTTCTTCGATATGCTGATTGCGCTCATATTGTCACAGTACAGGGTCATCTCCTTCTGTTTCACTCCGTATTCAGACAGCATTTGCTTCATCCAGAGCAGTTTAGTGCAGCAACTTCCTGCAGCGATATACTCTGCTTCGGCCGTAGAGAGCGAGATGCTATTTTGCTTTTTAGTGAACCAAGAGACCACGTTATTTCCCAAGAAGAAGCATCCTCCAGACGTGCTCTTCCGATCTTCAGCGTTTCCTACCCAGTCAGCATCGCAGAAGCCAACCAGATGTGGGTTGGTGTCCTTGGTGTAGCAGATTCCAAAGTCGACAGTTCCGCACACGTATTTTATGATTCTCTTTACTTGCAGAAGATGACTTTCTTTCGGATCCGCCTGGTACCTTGCACAGACTCCTACCGCATACGCTATAACTGGTCTGCTGGCTGTCAAATACAGAAGGCTTCCAATCATACTCCTGTACAGCGTCTGAGTGACCTTTGTTTCAGCATCGTCTTTAGTGATTTTTAGATGCGTAGCAGCTGGGGTTCATTTGTGACTTGCCTTCTCAAGATCGAATTTCTTTATCAGATTCTTGGCATACTTGCTCTGTGAGATGAAGATGCCCTCATCCTTCTGAATCACCTGGAGTCCCAGAAAGTAGTTCATCTCACCAACCATGCTCATCTTGAACTCCTTCTGCATCTGTTCCACAAACTGATCCACCAGCGTCTGGGTGTTGGACCCAAACACAATATGGTCAACATAGATTTGTACGATAATGAAATCTGACCTTGTGTGTTTTACGAACAGAGTATTGTCTACTCCCCCTCGCACATATCCATGTTCGACGAGGAACACGGTGAGGCGCTCATACCATGCTCTGGGTGACTGTTTAAGTCCGTACAGAGCTTTCTTCAGGCGATACACAGATGCTGGATGATGCGGGTCCTCAAATCCTTTTGGATGAGCCACGTATACTTCCTCATTCAGAAAACTGTTCAGGAAAGCACTTTTGACATCCATCTGGAACAGTCGAATATTCAAGTGACATGCCAAAGCAAGAAGCAGCCAAATGGCTTCAAGGTGAGCAACAGGGGCAAAGGTCTCGTCAAAGTCGATCCCTTCTATCTGCGTATATCCTTGTGCCACAAGGCGAGCTTTGTTCCTTGTGATGTTCCCTGATGCATCTGACTTATTCTTGAAAATCCATTTAGTGCCGATGACGTTTACACCATCAGGTCATGGAACTTAGTCCCATACATCATTGCGAGTAAATTCTTCCAGTTCCTCCTGCATGGCAAGGACCCAATATTCATCACAAAGTGCTTTCTTTACGTTTTTCGATTCTATGGTAGACAGGAAACACAAGCAGGCAGCAAGTTCTCTGAAATTTGTCTGCATCGCCCGAGTTCTTACTCTGTCACTTGGTGCTCCAATGACCTCCGAGATTGGGTGGTCCCTGGCAATTCGTCGAGAGGGTTGTAAGGCGGTAAAATCCTCTTGAGTGTTGTCATTATCGGCTTCGTCTGTTGAGGAAATTTTAGGGAGATTGTCAGCAGTTGGCGCTTCGCCTGACGGTGCATTTTCAGTCTGCTGAGGTGATGGTTATGGCTCAGATACTGTGCCAAAAACGTCGTCAGCATCGTCTGAGACACCCTTCTCAATTACTTTATCCTTGACTTTGACATTGATAGACTCCATGACTGAGCCTGTGCGCTTGTTGAACACCTGGTATGCTAGACTGTTTGATGAATATCCTAGAAAGAATCCCTCATCACTCTTCGGATCCAGCTTCTGTCGGTACTCACGATCATTCAGGATGTAGCATTCACTCCCAAAAATGTGGAAGTACTTGACAGTGGGCTTCTTTCCTTTCCAAAGTTCATAGCAGGTCTTCTCCGTTCTAGTACGTATCGTCACACAATTTATGATGTGACATGCCGTATGCATGGCTTCTGACGAGAACTTCAGGGGAATCTGCTTGGCATGAATCATCACGTGTGCCATCTCCTAAATGGTACGATTTTTCCGTTCCACAACTCCAATCTACTGAGGTGTGATGCAGATGCGAATTGATGAGCAATCCCGTGTTCTGCACAGTAAGTCGCCATGGTGCTATTCTTAAATTTTGTCCCATTATCACTCCTGATAGACAGTAGTCTTTCTCCTTTGTCCTGCCTCTCTCGGTTGACCAAGGTAGCAAGTTCAATGAACTGTTAAGCAGCTTTAGTCTTGTCCCGAAGGAACCTAGTCCAAGTATATCTGGTGAAGTCGTCCACACATACCAGGACATATTTCTTGCCACCATAGCTATCTACTTGCATTGGGCCCATCAGATCCATATGGATCAGTTCCAACGGTCTGTTGGTGCTGATTTATGAAATGTTGGGGTGAGATGCCTTTCTCTATTTCCTGATTTGACATTCTCCACATGTTACGTCTAAATCTCCTTTTACATTTGGCATTCCTCGAATGAGACTAGTTGAGCAGAGTTTTCACAAGGTCTTAAGATTTAGGTGACCCAAGCATCTGTGCCAAAGAGCCATTTCATTTGCCTGACTTGACAAACAAGCTGATGTAGCAATTGTTCCAGTAGACCCAATGAGGTAGCAGTTGTTGGCTGCCCTGCTGCCTTTCATAAGAGTACCTCCTTCCTTATCTAAAACTTGACACGAGTTGTGAGTGAATTTGACATGGTGTCCGCCGTCGCATAATTGACTTATACTGATTAGATTCACCTTCATTCCTTCAACTAGGAGGGTGTCCTTGAGTAGAGGAAGATCCGGAACCTTCAATGTCCCACAGCCGATCACCTGACCCTTTCCTCCATCACCGAACGTGACAAACTGCTTCTTTATGACAGGTCGAATATGTGTAAGAAACTTGGAGTCACATGTCATATGGGCGGAGCATCCACTATCAAAGTACCAGCGATCTTTCTCCATGTGACTTGATGAGCTGAAGGCAACCATACAGACGTTTTTGTTTCTGCAGGTCATCGTGTCTATCTTCCAGTCGTGAAACTTGCTCGAGTGTGACTGATGGACCAAAGTTAGACGAGTCAGAAACACAGTAAAACCCCCTGAATTAGACTGTTTGTATGTCTAACATCTACGTGTTAGTCCCGATATATTTCCACAGGGCATTTTAGAGACTGAAGTGAAAACAAGCTAAGGAGAGGATTTTAAGCTGAAAAGATAACAAGAGTCAATCCAAGGTCAAGATCATATGCCGACTGAAGAAATGTCAAGGATCCTGACGTCAAATTGACCAGAATAAATTAATCATAAAAATCAGGAGTGAAGTCAAGACATCCCGGGGAAGGAACACATTGACAGTTTTGTGAAAAGACTGCACAAAACTGTACAAAACTCACATTGGGACAAGGTGACCGGCTACTTGCACAAGAGGTGGCCAAAGGAGGAGCTCCTCCCCCTTGAGCAACCGACGACCGGCGGCTGAAGGAGGAGCAACCGGCACTTACCTAAAGTGCTTTGCCAGCGAGGAGTAGAAGAAATGGGTGCAGCTCCTGCCTTGGGCAGAATACTGGTATAACCCGTCGTACCACACCGCGACCCAAATGACGCCCTTCAAGATGCCGTATGGGCGGGACCCCCGAGGCTAGTCCTGCATGAGCCCGAATCAATGCCTTTGTGGCACGTCAAAGCCCTACTGGTCGATCAGGACCGGGCCTTGAAGGAACTCAAGCAGCATCTCCGCAAATCCCAAGGAATCGTGAAGAAACAATCGGACGAGCACAGGCGAGATGTCAAATACAAAGTAGGGGACTTTGTGTACGTAAGGCTCCAACCAAGCAAGCAAATCACGGTGGCCAAGCGCGATAATTACAAGCTCGCCCCTTAGTACTATGGCCCATACGAGATAGTCCAACGCATAGGCATGGTGGCGTACAAGCTCAAGTTGCCTCGAGAGTCTCAGACACATCCCGTGTTCCATGTGTCACAACTAAAGCTAGCCAGGGCACCGCCAGGGCCCAACTACACTATACAGCTCAAGGTTCCTGGAGTACTGACAGAACCGCTTGTCGTCAGAGCGATTTGTGCAAATAAATTTATAATAGTCCGCTACTCGCAACTATACTACTGGGTAGTACTTGGTAAGTAGGGGTCGAACCCAAGGGAATTAGGGGAATAGGTTATTCTTTTAAGGGATTTGTCTAGCGAGAGAGCGTGTTTTAAGTTGGTTGAGGTTTTAGTGCTAACAACTACGTGACTTTTTGATTGGTTGCGGATTTGATTGCTGAAACGTAAATTACAGAAAAGTAAATACTGAAAATACAAAGGAGACTTACAGTGGGTGATGCGTGAATTGCAAGTCCTCCGGATTGTGAGCGGTTGATGGTTGCAGTTGATTGAACAATAAAAGTAAAGACAGGAGGGTTTTGTAATTGCGAGAGAAGTATTCGGTCTTGGGGGGCCTTGTATTATATCCTGTTCATTCTTTTAGTAACCCTTCTAAGTATTCAAACGTGTAACGAGGCCCTTTCGTAGCGCTCAATTTGCCACACTGTTTGTAAACCCTTGTTCTACTTCAGACTAATTCCTCCTTTCGAAGTATCTTAGCCTTTTGTGCACCCATTTGGTCCCTTTGGTCCAGTTTCCAAATGGTTTTAAAGATAGACCGAACTCCTCAGATAAGCTTTGCCCTTTCGTAGCATCCACTTACCCGAGTATGTTCACGACTTCCCACAGAAGAGTTTTGCCCTTTCGTAGCTTCCACTCAACCTTGGAAAGTCTGACCTTATAAATGGCACATAGAACAAGTTTTGAATACAGAGAAAAGAAACTAAACGAAGTAAAACATTTTATAAAACAAGAACTCCCCTTCAACCAAATGAAGGGTTTAGTTACGAATATCCATGGAGTTGGACATCATAACTAGGATACTTGGGGATTTGGAAAAGAATACTCAAGAACAAACAGGAGTAAAGAGAGAAGAGAAAGAGATTACTCAAGAACAAACAGGAGTAACTCTTGAACTGTAACTGAAAACTTGAGTACTCAAGAACCAACAGGAGTACTCAAGATCGAACTAAAGTATTTGAGAACAAACTGAACTTTTATTGATATCAAACCAAACTTTACAAAGTAACAAACTTAGAGAGAGAAGTGTTTTACACAATTTTGGGATGTTTGAAATGAGGAGGAGAGCTTGGTATTTATAGGCTAAGGGGAGGGGAATGGAGGGCCAAGATGAGGGCATGTGGTTTGGCATCCAAGGGTGGAGATGGGGGAAGAAGGAGAGGAAGACAAGTGTCACAAGGGGAGAGGGAGAACACAAAGCCGCCGGCGGCTTTTGGGAGGGAGGAGGAGAGGTTGACATGTGGAGGAAGGGGAGAGGAGGAGGGGTGGATGTGAGGAGAAAGCCGCCGGTCCATGTGGCATGAGGAGAGTGGTTGTGAGTTTTGTGCAGTTTGCACAAAACTATCGGTGTATTCCAGCTCCGGATTGTCTTCGGTTTCTCTTTGGTTTGATTTGTTTTGAATGATTCCATGTCAGGATCTTTAGATTTCTTCATTCAGCGTCTGATCTTGACCTTGGATTGTCTCCTGATATCTTTTCTGTGCTAAAAGCTCTTCCTTAGCGTGTATTCTCTCTAAGCTCTGAAATACCCTGTAGAAATGTATCGGGACTAAAACATCGAAGTTAGATAGACAAACAGTCTAATTTGGTGGGTTTAACTGTGTTTATGATTCATACAATTGTGGTCCTTCAGATAACCCCACACTTTTAGTTGTTCGTCCCGAACAATGCTTTATAAGGGCGTTACTAAGTAAGTTGGTTAAAATATAAAAATAAGATTGTGGTACTCGATTTTTCCTAATTCATGCATTACTACTTGTTACTAAATTAAACTGCGTAAATAAGTAGAAGAAACTTGATACTTGTACCTTCGTGCTGAGATGCAAATTATTTCGGATGTTTCGGGAGATAGCCCTTTTCAGGCTCCTGGACTACACCTTCGGGATCGTCTCGCACTATATGGTTTTTTTGTAGCTTTCTCTAGCACGTGATTCGATTCAGGTTTCAGTGAGTTGAGTACTTTGATTACTTTTGGCGAGGGACTGCTTTTTGTAGTGAATTGGCCTTTGGCCTTTGATTTGACGCTTTGAGTTCTTCACTTTTGTTCGGTTAAACCTTCACAATTTTGGGCCTGAGGCCTCTTTATTTGCTTCTTCGAGCTTTTTGCGTCTTTGTGACTTGCTAGTTGATGGACCAAAGTTAGACGAGTCAGAAACACAGTAAAACCCCCTGAATTAGACTGTTTGTATGTCTAACATCTACGTGTTAGTCCCGATATATTTCCACAGGGCATTTTAGAGACTGAAGTGAAAACAAGCTAAGGAGAGGATTTTAAGCTGAAAAGATAACAAGAGTCAATCCAAGGTCAAGATCATATGCCGACTGAAGAAATGTCAAGGATCCTGACGTCAAATTGACCAGAATAAATTAATCAAAAAAATCAGGAGTGAAGTCAAGACATCCCGGGGAAGGAACACATTGACAATTTTGTGAAAAGACTGCACAAAACTGTACAAAATCACACATTTGGCAAAGATGACCGGCCATCATTCAAGGAGGTGGGCAAGGGAGGAGCTCCTCCCCCTTGGGTGACCGGCAACCGGCGGCGCCACCCTCCTCCACCAAAAGCCGCCGGCTCCTCCTCCTTGCGCCACTTGTCTCCTCCACAAGCTCCTCCTTCTCCTCCCTTGGATCAAAAGACATGTGCTTCCATCTCATCCATCCATTCCTCCTCACTTTGGCTATAAATACCAAGCCAAACCTCATTTGTAAAACACACCAATTCTCAATTTCACTTCTCTCTCTAGAAGTTGTAATACTTGTAACGTTGTAATCTTGCTTTTGAAATAAAGGATAGCTCCCTTGGCGCTTCAACGGTTGTAAGTATCTCTTAGTATTTATTTAATCAACTGTTGTCTTTAATTCCTTAGTATAATGTTTAGCGCGATGAATAGTAGCTAAACTAATAGTTCGGTAGATGGGGCGCACTTGTATTATAAAATGTTTTAGACTATTAACTTAGTGTCTCGAATTAGTAATCAACACTGATTCTATGTGCCATGTATAAAAGTTAGAATGTCTAAGGTATAGTAAACCATTTGGGAATGTGACCATAGGGGTCCAAATTCGTAAACTCTTCCTTAGATATTCGTGATCACACTCGGATAAATAAACCATTTAAAAACTGGGCCAAGGGGATTAAATGAATAAACTATTCGAAGAGGTCGACTATCAGAAAAACCATTTGAAAACTGGGCCAAAGGGATTGAATGGATGCACATAGGCTAATATAACAGGGAATGGAGTATTAGTCTAAATAGAATTAAGTGTTCTACGTCCTGGGAATAGGCTAGACAGTGTACGCAAATCGAGTGCTTGGAATGGCCTTGATACACCGTAGAATACTTAGACGATTCACTAAAGGTCAATGATAAACATGATATAATACAAGCCCCCTGAAACCGAACATTTCTTTTAATTATAAACTGTAATTTACTTTCCAGTACTAAAATCAACCAACCAACCAATCAATCAATCAAAATAGCTGGTAGCTTTAAAACCAACCAACCGACCTTAAACACGCTCTCCCTTTAAACAACCCCCCTCAAGAACATCTATTCCCCTGATTCCTTTGGGTTCGACCCCTACTTACCAAGTACTACCCAGTAGTATAGTCGCAAGTAGTGGACTACTATAAATTTATTTGTACAAATCGCTTCGACGACGAGCGGTTCTGTCAAATTGGCGTCGTTGCCGGGGAATCATCCATCGGATAGTTGTTCTTTCTCTCCCCTTTCTTTTTTCTTTCTTTTCTCTATGACAGCACCCATTACGCATGCATGGACAACACGATTTCTACCCCTGTTCGGAGGAACGGAAGGAGAAGACCCTGTACAGCACTGCCGAAACTTCCACCACGTCTGCCACCACATCAAACCTGAGAACGAAGTGTTAGAGGAATTTAAGCTGAAATGCTTCAAATTCTCTCTAACTGACTTCGCCACGATATGGTACTACACATCCACCGCTTGCAGTGTAGAACGTTTTGTAGACCTCTGCGTTCCGTTCCTGAAAGAATTCTCCCCACCATCTTTACGCCAAGAAACCCGTGAGAAGATCATGAGCCTTCAACAATCCCGGGATGAGACTTTGGACGAATACTACATGAACTACGACGCCATCGTCTCAAGCTGCCCGCACCATGGATTTACGAAGAAAGTTCTTCTCCAAAAATTCCTTCGTGGGATGAGGGCTGAAGAGCTGGGAAGAGTTAACGAAGCTATGAAAAGGTCTGCAACAAACTTCACCGTTGCAGACATGTGGTACCTTATAATCGGCCTGGCCGCTGCCACAAGACGAGCACCCCAAGCCGACGAGGAAATGCAGACAGAAGAAGCTGACCCAGAGGCTAATGAAGGAGAAACCACCGAGCCGTCAGAAGAGACTCCCGAACCATCCAAGGAATCAGACATGGAAAGCACCGGAAGCAACAAAGTAGAAGTCCAGAACACTACCGACGAGCTGCCTATTCCATACCCGACTATCATTACCCAGGCAGCTGAGACTATCTACGATCAGTTCTTCACGAACCAACATAACGAGGCAGAACCAAGCCTCATGAGGCCTTCCCGACTTTTCCCCTTGATCAATGAGAAAGTCGCAGCGAACTATGCGATCCAAGAAGAGGCTGAAAAGCGGATGGGAAAAGGACCTATGCAGAGTAACCCCCCGATGGAGCATTGCTATGCCGCAACTGGACTAGGCAGTCCCAAATACAAAAACTTCAAAAGGCTAGTAGTGAAAAGCCCATCACCCCCTCCGGGGTATTGGAAGGAAAAAATCCCGAAACAAAGGAGTCCTGACCAAAACACAACATCTGGCAAGAAGTCAGGAAGAAACAACACAGGAATGGTGGCAAAGTTTGACCTCAGCCACCCATGGGACCCAAACCAATGAACCACAAATGAGGTATCGTCGAGCCAACGACGTAAAACAAGTGCACTGGTCGGGAGGTAACCTGACACTATCTTACTTTTCCGCACTTTAATTTCTATCATTTAAATTCAGTATTTAGTTTTAAGCTTGCATGACTTTTGAACTAAGGCACGCCTTCGTTCAAAAGTGGGGGGTGAGAACCACCTATGTACATAAATAACATGCAGCTGTTTTTTTTTCTTCTTTTTTAATAAGTACCTTTTTGAAAATATGAACTTAAGAATGTGAAAAAGATAAATCATAATTCATGCATTAACCTTGTGAAAATTCAACTGTTTAAAAACTTAGAATGTAACTTTTCAATTGTCCTTTGTGCTGAGATAACTAGGGATGTGGAGTTGATATAAACTGCCCTAGAAAGGCTTGGCAAGCAATCAAAGGATCAGATCAAACTATATGGTTTTCGAAGTCAGTGGAGGCTGCACTTCGGGTTTTCAGTGAATAATTGAAGTCAACTCCGCCAAGAAGCATCTATGCAAAGGCGAGGACGGGAATCAGACCGTCCTCTCTCTAGTCAAAATAGCCGAGAAAACAGATGAGCGACCCTCATCTTGACCCGCGCAAAACGACAAAGACGAGAGGAGCGGGGAGGTATTTCCATAGGCTTGCGGGCGAAGATTGGACCTCCCAAAAAGGCTTGAGAAAATGGACTAGCAGTCACAAAAAGACGAAAAGCTCAATGAAGCAAATCAAAAGAGGCCAAAGGCCCAAAATTGTGAAGGTTTTAACCGAGCAAAAGTGAAACACTCAAAAAAGTCAAATCAAAGGCCAAAGGCTAATTCACTACAAAAGCAGTCCCTCGCCAAAAAAGAAGAAAATCAAAAAGGCTCAACTCACTGAAACCCGAATCGAATCATGTGCTAGAGAAAGCTACAAGAAAACCATATAGTAAGAAACGATCCCGAGGCTACAACCCAGTAACTTGAACAGAGCTATCTCCCGAGACATCCAATATAATTTGCATCTCAGCACGGAGGTACAAGTATTAAGTTTCTTCTATTTATTTACGCAGTTCAATTTGGTAATAAGTAAGCAATGCATGAATTAGGATAGATCGAGTATCACAGTCTAATTTTCATATTCCAAGGCCAGACTTAGAACTTACGCCCTTTAATAGCATTGTTCGGGACGAACAACTAAAAGTGGGGGGTATTCTGATGGACCAAAGTTAGACGAGTCAGAAACACAGTAAAACCCCCTGAATTAGACTGTTTGTATGTCTAACATCTACGTGTTAGTCCCGATATATTTCCACAGGGCATTTTAGAGACTGAAGTGAAAACAAGCTAAGGAGAGGATTTTAAGCTGAAAAGATAACAAGAGTCAATCCAAGGTCAAGATCATATGCCGACTGAAGAAATGTCAAGGATCCTGACGTCAAATTGACCAGAATAAATTAATCAGAAAAATTAGGAGTGAAGTCAAGACATCCCGGGGAAGGAACACATTGACAGTTTTGTGAAAAGACTGCACAAAACTGTACAAAATCACACATTTGGCAAAGATGACCGGCCACCATTCAAGGAGGTGGGCAAGGGAGGAGCTCCTCCCCCTTGGGTGACCGGCAACCGGCGGCGCCACCCTCCTCCTCCAAAAGCCGCCGGCTCCTCCTCCTTGCGCCACTTGTCTCCTCCACAAGCTCCTCCTTCTCCTCCCTTGGATCAAAAGACATGTTCTTCCATCTCATCCATCCATTCCTCCTCACTTTGGCTATAAATACCAAGCCAAACCTAATTTGTAAAACACACCAATTCTCAATTTCACTTCTCTCTCTAGAAGTTGTAATACTTGTAACGTTGTAATCTTGCTTTGGAAATAAAGGATAGCTCCCTTGGCGCTTCAACGGTTGTAAGTATCTCTTAGTATTTATTTAATCAACTGTTGTCTTTAATTCCTTAGTATAATGTTTAGCGCGATGAATAGTAGCTAAACTAATAGTTCGGTAGACGGGGCGCACTTGTATTATAAAATGTTTTAGACTATTAACTTAGTGTCTCGAATTAGTAATCAACACTGATTCTATGTGCCATGTATCAAAGTTAGAATGTCTAAGGTATAGTAAACCATTTGGGAATGTGACCATAGGGGTCCAAATTCGTAAACTCTTCCTTAGATATTCGTGATCACACTCGGATAAATAAACCATTTAAAAACTGGGCCAAGGGGATTAAATGAATAAACTATTCGAAGAGGTCGACTATCAGAAAAACCATTTGAAAACTGGGCCAAAGGGATTGAATGGATGCACATAGGCTAATATAACCGGGAATGGAGTATTAGTCTAAATAGAATTAAGTGTTCTACGTCCTTGGAATAGGCTAGACAGTGTACGCAAATCGAGTGCTTGGAATGGCCTTGATACACCGTAGAATACTTAGACGATTCACTAAAGGTCAATGATAAACATGATATAATACAAGCCCCCTGAAACCGAACATTTCTTTTAATTATAAACTGTAATTTACTTTCCAGTATTAAAATCAACCAACCAACCAATCAATCAATCAAAATAGCTGGTAGCTTTAAAACCAACCAACCGACCTTAAACACGCTCTCCCGTTAAACAACCCCCCTCAAGAACATCTATTCCCCTGATTCCTTTGGGTTCGACCCCTACTTACCAAGTACTATCCAGTAGTATAGTCGCAAGTAGTGGACTACTATAAATTTATTTGTACAAATCGCTTCGACGACGAGCGGTTCTGTCACTAGTCCATTTTCTCAAGCCTTTTTGGGAGGTCCAATCATCGCCCGCGAGCATATGGAAATACCTCCCCGCTCCTCTCGTCTTCGTCGTTTTGCGCGGGTCAAGATGAGGGTCGCTCATCTATTTTCTTGGCTATTTTGACTAGAGAGAGGACGGTTTGATTCCCGTCCTTGCCTTTTACATAGATGCTTCAAGGCAGAGTTGACTTCAATTATTCACCGAAACCTGAAGTGCAGCCTCCACTGACTTCGAAAACCATATAGTTCTATCTGATCCTTCAAGTGCTTGCCAAGCCCCTCTAGGGCAATTTCTATCAACTCCACATCCCTAGTTTATCTCGGCACAAAAGACAAATGAGAAGTTACATTCTAAGTTTTTAAACAGTTTGCATTTTCACAAGGTTGATGCATGAATTATGATCTATCTTTTTCACATTCTTAAGTTCATATTTTCAAAAAGATACTATTTAAAAAGAAAAGAAAAACATGCAGATGGTTCTCACCCCACACTTTTGAACGAAGGTGTGCCTTAGTTCAAAAGTCATGCAAATATATACAAAAGAAGGAAATGACATTAAGGAAAAAGAAGAACAGAACTCCCTTTTACTGTGTCGTGGAAATGACATGGCATGAGGCTGGATAATCGAGAGAGTCTGGCCGGGGCCTCGAACTCTCAGCGCAGGCCCGGTAAATTCACGGAAGCTGCCTGGCTGATCCGGTCTTGCTCCAAACTTAATTCCTACATGAAAGATATTCCTTCTATACAAAAAGTGGGTGAGAGCGCTTATTGGAAATTTAAATGACAGAAATTAAAAGTGCAGAAAAGTAAGATAGTGTCGGGTTACCTCCCGACCAGTGCACTTGTTTAACGTCGTTGGCTCGACGATACCTCGTTTGTGGTTCATTGGTTTGGGTCCCATGGGTGGCTCAGGTCAAACTTTGCCACCGTTCCTGTGTTGCTTCTTCCTGACCTCTTGCCGGATGTTGTACTCGGGTTCTATTCCCATTGATCCGGTGGTTTCTCTTTCCATTGTCTCTGAGAAGGCGAGGGTCCTTTTACCATAGTCGCAGGTTTCTTGAGCCGAGCTTTCTTGTTTTTCCATCCGGGCTTCCATTCCTTTGGCCCATATCTTGGTCGCTTCTTTGTATATGAATTGTTGGCATCTGGGTTATGCTCTTTGCAAGCCTTCTTCTTTGCGGCAGAGGTGAATGGTCGTTTCAGTACGAGTGAGTTTTCAGGGCTGCTTGGTTGGCTTGTGGCGAGGGAGTGCTTCATTGTTTGGTTTCTTGGCTCATGCCTTGCCTCCAACTCGCCTTGCACCTCTTCAATGATCACTTCATCTTCAAGGGTTGTGATCCTTATACAACCCGAGGGGACAAGTTGGGGGACTTCCACCCCAAGGGCCAGGTTTTTCTCGGACAGATTGATAATGAGGACCGGGTCTGCCTCGGGTGCTTTGATAGTGAGGAACGGGCCGGGCTTGATTTCCTCGTCCGCTTCGGTAGTGAGTTCCCATGAAGATTCCTCCTCGATGCTTTCTGTATCTGATTCGTCCTTCACTTCGGATGGCTCGGGAGTGAGATCCCATGTAGGCTCTTCTTTGTCCCACACTGTATCGATTTCTGGCTCTAAGTCTTCTAATGGCTCGGGAGTGATATCCCATGTAGGCTCTTCCTCAGTTATCCATGCGTCCTCATCCTCTGTCAGCTTTGTGGGCTCCAATGTTGGTTCCTTTAGAGCCGCCTCTACATCCATTACTGCCCTTGCCATCTCGGCTTGATTCTGCAGAATTCTTGCATCTATTTGCGCATAACTCGCGGCCAAATCTTCCATTACGTCCTCCAAGGACCGGCTTTGGTTTTCGTCTATCCGTTGGTTGCTAGCTGCCAACTCTTTTATTATGTCCTCAAGCGCATTGTGTTGTTCTTGCCTGAGCCTTGAGTCCTCGGCCAAATCATATATCAAGCCCCAAAGAGCACTCATCGTCAACTCATAGATCGAGCCTCCTGCCGCCTCATTGAGCCTATCCCACTCGTGTGGTATCATTCCACCGAGAAATCTTTGAATAAGATCATAGTTAGTGAATCCATGGTGCGGGCAGCTTGTCACAAGGGAATCAAAGTACCGTAAGTACTCATCCAATGTTTCATCCCGGGATTGCTCAATGTAGTTGATCTTTTCGCGGATTTCATGTTGGAAGGATGGTGGGGAACATTTCTCATCGTACCAAGGCTTTTTGCCGTAGTAAGATGACATGGTGAATTATGTACAACAGAAAAAAGAACAACTATCCATTTGCTAATTCCCCGGCAACGGCGCCAATTTGACAGAACCGCTTGTCGTCAGAGCGATTTGTGCAAATAAATTTATAATAGTCCGCTACTCGCAACTATACTACTGGGTAGTACTTGGTAAGTAGGGGTCGAACCCAAGGGAATTAGGGGAATAGATTATTCTTTTAAGGGATTTGTCTAGCGAGAGAGCGTGTTTTAAGTTGGTTGAGGTTTTAGTGCTAACAACTACGTGACTTTTTGATTGGTTGCGGATTTGATTCCTGAAACGTAAATTACAGAAAAGTAAATACTGAAAATACAAAGGAGACTTACAGTGGGTGATGCGTGAATTGCAAGTCCTCCGGATTGTGAGTGGTTGATGGTTGCAGTTGATTGAACAATAAAAGTAAAGACAGGAGGGTTTTGTAATTGCGAGAGAAGTATTCGGTCTTGGGGGGCCTTGTATTATATCCTGTTCATTCTTTTAGTAACCCTTCTAAGTATTCAAACGTGTATCGAGGCCCTTTCGTAGCGCTCAATTTGCCACACTGTTTGTAAACCCTTGTTCTACTTCAGACTAATTCCTCCTTTCGAAGTATCTTAGCCTTTTGTGCACCCATTTGGTCCCTTTGGTCCAGTTTCCAAATGGTTTTAAAGATAGATCGAACTCCTCAGATAAGCTTTGCCCTTTCGTAGCATCCACTTACCCGAGTATGTTCACGACTTCCCACAGAAGAGTTTTGCCCTTTCGTAGCTTCCACTCAACCTTGGAAAGTCTGACCTTATAAATGGCACATAGAACAAGTTTTGAATACAGAGAAAAGAAACTAAACGAAGTAAAACATTTTATAAAACAAGAACTCCCCTTCAACCGAATGAAGGGTTTAGTTACGAATATCCATGGAGTTGGACATCATAACTAGGATACTTGGGGATTTGGAAAAGAATACTCAAGAACAAACAGGAGTAAAGAGAGAAGAGAAAGAGATTACTCAAGAACAAACAGGAGTAACTCTTGAACTGTAACTGAAAACTTGAGTACTCAAGAACCAACAGGAGTACTCAAGATCGAACTAAAGTATTTGAGAACAAACTGAACTTTTATTGATATCAAACCAAACTTTACAAAGTAACAAACTTAGAGAGAGAAGTGTTTTACACAATTTTGGGATGTTTGAAATGAGGAGGAGAGCTTTGTAAGGTTAAGGGGAGGGGAATGGAGGGCCAAGATGAGGGCATGTGGCTTGGCATCCAAGGGTGGAGATGGGGGAAGAAGGAGAGGAAGACAAGTGTCACAAGGGGAGAGGGAGAACACAAAGCCGCCGGCGGCTTTTGGGAGGGAGGAGGAGAGGTTGACATGTGGAGGAAGGGGAGAGGAGGAGGGGTGGATGTGAGGAGAAAGCCGCCGGTCCATGTGGCATGAGGAGAGTGGTTGTGAGTTTTGTGCAGTTTGCACAAAACTATCGGTGTATTCCAGCTCCGGATTGTCTTCGGTTTCTCTTTGGTTTGATTTGTTTTGAATGATTCCATGTCAGGATCTTTAGATTTCTTCATTCAGTGTCTGATCTTGACCTTGGATTGTCTCCTGATATCTTTTCTGTGCTAAAAGCTCTTCCTTAGCGTGTATTCTCTCTAAGCTCTGAAATACCCTGTAGAAATGTATCGGGACTAAAACATCGAAGTTAGATAGACAAACAGTCTAATTTGGTGGGTTTAACTGTGTTTATGATTCATACAATTGTGGTCCATCAAGTACCAGCCGCGCTACGAACCTGAAGTACTCCGTGGAGTCCGAGAAGCAGCAGGGGGCGGGAAGTTCTGATCAATTGGTCGAGAATGCCTGAAAAGGACGCCACCTGGGAGTCGGCGGAGTATATAGGGGATCAGTTTCCCAACTTTGACCTTTAGGACAAGGTCGCACTTTGGGAGGGGAGCAATGATGGGAACCCACCCCAAGAGGATCAAGCCCCGACCAGCCTCGCACGAAAGACCCGGGAGTCGAGCGCAAAGGGAACGCTCAAGGCCCTTTTTGCAACCAAGGCACGCGAGGCCCTGATGTCAAAAGGCGCCCGCACTTTGCACCTGGTGCCAAGTCCTCGAGGCGACCAACACAGCCCAGCACCTTGGGGTTTTCCACTCAACGAAGACGAGGCACTCGGCCAAAAGGCCCCGATTGAGCATAAGGGCTGGGCCCCATCCGACTTATTGGCCAAAGCCCCGGCACACCTGGCGCGCATCCTAGGTGAGGCCTCAACATACCCCGACGAGACCTGGGCGGGAGGCAAGGCACAACGGCTAGCTGGTCAACCTAAATCTCCCACATTTAATGATCAGGTGTTACTAAATCCACATATGACCGTTGGGGAGACGTTACTATTGGACCAGTCGGACTTGACCAAGGAAGAGCCGTTGGGGGAGATACACATGGACATGGCCGTTGGGAGTCAAACCAAAGAGTCGTTGGGAGGAGCCATTTCACTTGGACTCGATCAAAGGAGCCGTTGGGAGGAGGCGTTACTCTTCAAAGAGTAACACATGGGTCATTCAATGAGGCAACGGCTAGTTCTTTCCCCTTCTCAACATCCTATGACGGATCACTATATAAGGAGAGCAAAGCAAGAGAGCTCGGCATCAAATTATCAACCAAGAAGTTATCTTTTGATCACTACCTTATTGTCGAGGGTAAACAACCCTTCGACTCTAGGGTATCCCTATTGATTAGAGATAACCTCTTGCCTTGTGACCATATTGTAGTGATTCGACCATTGTACTTTCATTTTCCCGATCACTATATAAGGAGAGCAAAGCAAGAGAGCTCGGCATCAAATTATCAACCAAGAAGTTATCTTTTGATCACTACCTTATTGTTGAGGGTAAACAACCCTTCGACTCTAGGGTATCCCTATTGATTAGAGATAACCTCTTGCCTTGTGACCATATTGTAGTGATTCGACCATTGTACTTTCATTTTCCCGATCACTATATAAGGAGAGCAAAGCAAGAGAGCTCGGCATCAAATTATCAACCAAGAAGTTATCTTTTGATCACTACCTTATTGTCGAGGGTAAACAACCCTTCGACTCTAGGGTATCCCTATTGATTAGAGATAACCTCTTGCCTTGTGACCATATTGTAGTGATTCGACCATTGTACTTTCATTTTCCCAGTATTTGAATACAATAAGCCGACCACTTTTGCCTCATTTCCACCTTTGTTCGAGCCATCTTTCCATTCCATTCATTTCAGCTGCGTACTCAGGAATCTGCCAGGACCCCAGTCGTCAAATACCTAACACTCGTCTTCCTCCAGCTCCACATTAGTCGGTGGCTGTGGTGGTTGCGGTGGAGGTAGCTGCCTCTCACCAGCTCCATTTTGTGCAACAGGTGCCCTATGATTCAGCTGTCGAGCCTGCCTGATTGCACGGTTGCGAGCACGGACGAGCTGCTCCGGATCCTCATAGAATAGAGGTATTACTTTGTTTTCATCAACTGGAGCGATCTCATTGTTGTTGTCATTATTGCCAAGCTGACTACCTGCGCGAGACATGGTGAAATGAGTAGCAAGCGAAAACAATAGCTAAACCAGATAAATAAAAAACATAAAATAAAATAACATAAAAAATGAAACAACTTAACCGAAGCGCAGCTCCCCGGCAACGGTGCCAAAATTTGACGTGCGTCGTCCGGCGCGTCAAACTTAAATTTATAATCTCCTGCTAATGCTAGTTTAGGGGCAAGCAGGGTCGAACCCAAGGGAGCTGGTATTGTTGAAGCTATCACTAAAAATAATTAAAGAAAAAGGGTTGATGAGTATTTATGAGTGTAAAAGAGAAAAATAGAAAAAACTTCCAATCATAGAGAATATTCAGCTTAGGGTTTCCATTTTGACATGTTTATCATTGACTTCTAAATATCTAATCTCATGTTTCTTAGTGTGGAATTCCGACAAAGGTAATATGATGTTCCCTTAAGTGGCATGTATTTGGCAAAACGTAGCTTAGACAGTTTGAGCAGGTGTTCAGGGGGAATATTTGATGGGATTATCTTGTACGAAGTAGGGTTTCGTCCAAGCATATTAATACAATGCTAGGACGCCCTTATTCAGGATCGCTTTCAAAGATCAGATACACACGAGCATACCCTGCTGATTGGAGAAGAGGAAAACGACGCCCGGTTGTGTTTTCTCATTGGAAATACATCGGTGCAAGTGCAGTCTGCTCAAGTGCAACACAAACTGCCTAAAGCGTATTAACTGCCGCACACAACAAAGGTGAACAAGCTTTCGAGAGAAAGCATCCGAGCTTCTGGAGAAGGTCGAGAACGTTCGAACTGCAGGTTCTGAACGAAGGGGGTCGAGGGGAATTGCGGTGAACCTCGGTTGCAAATCTGAGAGACGGAGTATTGAGGTTAGGCAATTACAAGGTGTAAGTGTAAGTCCCTGTGTAAACCCTATACTCGTAATAAAGATTTGCTGTCCCTTTTTTGGGTGTGGGAAACCCCCCCAGAGTAGGCGGAGCCAAACTGGGTTATCAGTCTGTGAGTTCTACTGCTTGTGTCTGCTTGCTGAACTGTTGTGATACGAGTTCAAGATCTGTCGCAACTGAACCTTGAACTATCAGCTGAACTGTTGTGCAAAGAGTTCAAGGTCTGTTGCAACAGTACCCTGGACACAAGCTTAAACAGGGGATATAATTTCAATTGGTGTCAGAGCAGACACTCGACACACTGAGTGGGATCCTGAACTGTTCAAGATGACTCTGAAGGAAGGACAAAGCATCACCAGACCCCCGCTACTCGAAGGATCGAACTATGCCACCTGGAAGCCCGTGATGAGATCCTTTCTGAAATCTCTAGATGAAAAGGCATGGAAGGCTGTTCTGAAAGGGTGGACGGAACCCATGATGAACAATCTCACTGGAGAACCGATCGCAAAACCAGAAGCACTGTGGACAAAAGAGGAGGACAAAGCTTCTATGGGAAACTCAAAGGCTATGAACGCAATTTTCTTGGTTGTAGATGAAAATATCATGAAGCTAATCATCAACTGTGAAGTGGCCAAGGAAGCATGGGATATCCTCCAAACAGCCTTTGAAGGTACAGACAAAGTTCGCAACTCTCGCATGCAGGCTGTCACAACCAGGTTCGAAGAGATGAAGATGAAGGAGAGTGAAACCATCACTGAGTACAACACTAGAGTTCTGGAACGGTCCAACGAGGCGTCTGCACTAGGGAAACCCATCGATGAAGAAAGATTGGACAGTAAGGTCCTGAGGTCACTCCCTCCGAGATTTGCCATGAAAGTCACGGCCATTGAGAAAGAGAAACAGAAAGGAAAGGGTGTTGCGGAGTCAAGTCGAGGGGGAGCCAGGATGGGCCGGGATGAGAGGAGTCAGCTACTCAAGGACCTGAATATAATCATTGAAGTGGACAAGGAGCAACGCAGGCCGATCAACAAGCTTGCTCGTGCCCTCAGCTTTCCGAGTGACGATTAGTCCGAGACTACAGCTTATGAGGATGATTCAATTGAAGAGACGTCCACATGAAGGTCCTCTAAAAACTATCTCCCTGAACTATTTGTTTAAATCTTTCGTACTTAGTGCTTGTTCTGGCACATTTTGATTGACTGTTCGAACTCGGATCGCACCCCTTGCCAGTTTGTGGCAAAAAGGGGGAGTATTTTAGAGGAGACAATTCTTGTTTCCCACAAAGTTGTCTACTGTCTAGATAGTTAGATAGACTTAGTTATCTAGTAGATCTGGTTTTGCCAAAATTCCAAGGGGGACATTGATGTTCCCTTAAGTGGCGTGTATTTGGCAAAACGTAGCTTAGACAGTTCGAGCAGGTGTTCAGGGGGACTTCGAACATATCCTGCTACTCATGTACAGCGTAGAACTAACGCAAGGATATCTTCCAGAAGGATATTGGACAGCGAAGATTTCGTCAAGTTGAAGTCGGCCAGCGACTTAATCGAGCATGAGATATTCGAATGAATATCTACATTGAAGGCGGCAAAACTCTCTTGGGCAAGAAGACGGCTTCGGATATTCTTCCAACCGATTCAAAAGATATACATCAAATATCTAGGAATATTTCCTAAATATTTGATGAGATTATCTTGTACGAATTAGGGTTTCGTCCAAGCATATAAATACAATGCTAGGACGTCCTTATTCAGGATCGCTTTCAAAGATCAAATACACACGAGCATACCCTGCTGATTGGAGAAGAGGAAAGCGACGCCCGGTTGTGTTTTCTCATTGGAAATACATCGGTACAAGTGCAGTCTGCTCAAGTGCAACACAGACTGCCTGAAGCGTATCAACTGCCGCACACAACAAAGGTGAACAAGCTTTCGAGAGAAAGCATCCGAGCTTCTGGAGAAGGTCGAGAACGTTCGGACAACAGGTTCTGAATGAAGGGGATCGAGAGAAATTGCGGTGAACCTCGGTTGCAAATCTGAGAGACGGAGTATTGAGGTTAGGCAATTACAATGTGTAAGTGTAAGTCCCTGTGTAAACCCTATACTCGTAATAACGATTTGCTGTCCCTTTTTCGGGTGTGGGAAACCCCCCAGAGTAGGCGGAGCCGAATTGGGTTATCAGTCTGTGAGTTCTACTGCTTGTGTCTGCTTGCTGAACTGTTGTGATACGAGTTCAAGATCTGTCGCAACTGAACCTTGAACTATCAGCTGAACTGTTGTTTAAAGAGTTCAAGGTCTGTTGCAACAGTACCCTAGACACAAGCTTGAACAGGGGATATAATTTCATAATATCCTAAAGTATCCCGACAAAGGTGATACAAAACATCCAACCCAACCAAGGTGTTAGATTTCTAGTTCTTTCCTAACTATAATAATCCAACAAAGGTATTATTTTATCTAGGTGTTACGATCTACCTTTACGACAAAGTTTCCAGTAGATATTAACGATAAGAATTAACTATTTGATTAAGCTTTGCGACAAAGCTTCCACTTTACCTCACAAATTAACTCATGGAATAAGCACAAGAACTAGAGAAACATGAAATGGTATTAAGAAAAGAGTCTCAAAACATAAGTCACAATATGCAAAACCCTAAACTGAATTAGGAGTTTAGCTACACATAATCATGGGAAAACACATAATTAAAAGGAAGAAAATCTCTTCTCTCTTGTCGAAAGCTTGCGTCTTCTCCTCCAGAGCCGTCTTGGAACTTCGTAAAATGTGATGATGGAAACCCTAACCCTAACATCTTATTGATAGAAAAAAGTAGGGTTTCCAAGTCTGTTTTGGGCTGAAATTTCTAATTTTCGGAATCCATGATGTCATCAAAACGTGTCGCTGATGTCATCACCGCGGACCATGAACACTTTATCGGTGCGGACACTGTTCATAAAGTGAACAGTATCTGCGATCCTCTCCGAGACTATTCACCCATTCTGTGCATCTGTTTTGACTTCGGCTCTCGAATAGGCCATCTAGATGACCTCAAATGCTCTCCGTGTGAACAAGAGAGTTGTAGCGAATTGAGTCAGCTACGCGACGCCATATAACTCGTATTTTTCTGATCAACGGTCAATTCCCAGCACTCTGTCGAAGGTTTGAAGGTCTGATCTGCCATTGTGGTGATTAAGGCACAAAATACCGTCTTTTGTGCGCGTTTCCTCCTAGAGCTTCCGAAACACCTGAAATGCAAAACCATACTAAAAACTAAACGTTCGCCTATAAAAGTGTCAAATTAAATGGGATTAGTTGATGCGACGAGTCGTATAAGTACGATTCATCAGGCACTCCCCTCGTTTCGTCGCGTGATGGTATAAATTCTGGTCAAACAAGTTGGTCAATACTGGTCAACAGTCAACCGCGCCCAGTGTAGACGTTAGCTGCGCGGTCAACCCTTTATGTCTCTTTTCGACGTGGTACTAATGTTGCCTGTGGGCGCGCCTCTAATGTTAATGCTCGGCGCGATCCGTACTGAGTTACACCTGTTTTCTGCATGAAAAACATCTCTTTTCCCAAAGACAATGTAAAAAATGACTCAAGACTCAAACAAACATAAACGACATAAAAAATAAAAAATAAAAATTTGTCGGGCTGCCTCCCTGCAAGCGCCTTTTTTTTATGTCGTTGGCTCGACGATACCTCATAAGAGATCACAAGTTAGGATCCCATGGGCGAGTGAGGTCAAATTTCGCCTCAGCGATTCCTTCTGTCTGCTCCTATCCCTCATCGAGTGGTGCTCTAGTGTCTACTCTCCATCGATTAGGCGGATTAGCCTTCACATCCTCTTTAGTTTGCGAGGATACGTCGCTCAAAAGTGTGGGGTGAGATCCGCATGTGTACATAAATAAATAACATGTTTTTTTTCTTTTTTAGTGTTATCTTTTTGAAAATATGAACTTAAGAATGTGAAAAAGATAAGTCAAAATTCATGCATTAACCTTGTGAAAATTCAACTGTTTAAAAACTTAAAATGTAACTTCTCATTTGTCCCTTTGTGCTAAGATAAACCAGGGATGTGGAGTTGATAGAAATGCCCTAGAGAGGATTGGCAAGCAATCGAAGGACTGAATTTCACTATATGGTTTACGAAGTCAGTGGAGGCTGCACTTCGGGTTTTTGAGTTGAGTCAAGAGTCAGCTCCGCCATGCAGTGTTTATGCATAAAAAATGAAGAAGGCGGGACGGGAATCAAACCGTCCTATCTCTAGTCAAAGTAGCCGGGAAAATAAATGAGCGACCCTCATTTTGACTCGCGCGAAACGGCAATGATGAGAGAGAGCGGGGAGGTATTTCCATATGCTCGCGGGCGATGATTGGACCTCCCAAAAAGGCTTGAGAAAATGGACTAGCAAGCCACAAAAAGGCAAAATCTCGAAGAAGCAATTCAAGAGGCCAAAGGCCCAAAATTGTGAAGGTTTTAACCGAACAAAAAGTGAAGTACTCAAAGAGTCAAATCAAAGGCCAAAGGCCGATTCACTACAAAAAGCTGTCCCTCGCCAAAAGAAGAAAGAAATCAAAAAGGCTCAACTCAACTGTGAAACCCGAACCGAATCACGTGCTAGAGAAAGCTACAAGGAAACCATATAGTGCGAGACAGTCCCGAGGTTGCCGTCCAGGAGCCTAAAAAGGGCTATCTCCCGAAACATCCAGAATAATTTGCATCTCGGCACGAAGGTACAAGTATCAAGTTTCTTCTATTTATTTACCCATATCAATTTGGTAATAAGTAAGTAATGCATGAATTAGGATAAGTCTAGTACCACAGTCTAATTTTCATATTTTAACAAACTTACTTAGTGTGCCGCCCTTTAATAGCATTGTTTGGGAAGAACAACTAAAAGTGTGGGGTGATCTGATGGACCATAACTATACGAATCAAAAACACAGTAAAACCCACCAAATTAGACTGTTTGTCTATTTAACTTTTGCTTGTTAGTTCCGATATATTTCTATAGGGTATTTTGGCGCTTAGAGAGAAAACACGCTAAGGAGAGGATTTTACGCTGAAAAGATGTTACGAGTCATTCCAAGGTCAAGATCAGACGCTGAATGAAGAAATCTCAAGATCCTGACATTGAATTACTCATATCAAATCAAACCGAGGAACAACCAAAGTCAGACCGGAGCGAAATTGGACTGATAGTTTTGTGAAAACTACACAAAACTCACACAAACTTCATCCTTATCCAACCAAGACCGGCGGCTTTTGGTTGGGGGTGGCCAAAGCCAAGCTTCCTCCCCGATCTCCTCCTTGCAACCGGCGGCTATGACCTCTAAGGGAGAAGCCATGTATGCTTTCCATGTGCTTTCATCTCCACCCTCCATTCTCCTCTCCTTTGGCTATAAAAGGGAGCTCATCTCCTCTCATTTGTATCATCCACAAATCCACAAATCATAATACACTTCTCTCTCTAAGTTTTGTTACTTTGTAAGTTTGGTTTTTGAAATAATACTCTTGTTGGTTCTTGAGTATTATAACGGTTTGAAATTATAATACTCATGTCGGTTCTTGAGTATTATAATACTATAGAGAATACTCCTGTTGGTTCTTGAGTATTCAGTAGGATTGGGAATACTCCTGTTGGTTCTTGAG
This sequence comes from Rhodiola kirilowii, assembly GCA_033675215.1. Classification (NCBI taxonomy): domain Eukaryota; kingdom Viridiplantae; phylum Streptophyta; class Magnoliopsida; order Saxifragales; family Crassulaceae; genus Rhodiola; species Rhodiola kirilowii. The sequence goes on along the minus strand of CM066194.1, from coordinate 29,489,711 downwards.
TATTCCACCCCCTCTCCTCTTACTGTTTTCAAAAACCCCCGAGTATTTAGCTATGGTATCCACCTCTATGGATATTCGTAGCTAAACTCTTTATTCGGTTAAAGGGGTGTATTTGTATTGTAAAATATTTTAGACCCTGCACTTATTGTCGCTTTGTGTTCAAAACTTGTTCTATGTGCCATATATAGTCAGAATTTCCAAGGTTGAGTGGAAGCTGTAACAAGCAAAGCTCTTCCGTGGGGATTCGTGAACATACTCGGGTAGTGGAAGCTGTAACAAGCAAAGCTATCTGAGGAGTTCGACTTATCTAAAACACCACTAGGTCGATCGTAACTGAAAGATCAGGTGGATGCACACAAGGCTAAGAAACTTCGAAAGGAGGAATTAGTCTAAAGTAGAACAAGTGTTTTAAACGATGTTGCAAGTCTTGCGCTTAGAAATGGCCTCGATTCATCTTTGAACACTTAGTATGATCATTAGTGGTTGATGATAAACAACTATGATACAAGGCCCCTGAAACCGAATGTTTTCTTTAGATTACAAAACCCCCCTGTATTTACTTTTAGTATTAGTATAACTGCAATCATCAACCGCTCACCTTCCGGAGGACTCGCAAATCACGCATCACCCACTGTAAGTCTTTCTTTTTACTTTTCAGTATTTATTTTCTGTAATTTACTTTTCCGCACTCAAAACCAAAAACAACCAAAAAAAGTCACTTAGTCATAACCGCTAAAATCTCAATCAACCTTAAAACACGCTCCCTCGCTGTACAAATCCCTTAAAGAACAACGTATCCCCCTAATTCCCTTGGGTTCGACCCCTACTTACCACTTACTACCCAGTAGTGAAGTCACGAGTAGCGGGAAATATAAATTCATTTGCACAGAGAACATTGCACCTTAACGACAGTGCAGTGGGCTCTGTCAAATTGGCACCGTTGCCGGGGAATTAGCCGTCGGATAAGTTCTTTAAATCAATACGCGCTTCAAAACAACCATGTCTCGCGAAGGAAGCCACCATGACTATCAGGATGATGATGAGATAAACTTGTACGATCGAAATGATGAGGTGCCACTTCCATTTGTGGACGATCCGGAACAACTCATCAGAAACAGAAGAGCTCGTGATAGGGAGGCAATCAGAAGAAATCAAGAACCACCCGAGGACCGAAATACAGCTGGTCCAGTGCAACCCCCTAGATATCCACCACCCCCGCAACCTCGACAAGTGCCGAGACGAGAACCCGCTTTCAATGACTACTACGGAGATAACAACAACTACCGTGAACCTACATTGGGAGAGCTCTCGGCACCAGATTTCAGAATTCAGCCGTGGTGCATTCATGAAGGCCCTGAACTGGAAAATATTGCCATCAACACTTCAGTGGCCCACAACTTACCGAAATTCTCAGGAACGCGTGGAGAATCAGCAATGACTCATCTCCAACGCTTACATGGTATTTGCCAAAACTTAAAACCGAATGGCGTGAACGTAGACGACTTCAAGTTAAAGGCGTTCTACTTTTCCCTCATTGACGCGGCAAACGACTGGTTCCTTTCATTGCCTTCCGGAAGCATCATAACATGGGCTCAGATGCAGAAGAAGTTCTTAGACAAATATTACCCAGCAGGAAGAGCAATGCAAGTAAGGAGGCAACTACAGGACATCAAGCAAGGACCCAATGAAACCATGTACGATTACCTGGAAAAATTCAACCGCCTAGAGAGAAGCTGCTATACCCTTGGACTGCCTGAGAAACTCACCGTCGAGTATCTCATTAACGGATTAAGACCCTTAGACAAAATGCTCCTGGATGCCTCAGCTGGAGGGTCCATGATGAATCTATCATTAAGTGGCATAAGGGATCTTATCACCAACGTTGCTGAGAATGCCCGATTCAAAGAAGAGACAACTCAGCAGGAAGAATTCTCCCGGACAAAGAATGTGGCAAAAGCTGAAACATCGATGAGCTCTATGCCTGAAGAGATGAAGCAGCTAAAGGAGATGATGATTCAAATCCTACGAAGGCAGCCAGTTCCGATAAAACCTTGCGAGTTCTGTTGTTCTACAGACCACAAAACTGACCCATGTCCGATATTAATAGAAGAGGAACCGGCAAAAGTGAATGCAGTGGGAGGATACCAAGGATACAACAACAACAGTAATGACAGAGCCGAACAAAACAGACAGTATGGTCAAGCAACCAACCCGAGCTGGCGTAACAACAACTATTCTCAGAAGGAAGCACAACCAGCTGTCCCTCAACTAGCTCAGTCATTCTACCAACCCCCCACCGACAATATAACCAGAACGCTCCATCAGCAGGCCAATATCAGCAAAGAGGACCAAATCAGTACCAAACCGGCCCGCATAATCAGCAAGAACCAACCAAGTCGCTTGATGACACGATGAACGAGCTCGCAGGAAGCATAAGTCAATTGGGTACTTCGCTACACCAATACCAGGCAAAAACTGACGGGGCAATTTGAGAACTAACGAAACAAATGTCCCAGCTCGCCACCGCAATGTCAACACTCACCCATGAGCCTGGCAGACTTCCTTCACAAACCATCCAAAACCCAAAAGCGAATCTTAGCATGATAAAGAGGTCAAACGTAAGGGCGACACTAGGAGAAGTAGCACGATCCCCAACTTACACACTTACAAACAAGCACTTCACCCGGAGGCGTCGTCCTGACTGGAATCAAGAGGAAGACCGACCCAATGATGGCAGAACATGGGCTACGCATGCTGACAATGGACGGTACGCATTCACCGTGTGCATAACACCACCACCGATCATACACTCTGACATACCAACGTCTGGATGGAATGACGATAACAATTTGAAGTGGGACTCTCCTACTAATATTTATGCTTCGAAGCAAAATATTAAGGGGCCCGATTATACAAATCATAAGCCAAGGAATGGGCGGAATGGCCAGACAATAGAAAGAGCCCTCACCTCAGATCATGAGTCACAACCGGAAAGAGATAAAGACCCAGGGGCCTTTATAGTCACCTGCGGTATTGGTGAAGCACAGATTCATAAGTGCTTAGTCGATCTTGGGGCTGCTATCAACGCCATGCCCTCCTCCTTATATTACTTGTTAGGACTGGGTCCATTAAAACCACGCAGGTCAAATATCGAGCTAGGAGATAAATCGTGCATCCGTCCGATTGGAGTGCTGGAAGACGTAATACTCCATGTGGGAGAGCTCGTCATTGCTGCAGACTTCTATGTGATACAAACGGGAGAAACCAGCGAAGACGACCCTCCAACAATAATCTTGGGACGACCATTTCTCTACGCTACTAAAGCAAGGATCGATGTGGGCAAGGGCTCATTATCGCTTAAGTTCAGCGGAAAAATTGCATATTTCTACATTGACAATAGCCGCACGGATACAAAGAAACCGCCAGATATAATACCTATCTCAGATCGCGGTACGCAGATTTCTGACCTGCCAAAAGAGACCGAAAAAGTAACAAGACCAGCAGCTATGGTCAAAGTTCCCTCACGTTCTCAGAAGCAGTGGAAGGAAAAATCACCAGAACAACGGGAACAGGTTCCAAGCACATCGTCTCACAAGAAATCAAGGAAAGGCAAGGCAAGAAACAACACAGGAACAGTGGCAAAATTCGACGTGAGCCACCCATGGGATCCCAACCAGTGATTCAGGAATGAGGTACTGTCGAGCCAACGAAGTTAAACAAGTGCACTGGTCGGGAGGTAACCCGACACTATCTTACTTTCTGTCTTTTTATTTTCTGTCTTTTAGTTTTTATCAATAAGTCGCTCTCACCCACTTGGTGCATAGAATGAATTGACTATTTAGGAATTGGTTTTTGGAGCACGATCAAATCAGCCAGGCAGCTTCCGTGAACTACCGGGCTTGCGCTGAGAGTTCAAGGCCCCAGCCGAACTCCCTCGATTATCCAGCCTCATGCCATGTCGTTCACTCGACACTTGAAAGGGAGTTCTGATCTTACCTTTCCTTAATATCATTTCCTTCTCGTAATTTTCTGCTTGCATGGCTTTTGAACTAAGTAGTGCTAAAAGGCACGCCTTCATTCAAAAGTGTGGGGTAAGATCCGCATGTGTACATAAATAAATAACATGTTTTTTTTTCTTTTTTAGTGTTATCTTTTTGAAAATATGAACTTAAGAATGTGAAAAAGATAAGTCAAAATTCATGCATTAACCTTGTGAAAATTCAACTGTTTAAAAACTTAGAATGTAACTTCTCATTTGTCCCTTTGTGCTAAGATAAACCAGGGATGTGGAGTTGATAGAAATGCCCTAGAGAGGCTTGGCAAGCAATCGAAGGACTGAATTTCACTATATGGTTTACGAAGTCAGTGGAGGCTGCACTTTGGGTATTTCAGTTGAGTCAAGAGTCAGCTCCGCCATGCAGTGTTTATGCATAAAAAATGAAGAAGGTGGGACAGGAATCAAACCGTCCTATCTCTAGTCAAAGTAGCCGGGAAAATAAATGAGCGACCCTCATTTGGACTCGCGCGAAACGGCAATGATGAGAGAGAGCGGGGAGGTATTTCCATATGCTCGCGGGCGATGATTGGACCTCCCAAAAAGGCTTGAGACAATGGACTAGCAAGCCACAAAAAGGCAAAAGCTCGAAGAAGCAATTCAAGAGGCCAAAGGCCCAAAATTGTGAAGGTTTTAACCGAACAAAAAGTGAAGTACTCAAAGAGTCAAATCAAAGGCCAAAGATCGATTCACTACAAAAACCTGTCCCTCGCCAAAAGAAGGCTCAACTCAACTGTGAAACCCGAACCGAATCACGTGCTAGAGAAAGCTACAAGGAAACCATATAGTGCGGGACAGTCTCGAGGTTGCAGTCCAGGAGCCAAAAAAGGGCTATCTCCCGAAACATCCAGAATAATTTGCATCTCGGCACGAAGGTACAAGTATCAAGTTTCTTCTATTTATTTACGCAGTTCAATTTGGTAATAAGTAAGTAATGCATGAATTAGGACAAGTCTAGTACCACAGTCTAATTTTCATATTTTAACAAACTTACTTAGTGTGCCGCCCTTTAATAGCATTGTTTGGGACGAACAACTAAAAGTGTGAGGTGATCTGATGGACCATAATTATACGAATCAAAAACACAGTAAAACCCACCAAATTAGACTGTTTGTCTATTTAACTTTTGCTTGTTAGTTCCGATATATTTCTACAGGGTATTTTGGCGCTTAGAGAGAAAACATGCTAAGGAGAGGATTTTACGCTGAAAAGATGTTACGAGTCATTCCAAGGTCAAGATCAGACGCTGAATGAAGAAATCTCAAGATCCTGACATTGAATTACTCAAATCAAATCAAACCGAGGAACAACCAAAGTCAGACCGGAGCGAAATTGGACTGATAGTTTTGTGAAAACTACACAAAACTCACACAAACTTCATCCTTATCCAACCAAGACCGGCGTCTTTTGGTTTGGGGTGGCCAAAGCCAAGCTTCCTCCCCGATCTCCTCCTTGCAACCGGCGGCTATGACCTCCAAGGGAGAAGCCATGGATTCTTTCCATGTGCTTTCATCTCCACCCTCCATTCTCCTCTCCTTTGGCTATAAAAGGGAGCTCATCTCCTCTCATTTGTATCATCCACAAATCCACAAATCATAATACACTTCTCTCTCTAAGTTTGGTTACTTTGTAAGTTTGGTTTTTGAAATAATACTCTTGTTGGTTCTTGAGTATTATAACGGTTTGAAATTATAATACTCATGACGGTTCTTGAGTATTATAATACTATAGAGAATACTCCTGTTGGTTCTTGAGTATTCAGTATGATTAGGAATACTCCTGTTGGTTCTTGAGTATTCCACCCCCTCTCCTCTTACTGTTTTATAAAACCCCCGAGTATTTAGCTATGGTATCCACCTTGATGTTCCCTTGTGTGGCATGTGTTTGGCAATACGTTGTTAGACAGTTCGAGCAGGAGTTCAGGGGGAGTTCGAACATATCCTAGTACTCCTGTACAGCGTGATCAAGACGCAAAGGATATTTTCCGGAAGATATTGGGAACAAAGATTTCGTCAAGTTAAAGATGGCGTGCGACTTATTCGAACAAGATATTCGAATGAATATTCACAAGTGAAGATGGCTTTACTTGCTTGGGAAAGAAGACGACTTGGTATATTCTTCCAAGGATTTGTGAAAGATATGCATCAAATATTCAGGAGTATCTCCCGAAATATTTGATGGGATTATCTTATGCGAATTAGGGTTTCGTCCGAGCATATAAATACAATGCAAAGGCAACCCTAATTCCCATCGCTTTCAAGATCAAAAATACATGAAGAAATTCTATCGATTGGAAAAGAAGAAAGCGACGGCCGTTGTGTTTTCCCCACTGGAAAAACATCGGTGTGAGCTCAGTCTGATACGTGCCATTCAGATTGACCAGAGGTGATCAAGTTCAGAGCACAAACAGAACGACCAGCTTTCAAGTGAAAGCGACCGAGCTTCAGGAAAGGTTCGAGTACGTTCGGACAGAAGGTCTGGACGAAGGGGATCAAGGGGAGTTGCGACGAACCTTGGTTGCAAATCTGAGAGACGGAGTAGTAGAGGCTAGGCAATTACAAGGTGTAAGTGTAAGTCCACTGAAAAGCTCTATACTCGTAATAAAGATTTGTTGTCCCTTTTCCGGGTGTGGGAAACCCCCCAGAGTAGGCGTAGCCGAACTGGGTTATCAATCTGTGCGTACTCGTGTTTTATGGTTCTGTTCGTACTTGTTGTGGAACTGTGGTAGAAAGAGTTCAAGGTCGGTCCAAACACAACCTAGAACACTTGCTTGAACAAGGGATATAATTTCAATTGGTATCAGAGCAAACACTCGACACACTGAGTGGGATCCTGAACTGTTCAAGATGACCCTGAAAGAAGGACAAAGCATCACCAGACCTCCGCTGCTCGAAGGCTCGAACTATGCCACCTGGAAGCCCGTGATGAGATCATTTCTGAAATCTCTAGACAAAAAGGCTTGGAGAGCAGTGATGAGAGGTTGGACTGAACCCATGATGAACAATCTCACTGGAGAACCGGTTCCGAAACCAGAAGTTTTGTGGACAGAAGAGGAGGACAAAGCATCTATGGGAAATTCAAAGGCTATGAATGCGATCTTTTCTGCAGTAGATGAGAATGTCATGAAACTGATTATCAACTGTGAAGTAGCCAAGGAAGCTTGGGATATCCTCCAAACTGCCTTTGAAGGAACAGACAAGGTTCGTAATTCTCGGATGCAGGCTGTTACCACTAAGTTCGAAGAGATGAAAATGAAGGAAAGTGAAACTATCGCTGAGTACAACACCCGAGTTCTGGAACTGTCCAACGAGGCGTCTGCTCTAGGAAAACCTATCGATGAAGAAAGGTTGGCCAGTAAAGTCCTGAGATCACTACCTCCAAGATTTGCAATGAAGGTCACAGCCATTGAGGAAATGCACGACATCTCAAAGCTAAAGCTGGACGAATTGATAGGTTCTCTCAGAACTTACGAGATCAATCATGACTTCCAACCTGGAGCTGTGAAGGGAATCGCCCTCAAAGCAGACATGACAGAAGACAAACTGGACGGTGGGTGCACCACTGAGCAACTGGCCATGATGGCTCAGAACTTTGGAAGAATGGTGCGGAAAATCAATAGGCGTGGTCCAGAACAGGGGCAGTCCTCATCGACCGGTTTCCGTAACTGGAAAATCGACAGGTCTAGGTCTAGTGACTCAAGGCAAGACTCCTCTGACAGAAAAAAGGAAGAAATTCAGTGTCATGAATGCAGAGGGTTTGGTCATATTGCTGCACAATGTGCGAACACACTCATGAAGAAGAAGGCAATGGTCGCAAGTTTCAGTGACAGTGAGTCAGATGAAGAAAAAGGAGGCACAACCACAAACTTTGTGGCCTTCGCTTCAACTCTGGAGCAACACGGTAGCACCAGTGAAACTGTTCCACCTCTGTTGGAACTCCCAGCTGAAGACCTCTCAGACAGTGACGGTGAAGAACTGACGCAGGAATCTCTGGCCGAGACATATAAGGATCTATATGAAAAGTGGCTGCTACTGATCAAGGTAAACAAGAAGCTGAATGACACAGTTGCAAGCATCACTACAGAAAAGGATAAGGTCTGGGAAGAAGTGGAGATTCTGGTCACACAGAAGGCTGAACTTGAAGGCACGGTAACTTCCCTAAACTCTCAACTGGCTGATATGAAACAGGAAAGACTGTGTTTGCTTGCTCAGAAGACGGAGCTCCTGGGCACTATCTCCTCGCTGAAAGTCGACATTGAAAAAGACCGTGAAACTCATCCTGTTGGCATGACTGGGCTAAGAAAGGTTATCTCAGATCTAAAACGCAAGGAGGTGCTCCAACACAGAAAGATAGAACAGCTGGAACTCCAGTTAGAATCAGAAAAAATGGACCGAGAAGTTGCTGAAAAGGAGCTCACTCACTTCAAACAGTCAGTGAGGATGTTGAACTCTGGCTCAGAAAATTTAGATGAAATCCTCAACGCTCAAAGGATGGAGGCAGGACGTAGAGGATTGGGGTTCGTGGGAAAAAGGAGTTCAAAGGACACTATGTGTGTTAAAGCTAAATCTGTGTCTGAACAGTTGCCTGAACAGAAGGTGAGAAAGAACCCTAGACAGAAAGTGGATCTGTCCCAAGACAAGTCCAGGACTACTTACCTCAGTTCAAATCAGAAGAAAGACTTGCTGACATGTTGGTACTGCTACCAGATTGGACACATCAGACGGCAGTGTCGACTGTTTCTTGCTGAACGTCGAGGACACCAACAACAAACCCAACCTCGACAGAAACAAGTTTGGGTTCCAAAGGAACAACCGACAATATGCATGATGGCCTGCTGCTCATCACGAGACACAGTGCAAGACAGTTGGTTCTTCGACAGCGGTTGCTCTGCCCACATGACAGGTAACTCTGCATTTCTTTCTCATATTAGACCTGTTGAGAAGATGCGGTTTATTACCTTCGCGGATGGTAGGAAAGGTCAGGTGATCGGCTGTGGAACATTGAAGGTTCCGGATCTTCCTGCACTCGAGGATACTTTTCTAGTTGAAGGTCTGACAATGAATCTTATTAGCATCAGTCAACTGTGCGACAATGGTCACTATGTGTCATTCTCTCGTGACTCATGCCTTGTCCTAGACACAAATGGATGTTCTGTGATGAAAGGCAAAAGGAGGGCAAATAACTGTTACACCATCAGAATGGGAGACGAAGACTTTATCAAGTCACGGTCTACTCTAGACTATTTTCAAACCAAACATAGAGTTGTGCGAGGGGGAGTGAGTAGGAGTTTGCACACAAGGTCAGATAGGAGAATCGCACAAATCCAGTTTGGTAAGTATACCAGGAGACTGTTGGATCACAGGGTGTCACAGTTACAGAATGAGTTTGAACAGAAGATAACAAAGTTGCAGAAGGAGTTCAAACAGCATCATCAGATTCATGCCAACTCATCAGACGAGAGATCGAACCAGATTGCGCAGTTTGGAACACCCAGATCCTCTTTGGGTCTGTGTGGGTTCAAGCACTAAGTGTTCCAGGCAGTGGTCAGTCAAAGGCAAATCTCCAGCTACAACAGTTGGACTGACCACCTAAGCAAGAGAGCTGGAACAGAAGGTACAGCACGTATCGTCAACTATTTTTTTAATATTCTCGAAGATCTTTCCTGCTGTTATTTGAAATGAGAGTTGACCAAATTGGGAAGTTGAAACGACTGGAGTATTATTTCGTTTGAAACACAAAGCAGTTCGTAATCTACTCTCCCTCTCTCGCTCAAACCCTAGAACGGCATCCAGTGTCTTCTCTTCCAATCTCTCACACACTCAACGGCGATGGTGAACACAAGGAAGTCAGCAAAGTCCGGCGTGAAAACCGCTGAAAAGAAGAGGGAAGATATGCAGTCCTCAAAAGCTCTGGCGGCGAAATCCAAAATCCCAAAATCAAGAGCTCCGACGGTGAAAAAGGCGTCGTCTTTACAATCCAACACTGAATCTTTGGTCGAAGCAAAGAAGTCTGGCAAACGTACAACCACTGAAATCCCTCAGTCGACCGCGGTGCACCCTGTCGTCGCTGGTTCAACTCAAGCCTGTCTCCAATCGGAGGTAATTTCATCTATTCCTTCAACTTCTGCAAGTATTCCGTCAGTTGTAAATATCGTGTTGAAAGAAGTTGTGAATGTGAGTATTGGTGAGACTGTGAAGTCTGCTGACTGTGATGGAGCCAGTAGGGCTGTTGATTGGGAAGTCAGTAGGGGTGTGACTAGTGATGTAGCGAGTAAGACAGTTATCGGGAATGAATCTATCAAGATTATGGAAGATAAGGTTCCCAGCAAGGTGGCTGGAGGACCAGCAGCATGGAGGGAGAAAATACATGCGTCTGGGTATGTTCGACCAGATGGTTTACGGAGAAAGAAGGGGACTCGCCGAGCTGTGTCTCCAAGACAGTGTCTCGCCAAGATCAGCTCTGTCAGAGGGAGGCTCTCAGCAAAGTCTAAAAATGGCCCAGATAAGAGCATTGGAGGCTCAGAAGGTGAACAATTCAGTAAGCAAAAGGAGGATGTATTCAAGATGGTTCTTACACCAGAAATTTCTGATTTGTTGAAGGACGCCACAGCTAAAGGAGACTCTCCTACAGAAGAGGATGAAGAATTAGAGAAGCTATACAAAGACATTGACAGTGTCATGGAGGACCTAGAAAAAGAGAAGGATCTGGAAGTGGCAAGATCAGAGGAACCTCCTCGTGTTCAGAGTATTGGTGCAGAAGAGTCTGATGCTGTGGAAGTTGATAGTGGTCCAACTGGGTAACCATGTGTTCAGACTGAGAGTAAGTCAGTAGAAGTTCCTGAGGATGTTTCTAAGAATTCAGTGGATGCTACAGTTGTTGGTCAAGATGATCAGCATTGTGATCGTTTGGAGGATGATGGTGCACAAGTTCGTGAGGATACTGCAAAGACTGTTTCAAAGGAGGGTACTCTTTCAGATAATGACCAAGATCTTGCTCCGCTTATATTTCTCAAAAAGCCAACGAAGGACAAGGTAAAGAAAAAGGTGGCGTTTGAAAGAACTGCTAAGGGGACAGTCCAAGAGATTGCGAAGGAGGGCAACTTGGCAGGGGGAGCTGATTCATCTAAGAAAAGGAAACGTGGAGCCCCTGTTCCTGTTTCAATGGATGCTGGAAGTTGTGAAGTCCCATCTCCTGAGGCTGATACTGTTCCTGTTGGATTGGTCAAGACAGGTATCTGGTTTGTCAGTCGTGATGCGTACAAAAAATGGAGCTGTGTGCAGAAAAGAAAGATCATTCCTGAAAAGTTGCTAGAGGAGTCCCGGTACAAGGGAAAGGAAGTGGTTAAGGTGCTTAAGGAGTCTGACCTGTTCTGGACATTGGACAGGTGCAAGCCCTTCAATGAACAGCTGGTGCGTGAGGCTATGGCAAACTTGCCCCCTGGATTTGGGGTTGTTGGAGAATCTGAGTATGGGGTCTTCTTCGTCAGAGGGAGACGGATCAAGATTGATCCTGAGCTGATCAATGTATACTTTGCCATGGACGACCCAGCTGTTGATGAAGAAGAACCAAACTTTGAGAAGGTTGTGAGCACCATCACTGCAGGCTCTGTTCAGTGGAGGCCTGAGTCGGTTGTGAATACAGCAAAGCTATCTACGTTCTATTCCATGCTGTTCTTCATTGCTGTGTTCAACTGGAGGCCGTCTACTCATCGCTCTACTGTCAACAAGGACATGGCCCAACTGCTTTATCAGATATGAAACAACCTGAAATTCAACCTGGGCAGAGTAATGTTCAAACAGATTGCTGAACATGCTACTTCGATGAGAACTCTGCACCAGATCTGTTTCCCATCTCTGATATATGAGCTCATTATCCATCAAGCTCTAGATTTGAAGGCCTCGCCTGACCAACTTTCAAAGGTACCCAGCAGGTTCATCGTTGACCACAAGTTGTTTAAGGGGCGTCACGTGAACGATCTCAAGGAGAAAGGAAAAGCTGTGGCGGAGTCCAGTCGAGTGGGAGCCAGAATGGGGCAAGATGAACGAAGCAAGGTGCTCAGGGATCTTAATACTATCATTGCTGCGGACAAGGAACAGCGTCGTCGGATCAATAGGCTTGCTCGCGCCCTCAGCTATCCCAGTGATGATGATGAATCTGAAGCTACAGCCTCTAAAGATGATTCCATTGAAGAAGCTTCTGATTAAAGGTCCTTTGAAACACTGAACTCTCTAAAACTCTAGTTATTGTGTGCTTGTTCTGGCACTTATTTGATTTGCTGTTCGAACTCGATCGGCCCCTTGCCAGTTTGTGGCAAAAAGGGGGAGTATTTTGAGGTGGTGACAATTTTGTTCCCTCAAGGTTTCCTACTGTCTAGATAGTTAGATAGATCTAGTGATTTGGTTTTGCCAAAATGCCAAGGGGGAGATTGATATTCCCTTGTGTGGCATGTGTTTGGCAAAACGTTGTTAGACAGTTCGAGCAGGAGTTCAGGGGGAGTTTGAACATATCCTAGTACTCCTGTACAGCGTGATCAAGACGCAAAGGATATTTTCTGGAAGATATTGAGAACGAAGATTTCGTCAAGTTAAAGATGGCGTGCGACTTATTCGAATAAGATATTCGAATGAATATTCACAAGTGAAGATGGCGTGACTTGCTTGGGAAAGAAGACGAATTCGTATATTCTTCCAAGGATTTGTGAAAGATATGCATCAAATATTCAGGAGTATCTCCCGAAATATTTGATGGGATTATCTTATGCGAATTAGGGTTTCGTCCGAGCATATAAATACAATGCAAAGGCAACCCTAATTCCCATCGCTTTCAAGATCAAAAATACACGAAGAAATTCTATCGATTGGAAAAGAAGAAAGCGACGGCCGTTGTGTTTTCCCCACTGGAAAAACATCGGTGTGAGCTCAGTCTGATACGTGCCATTCAGATTGACCAGAGGTGATCAAGTTCAGAGCACAAACAGAATGACCAGCTTTCAAGTGAAAGCGACCGAGCTTCAGGAAAGGTTCGAGTACGTTCGGACAGAAGGTTTGGACGAAGGGTATCAAGGGGAGTTGCGACGAACCTTGGTTGCAAATCTGAGAGACGGAGTAGTAGAGGCTAGGCAATTACAAGGTGTAAGTGTAAGTCCACTGAAAAGCTCTATACTCGTAATAAAGATTTGTTGTCCCTTTTCCGGGTGTGGGAAACCCCCCAGAGTAGGCGTAGCCGAACTGGGTTATCAATCTGTGCGTACTCGTGTTTTATGGTTCTGTTCGTACTTGTTGTGGAACTGTGGTAGAAAGAGTTCAAGGTCTGTCCAAACACAACCTAGAACACTTGCTTGAACAGGGGATATAATTTCACACCTCTATGGATATTCGTAGCTAAACTCTTTATTCGGTTAAAGGGGTGTACTTGTATTGTAAAATGTTTTAGACCCTGCACTTAATGTCGCTTTGTGTTCAAAACTTGTTCTATGTGCCATATATAGTCAGAATTTCCAAGGTTGAGTGGAAGCTGTAACAAGCAAAGGTCTTCCGTGGGGATTCGTGAACATACTCGGGTAGTGGAAGCTGTAACAAGCAAAGCTATCTGAGGAGTTCGACTTATCTAAAACACCACTTGGTCGATCGTAACTGAAAGATCAGGTGGATGCACACAAGGCTAAGAAACTTCGCAAGGAGGAATTAGTCTAAAGTAGAACAAGTGTTTTAAACGATGTTGCAAGTCTTGCGCTTAGAAATGGCCTCGATTCATCTTTGAACACTTAGTATGATCATTAGTGGTCGATGATAAACAACTATGATACAAGGCCCCTGAAACCGAATGTTTTCTTTAGATTACAAAACCCCCCGGTATTTACTTTTAGTATTAGTATAACTGCAATCATCAACCGCTCACCTTCCGGAGGACTCGCAAATCACGCATCACCCACTGTAAGTCTTTCTTTTTACTTTTTAGTATTTATTTTCTGTAATTTACTTTTCCGCACTCAAAACCAAAAACAACCAAAAAAGTCACTTAGTCATAACCGCTAAAATCTCAATCAACCTTAAAACACGCTCCCTCGCTGTACAAATCCCTTAAAGAACAACGTATCCCCCTAATTCCCTTGGGTTCGACCCCTACTTACCACTTACTACCCAGTAGTGAAGTCACGAGTAGCGGAAAATATAAATTTATTTGCACAGAGAACATTGCACCTTAACGACAGTGCAGTGGGCTCCGTCAACTACCTCATGAAGCAGAATGAGAGGCCTCCACAGTGAACAAAACAAGTTTCAATAGTCAAACAGAAAGAAGATGTATGTTTTGTCGCATTCAGCTACCTGTCATCTGAAGAAGGAACGTTGGTACTTTGATAGTGGCCGGTCAAGGCACAGGACTGGAGATCTAGACTTCCTGAGCGACCTAGAGGAATTCAATGGGAAGTTTGTGACTTTTGAAGATGGAGTGAAAGGGAAGGTTCTAGGAAAGGGAACCCTGAATGTTTAAGGCCAGCCCCGACTGAAGGGAGTCCTTCATGTCGAAGGACTAAAACAAAATCTTATCAGCATAAGCCAGCTTTGCGATGGTAAGCATCATGTTAAATTTACTCAGGATGCATGCCTTTTACTGAACAAGGATGGTGAACGTGTGTTGACTGGAAGAAGATCCTCAAACAACCGCTATTTACTAAACTTTGGTCGACCATCTTCTGAGACATTCTGTCTGCTAAGCAAAACAAAAGAGTTGAACCTTTGGCACAAGCGGATGGGACACTTGAATCTGAGAACGCTAAAGAAGGTTGTAGCTGATGGTTTGGTGCGTGACATACCTAAAGCACAAGGCGATCTCAACATAGTGTGCGGAGAATACCATATTTGAAAACAAACCAAAATCACCCAAAAAGGAACTACTCAGATCAACACAAAGAAACCTCTGGAGTTACTACACATGGACTTGATGGGACCAATGCCAGTGGAGAGTTATTCAGGAAAGAGGTAAGTGCTAGTTTGCGTTGATGATACTTGGACAAACTTTCTTTGAGAGACGTTAGATGTTGTTCAAGCCTTTGTTCAACTATGTACACGGCTGGAGAAAGAAATAGATGACAGAGGCAAACATCTAGTCGCTATAAAGAGTGAGCACAGAAGTGAGTTCGGAAACAATGACCTTGTAGAGTTCTGTGCTCAACAAGGAATTACACAACAATTCCCATCCACTATCACTCCACATCAGAATAGTGTTGTTGAACAAATAAAACAACCCATAAAGGAGATGGCCCAGGTGATGCTACATGCAAATAAAGTTCCTTAAAAGTTCTGGGCAGAAGCTATAAACACGGCGTGCTACATCATTAATAGAGTGACGATTCGGACAGGCACTGAGAAGACTTGCTATGAGATGTGGAAGGGAAAGAAGCCGACAGTGAAATACTTCCATATCTTTGGAAGTGAATGCTACATTCTCAATGACCGCGAGTGTCGACAGAAGCTACATCCAAAAAGCGATGGGGGTATCTTCCTTGGATACTCTATAAATAGTCGAGCATACTTCGTCTAAAACACGAGAACTGGAGGCATTGTGGAGTCTATCAAGACATTGACGAATGCAAACCTGATTCTGGTAATGATGAGGATAGTGTTGAAGCTCTCCCTGAACAATAGGCCTTGTCAGATCTTGGTGTCCAAGAAGGTGACTTGGCCAAACAGATGGAACAACTTGACAGAGAATATGGTCCAAGTGGAGATGAACTTGAATCAGAACTGTCTGCTGCTCCAGCTCGAGGCATGCAACCATCTCGAAAAGTTGAAAAGAATAATTCCATCTCAAAGGTCATTGGCGAACCAACTGAAGGCATGAAGACCCAGGGTAAACATGTAAATTATCGAGAGTTGGCTGGTCATTCGTGCTTCTTATCAACTGTGGACCCAGAGAATTTCAAAGAAGCAATTGGTGACAAGTACTGGGTGATGGCTATACAAGAGGAACTTGGAGAATTCCAGCAAAACTATGTATGGGATCTTGTTCCACGTCCTGATGGTGTGAATGATATTGGAACAAAGTGGATCTTCAAGAATAAGTCTGATGAAAAAGGCAACATCACCAGAAATAAGGCAAGACTAGTCGCTCAAGGCTATACGTAGATCGAAGGAGCAGATTTCGATGAGACCTTCAAACTAGTCGCACGATATGAGGCAATACGATTGCTACCGGGTCTAGCTTGCCATCCAAGGTTTAAGTTGTTCCAGATGGATGACAAGAGTGCTTTCTTGAAAAGGTAGCTGAATGAAGACGTAAATGTCACGCAACCGAAAGGATTCGAAGATCCTCACCATCCTGACCATGTGTACCGACTGAAGAAGGCTCTATATGACTCAAGCAGGCGCCCAGAGCATGTACGAGAGGCTGACGAAGTTCTCAATCAATGGCTATGTGAAAGGGGGAGTAGATAGGATGCTTTTCCACAAGCACACAAGGTCAAACTTCATTATTGCTCAAATTTATGGGGATGACATTGTGTTCGACTCGAGCAATCAGAAGATGGTGGATAAGGTTGTACAACAAATGAAGAGCGAATTCAAGATGAGCATGGTTGGAGAGATGACATACTTTCTTGGACTCCAAGAGAAGCAAAAGTTGGATGGGATCTTTATCTCGAAAAGTAAGTATGCCATGAATTTGATCAAGAAGTTTGATCTGGAGAAAGCCTCACATAAAAGGATTTCTACTGCTACTCACGTGAAGATTACCAAGGATGAAGTTGGGTCAAGTATTGACCAGACCTTGTACAGGAGTGTTCTAAAAGAATCTTCATTCTTGAAGGGGTCAAACTCCCAAAGGAAAGTTCATTGTAGGCTTGATGGGAATAAATTCAAATGGTATTTGAAGGTGGATTGACACCTCAAATGTCCAAGGCCCCGTGAGAAGGGATCCTAGCAAAGGACTTCTCATAAGTAATTCTATGGGGCGCTTTGTAACGTCTTTGCCAAGACGAGAAAAAAATAGGCCCTCTCAGGAGGTTACTTGGTTTGTAAGTTGTTCATTATCGTTTTGCGTGTTTAAGTGTTTGGCATGATTTTAAGTGGCTTAGGCTCTAATTGTTTAGTGTGAAATTTGTGAGTAGTGGGTTAAATTTTAAGTGTGGAGTGAGTTCTACTCACTCCAATCCCACTTCACATCGCCAAGCCCCTCCACCTCTCCTTTGATTAACTATAAATTAGATGTCACCCTTAGTGTTCATGTGCCTTATTTGAGTTAGGATGATTGGAACTATTTGTTATACCATGTTATGACTCTAGTTTCACATTTTTGGCACTTAAGACATCTTGTGCACATTTTGGAGGATGTGATTTACCTTCCTTGTTTGAACTTTATTAATCTTATGCCATGATGTTATTATGTGACTAGTGATGTTTTCTTGCTCATATTTGAGTTTTGTACTATCTTGTTTATCACTTATTGCTTTTAACCTCTCATGTGTTCTTGTCATCAAGGAAGTAATTTGCATCGCGTATGATCAAGCTTAGCACAATGACGTCTTCTCTATTGGTGGGGCACATCTACAAACGAGGGGAGTTCCTATGCGCCTTTATCTCATTCTCTTCATTGTTTGCGCTTAGGGACTAAGCTATATTTTAAGTGTGGAGTGGGTAGTCGCATAGTTCACATATCATGTCATGCCTATCATCTTTGAATGGGCACTTGCATTCATGTATTCTATCCGTAACATGAGAGTGTTCCCACCATTTAAGGCTTGTGACTATCATTTCTAAATCCCTATAAATCACATCTAGCCTACTTGTCACAATTATTGGATCTTGAACTGAGAACCGATCTAGTCGCTTGAATGCGCATTCTCGTGAATCAATATCATTGATATCCCTTGTCTATCTAATTTTCATTGAAATATCTTGGATTAAGTTTTAGCAAGAACTTTTAAAAAATTCACGAAAAACATAAACCTTTTGTATGCTCCTTGGTGACTAGAGTTTTTCTAATTTAGCGCCTTGTTTGTGATTTTTTCCAGCGCATTTCATACATTCCTTGAACATATTGTCAAGTTTTAAGTGTGAAGTCAAAAGAGGGTGAAAAATAGGCCCCAACAAAAAAATGCTTCATTTTCATGGTCAAAAGAGGGCAAAGCCCCGACTAAAAACTCTCTCGAAGTACAAGAGAAGTTTTGCTCCAAAAATTACACATTTGCGCCGGGGGTTAGGAAGAAAAGTTCCCCCTCAAAAGCATTTATAGGCCAAAGGCCATTTGAAAAACAAAATAAGGAGCACTTAAAACTTGACTTTATGTCCTTCCATCATTCTACATTTGCGTGAGTTCATCACTTGTATTGTGTGCTAGTTGGATTAACTCTTGGATGATCCTTGTGCTTGCACGGGAAGTCTCATTCGGTCTACGCTCATTTTCTAAGAACTCTTGGTGTCGAACTCCTCTTTCCTTAGGGGTTACGGCTTAAGCGCCTAAGACTTGGGAATGAGTTCCATGTCGTAAACGAATGGACTAGCCTTAGCTAGCATAGGGGAGTGATTGACATTCTTTGTGCAAACTAACAACTTTGCTTCTACTGTATTGCCTTTAAAATTAGTAGA
Organism: Rhodiola kirilowii; assembly: GCA_033675215.1. Lineage (NCBI taxonomy): Eukaryota > Viridiplantae > Streptophyta > Magnoliopsida > Saxifragales > Crassulaceae > Rhodiola > Rhodiola kirilowii. The sequence continues at coordinate 29,471,075 of CM066194.1, read as the reverse complement.
CTTTTGGAAGAGACAATTGATAGCCTTAGCATTGAGAATCTTGAATGCACAATCTCTTAGGTACTTAAATGGTTGAAAAATTCATTTGATGATAATATGATGGTAATCCTAGTTTGGGGTGAAGAATTTGCTTTGAGAAATCCTCGCCTTGGTTGAGCACTCTTGCATTCATTCTCATGGGATTGGGGCATTTGGGATTTGTGAGTATTCCCTTTCTGAAAACTCTCACAAGACTATAACTCGTCCACTAGGGTAGCAGAGGGATTTAAAGGCTTAATGCATGTGATAAATGCATTCGTAACGCCTACGAAAAGGAGCTAGTTAAGATGTATATACTTGCATTAGCCTTTCAATAACATGTTTAGAAATAATAATCGAGACCTTGTGAAAGCTAGTGAGGCAAATAGACGAAAAACATAGCGCCACTAGCTTTTCGTCATTTACTTACTCTTGACATGTTCATATACGTTGTTCGGGACGAACAAAGCTTAAGTGTGGAGTGTTGATAAGTAAAATTTTTGACTTACTAGTAGCCATTTTTCACTATAGCTTTCAGTCGTTTCTGACTTTATTTGATGTGATTTGACCCTTGCCTTTCACATTTAGGTACAAAGTGATACCCCCCCTCCTCATTGAATTCAAGACCTCAATTTCAAGATTGCATGAAAAATTGAAGTTTCGACGCAACACAAGGAGTTTCGAGGGAAAACAGGGCAGATTGACCTTTCTGACTAATTTTCCATGCCCAAAGACGCATACGGTGTCCAAATTGGTTGATCTATAGATTGTTAGAAAGCTAACTCAAATGGCTACAACTTTCCAGTTTACGCCAAGACCGGTTGGGCACCTCCATTGTCAAGCATTGCACTCGCCCACTCCCAACCGACCGGCTCAAGTCCCAGCCGACTGAAAGAGAGGTTTTTGAGCTAAGGAGGATGGTTTTTAGAGAGAAAAAGGCTAAGGAAGGCTCACCATCATCAAAGGATTGCTTGGTGAGCCTTCCTTGGGGAGAGGGGAGAATATCAAGGAAGGAATCTAGAGCTTGCTCAACATCTCCAACTTGGGTTTTCTCTACTCATCTTTTCTACCTCTTGTTGTTTTGTATTTGAAAACTTGCATCATGATGATGTGTGAGTAGTCCTTTTGTTTTGAGGGTTTAGGACCCTCCTGGGCACTCAATGATCATTGTATACACATTGAAATTCTTAAGGATGATTGTTGATTTCATTATCTCTTGTGTTATGAAATGTTATGCACTCTAGGTGTTTGATAAAATGCCTAAGTGACAACTTAGTCTAAAACTTGAACCTATGACTCGAAAGAGCTAGGGAATAGTTTAAGTATGGAGAAAATGTTTCATATCTTAATCACGATGGTGAACCTTAGGATATGAATGTTTGACTAGGATGGAATGTTTGATTCATTGGATTTGGTCATTAAGCAAATCATCAATTAATCCCAACGAATGGTGTTAAATTCATGTACACTAAGCTCTTTATATATGACATGTAACTAAGTGTTTGATGAAATGCATAAGTAACATGTTGATCTTAAAACTTCACCTAGGTATCGATGGACCTTAGGAAAGGGTTGGTTGTATTGAATATGACCATTTCTACGGAATTGAAGTGAACTAGTACTCTATGTCTAAGCTAGGTTCTAGACTATTTGACACCATGAAATGCTTAAATATTTTGTATGTGATTGATCATTAGGGAATGCCAAGGAGGGGAGTAACCCCTCGAAACTCCTTTTATCCATCTTTTATCTCTAACTACTTGCCATTTAGGATTTAGACACACACCTTCATCTTTTTATTAGAATATCCGAATAGAAACACAATCTTATGTAGTGCATGTGCTTGGCTTTCTCATTTGGGTTCGACCCGGTCTTACCAGGCTTCTAAATTGTTTTTTGCTAGAGTTTCTATTGCATTTATTTGCATGTGAAAATTATACAATGTCAGCAAGCAAGAGGATTCTCTAGAGGAATTGTTTGAGCCGTGGATCAATATGTGGATGAAAGGTTGCATCAGACTTTTAGTACTGAATAAATAGAAGTAATCCAATCAGAAGGGTCTGATGGTGATGCTAAGATGGAGGAACGTCCCACTATTCCAGATGGTAAGGGTAAAGATATTGCTGAACCTATCGAGCATGTCCAGAGGAAATCCCAGTTAGTGTTGAACCAACCATTAACGCAAAGGCACCAACAAAGAAGAGGAAAAACAATGTTGAGAAATAGATTATGTTACAACAAGAGCCCACTACAGTGGAACATGATGTCACTCCTAGGAGGAAGAGGAAAGCTACAGAGCCTGTACAAGCTGTTGAATGAGATGTTACTATTAATCAAGCTAAGGGTGAGACACCTGTGGCTAAGAAATCTAAGCCCAGCATCGCTGCAGGGGGAGCCAAAGCTGACAGGAAAGGAAAGAGGGTTCAGATTAACACAGGTGTGGTTGTTGGAGGAGTTTGGTTCTACTCGTATAAACACGCAGAAAATTTGGATTTAGTTCAAAGGAGAAAGATAGTGCGAGAGAGGATTTTGGAAGCTGACAAGTATTCAGTGAAGGAGATTGTGAGCCTACTGAAGGAGGTTGATCTGTTCAACTCTGTAACCATGGCGAAACCCTTCAAGGAATTAGTGGTGAATGAAGTTACAGCAAACTTACCAAAAGGATATAGAAAGATAGGTGACCCGGATTATGGCAGACTAAGAATAAGGGGAAGGACTGTATCCATCAATCCAAGGATCATAAATGATTACTATGGAATAAGCTCGCTATAAGAGGAAGTCCATGAGGTCGTGGACTTGAACAAGGTAGCTGAAGAGTTAACTGGCGATATGAGAAATGATTGGAAGGATACCACGAACCAGGCATCTGAGTTAACTACAAAGTTCGCTTGTCTATACCACATTGGCATAAGAAACTAGATCTCAATGAGTCGTTAGATCAGCTGTCAACAAGGAACTGGGAGGTCTCATCTTTGAACAAAAGTGCGACCTGGGAAAGATACTCTTTGAAAAAATTGTTGCAAATGCTACCTCTAACAAGGTGAACCATCCAATTGGGTCTCTATCTCTTATATATGAACTGATCATGGCTCATCATCCTGACATCAGATCAAGTCAAGACGTGCTATCAGATACTCCAACGGTGTTCGGGACGGACAACAAACTCTTCCAAGGGAAACATGTTCTTGATGTTGCTTAAGGTATTCCAGTGGGTTGTGGCAAAGCAGTTCCGGACCTTCCTATGCACGGAATTCGTACAACTGTGAATGTTCCAAAAGTTGTGAGGCTTAGATGATAGCCTATTTGGAGGAGGAGCTAGCCAGTACTAACAAAATGGCATCCACATGGCTGTACGAAGGAAGAAGATTACGAGGATGCTTGTGAACTTGAGATATCCGGAGGACAAGGAAGAAGAGGATGATGAGTTCAAGAACAGACATGTTGGTGACTATCCTAACTACTCTCTATGGTGAACACACTTTATCTTGCTATTTTGTCTGTTGAACTCCTGTCCTTGAATAATTTTTGTGATACTGTTTTACCCTCCTTGTCACTTTGTGGCAAAAAGGGGTAGTAGTTTTGGTATTTTGAAATCTCCTTAAAAGATTCATATGTACTAGAAGTTTTGGGAGTTTGAAATCTCTTCAAATATTCATTTGGTAGTACAGCTTGGAAGTTTAAAAGCTCCTTCAAAGATTCATATATAAAGTAGTACAGGTAGATATTTTGCCAAAATGCCAAGGGGGAGATTGTTAGATTTAGCGGCATGTGTTTTGGCAAAATCATGTGAAGTTGTTCAAGCTGTTAGAAAGGGAAGAGTTCAAGACCACATAGACAACCGACGTGAGACAAGACTTACGCGGGATAGAGGCGCTGAATTTCCTAATTCATATTTGGAAGGTCAGCGATACATCTTGGAGTCGTTTGAAGAGATTAGGGAAGATATACACTCGAAGATAATATAGCAAGAGATATTGAATATATATTGGCGGAAGATTATCAAGAAGAGGCGGTTCAAGATTTTAGGAAACCATCCTAAAAGTTGGGAAATATTCCCAAAAATATATATGCGGTTAGGATTTGATTTCCCAAGTGATTTAAGAATCATCCGCCCCTATTTAAGCAGTGCTAGGGTTCTCGAATCATTCAAGCACTCTTAAAGAAAATACACCATATTGAGTTTAGAGTATAGTGAGGGCAGGTGGTGGTGATCGGTCTAAGCTGATCATTCCTGTGAGTATTAGGCGATGGGTGTCAGTCTGATCTGAGTGCTGTTCAGACTGACCATGGAACGAAATAAAGTTGCACGCACTACGACTTGGTTGCTACGCACTCGGGAGAAGGCGCTGATCTTCGTGAGGATCAAGGTGAAAATAGAGAGGGATCTCTAATCTAGGGGAGCCTACATCGCAAGTTCGCTCAGAGTGTTAGAGTGGGCTGATTAAGAGGGAGTCTGTAATCGTAAGTCCATGTGTACTCTAAACTCAATATGGTGAATTGCTTTTCACCCTACTGTAGGCGGTTGCCGAACTAAGTATCAAGTTGCATGTTGTTAGTTAGTTTAGAACGTAGTAGTTTTAAATTTTTCTGCATTAGTTGTAGCTAATTATTCCATAAGTAGCTAGTACTACACCTCGACACACACGAGAGTATTTCAAAATCGATGTATTGTGGTAAGTAACTAAGATGCAAACTCAAACACCATTTAAGAAGATTTACCTGGCTGTTTGTCACGCCCGAGATGCTGAAAATTGTCTTCAGCCGTGTGGAGAGAAGAGAACCAGAAGGGAGGAGGAAGAAAGGTGGGTGTAGAAGTTGATAGCGCTAAAACATATGCATTTTAGGCAACCTCTATGCTTATTGTTTCGATCATTTTATTACGATTTCACTTGCTATTTGATGCTTTGTGGTTCATTTAAGGCAAATTACATAGTTTAAGCTGAGAACACAAGTGAGTAGCATTTTGGAGCAAAACGGAGCAGTTCCGGAGCAAAATATGGTGTTTCGGGACCAAACCGAGCAATATTGACCTTTGCACCTTGTTTTGGACGCCCAGAGCTCATACGGTGTCCGATTTGGTCGATTCAAAGCTTGTTGGAAATCTAATTCAAATGACTACAACTTTGTAGTTTACACCAAGATCAGATTCGGATGGTAAGAGGCTCAGAGGATCCGAACCGGCCGGCTCAATGTTGTGCACAAATTTGAGCCGCCTGGCTCAAGTGCTCAGAGAGTTTAGGCCATTCGAAACGTCGCCGAACCGGCCGGCTCAACTCAGGGTGCAATTCTTAACCGGCCGGGTCAACCGTCGTGAACAGTAAAATCGGGAAATTTCCAAAAATCATTTTTGGGCTTTTGGCCTTTTGAAAAGCTATAAATAGGTAACTAGAAAACAAATTGAGAGGGCTTTTTGGGGGCTGAGTTAGTGAGGGAGAGCTAGGGTTTTTGGAGCCACTTTCTTGGAGAAGAAGCTAGAGATTTTGGAGAGAAGGAAGAGCTTCAACAACATCTTGAATCTCTATATTGGTTTTGATGTTCTAAACTCTACTTCCATATGGTTGCTTGCACTTTTATTGTTGATTTTGCTTGTAAACTCACCATGAGTGAGTAGTGACTTTGGTTGGGGATTATGGATCCCCTAGACATGTTTGTGACGTTGTGAATACAATTGATGCTAATGTTGAATGAGTTTGCACATGAATCTTCTTCATTTGAACTTAATGTTTAGAGTTGCCCATAAGGTGTTTGTGACATGTCCTCAATGGGAACTTTGCTTGATATCATGTTTGATGTAGCTCACGTTGATCATCATGACTTCAATGAACTAAATGAAGAAGCATTAGGATTTTGTATTAGTTGGATGACACTTTTAACCTAATGCGAATGGCTTGAACTTAATAAGATCATGTTTATCTAGTCAATAAAGCGCGAGTGTGAGGCTAGACATTCATGTTCTATAGTGCCAATAGAGCGCGAGTGTGAGGTGCTATGCGAGATGTAACCTCTTTGTACTAAGTTGTAGCGCGAGTTGAACTTAGTATAAATGTTGCATGTGCTAAATTCTACACATGTACATGTGAATTCATCATTGGTATCTAATTTCATTGTCACAATAATTGTCTAGGTGGAGAAGTAATCCCTAGTCATCTTTTAATTCAAAGTAAATCACCGTTTAGTAAGCTTTAATCTCACTTTTGGATTGAAATTCCCCCCCCCCCCCAACCTTAGACATTCTAATCACGTTGTTAGCACTATTAGTTTAATCACCTATCTTTTGGGTTCGACCTCGGTTCACCTGAGTCATTACAAATGTTTTGATTTCCGTGACTTAGCATAAATATTTGAATTCTTATTTGAATATTTCCGCTATATTTACAAGCGAACAAATGGCGCCGTTGCCGGGGATAGGTTAATTAACTAGGTGCTAATAGATTGTTTAGTTTGTCTATTTTCGTAAATATTTTTCTTTCTCTTATACTTGTATATTCTTCCTTTTTCTCTCATATCCCTTACTAACTATGTTAATCTTGTTTTGCGAGGATGGATCACTATAACCAACAAGTCATGCGCAATGGAGATTATTATGAAGAGGATCAACCAAATACCAATTGTGAAGACTATTGGATGAACAACGAAAACCAACAAGTCTTTTCTAATGAGGGATACTATCAAGAGGAGGAGAAACCATATTGGAATGACCAAGAGCATGGCTATCAAAATAGCAATTATAATTTGAATGGGGATGACCAAGAAGAAGAGCAACCAAACGCCTATTCGGAAAACTCTTGGCATCCACCACATACCTACACTCCCAATTGGGATGATAGCCCATGTTTTGAAGTTGAAAACTCCTACCCTCCATACCCTCAACCTCCCCAACCTTCAAGTGAGCCCTCCAATATAGAAGCCATGTTTGCCACATACCTAGCAAACCAAAAGGAGATGGATGCTCGCATGGATAAGCTTCTAGCTGAAATGGCAGAACAAGCAATTGACATTAAGAACTTGGGTGAGGAAGAGGAGGTCTTCGAAGAAGAAGAAGTCCTTGAATCCAATGCCTTAAGAGAAGAACGGGATCAAGAAAGGGAGGATGGATTTTGGAGAGTCGGCACCGTAACTCATTACAACCAAAGGGATGTTGAATCTTGTAACGAAGAAGAGATGGAATGCAAAAGTGAAGCATCCTTCACCACTAGCACATCTCAAGATCATTTAGATGATAACACACAAGAGCTCGACGTCTATTTGACGCTCTCCGATGAGTAATTCTTCAGTGATGATGCCTCTTACATAGAGGAAATACCTTTTATTGATGAAGAAGAACTCCCTCCTACAGCTATGATTGAGCTTGAATGTGAACCTGAACTTCTTGATGAGGATAAGATAGAGGAAGAGCATATGGAGGTTGAAAGTCTTCAAGGGTATAAAGACTTTGTTGAGGTTTTCATGGAAGAAACTAAGGAACCATCTCGCATGCAAGAAGACAAAGGTCTAGAGAGGGATATTGAGGAATGGGCACCCAAGGAAATATTTGAAAAACTTAAGGAGGGGATGCCCATCATTCTCGAGACAAGTTATGAAGACCCTTTCTTCACTACTTCGTCTCGAGACAAGTTTTGGAGCTTCTTGCCATATTTCCAAAAGCTATTCAGAAAAAGATCCCATGGCCCCTTAATTTTTAAGGGATTTTCATACTTGAAGGGGTCATGCTCCCAAAGGAAAGTCCATTGTAGGCTTGATGGGAGGAAATTCAAATGGGATTTGAAGGTGGTTTGACACGATCAAGTGCAAGGCCCCACTTGAGGAGGGATCTTAGCAAAAGACTCCTCAAGTGTGCTTCCTATCTCCTAAGAGGAGAACCGGCTCCGTCTTAGCCAAGACGTTAAACTAGGCTTGTGAGTGTTTTCTCTCTCGATCTTCGAGTATATCTATTTTGATTGGATTTCTATTTGTTTTGTGCAAGAATTTGAGGATATGAACTATGCATGTGTGAATGCCTATATTTGATGATTTCTTAACATGTGCTTGGTTAACTAGATGCCTTGATAGGGCATAAGTGTGGGGTACCTATGTTTTGACTATACGAGATGGTTGTGCTTGCTTGACGTGCTTTCATGTGTGAAATCCAATCAACTTGTGTGTTTAAGGGAAAACATTCACATTACTGCACAATTCATCCAAAAATTTCAAATTATTAATGGAAACAAAAAGTCTAGGCAAGGCTACATTTTCGAAAAATTTCATCTCTAAATTCAACTAGTCGTGCATGATTTCAGTTGATTGATCCTTTAGATGACTAATGGACTGGATTGTTGACTTTCATTCTTGAGGATCAAAGCATCTACTAGCACTTCTTTATCCTTTATTCTAAGCTTTTTCTCGTTGAGACTAAAGAGTTAATCTTTAAAAGCATAAAATCTAAAAAAATATAATTTAAAAACTCTTGCATGCCATGATTGCCTTTAGGTGACCTTAGTGACCTTGCTTATCTTGTGGATTTGTCTTGTTGGTTTGTCATGCTCCATTCTTAACACTTAGCCCTTCGTAAAAGTTCTAAGTGTGGGGTCAAAAGAGGGCAACGAAAAAAAAGAAAAGAAACAAAAACAAAAAAAAAGGGGAAAAGAAGAAAAAAATGTGTAATAAGCCCAAGTTCCTTCCTTATGATTGATCACCATTAGGAAATGAATTTAAAGAAGTATGTGCTAAGCGCCGAGGGTTAGAAAGGTAAGTTCCCCCTTGAAAGTGCTTAGTACAGCCAAAGTCCATTCTCCCCCCTTAAAATTGCACTTAGACTTGACAATCGGCTATTCCATCATTCTCTAGCATGAAGACCAATGAGGCAATTGATACTTACTAGCAAGAATCCACTAAGGGGCGAACCTCGTATTCTTTTATACTTAGGCATGATATGACTTGCAAGTATCTACAAAAACTGTAATGTTGGGACTCCTCTTCTCTTATGACTACGTGACCTTTGCGTCCTAGGCTTGAGAATGAGTTCAAAGCTCACAAGCCAATGGACTAGCCTCCTTGCTAGCATTGGTGAGTGATCCAACAAGATTTCTTTGCGACTATCAGATTATTTTCTTGAAGTCACCATTATAGAAAATGACTAGAATCCTTGATTAAAGATTTATTAGTCTTTGCTTTGATTTGCTTGAATGTCCTAATTCATGAATTTCCGCAAGGATTTGAAGAGGACTCATGTAGTGATTGAAATGCACATATCTAGTTGAATACATTATGAACTTCATGAAAAACACCTTGCCTAGTACTTTGACAATTGTGAGCTTAAAATGCCTAATTGGATGGTTGTTCTCTTTGTGGGATTTGTGAGTATTCCCGTGTCTGAAAACTCTCAGGGGACTACAACTCCTCCACTAGGGAAGCCTAGGGGTTTAAAGGCTTGGTGCATTCGCTAAGTGCACTCGTGTTGCCTACGAAAGTGGTTAGTTAGAAGTAGAATTTGTTCCTTAGTGTTTTTAGTTAGTTTTCGTGACCATATGGAGTTTTCTTTGAACCGATCCTGAGTGAGTAAAATGAATTATTGTTGTTGATCTCTATGATTAGTTTGCTCGGGTCGATCAAACGTTAAGTGTGGGGTGATTTGATAGCGCTAAAACATATGCATTTAAGGCAACCTCTATGCTTATTGTTTCGATCATTTTATTACGATTTCACTTGCTATTTGATGCTTTGTGGTTCATTTAAGGCAAATTACAGAGTTTAAGCTTAGAACACAAGTGAGTAGCATTTTGGAGCAAAACCGAGCAGTTTCGGAGCAAAATATGGTGTTTCGGGGCCAAACCGAGCAATATTGACCTTTGCACCTTGTTTTGGACGCCCAGGGCTCATACGGTGTTCGATTTGGTCGATTCAAAGCTTGTTGGAAAGCTAATTCAAAGGACTACAACTTTGTAGTTTACACCAAGATCAGATTTGGATGGTAAGAGGCTCTGAGGATCCGAACCGGCCGGCTCAATGTTGTGCACAACTTTGAGCCGCCCGGCTCAAGTGCTCAGAGAGTTTAGGCCATTCGAAACGTCGCCGAACCGGCCGGCTCAACTCAGGGTGTAATTCTCAACCGTCCGGCTCAACCGTCGTGAACAGTAAAATCGGGAAATTTCCAAAAATCATTTTTGGGCTTTTGGCCTTTTGAAAAGCTATAAATAGGTAACCAGAAAACAAATTGGGAGGGCTTTTTGGGCGCTGAGTTAGGGAGGGAGAGCTAGGGTTTTTGGAGCCACTTTCTTGGAGAAGAAGCTAGAGATTTTGGAGAGAAGGACGAGCTTCAACAACATCTTGAATCTCTATATTGGTTTTGATGTTCTAAACTCTACTTCCATATGGTTGCTTGCACTTTTATTGTTGATTTTGCTTGTAAACTCACCATGAGTGAGTAGTGACTTTGATTGGGGATTATGGATACCGTAGACATGTTTGTGACGTTGTGAATACAATTGATGCTAATGTTGAATGAGTTTGCACATGAATCTTTTTCATTTGAACTTAATGTTTAGAGTTGCCCATAAGGTGTTTGTGATATGTCCTCAATGCGAACTTTGCTTGATATCATGTTTGATGTAGCTCACGTTGATCATCATGACTTCAATGAAATAAATGAAGAAGCATTAGGATTTTGTGTTAGTTGGATGACACTTTTAACCTAATGAGAATGGCTTGAACTTAATAAGATCATGTTTATCTAGTCAATAAAGCGCGATTGTGAGGTGATGGACCACAATTGTATGAATCATAAACACAGTTAAACCCACCAAATTAGACTGTTTGTCTATCTAACTTTGATGTTCTAGTCCCGATACATTTCTACAGGGTATTTCAGAGCTTAGAGAGAATACACGCTAAGGAAGAGCTTTTAGCACAGAAAAGATATCAGGAGACAATCCAAGGTCAAGATCAGACGCTGAATGAAGAAATCTAAAGATCCTGACATGGAATCATTCAAAACAAATCAAACCAAAGAGAAACCGAAGACAATCCGGAGCTGGAATACACCGATAGTTTTGTGCAAACTGCACAAAACTCACAACCACTCTCCTCATGCCACATGGACCGGCGGCTTTCTCCTCACATCCACCCCTCCTCCTCTCCCCTTCCTCCACATGTCAACCTCTCCTCCTCCCTCCCAAAAGCCGCCGGCGGCTTTGTGTTGTCCCTCTCCCCTTGTGACACTTGTCTTCCTCTCCTTCTCCCCCCATCTCCACCCTTGGATGCCAAACCACATGCCCTCATCTTGGCCCTCCATTCCCCTCCCCTTAGCCTATAAATACCAAGCTCTCCTCCTCATTTCAAACATCCCAAAATTGTGTAAAACACTTTTCTCTCTAAGTTTGTTACTTTGTAAAGTTTGGTTTGATATCAATAAAAGTTCAGTTTGTTCTCAAATACTTTAGTTCGATCTTGAGTACTCCTGTTGGTTCTTGAGTACTCAAGTTTTCAGTTACAGTTCAAGAGTTACTCCTGTTTGTTCTTGAGTAATCTCTTTCTCTTCTCTCTTTACTCCTGTTTGTTCTTGAGTATTCTTTTCCAAATCCCCAAGTATCCTAGTTATGATGTCCAACTCCATGGATATTCGTAACTAAACCCTTCATTCGGTTGAAGGGGAGTTCTTGTTTTATAAAATGTTTTACTTCGTTTAGTTTCTTTTCTCTGTATTCAAAACTTGTTCTATGTGCCATTTATAAGGTCAGACTTTCCAAGGTTGAGTGGAAGCTACGAAAGGGCAAAACTCTTCTGTGGGAAGTCGTGAACATACTCGGGTAAGTGGATGCTACGAAAGGGCAAAGCTTATCTGAGGAGTTCGATCTATCTTTAAAACCATTTGGAAACTGGACCAAAGGGACCAAATGGGTGCACAAAAGGCTAAGATACTTCGAAAGGAGGAATTAGTCTGAAGTAGAACAAGGGTTTACAAACAGTGTGGCAAATTGAGCGCTACGAAAGGGCCTCGATACACGTTTGAATACTTAGAAGGGTTACTAAAAGAATGAACAGGATATAATACAAGGCCCCCCAAGACCGAATACTTCTCTCGCAATTACAAAACCCTCCTGTCTTTACTTTTATTGTTCAATCAACTGCAACCATCAACCGCTCACAATCCGGAGGACTTGCAATTCACGCATCACCCACTGTAAGTCTCCTTTGTATTTTCAGTATTTACTTTTCTGTAATTTACGTTTCAGCAATCAAATCCGCAACCAATCAAAAAGTCACGTAGTTGTTAGCACTAAAACCTCAACCAACTTAAAACACGCTCTCTCGCTAGACAAATCCCTTAAAAGAATAACCTATTCCCCTAATTCCCTTGGGTTCGACCCCTACTTACCAAGTACTACCCAGTAGTATAGTTGCGAGTAGCGGACTATTATAAATTTATTTGCACAAATCGCTCTGACGACAAGCGGTTCTATCATGAGGCTAGACATTCATGTTCTATAGTGCCAATAGAGCGCGAGTGTGAGGTGCTATGCGAGATGTAACCTCTTTGTACTAAGTTGTAGTGCGAGTTGAACATAGTATAAATGTTCCATGAGCTAAATTCTACACATGTGCATGTGAATTCATCATTGGTATCTAATTTCATTGTCACAATAATTGTCTAGGTGGAGAAGTGATCCCTAGTCATCTTTTAATTCAAAGTAAATCACCGTTTAGTAAGCTTTAATCTCACTTTTGGATTGAAAATTCCCCCCCAACCTTAGACATTCTAATCACATTGTTAGCACTATTAGTTTAATCACCTATCTTTTGGGTTCGACCTCGGTTCACCCGAGTCATTATAAATGTTTTGATTGACGTGACTTAGCATAAGTGTTTGGATTCTTATTCGAATATTTTCCGCTATATTTACAAGCGATCAGAAGTTTATGTTTGTTCATTAAATGTTACGTTCTTGTGCGACTAACTTTCAGTATATGAGTCGCGTGAGTAACGGGTTGGTGTACCGGTTGCCTTTAATGCTAAAATAAGTCGGTCAATCAAAAAATAGTCAACGAAATTCAAATTTTGTATGCTGACGTGGCACTTATATGACGGACTTAGTGTCAGTTACGTAGAGACCAGTCGTTTAAGTTCTCGTATGTAACAAACTTCGGGTTGGAATATAAAGACTAGTCGTCTAAGTTCTCTAATGTAACTAACTTCAATCGGAGACATAAGGACCAGTCGACTAAGTTCTCTTATGTCACAAACGTGTTTTTCTTAGTCACCTAAGTGTACATATGCGACTGGTCCTATCCAACTTTGTTACCATGTAATCAAATGGTGTAGTGTCAATCAACCCTAGAAGATTTTACGGAAGAAATCGTCCATTGAAAAATACTCATAGCTTTGCAGACAAATACAATTGAAGTTGTCATCCTACAACTACAAAGTTGCTGCTCTTTTGTAATACGAAAATAACAAGTTGATTGGATCTGCCATGATAAAAGAAATGGCAGATAACAATATATACAAAGCACAGTTTTAAGAAGGAGAAAAGCTTGGCCCAGTGGGGCGGCTCCTAGTTGCCTACGTCGCAACCCGGGTTCGACTCCTACTAACTCCCCTAACAAATGCTAACTTACTAACCAATGTACCCCATCAAAAAATAGCACAGTTTTAAGAAGATTGATCAGTTTTAAGACTGATCACTTTTAACAATATATAGAAAGCACTGAGAAGATTGATCTGCTTTAAGACACCAACTTCTCCAAGCACAGATGTATGACCACTCATGCATATATACAAAGAATATAAGTCACATCGTGTTCAATCAAAGATGAAAGCTCCAGCAAACATCGTGAAATGGTCTATGTCTAACACCTGGAAATAGAACGGAACAAATGCTCTTGAAATAAAATAAAAAACTACCTTGCACTAGGTTGAGACATTTCAACTTCATAGCTCATGAGTGATGACCCTACTGAGTTGTATTTTGGCTTGCTGATCGGAATTGTTTGGCGTTGGTTATTTTCCTTGGCTAGGCATTGTTTCAGTTCCGCCAGTACTTCATTTATTCCTGGCCTTTCACTGGCACTAGTGTTTAAGCATGAGATGGCAATCATCAAAAGGTTCCGAGATCCATCGATGCTGAAATTTCCATGTAACCTTTCGTCAACAATACTTGGGATATCTCCATTGTTATACTGAGGGAGAACCCAGTCAAGTAGAGAAACGCCATGAAAGCCTCCTATTAGGGCAGGTTTGCCAGTGATGAGCTCCAGCAACACCACTCCAAAACTATACATGTCACTTCTTCTGCTGAACTTTGGTGTCTCTTCATGCCTGCAACAATAATATAATATATATAACTCATATGGCCTTGTAAGAAAGATGAACAAATCCTCCACAATAACATATTAGTCATTTATGTATACAAGGGTCTCCCTCGGCTGAGAACCTCTTGAAATTCGAGAATTTAAGAAATCAAATCTCACTATTAGATCATGATGCATCTTAGAATCTACATCTAACACGTGTCCACTAACAAAGTCAAACTTTGTGGCTTTGACTTTTCATTAAAGTAACTTTGAATATGTACATGAGACACGTATCACCACTACAGTGACTTGAGGATACATTTCCCAAGGTGAAGATTAGGTTCTCAAGCTCTCAAAATTAAGAGGGGGTCTCATTTAAGTGCGCAGGAGCACCACTCTAAATTTGCAGAACTTGAGAGCCAAATTTTTACCTTTGAAAATGCATCATCCAGCCACTGTGGTGGTGTGACACGTGTCTCATATGCATATTCAAAGTTGCATTTAATTAAAAGTCAAAGCCATCAAAATTGACTTTGCTAGTTGGGACACGTGTCAGATGTAAATTCAAAAAAATGCATCATGATCCAATGGTAAAATTTGAATTCTTAGGTTCACGAATTGTGAAGGGATTCTCAAGACAACGCCCCTATATGAAGATATATATCGATCTTTGTACCGTACTCACACAGGGTCAATATATCCAGGAGTCCCAGCTCCATTAGTTGCAGTTACATGAGTAGCATCCTCATGTTTGAAAGCCTTGGAGAGACCAAAGTCGGCTAGCTTTGCTAGCTTTTTTTCATCCAGTAGTATATTCGATGTCTTCAAATCACAATGGATTATTGGAGGGACACAACTGTTGTGTAGATAATACAACCCTGCAGTACTTATTCAGATTAGAAAGCCAGAAAAAAATATATAAAAAAAGAAAATTGAAAGTGAAGCCCGATCACGTGTAAATCTGGTAGAGACCTTGGGCTGCATGAGCTGCAATTTCAATTCTATCATTCCAGCTCAAAACCACTCCTTTACTGTCTCCTGCGTGCAATGAAATTAAAGAATGAAAACGAAAATTCCTTTTATTATATAAAAAAAAGGTACTGCATAACTCATGAGGATAGGTAATATTATTTGATACCTGATAGTTGTCGTTTGAGATTTCCGCCAGGCATGTACTCATAAACTAAAGCCATGTTATTGGGATTACTGCAATATCCAACTAGAGAGACCACATTGCCATGATGAACTCTCATCAACAATTTTATCTGCTCAATAAAACAACATGTGAATCGGTTAATTAGAGGAATATATATCAAGGATAAATTATTTTATTTATGTTTAGTGATGACTGCCGAAGTGAATCCACACTATTTGGTGGATACATTAATCCCCACTATTTACTTTTGATCAATTAACCAAAACTCAAAAAAAAAATTCAAAACCTTTATCCACACGGCTTCTTTTTCTCCAAAATCATGAAGGTTCCTCTTTTTTTTTATGAGATTATTTTTTGGCCAAGTTGATCTGAATGATTTGCTGAAAAAATCAAGACACGGGTGATACACCTAAACAAATGTGCTTTCAGTTTCCTAGGAATACCCTGGGAATCCTCGGAAACATCTTCCGATTGTTCCCTGGGGACATTTCCGGATAGTGTGTGATGTATAGTATAATATGTTAATTGTATATCTACCCTTGTCAAATTCATACAATGTAATGGTCTATTGAAGTCATCTCTTACTTACAAAATAGCATAATACTAACAAAGTGATAATGATAATATTATGCAAATGGAAAAAGATTAGGTGTAAACGTGCAAACTACCAACCGACGAATTATGGTACACTTCCTACGAACTATGTCAAAGTTCGGCAAAGTTGTCTATAATTCAATTGGATAAAACCATGACACAGTTCGTAGAAAATATATCATAATTCATTGGTTTGTGGTTTGCATCAAAAATCATATTTGCATCTGATCTTGATTCATTTTAGGAAAAGAAATTGTTTTCCAAACCTCTTGAGAAAACTCTCTCACTCCTTGCCTCGACTCCGATGAAAGCAATTTCACTGCAACTTTGAGACCATTAGCAAGAGTACCAAAATACACTTTTCCAAATCCTCCTTCACCAATTACAGTTTTGAAATTTTCAGTGATGATTGTGATCTGGGAGTGACTGAACTCTTGGCTCTTTGACTTGAATGCACCCGCTTTCTTCATGGCTGGGAAAATACTTGTTTTGTCAGCATGAGTAACATATTAACAGTTCCTAAACAGAAACAAAAAACTACGAACCTTTCATTTTTAGTGTCCCCCAAATCACTAGAGCTATAACTAACAATAACATGAAAACTGATGCTGAAATGACAACTGGATTTATTGGCCATCTCTTGCTGCTCCCCTTGCATGAATCCAGGACGCAAAGGTTCGTGTTGTTACCCAGCCTTCAAGCAGAGCATATAAGTATATGAAAAGACTTTTAGAATCGAGCAATAACATAATGTTTAGGGGGATAAATAAATGAAACCTCAATGTCAATGCTCCACTGATGGACTTGTGTAAAAGAGCTTTAGGAACAGAACCTGTAAGATTGTTCCCTGCTAAATTACTGCGATGAAAGTCCAAATGCAGATAAATCATAGGTTAATAAAATAAGCAAGCTTAGGTCAAGGAATTTATACGTATAACTTTACTATAGTTACTTACAGGAACTTCAATGATGGTAACCTTGCTAGAAACTCAGGGATGGGTCCCGTAAGGTTGTTGTTTGATAAATCTCTGCAAATCAAATCATACAAGATAAGTAAAATCCGCACACTACTACAACAAAGACATTAGACAGCGCTTTTTTTTTTCTAAGACATCACAGAAATCCAACTTACAAGTTTTGGAGTGCAGTGAGATTATTAATAGATGTTGCTATGCCACCAGCCAAATTACTCGAGTTGAGGTTTCTAAAATAAGGAATCCAGATTCCAGAGGATGGTTATATTATAAAAGAAGTATGTATTCCATTAGATGATCTGACATGATGCTTTACTTACAATGTTATTATCCTAGGAATTTCGCTAGTGCAACAACTGATACCATCCCAGGAGCTGTTCACACATGGGTCTCCTCGCCATTTTCGGGTCAGATTATAAGTCTCATTGATATCCATGACAGCATCAACTAGAAAACATGAACCATAGAAACTGTTTCAAAGAATATCATAATGCTATTTGCAAGTATGATTGTTGTCAAACAGCTGGTCATAATTCAGCTTATTACCGTCCTGGGAATCTGTTAGAACTCCTTGATGAAGTTCAAGAACTCGAAAAATCTCAATGCCACTGACAATGGGAGAGAGGCCAGACTGCTTTTGTGATTCAATTGAAAATTGAATTTCACCCCTCACAATTGGCAACTCAATAGGACCAATAGTTTGCGGAACCAAGTATTCGAGAGTAAAAGACTCATGTAGATTCTTACGGCCAGAGGATATGAACATTTCCCTCTTTTGACCCAACTTAAGCTTTTCAATCTCTGCAAAGTGGAAGTACACATACATTGGTTCTGTTCGCGAAACATAATTTGAAACATCCATATGGAAGCCTAACTGATATGTTTTATTTGGTGCTCGTGCTGCAGTTGTCAACAATTCAGGAGGCGGTTTGTAAAGATCATTGCTTTTGCGAACATCAATGGTTGAAGTAGAAGTAATATTTACACAGTCACCCACACAATCCATAAAACTGATTAGCAGCTCTCTCCATAGTCGATCATAAACGTCGCCTTCATACCTATTTGAAACGATCTCGTTGTTTTAAACAAGTACCGATCGAAAGTCTGGTATACATTAAAAACCAAATAAAGTAGAAAAATTAAGCACAAATTAAAGGCATATACCTGACTAAATTTTTTGTTTGGTGGCCGGCATCGTATCTCCTGTACGCATCTAGTGCCATAGAGGGTCCAGCATCATAAATTGCATTGGGCATAGCACGTAACTCCAACGCCGAGATGAATGGTACTCCACTGCCAGTGTTCAGAAGACAGACTGATATATAATTTGTTGGAGAAACGAATGTAATATCCCACCAGTCATCATAGTCCTCCTCTCCATCAGGGTCTATTGTTATCCACTTGTTGATCCCCACATTTAAATCAAAAGTTGGAGCTTGATTCTTGCCATCATAATTCCCATAGAAGAACCGAGCTCTAATTGCATACCTACTATCCTTCCCTTGTTTGGGAGTCAGAGTGTAGCAGTTCTTTATGCCCTCTGGAAAACTTCTCAAGTCTTTCAATTGCACACTTGTTGGAGTAACACTAGAAGATATCTGCGCATTGGTACCACTGTCGATGAAATCTTTGTCTGGGAGGTAGTATATGCCAGTTTCAGTATCTGTGTAATCAACCATGGCTCCACAATCTATGCTTATAAAACCTGGACCGGTGTATCAAAAAATGAAACTAAATCATGATATGTGCGCAGAAAACTGTTAAGATGATACATATATCTTCACATAGGTATTCAGAAAATTAAACCTCACCTAAACCATTTTTTTGTGTGAATAATTAAGGAGCGATGTGACGACATACCTGAATGATCTTGAGCATGAACTGACATAATCAAAGCAAATATGATAGCACTCGGCCATGGAAAAACAAGGCATAGTTGCCCTGCCATTGTTTGCGCAGAGACTATTCTGATGCTTCCAATAAAACTCATCCTATAGGAGTCTGAAGTCTAATTAAGCTCCCTAGTTTTGTAATGCATTAAACTATGTGATTTAATAATCAAGTACACATGGGAGCTGTCATGGAGTGCATTGTAGATTTGACTGAGAAAGTGAAGTCTTCGACTTGTAATAATAATAAAAACTGGACTTGGGGAAGAAAGTCAATGACTAGAAGAGCTGTATAGATGAGTACTTATATGCACTTGGTTAAACAAGATGAGCGATCAAATGAGGCACTAAAATTAGAATGAGGCAAGTGAGGCACGATCTGAGCCACACATCTAACTCTCGTGCTTTGTGGGCGCGCCACGTGTCCAAATAGTAAAACCCACTACTTCGTAGTGTGAACGCAAATGACGGCTCAACTCACGTGGCTTCGCCACGTGTCACAATGAGTGACCCAAATCGTACCTCACGTGCCTTATTCTACCAACCTGCCTCAACCGAGTGCTCCCCGGTTAAACAATATACTAACTTTACTTACAGCAATTTATTGGACTTCAGGTAGCAAGCATACAATAATACAAGGAAGTTTGAATATTATTATTTATAAAATGGCTAATGAGCATCATCAAGAGTTGTTGACAGCAAATGTGTAACCAAAATGGCTCTTTTGTTATTCCTTTCCTTTCTGTGGCTTAGTTACGTAAGAGCATTATTAACAGTTTATTAAAAAAAACTTGCAGAATGACATATTGTAATTACTTAGTAGTCTGAGTTCACACAATGTTTAATTAACATGTTGACCACATAATTTGGCATCATATTGCTAACCTGAGTCCCAGGTTTCATATAAGAATATATAATAAGCATGACTGTGACTGCGACTGCGACTGCGAAGTAGTGTAGATCGTACCGTGACTGGTTGATACTTAAAAGTTAAGTTGTGTAATTGTGCATATCTTAAGTTTGAGCATTTAGCAACTAGCCTCATGAATACCTGCTCGGATGACATATAATAAACAGTCATTTACTATTGAAATCATTCTGCATCTATATCGAGGGTGTGAAACTTAATCATGTTCTGACCATCTAAATGAACATGCATGAATATTGAAAAGTGGAAGCGAAATATATGGATCCAGATATACATCCAGCCATTGCTCATTCTCTTGTCGTTTAAGGTGATTTCGGATTACAAAACCATCATTGCTCACAAGTCACAATATGATGGTGTTTTATTTTCCGGAATAGAGTAAGTTTAGTGACCCTTAATCAAAGCTTCGTCATGTTCAACTTATATAGTAATCACTACTACAGTTGAGGCATTATGTATCGGTTAATCTTGAATTATACATCGGTTTTAGTTCCAATGCATAATGACATTAATTTATGCATCGTTTCTTGGAAAACCAATGCATAAAGTATATACCGATGCATAAAGTCTCACATTATGTTTATGCATAATTTTTATGAATATGGTGCATAATGTTTGTGAATATGGTCCACTTCAAGGGAACTTCAATCTCCCCCTTGGCATTTTGGCAAAACCAAATCATCTAGATAACTAAAACTAGCTAACTATCTAGACTTAGACATCTTGAGGGAACACACAATTTGTCCTCTCAAAATTACTCCCCCTTTTTGCCATAAACTGGCAAGGGGTCCAACAAGTTCGAACAGCCAAGCAAAAAAAAACTGTGCCAGAACAAGCACATATGAGCAGAATGTTTGAAAAAGTTCAGAGGGTTTAGTTTTTCAATGGACCTTTAATCAGAAGCTTCTTCAATGGAGTCTTCTTCAGAGGCAGTAGCTTCTGATTCATCATCACTGGGGTAGCTGAGTGCTCGAGCAAGCCTGTTGATCCGGCGGCGCTGGTCCTTGTCCGCAGCAATGATAGCCTGGAGGTCCTTCAGTAGTTTGCTCCTCTCATCCACGCCCATTCTAGCTCCCCCTCGAATGGATTCCCCAATTTCTTTACCTTTCTTGCTTCCTCCTTTCAGATCATTCACATGTCGTCCTTTGTATAGCTTGTGGTCCACTGTGAATTTGCTGGGAGCTTTAGTAAGGAGATCAGACGAGGCTTTTAAATCAGGGGCTTGATGAATAATCAGCTCATAAATCAGAGATGGAAAGCAGATCTGGTGCAGAGTTCTCATCGATGTGGCATGTTCAGCAATCTGTTTGAACATTATTCTGCCCAGGTTGAACTTCCGCTTGTTCCCTATCTGATAAATCAGTTGGGCCATGTCCTTGTTGACAGTAGAGCGATGAGTAGACGGCCTCAAGTTGAACACCGCTATGAAAAACAGCATTGAATAGAATGTAGACAGATCCGCTGTATGCACAACTGACTCAGGCCTCCACTGAACAGAGCCTGCAGTGATGGCGCTCACTATCTTCTCAAAGCTGGATTCTTCTTCATCATCAACTGGGTCGTCCATGGAGAAGTATACATTGATTAGCTCTGGATCAATCTTGATCCTTCTTTCTCTAACATAGAAGACCCCATACTCTGCCTCTCCAATGACCCCAAACTCTGGAGGCAAGTTTGCCATGGCCTCACGCACCAGCTGTTCGTTGAACGGCTTGCATCTGTCCAACGTCCAGAACAGATCCGACTCTTTAAGCACCTCAACCACTTCCTTCCCTTTGTAACTGGATGCATTCAGCAGCCTCTCAGGTATGATTTTCCTTTTCAGCACACATTCCCATTTCAACGCAGCTTCTTTAGTCACGAACCACACTCCTTTCTTGACCTTACCGACTGGGACAGTCTCAGAAACAGGGCCTGGGACTTCACATCCCCCAGCATCTTCAGAGATGGGAACTGCAGCAACGCGCTTCCTTTTCTTGGAAGAGCCAGCTCCCTCTGCACCACTGCTGACTTCAGCAACCTTCTGAGATTGTTCCTTTGTAGTCTTAGCAAAGGCCACCTTTTTCTTTTCCTTGCCCTTTGTTGTCCTTTTGAGATGGACAAGGGGAACACTGTCTTGGTCATCTTCTGAAAGGGTAACGCCTCTTGCTGCTGACATGGAGGCATCCTTACTAATGGATGGACCATCTTCCTCCAACTGATCCCTACGACGATCATCTTAAACTGCCACTGTTTCTTCACTCATCACTGACTCTGGAACTACTCCAGTCTTAACTTCAGTCGGAACACTTTGTTCCACTGTTGGAACACTTGAGACATTCTCAGCAGCAGACTCTTCTCCTTGAAATGCCTGGTTACGCAGACCTTCCTCTGGAGCTGGTGCTGAGTGAGCTTCGGTCTGAACATATGGTTCCATAGTTGAACCGCTTGTAGCTTTTTCTTCATCAGATTCTTTTGCCCCAACAGTCTGATCACACTGAGTATCCTCTGGACTTGCCACTTCCTAATTCTTCTCCTTTTCCAAGTCTTCCATGACATCATCAATGTCCTTGTACAAATTCTCTAACTCCTCATCCTTTTCTGCTGGGTCTAATTCTTTCAACACATCAGTCTTCCCTGATGGATTAATTTCTTCTGCCATAGCCTCAGCATGCAAACTGGAACCTTCTTCAGTAATTGCTCCTTGGTTCTCAGATGGATCAGCATCACTAATCACCAAATTCCTCTTCCCCGAGGACTTGATAAACTTCTCTGTCTCTTCATCAGACATTGCGATCTTCCGACCTCGAGTGGCATATATCTGGGCTAGATATTTTCTGGGAGAGTCACTAGCTCGCTTAACCTTCTTTCTGCGACCTGCCTTCGGAGGAATGTATCCTGTGGCAAAGATCTTTTCCCTATATGTTCCTGAACCTCCAGCCACCTTGCTGGGTTCCTTTTCTTCCACAATCTTGACAGACTCCTTTTCAATAACTGCACTGCTGGCTTTGTCCACCGCCTCAGCCTTACCACTCTCACGATTTCTATTGTTACCACTAAGCTCCGCTCTGTTGGTTTCAACACCAACAGTCCTACCACCACTAACAGCCCTACTGGCATCAGCCTCCATACTCACGACTTTCTCAACTTCCACACTTACTTCTTCATTCAACACAGATTTTTCAACAACGGAGATATTCACAGAATCAGAAGGAATAGTGGGATTTACCTTAGATTGCGGACAAACTTGTGGAGTTGAATCCACTTTGACCGGCTGAGGAATTTCAGCGGTAACTCCTTCAGCAGACTTCTCTTTGGCCAAAGATTCGGTGACGGAGTGTAAAGGCGACGCCTTTTTCATCTTCGCAGCTTTTGATTTTGGAATTTTTGATTTCGCCGCCAACGCCTTTGAGGTCTGCATGCTTTCTTTGCTCTTCTCCGCAGATTTAGCACTGGATTTTGCTGACTTCCTGGTGTTTACCATTGTCGGTTGAGGAAGGAGCAGTTGAGGAGGAGAGTTCCGTTCTAGGATTTTTGGGGACGAGAGTGAGAAGACGAAACTCAGGGAATGAATTTGATTTTGCAAAATCAAATTTTTCTATATGACTCTTCAGCTTTCCAAAACTGTCTATTCCCGAATAATCCGAAAGAAAATCTTCAAGGATATTTAAAAACATATTTTGCAAGCTGTCGAGACTTCTGTTCCAGCTCTTTTTATTAGGTAGTCAGTCCAACTGTTCAGCTGGAGATTCTATTATGACTGACCACCGTTGGATGCTTTCAGTGGTTGACACCACATGGACCCACTAGGGATCTGGGTGTTCCACTCCGTGACTTGACATAGGCGTTGACAAAGGTATGCTGCCTCAGAGTTACCATCTTCTGTGAGCACTCATGTTTTCTTGTACGGCTCCAGGCACATTTCTGTGGGCAGTGTACGAACTCCTTCCGTAACTGTGCCACCTTCTAATTCAACAGTTTCCTGGGACACCCGGCAACATTGATTTGTGCGCATCTCCAATCAGATCTTGTGTGCAAGGTCGTATCCACTCCCCCTCGCAGAAAACTATGTTGAGTGTTTGCACATGTAAGAGCAACCGGTTGCTGGCCATGGTTCTTGTTGTTCATTGAATCCGTCAGACCCATCCGAATAGTGTAGCAGTTGTT
The DNA here is from genome assembly GCA_033675215.1 of Rhodiola kirilowii. Lineage (NCBI taxonomy): Eukaryota > Viridiplantae > Streptophyta > Magnoliopsida > Saxifragales > Crassulaceae > Rhodiola > Rhodiola kirilowii. The sequence continues at coordinate 29,447,106 of CM066194.1, read as the reverse complement.
GGCATCCCTTTTTCCTTTCATCAGCGTATCACCATTCTGGTCTAGTACAAGATATGAGTATCTAGAGAATGACACATAGTGTCCATCGTCGCACAGTTGACTGATGCTGATAAGATTCCTGGTCAGTCCTTTGACAAGGAGGGTGTTCTTGAGAGCAGGGAGATCCGGAACCATCAATGTGCCACATCCAATCACCTGAAACTTTTCACCATCCCCGAAGGTGACAAACCACATTTGCTCAACAGGTCTAATATGGGTAAGATATTGAGAGTTACCTGTCATGTGGGCGGAGCATCCGCTGTCGAAGTGCCAACTATTATGCGATTTGAAGCTTGAGGTGTAGCAGGCCACCATGCAAAGGGTTCGGTCTACCTTTTGAACCCAGACTTGTTTCTGTTGCGGTATGGTTCGTTGATGGAAAGCACGTCGTTCGGCTAGAAACAAGCGACACTTCGGTTTGATGTGTCCCATCTGGTTGCAGTACCAGCAAGTGCGCCATTCTTTCCTTTGCGCTGAAGGAGAGTCAAAGTGCACCGCATAAGCCCTTCTTTGACCACTATTGGGTTGTTCTTAGTGCAAGTCTACTTTCCGTCTGGGGTGCTGTCTCACCTTCTGTTCTGACTTCTGTTCCGACACCGGTCTTGTTTTAACAAACGTTGTACCTTTTGAGCTGCCTTCTCCTGTGAACCCCAATCCTCTATGTCCGGACTCCATTCTCTGGGATCTGAGAATATCATTTAAATTTTTAGTGCCAGAGTTAAGCATTCTTACCGACTGTTTGAGGTGATTGAGTTCCTCCTTAGTGTCAGAGTGATCCATCTTCTCAGATTCTAGCTGAAGTTACAGCTATTCTACCCTCCTTAGTTGGAACACTTCTTTGCACTGCAGATCTATGATGGTTTTTCTTAGACCCGCCATGCCTACAGGATGAGTGTCCCGATCCTTCTCCATTTCGACTTTCAGTGAGGAGACAGTACCCAGGAGTTCTGTTTTCTGAGCAAGAAGATCCAGCCTTTCCTGTTTTATCTCAGCCAGTTGAGAAGTCAGTGAGTTAATTGTACCTTCCAGTTCTACCTTTAGTGTCAGTAGTATCTCGACCTCCTGCCATACTTGTTCTTTTCCATAGTGACGCTTGCAACTGTGTCATTTAGCTTCTTGTTGATCTTGATCAGAAGCAGCCACTTCTCATATAGATCTTTATATGTCTGAGCCAGAGAATCCTGCGTGAGTTCTTCATTGTCACTGTCCGAGAGGTCTTCACCTGGGAGTTCCTACTGAGATGGAACAGTTTCACTGGTGCTGCTGCACTCATCCAGAGTTGTGACGAAGGCCACAAAGTTGGTGGTTTCACTTTCTTTTTCTTCGTCTGACTCACTGTCGCTGAAACTAGCCACCATCGCATTCTTCTTCATGAGAGTGTTTGCACACTGTGAAGCAATGTGGCCAAAACCCTTGCATTCATGACACTAAATCTCTTCTTTTCCTTTGTCAGACAAGTCTTGCCTCGAATCACTAGATCTTGGCCTGCCGGATTTCCAGTTTCGGTAACCAGTTGATGAAGACTAACCTTGTTCTGGACCACGTCTGTTGATTTTCCGCACCATTCTTCCAAAGTTCTGTGCCATCATGGCCAGTTGCTCAGTGGTGCAGCCAGAATCCAGTTTGTCTTCCGTCATATCTGCTTTGAGAGCGATTCCCTTCTCTTCTCCGGTTTGGAAGTCATGATTGATCTCGTAAGTTCTGAGAGAACCCATTAGCTCGTCCAGCTTCAGTTTGGTGATGTCATGCATTTCCTCAATGGCCGTGACTTTCATGGCAAATCTCGGAGGAAGAGACCTCAGGACCTTACTGGCCAATCTTTCTTCATCGAAGGGTTTCCCTAGTGCAGACGCCTCGTTCGACAGTTCCAGGACTCTGGTGTTATACTCAGTGATGGTTTCACTCTCCTTCATCTTCATCTCTTCGAACCTGGTTGTGAAAGCTTGCATGCGAGAGTTGCGAACGTTGTCTGTCCCTTCAAAAGCAGTTTGGAGGATATCCCATGCTTCCTTGACCACTTCACAGTTGATGATTAGCTTCATGACGTTTTCATCTACGGCCGAGAAAATTGCGTTCATAGCCTTTGAGTTTCCCATGGAAGCTTTGTCCTCCTCTTCTGTCCACAGAGCTTCTGGTTTGGCGATCGGTTCTCCAGTGAGATTGTTCATCATGGGTTCTGATGGACAATAATTGTACGAATCATAAACAAAGTTAAACCCACCAAATTAGACTCTTTGTCTATTTAACTTTTGCTTGTTAGTTCTGATATTTATCTACAGGGTATTTTGAAGTCTAGAGAGAATACAGGCTAAGGAGGAGTTTTAAAGCTAAAAATGAATTACGAGTCATTCTAGGACACGACCAAATTCCAACTTTCAAGAACCGACTTGGAATCACTCAAATATGCTAGATTAGTCGGCATTTGGACAGGAACGCAATGCAAAGGCACCGAGCCCGGTAAAGGCCAAACAAGGGCAATTTCAGCCGATTTGGGATTTCGACCATGTTCGGGGCAGAATTTGGCTTAACTTCCTTCTTGAGATCATCTTAGAATGACATTTTCATTCAGAATACACTCTCCAAAATCCAAGAAGCTCCGGACAAAGCTCCGGTCAGATTCCGGTCAAACCGATGGTTTTTTGAAGACAAATATCTCAATCCACTCAACTCACTCCCTCCACCACCTTTAGCCACCATTCCCGGCGGCTTTGGGAGAGCAGCCGTCGGCCTTTGAGCTCCCCTCTCATCCCTTGCCATGTGTTGAGCTCTCCCCTCTCCTCCTCCCATCTCTTGCCAAGTGGATGCTTCTCCTCCACACCCTTGCCTCCCCTTAGCCTATAAATAGAGACATCCCTTCCCTTTGTAAATCATCCCAAAATGTGGAGAGCTCCTCTCTTTACAAATTCCAAAATCACAAATCACTTATCTCTCTAGATTAAGAACACAATCATGTAAGCACTTTACTTTGGAATCAAAGCTTGATCTTTAGCACTTTCAACGGTTTTTGTAAGTACTCTTTTCTTTACTTTACTGTCTTTTCAATTCAGCAACTTTACTTTCCTGTCTTTTCTTTCGAAAACTTTACTTTACTGTCTTTCAAAAACCTTTACTTTTCAATGCACTTAGCTATGATGTCCTGTTCCATGAATAGTCATAGCTAAACCCTTCATTCGGTTGAAGGGGTGTACTTGTATCATACAATGTTTTAGACCCTGCACCTAGTGCGTCTCTGTGTTCAAAACTTGTTCTATGTGCCACATATAAGGTTAGAACTTCCAAGGTTGAGTGGATGCTTTAACGGGCAAAGCTCTCCCGTGGGGTTCGTGAACATACTCGGTTAAGTGGATGCTTTAACGGGCAAAGCTTATCTGAGAAGTTAGACCTCTTTTAAAAACCATTTGGTTGATCGTAACTGAAGATCAAATGGATGCACATAAGGCTAAGATACTTCGAAAGGAGGAATTAGTCTAAATAGAACAAGTGTTCTAAACGATGTTGCAAGTCTTGTGCTAGAAATAGCCTCGATTCATCTTTGAACACTTAGTATGATCATTAGAGGTCAATGATAAACAGACTATGATACAAGGCTCCTGAAACTGAATCCTTTCCTTCCATTAAAATCTAAACTGTTTACTTTCTGTACATTTACCTTCTGTCATTTACTTTTACGCACTGTAATTTACTTTCTATATAAACCACTCAAACCCAACCCCAATCGCACTTTAATTTATGTGGAAGCTTCATTAAAGAACAACTAATCCACACTGACTCTCTTGGGTTCGACCCCTACTTACCACTTGCTACCCAGTAGTGAAGTCGCGAGTAGCGGACTTATAAATTTATTTGTACATTTTCTCTGACGACAAGCATCTGTCAAATTGGCGCCGTTGCCGGGGAGTTGTGAATCGGAATAGTTGATCTATTTTGTTTTTTTTCTTTTTTATCATGCAATTCACTAAGTCTTACTACTACAGAATGGAGCCTTGGAACAATGAGGAGTTTTCCCCACCACCCTTCGAACTTGAAGTCCGCGAGAAGATCAACAACATAGAGCAATCCCGAGATGAAACTTTGGACGAGTACTTATGGTACTTCAATTCCCTTGTAACGAGCTGCCCGCACCATGGATTCACTAACCACGATCTTCTTCAAAGGTTTCTCAATGGGATGATGCCACAAGAGTGGAATTGGCTTAATGACGCGGCAGGAGGTTCGGTAAATAACTTAAACATGGATGATCTTTGGAAATTGATAAACGATTTGGCCGTGAGGTCAAGACCAAGACAAGATCAGGCCATGTGGCGCGAAGAACTGGACAACACGATGCACCAAATCAGGGCTAAAACCGAATTATGGGCAGCAGAAAATGAGCTGGCAGCTAGCACCCAGCAATTGGCCGCAGACATACAGCAATTGAGTGCCTCGATGCACCAATTCACGGCTGAAACCGAATCATGGGCAATAAAAAGGACGGCTGAACCCGAGGAGCCGGAAGAGAATGAGGACCAGCGGATGACCGAAGAAGAACCACCCGAGACATACCCGGACCTCAATGACGAGTTGCCCATATCAGACCCATACCTCAGTATGATTGCCCCCGGAGACCATATGAATGACAAGGATGAGGACCCATGGTTTCCTAAAGAAGAGCTCCATTCAGATTATCCCTGGGAGTTAGAAGAAGAACCGCCCAAATCAGGCCCGGTCCTTATCACCAATCCATCCGAGGAAATCACAATCCTAACTTCCAAGCCTACAGAAGTCTTGAACCTCACTGCCGAAGTGGCCGAAGAAATCAAGCCAGGCCCGGTCCTTGCGCTCGGAGCACCCGAGGAAGTCCCGGACCTCATTGCCGAACTGTCCGAGAAAGACCTGGTCCTCACTGTCGGAGCACCTGAAACAGACCCAGTCCTCATGGTCAAAGTGCCTCAACTTAAACCTTCATGTTTTATGCTGATCATAGCCACCAAAGATCATATAATCAATAATGATGAGGTGCAAGGGGAGTTAGAGGTGGAGCATGAGCCAAAAAAGCCGACAAAGGAACTCTCACTCGTCACAAGCCAAGGAAAACCGCCTGAAAACTCACTCGTTCCAAGACAACCATCCATCACTGCCACAATGAAGAGCATTGGCAGACGTGCATGCTTAATGTCGCCTACATTTAATGGCACAAAACCAAACTTCCAAACTCGCAAAGGTGCCAACTATTCAAACATGAAGAAGCGGCAAAGACATGGGCCGAAAGAAATGGAAACCCGGAAGGAGTAACAAGCAAGCACGACTCATTGGACCAGCAGCTATGGTCAATAAAGCCTCACCCTCTCGGAGCAAAATGGCAGCCAAGAAGAAATTCGACCTCACACACCCATGAGATCCCACCTTATGATCCAGGAGTGAGGTATCGTCGAGCCAACGACGTTAAACAAAGGCACTGGTCGGGAGGTAACCCGACACCTATCTTACTTTCAGTCATTTAATTTCAGTCATTTAGTTTTTTCATTCTCACCTTTCCTGTATATATTTGCTTGCATGACTTTTGAACTAAGTCGTGCTGTGAGGCACGCCTTCGTTCAAAAGTGTGGGGTGAGAACCGCCTGTGTACATAGTTAACATGTTTTTCTTTTTTCCTTTTCCCTTAATATTATCTTTTTGAAAATATGAACTTGAGAATGTGAAAAAGATAGATCATAATTCATGCATTAACCTTGTGAAAATTCAACTGTTTAAAAACTTAGAATGTAACTTCTCATTTGTCCCTTTGTGCTGAGATAAACAAGGGATGTGGAGTTGATAGAAAATGCCCTAGAGAGGCTTGGCAAGCAATCGAAGGATCGAATCTAACTATATGGTTTTCGAAGTCAGTGGAGGCTGCACTTCGGGTTTCAGTGAAGATTGAAGTCATCTCCGCCATGCAGCGTTTATGCAGAAAAAGGCGGGACGGGAATCAAACCGTCCTATCTCTAGTCAGAGTAGCCGGGAAAATAAATGAGCGACCCTCATTTTGACTCGCGCGAAACGGCGAGGATGAGAGAGAGGGGGGAGGTATTTCCATATGCTCGCGGGCGATGATTGGACCTCCCAAAAAAGGCTTGAGAAAATGGACTAGCAAGCCACAAAAAGGCAAAAGCTCAAAGAGCTAATCAAAGGCCAAAGGCCAAAGTTGTGCAAGTTTAACCGACCAAAAGTGAAGTACTCAAAGAGTCAAATCAAAGGCCAAAGGCCGATTCACTACAAAAGCTGTCCCTCGCCAAAAAGAAAAAAAAAAGGCTCAACTCAGTGAAACCCGAACCGAATCACGTGCCAGAAAAAGCTACAAGGAAACCATATAGTGCGAGACGGTCCCGAGAATGCAGTCCAAGAGCCTGAAAAGGGCTATCTCCCGAAACATCCGAATTAATTTGCATCTCGGCGCATAGGTACACGTATCAAGTTTCTTCTAAGTATTTACACGGTTTTATTTGGTAATATGTTAGTAATGCATGAATTAGGATAAATCTAGTCCCACAGTCTCACTTTCATATTTAAAAGTTTTTACTTGGATTGTGTGTGCCGCCCTTTAAAAAGCATTGTTCGGGACGAACAACTAAAAGTGTGGGGTAATCTGATGGACCATAATTGTACGAATCATAAACACAGTTAAACCCACCAAATTAGACTCTTTGTCTATTTAACTTTTGCTTGTTAGTTCCGATATTTATCTACAGGGTATTTTGAAGTCTAGAGAGAATACAGGCTAAGGAGGAGTTTTAAAGCTGAAAATGAATTACGAGTCATTCCAGGACACGACCAAATTCCAACTTTCAAGAACCGACTTGGAATCACTCAAATATGCTAGAACAGTCGGCATTTGGACAGGAACGCAATGCAAAGGCACCGAGCCCGGTAAAGGCCAAACAAGGGCAATTTCAGCCGATTTGGGATTTTGACCATGTTCGGGGCAGAATTTGGCTTAACTTCCTTCTTGAGATCATCTTAGAATGACATTTTCATTCAGAATACACTCTCCAAAATCCAAGAAGCTCTGGCCAAAGCTCCGGTCAGATTCCGGTCAAACCGATGGTTTTTTGAAGACAAATATCTCAATCCACTCAACTCACTCCATCCTCCACCGTTGGCCACCTATCTCGGCGGCTTTGGGAGAGCAGCCGGCGGCTTTTCAGCTCCCCTCTCATCCTTTGCCATGTGTTGAGCTCTCCCCTCTCCTCCTCCCATCTCTTGCCAAGTGGATGCTTCTCCTCCACACCCTTGCCTCCTCTTAGCCTATAAATAGAGACATCCCTTCCCTTTGTAAATCATCCAAAAATGTGGAGAGCTCCTCTCTCTACAAATTCCAAAATCACAAATCACTTATCTCTCTAGATTAAGAACACAATCATGTAAGCACTTTACTTTGGAATCAAAGCTTGATCTTTAGCACTTTCAACGGTTTTTGTAAGTACTCTTTTCTTTACTTTACTGTCTTTTCAATTCAGCAACTTTACTTTCCTGTCTTTACTTTTGAAAACTTTACTTTACTGTCTTTCAAAAACTTTTACTTTTCAATGCACTTAGCTATGATGTCCTGTTCCATGAATAGTCATAGCTAAACCCTTCATTCGGTTGAAGGGGTGTACTTGTATCATACAATGTTTTAGACCCTGCACCTAGTGCCTCTCTGTGTTCAAAACTTGTTCTATGTGCCACATATAAGGTTAGAACTTCCAAGGTTGAGTGGATGCTTTAACGGGCAAAGCTCTCCCGTGGGGTTCGTGAACATACTCGGGTAAGTGGATGCTTTAACGGGCAAAGCTTATCTGAGGAGTTCGACCTCTTTTAAAAACCATTTGGTTGATCGTAACTGAAGATCAAATGGATGCACATAAGGCTAAGATACTTTGAAAGGAGGAATTAGTCTAAATAGAACAAGTATTCTAAACGATGTTGCAAGTCTTGTTCTAGAAGTAGCCTCGATTCATCTTTGAACACTTAGTATGATCATTACAGGTCAATGATAAACAGACTATGATACAAGGCTCCTGAAACCGAATCCTTTCCTTCCATTAAAATCTCAACTGTTTACTTTCTGTACATTTACCTTCTGTCATTTACTTTTACGCACTGTAATTTACTTTCTGTATAAACCACTTAAACCCAACCCCAATCGCACTTTAATTTATGTGTAAGCTTCATTAAAGAACAACTAATCCACACTGACTCTCTTGGGTTCGACCCCTACTTACCACTTGCTACCCAGTAAGTCGCGAGTAGCGGACTTATAAATTTATTTGTACATTTGCTCTGACGACAAGCATCTGTCAGGTTCCGTCCACCCTTTCAGAACAGCCTTCTATGCCTTTTCGTCTAGAGATTTCAGAAAGGATCTCATCACGGGCTTCCATGTGGCATAGTTCGATCCTTTGAGTAGCGGGGGTCTGGTTATGCTTTGTCCTTCCTTCAGAGTCATCTTGAACAGTTCAGGATCCCACTCAGTGTGTCGAGTGTTCGGCTCTGATACCAATTGAAATTATGTCCCCTGTTCAAGCTTGTGTCCAGGGTACTGTTGCGACAGACCTTGAACTCTTTGCACAACAGCTCAACTGACAGAGTTTGAACTCGTATCACAACAGTTCAGCAAATAAACAAAAGCAGTAGAACTCACAGACTGATAACCCAGTTCGGCTCCGCCTACTCTGGGGGGTTTCCCACACCCGAAAAAGGGACAGGAAATCTTTATTACGAGTATAGGGCGTACACAGGGACTTACTCTTACACTTTGTAATTGCCTAACCTCAATACTCCGTCTCTCAGATTTGAAACCGAGGTTCACCGCAATTCCCCTCGATCCCCTTCGTTCAGACCTTCTGTCCGAACGTTCTCGACCTTCTCCAGAAGTTCGGATGCTTTCTCTCGAAAGCTTTGATCACCTTTGTTGTGTGCGGCAGTTAATACGCTTCAGGCAGTCTGTGTTGCACTTGAGCAGACTGCACTTGCACCGATGTATTTCAAAAGAGAAAACACAACCGGCCGTCGCTTTTTTCTTCGCCAATCAGCAAGATATGCTCGTGTGTATTTGATCTTTGAAAGCGATGAGAATTAGGGTTGCCCTTGCATTGTATTTATATGCTCGAGCGAAACCCTAATTCGCACAAGATAATCCCATCAAATATTTCGGAATTGATTCCTAAATATTTGATGTATATCTTTCTCAAATCGATTGGAAGAATATACGAAGTCTTCTTTCCAAGTAAGTCGTGCCATCTTCAATGTAGATATTCATTCGAATATCTAATGCTCGAATAAGTCGCAGGCCGACTTCCACTTGTCGAAATCTTCGCTGTCCAATATCTTCCGGGAAATATCCTTGCGTCTTGATCACGCTGTACAGGAGTACCAGGATATTGTTCGAACTCCCCCTGAACACCTGGTCGAACTGTCTAACTACGTTTTGCCAAATACATGCCACTTCAAGGGAACTTCAGTTTGAAATATTTTTGGCATATCTAAGCTCAAACATACATACACCTTCTCATTTTCAAATCTTAAAATACTTTTTATTCAACCAAAACACAATATTTCATGCACCATGTCACTGTTATTGTACAACATTTATCAATTCAACAAAAGTTTCATCTTTGGAAAACTTCCAGCAGCAGAAAAAAGTATAGAAGGCCTATCCAGAAACCGATGACCATCTTTCTTGTTCACAAGAATGAAACTTGATTTGTCATTTCCCTTGGCGCTTTTTACAGAATTTATTTGCACAACAGTATTCAAGGGCACAATATATTGAAACAGATAGTGAAGATACAAGTACAATCTTGCCATTAACAATCTTATCATACACAAAGAACTCCCAAGTTATGTAAAGATAAAGCTTCTGTTACTTTTCTTCTAAGCTTATAAGATACTTAACATACACCTTGCAATTAAAATTAGGCTCGAACTATATTGAGGATTATCAAAAGAACACTTACATGCCAACAATTTCTAAATCAAGCAGGGATGGAGAAACTGATAGTGCTGTGCAGACTGCTGAATCATCTAGCCTCTCAATGTTTCAGAAGAGCTTTGGAACAACAAGGATCATCTAAGTAATGACAATTTCATAGCATAAAATATTGCATCAAATTTAAAGCCATACCTAATGGAACCATGGTTTCCACCTAATGAAGTTAAGCAAGATCTAGAAAAAATCAACAGGGGCTTCTTACCTGCTCCCGATTCCGGTCAATGTCTTTATCATTTTCAGCAAAATCAACTCACAGCTGCCTTCAAGTTTCTTTGCCTGTGACTAATTTAGACAATGCAGAATTACAAACTCATTACTTTCAGATACAATGAGAAAAATAATACAACGTACATATATGATATGAGACCGGGAGCCAATAAGTGACAACAAAAACTGAGATTTATAAATAAGAGAGGAATCTCTATGAAGTGAAGGTCTGTATGTATAAAGCCATTCCGGCTTCATTCAATAATCAGTTTGAACATAATTTTGAAATTCAACACTCAATTCCACCAGTATATCCCAAACCGGACACGCCTGCAAGGATAGAAGAAATCAATTGAGGACTTACATCGCCAACAACTGAAATGTGAGATTTCCGAACATTGTACTTGCAGTTGTATATTCACAACTTATATAACGGCAGTCAAATAAAAGACAAGCCGCGTGGCGAAGAAAATATCCATCATATGAAATTGTAGCAAACGTGTAAATAGGAAAGCTAGATGTTACAACATCAATGCTGCTGTATTGACCTCATATCGGAATTTTACAAAGCTGCATCTCTATTTTTTGACATTCGAACACGAGATAAGTCTCACTATGTCGCCTTTGACAATAAATCTAACACACTAACACTACACCATTTTTCACCATTTGCAACATTTATTTTTGTGTTGCCTAAGGGTCCGAGTATGTTACTTTACGGTTGCGCAACATGTATCATGTGGCTTTACTAAATGTCGCTAAAGCCGTGTCGCATTGCCGTAACGCAACATATCGGGTGAGTATGTCGCATTTAGCGGTTTCGTTTTCCAACATCAAAATGTTGCAATATATTTGTTGCTTTTCTAGCTCACTGCAACATATCGAGCGACTTCGTGCGACTTTATAATGTCGCAAATGATGTTTTCAGAAATTGCATATATGTACTATGCGACATTACAATGTCGCAAATGATGTTTTCAGAAGTGACATATATGTACAATGCGACATATAAGCGACTTTGTGCGACATTATAATGTCGCAAATGATGTTTTGAGAAATTGCAATACATGAACTAAGCGACAAATAAGTGACTTAGGGCGACATTATATTGTCGCAAATGATGTTTTGAGAAATTGCAATACATGAACTAGGCGACATATAAGCGACTTAGTGCGACATTATAACGTCGCAAATGATGTTTTGAGAAATTGCAATACATGAACTATGCGACATATAAGCGAGTTAGTGCGACATTATAATGTCGCAAATGATGTTTTGCGAAATTGCAATATATAATATAGGCGACATATAAGCGACTTAGTGCGACATTATAATGCCGGAAATGATGTTTTGAGAAATTGCAATATATGGACTAGGCGACATATATAGCGACGTCTTGCGACATTACAATGCCGCAAATGGTGTTTTCGGAAATGGGATTTATGGACTATATAACATTACAATAACAGACCACAAGTTCCAAACAAAACACATCATTTATCCAACTGATGGCATATGCAACAAGTTCCAAACAAAACAAAGTTTAAAGGACTTGTCGAAAGGAAACACGCTTAGTAGAACAGTTTGCGTTTTTCAATTCCTCGTCAATGGACTGCCTCTTTTGCTCAATCTCCAACTCAAATTCAATTTTTTTAGTCTCCAGTAGTCTGCTATGCTCATCCGTAAGTTCCTGAATTTGAACCTGCGACATTACCAAACAACATTGTTGTCAAGAGATTCATCGCAAACAGATAGGCAGGGCAGTTGACAAATGACAAGGCACCACTGTATAATTCCAGAGATCTAATGACTTACAAAATACCAGTCACTTGTTAAGAAGAACACTTCAAAATACATTTTATAGAGACACATATTAGTGCAAATATCTGAAGCAGGACACATTTCCTGAAATGCCTAACCTTTTCTCTATGATTAAGCTTCTCTTCAGACGCAAGTAAATCCTTCTCTTTTATTTCCAAACCATGTCTCGCAGCATCCAACTCCTGTGTTGCCATTTAGTAAATGTGAGGTGACTGTATAAGAAAAGAGGTGACTGTATAAGAAACAGACCGAGTTACTTGAAGAAAATAACTTGCCTTTTCTTTGGAAGACAGATCCAGCAATCGTCTCATGATATCCTCTTCCTCTGCTTTCAGCGCTGCCTTAGCACCATCAAATCTCTTTTGAGTTTCAATAAGATCCAACTCTTTTTGTTTTAAAAGCTTGTCCTTTTCATTTGCTATTTCGTCTCTCTGGTTAAGAATCACTCGACCTTCAGACAGCCTTTCTTCCCCTGCATGCAGCTTACTTTCCCATTCTTGTAAATCCTCTCTCCGTTTTGACAAGTAATGCTCATTTGCCTCTCGTCTGTAAAAAGTAAAACAAACAGGCACATAGGGAGATGTTTTTGTTTTTGTTTAATATTCTTGTAAACATGTTTTTGTTTAATTTTAATATTTTAGCTTAATTTTGATTCGCTAGGATGAGTTCACACAGATTAAACAATTGGTTTTCTTCATCCTGATTGGTGCTGAAAAACTGACACGGATAGTCATCTTGGCGGAAAGATTTCCCTCTCAAATATCACTTTCCTATGCAACATACAAACATAAAAAAATATGTTACATATGATAATGTTATGTAAGGTGGATATACAAATATAATTAACATATGTACCTTGATTTAATTTATGTATATGCGTCGTCGTCATCATTGCCGTTAGCGTATACGTCGACTTCTTAATAGTGTAGTGTAGTGTAACTTTGGGTTGGCATGTACACACACCCTTTAATGAAAAAACTAAACATGATCATATAAAATACCTGCATATTCTTCTTCTCACTTTGAATTTTCTTTAATACCTCCACTCCAGAAAATGTTGGTGGCTTGCTTCTACAACAATCATATTCAATTTAAACAATAAAATTGAAATAATTTAAATAAATTAAGTAAGTAATTTAAATACCTCAACTCAACATCTCCATTGAACTTGTTCGCTGCTTTTCTCCATTCATGATTTTTTGGAAGCCATCTACGGTGTCCTTGGTACGACATCCTTTTATTTGAGTACTTGGAGTCAATATTGTCCAAACATTCTGGACAGGCTTTATATCCCTTTGTTTGAATACCTCCTAACATACCAAGACCGGGAAAGTCACTAATTGTCCACATCACCGCTACTCTCATAGTGAAACAACTCCCCGAGTACCGATCCAAAGTGGGTACCCCTTTACTCCACAACACCTGCAACTCATCAATAAGAGGCCGCATGAAAACATTCAAACACTTCCCAGGCGACTTAGGATGTCTAAGATCACCTAAACCCTTTCTCCATCTGCAGGATGTCTACGATCACCTAAACCTTCACTAACTCGTCGTTCCCCATGCCATCGCATTTCCTTTGCAACATAAGGTGATGTATATAATCGTTGTAGCCGAGGAGTAATAGAAAAATAGCGCACAAATTTCTTAGCAGCCTTCCTATTGCCATCCACATAATCATACTGTGCCTCTCCACAAACGGGACAATTATCAAGATCACTCAATTCTTTATAGTATAAAACACAACCATGCTCGCATGCATGAATTACCTCGTAGTTCAAGCCAAGATTGCTCAACACATGCTTTATCTCGCGATATGATCCCGGATACTTATTTTCTCCACGAATTAGTCTTTTACATAGCTCCAAATGTCTATCAAAACTTTTATTAGACCATCGACCTTCGACTTTCAATTGCATTTCATACAAGATACATTCCAACACAGTTTCCTTGCTTCCGGGATAAATAGGTGTTTGAGCCTCTACTAATAGCTTATGATACTTCTCATTAGCTAGGCGATTAACCTCATAATCCGCTTCATCAAATGTCTCATCCACCATCATAGGATCTTGATAGTCACGCAAAGGAAATGTATCATTAAGAAACTCCACCATTGGGATATTGTACAACTCATTAGGCTCCCCGCTCACTTGCCCAAAATTATCTTCAAGTTGGTCATCTCCCAATTCAACCTCTCCATGCATTGTCCATGTTGTGTAACCCACCATGAATCCTTTGTCAATCAAATGTGTGCGCATTTTATCAAGTCCAACCCAACGCCCTAACTTACAACGACAACAAGGGCAAGGATATGTGGCTTCATTTGAATTTTGTCTTGCAAACTTGATGAAATTTTCAATACCATTGAAATACCGTAAATCAACTCTTGACAAATTCATCGAACTTTTATCCATGATTTACACACCTGTCATTTATATGTATATAAGAGATGAGCATATTTATACTAATTTATACAACACTAAAAAAATATTTAATTTACAATTTACCTTATGAAAATTGAGAAATTGAACAAATTAAGGAATAGAGGAGTTGGACAAATTAAACATGGCCACGTGTGCAGCTTAAATGGAGAGATGCTTTTGATCTGTTGACAAGGCCATCTCAGTCGTAATGCAACATAACATATGCAACATACAATAAGGTAATGCAACATATACCAGCAACTCGAAACAGAACAGACCTGAAAGCAGAGCGACAGATGCGCAGAACTAAAGCAGAGCCTCCATTTTTCCAGCAAATCCAAACTGATCCTCAGCAAATCTGCCCGGGCTTGTTAATTTAGAGGAAGGGGTCGGTTGGGGAGATGAAATGAAGCTTCAATCTTCATTTTCAGTCCACATCTTCAAGCTTCAAGCTTATTATATGCAGGGGTATGTTGGTGTGTTGAGAAGCTTCAAGCTTTAAGCTTCAATCTTCATTTTCAGTCCACATCTTCAAGCTTCAAGCTTTTTCAGTCCACATTTGTTGCATATGGAGATGAAATTAAGGCATTTGTGTTGGTGAGGAGATGGAGGAGATGGCCGGAGGAGATGCAAAAGCTTGAAGGTTTGCTGAGTTAGGAGTTAGGCATTTGTCGTACGTTTTTCAAAAGGAGATTGAATTTGTTTGGTGAGTTAGGAGTTAATGCATTAGTTTATGCGACATTTTAATGTTGCCCAACATCTTTGCGACACACGGTTGTACGTTTTCAAAAGGAGATGGTGGGATCGATTTAATTTGTTTGGTGAGATAGGAGTTAATGCATTAGTTTATGCGACATTTTAATGTTGCCCAAACATTCCCGAACCATGTTGCATAGATGCGACACACACCAACCATTATAAATGAATCGTACTATTTCCGTACAAATGGTTGAAAAGTCAAATGCATATGTGAATTCTGACGTGTCACTGATTATGCAACAACTTTTCAAGTGTAGCAATTGTTTTGTTGCAAAGCACCTCATTATTGCAACATATATGGTGATGTTGCAAGTGTTTATGTTACAAAACATAAATATTAATTACATATGCAACATTTACTAAAAGCAACATACAAAATATGTTGTATTACCGTATTGCAACATTTTTGCTATGCAACAAATGAAAATAAATGTTGCAAATGGTGAAAAATGGTGTAGTGTAAGGCTGGCTCTGGACTAAGACGAGTACTCGTCTTCTATATGCGAGCATAAAATCACAGCGTCAAAATCCTCATAGCAATATGGACATGGAAAATCCTGCGCCATCTCCATCTTCTCCCCTAGCTCGTAATCATTGAGGCTTAACCGGTCTATAACCAAACCATATTGCCCCTTGCCGACCGCGATGAGCATAAGAGCTGTCATTATGATGCTGCAACGCGTATTGCCCCTTGCCGACCGCGATGCGCGAGGACCATGCTATGCAGAAGACAAGCAGCGAATAGGGCGGTTGAAGCGCCAGCTGACAACGGAGGAAGACAAAGAAGACGCTCGGCAGCTTCAACGGCGATGCCGTATTTTGCTCTTCGTTTTTTTAGGAGCGCTACTAATTTTGTGAATTTTGTTTTTTATGGGTGAATTTTGTTTTTTTTGATGCAGTGTGATTTTGTTAAGTTTATGCATTAGTTTATCCAAAATGGATGCATAAACTTAATATTATGCATTCGTTCTTTTGAATCGATCTTATGCATCAATTCTTTTAAACAGTTGCACAAATTTCGAAAAGTTTCTCAAAATACTCAAATTTGAAATTTCAATTTTCATTAGACTCAATCTTCAAATTTCATTCTTTTAAACAACCTTACTATTAAGCCGCTCTTTATCACGACGGTTTGAGTCTCGTGGCATATTTAACGCCCTAAGTATTGCTGGCTCGACAAAATAAATCCATGTAATCTTAAAACGCTGAGGTTTAAATAACGTTCGATTGGAATCACTCTCCCCATTGTTCCGTTAGCCGAAAATCTTAATCGGCTGCGTTCCTCGTCGCTCTCATCCGTAATTTGTCATCCTGTCTCCATCGCCGGCCGACGTCCTTCCGTCTGTCATCTCGTCGCGGTCTGCCTGCATCCGTGACTCCTGTCAATTGACATCATCAGTCTCCTTTTGATAAGCTCCTAAACCTCTCTTATTTTGAACTTTTTTGTAGTAGAATGGTTAATGTTGTTGCTGATATTGATTCAATCGATGCATCTGTTGTTGTCGAGGATGTTTGTCGTCGATGACCTTGAGAGTGGCTTGAGAGGTGCCTGATTCAATCCCGTGTTGATTCAACTTGTGTCGAAAACAAATTTGTTAGTTTTACTGGCATGTAGTTTGGCAAAATTCTGTGTGGTTGTTCAAGCTGTTGTACAATGAAGAGTTCAAGACCAGAGAGAGATAACCGACGTGTAACAACACTGGAGCAGCAAATGTTTCCTAATCCATATTAGGCAAGTCGGTGATGCTGAACATTGAAGATATGGTGCAGATACTAATGGCGGTTGACGCAAATAAATGATGCATATCTAGAAGTTGGTTGAGAGAGTTCAAGCAATATATGCACATGGATATTACTTAGAGAAGAAGATAATCGAAGAGTTTCTTAAATGAGTTGAAGATATATTGAAGATTATCTACAACAAGATTGCACAAAGTTTTAGGAATGTTCCTAAAAGATTTAGGAAAGATTTCCTAACGAGATAGGCGGTTGGAGATTGGAAATCTTAGTCTTCTAAGATTTCATCCGCCCCTATATAATGAGGGCTGAGGCATTCGTTCTTCTCAGCACTCACTGAGATAATTTACACTCATATACACTGATCGGGAGGTGGAGGTAAACGGCTGGTGATATTATCATTCTGATAACATCACGGCGCTCGGAATCAGTCTGTTCTAGTGCTCTATAGACTGATCGTGGAACAACTCAAAGACACATGCACTGTTGTTGTTGTTGTGCATTCTACGGAAGGCGCTGATCTTCGTGGAGGATCATCTGGTAGAATTGGAGGCGAGGCTCTGATCTAGGGAAGCCTAGACGGCAATTACTAGAGTGTTAGAGGCTCCGATAGTTTAAGAGGGATTCTGTAAACGTAAGCTCCTTTACTCTAAACTCAACATAGTGAATTGCTTTCCACCGGGATGAGGATACAGCCCCCCAGATGTAGGCTTGTTAACGCCGAATTGGGTAATGATATTATGTGTCATTATTTTCTGCACTGCACTTAAGTTTGTTAGCTTAATATTCTGCGAGTTGTTCAAGTTCCTGTTCGATATACATCCAGAACAAAATCTCAACAAACACGGAAGTATTTCAATTGGTATCATAGCAAACACTCAACACACAGAGTGAGATCCGAAGGCTGTTGAGATGGATTTGAGGGAAGGGCAAAATATTTCACGACCACCACTATTGGAAGGAAACAAGTATGGATACTGGAGGGTAAGAATGAAGGCATTTCTGAAGTCACGGGATGAATCGGTCTGGAAAGCTGTTGATCAAGGGTGGACACATCCAGCGACTATTGACGAAGGTGGCAAAGTGGTTCCACTCGCTGAAATCAGATGGACTGAGGGACAGAAGAATGCTGATGCCGCAAACTCCAAAGCGATGAATGCTATATTCTTAGGAGTTGATGGGAGGAATTTTAAGATGCTATCAACCTGTGAAATGGCTAAGACGGATTGGGACATATTGCAAACAGCTCATGAAGGTACGAAAAAGGTCTAAATGTCCAGAATGAAGATGGTCACATCAAAATTCGAAAGTCTAAAGATGAAGGAGTACGAGACCATAGGTGACTTCAACACAAGGGTACTTGACATATCTAACGAATCGTTTGCACTTGGAGAGCCCATGAGCGAAGAGAAAATGGTAAGAAAGGTTCTAAGGTCACTTCCAAAACGATATGCCATGAAGGATCTCGCAGCCAAGGATGTGACAACTATGAGGCTGGATGAACTGATGGGATCACTGCTGACTTATGAGATGTAGATTGATGAAGAGGAACAACACATGAAAGTTAAGAGTGTTGGTCTGAAATCTGAAGTTACTGATGTTCAGGACAAAGAAGGGGAGATGTCTGAACAACAGTGTGCTATGCTGGCGAGGAACTTTGGAAAGTTTATGAGAAGAACAAACAAGAAAGGTTCAGAACCAGGAGAATTATCCAACTCAATATTCTAGAAGGAAGGGAAGTTTCAGAGAAGGAACAAATCTAGAGATTATGGGTAGGACAACAAAGGCAAGGGAATCCAATGCAGAGAATGTGAAGGATACGGACACATTCAGATAGAGTGTGTGAACACACGCAAAAAGAAGAAAGCATATGCTGTCAACTGGAGTGACAATGAATCTGATGAAGAGAATCAGGAAAGTGTGTCCAACAACTTTGTGGCTCTAGCAAGCTCTGTCAACCAGGAAGGAGAAAGAAGTAAAGGAGTAGAGTCAAAGTCATCCTCTGAGGATCCTACAGAGTGCTTGAACTACAGTGACGATGAAGAAATCACTAAGGAACGTATTATAGAAAAGTGCAAGGAGTTGTTCGACCAGTGGCTGGAAGGAGTTGAGCTGAACAAGAAGCCCCGTTGTAACTTGACAAATCTGAAAGAAGAAAAAGAAAAACTATGGGAAGAAGGTACTGTACTAGTTGCTTAAAAGGTAGAACATCAGCAGATGATTATAGACCTTAAGATGCAGATGAAAGAAGTTAGAGATGAACGATCTGAACTTGTTGCACAGAAGGATGAGCTACTGGCAGTTGTGTCGTCTCTAAAGGTGCCAAGAAAACCACATTTGTGAAAGCTGAGTCGTGAACCTACAAGGAACCCACTATCCATTACCCTCAAAGAAGAACAAGAAGGGTTCCTCTAAGAAGGTTAAACAACCGAAGGTGCTATTACTGTAACAGAGTGGGACATATCAAACCAAGGTGCCAGGAATTGCACAAGTTTCTCAGAAAGATGGACCAAGTGCCTAAACTTTGTGTGAAACAAGTCTGGAGAGTCAAACAGAAAGATGAGGTGTGTCACGTCGCTTTCAGCTCTACCAGTCACCTGAAGGAGAGATGGTACTTTGATAGTGGCTGCTCAAGACACACAACTGGTAATCAAGATTTCTTGACGTAGAGGAATTCAAAGGAAAATCTAATATGTTTGGAGATGGAGTAGAAGGCAAAGTGCTTGGAAGAGGAACTCTAAATGTTCAAAGACTACCTTGACTAAAGGAAATTTTGCTAGTCAAAGGCCTACAAGCAAACCTTATCAGCATAAGTCAGTTGTGTGATGGAGAATATCATGTTAAGTTCACATAAGATGAGTGCGTTGTGCTGAATAAGAAGGAACGATGAGCCAGTCCTGATAGGAAGAAGATCCTCGAACAATTATTACCTACTGAATCTTGGTTGACCCACTACTGAAACAAACATGCCTATTGAGCAAAACTGGAGAGATGAATTTGTGGGATCAACGTATGGTACACCTATATCTAAGGACG
Organism: Rhodiola kirilowii; assembly: GCA_033675215.1. Lineage (NCBI taxonomy): Eukaryota > Viridiplantae > Streptophyta > Magnoliopsida > Saxifragales > Crassulaceae > Rhodiola > Rhodiola kirilowii. The sequence goes on along the minus strand of CM066194.1, from coordinate 29,427,093 downwards.
CTAAAGAAGGTTGCGATTGATGGTTTAGTTCGTGGGATTCCAAAAGTCCAAGGTGACCTGAACATTATCTGTGGAGACTGCCAGATCAGAAAGCAAACCTAAGTCCCTCTCAAACAAACTACTCAGATCAAAATGAAGAGACCCTTGGAGCTGTTACACATGGATCTGATGGGACCTATGCAAGTGGAAAGCTACTCCGGGAAGACGTATGTGCTAGGTGGTGTTGATGATTATTCTCGTTTCACTTGGACAAGCTTTCTGCGAGACAAATCAGATGTTGTTCAATCATTTGTTCAACTATGCACCCGACTGGAACGTGAAAGAGAAGATAAAGACGATCACTTAGTCGCGGCAAGGAGCGATCATGGAAAGGAGTTCGAGAATAATGCCCTCACTGACTTCTACACAAAGAAGGGGATTGCACAACAGTTCTCGTCTCCGGTCACACCTCAGCAGAATAGAGTTGTCGAAAGAAAGAATAGAATCATTCAGGAGATGGCTCGAATGATGTTTCATGCGAAGAAAGTCCCACTAAATTTTTGGGCCGAAGCTATGAATACATCATGCTATGTCATAACTAGAGTGATGATTCGGACAGGCACAGAAAAGACCTGCTATGAGTTGTGGAAAGGAAAGAAGCTGACAGTGAAGTACTTTCATATCTTTGGAAGTCAATGCTACATTCTAAGAGACCGTGAGTACCAATAGAATTTGGACCCTAAGAGTGATGAAGGAGTCTTTCTAGGTTACTCCACTAACATCCGTGCTTACCGAGTCTACAACAAGCGCACTGGAGTCATCATGGAATCTGTCAATGTGATTGTGAAAGATGTGGTGACCAAATTACCTAAAACAAGTCAGGAGGATGATGATATTACAGCTCGCCTAGAACGACATGCTGAACCCGTGTCAGGTCCTAAAGTTTCAGACATTGTCCCGAATGAAGTCACCGAACAACATGATGAAGATGATGATCAGTCCGGCGAAGAAGCTGCATCTGAGACACCACTTACTTTTTCTCAGGTTCTTCAACCATCTAGGACTATTGAGAGGAATCATCCCATTACTGAGGTGATTGGTCAACCAACGGACGGCATAAAGACTCGAGGTAAATAAGTAAACTTTCGAGAACTGGCTGGTTTTACTCATTTCTTGTCAACTGTGGAGTCCAAGAACATTAAAGAGGCAATCAATGATGAATAGTGAGTCGTGGCTATGCAAGAAGCCTTGGTGAGTTTCAGCGAAACGATGTGTGGGATCTTGTTCCACAACCTGATGGTGTGAATGTTATTGGAACAAAGTGGATCTTCAAGAACAAGTCAGACGAACAAGGGAACATCACCAAAAACAAGGCAAGGCTTTTTACTCAAGGCTATACTCAGATTGAAGGAGTGGACTTTGACAAGACCTTTACCCATGCTGCTCGATTGGAGGCTATACGACTGTTATTGGCCCTTGCATGTCACCTGAAATTTAAGTTGTTCCAGATGGATGTCAAGAGTGCCTTTCTGAATGGGTTGCTAAGTGAAGAAGTCTATGTGGCGCAACCAAAGGGTTTTGAAGATCCTCATCACCCTAACTCTATATGGACTCACATAGGCGACAAGAGCATAGATGAGAGACTTACAGAGTTCTTAATCAACCATGGCTATGTTCGAGGGGGAGTAGACAAGACGCATTTTGTTAAACACACAAAGTCAGACTTCATCATTGCTCAAATTTATGTGGATGACATTGTGTTCGGCTCTAGCAATCAGAAGATGGTGAACAAGTTCGTAGAACAAATGCAGAGTGAATTCAAGATGACCATGGTAGGAGAATTGTCATACTTCCTAAGACTACAAGTGAAGCAGAAGATGGACAGAATCTTCATATCCCAAAGCAAATATGCTACGAGTTTGATCAAGAAGTTTGACCTAGAGAAAGCAGCACATAAGAGAACCACCGCTACAACTCATGTGAAGAACACCAAGGATGAAGCTGGTACAAGTGTGGACCAAACCTTTTACATGAGTATGATTGGGAGCTTACTCTACCCGACGGCTAGTCGACCGGACATTGGTCATGCAGTAGGAGTATGTGCCAGATATCAAGCTAATCCCAAGGAGAGACACCTATGAACATGAAAAGGATTATAAAATATGTTTGTGGAACAACTGACTATGGATTGTGGTACACTAAAGATACTAACTCTTGTCTGGTAGGCTACTGCGATGCAGATTGGGCTAGGAATACTGAGGATCGTAAAAGCACATCAGGCGGATGCCTCTTTCTAGGCAACAATCTGGTGTCATGGTTTAGCAAGAAGCAGAATAGCATATCCTTATCAACGGTCGACGCAGAATACATTACCGCTAGAAGTTGTTGCACCCAGATGTTGTGGATGAAGCAGATGCTGGAAGAATATGGAGTGGAACAAGAAGTGATGACACTTTATTGTGACAACATGAGCGCAATCAACATATCTAAGAATCATGTTCAGCATTATAGAACAACGCATATCGATATCAGACATCACTTCATTCGATAGCTAGTTGAGAAGAAAGTAATCACTCTGAAGCACGTATCCACTGAGAAGCAGCTAGCAAACATCTTCACAAAACCCTTGGACAATCAGCAATTCGAGACACTTAGATCCTCACTGGATCTATGTGTCATTAACAACTAAGTTGTTCCAGCACAAGTTGGTCAGACGGAGCTTGAACGAGATATGATTTAAGGGTTAACGTGGAAGGAAGGTAGAAGATATTCAAATATTATATGCAAGAGGTGACGATTGGTATTTCTAAGTCCATATATATATCAAACGTCTCTAAGTGACATGGCGGTCTGGGAAGAAGCAAGCAAATATAAGGGTTGCCAAAAAAGATTTTAAAATTCAAATCAATTCTTTCTATCTTGCTCTTTTTCTCTCTACAAAACCCTAGACGATAGTTGGCTGAAGCAAATTTGACTTGGTGGTCACAACGAAGAACAAGATTGCTAAGGAGACTACCGCTGAAACATCATCAAAGGCAGTTAGTGAACATAAGACTGCTCAAGCAAACCCAAAGCTGAAGAACGACAAGGCAACTACGGCAAAATCAAAACCCACTGCAATGGAGAAGGTTTCAATTCCTGAGAAATCAAAATCAACCATGGCAAAAAAGGCAGACATTCAGGAGAAATCTGTGACAGAGAAACCTGTTAAGGAGGCGACGTCTAATAAGTCAACTAAAGAGAAATAGATTCCTAAACCTGTTCCAGTTCAAAACCCTAAGAAACCGGCTGAGTCAAGACCTACATCGCTCAAGGAACCCGCGAAGAAGACAACACAAGAGGTATTATCCAAAATCTCAAAGATAATTAATGTTCGTAGTTAATTGTGCCTAGTGAGTCTGAGGAGGGTTTGAAAAGTGTGGTAGAAAAACCAGAGGTAGTGGCGTCAGTGTAGGGGGAGAGTACTCCTAAAGAGAAGGGAACTAGAGTAAAGGTAGTTGCTCAAAAGAAAACTCCAGTAAAAGAGAAATTTAGAATAGTCATGCGTAAGGTGGTTGTTTCTGAATCAGAAGATGATGTAGATGAAGTTGCTGAAAAGGAGAGTGTAGAGTTGCATGATAAGGGTTCTGGAGAAAATAAGTCAGAAAAGGGTGATGGCGCTCAGGTGGATTCTAGTGTAATGGAGGAATCAGACCCTGACCAGAAGGAGATGAAGTGAAATCAATTGATGAGTCCAAAGTTGAACCTGATGAAGAGGAAGAAGCTGACGTAGAGGAGCAAGTTGAGACTTGACAGAACCGCTTGTCGTCAGAGCGATTTGTGCAAATAAATTTATAATAGTCCGCTACTCGCAATTATACTACTGGGTAGTACTTGGTAAGTAGGGGTCGAACCCAAGGGAATTAGGGGAATAGGTTATTCTTTTAAGGGATTTGTCTAGCGAGAGAGCGTGTTTTAAGTTGGTTGAGGTTTTAGTGCTAACAACTACGTGACTTTTTGATTGGTTGCGGATTTGATTGCTGAAACGTAAATTACAGAAAAGTAAATACTGAAAATACAAAGGAGACTTACAGTGGGTGATGCGTGAATTGCAAGTCCTCCGGATTGTGAGCGGTTGATGGTTGCAGTTGATTGAACAATAAAAGTAAAGACAGGAGGGTTTTGTAATTGCGAGAGAAGTATTCGGTCTTGGGGGGCCTTGTATTATATCCTGTTCATTCTTTTAGTAACCCTTCTAAGTATTCAAACGTGTATCGAGGCCCTTTCGTAGCGCTCAATTTGCCACACTGTTTGTAAACCCTTGTTCTACTTCAGACTAATTCCTCCTTTCGAAGTATCTTAGCCTTTTGTGCACCCATTTGGTCCCTTTGGTCCAGTTTCCAAATGGTTTTAAAGATAGATCGAACTCCTCAGATAAGCTTTGCCCTTTCGTAGCATCCACTTACCCGAGTATGTTCACGACTTCCCACAGAAGAGTTTTGCCCTTTCGTAGCTTCCACTCAACCTTGGAAAGTCTGACCTTATAAATGGCACATAGAACAAGTTTTGAATACAGAGAAAAGAAACTAAACGAAGTAAAACATTTTATAAAACAAGAACTCCCCTTCAACCGAATGAAGGGTTTAGTTACGAATATCCATGGAGTTGGACATCATAACTAGGATACTTGGGGATTTGGAAAAGAATACTCAAGAACAAACAGGAGTAAAGAGAGAAGAGAAAGAGATTACTCAAGAACAAACAGGAGTAACTCTTGAACTGTAACTGAAAACTTGAGTACTCAAGAACCAACAGGAGTACTCAAGATCGAACTAAAGTATTTGAGAACAAACTGAACTTTTATTGATATCAAACCAAACTTTACAAAGTAACAAACTTAGAGAGAGAAGTGTTTTACACAATTTTGGGATGTCTTGAAATGAGGAGGAGAGCTTCCTTTTTTAGGCATGGAGGATGGAAATGGAGGGCCAAGATGAGGGCATGTGGTTTGGCATCCAAGGGTGGAGATGGGGGAAGAAGGAGAGGAGGGCAAGTGTCACAAGGGGAGAGGGCAAGAGGGAAGCCGCCGGCGGCTTTTGGGAGGGAGGAGGAGAGGTTGACATGTGGAGGAAGGGGAGAGGAGGAGGGGTGGATGTGAGGAGAAAGCCGCCGGTCCATGTGGCATGAGGAGAGTGGTTGTGAGTTTTGTGCAGTTTGCACAAAACTATCGGTGTATTCCAGCTCCGGATTGTCTTCGGTTTCTCTTCGGTTTGATTTGTTTTGAATGATTCCAAGTCAGGATCTTTAGATTTCTTCATTCAGCGTCTGATCTTGACCTTGGATTGTCTCCTGATATCTTTTCTGTGCTTAAAGCTCTTCCTTAGCGTGTATTCTCTCTAAGCTCTGAAATACCCTGTAGAAATGTATCGGGACTAAAACATCGAAGTTAGATAGACAAACAGTCTAATTTGGTGGGTTTAACTGTGTTTATGATTCATACAATTGTGGTCCATCAGATAACCCCACACTTTTAGTTGTTCGTCCCGAACAATGCTTTATAAGGGCGTTACTAAGTAAGTTGGTTAAAATATAAAAATAAGATTGTGGTACTCGATTTTTCCTAATTCATGCATTACTACTTGTTACTAAATTAAACTGCGTAAATAAGTAGAAGAAACTTGATACTTGTACCTTCGTGCTGAGATGCAAATTATTTCGGATGTTTCGGGAGATAGCCCTTTTCAGGCTCCTGGACTACACCTTCGGGATCGTCTCGCACTATATGGTTTTCTTGTAGCTTTCTCTAGCACGTGATTCGATTCAGGTTTCAGTGAGTTGAGTACTTTGATTACTTTTGGCGAGGGACTGCTTTTTGTAGTGAATTGGCCTTTGGCCTTTGATTTGACGCTTTGAGTTCTTCACTTTTGTTCGGTTAAAACCTTCACAATTTTGGGCCTGAGGCCTCTTGATTTGCTTCTTCGATCTTTTTTCATCTTTGTGACTTGCTAGTCCATTTTCTCAAGCCTTTTTGGGAGGTCCAATCATCGCCCGCGAGCATATGGAAATACCTCCCCGCTCCTCTCGTCTTCGTCGTTTTGCGCGGGTCAAGATGAGGGTCGCTCATCTATTTTCTCGGCTATTTTGACTAGAGAGAGGACGGTTTGATTCCCGTCCTTGCCTTTTACATAGATGCTTCAAGGCAGAGTTGACTTCAATTATTCACCGAAACCTGAAGTGCAGCCTCCACTGACTTCGAAAACCATATAGTTTGATCTGATCCTTCAAGTGCTTGCCAAGCCCCTCTAGGGCAATTTCTATCAACTCCACATCCCTAGTTTATCTCGGCACAAAAGACAAATGAGAAGTTACATTCTAAGTTTTTAAACAGTTTGCATTTTCACAAGGTTGATGCATGAATTATGATCTATCTTTTTCACATTCTTAAGTTCATATTTTCAAAAAGATACTATTTAAAAAGAAAAGAAAAACATGCAGATGGTTCTCACCCCACACTTTTGAACGAAGGTGTGCCTTAGTTCAAAAGTCATGCAAATATATACAAAAGAAGGAAATGACATTAAGGAAAAAGAAGAACAGAACTCCCTTTTAATGTGTCGTGGAAATGACATGGCATGAGGCTGGATAATCGAGAGAGTCTGGCTGGGGCCTCGAACTCTCAGCGCAGGCCCGGTAAATTCACGGAAGCTGCCTGGCTGATCCGGTCTTGCTCCAAACTTAATTCCTACATGAAAGATATTCCTTCTATACAAAAAGTGGGTGAGAGCGCTTATTGGAAATTTAAATGACAGAAATTAAAAGTGCAGAAAAGTAAGATAGTGTCGGGTTACCTCCCGACCAGTGCACTTGTTTAACGTCGTTGGCTCGACACAAAGGGGATCACCAGTTGGGATCCCATGGGCGGCTCAGGTCAAAATTTGCCGCGGTTCCTGCATTGGTTTCAGCCTTCTCTTTTCCTGAGTTCTTGGGGGATGTTGTGCTTGGGTTTTGCTCCCATTGTTTTAGTGATTTCATTTTCAATTGCTTTTGAGAAGGTGAGGGGACTTTGACCATAGCTGCTGGTCTTGTTGCTTTTTTGATCTCCTTTGGAAGGTCGGAAATCTGTTTATCCTGTTCTGAGATAGGTATAATGTCTGGCGGTTTCTTTGTATCCATGCGGCTCTTATCAATGTAGAAGTATGCAATTTTGCCGCCGAACTTAAGCGATAGTGAGCCCTTGCCCACATCGATTCTTGCTTTAGTAGCGTAGAGGAATGGTCGTCCCAATATTATTGTTGGAGGATCGTCTTCGTTGGTCTCTCCTGTTGGTATTATATAAAAATCTGAAGCGACGGCGAGCTCTCCCACATGGAGTATTATATCCTCCAACTCTCCAATTGGACGGATGCACGACTTATCTCCTAGCTCGATATTCGATCGGGGTGGTTTCAATGGACCTAGTCCTAGTAAGTAGTACAAGGAGGAAGGCATGGCGTTGACAGCAGCCCCAAGTTCGATTAAGCATTTATGAATCTGTGTTTCATTGATAACACAAGTGACTGTAAAGGCTCCTGGGTCTTTGTTTCTTTCCGGTTGTGACTCAAGATTTGTAGTAGGGCTTTTTCTATTGTCTGGTCATTCTTCCCATTCCACGGCTTAGAGTTTGTATAATCGGTCCCCTTAATATTTTGCCCCGAAGTATAAATATTAGTTGGTGCGTCATCCCATCCAGATGCTGGTATGTCAGAGTGTATGATTGGCGGAGGTGTTATGCAAACAGTGAATGCGTACCGTCCATTGTCAGCATGCGTGACCCATGTTTTGCCATTATTGGGTCGATCTTCTTCTTGATTCCAATCAGGACGACGCCTACGGAAAAAGTGATTGTTCGTAAGTTTGTAGGTTGGGGACCGTGCTACTTTTCCCAGAGGATCCTTCATGTTTGACCTTCTTATCATGCTGATATTTGCTTTCGGGTTTTGGATAGTCTGTGAAGGAAGTCTGCCTGGTTCAGGAGTAAGTGTTGACATTGCGGTGGCGAGCTGGGACATTTGTTTAGTTAATTCAGAAATTGCCCCGTCAGTTTTTGCTTGGTACTGGTGTAGTGAAGTTCCCAACTGATTAACGTTTCCTGCGAGCTCCTTCATCGTATCATTGAGCGACTTGCTTGGTTCTTGCTGAATGCTCGTGCCGGCTTGGTACTGATTTGGTCTTTTTTGCTGATATTGGCCTGCTGGTTGAGCGTTCTGGTTATACTGCCGGTGGGGGGGTTGGTAGAATGACTGGGCTAGTTGAGGGATAGCTGGTTGTGTTTCTTTCTGAGGATAGTTGTTGTTACGCCAGTTTGGGTTGGTTGCTTGACCGTTCTGTCTGTTTTGTCCGGCTCTGTCATTGTTGTTGCTGTTGTTGTATCTTTGGTATCCTCCCACTACATTTACTTTTGTAGGTTCCTCTTCTATTAATGTCTGGCATGTGTCAGTCTGATGCTCCGTAGAACCGCAAAATTCACAAGGTTTTACAGGAACTGGTTGTCTTCGTATGATCTGAATCATCATCTCCTTTAATTGTTTCATCTCTTCAGTTATGGAGTTTACTGATATTTCGGCTTGTGTTACCTTTTTTGATCGAGAGAATTCATCTTGACGAGCAGTCTCTTCTCTAAATCGGGCATTTTCAGCAACGTTGGCGATGAGATTCCTTATGCCACTTAATGATAGATTCATCATGGATCCCCCTGCTGAGGCATCCAAGAGCATTTTGTCTAAGGGTCTTAATCCATCAATGAGGTATTCGATGACGAGTTTCTCGGGCAGTCCAAGGGTACAGCAGCTCCTTTCTAGGTAATTGAATTTTTCCAGGTAATCGTACATGGTTTCATTGGGACCCTGTGTGATTTCCTGTAGTTGCCTCCTTACTTGCATTGCTCTTCCCGCCGGATAGTATTTGTCTACGAATTTCTTCTGCATTTGAGCCCATGTTCTGATGCTTCCGGAAGGTAATGAAAGGAACCAGTCGTTTGCCGAGTCTGTGAGGGAAAAATGGAACGCCTTTAACTTAAAGTCGTCCATATTCACTCGATTGGGTTTTAGGTTTTGGCAAATTCCATGCAGGCGTTGGAGGTGAGTTGTGGCGGATTCTCCTTGAGTTCCTGAGAATTTTGGCAAGCTGTGGGCTACTGTCGCGTTGATGGTTATGTTTTCTAATTCAGGTTCTCGTAGATGCACCACGGCTGTGTTTCGAAATTAGGGGCATTTAATTCTCCCATAGTAGGTTCACGGTAGTTGTTGTCCCCATAGTAGTTGTCGAAGATAGGTTCTTTCCTAGGCATTTGTCGGGGTTGAGGGTATGGTGGGTATCTAGGGGGCTGTACTGGACCAGCTGGGTTTCGGTCCTCGGGTGGTTCTTGGTTTCTTCGGGCAGCCTCTCTATCACGAGCTCTTCTGTTTCTGATGAGTTGTTCCGGATTATCGACGAATGGAACCTCATCATTTCGATCGTACGGGTTTATTTCTTCGTCATCCTGGTAGTCATGGTGGCTTTCTTCGCGAGACATGGTTGTTTTGAAGTGCGTATTGATTCGAACAACTTATCCGATGGCTAATTCCCCGGCAACGGTGCAAATTTGACAGAACCGCTTGTCGTCAGAGCGATTTGTGCAACTAAATTTATAATAGTCCGCTACTCGCAACTATACTACTGGGTAGTACTTGGTAAGTAGGGGTCGAACCCAAGGGAATTAGGGGAATAGGTTATTCTTTTAAGGGATTTGTCTAGCGAGAGAGCGTGTTTTAAGTTGGTTGAGGTTTTAGTGCTAACAACTACGTGACTTTTTGATTGGTTGCGGATTTGATTGCTGAAACGTAAATTACAGAAAAGTAAATACTGAAAATACAAAGGAGACTTACAGTGGGTGATGCGTGAATTGCAAGTCCTCCGGATTGTGAGCGGTTGATGGTTGCAGTTGATTGAACAATAAAAGTAAAGACAGGAGGGTTTTGTAATTGCGAGAGAAGTATTCGGTCTTGGGGGGCCTTGTATTATATCCTGTTCATTCTTTTAGTAACCCTTCTAAGTATTCAAACGTGTATCGAGGCCCTTTCGTAGCGCTCAATTTGCCACACTGTTTGTAAACCCTTGTTCTACTTCAGACTAATTCCTCCTTTCGAAGTATCTTAGCCTTTTGTGCACCCATTTGGTCCCTTTGGTCCAGTTTCCAAATGGTTTTAAAGATAGATCAAACTCCTCAGATAAGCTTTGCCCTTTCGTAGCATCCACTTACCCGAGTATGTTCACGACTTCCCACAGAAGAGTTTTGCCCTTTCGTAGCTTCCACTCAACCTTGGAAAGTCTGACCTTATAAATGGCACATAGAACAAGATTTGAATACAGAGAAAAGAAACTAAACGAAGTAAAACATTTTATAAAACAAGAACTCCCCTTCAACCGAATGAAGGGTTTAGTTACGAATATCCATGGAGTTGGACATCATAACTAGGATACTTGGGGATTTGGAAAAGAATACTCAAGAACAAACAGGAGTAAAGAGAGAAGAGAAAGAGATTACTCAAGAACAAACAGGAGTAACTCTTGAACTGTAACTGAAAACTTGAGTACTCAAGAACCAACAGGAGTACTCAAGATCGAACTAAAGTATTTGAGAACAAACTGAACTTTTATTGATATCAAACCAAACTTTACAAAGTAACAAACTTAGAGAGAGAAGTGTTTTACACAATTTTGGGATGTCTTGAAATGAGGAGGAGAGCTTCCTTTTATAGGCATGGAGGATGGAAATGGAGGGCCAAGATGAGGGCATGTGGTTTGGCATCCAAGGGTGGAGATGGGGGAAGAAGGAGAGGAGGGCAAGTGTCACAAGGGGAGAGGGCAAGAGGGAAGCCGCCGGCGGCTTTTGGGAGGGAGGAGGAGAGGTTGACATGTGGAGGAAGGGGAGAGGAGGAGGGGTGGATGTGAGGAGAAAGCCGCCGGTCCATGTGGCATGAGGAGAGTGGTTGTGAGTTTTGTGCAGTTTGCACAAAACTATCGGTGTATTCCAGCTCCGGATTGTCTTCGGTTTCTCTTCGGTTTGATTTGTTTTGAATGATTCCAAGTCAGGATCTTTAGATTTCTTCATTCAGCGTCTGATCTTGACCTTGGATTGTCTCTTGATATCTTTTCTGTGCTAAAAGCTCTTCCTTAGCGTGTATTCTCTCTAAGCTCTGAAATACCCTGTAGAAATGTATCGGGACTAAAACATCGAAGTTAGATAGACAAACAGTGTAATTTGGTGGGTTTAACTGTGTTTATGATTCATACAATTGTGGTCCATCAAGACTCCAGAGAAAAGTGTCGCTGAGCAAATAGAAGTACTAGAAGGAGAGGCAGATGTTGACTCACTATAAGAACTATTTGATGTTGTGGAAGAGTATGCTGAAGAAGAGATGAATTCTAAAGCTGCCACTAAAGAAAGCAAAGCTCGTCAAGCAGACCAAACACATGAAGATGCTGAGATGGATGAACAAGCTTATGCTCTAGAAAAAGAAGTAGAAAAATCATTTGAGAAAAAGGACGATGTGCCAGAGAAGGTTCCAATCGGTAAGGAACATGTGGACAAGTCAAAACCACCAGCTAAGCAAAAGAAAACTGGTTTAATACAAGGTACTGCTCAAAAAGCTTCAACATATGCAGAAGCAAATATGTTAAAGTCTACATGTAAGATAGAGAAGACCGGGGCTAAGTAGTCTTCAGAACAGAGACCAACAAAGGTGGCTGAGAGGACTGTATCTAACAAAAGAAAGGATGTTGCTTCTGCTTGGGCAGAGAAGACGGCAGAATCTGAGTCTGTCGGTCAAAAGAAGGCTGCAACACCTGCAACAAAGAAAGCCAAAACAAGTTCTGTTGCTAGAATGGCTAAAGCTGATAGAAAGGGGAAGAAAGTATAGTTTGACCCAAGAGTTGTGGTTGGTGGAATCTGGTTTGTTACAGACAAACATTCTGATAAATGGGATGTTGTGTACAGGCAAACGATTGTAGCTGAACGTGTGTTGGAGGCTGATAAGTATGCAGCCAAAGAGATTGTGAGTGTGCTTAAAGAACTTGATCTGTGTCCATGACGAAACCATTTGTGGCTGACATCGTGAGAGATGTGATCGTAAATCTGCTAATTTTTTTTGCTGATTTTGAAAAGGAGAACTATGGCAAAGCGATGGTTAGAGGAAAAGAAGTGGTGATTACCCCCGAAGCAATCAATGACTACTTCGGAGTTGAGAGTAGAGAGGTGTGCATCAATGAGCCAAACTGGCACAAAATTGCTCTAGTTATAACTGCTGGAATTCGCAAGGTGGAACATGTTAACCATGCCCAAGATAGAACTATCAGCAAAGCACTCATTACTCCACAGCATTACCGTGGACAACTGGTTGCCCAAAAATCATCGCACTACATTGGGTCATGCCCTGGCTGCACTTCTGAAGACCCTCGGGAGTAAAGAGAAGATAGACTTGGGCCAACTCATCTTTGATCAAATAGCTGCACATGCTACCTCGGTGAGGATTAATCATCCTATTGGGTTCCCATCGCTGATCTTCCAACTTGTTCGTGCTCAACATCCAGATGTCTTGACTAGCCAAGACAAGTTGACAGGTGATCCTAAGATATTCCTAGCATATCACAAACATTTTTCTGGAAAACATACTATGGATCAGGAACAGGATGCGCCTGCTGTGCCTAAGGAGAAGTGTTCAGGTCAGACAATGCATGAGCTCAGCTCTCAACTTCCGGCTGCAACCCGCAAGAAAGCAATCGCTCATTTGGAAGAAGAACTAGCAGATGTCAACGAAAGGATAGTCATGCTTATGGCTAAGAAGAGGAAGATCACAAAGCTCTTGGTGGAACTTCACTATCCCGAGGAGGAGGAAGATGTGGACTCTGAGGACTCAGACTATTAATTCCATGGTGATGATCTCTGCTCTCTACCAAAAACAATTCTATTTTTTTTGAACTCTGATATTATTGTCGAACAATTGCTACTGTTTTGTACTTCCTTGTCACTTTATGGAAAAAAGGGGAGTAAATTTGGAGTTTGAAATCTCCTTAAAAGATTCGTATGTGCTTAAATTTTTGGAGTTTGAAACCTCCTCAAATATTCATTCGGTAGCAATTTACTCGTAGAACGGCTTGGGAGTTTGAAATCTCCATGACGCGTGTCGTCTGACGAGTGAAATTTAATATTTATAATCTCCTGCTATGAGCTAGTGTAGCGGTAAGCAGGGTCGATCCCAAGGGAGCTGGTGTTGTTGAAGCTGTCTTAAAACAATTAAAAGAAAGGGGGTTGTGAGTGATTTTGAGTGCAAAAGAGAACAATCGTAAAAAAGGTTTCAATCGGAGAGAACATTCAGCTTAGGGTTTCTATTGTGACATGTTTATCATCGACTACTAAATATTAAATCTCAAGTTTCTAAGTGTGGAATTCCGGCAAAGGTAATATCTTAAAGTATCCCGGCAAAAGTGATACACCACAATCTAACCCGGCAAAGGTGCTAGACTTCTAGTTCTTTCCTAAATTAAATAATCCAGCAAAAGTATTATTAAATCTAGGTGTTATCATCTACTTTTATGGCAAAGTTTCCAGTAGATATTAACAATACGAATTGGTTGTCAAATTAAGCTTTACGGCAAAGTTTCCACTTAATTAACCTAACAATTCAATTCATAGGATGAAGCATAAGAACTAGAGAAACATGAAATTGCATTAAGAATAATATCTCAAAATATAAGTCACAATATGCGAAACCCTAAACTGAATTAGGAGTTTAGCTACACATCATCAATATAAAAACACAAATATGCATGATGAAAGTAGTAGAAATCTCTTCTCTCGTCGAAAGTTTGCCTTCTCCTCTAGAGCCGTCTTCTGAATGATGGAATTATGAGATGATGGAAACCCTAACCCCAACATCTTATTTATAGCAAAAATTGGGTTTCCAAGTCTGATTTTTGGGCTGGACTTCCAAATTTCAGTTTTGCTGACAGCGGCTGCTGACCATGTACATTTTAGCTCCGCGGACCATGTACATTTTAGCATCCGCGAATACTATTCATAAAATGGCCTGCGTCCGTGATCCTCTCGGAGTTTGCCTTCCCTTTCTGCGCGCCAGTTTTGACTTCGGCTCTCATTTAGACCATCCAAATGACCTCGAATGCTCTCGGTGTGAACTAGAGAGTTGTAGGGAATTGAGTCAGCTACGTAACGGCATGTAGCTCGTATTTTTTTGATCAGCGGTCAATTTCCAGCACTCCGTCGAACGTCCAAAGATCTGATCTGCCATTGTGGTGTTTTTGGCATAATGTACCGTCTTTATGTGCGTTTTCCTCTTACAGCTTCCGAAACACTTGAAATGCAAAACCATACTAAAAAGTAACTGTTCGCATGAAAAGTGTCGAAATAAATGGGATTAATTGATTCAACGAGTCGTATAAATACACACCTCACTCCTTCAAAGATTCAACTGTAACAGTAGTACACGTAGAAGTTTTGCCAAAAATGCCAAGGGGGAGAATGTTATTTTTAATGGCATGTAGTTTGGCAAAACTTTGTGTGGTTTTTCAAGCTGTTATACAAGGAAGAGTTCAAGACCAGAGAGAGACAACCGACATGGAACAACACTGGAGCAGCAGATGTTTCCTAATTCATATTAGGCAAGTCGGCGCTGCTGAACATTATAGATATGGTGGAGATATTGATAGAGGTTGAGAGAGTTTAGTAAATATATGCGCATGGAGATTACTTAGAGAAGAAGATAATCGAATAGTTTCTTAAACGAGTTGAAGATATATTGAAGATTATCTACAACAAGATTGCGCAAGGTTTTAGGAATGTTTCCTAAAAGATTTAGGAAAGATTTCCTAAAGAGATAGGCAGTTAGAGATTGGAAATCTTAGTCTTCTAGGATTTTATCCGCCCCTATATAATGAGGACTGAGGCATTCGTTCTTCTCAACACTCACAGAGATAATTTACACTCATATACACTGATCGGGAGGTGGAGGTAAACGGCCGACGATATTATCATTCCGATAACATCACGGCGCTCGGAATCAGTCTGTTCTAGTGCTCTACAGACTGATCATGGAACAACTCAAAGACACACGCATTGATGTTGTTGTTGCGCATTCTACGGAAAGAGCTGATCTTCGTGGAGGATCATTTGGTGGAATTGGAGGTGAGGCTCTTATCTAGGGGGAGCCTAGACAGCAATTAGTAGAGTGTTAGAGGCCACGATAGTTTAAGAGGGATTCTGTAAACGTAAGCTCTTGTACTCTACACTCAACATAGTGAATTTCTTTCCACCGCTGAGGATACAGCCCCCCAGATGTAGGCTCGTTAACGCCAAACTGGGTAACAATATTGCGTGTCATTATTTTCCACACTACACTTAAGTTTGTTAGCTTAATATTCTGCGAGTTGTTCTAGTTCCTGTTCGATATACATCCAGAACAACATCTCAACATACACGGAAGTATTTCAAACTTCATTTTTTCCATCTTTCAATCCGTGCATGTTGAGTCGTATTTATACGACTCGTCGAATCAACTAATCCCGTTTATTTCGACACTTTATTATGCAAGCAATTACTTCTTAGTGTTATTTTGTATTTCAGGTGTTTTGGAAGCTCTAGGAGGAAACGCGCATAAAAGACGGCATTTCATGCCAAAAACATCACAATGGCAGGTTAGACCTTTGGAGCTTCAACGGAATACTCGGAATTGATCGCTGATCAGAAAAATAAGACCCACATGCCGTTGCGTAGCGGACTCAATTCCCTACAACTCTATAGTTCACACCAAGAGCATCCGAGGTCATTTGGATGGTCAAATCAATAGCCAAAGTCGGGACACAGTGGGTACCGTGCCAACAGAAGACATTAGCAGTACCGATAACGTCAAGGCATGGCGCGGCCAGTACCAATAACGTCAAGGAGAGGAGTAGCCGTAACGTCTACATGAGGCATGGAAATGATGTCAGCAACGTGGTTTGATGATGTCAGCAGTCTGAAAATTGATAATTGAAGCCCAAAAAACAGATTTGGAAACCCAGTTTGATAATTCAACCCAAAAATAGATTTAGAAATCTAGTTTTGCTATAAATACAAGGTTTGGGTTAGGGTTTCCATCATCTAATCTCATCTCATAATTCTACAAAGACGAAGATGGCTCTGGAGGAGAAGATGAAACTTTCGACGAGTGAAGAGAATTTCTTACTCATTATGTGTTTAGTTTCCATTATGTGTAGCTAAACTCCTAATTCAGTTTAGGGTTTTGCATATTGTGACTATGTTTTGAGATTCCCTTCTTAATGCAATTTTATGTTTCTCTAGTTCTTGTACTTATTCCATGAATTAACTTGTGAGGTTAAGTGGAAGCTTTGTCGCAAAGCTTAATCAAATAATTAATTCTTATCGTTAATATCTACTGGAAACATTGTCGTAAAGGTAGACCATAACACCTAGATAAATAATACCTTTGTCGGATTATTATATTTAGGAAAGAGCTAGAAATCTAACCCTTGGTCGGGTTAGATGTGTTGTATCACCCTTGTCGGGATACTTTAGGAATTACCTTTGTCGGAATTCCACACTAAGAAACAAATATTTGATCATTAGATATCTATGATAAACATGTCACAATAGAAACCCTAAGCTGAATATTCTCTCTGATTGAATTCTTCGTGTTACTTTCTCTTTTGCACTCACAACTGCTTAAACCCCCCCTTCTCTTTATTTGTTTTCAAATACAACTTCAACAACCAGCTCTCTTGGGTTCTGATGTTCCCATGAATGGCATGGATTTGGCAAAACGGCTTTAGACAGTTCAAGCTGGAGTTCAACCACACACTGGAACAGAAGTACAGCGTACAGCAGACGCAAGGATTTGCATATCCAAAAGATCGATGAGATTATCTGATTGGGATCAATTGACGAGTCATCATTAAAGATCAGATATTCAAATGAATATCTTCAGATTAGATTCGAGAATATTAGATGACTTGGCACGGAAGTAATCTCCAAAGATTGGATATGGAAGAGATTGAATATCTATCAAATATGTAGGAGTATCTCCGAAATATTTGACAAGAATATTTCAATCTGATTGGAGTCGGCCAGCTATGATTTCAAAGATTCAGATATTCAAACGAATATCTACACATCAGATTAAAGGCGGCGTGGCTGACTTGGGAAGGAAGTTTTCGAATATACTTCCTAAAGATTGGAGAAAGATATACATCGAATATTTAGTAATATTTCCTAAATATTTGATGGGATTATCTTGAGCAGATTTGGATGGCATCCGAGCATATAAATACAATGCTAGGGCATCCATAATCGTGTCGCTTCCTGAGAGAAAAGATAAACACGAGAGTTCGTGAGATTGAAGGAGGAGGGACCACCGGCTGATTATTCCTCACCGGAATATCAACGGAGAAGAAGCAGTCTGTTCAGACTGCTCTTGGAGAACTATCAAGTGCACACACACACGGTGATAAAGACACGTCTTTGAGAGAAGGCGACTGGACTTCCGAGAAGTCCAAGACTAGGCCGAGAGGGAAGTCTCGTCCTACCCACAGGGGATCGAGGGGAGTTGCGACGAACCGAGATTGCAAATCCGAGAGACGGAGTGTTAGTGGTGAGGCCATTACAAACGAGGAGTTGTGTAAGAGTAAGACCTCTTGTAACCCTAAACTCGTAATAAGATTTGTGTCCTTTTTTTGGGTGTGGGAAACCCCCCAGAGTAGGCGGAGCCGAACTGGGTTATCATATCGTGTGTGCTCCTATTTTGTGCTATTTATGTTCTGTCTACTAAGGTGTTCCAGCCTCTGTTTGAACACAACCTGAAACTGTCCAACAAGTTTTCGAGACGCAGTTCGAACACCATCTGGAACTCGTCTTGACTAAGACAAGTAGATTTCAATTGGTATCAGAGCAGGCACTCGACATACAGAGTGTGATCCAGCGACAGTTCAAGATGAGTTTGAAGGAAGGACAGAGCACTAACCGACCACCGTTGCTTGAAGGGCCGAATTATGCCTATTGGAAATCCAAGATGAAAGCCTTTCTGAAATCCCTCGATGAAAGGGCTTGGAGAGCTGTAATGATAGGGTGGACAGAAACCATGATGGCCAACTCTGAAGGAGCTGTTATGCCAAAACCCGAAGCCATGTGGTCTGAAGCAGATGATGTAGCAGCTGTTGGGAATTCAAAGGCCCTGAATGCAATATTCTATGGAGTGGACGAGAACGTGTTCAAACTGATTGCTGAATGTGAGGTGGCCAAGGAAGCATGGGATATTCTCAGAATAGCGTATGAGGGTCCAGACAGTGAATCTAACGATGAGGAAGAAGAGCATGAGAATATCAATATCATGGGACTTGTAGTCACTATTGAAGACTGCAGTGAGACAAGTAAAAGCCCATACTCCAGTGCACTATCTGAACAGCCTGCTGATGACACCTCAGGCAATGACGAAGAAGAACTTACCCATGAGGCCCTTGTTGAGACGTACATGGAACTGCATAAGAAGTGGCTGATGATGATTGGTTTGAACAAAAAGCTCACAGAAACTGTGACGAGCCTGACAGAAGAAAAGGATAAACAATGGCAGGAGGTTAAGCTCCTAGTTGCCCAGAAGGTGGAACAGCAGGAAGATATCTCTTCTTTGAAGAAAGAGTTAATCGGGATGAGTCAAGAGTGTTCATCTCTTCTTGCACAGAAGGTGGAACTCCTAGGAGCTGTGTCCCCTCTGAAAATTGAAGATGGACATAAAGGTCTCGGCTTCAATGGTAACAGTGCTCAGATAAGACTTCGTCTGTTAAGGCAAAGTTGAAACCTACACAGAGAGCAGAACAGAGTGTGAACCACTACCCTGAGAAGCAGCTTGGGAATCAAGGAAGAAAGAAGCTCATGCACAACCGTGGAAGACATGGTACTGAATGGAGGAGGAACAATCGTACATGTTGGTATTGCTATCAGATGGGGCACATCAAATCAAGGTGCCAACTACTTCTGACTGAGCAAAAAGTAATGGAATCCAGAGTCACCCCTCGAGTCAGACAAGTCTGGAAACCAAAAACAAGGAAAGAAGTGTGCTTCGTTGCTCTTAGCTCATTCAGTCACATGAAGGAAGAATGTTGGTACCTCGACAGTGGATGCTCGGCTCACATGACAGGTAATCCTCAATATCTCATCAATGTTAAGCCTATTCGCAAGCGTCAGTTTGTTACTTTTGGAGATGAAGGGAAGGGCCAGGTGATCGGCTGTGGGACATTGAAGGTTCCGGATCTACCTGAGCTCGAGGATATCCTCCTGGTGGATGGGTTAAAGATGAACCTGATCAGTATCAGTAGATTTGTGATGAAGGACAGTCTGTTACATTCACTCGTGATTCCTGTCAAGTACTGGATAGGAATGGAGACACACTGATGGAAAGAAGTAGGTCATCAAACAAAAGCTACGTTCTAGGCACAGTTGGAACAAGAGCTTCCACTGTCTGTCCGACAAACACGATAAATGAGATGGAATTGCAAGGGACAGGTATGGTGTATTCTTCTGGAAAGGTGAAAGATGAAGTTGCCCTAAACTCAGTCCCAGAAGATGATAAATGCAGAGGTTGGACAGTGTCTGAAACACCCATTCAAACCAAGGCTACAGAAGATAAAACTCCAGAGGAAGGTCCAGCTGACGAAGCCACACCTACTCCAGCTGGGACACTAGACAATGCACCTGCGCTGCAACCCTCATTGAGAATTAAGAGTCGAGCGAATGAGATCAAGTATCGAGAGCTGGCTGCCTGTTTATCTAGTCCGAAGAATGTCAACAAAACACTTATTGATGACACTTGGGTGGTGGCCATTCACGTGGAACTGGGAGAGTTCACCAGATCTAAAGCATGGATGTCATATCATCTTGCGCATAGTCACGAACTGAAGAAGACTATGTACGGTCTCACACAAGCGCCCAGAGCATGGTACGAGACGTTCCTCATCGACCATGGCTATGAGCGAGGGGGAGTAGAGCGTATGTTCGTCATGAGTACACAGAAGCTGGTTGGACAATTTGTGAGACTCAGGGAAAAGAGATGAAACACCTTCCTGGAACACACGTTGACCAGATGCTGGGAGAGCAGGAGAGCATCGCTGCATGCTGCACTCAGCTCCTATGGATGAAGCAGAATCTGTCTGAACACGGAGTGGAACGGGTGAAGAAGTTTCTGCCCAAGAACCCAGTACAACACTCCATGAGCAGATATCACTTCATCAGAGAGATGGTGGAGAAGAAGGTCATCACATCGAAACACATGACCACTATAACTGTCGAACTCACCATGCCACTAGACGCCGCTCAGTTCGACACACTTAGATCCTCTCTGGGTCTGTGTGTTATCGCCAACTAAGTGTTCCAGACGGAGGTCAACCAAGAGCAGAGCCCCAACAAATCAGATGGGCTGACCTACCAAAGAAGAGGGCTGCAATAGATGGTACGTGGTTGGAACTGATTACTAAGTTCAACATATTTGCAGCTTTATGAGGCGATATCAAGGAGGAGAGAGGTGATTGGACAAATATCTCAAGAGATATTCACATAACCGTTTTTGGCAAGTGGAGGAGTCCAAATTTTTGAGAAACCAAAAAGGCAGTTGAATCGAAGTCGGATGAGGATACAATATCAGCAAACCCTAAGATCGGAGAAGTGAAAAAGAAGGGAGAAGAGGCGGCTGTGACATAACTTAAAGAAGCTACTTCAAAGGCGTCAAAGGCTGATCCTAATCCAACTAAAGGGAGTGTGCAGACTGTGAAGGAATATCAGGCGATGGCTGAACCACTCCTCAATGAGGTAATCCCTTATTCTCACTCCCAAGCTATTGCTCTCAATTTTGTTGATGAGGAAGTATGGGCGACTGGTAAAGATTCAGTGAGTCATAAGGGTGACAAAGCGGTTAATGGGAAGCCAAAGGGTTTGAAACCTGCTGTAGATTCTGTGGCCGATGCTGCAGAAGAAGGTGAAGCCAGTAGGGCTAAGATTGTGGTTCTGATAAGCAGAAGCTGTTGAAAGCAAAGGTAGATGCCACTGGCTTCGTGCTGAAGAAGACAGGAATCTGCATGAAAGTCGGCCTTGGAAGGAATGGAACTCCCAGGAAATACGCTGCACGAATTAGTGCTGTAAGGGGGAGAAAACTTGCTATGTTAGACTCTGAGATTGAGCAGGTTGTTGGGCCTTCTAGCAAGAGAAGTCTAGTATTAGATGAAGAGTCGGATGAATGTTTAGCAGAAAAGACTACTGAGGTAGTCGATGAAGAGAAGGTGACAGAGAGTGAAGCTGTTCGTATGAAGGCTGATGATGTGAAGTAACAAGAGCCTGAAGATGTTGTCTCTGATGAGTCAGACCGACCTGAAAATCAGACGGAGACAGAACAAGTAGAAGAGCAAGTTGTTATTGAACCTGTCATCTAGAAGAAGGAAAAGAAGTCAGATGTCCAAGAAGTAATCATGACTGAAGCAGAACTTGGTTCTGGTAATCATGCACAGGGAGCTGGTCAAAATCCCAGATCATTAGCTGAATTAAAAGAGAAGCAGAAGGAAGGGACTAACTCAAGAAGGAGGTGAGCCTGTTAAGTCTGCAGAGAAGTCAGAGACAGACAAGGCTGCTGAGAAAGTGTCTGTTGAACCAGATGTTTCGAGGGAGTTAGAACAGCCAGCTATCCCAGATGTAGAGATGCATAAAGCTGATCTAGAGACACCAGATAATGGAGATTGTAAGGACAATCGGGACTCGGTTTCATTGGTTGAGCTCAAGAAGTCTGAAAAGGAGAAACCAAAGAAGGAAGTGACCATCCAAGCATGCTCGACTGGAGTAACTACCAAGAAGGATGGTTAGAGAACAGATGCAGGGGGAGCAAGTGCATCCAAGAAAAAGAAGAGGAGTATTCCAGGTTCCGTTCCACCTAGTGTACCAACTGGAGTGACTAAGCATATAGTATGGTGTGCCAGTACAGAAGCAGCAGCCAAGTGGAAGGCAGTGCAGAAAAGAAAGATCATCCCTGAAAGGCTGCTTAATGAGAAGACAGTTCCATCCCAATTGCAGATCTGACTCTATTCTTCTCGATGTTGTTCTTCATCACCATAGTCAATTGGAAGCCAACATCTCATAGAACCACGATCAACAAGGAGATGGGACAGCTGCTCTACCAGATTTGAAGACAGACCAGGACAGACAGTCAAGTGCTCCGTTGAAGTTGGTAGTTGATCACAAGCTGTTCAAGGGTCGACATAAGAATGATCTGAAGGACCCCGGGGTGAACAGGAAGGATGCACCTGAGTCTTCCATAAAGAGAGCTACTGGTGAGAAGTTGTCCCGAGCTGAACGCGGACAACTACTTGAGGTCATACAGGCGTAGAGGACAAGAATCGATCAATTGGTGCGCGCTCTGCAATATCCCAGTGATGATAAAGAAGACAGAGAGAGTTGATGTCCTGATTAAAGAAAAGACATGCTGCCATGAGCCAAAGAGAGATATGTCTGGAGATGGACTACCACGCGGCAGTACAGGACGAGCTGAATCATTTCAAGCAATCAGTGAAGATGATAATCTCTGGATCAAAAGACCTAGATACAATTTTGAAGTCCCAGAGAATGATTGGAGGATGTAGAGGCATTGGCTACACTGATTGGAGCAATTCAGGAACCTATCAGTTGCTGACCCATGGTCGAACAGCTGCTGAGACACCATGGTCCGACAGACTCACAGCATGTGTCACTGTCCCAGGCTATGTTCGAGGGGGAGTTGACAAGATTCCAGTTGCCGAAGAGACCAGGTTGCTCGATTGGACCCCTTGCCAGTTTGTGGCAAAAAGGGGGAGTGGTTTGAGGTAACTGTTCTAGTTCCTCAAGGTGCGTCTAAAGCGTAGATTTGGTTTTGCCAAAATGCCAAGGGGGAGATTGATGTTCCCATGAATGGCATGGATTTGGCAAAACGGCTTTAGACAGTTCAAGCTGGAGTTCAACCACACACTGGAACAGAAGTACAGCGTACAGCAGACGCAAGGATTTGCATATCCAAAAGATCGATGAGATTATCTGATTGGGATCAATTGACGAGTCATCATTAAAGATCAGATATTCAAATGAATATCTTCAGATTGGATTCGAGAATATTAGATGACTTGGCACGGAAGTAATCTCCAAAGATTGGATATGGAAGAGATTGAATATCTATCAAATATGTAGGAGTATCTCCGAAATATTTGACAAGAATATTTCGATCTGATTGGAGTCGGCCAGCTAGGAATTCGAAGATTCAGATATTCAAACGAATATCTACACATCAGATTAAAGGCGGCGTGGCTGACTTGGGAAGGAAGTTTTCGAATATACTTCCTAAAGATTGGAGAAAGATATACATCGAATATTTAGGAATATTTCCTAAATATTTGATGGGATTATCTTGAGCAGATTTGGATGGCATCCGAGCATATAAATACAATGCTAGGGCATCCATAATCGTGTCGCTTCCTGAGAGAAAAGATAAACACGAGAGTTCGTGAGATTGAAGGAGGAGCGACCACCGGCTGATTATTCCTCACCGGAATATCAACGGAGAAGAAGCAGTCTGTTCAGTGTGCTGTTCAGACTGCTCTTGGAGAACTATCAAGCGCACACACACACGGTGATAAAGACACGTCTTTGAGAGAAGGCGACTGGACTTCCGAGAAGTCCAAGACTAGGCCGAGAGGGAAGTCTCGTCCTACCCATAGGGGATCGAGGGGAGTTGCGACGAACCGAGATTGCAAATCCGAGAGACGGAGTGTTAGTGGTGAGGCCATTACAAACGAGGAGTTGTGTAAGAGTAAGACCTCTTGTAACCCTAAACTCGTAATAAGATTTGTGTCCCTTTTTCGGGTGTGGGAAACCCCCCAGAGTAGGCAGAGCCGAACTGGGTTATCATATCGTGTGTGCTCCTATTTTGTGCTGTTTATGTTCTGTCTACTAAGGTGTTCCAGCCTCTGTTTGAACACAACCTGAAACTGTCTAACAAGTGTTCGAGACGCAGTTCGAACACCATCTGGAACTCGTCTTGACT
Source organism: Rhodiola kirilowii (assembly GCA_033675215.1). NCBI lineage: Eukaryota > Viridiplantae > Streptophyta > Magnoliopsida > Saxifragales > Crassulaceae > Rhodiola > Rhodiola kirilowii. Next base: position 29,403,013 of record CM066194.1, on the reverse strand, counting down.
AAGACAAGTAGATTTCAGGTTCGACCCTGCTTGTCGCTTTACTAGCTATTAGCAGGAGATTATAAATATTAAATTTGATGCGTCAGACGATGCGCGTCTAATTTTAGAGCCGTTGCCGGAGAGCTGTGCTTCGGTGAAGTTGTTTCTTTTTATTTATTTTCAGTACTTTTTTTTCAGTTTTTTGTGATTCACTATGTCTTCCTTTTATAGTGGACCAGCTTGTGATGACGAAGACGATGAGGAAGATGATGGCAGCGCGGTTAAGTGTTGGATGATCCACCGTCTCCCGAAATTTAGAGGTGTCGTTGGAGAAAACCCAGTGACACATATAAAAAAGTTTCACTACACATGTGGCGCCATGAAGCCCAAGGGAGAATCATTAGAGAGGTTTAAGTTAATGATTTTTTTATTTTCTTTAACTGACTCCGTTAGATCTTGGTATTTTTCATCATCTCCAGACTGTGAAAGTGATTGGCCGGATCTACGAGCCCGATTTCTAAAAAAAATTTCTCCACCATCCTTTCATTTAGAAACCTGGGAGAAGATTGCTTCTATTCAGCAATGCGAAGGTGAAACATTATATGCATATCTGATGCACTTCGAGGACCTTGCAGACAGTTGTCCACACCATGGATTAACTGATTTCTTTCTTATTGAGAGATTTCTTGATGGGATGGGTCCATTAGAGCGTCATATGCTTGACGTTTCAGCAAGAGGTTCATTAATTGATTTAGATAATTATGAAGTCTGGGACCTAATAGAAGATTTGGCACAGAAATCAAAATGGGGTCAGATGCACAAAATGGATGATAAGGTGCAGACAGTAGAAGCTGATTCACTGCAGACCATGCCTGACATCACATGCAACACCTCCATCACAACCTTACCCGCAACAGAGACTCAAGCTTCAGATGAAGAGGATAATTCCACCACTACCAGAGAGTTGCACACGGAGGAAGAAATAATCATGTCTGCGGTAATCTCAGAACCACCTCAAATTCTACAAAATTTTGATACACCTCTTCCACTTCTTGTGCAGGATAACATTATCCAAGATGATCATAAAGAGCTAGAAGAAGAATAAGTAGGAGAAGAAGAATATGAGAATCAATTCAGCCGAATAGTGCCAGTCACATACGAGGAGGAAATATGTTCCAGCGAAGAAAACTCCACTCCTTACCTTTGCAAAGACTTGATTACTAAAAATTCTGAGGTAAGCACTGAATTTAATATGGAATTACATATGACTCATAAGCCTCTTGTGTTGTACTTGGAGGATGGTGAACCTAAAAAATTACAAGAAAAGGCGTTTGGTTCACTTTACATTGTGGCTGCTAGTATCCCACTGTGCAGGACTAGAAACTGGATCACCAACTACAAACTGTCATTCAAAAATACATTCGTGAGTTGGAAGCATCATAATGAGAAAAAATGAGCTAGGTCTTGCAAGCATGTCTCTACAGTAGTTTCATTCGACCTACCGAGACACGACACATGTGGATGGAAACCAGGATGGACAGACATCAGAGCACCACTCAATGAGGGCTATGAGCCGCACTAAGGAGTAGAGAAGGTTGACCTCACACGACCATGGGATCCTAACTTGTGATCCCTAATGAGGTATCGTCGATCAAACGACGTAAAACAAAGGCGCTCGCAGGGAGGCAGCCCGGCAAATTTTTGAGTTTTCATTTTTTTATTTCACTTTATATTTGTTTGAGTCTTGAGTCATGTTTTGTACATTGTCTTTTGGGAAAAGAAGTTGTTTTTCAGGTCAAAACAGGTGCGACTGGGTATCGCATCCAGCATTGACATTAGCTGTCCGCGCCCCGCCTTGACATTGCACTCACATCTGCTTAAAACCCCCTTCTCTTTATTTGTTTTCAGATACAACTTCAACAACCAGCTCTCTTGGGTTCGACTCTGCTTGCCGCTTTACTAGCTTCTAACATGAGATTATAAATATTAAATTTGAAGCGTCAGACGACACGCGTCAGTGCTTAAATTGATTCAATCCTATGTTGATTCAACCTATGACTTGAGAGTGGCTTATCAGCGGTGAAAGAGATGATAATTCACTATGGAATTTCCCACCGTTCAACAACGTCTCCGCTTTGATGAATCATTCGGTTGTTGACGACCATGGGTCTCATAATAACTAATTCAACACCAAAGAACTTCATGAAGGGGTATGTTTATGACCAAGGAGTTGCTTATACATGCTTGTTGGAAATATTCAATCAAACACCACCGCGAGTATCGCACTACAAATTCGAGTACTAAATGAATGATTCTCGAATGTCGCGGGGGTAAGGATAAATGAAAATGGGAACTACGAGCTTCGAAGAAGAAAAAGGAAGGAATGTGGAGAATTACCAAATACGAATATTGACAAACATATGTGCGAGGTTGATATTGTCCGGCATGACAACGTCCATTTCAACAAACATTTTATTGCAATGGACATAAAAGACTTAATCCAAGAGGATTTGAGATATACTCCCAAGCAAGTGAAAAAGTTAATGCTATCAAAGTATGGGTATGAAAAAGTTATCGGCATACAAGGACATGCTTCAAGAGAGTAATCCTGGTAGCATTGTTTATTGGGACAAATCGACACTAAAAAGTGGCAATGTAATGGTGAATAGGGTATTTTGGGCATTTGGTTCGGCTATTAATGGCTTCACGCTATTGTCGTCCCGTCATTTCTATTGATTCAACCCATTCGGTCGGGAAGTGGAAAGGGGTATTATTGATCGCGATCACTCTCGACGCAAAAAATCAGATTCTTCCTCTTGCTTACGCATTAGTAGAGAGTGAAAATATCGAGAGCTGGAAGTTGTTCATGATGTGCATTCAATATGGTGTCATACAACGAGAGGGGTTATGCATTATTTCCGACAGGCATGTAGGAATAATACAAGTGATGGAAGAAGATGATTGGAAATCACCGAAGGCTTATCACCGTATTTTCATAAGGCATTTTGCATCCAATTTAAATAAAAAAGTGAAGGCATTTTGTATAGCCCAATTTAAATAAAAAAGTGAAGGCATTTTGCATAAGGCATGTTGGGTCACAACAAGTATTTTGTTCCGACGATCGAGACCATGAACCACACAAATTTAGTAAAATCCGGACATAACGAGGTACAAATGTTTGACCAAAGTAAAGGTATAGCATCCATTCTTACCAAATCAAAATCACATGCACATAATGTTTCTATGGAAGCTAAGACTTGTTGTTGTAGAAAATGGCAACTGTTTCATTACCCGTGTTTTCACGCGCTAGCGGTGTGTGCACAAGAAGGGTTATCTTTTCGTAATTGCGTGACATATGAATTCTTTACACAAGCGTATGTCGAAACTTGGGAACAAACATTTAATCCACAACCAGATATGAAACATTTGAATGCTTATGTTGGACCGAAGCATATTCCAAATAAGCAATTCAAATGAGTAAAGAAAGGAAGACATCCAACAAATCGAAGACACAACGAAATGGATCAAAGACGTGACCCAAGACCGCGGACGTGCCATCTACTAGTGAGCGACCCCCCTACCAAGCCAAAGAGAGTCTTCAAGTGTTTGATATGTGGTGTTACCTATCACACATAGTGCTCTTGTGCTTAGGTTCCTACAGTGAATTAGGAAATTAGAACATTAGGAGTTCATCTTTTTGTATGTGGGATGATCGTCCTCAGAGGATTTTTGTCGGTGATCCAGACATTGATGGATCTTATCTGGATGCATACTACTCATGATTTTACACCATGACTCGTAAGCGCATTCAGCCACCGTTGAATACTCCGGAGCTGTATCGCTCATCCGTACCTGATCGTTATGTATGGTAAGTATTTTAATGCATTATAGACTAAGTGTTCTTATTTATAAAATATAACTTCCGACTGCAAGTTAAATAATTTTATAGGTTGTGTCGCTAGTGCGCAATTGCAAGTCAACTGCTGGGTTGTTCTTTAAGACGACCGATATGGATACCAAGAAAATACTGCATTCTATGTTTCATGCTACTCATGCCAACCTTTTGAAAGTAAGATAGGGTCGTGCTTTGGATGTTGATGTTGTACAAATTCATATTGATAGCGGTATATGAATTTATTCTCAGTTTTGAATCATTATTTGTACGCCTGTCATGTCTAACTGGCCATTTTTATGTGAATGTAGATTCAGATGAAGAAGTTGACTGTCGCAAGCTACCGAGGAGGTTGGCCGTTCTCAAGTGACTCAAGCAGAGTCACAAAAGAGTCCAGTACGGAGGACATCTACACGCATTAGAAAGACAACGCAGCCTTTTACTCCGTTATAAATTGTCCACATTCATGTATTTTGCGATGTAACGATGGTGATGTAACTTTTGAAACTTTATAGAAGTCATCGCTTAGAATTTGATGGATTTATATTTTGTGGTGATGATTAGGGTGATTGGGGTGATTGGGGTGAAGGATTGAGATTGTTAGGATGGATTTGGACAGGGTCATTTTATTTGTAAGTTTTTTGTAGATAATTTGGGTTTACTATAAAATAAAATGATTGTGGACTGATTTCAGGTTAACAGGCCGTCTAGGACAGTGCCTTAGCCCAAAACACATAAACCGCTATCATGAACAGCGGCTTAGTAGTTGAGCTTATTAAAGCGCCGTTGCTTACAGCGGTTTTGCCCTGTAAGCAAACAAAGCCACTAAGTTATCTAAGAACACTAAACCGCTGTACCAAACGGCGGCTTATATATTGAGCGTTGTGGTTCACTGTGGCTTAACCCTGTGAGCATAACTAGCCTCTGACTTCCCACTGAGTTATCAGATTACATTAAGACGCTCTATGAGATGGCGGCTTAGTTTTGGACTTTGTGTCAAACAGCGGCTTTCGCTTACTTGGTAATTTGTGCCCAGTTAGGTTTATTTTTTGACTTAAATATGCCACTTGGCCTAAGGTGGCGTGGCTTAGGGCGTTTTAATATTAAAACATTGTCTTGGACAACGGCTTAAAAAACGTGAGTAAATTGGGAATGTAATTTGAAGATTGACTATAAAGGGAATTCAAATTACAAAATTGAGTATTTTGGGAAATTTTCCCCATAATTTCAATCTTATGCGTCGTTTGTTTATTAAACCGATGCTTAAGATACAATCGATTCATAAGCCCTCTGTCAAACCGATGTATAATGTCTTTTTAGTAGTGAATTTTTCCTATAAAAAATTACCATGCCCATGATCTCAATAGTGGATGGTTTTTAAGTGTGATGAGAAAGTTGAGGGATTACTTAAGTTCATGGACTAACCTCTTAAAAAAAGTGACCACTAAGTAATTTCTGATTTAAATAATACAACATTCTCTCACTCGGTCCATTTAACAAGAGACACAATATATGAATCATACATAGCGGTGAATTCTCTTATGACGAGAATCTATAGATATGAGTCAGATAAGAAATATTCATACAACAATAACGAATATGACGATCAAACCTGAATATTAGTTGAGACGCGTTCAACGCTTTCCTTAAAACATTATCACTCTCCCACTGGATGCTGAAATCACAAGCAAATGTCTCCCAGGATACAACAACCCTAAAGTTAAAACTAGACACCACTAGTTTCAACTAGCAAACTGGCTGGTGTCTTCAACTATTATCATTCACGCACACGAAAAGAACACTCAAAGAAAACATGCCGACAAAAACCTTCATGTGAGGAATACTGGAAACCCGTATTGAGGGTTTTTTTCTCTGTCACAAGTGACGTACAATGTTCTTCTTTTATAGGAGAGCATTCTCAACTATAATTGACGTACAATGTTCTTCTTTTATAGGAGAGCATTCTCAACTATAATGGGTGACATTTAGTCACTGATGTCAATTAAATAATTAATATTTTAATTTAATTATTTAATTTCCTCCACCAATAATAGTCTAACATTAGTGCCACGCTAATGTCCATTTAAGTCATTGATTAATTTTTTTCACCTTTAATACATAATTTTCCAACAATCTTCTACATGAAGAAAATCATCGAGTAATGAAAACAAAAATCAAAACTCAACTCAATGCAGCAAATGTTTATACAACCTATATCTTCATAGGGTAGGTAGGCAACGCCCTTGAACCTTCTCTCAAAAAAGATATATCTTGTTTACTGAGTATTCAGTAGACGCGATGTCCTTGAACTGTTAGTCTTACAGTGCAAACGAAGTATATATGTCCCACAAATATATTCCTAACATAAATCAGCTCTCACGGTTGGGCGCGTTTCGATCATGAAACCCCTTGACTGGCTCTGTCAGATTTATTCAAGAATCAAGTCCCAACAATTCTCATAAGAAGCAGCCCCACTTCATCTTACATACGTGATTCTTTCACATCGTATAGGCAGATAGCGCGCTATGTGATTATTCAAATATTCCCGCATTACTTATCGGAATACTAGCCATTCGATTTCCCCCAGAATCATTAAGAGCTTTTGGCTCAACCTCGTGCAGAAGTCACTGTTTTGTAATGAATGAGATAGAGTTGGTAACCTATCAAAAAGAAAGTCAACCCCCCACATTGACCACACTCAATCTTAGCAATTATGTTGTCCCTTTGAATCAAGTTCTTGAGATATCCAGTAATCATGGTTGGCTTACCTTTGCGTTGACAATATTTCTCAAGGGCTAAGGCTTGTGTTTTGATGTTATTAATTAAAAGGGTTCAGTCTTATTTCTTTGGACAACTTCTCTACTTGGTCCCTACTTAACCACTCGGTTAGCATATCAGCAATATTGTTTTTGGACCTCAAGTCAATAGTAGTGATCCATGTGGAGAGAAGTTGTCTAATGGTATTTTTCGTTGATGTATATGTCGAGACTTACCATCATACATAACACAATGTCTTAGAAATCCTCCAAACAGATTGTGATAGTCAAATCCACTTGGAGGCGGAGTTCGTCGCATTAGATAAATGTGGCAAAAATTCTTAGTGGGTAAGGAATATAGAGGACGATATTCCTGGATGGTCAAACATGTGTCAACAATGTGTTTACATTGTGATAATCAATCATCGATTGGTTTTAGTCGCGCCATGACAAGGAAACTTTTAACTATCAAAATGCGATTTTTACTTTTACGTAATCCACAACTATTTCGCCACTCGCATATGCTACCAAGGATAGTACATTGACAAGGTTGCTCAAAGCTCATTGTCAAGATCAAAGGTCTCAGCATATGCGCGTAAGAGAAGATGAGCTTGAAATTATGGAATAATAAATACATTTCTCGTCTTAGGTTTATTGTTGTGCAATGTGTTGGGTTAATTTTGTAAATTAACTAATTATATGGGGTCACACATGTAAATAAAATGAATGTATGTGCTATCATTTAAATAAGTTTAACTAAAGTGATCTAGTTGTGATTTATATTGGCTTATGGGTATAAATTATAATGTCATGAGGGTTATTGTGTAGATACTAGGGGTGGGCGAAAAGACCGAAAAGACCGAACCCGGCCCGAACCGAACCGAAAAAAGCCCGAACGGGCCGGTTTTTCTCGTACCAAAAACCGAACCAAAAAAACCCGAACCGAATGGTTCGATTCGGTCTCGGGTTTGCTTTTTTCTCGGACCGAAAGCCCGAACCGAATCAAAAATATGTCTTTTCTGTCAATTTACAGAACCCGGCCCAAACCGAACCGAACCGAACCCGGCCCGAATCGATCCGAAAATTGAATTTACTTAACAAGACCGAAAAAATCCGAAAAAGACCAAAAAAACCCGAAAAAACCGAAAAAACCTGAAAAAAACCGAAAAAACCCGAAAAAGACCGGAAAAAAATTGGAAAATTGCAAAAAAGGACCGAACCGACCCGAACCGAACCGAAAAAGCTCGAAAACCCGAACCAAAAAGACCGAACCAAAAAAGACCGAAAGGACCGAAAAAGACCGAACCGGCCCGAAACCCGAATTTTCGGGCTTCGGTTGGTTTTCAATTTTAGAAGGACCGAACCCGAACCGAACCGAATTTTTGGGTTTCTGTTCGGTTTTCACAAAAAACCGGCCTGAACCGACCCGAGCCCAGCCCTAGTAGATACCATTTGGTAATTATCTTTCTATGGGAGGCGGAAAGCTAATTATGACAATAGTGATTGCCCTAGCAAACCACTATTTATATGGGGTATGGTCTCCAGTCCACCACATCGAAAGACGATCAAATTTCTTGCCCTCTCGGTGGAAAAGTATGAGAGGACACTGGTGGCAGGACTGGAAGACCTAATCCGGTGTACTCATGTACATGTCTACTTCAGAGGTTACGCTTTTGCATACTCAAGATTATAAGGGTACGTTTCTCTTTAATCTGAATTGAATTTACGATCCTGGGTGTATTACTGTTGATTTCAGTAATTTATTTCTAACAAATAGTATGAGTCACAACTCAATTTTAGATTATTGAGTATTTTACTAATCAATTTGCGTTATTTTCAACGCATGTACACCGGTTATAGTGCCCCTATCCAAACCATCCCGGTCAATATGATTTGTGCATTCATGCATCATGAGATGACACAAGCCGCTGGTCGCACACTGAATGTTAGCCTGATTGATCCGTTCCATGCGGCTGCAAAAAAAACTGAAAGAGATGAAACCCTAATTTGGTTCAGAGCTGAAGAACCGATTTGGTTGACATTGAACCAATACAATTCGTTTTTTTTTTGGCTCGGCCCACTTGAGATGAATTTGGTGGATTGATGGTGGAGAGCAGCTGCAGTAGAGCTGCTACGATGATGATGATAGGAAAGATGGTGTCTGACTTGGAGAAACCCTAATTAGTTTTGGGGTGGAGAACCATGTCGGTTCACAAATCTGTGCGGCTCTTTGCGGTTGAAAAGTTTTGGTTTGGGTTGATTTGAAGTTTGTGTTTATGATGACAAACGCACCGTGAACCATCACAACTCACAAGGGGCTGGACAATTTTTTGCCTTCCGCTGGCCTATTTTGAGAGCTTCGGCGAGTCTTTGAATCAAATCCATCTCCGAGTAGAATTTTTTTTGGCCTTTTAATAATTAAATATTATAAATAATATATAATATATGAAGTATTTTAATATATATTTTTGTTTACTGAACAATATTTTGTTAACTAAAATTGAACTTATTTGGGCCTTTTCAATATTAAATTGTACATGTTATATTAAATTTGGGGCCTTTTCAACCTAAGTTTTTATTGAACAAAGCTTAAAATGGAGACTTTTTTTAACTATAAAATTCACATTTTTTATGGGGCCTAAAGCCATTGCTTTTGTGGCCTAGGGGTTGAGTCGGGCCTGGGTTCAATCAGGTTCGATTTTACTTTAATTTTGATTCAATTTATCAGATGAATCTTGTTATTTTGTGAATTCAATTAAGTTATTATGAACTTAATTGAAATTGATTCAATTCAAGTCGGATTCAATATTTGAATCGTTTTGGTGAAATTTTTGTTTAATTGAATGATTCAATGCGGTTTAATCCGATTGGGCGCATCAATCCATTTCGATATTGAACTGATTTGGTGAATTTCCAGTATAATTGGCTTATTCAATGCGGTTAATTCCGATTTGGTGTCTCAATCAATTTTATAAATGAACCGTTATGTTGCGATTGATTCAATGATGTTGTGCATGTTGGTTGAATCAATCGATTTGGATATTGAACTATTATGAATTTGGGTTGATTTAAACGGTTTATTCCTGTTTGATAAATCAATCAAAAGTGACTGCTGGACTGATACGGTTTGAATTCTTTGGTTCACTCCTATTCGATTTACTCCGGTTTGATTTGATCCTATTCAAAATTCGGTGGATCGGTTCAGTATGGATTTTGGTTAAAATAGATTGGTTTAATAGGGTTTTTTATCGTCTCGAGAAATCAATCTAGTCTGACATGGATCCTTGTTCAATTAGATTGGTTTACTACGATTTTATATCGTCCTATAAAACTAATCTAGTGTGATTGACAGAGCCTTGTCGTGAGACAATGTGCAAAATAAATTTATAAGTCCACTACTTGTGACTTCACTATTGGGTAGTAAAGCGGTAAGTAGGGGTCGAACCCAAGGGAATTAGTGGATAGTTGTTCTTTGAGGAAATTGTACAGAAATGTAAGTGCGATTGGGGTTGGTTGTGATTTTAGTACTGAAAGTAAATTGCTGGAAAGTAAATGACTGAAAGTAAAGTGCTGAAAGTAAATTGCTGGAAAGTAAATGACTGAAAGTAAAGTGCTGAAAGTAAATTATTGGAACAGTCGAGTTCAATATCAACCAAACAACATACTTTTGGTTTTTCGCACGCTATATTTCAAGCGCAATATGTGCCAAAGTTATGTTGGATTGCTGTTGAAAACGTCTGTAGTAAGCGGAAAGTAAATAACTGAAAGTAAAGTGCGGAAATGTAAAGACTGAAAGTAAGTGCGGAAAGTAAAGTATTGAAAGTAAAGTTAGTTGCGGAAAGTAAAGTACTGAATGTAAAGTTAGTTGCGAAATGTAAAAGTTAGTTGCAGAATGTAAAGTACTGAAAGTAAATGGTACTGAAAGTAAACAGTTGATATTGAGACTGAAAGTAAAATGACAAGTGATGTTTTGATTGAGAGAAGGATTCGGTTTTAGGGGCCTTGTATCATAGTCCGTTCATCATTGACCTCTAATGATCGTTCTAAGTGTTCAAAGATGTATCAAGGCCATTTCTAGCACTCGACTTGCCACACCGTCTAGTCCTTTTCAAGACATAAAGCACTTGTTCTAGATAGGCTTATTCCTCCTTTTGAAGTATCTTAGCCTATGTGCATCCTCTTGATCAATCATTTCCGATCAACCAAGTGGTGTTTAAAAGAGGTTTAACTCCATGGAAAAGCTTTGCTCTTTCGAGCCTCCACTCAACCATGTATGTTCACGAACCCCATGGAAGAGCTTAGCTCTTTCGAGCCTCCACTCAACCATGTACGTTCTAACCTAATATATGGCACATAGAACAAGTTTGAACATAATAGAAGCACTAAGAAAAGGGTCTAAAACGTTTGCATGATACAAGCACACCCCTTAACCGAATGAAGGGTTTAGCTACGAATATCCATAGAAGTGGATACCATAGCTAGTGCTAGAAAAGTAAATGGTTTCGAAAGCAAAGACAAGAAAAGTAAAGGTTTTGGAAAGTAAAATTCAAGAACAACAAGAATACTCAAGAAAAAACAAGAGTAAACTCAAGAACACTCAAGAATACTCAAGAACCAACAAGAGTATTCATGATCAAGAGAGAAGGTAGATCTTTTGATATTGAAAATGCAAGTGTTTTACAAGGATTGTGGGATGGATTCTAGAGAGATTCTCTACCTAAGTTACAAGTGATGTTTTTCAAGGAGGGGAGGGCCTCCTTTTATAGCCAAATTTGGCGGTTTAGAGGTGGTAGTAGAGTGGGATATTTCCTCCCAAAAGCCTTCGGTTCTCCCTCAACTCCGGTTAGACTTTGGTTTGCACTTCGGTTGGACTTGTTTTGAGCCAAAGGGTGGCACATGGAGTGCACATGGGCGGCTGAGCTTGAGATGTGCCAAAGGGCAACTATATGAGCTTGGTTGAGGTTTGGGCAAGTCCCTTGAACTTGGTTGAGGTTTGGTTTCAAACCTAAAGATTAACCGATGTGAATAGTATGCCCTAACCAGGAAATAAGTAGTTTGGTTGGACTTCGCCGGATTTTGACCGGAGTAGGGCTAAAATGACCGGAGCAAGGTGGTGGTTGGATGAGGCATGATCGGAGCATCGCCGGAGGTCGATTGGACCATGGCCGGAATATGGCCGGAGCTGCCGAAATTTTGGCCGGAGGTGATTGGGTCGAGGATCCTGGATTCTGAATGACAAGGCCAAGATAAACATATTTCATGAAGGAAGTAAGGTCTGATTCTGGCCAAAGCATGGTCATGGCCCGGGGTTGAAGTTTTCCTCGGGCCCTTGGTCGACCGGGCCCGGGCGCTGCTCTCGGCGCGGTCCTGGTTTTCTCGGACTCGGATCTCGGCACTCTCGGATGTGGGTCTCGGCACTGGTCTCGGCACGGGCGCTCGGACCTCTCGGCATGGGTGCTCGGCTCTCTCGGCACGGTTGCTCGGCTCTCTCGGCACGGGTGCTCGGCTCTATCGGCACGGGCCCTGGGACCTCTTGGCATGGGTGCTCGGCTCTCTCGGCACGGGTGCTCGGCTTTCTCGGCATGGGCCCTGGGATGCGGCCTGAGACCTCTCGGCGCTGGGACCTGGGACGAGGCTCGGTAGTGAAACTTGGTCCCGGCTGAGCTCTCTGGTCCCCGGCTGGGCTCTCTTGACTTGTAATCCATTTTTGGTTTAAGAACCCCCATTTTAGCTCGTTTTCTCTCTAAACCTCAAAATAGCCTGTACAACAAAAATGGAACTAACAAGTAAACGTTGTTAAGACAAAGTGTCTAATTTGGTGGGTTTAACTATCTTAATGAATCATATAAATATGGTCCATCAGATCACCCCACACTTATACTTGTTCGTCTCGAACAATGCTATTTTGATAGAGAAACACAAAATCCAAGTAATAAGCTCTAAATAAGAAAGTGAGAATGTGGGACTAGATTTATCCTATCCATGCAATACTTACTTGTTACCAAACTAAACCATGTAAATACTTAGAAGAAACTTGATACTTGTACCTTCGAGCCGAGATGCAAATTAATTCGGATGATTCGGGAGATAGCCCTTTTCAGGCTCCTGGACTGCATTCTCGGGACCGACTCGCACTATATGGTTAACTTGTAGCTTTCTCTAGCACACGATTTGGTTCGGGTTTCAATGATCTGAGCTCTTTGATTTCCTTTTGATGAGGGACAGCTTTTGAAGTGATTTGGTCCTTGGCCTTCGATTTTGAATTGGAGTTTCTTCACTTTTGTTTCGGTTATAACGTTCACAGAATTTGGCCTTTGGCCTTTGATTTGCTTCTTCGGGCTTTGCTTCTTTGTGATTTGCTTGTCCATTTTCTCAACCTTTTGGGAGGTCCAATCATCGCCCAAGAGCATATGGAAATACCTCCCTGTTCTTTCTCATCCTCGCCGTTTCGCGCGGGTCAAGATGAGGGTCACTCATCTATTTTCTCGGCTACTTGGACTAGAGTTAGGACTGTTTGATTCCCGTCCCGCCTCTTTGACAGGCCGTCGTCGGTACCTACAAATTTTAATTTATAGTTCCTTACTCTAGACTGTGGGTTAGTACAGTGGCAAGCAAGGGTCGAACCCTAGAGAGCTAGATGGCTACTTATTGTTCTGTAAGAAAGAAGACAATTGGTTGTAACTGATTAGGAAATAGTGCAAAAAGGAAATAAGACGAGTGTGTATCAATGAGAGAGAATATTCAGACTAGGGTTTCTAATCGTGACTTGGTTTATCCTTGCTTTTTAAGTGTTTAATTCTGTGTTTCTTAAGTGTGGTTACTCCGGGTCAGGTTATAACCTAAGGTAGGTGACAGAACCGCTTGTCGTCAGAGCGATTTGTGCAAATAAATTTATAATAGTCCGCTACTCGCAACTATACTACTGGGTAGTACTTGGTAAGTAGGGGTCGAACCCAAGGGAATTAGGGGAATAGGTTATTCTTTTAAGGGATTTGTCTAGCGAGAGAGCGTGTTTTAAGTTGGTTGAGGTTTTAGTGCTAACAACTACGTGACTTTTTGATTGGTTGCGGATTTGATTGCTGAAACGTAAATTACAGAAAAGTAAATACTGAAAATACAAAGGAGACTTACAGTGGGTGATGCGTGAATTGCAAGTCCTCCGGATTGTGAGCGGTTGATGGTTGCAGTTGATTGAACAATAAAAGTAAAGACAGGAGGGTTTTGTAATTGCGAGAGAAGTATTCGGTCTTGGGGGGCCTTGTATTATATCCTGTTCATTCTTTTAGTAACCCTTCTAAGTATTCAAACGTGTATCGAGGCCCTTTCGTAGCGCTCAATTTGCCACACTGTTTGTAAACCCTTGTTCTACTTCAGACTAATTCCTCCTTTCGAAGTATCTTAGCCTTTTGTGCACCCATTTGGTCCCTTTGGTCCAGTTTCCAAATGGTTTTAAAGATAGATCGAACTCCTCAGATAAGCTTTGCCCTTTCGTAGCATCCACTTACCCGAGTATGTTCACGACTTCCCACAGAAGAGTTTTGCCCTTTCGTAGCTTCCACTCAACCTTGGAAAGTCTGACCTTATAAATGGCACATAGAACAAGTTTTGAATACAGAGAAAAGAAACTAAACGAAGTAAAACATTTTATAAAACAAGAGCTCCCCTTCAACCGAATGAAGGGTTTAGTTACGAATATCCATGGAGTTGGACATCATAACTAGGATACTTGGGGATTTGGAAAAGAATACTCAAGAACAAACAGGAGTAAAGAGAGAAGAGAAAGAGATTACTCAAGAACAAACAGGAGTAACTCTTGAACTGTAACTGAAAACTTGAGTACTCAAGAACCAACAGGAGTACTCAAGATCGAACTAAAGTATTTGAGAACAAACTGAACTTTTATTGATATCAAACCAAACTTTACAAAGTAACAAACTTAGAGAGAGAAGTGTTTTACACAATTTTGGGATGTTTGAAATGAGGAGGAGAGCTTGGTATTTATAGGCTAAGGGGAGGGGAATGGAGGGCCAAGATGAGGGCATGTGGTTTGGCATCCAAGGGTGGAGATGGGGGGAGAAGGAGAGGAAGACAAGTGTCACAAGGGGAGAGGGACAACACAAAGCCGCCGGCGGCTTTTGGGAGGGAGGAGGAGAGGTTGACATGTGGAGGAAGGAGAGAGGATGAGGGGTGGATGTGAGGAGAAAGCCGCCGGTCCATGTGGCATGAGGAGAGTGGTTGTGAGTTTTGTGCAGTTTGCACAAAACTATCGGTGTATTCCAGCTCCGGATTGTCTTCGGTTTCTCTTTGGTTTGATTTGTTTTGAATGATTCCATGTCAGGATCTTTAGATTTCTTCATTCAGCGTCTGATCTTGACCTTGGATTGTCTCCTGATATCTTTTCTGTGCTAAAAGCTCTTCCTTAGCGTGTATTCTCTCTAAGCTCTGAAATACCCTGTAGAAATGTATCGGGCCTAAAACATCGAAGTTAGATAGGCAAACAGTCTAATTTGGTGGGTTTAACCGTGTTTATGATTCATACAATTGTGGTCCATCAGATAACCCCACACTTTTAGTTGTTCGTCCCGAACAATGCTTTATAAGGGCGTTACTAAGTAAGTTGGTTAAAATATAAAAATAAGATTGTGGTACTCGATTTTTCCTAATTCATGCATTACTACTTGTTACTAAATTAAACTACGTAAATAAGTAGAAGAAACTTGATACTTGTACCTTCGTGCTGAGATGCAAATTATTTCGGATGTTTCGGGAGATAGCCCTTTTCAGGCTCCTGGACTACACCTTCGGGATCGTTTCGCACTATATGGTTTTCTTGTAGCTTTCTCTAGCACGTGATTCGATTCAGGTTTCAGTGAGTTGAGTACTTTGATTACTTTTGGCGAGGGACTGCTTTTTGTAGTGAATTGGCCTTTGGCCTTTGATTTGACGCTTTGAGTTCTTCACTTTTGTTCGGTTAAAACCTTCACAATTTTGGGCCTGAGGCCTCTTGATTTGCTTCTTCGAGCTTTTTGCGTCTTTGTGACTTGCTAGTCCATTTTCTCAAGCCTTCTTGGGAGGTCCAATCATCGCCCGCGAGCATATGGAAATACCTCCCCGCTCCTCTCGTCTTCGTCGTTTTGCGCGGGTCAAGATGAGGGTCGCTCATCTATTTTCTCGGCTATTTTGACTAGAGAGAGGACGGTTTGATTCCCGTCCTTGCCTTTTACATAGATGCTTCAAGGCAGAGTTGACTTCAATTATTCACCGAAACCTGAAGTGCAGCCTCCACTGACTTCGAAAACCATATAGTTTGATCTGATCCTTCAAGTGCTTGCCAAGCCCCTCTAGGGCAATTTCTATCAACTCCACATCCCTAGTTTATCTCGGCACAAAAGACAAATGAGAAGTTACATTCTAAGTTTTTAAACAGTTTGCATTTTCACAAGGTTGATGCATGAATTATGATCTATCTTTTTCACATTCTTAAGTTCATATTTTCAAAAAGATACTATTTAAAAAGAAAAGAAAAACATGCAGATGGTTCTCACCCCACACTTTTGAACGAAGGTGTGCCTTAGTTCAAAAGTCATGCAAATATATACAAAAGAAGGAAATGACATTAAGGAAAAAGAAGAACAGAACTCCCTTTTACTGTGTCGTGGAAATGACATGGCATGAGGCTGGATAATCGAGAGAGTCTGGCTGGGGCCTCGAACTCTCAGCGCAGGCCCGGTAAATTCACGGAAGCTGCCTGGCTGATCCGGTCTTGCTCCAAACTTAATTCCTACATGAAAGATATTCCTTCTATACAAAAAGTGGGTGAGAGCGCTTATTGGAAATTTAAATGACAGAAATTAAAAGTGCAGAAAAGTAAGATAGTGTCGGGTTACCTCCCGACCAGTGCACTTGTTTAACGTCGTTGGCTCGACGATACCTCGTTTGTGGTTCATTGGTTTGGGTCCCATGGGTGGCTCAGGTCAAACTTTGCCACCGTTCCTGTGTTGCTTCTTCCTGACCTCTTGCCGGATGTTGTACTCGGGTTCTGTTCCCATTGATCTGGTGGTTTCTCTTTCCATTGTCTCTGAGAGGGCGAGGGTCCTTTTACCATAGTCGCAGGTTTCTTGAGCCGAGCTTTCTTGTTTTTCCATCCGGGCTTCCATTCCTTTGGCCCATATCTTGGTCGCTTCTTTGTATATGAACTGTTGGCATCTGGGTTATGCTCCTTGCAAGCCTTCTTCTTTGCGGCAGAGGTGAATGGTCGTTTCAGTACGAGTGAGTTTTCAGGGCTGCTTGGTTGGCTTGTGGCGAGGGAGTGCTTCATTGTTTGGTTTCTTGGCTCATGCCTTGCCTCCAACTCGCCTTGCACCTCTTCAATGATCACTTCATCTTCAAGGGTTGTGATCCTTATACAACCCGAGGGGACAAGTTGGGGGACTTCCACCCCAAGGGCCAGGTTTTTCTCGGACAGATTGATAATGAGGACCGGGTCTACCTCGGGTGCTTTGATAGTGAGGAACGGGCCGGGCTTGATTTCCTCGTCCGCTTCGGTAGTGAGTTCCCATGAAGATTCCTCCTCGATGCTTTCTGTATCTGATTCGTCCATCACTTCGGATGGCTCGGGAGTGAGATCCCATGTAGGCTCTTCTTTGTCCCACACTGTATCGATTTCTGGCTCTAAGTCTTCTGATGGCTCGGGAGTGATATCCCATGTAGGCTCTTCCTCAGTTATCCATGCGTCCTCATCCTCTGTCAGCTTTGTGGGCTCCAATGTTGGTTCCTTTAGAGCCGCCTCTACATCCATTACTGCCTTTGCCATCTCGGCTTGATTCTGCAGAATTCTTGCATCTATTTGCGCATAACTCGCGGCCAAATCTTCCATTACGTCCTCCAAGGACCGGCTTTGGTTTTCGTCTATCCGTTGGTTGCTAGCTGCCAACTCTTTTATTATGTCCTCAAGCGCATTGTGTTGTTCTTGCCTGAGCCTTGAGTCCTCGGCCAAATCATATATCAAGCCCCAAAGAGCACTCATCGTCACTCATAGATCGAGCCTCCTGCCGCCTCATTGAGCCTATCCCACTCGTGTGGTATCATTCCACCGAGAAATCTTTGAATAAGATCATAGTTAGTGAATCCATGGTGCGGGCAGCTTGTCACAAGGGAATCAAAGTACCGTAAGTACTCATCCAATGTTTCATCCCGGGATTGCTCAATGTAGTTGATCTTTTCGCGGATTTCATGTTGCAAGGATGGTGGGGAACATTTCTCATCGTACCAAGGTGATTTGCCGTAGTAAGATGACATGGTGAATTATGTACAACAGAAAAAAGAACAACTATCCATTTGCTAATTCCCCGGCAACGGTGCCAATTTGACAGAACCGCTTGTCGTCAGAGCGATTTGTGCAAATAAATTTATAATAGTCCGCTACTCGCAACTATACTACTGGGTAGTACTTGGTAAGTAGGGGTCGAACCCAAGGGAATTAGGGGAATAGGTTATTCTTTTAAGGGATTTGTCTAGCGAGAGAGCGTGTTTTAAGTTGGTTGAGGTTTTAGTGCTAACAACTACGTGACTTTTTGATTGGTTGCGGATTTGATTGCTGAAACGTAAATTACAGAAAAGTAAATACTGAAAATACAAAGGAGACTTACAGTGGGTGATGCGTGAATTGCAAGTCCTCCGGATTGTGAGCGGTTGATGGTTGCAGTTGATTGAACAATAAAAGTAAAGACAGGAGGGTTTTGTAATTGCGAGAGAAGTATTCGGTCTTGGGGGGCCTTGTATTATATCCTGTTCATTCTTTTAGTAACCCTTCTAAGTATTCAAACGTGTATCGAGGCCCTTTCGTAGCGCTCAATTTGCCACACTGTTTGTAAACCCTTGTTCTACTTCAGACTAATTCCTCCTTTCGAAGTATCTTAGCCTTTTGTGCACCCATTTGGTCCCTTTGGTCCAGTTTCCAAATGGTTTTAAAGATAGATCGAACTCCTCAGATAAGCTTTGCCCTTTCGTAGCATCCACTTACCCGAGTATGTTCACGACTTCCCACAGAAGAGTTTTGCCCTTTCGTAGCTTCCACTCAACCTTGGAAAGTCTGACCTTATAAATGGCACATAGAACAAGTTTTGAATACAGAGAAAAGAAACTAAACGAAGTAAAACATTTTATAAAACAAGAACTCCCCTTCAACCGAATGAAGGGTTTAGTTACGAATATCCATGGAGTTGGACATCATAACTAGGATACTTGGGGATTTGGAAAAGACTACTCAAGAACAAACAGGAGTAAAGAGAGAAGAGAAAGAGATTACTCAAGAACAAACAGGAGTAACTCTTGAACTGTAACTGAAAACTTGAGTACTCAAGAACCAACACGAGTACTCAAGATCGAACTAAAGTATTTGAGAACAAACTGAACTTTTATTGATATCAAACCAAACTTTACAAAGTAACAAACTTAGAGAGAGAAGTGTTTTACACAATTTTGGGATGTTTGAAATGAGGAGGAGAGCTTGGTATTTATAGGCTAAGGGGAGGGGAATGGAGGGCCAAGATGAGGGCATGTGGTTTGGCATCCAAGGGTGGATATGGGGGGAGAAGGAGAGGAAGACAAGTGTCACAAGGGGAGAGGGACAACACAAAGCCGCCGGCGGCTTTTGGGAGGGAGGAGGAGAGGTTGACATGTGGAGGAAGGGGAGAGGAGGAGGGGTGGATGTGAGGAGAAAGCCGCCGGTCCATGTGGCATGAGGAGAGTAGTTGTGAGTTTTGTGCAGTTTGCACAAAACTATCTGTGTATTCCAGCTCCGGATTGTCTTCGGTTTCTCTTTGGTTTGATTTGTTTTGAATGATTCCATGTCAGGATCTTTAGATTTCTTCATTCAGCGTCTGATCTTGACCTTGGATTGTCTCCTGATATCTTTTCTGTGCTAAAAGCTCTTCCTTAGCGTGTATTCTCTCTAAGCTCTGAAATACCCTGTAGAAATGTATCGGGCCTAAAACATCGAAGTTAGATAGGCAAACAGTCTAATTTGGTGGGTTTAACTGTGTTTATGATTCATACAATTGTGGTCCATCAGTAGGACCGTTAGATCACTACGCCACAATCTACTCCTGGTCAGGTTATAGAATTCTAGTTCTAGCAAACCTAATACTCCTGGTCAGGTTATATTTGGTTTAGTGCGTCTACTTATTCTAACGGGTCAGTATCAAATAAGTAGGAAATAGAGGGTGAGGATTGCTCGGTTAAGCTTTACCATTTCGGGTCTCCACTTAACCTTGCAATTCAAACCAAATTAATGTGCACAAGAACTAGTAGAATGCAAGAATAATATTAAGCATGAAACCTCAAAACGTTTGTCACAACAATTGAAACCCTAGCCCGAATAACGAGTTTAGTTACACATAGCCATTAAAGCAAAACAATAAATAAAAAGGGAACAAGGTGACTTCTCTATGCCGAGTGGGACTAAGGACCGGGCTGTGAGGGCTGAGTGCCGAGGGTGCTAGGAACGCCTGACGGGAGCGTCGGTTGCACTGTCGTTAGGGTGCAATGCGTCTCGTACAAATAAATTTATAATGTCCACTACTCGCGACTTAACTACTGGGTAGTAAGGGTAAGTAGGGGTCGAACCCAAGGGAATTAGGGGGATAGATTGTTCGTTACGGCTTACACGGTGCGTGATTTTAGGTCGAGTGTGGACTTACTGCTAATTACTAAACTACTGTATTTGGGTTTTTTGGGTTTTTTGTGCGGAAAGTAAATACAGAGAATAAATACTGAAATTAAATACAGAAAATAAAGGAGTTGAGGGTTAGAAGACTTACAGTGGGTGATGCGTGATTGTTGATTCCTCCGGTATGTGAGTGGTTGGTGGTTGTGTTTGATTGAGCAGTTATACTAGGAAATTAAATACGGGGGTGTTTGCAATTGAAAGAGCGTATTCGGTTTCAGGTATTCTTGTATTATCACATGTTTATTAGTTTAGTAAATCTTCTAAGTATTCAAACGATGAATCGAGGCTAGCGATAGCTCAAGACTTGCAACATCGGCTAAATCACACTTGTTCTATTTAGACTAGCGCCAGTACCAGTTAGGTACGCTAGTCTATGTGCATCCACCTGCTCTCCTGTTACGGTTTCCCATAATGGTTTTTTAAATATAGTCGACCTCTTTCAGATAGCTTTGTCTGTTACGACCTCCCCTATCCGGGTGTGATCACGAATATCTTAAGGAAGAACTTACGAAGTTGGACCCCTAATGGTCACATTCCCAAAATCGTTCACTCTACCTTAGAGACATTCTGACTTTTATATGGCACATAGAACAAGTATTGAATACTAAGAAAATAAACTAAGCTAATTAAACATTAAATAATACAAGATTATACCTTCCGCCGAATGAGGAGTTTAGCCTCGCCTGTCCATGGAGGAGGGCGCCTAGCCAAATATCGTAACTTTATTGATCCAAACCAACTTACAAAATATTACAAAATGTAGAGAGATAAGTGATTGTGTATGGAATGGTTTTTTGGATGACAAAATGAGGAGGGGTGAGCCTCCTTTTATAGGAGAAATGGGAGGAAATGGAGGGCTAGGATTCATTTGATCCAAGGGTGGAGAATGAGGCATGGATGAGCCAAGGAGGCGCCGCCACTTGGCGGCGGAGGAGTGGTGGAGGAGCAGCCGCCGGTGGGTGGTTGTGGTGGAGGAGCAAATGGTGGTGGAAGCCACCTCCCAAGCAAGTCATCAAGTCATCCAAGGAGGAGAGAGGAGGAACATGTGGTGGAGGAGCCACCACATGGCGGCGGCTCATTGGGCGGAGGAGAGCCGGTCATCCATGGAGGAGGAGGGAGGAGCCGCCGGTGGTGGGTGGTGGTTTTCCTCTTTGGCCACCTCTTCTCCAAGTCACAAGTCATCTTGCCCATATGTGAGTTTTGTACAGTTTTGCACTGTCTTTTCACAAAACTGTCAGTGTAATTTGGCACTGGGTTAACTTGATTCCATCTCTGCACAATTTGTGATGAGTGATTCATCGTCAGGATCCTTGATATTTCTTCAGTCGGCATATGATCTTGACCTTGAATCGACTCCTTATATCTTTTCTGTGCTAAAAGCCTCTCCTTAACGTGTTTTCACTTTAATCTCTAAAATGCCCTGTGGAAATATATCGGGACTAACAAGTGGATGTTAGACAGACAAACAGTCTAACTTGGGGGGTTTATCTGTGTTTTTGATTCGTATAATTGTGGTCCATCAAATCACCCCCCACTTTTAGTTGTTCGTCCCGAACAATGCTTTATATGGGCGTCACTATGTAAGTTGGTTTGAAGTATGAAATTAAGTTTGCGGTACTCGATTTCTCCTAATTCTTGCATTACTACTTATAGCCAATTTAAACTGTAAAAATAATTAGAAGTAACTTGATACGTGTACCTTCGTGCCGAGATGCAAATTATTCCGGATGTTTCGGGAGATAGCCCTATTCAGGTTCCTGGATTGCAGCCTCGGGATCGTCTCGCACTATATGGTTTTCTTGTAGCTTTCTCTAGCACGTGATTCGATTCGGGTTTCAGTGAGTTGAGCCTTTTTGATTTTCTTTTTTCTACTTTGGCGAGGGACTAGCTTTTTTTGTAGTGATTCTGCCTCTGTCTTTTTGAGTGCTTCACTTTTGCTCGGTTAAAACCTTCACAATTTTTTGGGCCTTAGGCCTCTTTTGATTTTCTTCTTTGAGTTTTTTGCTCCTTTGTGACTTGCTAGTCCATTTTGTCAGCCTTCTTGGGAGGTCCAATCATCGCCCGCAAGCCTATGGAAATACCTCCCCTCTCCTCTCGTCTTCGTCGTTTCGCGCGGGTCAAGATGAGGGTCGCTCATTTATTTTCTCGGCTATTTTGACTAGAGAGAGGACGGTCTGATTCCCGTCCTCGCCTTTGCATAGATGCTTCCTGGTGGAGTTTGACTCAATTGTTCACTGAAAATCCGAAGTGCAGCCTCCACTGACTTCGAAAACCATATAGTTTGATTTGATCCTTTAAGTGCTTGCCAAGCCTCTCTAGGGCAATTTCTATCAACTCCACATCCCTAGGTTATCTCAACACAAAGGGACAAATGAAAAGTTACATTCTAAGTTTTTAAACAGTTTGCCTTTTCATAAGGTTGATGCATGAATCATGATCTATCTTTTTCACATTCTTAAGTTCATACTTTCAAAAAGATACTTTTTTTTTAAAAA
Organism: Rhodiola kirilowii; assembly: GCA_033675215.1. Lineage (NCBI taxonomy): Eukaryota > Viridiplantae > Streptophyta > Magnoliopsida > Saxifragales > Crassulaceae > Rhodiola > Rhodiola kirilowii. The sequence continues at coordinate 29,380,162 of CM066194.1, read as the reverse complement.
GAAAAAACATGCATTGGTTCTCACCCCCCACTTTTGAACGAAGGCAAGCCTTAGTTCAAAAGTCATGCAAATATATATAGGAGAAGGAAATGACTTTAGGAAAAAAGAAGAGCAGAACTCCCTTTAAGGTGTCGAGTGAACGACATGGCATGAAGCTGGATAATCGAGGGAGTTCGGCTGGGGCCTTAAACTCTCAGCGCAGGCCCGGTAAATTCACGGAAGCTGCCTGGCTGATCTGATCCTTGCTCCGAAACTTAATTCCTACATGTAAGACATTTCTTCTGGACAAAAAGATGGGTGAGAGCGCTTATTGAAAATTAAAATGACAGAAAGTAAGATAGTGTCGGGTTACCTCCCGACTAGTGCACTTGTTTAACGTCGTTGGCTCGACAGTACCTTGTTCTGGATCATTGGTTGGGATCCCATGGGTGGCTTAGGTCAAATTTTTTCCCAACTGCTCTCTTAATCTGTCCCAAGTTCTCATATGGCAGCGGGCTTGGTTCTGATATCCATTGAACCGATAATTTCTTCTTTACATTCTTCCGGGAAGGTGAGGATCCTTTGACCATAGCTGCTGGTCTTTTGAGTCGGACTTTCTTGTTTCTCCATCCGGGCTTCCATTCTACCGGCCCATGCCTTGGTCGTTTCTTCATGTTTGAATGGGTGGCACTTTTGCAATTCTGGAAATTCAGTATTGTGCCATCAAGCATTGGTGACCTTAGGCATGTCTCTATGTGAAGCCTCTTTTTTGTGGCAGCGACGAACAGTCGTCCTAGAACGAGCGAGTTTTCAGGGCTGCTTTGTTGAGTCGTGGTGAGTGAGAGCTCCATTGATGGTTTTTCTTGCCCTTGATTTGCCTCCAACTCTCCTTGTACCGCATTATTGACCACATCATCATCGGGCGCTGTGATTTGCATCGAAACCGAAGGGTTAAGTAGGGGCTTCTCGGCCATGAGAATCGGGTCTTTCTCGAGCAGATTGGTGATGAAGACCGGTTCAAGTGGCTCGGCTTGTTTGTCAATGAGGAATGGGCCTGGCTTGATTTCCTCATCCGCTTCGGTAGTGAGTTCCCATGAAGACTCCTCCTCGATGCTTTCTGTATCTGATTCGTCCATCACTTCGGATGGCTCAGGAGTGATATCCCATATGGGCTCTTCCTCGTCCCATACTATATCGGTTTCCGGTTCTAAGTCTTCTGATGGCTCGGGAGTGATATCCCATATGGGCTCTTCCTCGGTGCTTCCAGTTCCCGACTCGTCCATCATGGCCTCTATCAGCCTTGTGGGCACCAATGTTGGCTCTTTTAGAGCCACCTCCATATCCATTACTGCCCTTGTACTGATGTCTTCTCTTGGTTTTGTCGCGGGCAAGATAATAGGTGTGGTGTCGGGCTCGTTCTGTACTGAGTCCACTTTCATCGTTGGTGCCATATCTTCGGTTTGGTGCATTGGCCCTCTTTTTGTGCTTGTGGCCAAATCCTTAATGAGGCCCCAGGCTTCATCTATGCTTAATTCTGTTATTGACCCTCCTGCAATAGTATCTAGCAAGCAAAGCTCCGGAAGTCTCATCCCAATAAGAAATGCCTGAATAAGATCTGAATATGCGAATCCGTGGGGCGGGCAGCTCGCCACAATGGAAATGAAGTATGCCAAGTACTCGTCCAAAGTTTCGTCCCGGGATTGCGTAAGGTTGATGATCTTATTACGGACATCAAGTTCGAAAGGTGTTGGGGGAAATTCCTCATAGTACCAAGGCTCTCTTTCGTAGTAGGAAGACATTATGTATAACAGAAAAAAGAACAACTACCCATTCGCTAATTCCCCGGCAACGGCGCCAATTTGACGGGAGCGTCGGTTGCACTGTCGTTAGGGTGCAATGCGTCTCGTACAAATAAATTTATAATGTCCACTACTCGCGACTTAACTACTGGGTAGTAAGGGTAAGTAGGGGTCGAACCCAAGGGAATTAGGGGGATAGATTGTTCGTTACGGCTTACACGGTGCGTGATTTTAGGTCGAGTGTGGACTTACTGCTAATTACTAAACTACTGTTTTTGGGTTTTTTGGGTTTTTTGTGCGGAAAGTAAATACAGAAAATAAATACTGAAATTAAATACAGAAAATAAAGGAGTTGAGGGTTAGAAGACTTACAGTGGGTGATGCGTGATTGTTGATTCCTCCGGTATGTGAGTGGTTGGTGGTTGTGTTTGATTGAGCAGTTATACTAGGAAATTAAATACGGGGGTGTTTGCAATTGAAAGAGCGTATTCGGTTTCAGGTATTCTTGTATTATCACATGTTTATTAGTTTAGTAAATCTTCTAAGTATTCAAACGATGAATCGAGGCTAGCGATAGCTCAAGACTTGCAACATCGGCTAAATCACACTTGTTCTATTTAGACTAGCGCCAGTACCAGTTAGGTACGCTAGTCTATGTGCATCCACCTGCTCTCCTGTTACGGTTTCCCATAATGGTTTTTTAAATATAGTCGACCTCTTTCAGATAGCTTTGTCTGTTACGACCTCCCCTATCCGGGTGTGATCACGAATATCTTAAGGAAGAACTTACGAAGTTGGACCCCTAATGGTCACATTCCCAAAATCGTTCACTCTACCTTAGAGACATTCTGACTTTTATATGGCACATAGAACAAGTATTGAATACTAAGAAAATAAACTAAGCTAATTAAACATTAAATAATACAAGATTATACCTTCCGCCGAATGAGGAGTTTAGCCTCGCCTGTCCATGGAGGAGGGCGCCTAGCCAAATATCGTAACTTTATTGATCCAAACCAACTTACAAAATATTACAAAATGTAGAGAGATAAGTGATTGTGTATGGAATGGTTTTTTGGATGATAAAATGAGGAGGGGTGAGCCTCCTTTTATAGGAGAAATGGGAGGAAATGGAGGGCTAGGATTCATTTGATCCAAGGGTGGAGAATGAGGCATGGATGAGCCAAGGAGGCGCCGCCACTTGGCGGCGGAGGAGTGGTGGAGGAGCAGCCGCCGGTGGGTGGTTGTGGTGGAGGAGCAAATGGTGGTGGAAGCCACCTCCCAAGCAAGTCATCAAGTCATCCAAGGAGGAGAGAGGAGGAACATGTGGTGGAGGAGCCACCACATGGCGGCGGCTCATTGGGCGGAGGAGAGCCGGTCATCCATGGAGGAGGAGGGAGGAGCCGCCGGTGGTGGGTGGTGGTTTTGGGGTGGTTTTCCTCTTTGGCCACCTCTTCTCCAAGTCACAAGTCATCTTGCCCATATGTGAGTTTTGTACAGTTTTGCACTGTCTTTTCACAAATCTGTCAGTGTAATTTGGCACTGGGTTGACTTGATTCCATCTCTGCACAATTTGTGATGAGTGATTCATCGTCAGGATCCTTGATATTTCTTCAGTCGGCATATGATCTTGACCTTGAATCGACTCCTTATATCTTTTCTGTGCTAAAAGCCTCTCCTTAACGTGTTTTCACTTTAATCTCTAAAATGCCCTGTGGAAATATATCGGGACTAACAAGTGGATGTTAGACAGACAAACAGTCTAACTTGGGGGGTTTATCTGTGTTTTTGATTCGTATAATTGTGGTCCATCAACGCCAGACGGTTTCTGCCGAGAGGAGGAGAGGTGAGCTCGCTTGTGAGAAGGAATGCTCGATTGTGGGATTGTTGAGAGCTCGCTTGTGAGAAGGAATGCTCGATTGTGGGATGATGAATGAGATTTGTAGAGAGAGGAGCTCTCCACGTTTTGGGATTGTTGAGAGCTGATGGGATGGTTTGAAGGGCTGAGGAGAGCTCTTATTTATAGAGTGGAGTGAAGCTCGAATCCCCCTTAAGTCAGTCAAGTCCAAATCTAGATTAGGAAAGATTTCCAAATCTTTTAGCTTGTTTTCCAAGTAAACTTCTTGTGCAAGTCTTCTAGGCTATTCTAGGACCTTCTAAACCGTCATGCATGGAATTTGGATTTTTTCCCAAAATTACTGTTCACGGCCGAAGTTACTGTTCATACCGGAAATTACTATTCACGACCCAAAAATACTGTTCACACCGGAAGTTACTATTCATGAGCCGAAATTGTGGATTCGAACCCCGGCTTGGGCCGACCTTGCTTTCTTCGGGCGTTCCTTGAATTTCCTCGGGCATTCCTCCTTTAACTTGTGTAAAAGCCTGTCTAGAACTCCTTGTGATGTTTTTGGCTCCAAAAGCCGTCTTTTGAGTGTGATTCCTCTTAGAGCTTCCAAATCACCTGAAATGCAAAACAACACTAAGAAGTAACTGTTCGCATAATAAAGTGCTGGAATTGATGGGATTTGTTGACTCGATGAGTCGTATAAGTACGGCTCATCAAACCACCCCACACTTAAACTTGTTCGTCCCGAACAAGGACTAGGTCATAAGAGGAAAAATAAAGTGCAAACATCACAATGCTTCGGCATCCTAGATATTGCTACATGAACGAGACTCGGCTAATCTAGATTTCACTTTTTCATGCATACTCGTTACTAAGAGCCTTGTGCGAAAACATGGAGTAATGATACGTGTTACCTTTGGGCCGAGATGCAAATCAATTCGGATGTCTCGGGAGATAGTCTTTTTCAGACCCATGAACCGCATTCTTGGTTCCGAACTCTTGCTATATGGTCACGCTTCATTGCTTCTTCTTGCACGTGATTGATTCGAGCTTCAAGGTGCTTGAGTGCTTTTCGGACAGCTTGTGGTGACTTGGTTTGATGTATCAATGGGGCATTTCACTTTGTTTCGGTGTAAAACTTCACAATGGAATGAATTTGTTTCTTTGTGCTGCGGATTGTGACTGCTCGTACCTACTTGCTCTCACTCATCCTCGTCCTTTTGATGCGAGTCAAGCCGAGGGTTGCTCGTCTATTTTCCCGGCTACTTGGACTAGAGTTTGGACGGTGTGATGTATTTTCATCCCAACCAACCGCAAAAGTACCGCAGTGGCGGAGCAGACTCGTAACCATGTTGCCTGGAAGTGCTAGCCTCCACGAAATCCACATAACCATATAACTCGAATTCGGTCCTTTCAATGCTCTGTCAAGTCTCTCTAGGACGTTTCTATCAACTCCACATCCCTGCTTATCTCAACTAACAAAGGCACGCAATGGGTTAAGATCACATGTAATCGCACCAGTCAAATTTCACTAAAGACATGCATGTAATCGGTTCTATCTATTTCACCTTATAAATATTCAATACCACAAATCTAGGAAATAGAGAAGAAACGTGTACAAAATTTTTTAAAAATTTCAGGAATCGAGAAACGTGCTGACTCTGTGCAGGTGCAGGAAAGTAAACGTGCTGACTCGATGACTGACTCTCCCACCCCACACTTTTGAACTGACGTGTCCTCACAGCTCCTCTTAAGTTCAAAGACACGACTATGCATGCAAACAAACAAAAGGGAAATAAGATGAGAGTAAGGTTAGACGGGCACTTCCCTCGTGCGATGCGTGATGTTTAGAAGCAGCTGACCATTCTCCTTTGAGTCCTCGAAGAGCACCATTGCGCCTGCCTTCTTTTGGTAGAGACTTGTATCGCAACGTGAGTTCGTCACAAAATGATAGGGCTATGTCAAAGAAATTAAGACAAATAAATGATTCCCAGGAAATTGGTGGAGTCACAAACGGTCTCACTTAAAAACCAATCTCCTTAGACTCGTAAGTCTTGGTGACAGAATCCTCAAAAGCTTATGTTTCTCGACACAATTTATTCAAGGTGTGAAACTACCCCCGATGGATAGTAGTCGCTTGCAAATATCTCGGATGGCCTTGCGTGCTCGCATGCGGTTGAACTCCCAGCCGTGTGTGCTCGTCCAGTTTCCTCCTGCGTTCGCATCTGTCCCCTGCATGAAAATTATCTTCTTTCCCAAGTACAATGTGACAATAATGACTCAAAACATAGTAACTATAAATGACATAAGATAAAAACTGAAAAGGAAAAGTGCCGGGCTGCCTCCCTGCGAGCGCCTTTGGTTTAAGTCGTTGGCTCAACGGTACCTCGCTCATGTGTCGTTGGGAGGCTCATGTAGGTCAAATTGCTGAACGGTCAGATCGACCTCCCCGTGACAGTGCTTGACCCGCTGCCCGTTGACCTTGAACCGGTCTCCTCCCGTCGGGTTCTCTAGCTCGAGCGCACCATGGTTGAAAACATGTGTGACTGTGTATGGCCCTGTCCATCTGGATCTCAATTTCCTGGGCATGAGTCGTAGTCGTGATGAGAATAGGAGCACATGTTGCCCAACTTCAAACATGCGCCGAAGAATGAATTTGTCGTGGTGGAGCTTGGTCCGCGCCTTGTAGTCTGTTTGGCTCTCATAAGCCTCGAGGCGCAGCTCCTCAAGCTCGCACAACTGTAATTTCATGTCTAACCCGGCTGCCTGTAAGTCTGGGTTGCACTTCTTTAGTGCCCAATACGCCTTGTGCTGAAGCTCAACCGGCAAGTGGCATGCTTTCCCATAGACCAACCGAAAAGGCGAGGTGCCTATCGGTGTCTTGTAGGCTGTCCTGTATGCCCATAGTTCCTCATCTAGCCGCTGGCTCCAATCCTTCCGGGCCGGGCTAACCATCTTTTCCAGAATTCCTTTGATTTCGCGGTTGGAGATCTCCGCTTGCCCATTCGTCTGGGGGTGATATGCTGTGGAAGTCCGGTGGTGAACGTGGTAGTGTTTCAGAGTTGATGCCATCATTTGGTTGCAAAAGTGTGTCCCCTGATCGCTGATAATGGCCTTAGGTACTCCGTACCTGCAAAAGATGTTAGTGCGCAAAAGGTCTATGACAGTTTTAGCATCATCACACCTAGTGGCCTTGGCCTCTACCCACTTAGACACATAGTCAACCGCAACTAAAATATAGGCATAACCACACGACACTAGAAAAGGACCCATGAAATCGATGCCCCATATGTCAAAAACATCGTTCACAAGTATGGGTACTTGGGGCATCTCATGCCTAGTCGAAATATTGCCTACACGCTGACATTTATCACATATTTTACAATGATTGTGGGCTTCTCTAAAAACATGCGGCCAAAAGAATCCACTATCAAGTATTTTCCTAGCCGTTCTCCTAGGGCCAAAGTGGCCACCACATGCATGTTCATGGCAAAAGCTAATCACTGAAGCAATCTCATTATCAGGAATGCACCGTTTAAGAATCTGATCTACACCAATTTTCCACAAGTACGGATCATCCCACACATAGTATTTCGACTCATGCTTCAGTTTCAAACATTGGGCCCTAGAATAGGAGGGCGAGAACTTACCTCCGACCAGGTAGTTCACTAGGGAAGCATACCATGGCGTCTTACCTGTAAGAGCATACAAGTGCTCGTCTGGGAATGTCTCGGTAATCTGCCCGGCGTCTTCTTCTCGGACAAGTCGGCTCAAGTGGTCGGCCACCATGTTCTCTATGCCCTTCTTGTCCTTGATCTCCAAGTCGAATTCTTGTAGGAGCAGAATCCATCTAATGAGCCTCGGCTTCGCCTCCTTCTTCGTCATTAAGTACCTAATAGCTGCATGGTCAAAAAAGACAACAACTTTAGTACCGAGCAAATACGATCTAAATTTCTCTAAGGCAAAGACGACAGCTAGCAGCTCTTTCTCTGTGGTCGAGTAGTTCCGTTGGGCCACGTCCAGAGTCCTTGAAGCGTAGTAAATCACTACGGGCTTTTTGTACACTCTCTGGCCGAGGACTGCTCCTACTGCATAGTCGCTCGCATCACACATGATTTTGAACGGTTTGCCCCAGTCCGTTGCTCGGATAATGGGCGTGCTGGTGATGGCCTATTTTAGCTCGTCGAAGGCTACCCTGCACTGATCTGTAAACTCAAAAGGAACTTCTTTTTGCAAAAGATTAGATAAAGGCAGCGCCTTTTTAGAGAAATCCTTTATAAATCTACGATAGAAACCAGCATGCCCTAAAAACGACTTAATATCACGCACCGTGGATGGGTAGGGCAGAGTAACAATCAAATATATCTTAGCCTTATCTACCTCTATGCCCTCATGTGAGACGATGTGACCGAGAACTACTCCATGGGTAACCATAAAGTGACACTTTTCATAATTGAGCACCAAATTCATAGAAACACATCGTGCTAAAACTATACTCAAATTATCTAAGCATGCATCAAAAGTGTCACCATGCAAAGTAAAATCATCCATGAACACCTCTATGAACGAACCTATCATGTCAGAGAATATACTAGTAACGACCCGCTGAAAAGTGCCGGGTGCGTTACACAAACCAAAAGACATCCGGCGAAAAGCAAATGTACCGAATGGACATGTGAAGGTCATTTTCTCCTGATCCTCGGGTGCTATGGGAATCTGGTTATAGCCCGAGAATCCATCTAGAAAGCAGAAATAGGGCTTACCTGCCAACCGGTCGAGCATCTGATCAATGAATGGAAGAGGAAAGTGATCCTTGCGTGTGACGGCGTTCAGCTTCCTGTAGTCTATGCACATGCGCCATCCATTCTTGACTCTAGTCATAACCATCTCACATTTGGCATTCTGTTCCACTGTGATCCCAGTCTTTTTCGGCACAACATGTACCGGGCTCACCCACTGACTGTCTGAGATCAGGTAGATCACGTCCGCATCCAGCAACTTCTGTATCTCCTTCTGGACCACCTACATCATAATCGGATTCAATCTGCGTTGAGGTTCCCTTGAATGTTTCGCTCCATCCTCCAGCAAGATCCGATGCCTACAAACTGTCGGGCTGATTCCCTTGATGTCGGCTAGTGTCCATCCAATGGCTAGTTTGTGCTCGGCCAGCACCCTGATCAACCGTCGCTCCTGTTCTACCTCGAGCCCACTTTTTATGATAACCGGCAATGTGTTGTTCTCCCCTAAGAATGCATACTTCAAGTGTCCAGGTAGGGGCTTCAATTCCACTGTAGGTGCCTGCACGACAGAAGGCAAACACACATTAGATTTAAATAAGCAAACTTTATTAACCTCATACCTCGGTGTGAGTGGTCGTGCAATCTCTAACTGGGCTAGTGCATCCATGATGGCCTCGGTGAGCTCGTAGGAATCCTCGTGTGAGTACACGGCCTGTTCGAGTGCCTGCTCAAGTGGGTCGGTCCTTCTCTCCGGATGTACCTCCTGGACAAGGTCGTCCTGGGTTTCTAAGGCATGGACCGCCTCGTACTCCATCGGATGCTTCATAGCTCGGAAGATATCAAAGCTAAACACCTCTCCTTCAACTTCCATGGAGAGAGTCCCACTGTCGTAATCTATCTTCATCTTCGACGTCTTAAGGAACGGTCGGCCGAGTAGGATGGGTGCATGATCGGTCGGGCCGCAGTTCTCCATCTTGAGCACATAAAAATCGGCTGGGAATACCAGCTCTCCCACTTGCATGAGCACGTCTTCGATCTTGCCCTCGGGCTGTTTGCATGACCGGTCTGCCAGCTGTATGGTGAGACCTGCAGGCTCTAGAGGACCAATGCGTAGACATGAGTATATAGAATAAGGTATTGATAGATGCACCAAGATCAAGCATGTAATTCCCTATTCTAATGTTACCGATCGTGCAAGGAATGGTGTAGGTGCCTGGATCACCGCATTTAGGCGGCACCTTGCGCTGAATAACCGCTGAGACGTTCCTGTTCATGAGCTCCTGGTCGGGCTGGGTACCTCGCCTCCGGTTCGTGCAAAGCTCCTTCAAGAATTTCGAGTACCTTGGAATCTGCTTAATGGCCTCGAGGACTGGAATGTTAATTTCCACCTTGCTGAACTGCTCCCACACTTCTTTGTCCATCACGTACTGCTTGGGAGCTCGGGCCTGCACAGGAAAAGGTAGAGGAACAGTCACATTAGAGTTACCGGGCACCGGGCTCGGGTCTGGCCGAGAGGTCTCGGCTGCTGAAGCTGGGCTGGCCCGAGGAGTGCTGGTCGCTGGTATCGTGCCTTGTCTGAGAGTGCCTGGCCCGGCTGTGTTGTCTTCGGCTGGTGGCCAGCTGTCATCTTGGATGGCCCCGATACTGGTGGTAGTCCTCTTCTACTCCTAAGTGTCACTACATTGACGTTCCCCCTTGGGTTCTGGATTGTCTGAGAGGGGAGTCGTCCTGGGTCGTTCTTGAGCTCGGAGATTGTCGTAGCTATCTGGGACATCTGTTTTGACAGGTCAGCAATGGTCCGTCGGTTTTGGCCTGGAACTGGTGAACTGACGCGGCCAAGTCCTTCACAACATCTTCTAAGGACTTGCTCGAGCTGTGCTGGTGCGGGCCTGGCTGATTGCAGTTCTACTGATACTGATTTGACCCATTCTGTCCCTGCTGCTGGCGAAACGGAGGCTTGTAGTACGATTGGGCCTGGTGAGGTACGGGCTACTGTGCTGGCTCCCTATGGAAGTGGTTATTCTAATTGTTGTTCCTCCAGTGTGGCCCATTCGCTCCTTGCTCGTTCCCGGCCAGTCCGTATTATCGGACTGGCCCAGTCTGGTTGCTATGACCCTGGTAGTCACCTACTGCGTTGACTTTAGCCTGGTCATCCTCCACTATGGTTGGGCACTCGTCTGTTTATTGTCCGTGGCGGTAGAGAAACCGCACGACTTGACCTGGACTGGTTGCCTTCTGATCTCTTGCTGCATCATCTCCTTGAGCTGCCTGATCTCTTCGGCCATTGCATTGGATGGGGGCTCAACCTTCGACACATTCCTGGTTCGACTGAACTCTTCTTCTTTGTTGGACTTGTCCTAGAACCGTTCACTCTCGGCCACTGCCATGATCTTGCTTCGTACTACGGCTGGGGACAAGTTCATTAGGTTTCCTCTAGCCGAGGCATCTAGTAGCTTTCGGTCCAGTCGCCTTAGGCCGTCTAGCATATACTCCACGAGTAGTTTCTCTGGGAGCCCAAGGTTGCAGCGGCTCTGCTCTAGGGCGTTGAATTTCTCCAAGTACTCGTACATGGTCTCGTTGGGTCCTTGTCTGAGCTCTTGCAACTGCCTTCGGACCTGCATTGCTCTGCCTGCTGGGTAGTACTTGTTGAGGAAGTTTCTCTGCATCTGGTCCCATGTGTAAATACTACCTGAAGGTAAGGACAGGAACCAATCGTTAGCCGAGTCTACAAGTGAGAAATAGAAAGCTTCTAACTTGAAGTCCTCAACTTCAACTCCGTATGGCTTGAGGTTCTGGCATATCCCGTGATAGCGCTGCAGATGAGTTGTGGCCGACTCTTTCTTGGCTCCTGAGAACTTGGGCAGATGGTGGACCACTGATGTGTTGATGGTTATGGCTTCGAGGTCCGGCCCTTCGTAGATGCACCAAGACTTGTCCTTGAAGTTGGGGGCCAAGAGCTCTCCCATGGTTGGCTCTAGATCGTCGTCCTCCTTGTGATCATCCTCTCTGACGGCCGGCTGTTGTAGAGGCCGTGGGGGTTGTGGGTATTGCTGGTGTGGGAGGTATTGAAGTGGTGGATATTGTGGATATGGTGGTGGCGGATACTGCTGATATGGTGGTGGCGGGTACTGCAGTTATGGTTGCGGTGGATATTGTGGATAGTGCTGGTACGGTTGAGGTTGGAATGGTGGTTGGAGTGGTTGGTGTTGAAGTTGTCCCGGGGCAGCCCCCCTGATCTCTCCATTCTGTCTCATCGGGCCCTGCTCGTCGTGTTGTGGAAGCGCCCCTTCCCTGTCTCGGATGACCTGCTTGACTTCTTCATTGTGGCTATTGTCGCCAACTCTACTACCTGCGTGAGACATGGTACACGAGTAGTGGTGCACAAGCTAGGAAACTAAAAGAAAAGGAAATACTAATTAGGAAACTAAGAAAGAACAATTTCACCGTGCGTAGCTCCCCGGCAACCGCGCCAAAATTTGACAGGCCGTCGTCGGTACCTACAAATTTGAATTTATAGTTCCTTACTCTAGATTGTGGGTTAGTACAGTGGCAAGCAAGGGTCGAACCCTAGAGAGCTAGATGGCTACTTATTGTTCTGTAAGAAAGAAGACAATTGGTTGTAACTGATTAGGAAACAGTGCAAAAAGGAAATAAGACGAGTGTGTATCAATGAGAGAGAATATTCAGACTAGGGTTTCTAATCGTGACTTGGTTTATCCTTGATTTTTAAGTGTTTAATTCTGTGTTTCTTAAGTGTGGTTACTCCGGGTCAGGTTATAACCTAAGGTAGGACCGTTAGATCACTACGCCACAATCTACTCCTGGTCAGGTTATAGAATTCTTGTTCTATCAAACCTAATACTCCTGGCCAGGTTATATTTGGTTTAGTGCGTCTACTTATTCTAACGGGTCAGTATCAAATAAGTAGGAAATAGAGGGGGAGGATTGCTCGGTTAAGCTTTACCGTTTCGGGTGTCCACTTAACCTTGCAATTCTAACCGAATTAATGTGCACAAGAACTAGTAGAATGCAAGAATAATATTAAGCATGAAATCTCAAAACGTTTGTCACAACAATTGAAACCCTAGCCCGAATAACGGGTTTAGTTACACATAGCCATTAAAGCAAAACAATAAATAAAAAGGGAACAAGGTGACTTCTCTATGCCGAGTGGGACAAAGGACCGGGCCCTGAGGGCTGAGTGCCGAGGGTGCTAGGAACGCCAGACGGTTTCAGCCGAGAGGAGGAGAGGTGAGCTCGCTTGAGAGAAGGAATGATCGATTGTGGGATTGTTGAGAGCTCGCTTGTGAGAAGGAATGCTCGAATGTGGGATTGTTGAGAGCTCGCTTGTGAGAAGGAATGCTCGATTGTGGGATGATGAATGGTATTTGTAGAGAGAGGAGCTCTCCACGTTTTGGGATTGTTGAGAGCTGATGGGATGGTTTGAAGGGCTGAGGAGATCTCTTATTTATAGAGTGGAGTGAAGCTCGAATCCCCCTTAAGTTGGTCAAGTCCAAATCTAGATTAGGAAAGATTTCCAAATCTTTTAGCTTGTTTTCCAAGTAAACTTCTTGTGCAAGTCTTCTAGGCTATTCTAGGACCTTCTAAACCGTCATGCATGGAATTTGGATTTTTTCCCGAAATTACTGTTCACGGCCCAAAAATACTGTTTACGCCGGAAACTACTGTTCATGACCACAAAAATACTATTCATGCCGGAATTTACTGTTCACGAGCCAAAATTGTTGATTCGGACCCGGCTTGGGCAGACCTTGCTTTCTTCGGGCGTTCCTTGAATTTCCTCGGGCATTCCTCCTTTAACTTGTGTAAAAGCCGGTCTAGAACTCCTTGTGATGTTTTTTGCTCCAAAAGTCGTCTTTTGAGTGTGATTCCTCTTAGAGCTTCCAAATCACCTGAAATGCAAAACAACACTAAGAAGTAAATGTTCGCATAATAAAGTGCTGGAATTGATGGGATTTGTTGACTCGATGAGTCGTATAAATACGGGTCATCATTCTTGCATAAACGCTGCACGGCGGAGATGACTCTGAATCCAATGAAACCCGAAGTGCATCCTCCACTGACTTCGTAAACCATATAGTGAAATCCAGTCCTTCGAGTGCTTGCCAAGCCTCTCTAGGGCATTTTATGTCAACTCCACATCCCCTATATATCTTAGCACAAAGGGACAAATAAGAAGATACATCCTCAAGTTTTTACACAGTTTAGATTTCATAAGGTAAATGCTTGAATTTAGATCTATCTTTTTCACATTCTCAAGTTCATATTTTCAAAAAGATAATATTAAGGGAAAAGGAAAAGAAAAGCATGTTAATGAACTATGTGCCAAGGCAGTTCTCACCCCACACTTTTGAACGAAGGCGTGCCTCTTGGCACGACTTAGTTCAAAAGCCGATTGCAAGCAAATATTTACAAGAAAGGAAATGGGTGAGTACGACTTAAGGCAAAAACTAAATGACATAAAAATAAAATGACTGAAAAAGAAAAAAGTGTCGGGTTACCTCCCGACCAGTGCCTTTGTTTAACGTCGTTGGCTCGACAGTACCTCACTCAGGAGGGATCTGGGTCCCATGGGTGGCTTAGGTCTAATTTTGCCGCGGCTCCTGCGTTGATTCTTACCTTGACCCTTTGGTGGCTTTTGTGAGATGATGTGCTCGGGTCAGGACTCCATTGTTCTGGTGGTTTCTCCTTCCAACACCTCTGAGAAGGCGAGGGATCCTTAACCATAGTCGCGGGTCTAGTTACTCTTACGGTCTCTCTTGGTAAGTCAGTAACCAGTGTACTGAGGTCCGAGGTGTGCACAATGTCCGGCGGTTTCCTTGTACTTGGGCGGCCATTATTATCATCGATGTAGAAATCTGAAATTTTGCCTCCAAATGCAAGCGATAACAAGCCCTTGCCCATGTCAATCCTTGCCCTGGTGGCGTAGAGGAATGGCCGTCCCAATATGATTGTTGGAGGGTCGTCCTAGCTGGTATCTCCCATTTGTATTACATAAAAATCCGTAGCAACGACGAGCTTCCCTACACGGAGTATTTGATCTTCAAACACTCCAACCGGACGGATACACGACTTGTCTCCCAACTCAATAAATAACTTTGGTGGCTTCAATGGACCAAGCCCCAATGAGCAATATAGATGGTAGGGCAAAACATTGACAGCAGCTCCAAGGTCAATCAGGCAATGATGAATTTCGGATTCGCCGATACCACAGGTGACCGTGAAGGCCCCCGGGTCCTTACCCTTTTCTGGTTGGGACTCATGATCCGTAGCGAGGGATCTTTCCATTATCGGGCCATTCTGCCCATTCTTTGGCTCTAATCTTATTTCTTCCTCGTTCTTTTGGATCGCATGGCCTTTGGAGGCAACCATCTGCATGGAGTATGAAAAATCTTCGGGGTATGCCTGCATACTGCTGCCCTTGTAATCTGTTGATTCGGCATCTTCCTCTGATTCAAGATTTGTTGGATCAGGTCCATTTAATTCCAGATCTTCTAGGTAATTGCTTTACTCCGATGCATAGATGTTAGATGGAGAGTCCCATCTGGGACCATCAGAGTCTAAATCTTCATTGTTATCCCACCCAGATGCTGGTACGTTAAAGTGTGTGATAGGTGGTGGTGTCATGTTAACGGTGAACGCATAGCGCCTGTTGTCAGCATGCGTGACCCATGTTTTGCCATCATTCGGTCGGTCTTCCTCTTGATTCCAATCAGGACGGTGCCTACGGGTGAAGTGGTTGGCCGTAGGTTTGTAAGTTGCGGGTCGTGCTGCTTCTTCCAGTGCTCCCTTCATGTCTGACATCTTTATCATGCTAATATTTACCTTTGGGTTTTGGATGGTTTGTGAAGGACGTCTGCCAGGCTCATTAGTAAGGGTGGACATTGAGGTAGCGAGCTGGGACATTTGCTTCTTCAAGTTCGAAATATCTCCCTTTGTTTCGACTTTGAGTTGATGTATAGAACTATCGAGCTCCTTCACTACGTCCTCAAATGACTTGCTAGGACCTTGCTGATTGCTTGTGCTGGCTTGGTATTGGTTCTGTCCCTTCTGTTGATATTGGCCCGTCGGGTACTGGTTTGGTCCCCTCTATTGGTATTGGCCTGCGAGTGGAGTGTTCTGGTTGTACTGCCGGTGAGGAGGTTGGTAGAACGATTGAGCGGGTTGAGGGGTGGATTGTTGTATTTCTCTCAGAGCGTGGTTCTCGTTCTGCCAGTTCGGGCTGGTTACTTGACTATACTGTCGGTTTGGCCCGGCTCTGTCGTTGATGTTGTTATTGTACCTTTGGTATCCTCCCACTACATTTACCTCTGCCGGGTCCTCTACTATTACTGTCAGTCATGCGTCAGTCTTGTGGTCCGTAGATCCACAAAACTTGCAAGGTCTCATTTGAGCTGGCTGCCTTCGTAGGATCTGAATCATCATCTCCTTGATTTGTTTCATCTCCTCGGGCATGGAGTTTACTGACGTCTCGTCTCGGCTCGTGCTACGTTCTTTGTTTGGGAGAACTCATCTTGCCGAGTGGTCTCCTCTTTAAACCGAGCATTTTCAGTAACATCAGTGATGAGTCGCTGATGGACCACAATTATACGAATCAAAAACACAGATAAACCCCCCAAGTTAGACTGTTTGTCTGTCTAACATCCACTTGTTAGTCCCGATATATTTCCACAGGGCATTTTAGAGATTAAAGTGAAAACACGTTAAGGAGAGGCTTTTAGCACAGAAAAGATATAAGGAGTCGATTCAAGGTCAAGATCATATGCCGACTGAAGAAATATCAAGGATCCTGACGATGAATCACTCATCACAAATTGTGCAGAGATGGAATCAAGTCAACCCAGTGCCAAATTACACTGATAGTTTTGTGAAAAGACAGTGCAAAACTGTACAAAACTCACATATGGGCAAGATGACTTGTGACTTGGAGAAGAGGTGGCCAAAGAGGAAAACCACCCCAAAACCACCACCCACCACCGGCGGCTCCTCCCTCCTCCTCCATGGATGACCGGCTCTCCTCCGCCCAATGAGCCGCCGCCATGTGGTGGCTCCTCCACCACATGTTCCTCCTCTCTCCTCCTTGGATGACTTGATGACTTGCTTGGGAGGTGGCTTCCACCACCATTTGCTCCTCCACCACCACCTCCTACCGGCGGCTGCTCCTCCACCACTCCTCCGCCGCCAAGTGGCGGCGCCTCCTTGGCTCCTCCATGCCTCATCCTCCACCCTTGGATCAAATCAATCCTAGCCCTCCATTTCCTCCCATTTCTCCTATAAAAGGAGGCTCACCCCTCCTCATTTTATCATCCAAAAACCATTCCATACACAATCACTTATCTCTCTACATTTTGTAATATTTTGTAAGTTGGTTTGGATCAATAAAGTTACGATATTTGGCTAGGCGCCCTCCTCCATGGACAGGCGAGGCTAAACTCCTCATTCGGCGGAAGGTATAATCTTGTATTATTTAATGTTTAATTAGCTTAGTTTATTTTCTTAGTATTCAATACTTGTTCTATGTGCCATATAAAAGTCAGAATGTCTCTAAGGTAGAGTGAACGATTTTGGGAATGTGACCATTAGGGGTCCAACTTCGTAAGTTCTTCCTTAAGATATTCGTGATCACACCCGGATAGGGGAGGTCATAACAGACAAAGCTATCTGAAAGAGGTCGACTATATTTAA
Source organism: Rhodiola kirilowii (assembly GCA_033675215.1). NCBI lineage: Eukaryota > Viridiplantae > Streptophyta > Magnoliopsida > Saxifragales > Crassulaceae > Rhodiola > Rhodiola kirilowii. Next base: position 29,363,090 of record CM066194.1, on the reverse strand, counting down.
AAAACCATTATGGGAAACCGTAACAGGAGAGCAGGTGGATGCACATAGACTAGCGTACCTAACTGGTACTGGCGCTAGTCTAAATAGAACAAGTGTGATTTAGCCGATGTTGCAAGTCTTGAGCTATCGCTAGCCTCGATTCATCGTTTGAATACTTAGAAGATTTACTAAACTAATAAACATGTGATAATACAAGAATACCAGAAACCGAATACGCTCTTTCAATTGCAAACACCCCCTGTATTTAATTTCCTAGTATAACTGCTCAATCAAACACAACCACCAACCACTCACATACCGGAGGAATCAACAATCACGCATCACCCACTGTAAGTCTTCTAACCCTCAACTCTTTTATTTTCTGTATTTAATTTCAGTATTTATTTTCTGTATTTACTTTCCGCACAAAAAACCTAAAAAAACCAAAAACAGTAGTTTAGTAATTAGCACTAAGTCCACACTCGACCTAAAATCACGCACCGTGTAAGCCGTAACGAACAATCTATCCCCCTAATTCCCTTGGGTTCGACCCCTACTTACCCTTACTACCCAGTAGTTAAGTCGCGAGTAGTGGACATTATAAATTTATTTGTACGAGACGCATTGCACCCTAACGACAGTGCAACCGACGCTCCCGTCAAATTGGCGCCGTTGCCGGGGAATTAGCCATCGGATAGTTGTTCTTCACCTCACATGACCTCATGACTCAACCACCCTCGTATGCATGGACAACACGGCACCTTCCACTGTTCAAAGGAACGGATGCAGAAGATCCAGTACTACACTGTCGAAGCTTTCACTACGTTTGCTGCCACATAAAACCTGAGAATGAAACGTTAGAAGAATTTAAGCTTAAATGCTTTAAATTCTCTCTAACGGATTTCGCAACAATTTGGTACTACACATCACCCGCTAGTAGTGCAGCACGTTTCGTGGACATCTGCGCACCATTCCTAAGAGAATTCTCCCCACCATCCTTACGCCAAGAAACCCACGAGAAAATCCTGAACCTTCAACAATCCCGGGATGAGACCTTGGACGAATACTACATGAACTACGATGCCATCGTCTCAAGCTGCCCGCACCATGGATTCTCAAAGAAAGTTCTTCTCCAAAAATTTCTTCGTGGGATGAGATCCGAAGAGCTGGGAAGAGTAAACGAAGCAATGAGAAGATCAGCCGAGAACTTCACCATTGCGAGCATGTGGAACCTTATAATTGGCCTGGCTGCAGTCACAGAACGAACATCCCAAACTGACTAAGAAATGCAAACAGAAGAAGCTGACCCTGAGGCTGATCACGAAGAAACTACCGAGCCGTCAGAAGTAACTCCTGAACCATCTTAAGAGTCAGACATAGAAAGTATCGGGAGTAACAATGAGGTGTCAGCAATAGAAAAAGTCCGGAATACCGCTAACATGCTGCCAGAACCATACCCAGCTAGCATCACAAACAAACACGACGAGGCAGAATCGAGCCTTAAGATGCAAGCTTCCCGACTTTTCCCCTCGATCAATAGGCAAATCGCTGAAAACCATGTGATCAAAGAAGAGGCTGAAAAGAGGATGGGAAAAGGGCCTATGCAGAATAATTCTCCAATAGAGCATTGTTACGCCATAACCGGACAAGCCAGCCATGAACACCAGAAAACCCGGTTCAAGAAGTTGGTAGTAAAAGGTCCCTCACCTCCCCTGAGATGTTGGAAGGAGGCACCACCAGTACAAGGGGAACGGGACCCCAACCAGTCATCTGCTCAAAAATCAGGAAGACTCACCGCAAGAATCAAGGTCGGTGGAATCAAAAAATTCGACCTAAGCCACCCATGGGATCCCAACCAATGATCCAGAACAAGGTACTGTCAAGCCAACGACGTTAAACAAGTGCACTAGTCGGGAGGTAACCCGACACTATCTTACTTTCTGTCATTTTAATCTTCAATAAGCGCTCTCACCCATCTTTTTGTCCAGAAGAAATGTCTTACATGTAGGAATTAAGTTTCGGAGCAAGGATCAGATCAGCCAGGCAGCTTCCGTGAATTTACCGGGCCTGCGCTGAGAGTTTAAAGGCCCCAGCCGAACTCCCTCGATTATCCAGCCTCATGCCATGTCGTTCACTCGACACCTTAAAGGGAGTTCTGCTCTTCTTTTTTCCTAGAGTCATTTCCTTCTCCTATATATATTTGCATGACTTTTGAACTAAGGCTTGCCTTCGTTCAAAAGTGGGGGGTGAGAACCAATGCATGTTTTTTCTTTTTTTTTTTTTTTAAAAAAAAGTATCTTTTTGAAAGTATGAACTTAAGAATGTGAAAAAGATAGATCATGATTCATGCATCAACCTTATGAAAAGGCAAACTGTTTAAAAACTTAGAATGTAACTTTTCATTTGTCCCTTTGTGTTGAGATAACCTAGGGATGTGGAGTTGATAGAAATTGCCCTAGAGAGGCTTGGCAAGCACTTAAAGGATCAAATCAAACTATATGGTTTTCGAAGTCAGTGGAGGCTGCACTTCGGATTTTCAGTGAACAATTGAGTCAAACTCCGCCAGGAAGCATCTATGCAAAGGCGAGGACGGGAATCAGACCGTCCTCTCTCTAGTCAAAATAGCCGAGAAAATAAATGAGCGACCCTCATCTTGACCCGCGCGAAACGACGAAGACGAGAGGAGAGGGGAGGTATTTCCATAGGCTTGCGGGCGATGATTGGACCTCCCAAGAAGGCTGACAAAATGGACTAGCAAGTCACAAAAGAGCAAAAAACTCAAAGAAGAAAATCAAAAGAGGCCTAAGGCCCAAAAAAATTGTGAAGGTTTTAACCGAGCAAAAGTGAAGCACTCAAAAAGACAGAGGCAGAATCACTACAAAAAAAAGCTAGTCCCTCGCCAAAGTAGAAAAAAGAAAATCAAAAAGGCTCAACTCACTGAAACCCGAATCGAATCACGTGCTAGAGAAAGCTACAAGAAAACCATATAGTGCGAGACGGTCCCGAGGGTGTAGTCCAAGAGCCTAAAAAGGGCTATCTCCCGAAACATCCGGAATAATTCGCATCTCGGCACGAAGGTACACGTATCAAGTTACTTCTAATTATTTTTACAGTTTAAATTGGCTATAAGTAGTAATGCATGAATTAGGAGAAATCGAGTACCGCAAACTTAATTTCATACTTCAAACCAACTTACATAGTGACGCCCATATAAAGCATTGTTCGGGACGAACAACTAAAAGTGGGGGGTGATTTGATGGACCACAATTATACGAATCAAAAACACAGATAAACCCCCCAAGTTAGACTGTTTGTCTGTCTAACATCCACTTGTTAGTCCCGATATATTTCCACAGGGCATTTTAGAGATTAAAGTGAAAACACGTTAAGGAGAGGCTTTTAGCACAGAAAAGATATAAGGAGTCGATTCAAGGTCAAGATCATATGCCGACTGAAGAAATATCAAGGATCCTGACGATGAATCACTCATCACAAATTGTGCAGAGATGGAATCAAGTCAACCCAGTGCCAAATTACACTGATAGTTTTGTGAAAAGACAGTGCAAAACTGTACAAAACTCACATATGGGCAAGATGACTTGTGACTTGGAGAAGAGGTGGCCAAAGAGGAAAACCACCCCAAAACCACCACCCACCACCGGCGGCTCCTCCCTCCTCCTCCATGGATGACCGGCTCTCCTCCGCCCAATGAGCCGCCGCCATGTGGTGGCTCCTCCACCACATGTTCCTCCTCTCTCCTCCTTGGATGACTTGATGACTTGCTTGGGAGGTGGCTTCCACCACCATTTGCTCCTCCACCACCACCTCCTACCGGCGGCTGCTCCTCCACCACTCCTCCGCCGCCAAGTGGCGGCGCCTCCTTGGCTCCTCCATGCCTCATCCTCCACCCTTGGATCAAATCAATCCTAGCCCTCCATTTCCTCCCATTTCTCCTATAAAAGGAGGCTCACCCCTCCTCATTTTATCATCCAAAAACCATTCCATACACAATCACTTATCTCTCTACATTTTGTAATATTTTGTAAGTTGGTTTGGATCAATAAAGTTACGATATTTGGCTAGGCGCCCTCCTCCATGGACAGGCGAGGCTAAACTCCTCATTCGGCGGAAGGTATAATCTTGTATTATTTAATGTTTAATTAGCTTAGTTTATTTTCTTAGTATTCAATACTTGTTCTATGTGCCATATAAAAGTCAGAATGTCTCTAAGGTAGAGTGAACGATTTTGGGAATGTGACCATTAGGGGTCCAACTTCGTAAGTTCTTCCTTAAGATATTCGTGATCACACCCGGATAGGGGAGGTCGTAACAGACAAAGCTATCTGAAAGAGGTCGACTATATTTAAAAAACCATTATGGGAAACCGTAACAGGAGAGCAGGTGGATGCACATAGACTAGCGTACCTAACTGGTACTGGCGCTAGTCTAAATAGAACAAGTGTGATTTAGCCGATGTTGCAAGTCTTGAGCTATCGCTAGCCTCGATTCATCGTTTGAATACTTAGAAGATTTACTAAACTAATAAACATGTGATAATACAAGAATACCTGAAACCGAATACGCTCTTTCTATTGCAAACACCCCCTGTATTTAATTTCCTAGTATAACTGCTCAATCAAACACAACCACCAACCACTCACATACCGGAGGAATCAACAATCACGCATCACCCACTGTAAGTCTTCTAACCCTCAACTCCTTTATTTTCTGTATTTAATTTCAGTATTTATTTTCTGTATTTACTTTCCGCACAAAAAACCTAAAAAAACCAAAAACAGTAGTTTAGTAATTAGCAGTAAGTCCACACTCGACCTAAAATCACGCACCGTGTAAGCCGTAACGAACAATCTATCCCCCTAATTCCCTTGGGTTCGACCCCTACTTACCCTTACTACCCAGTAGTTAAGTCGCGAGTAGTGGACTTTATAAATTTATTTGTACGAGACGCATTGCACCCTAACGACAGTGCAACCGACGCTCCCGTCAGTCGCCTTATGCCGCTCAATGATAGTCTCATCATGGACCCTCCAGCTGAAGCATCAAGGAGCTTTTTGTCTAAGGGAGTCAGTCCATCAATTAGGTACTCGATGATGAGCTTCTCGGGCAGTCTAAGAGTGCAGCGGCTTCTCTCCAGGCGGTTGAATTTTTCCAGGTAGTCATACATGGTTTCATTAGGCCCTTGCCTTATGTCCTGCAGTTGCCTCCTTACTTGCATCGCTCTTCCCGCCGGGTAGTATTTGTCCAGGAATTTCTTTTGTATCTGAGCCCATGTTCTGATGCTTCCCGAAGGTAATGAAAGGAACCAATCGTTCGCTGAGTCAACGAGGGAAAAGTAGAATGCCTTTAGTTTGAAGTCCTCTACATTCACTCCATTGGGTTTTAGATTTTGGCAAATGCCATGTAAGCGTTGGAGATGAGTTGTCGCAGATTCTCCATTAGCTCATGAGAACTTGGGCAAATTATGGACCACGGATGTGTTGATAGAAATGTTCTCTAGTTTAGGGTCCTCGTATATGCACCACGGCTGATTTCTGAAATCTGGGGCCGAAAGTTATGCCATGGTTGGTTCACGAAGGATTTCGTCCTCATAGTACTCCTCATAGACGGGTTGTTGCCTCGGCATTTGCTGATTCGAAGGAAGTGGTCGTCTAGGGGGCTGCCTTGGGCCAGCTCCATTCCGGACCTCGGGCTACCCTTGGTTTCTTTGGATGGCCTCCCTTTCACGAGCTCTTTGGTCTCTGATGAGCTACTCCGGATCGTCATAATATGGTTGTTCCTCATCATTTCGACGGAACTGGTTTACCTCGTCGTTGACCTCATCATTATGGTGGCTTACCGCACGAGACATGGTTATGCAGAAGCGCGTTCGAAAATTAAAAGAAGAAAGAAAAAGAAAGAACAGTTATGCGATTGTTAACTCTAATTCCCCGACAACGGCGCCAATTTGACAGAGCCTTGTCGTCAGGCAATGTGCAAAATAAATTTATAAGTCCACTACTTGTGACTTCACTATTGGATAGTAAAGCGGTAAGTAGGGGTCGAACCCATGGGAATTAGTGTATAGTTGTTCTTTGAGGAAATTGTACAGAAATGTAAGTGCGATTGGGGTTGGTTGTGGTTTTAGTACTGAAAGTAAATTGCTGAAAAGTAAATGACTGAAAGTAAAGTGCTGAAAGTAAATTGCTGGAAAGTAAATGACTGAAAGTAAAGTGCTGAAAGTAAATTGCTGGAAAGTAAATGACTGAAAGTAAAGTGCTGAAAGTAAATTGCTGGAACAGTCGAGTTCAATATCAACCAAACAACATACTTTTGGTTTGTCGCACGCTATATTTCAAGCGCAATACGTGCCAATGTTATGTTGGATTGATGTTGAAAATGTCTATAGTAAGCGGAAAGTAAATAACTGAAAGTAAAGTGCGGAAATGTAAAGACTGAAAGTAAGTGCGGAAAGTAAAGTACTGAAAGTAAAGTTAGTTGCAGAAAGTAAAGTACTGAATGTAAAGTTAGTTGCGGAATGTAAAAGTTAGTTGCAGAATGTAAAGTATTGAAAGTAAATGGTACTGAAAGTAAACAGTTGATATTGAGACTGAAAGTAAAATTACAAGTGATGTTTTGATTGAGAGAAGGATTCGATTTTAGGGGCCTTTTATCATAGTCCGTTCATCATTGACCTCTAATGATCGTTCTAAGTGTTCAAAGATGTATCAAGGCCATTTCTAGCACTCGACTTGCCACACCGTCTAGTCCTTTTCAAGACATAGAGCACTTGTTCTAGATAGGCTAATTCCTCCTTTCGAAGTATCTTAGCCTATGTGCATCCTCTTGATCAATCATTTCCGATAAACCAAGTGGTATTTAAAAGAGGTTGAACTCCATGGAAAAGCTTTGCTCTTTCGAGCCTCCACTCAACCATGTATGTTCACGAACCCCATGGAAGAGCTTTGCTCTTTCGAGCCTCCACTCAACCATGTATGTTCTAACCTAATATATGGCACATAGAACAAGTTTGAACATAATAGAAGCACTAAGAAAAGGGTCTAAAACGTTTGCAAGATACAAGCACACCCCTTCAACCGAATGAAGGGTTTAGCTACGAATATCTATAGAAGTGGATACCATAGCTAGTGCTAGAAAAGTAAATGGTTTTGAAAGCAAATACAAGAAAAGTAAAGGTTTTGGAAAGTAAAATTCAAGAACAACAAGAATACTCAAGAACAAACAAGAGTAAACTCAAGAACACTCAAGAATACTGAAGAACCAACAAGAGTATTCATGATCAAGAGAGAAGGTAGAGCTTTTGATATTGAAAATGCAAGTGTTTTACAAGGATTATGGGATGGATTCTAGAGAGATTCTCTACCTAAGTTACAAGTGATGTTTTTCAAGGAGGGGAGGGCCTCCTTTTATAGCCAAATGTGGCGGTTTAGAGGTGGTAGTGGAGTGGGATATTTCCTCCCAAAAGCCTTCGGTTCTCCCTCAACTCCGGTTAGACTTTGGTTTGCTCTTCGGTTGGACTTGTTTTGAGCCAAAGGGTGGCACATGGAGTGCACATGGGCGACTGACGGAGCCCACCGCACTGTCGTTAAGGTGCGGTGTTCTCTGTGCAAAAGCTAATTTATATTCCGCTACTCGTGACCTTACTACTGGGTAGCAAGTGGTAAGTAGGGGTCGAACCCAAGGGAATTAGGGGGATAAGGTGTTCTTTGAGGGATTTGTACAGGATGGGAGCGTTTTTTAGGTTGATTGAGTTTTAGTGCGGAAAAGTAAGTGCCTTTTTTTGGTTGGTTTTGGTTTTTAGTGCGGAAAAGTAAATTACAGAAAAGTAAATACTGAAAATAAAAGGAAGAAGACTTACAGCGGGTGATGCGTGATTGGAAAGTCCTCCGGAAGGTGAGCGGTTGATAGAGCAGTTTATACTAAGAAAGTAAATGAAAGGGGGTTTGAATCTCAGGAAAGCATTCGGTTTCTGGGGCATTGTATCATAGCCTGTTTATCATTGGCTCTTAGTGATCCTTGTAAGTATTCAAACGTGCATCCAGGCCATTCCAAGCACTCGATTTGCCACACTATCTAGTCTTTTGCTAAAGTGTTCGATAGTGAATCGAGGCCATTCCAAGCACTCAACTTGCGACACCGTCTAGTCTTTTGCAAAAGTCGTAGAGCACTTGTTCTACTTAGACTAATTCCCCATTCCAAGGTATATTAGCCTGTGTGCATCCATTTGGTCAGTCATTCCTGAGCAACAAAATGGTGTTTTAGAAAGGTCAAACTCCTCAGATAAGCTTTGCCATTCCAAGCATCCACTTATCCGAGTATGTTTACGAACCCCACGGAAGAGCTTTGCCATTCCAAGCATCCACTCAACCTTGGAAGTTATAACCTAATATATGGCACATAGAACAAGTTTTGAATACATAGAAGAGGCTCTAAGAATTGCCTAAAACATTTTATGATACATGTACACCCCTTCAACCGAATGAAGAGTTTAGCTACGATTATCCATGGAAGAGGATATCATAGCTAAATACTCGGGGATTTTTGAAAGACAGTAAGTAAAGGGGAATACTCAAGAACCAACAGGAGTATTCCCAAATCCTACTTGAATACTCAAGAACCAACAGGAGTATTCTCTAAAATTGTTATAATACTCAAGAACCAACAGGAGTATTATTTCAAATTGTTATAACACTCAAGAACCAACAGGAGTATTATTTCAAACCAAAGCTTACAAATGCCAAACTTTCTAGAGAGAAGTGAATTGTGATTTTGGGATGGATGTGGATGAAGGGGAGAGGCTCTATTTGTAGCCATGGAGGATGGAGGAGAAGATGACACTTGGCACAAGATGATTGGAGGAGCAAGGATGTGGAGGAGGAGGGGACAAGTGGCAAGCTCCCATGGTGAGCTCCACAGCCGCCGACGACTTTTGGTGTGGAGGGGAGGAGTCGCCCCCTCATGTGGCACAAGAGGAGTGGTTTGTGGCTTTTTGATCTCATTCCAAAAAGCCATCAATCCATTTCAGCTCCGGACTGACTTTGGTTGCTCCTCGGTTGGATTTGTTTTGAGTAATTCAATGTCAGGATCTTGAGATTTCTGCATTCAGCGTCTGATCGTGACCTTGGACTGACTTGTAATATCTCTTCAGCGTAAAATCCTCTCCTTAGCGTGTATTCTCTCTAGAGTCCAAAATACCCTGTAGAAATATATCGGAACTAACAAGCAAAAGTTAAATAGACAAAAGGTCTAATTTAGTGGGTTTAACTGTGTTTATGATTCGTATAATTATGGTCCATCAGATCATCCCACACTTTTAGTTGTTCGTCCCGAACAATGCTATTAAAGGGCGGCACACTAAGTTTGGTTTTAAAATATGAAAATTAGACTGTGGGACTCGATTTATCCTAATTCATGCATTACTTACTTATTACCAAATTGAACTGTGTACATAAATAGAAGAAACTTGATACTTGTACCTTCGTGCTGAGATGCAAATTATTCTGGATGTTTCGGGAGATAACCCTTTTTAGGCTCATGGACTGCTACCTTGGAATCGTCTCGCACTATATGGTTTCCTTGTAGCGTTCTCTAGCACGTGATTCGGTTCGGGTTTCAATGGTTTGAGTACTTTGATTTTCTTTTGGCGAGGGACAACTTTTGTAGTGAATCGGCCTTTGGCCTTTGATTTGACTCTTTGAGTACTTCACTTTTGTTCGGTTAAAACCTTCACAATTTTGGGCCTTTGGCCTCTTGATTTGCTTCTTTTAGCTTTTTGCGTCTTTGTGACTTGCTAGTCCATTTTCTCAAGCCTTTTTTGGAGGTCCAATCATCGCCCGCAAGCCTATGGAAATACCTCCCCGCTCCTCTCATCCTTGTCGTTTCGCGCGGGTCAAGATGAGGGTCGCTCATCTATTTTCTCGGCTACTTTGACTAGAGATAGGACGGTTTGATTCCCGTCCTCGCCTTTTTTTTCTTTTTTACATAAACACTGCATGGCGGAGATGACTTCAATCTTCACTGAAACCCGAAGTGCAGCCTCCACTGACTTCGAAAACCATATAGTTAGATTCGATCCTTTGATTGCTTGCCAAGCCTCTCTAGGGCAGTTTATGTCAACTCCACATCCCTAGTTTATCTCAGCACAAAGGGACAAATGAGAAGTTACGTTCTAAGTTTTTGGACAGTTGAATTTTCACAAGGTAAATGCATGAATTTTAGATCTATCTTTTTCACATTCTCAAGTTCATATTTTCAAAAAGATAATATTAAAAAAGGAAAAGAAAAACATGTTATGTACACAGGTGGTTCTCACCCCACACTTTTGAACGAAGGCGTGCCTTTCAGCAAGACTTAGTTCAAAAGCCATGCAAGCAGATATTATATGAGAAGGAAATGACATTAAGGAAAAGGGAAGAACAGAACTCCCTTTAAAGTGTCGAGTGAACGACATGGCATGAGGCTTGATAATCGAGGGAGTTCGGCTGGGGCCTTGAACTCTCAGCGCATGCCCGGTTGGCTTGATGTTGCACCCAAGTCCGATTCCTGAATAATCATTTCTTCTATGCACCAAGTGGGTGAGAGTGACTTATTGAAAAAAAAACTAAAATGACAGAAAATAAATGACAGAAAGTAAGATAGGTGTCGGGTTACCTCCCGACCAGTGCCTTTGTTTAACGTCATTGGCTCGACAGTACCTCATTCCTGGATCATTGGTTTGGATCCCATGGGTGGCTTAGGTTGTATTTCTGTGTTATCAAGTTGATCTCTCTATGGTAATGTTTGACTCGCTGCCCATTTACCGTGAATCTTCTCCCATCGTCCGGGCTTTCCAACTCAACTGCCCCATGGTTGAATACCTCAGTTATAGTGAAAGGGCCGGTCCATCTAGATTTAAGCTTCCCGGGCATTAATTTCAGTCGCGAGGAGAAGACCAGCACTTGTTGTCCTTTCTCAAATGAGCGTCGGAGGATGAATTTGTCATGATATAATTTGGTCCGCGCTTTGTAGTCCATTTGCCCTTCATAGGCCTCAAGCCGCAATTCCTCAAGCTCACACAGATTAAGCTTCCTATCCAGTCTTGCAGCTTTTAAATCTGGATTGCAATACTTGAGCGCCCAATAGGCTTTATGTTCTAATTCCACCGGAAGGTGGCATGTCTTCCCATAAACAAGCCGAAAGGGGGAGGTTCCAATTGGTGTCTTGTATGCCATTCGATAAGCCCAAAGAGCTTCGTCTAGCCTCTGACTCCAATCTTTCCTACCTGGTTTCACCATCTTTTCCAGAATGCCTTTGATTTCGCGGTTGGAGATCTCCGCTTGACCGTTGGTTTGGGGATGGTATGCCGTGGATGTTCGGTGGTGGACATGGTAGCGCTTTAAGGTGACAGCCATCATGCGGTTGCAAAAATGAGTTCCTTGGTCGCTGATTATCGCCTTGGGTACCCCGTACCTACAAAACAGGTTAGTGCTCAAAAAATCTATGACAGTTTTTGCATCGTCGCACCTTGTGGCCTTAGCCTCTACCGATTTTGACACATAATCTACAGCAACAAGAATGTAAGTATACCCGTAGGAGACTGGGAATGGCCCCATGAAATCAAGGCCCCAAATGTCGAAGACATTGTTGACTAATATGGGCACTTGAGGCATCTCATTTCTAGCTGTCATATTTCCTACTCTTTGACACCTATCGCATTTTTTACACTTTTCATAGGCATCTCTAAATAGACTTGGCCAGAAAAAACCTATATCTAGGATTTTTCTACCAGTTTTCCTAGGCCCGAAGTGTCCTCCACATGCAAACTCATGGCAGAAGCTAACGACAGAAGCTATTTCATTATCTGGGATGCATCTCCTAAGTATTTGATCTGCTCCTATTTTCCATAAATAAGGATCATCCCATAAGTAGTGTCTAGCATCATGCTTAAGTTTCATGCATTGTGCTTTAGTAAAAGAAGGAGGAAATGTACCTCCTACAAGGTAGTTGACGATTGAGGCGTACCATGGCACCTTGGTTGAGATTGCATAGAGATGCTCGTCTAGAAATGATTCGGTTATGTGCCCCTCTTCTTCCTTTCGGACAATCCTGCTTAGATGGTCGGCCACAGTATTCTCGATCCCCTTTTTGTCCCTTATTTCCACATCGAATTCTTGCAGTAGTAATATCCACCGAATGAGCCTTGGCTTGGCCTCCTTCTTCTTCATTAGGTAACGGATGGCAGCATGGTCAGAATAAACTATCACTTTTGCTCCAAGTAAATAGGATATGAATTTTTCCAGAGCGAATACCACTGCCAAGAGTTCCTTCTCGGTGGTGGAGTAGTTTCGTTGGGCAGGATCTAAGGTTTGTGAGGCGTAGTAGATCACACCCGCCTTCTTATCAATCTTTTGGCCGAGAACTGCTCCTACAGCAAAATCGCTTGCGTCGCACATGATTTCGAATGGTTTTCCCCAATCCGGAGTTTGGATGATAGGTGTGCTAGTGAGGGCTTTCTTCTGATCATCAAAGGCCTTCTTGCATGCATTGGTGAATTCAAAAGGAACTTCTTTTTGGAGAAGAGTGGATAGAGGCAACGCCTTTTTGGAGAAGTCTTTGATGAATCGTCGGTAGAATCCTGCATGGCCAAGGAATGATTGGATGTCTCGGACCGTGGATGGGTATGGTAGAGTCATGATCAGGTCGATCTTTGCTTTGTCCACTTCCATGTCTTCTTGGGAGACGACATGTCCCAAGACTATTCCGTGTGTTACCATGAAGTGGCACTTCTCGTAATTGAGCACTAAGTTCATGGACACACATCGTGCCAAAACCGTGCTCAAATTGTTTAAGCAAGCGTCGAATGTGTCTCCATAGATGGTGAAGTCGTCCATGAAGACTTCAATGAATTCTCCGATTATGTCTGAAAAGATGCTGGTTACTACCCTTTGAAAGGTCCCCGGGGCATTACATAGACCAAACGACATCCTTCTGAAGGCGAATGTACCGAATGGCAGGTGAATGTAGTCTTCTCTTGGTCCAAAGAGGCTATGGGGATCTGGTTGTAGCCTGAGAACCCGTCTAGGAAGCAAAAATATGGCTTGCCTGCCAGTCGGTCTAGCATTTGGTCGATGAATGGCAGAGGGAAATGGTCTTTTCTTGTGACGGTGTTTAATTTTCTGTAGTCGATGCACATTCTCCAGCCGTTCTTGACCCTTGTTGTCACCATTTTTCCTTCGGCATTTTCCTCGACAGTAATCCTGCTTTTCTTCGGGACTTCGTGGACAGGGCTCACGCATTGGCTATCCGATATGGGATAGATAACATTCGCATCCAGGAGCTTCTGTATTTCCTTCTGGACAATTGATGGACCATAATTATACGAATTAAATACACAGTAAAACCCACCAAATTAGACTGTTTGTCTATCTAACTTCTACTTGTTAGTCCCGATATATTTCTACAGGATATTTTGGCGCTTAGAGAGAAAACACACTAAGGAGAGGATTTTACGCTGAAAAGATGTTACGAGTCATTCCAAGGTCAAGATCAGACGCTGAATAAAGAAATCTCAAGATCCTGACATTGAATTACTCAATTCAAATCCAACCGAGGAACAACCAAAGTCAGACCGGAGAGAAATTGGACTCATAGTTTTGTGAAAAGACTGCACAAAACTGTCAAAAACTCATCCATGGACCAAGTGACCGGCGGCTTTGGTGAAGAAGATGACTCATGGGTGGCCAAAACACCCCCCTTCTCCTCCATGACCGGTGGCTATTGGGAGGAGGTGACCAAAGTCACCTCCCCTCCTCCCTTCTCAACCGGCAACCGGCGACTATTTGTGCCACCATGAGAAGTTGCCATGTGGTGGCTCCTCCACCACATCTTCATCCCCTCCTCCTCCACCCTTGGATGCAACACCACATGCCACCATCTCCACCCTCCATCCTCCTCCCCTTTGGCTATAAAAGGAGAGCTCCTCCTCCTCATTTGGATCATCCAAAAAATTGTAAACACTTCTCTCTCTAAGTTTGTTACTTTGTAAGTTTGGTTTTTGAAATAATACTCTTGTTGGTTCTTGGGTATTATAACGGTTTGAAATTATAATACTCCTATCGGTTCTTGAGTATTATAATACTGTAGAGAATACTCCTGTTGGTTCTTGAGTATTCAGTAGGAATTAGGAATACTCCTGTTGGTTCTTGAGTATTCCACCCCCTCTCCTCTTACTGTTTTCAAAAACCCCTGAGTATTTAGCTATGGTATCCACCTCTATGGATATTCGTAGCTAAACTCTTTATTCGGTTAAAGGGGTGTACTTGTATTGTAAAATGTTTTAGACCCTGCACGTAGTGTATCTTTGTGTTCAAAACTTGTTCTATGTGCCATATATAGTCAGAATTTCCAAGGTTGAGTGGAAGCTGTAACAAGCAAAGCTCTTCCGTGGGAATTCGTGAACATACTCGGTAAGTGGAAGCTGTAACAAGCAAAACTTATCTGAGGAGTTCGACTTATCTTAAAAACCATTTTGGGAAATCGTAACAGAAGATCAAATGGATGCACATAAGGCTAAGATACTTCGAAAGGAGGAATTAGTCTTAAGTAGAACAAGTGTTTTAAACGATGTTGCAAGTCTTGCGCTTTGAAATGGCCTCGATTCATCTTTGAACACTTAGTATGATCATTAACGGTCAATGATAAACAATTATGATACAAGGCCCCTGAAACCGAATGTTTTCCTTGAATTACAAAACCCCCCTGTATTTACTTTTATAAATTGCTCGATCATCTGCAATCACCAACCGTTCATCTTCCGGAGGACTCGCAAATCACGCATCACCCACTGTAAGTCTTTCTTTTTATTTTCAGTATTTTAATTTCTGTATTTACTTTTCTGTAATTTACTTTTCCGCACTCAAAACCAAAAACAATAAAAAAAAGTCACTTAGTCATAACCGCTAAAATCTCAATCAAACCTAAAAAACGCTGCCATCCTGTACAAATCCCACAAAGAACAACGTATCCTCCTAATTCCCTTGGGTTCGACCCCTACTTACCACTTGCTACCCAGTAGTGTAGTTGCGAGTAGCGGAAAATATAAATTTATTTGCACAGAGAACATTGCACCTTAACGACAGTGCAGTGGGCTCCGTCAAATTGGCGCCGTTGCCGGAGAATTAGCCATCGGATAAGTTCTTTAAATCAATATGCGCTTCAACCATGTCTCGCGAAGGAAGCCACCATGACTATCAGGATGATGACGAGATAAACCTGTACGAGCGAAATGATGAGGTGCCACTTCCATTTGTGGATGATCCGGAACAACTCATCAGAAACAGAAGAGCTCGTGATAGGCAGGCAATCAGAAGAAATCCAGAACCACAAGAGGACCGAAATGCAGCTGGTCCAGTACAACCCCTTAGCTATCCACCACCCCCTCAACCTCGACAAGTGCCGAGATGAGAACCCACTTTCGATGACTACTACGGAGATAACAACAACTACCGTGAACCTACATTGGGAGAGCTCTCGGCACCAGATTTCAGAATTCAGCCGTGGTGCATTCACGAAGGCCCTGAACTGGAAAATATCGCCATCAATACTTCAGTGGCCCACAACTTACCAAAATTCTCAGGAACGCGTGGATAATCGGCAATGACTCATCTCCAATGCTTACATGGTATTTGCCAAAACTTAAAACCGAATGGCGTAAACGTAGACGACTTCAAGTTAAAAGCGTTCTACTTTTCCCTCATTGACGCGGCAAACGACTGGTTCCTTTCATTACCTTCCGGAAGCATCAGAACATGGGCTCAGATGCAGGAGAAGTTCTTGGACAAATATTACCCAGCAGGAAGAGCGATGCAAGTAAGGAAGCAACTGCAGGACATCAAGCAAGGACCCAATGAAACCATGTACGATTACCTGGAAAAATTCAACCGCCTGGAGAGAAGCTGCTATACCCTTGGACTACCCGAGAAACTCACCATCGAGTATCTCATTAACGGATTAAGACCCTTAGACAAAATGCTCCTGTATGCCTCAGCTGGAGGATCCATGATGAATCTATCATTAAGTGGCATAAGGGATCTTATCACCAACGTTGCTGAGAATGCCCGATTCAGAGAAGAGACAACTCAGCAGGAAGAATTCTCCCGGACAAAAAATGTGGCAAAAGCTAAAACATCGATGAGCTCTATGCCTGAAGAGATGAAGCAACTAAAGGAGATGATGATTCAAATCCTACGAAGACAGCTAGTTCCGGTAAAACCTTGCGAGTTCTGTGGTTCTACAGACCACAAAACTGACGCATGTCCGACATTAATAGAAGAGGAACCGGCAGAAGTGAATGCAGTGGGAGGATACCAAGGATACAACAATAAAAATGACAGAGCCGGACAAAACAGACAGTATGGTCAAGCAACCAACCCGAGCTGGCGTAACAACAAGCTTAGTCATACTACCAACCCCCCCATCGACAGTATAACCAGAACGCTCCATCGGTAGGACAATATCAGCAAAGAGGACCAAATCAGTACCAAACTGGCCCAAACAATCAGCAAGAACCAAGCAAGTCGCTCGATGACACGATGAAGGAGCTCGCAGGAAACATTAATCAATTGGGTACTTCGCTACGCCAATACCAGGCGAAAACTAACGGTGCAATTTCAGAACTAACCAAACAAATGTCCCAGCTCACCACGGCAATGTCAACACTCACTAATGAACCTGGCAGACTCCCTTCACAAACCATCCAAAACCTAAAGGCGAATCTTAGCATGATAAAAAGGTCAAACGAAAAGGCGACGCTAGGAGAAGTTGCACGATCCCCAACTTACAAACTTACGAACAAGCACTTTGCCCGGAGGCGTCGACCTGATTGGAATCAAGAGGAAGACAGACCCAATGATGGCAAAACATGGGTTACACATGCAGACAATGGACGGTACGCATTCACCGTTTGTATAACACCACCACCGATCATACACTCTGACATACCAGCATCTGGATGGGATGACAGTAACAATTTAAGGTGGGACTCCCCAACTAATATTTATGCTTCGAAGCAAAATATTAAGGGATCCGATTATACAAATCCTAAGCCATGGAACGGGCAGAATGGCCCGACAATAGAAAGAGCCCTCACTTCAAATCACGAGCCACAACCGGAAAGAGATAAAGACCCAGGGGCCTTCACAGTCACCTGTAGTATTGGTAAAGCACAGATTCATAAGTGCTTAGTAGATCTTGGAGCTGATGTCAACGCCATGCCCTCCTCCTTATATTACTTATTAGGACTTGGTCCATTAAAACCACCCAGGTCATATATCGAGCTAGGAGATAAATCGTGCATCCATCCGGTTGGAGTGCTAGAAGATGTAATACTCCATGTGGGAGAGCTCGTCGTTGCTGCAGACTTCTATGTGATACAAACGGAAGAGACCAGCGAAGACGACCCTCCAACAATAATCTTGGGACGACCATTCCTCTACGCTACTAAAGCAAGGATCATTGTGGGCAAGGGCTCATTATCGCTTAAGTTCGGCGGCAAAATTGCACATTTCTACATTGATAATAGCCGCACGGATACAAAGAAACCGCCAGACATTATACCTATCTCAGATCACGGTACACAGATTTCTGACCTGCCGAAGGAGACTGAAAGAGTAACAAGACCAGCAGCTATGGTCAAAGGTCCCTCGCCTTCTCAGAGACGTTGGAAGGAGAAATCACCAGAACAACAGGAACAGGACCCAAGCACATCATCTCACAACAAATCAAGGAATGGCAAGGCAAGAAACAACACAGTAACAGTGGCAAAATACGACCTAAGCCACCCATGGGACCCCAACCAGTGATCCAGGAATAAGGTACTGTCGATCCAACGACGTTAAACAAGTGCAGCGGTCGGGAGGTAACCCGACACTATCTTACTTTCTGTCTTTTTATTTGCTGTCTTTTAAGTTTTTATCAATAAGTCGCTCTCACCCACTTGGTGCATAGAATGATTTGACTATTTAGGAATTGGTTTTTGGAGCACGATCGGATCAGCCAGGCAGCTTCCGTGAATTTACCGGGCCTGCGCTGAGAGTTCAAGGCCCCAGCCGAACTCCCTCGATTATCCAGCCTCATGCCATGTCATTCGACACAAAAGGGCAGTTCTGATCTTACCTTTCCTTAAATATCATTTCCTTCTCGTAATTGTCTGCTTGCATGGCTTTTGAACTAAGTAGTGCTGAAAGGCACGCCTTCGTTCAAAAGTGTGGGGTGAGATCCGCATGTGTACATAAATAAATAACATGTTTTTCTTTTTCTTTTTTAATATTATCTTTTTGAAAATATGAACTTAAGAATGTGAAAAAGATAGATATAAAATTCATGCATTTACCTTGTGAAAATTCAACTTTCTAAAAACTTAGAACGTAACTTCTCATTTGTCCCTTTGTGCTGAGATAAACTAGGGATGTGGAGTTGATAGAAATGCCCTAGAGAGGCTTGGCAAGCAATCGAAGGATCTAATCAAACTATATGGTTTTCGAAGTCAGTGGAGGCTGCACTTCGGGTTTCAGTGAAGATTGAAGTCATCTCTACCATGCAGTGTTTATGCACAAAAGAAAAAAAGGCGAGGACGGGAATCAGACCGTCCTCTGTCTAGTCAAAGTAGCCGAGAAAATAGATGAGCGACCCTCATCTTGACCCGCGCGAAACGACAAGGATGAAAGGAGCGGGGAGGTATTTCCATAGGCTTGCGGGCGATGATTGGACCTCCCAAAAAGGCTTGAGAAAATGGACTAGCAAGTCACAAAGACGCAAAAAGCTCAAATAAGCAAATCAAGAGGCCAAAGGCCCAAAATTGTGAAGGTTTTAACCGAACAAAAAGTGAAGTACTCAAAGAGACAAATCAAAGGCCAAAGGCCGATTCACTACAAAAGCAGTCCCTTGCTAAAAGAAAATCAAAGTACTCAAACCATTGAAACCCGAATCAAATCACGTGCTAGAGAAAGCTACAAGGGAACCATATAGTGCGAGACGGTCCAGAGGTTGTAGTCCAGGAGCCTAAAAAGGGCTATCTCCCGAAACATCCAGAATAATTTGCATCTCAGCACGGAGGTACAAGTATCAAGTTTCTTCTATTTATTTACACAGTTCAATTTGGTAATAAGTAAGTAATTCATGAATTAGGATAAATCTAGTACCACAGTCTAATTTTCATATTTCAACAAACTTACTTAGTGTGCCGCCTTTTAATAGCATTGTTCGGGACGAACAACTAAAAGTGTGGGGTAATCTGATGGACCATAATTATACGAATTAAATACACAGTAAAATCCACCAAATTAGACTGTTTGTCTATCTAACTTCTACTTGTTAGTCCCGATATATTTCTACAGGGTATTTTGGCGCTTAGAGAGAAAACACGCTAAGGAGAGGATTTTACGCTGAAAAGATGTTACGAGTCATTCCAAGGTCAAGATCAGACGCTGAATAAAGAAATCTCAAGATCCTGACATTGAATTACTCAATTCAAATCCAACCGAGGAACAACCAAAGTCAGACCGGAGAGAAATTGGACTGATAGTTTTGTGAAAAGACTGCACAAAACTGTCAAAAACTCATCCATGGACCAAGTGACCGGCGGCTTTGGTGAAGAAGATGACTCATGGGTGGCTGATGGATGCACAGTCGTTATGTGCAAACGTCAAGAATAAATTTATAATAGTCCGCTACTCGCAACTATACTACTGGGTAGTACTTGGTAAGTAGGGGTCGAACCCAAGGGAATCAGGGGAATAGATGTTCTTTGAGGGGGTTGTCCAGCGAGAGAGCGTGTTTTAGGTCGGTTGGTTGGTTTTAAAGCTACCAGCTAAGTGATTGATTGATTGGTTGGTTGGTTGGTTTTAATACTGGAAAGTAAATTACAGTTTATAATTAAAGAGAAATGTTCGGTTTCAGGGGCCTTGTATTATATCCTGTTTATCATTGACCTTTAGTGAATTATCTAAGTATTCAAAGATGAATCGAGGCCCTTTCGTAGCGCAAGACTTGCAACATCTTTTAAAGCAACACTTGTTCTAAGCAAAACTAATTCCTCCTTTCGAAGTATCTTAGCTGTAAGTGCATCCACTTGATCTCCCAGTTACGTTATTGACCAAGTGGTGTTTTAGATAAGTCGAACTCCTCGATAAGTTTTGCTTGTGACAGCTTCCACTTACCGAGTATGATCACGAATTTCCACGGCAGAGCTTTGCTTGTGACAGCTTCCACTCAACCTTGGAAACTTTGACTTGATATATGGCACATAGAACAAGTTTTGAATACTAAGACTAGACACTAAGTTAATAGTCTTAAAACATTTTATAATACAAGTGCGCCCCTTCTACCGAACTACTAGTTTAGCTACTATTCATCGCGCTAAACATTATAACTAAGGAAATAAAACAGTTGAATAAATACTAAGAATTACTTACAACCGTTGAAGCGCCAAGGGAGCTATCCTTTATTTCCAAAGCCAAACTTTATAAATACATAACTTAGAGAGAGAAGTGTTTTTTTACAAGTGAGGGATGATTGAAATGAGGAAAAGAGCTCCTCCTTATATAGCCATGGGAGGAGGAGGAGATGGAGGCAAGTGTTGCATGGTGATTGGAGGAAAAAATTGATGGAGGAGATGGCCACACATGGAGGAAGGAGAGGAGGAGGAAGGAGGAGGAGACATGTGGAGGAGGAGGAAAGCCGCCGGTCAAGGGAGGAGGAGCCGCCGGTTGCCGGTGGTGGAAGGGGAGGAGCTCCTCCCTTGGTCACCTCTTGCCCAAGTGGCCGGTCACCTTGCCCAATGTGTGATTTTATACAGTTTTGTGCAGTCTTTTCACAAAACTGTCAATGTGTTTCTTCCCCGGGCTGTCTTGATTCCTCTCCTGATTCTTCTGATTAATTTATTACGAGTGCTTCAACGTCAGGATCCTTGATATTTCTTCAGTCGGCATATGATCTTGACCTTGGATTGACTCGTAACATCTTTTCTGCTTAAAAAGTTCCTCTTTAGAGTGTATTCTCTCTAAGCTCTGAATTACCCTGTAAAAATATATCTGAACTAACAAGCAAAAGTTAAATAGACAAAATGTCTAAATAAGGGGGTTATACTGTGTTTCTGATTCGTATAATTTTGGTCCATCAGATTACCCCACACTTTTAGTAGTTCGTCCCGAACAATGCTATTCAAGGGCTGTACTCTAAGTTGGCTTTGAAATATGAAAATTAGACTGTGGTACTCGATCTATCCTAATTCATGCATTGCTTACTTATTACCAAATTAAACTGCGTAAATAAATAGAAGAAACTTAATACTTGTACCTCCGTGCTGAGATGCAAATTATATTGGATGTCTCGGGAGATAGCCCCTTTAGGCTCCTGGACTGCAATCTTGGGATCGTCTCGCACTATATGGTTTTCTGGTAGCTTTCTCTAGCACGTGATTCGATTCAGGTTTCAGTGGTTTGAGTACTTTGATTTTCTTTTGGCGAGGGACTGCTTTTGTAGTGAATCGGCATTTGGCCTTTGTTTTGACTTTTTGAGTTCTTCACTTTTTGTTCGGTTAAAACCATCACAATTTTGGGCCTTTGGCCTCTTGATTTGCTTCATTGAGCTTTTCGCCTTTTTGTGACTGCTAGTCCATTTTCTCAAGCCTTTTTGGGAGGTCCAATCATCGCCCGCAAGCCTATGGAAATACCTCCCCGCTCTTCTCGTTTTTGCCATTTTCGCGCGGGTCAAGGTGAGGGTCGCTCATCTATTTTCTCGGCTACTTTGACTGTCGTTTTCGCGCGGGTCAAGATGAGGGTCTCTCATCTATTTTCTCGGCTACTTTGACCGGAGATAGGACGGTCTGATTCCCGTCCTCGCCTTTTGCATTGCATGGCGGAGATGACTTCAATTTTCACTGAAACCCGAAGTGCAGCCTCCACTGACTTCGAAAACCATATAGTTTGATCTGATCCATTGATTGCTTGCCAAGCCTCTCTAGGGCAGTTTATGTCAACTCCACATCCCTAGTTATCTCAGCACAAAGGACAAATGGAAAGTTACATTCTAAGTTTTTAAACAGTTGAATTTTCACAAGGTTAATGCATGAATTACGATTTAACTTTTTCACATTCTTAAGTTCATATTTTCAAAAAGATACTATTACTAAAAAAAGAAAAAACAGCAAGCATGTTATTTATGTACATAGGTGGTTCTCACCCCCCCACTTTTGAACGAAGGCGTGCCTTAGTTCAAAAGTCATGCAAGCTTAAAACTAAATACTGAATTTAAATGACAGAAATTAAAGTGCGGAAAAGTAAGATAGTGTCGGGTTACCTCCCGACCAGTGCACTTGTTTAACGTCATTGGCTCGACAGTACCTCGTTGTGGATTACTGGTTTGGGTCCCATGGGTGGCTGAGGTCAAACTTTGCCACCGTTCCAGTGTTGCTTCTTCCTGACTTCTTGCCGGAGTAAGAGCTCCATGGTTTTGGTGTTTTCTCTTTCCATTGTTTCTGAGAAGGCGGGAGACCTTTGACCATAGCTGCTGGTCTTGATACTTTTTTGGTCTCTAATGACGGGTCAGAAAACTGTGCACCGTGATCTGAGATAGGTGTTATGTCTTGCGGTTTCTTCGTGTCCGGGCGGCTCTTATTAATGTAGAAGTGTGCAATTTTGCCGCCGAACTTAAGTGATAATGACCCCTTGCCCACATCGATTCTTGCTTTTGTGGCGTAGAGGAATGGTCGTCCCAATATTATTGTTGGTGGGTCGTCTTCGCAGGGTTCTTCTGTTGGTATTACATAGAAGTCTGCAGCAACGACAAGTTCTCCCACATGGAGTATTACATCTTCCAGTTCTCCAACCGGGCGGATGAATGATTTATCTCCTAGCTCGATATTTGATCGAGGTGGTTTCAACGGACCAAGTCCTAGTAGGTAATACAAGGAGGAAGGCATGGCGTTGACAGCAGCCCCAAGATCGACTAAGCATTTATGGATCTGGGTTTCACCAATACCACAGGTGATTGTAAAGGCCCCAGGGTCTTTATTTCTTTCCGGTTGTGGCTCATGATCTGAAGTGAGGGCTCTTTCTATTGTTGGACTATTCGGCCCACTCCCTGGCTTAGAATTTGCGTACTCGGACCCTTTAATATTTTGCTTCGAAGCAATAATATTAGTTGGGGAGTCCCAACCAGATGCTGGTATGTAAAAGTGTGTGATCGGCGGCGGTGTTATGCAAACTGTAAACGCGTACCGTCCATTGTCAGCATGCGTAACCCATGTTTTGCCATCATTGGGTCGGTCTTCTTCTTGATTCCAATCAGGTCAACTCCTACGGTTGAAGTGATTGTTTGTAAGTCTGTAGGTTGGGGACCGTGCTACTTCTCCTAGAGTAACCTTCATGTTTGACCTCCTTATCATGCTTATGTTCGCCTTAGGATTTTGGACGGTCTGTGAAGGAAGTCTGCCAGGTTCAGTAGTGAGTGTTGACATTGCGGTGGCGAGTTGGGACATTTGTTTGGTCAATTCTGAAATTGCCCCGTCAGTTGTTGCCTGGTACTGGTGTAGTGAAGTACCCAATTGATTAATGTTTCCCGTGAGCTCCTTCATCGTGTCATTGAGCGACTTGCTTGGTTCCTGCTGATTGCTCGGTCTGGCTTGGTACTGATTTGGCCCTTTTTGGTGATATTGGCCTGCCGATGGAGCGTTCTGGTGATATTGTCGGTGGGGTGGTTGGTAGAATGACTGCGCTAGTTGAGGGACAGCTGGTTGTGTCTCCGTCTAAAGATAGCTGTTGTTGTTACGCTAGCCTGGGTTGGATGTTTGACCGTACTGTCTATTTTGTCCAGCTCTGTCATTGTTGTATCCTTGATATCCTCCCACTGCATTTACATCAGCCGGTTCTTCTTCTATCAATGTTGGGCATGCGTCAGTTTTGTGATTTGTAGAACCACAGAACTCGCAAGGTTTTACCGGAACTGGCTGTCTACGTATGATCTCAGTCATCATCTCCTTTAACTGTTTCATCTCTTCAGTTATGGAGTTTACTGATGCCTCGGTTTGTGCTACCCTTTTTGATCGAGAGAATTCATCTTGGCGAGTGGTCTCTTCTCTAAATCGAGCATTTTCAGCAACGTTGGCGATGAGATTTCTGATGCCACTTAATGATAGATTCATCATGGACCCTCCCGATGAGGCATCCAAGAGCATTTTGTCTAATGGTCTTAATCCATCAATGAGGTACTCGATGACGAGTTTCTCGGGCAGTCCAAGGGTAAAGCAGCTCCTTTCTAGGTGATTGAACTTTTCCAGGTAATCGTACATGGTTTCATTGGGACCTTGTTTGATTTCCTGTAGTTGCTTCCTTACTTGCATTGCTCTTCCAGCCGGATAGTATTTATCTAAGAATTTCTTCTGCATCTGAGCCCATGTTCTGATGCTTCTGGAAGGCAATGAAAGGAACCAGTCGCTTGCCGAGTCTATGAGGGAATAATAGAACGCCTTTAACTTGAAGTCGTCCATATTCACTCGATTGGGCTTTAGATTCTGGCAAATGCCATGTAGGCGTTGGAGGTGAGTTGTGGCAGATTCTCCTTGAGATCCTGAGAATTTTGGCAGGCTGTGCGCCACTGATGCGTTGATGGTTATGTTTTCTAATTCAGGGTTCTCATAGATGCACCACGGCTGTGTCTCGAAATTAGGGGCATTTAACTCGCCCATAGTTGGTTCACGGTAGTAGTTGTCCCCGTAGTAGTCGTCGAAAGCGGGTTCTCTTCTTGGCATGTATCGAGGTTGAGGTTGTGGTCGTGGGGGATGGATAGGAGGTTGTACTGGACCAGCTGCATTTCGGTCCTCGGGTAATTCTTGGTTTCTTCTGACTGCTTCCCTATCACGAGCTCTTCTGTTTCTGATGAGTTGTTCCGGATCGTCGACGAATGGAAACGGTACCTCATCATTTTGATCGTACAGGTTTATTTCTTCGTCATCCTGGTAGTCATGGTGACTTTCATCGCGAGACATGGTTGTTTTGAAGCGCGTAACGATTCAAAGAACTTTATCCGATGGCTGATTCCCCGGCAACGGCGCCAATTTTGATGGATGCACAGTCGTTATGTGCAAACGTCAAGAATAAATTTATAATAGTCCGCTACTCGCAACTATACTACTGGGTAGTACTTGGTAAGTAGGGGTCGAACCCAAGGGAATCAGGGGAATAGATGTTCTTTGAGGGGGTTGTCCAGCGAGAGAGCGTGTTTTAGGTCGGTTGGTTGGTTTTAAAGCTACCAGCTAAGTGATTGATTGATTGATTGGTTGGTTGGTTGGTTTTAATACTGGAAAGTAAATTACAGTTTATAATTAAAGAGAAATGTTCGGTTTCAGGGGCCTTGTATTATATCCTGTTTATCATTGACCTTTAGTGAATTATCTAAGTATTCAAAGATGAATCGAGGCCCTTTCGTAGCGCAAGACTTGCAACATCGTTTAAAGCAACACTTGTTCTAAGCAAAACTAATTCCTCCTTTCGAAGTATCTTAGCTGTAAGTGCATCCACTTGATCTCCCAGTTACGTTATTGACCAAGTGGTGTTTTAGATAAGTCGAACTCCTCGATAAGTTTTGCTTGTGACAGCTTCCACTTACCGAGTATGATCACGAATTTCCACGGTAGAGCTTTGCTTGTGACAGCTTCCACTCAACCTTGGAAACTCTGACTTGATATATGGCACATAGAACAAGTTTTGAATACTAAGACTAGACACTAAGTTAATAGTCTTAAAACATTTTATAATACAAGTGCGCCCCTTCTACCGAACTACTAGTTTAGCTACTATTCATCGCGCTAAACATTATAACTAAGGAAATAAAACAGTTGAATAAATACTAAGAATTACTTACAACCGTTGAAGCGCCAAGGGAGCTATCCTTTATTTCCAAAGCCAAACTTTACAAATACATAACTTAGAGAGAGAAGTGTTTTTTACAAGTGAGGGATGATTGAAATGAGGGGGAGGAGCTCCTCCTTATATAGCTATGGGAGGAGGAGGAGATGGAGGCAAGTGTTGCATGGTGATTGGAGGAAAAAATGGATGGAGGAGATGGCCACACATGGAGGAAGGAGAGGAGGAGGAAGGAGGAGGAGACATGTGGAGGAGGAGGAAAGCCGCCGGTAAAGGGAGGAGGAGATGCCGGTTGCCGGTGGTGGAAGGGGAGGAGCTCCTCCCTTGGTCACCTCTTGCCCAAGTGGCCGGTCACCTTGCCCAATGTGTGATTTTATACAGTTTTGTGCAGTCTTTTCACAAAACTGTCAATGTGTTTCGTCCCCGGGCTGTCTTGATTCCTCTCCTGATTCTTCTGATTAATTTATTACGAGTGCTTCAACGTCAGGATCCTTGATATTTCTTCAGTCGGCATATGATCTTGACCTTGGATTGACTCGTAACATCTTTTCTGCTTAAAAATCTCCTCTTTAGAGTGTATTCTCTCTAAGCTCTGAATTACCCTGTAAAAATATATCTGAACTAACAAGCAAAAGTTAAATAGACAAAATGTCTAAATAAGGGGGTTATACTGTGTTTCTTGTTCGTATAATTTTGGTCCATCAGTGGCCAAAACACCCCCCTTCTCCTCCATGACCGGTGGCTATTGGGAGGAGGTGACCAAAGTCACCTCCCCTCCTCCCTTCTCAACCGGCAACCGGTGGCTATTTGTGCCACCATGAGAAGTTGCCATGTGGTGGCTCCTCCACCACATCTTCATCCCCTCCTCCTCCACCCTTGTATGCAACACCACATGCCACCATCTCCACCCTCCATCCTCCTCCCCTTTGGCTATAAAAGGAGAGTTCCTCCTCCTCATTTGTATCATCCAAAAAATTGTAAACACTTCTCTCTCTAAGTTTGTTAATTTGTAAGTTTGGTTTTTGAAATAATACTCTTGTTGGTTCTTGAGTATTATAACGGTTTGAAATTATAATACTCCTATCGGTTCTTGAGTATTATAATACTGTAGAGAATACTCATGTTGGTTCTTGAGTATTCAGTAGGAATTAGGAATACTCCTGTTGGTTCTTGAGTATTCCACCCCCTCTCCTCTTACTGTTTTCAAAAACCCCCGAGTATTTAGCTATGGTATCCACCTCTATGGATATTCGTAGCTAAACTCTTTATTCGGTTAAAGGGGTGTACTTGTATTGTAAAATGTTTTATACCCTGCACCTAGTGCATCTTTGTGTTCAAAACTTGTTCTATGTGCCATATATAGTCAGAATTTCCAAGGTTTAGTGGAAGCTGTAACAAGCAAAGCTCTTCCGTGGGAATTCGTGAACATACTCGGTAAGTGGAAGATGTAACAAGCAAAACTTATCTGAGGAGTTCGACTTATCTTAAAAACCATTTTGGGAAATCGTAATTGAAGATCAAATGGATGCACATAAGGCTAAGATACTTCGAAAGGAGGAATTAGTCTTAAGTAGAACAAGTGTTTTAAACGATGTTGCAAGTCTTGCGCTTAGAAATGGCCTCGATTCATCTTTGAACACTTAGTATGATCATTAGCGGTCAATGATAAACAATTATGATACAAGGCCCCTAAAACCGAATGTTTTCCTTGAATTACAAAACCCCCCCTGTATTTACTTTTATAAATTGCTCGATCATCTGCAATCACTAACCGCTCATCTTCCGGAGGACTCGCAAATCACGCATCACCCACTGTAAGTCTTTCTTTTTATTTTCAGTATTTTAATTTTTGTATTTACTTTTCTGTAATTTACTTTTCCGCACTCAAAACCAAAAACAACCAAAAAAATGTCACTTAGTCATAACTGCTAAAATCTCAATCAAACCTAAAAAACGCTCCCATCCTGTACAAATCCCACAAAGAACAACGTATCCTCCTAATTCCCTTGGGTTCGACCCCTACTTACCACTTGCTACCCAGTAGTGTAGTTACGAGTAGCGGAAAATATAAATTTATTTGCACAGAGAACATTGCACCTTAACGACAGTGCAGTGGGCTCCGTCAAATTGGCACCGTTGTCGGGGAATTAGCCATCGGATAAGTTCTTTTAATCAATACGCGCTTCAACCATGTCTCGCAAAGGAAGCCACCATGACTATCAGGATGATGACGAGATAAACCTGTACGAGCGAAATGATGAGGTGCCACTTCCATTTGTGGACGATCCGGAACAACTCATCAGAAACAGAAGAGCTCGTGATAGGGAGGCAATCAGAAGAAATCAAGAACCACCAGAGGACCGAAATGCAGCTGGTCCAGTACAACCCCCTAGATATCCACCACACCCTCAACCTCAACAAGTGCCGAGACGAGATCCCGCTTTTGATGACTACTACGGAGATAACAACAACTACCGTGAACCTACATTGGGAGAGCTCTCGGCACCAGATTTCTGAATTCAGCCGTGGTGCATTCACGAAGGCCCTGAACTGGAAAATATCGCCATCAACACTTCAGTGGCCCACAACTTACAAAAATTCTCAGGAACGCGTGGAGAATCGGCAATGACTAATCTCCAACGCTTACATGGTATTTGCCAAAACTTAAAACCGAATGGCGTAAACGTAGACGACTTCAAGTTAAAAGCGTTCTACTTTTCCCTCATTGACGCGGCAAACGACTGGTTCCTTTCATTGCCTTCCGGAAGCATCAGAACATGGGGTCAGATGCAGAAGAAGTTCTTGGACAAATATTACCCAGCAGGAAGAGCGATGCAAGTAAGGAAGCAACTGCAGGACATCAAGCAAGGACACAATGAAACCATGTACGATTACCTGGAAAAATTCAACCGCCTGGAGAGAAGCTGTTATACCCTTGGACTACCCGAGAAACTCACCGTCGAGTATCTCATTAACGGATTAAGACCCTTAGACAAAATGCTCCTGGATGCCTCAGCTGGAGGATCCATGATGATAAGGGATCTTATCACCAACGTTGCTGAGAATGCCCGATTCAGAGAAGGGACAACTCAGCAGGAAGAATTCTCCCGGACAAAAAATGTGGCAAAAGCTGAAACATCGATGAGCTCTATGCCTGAATAGATGAAGCAGCTAAAGGAGATGATGATTCAAATCCTACGAAGACAGCCAGTTCCGGTAAAACCTTGCGAGTTCTGTGGTTCTACAGACCAAAAAACTGACGCATGTCCGACATTAATAGAAGAGGAACCGGCAGAAGTGAATGCTGTGGGAGGATACCAAGGATACAACAACAAAAATGACAGAGCCGGACAAAACAGACAGTATGGTCAAGCAACCAACACGAGCTGGCGTAACAACAACTATCCTCAGAAGGAAGCACAACCAGCTGTCCCTCAACTAGCTCAGTGATACTACCAACCCCCCCACCGACAGTATAACCAGAACGCTCCATCGGCAGGACAATATCAGCAAAGAGGACCAAATCAGTACCAAACCGGCCCGAACAATCAGCAAGAACCAAGCAAGTCGCTCGATGACACGATGAAGGAGCTCGCAGGAAACATTAATCAATTGGGTACTTCGCTATACCAATACCAGGCGAAAACTGACGGGGCAATTTCAGAACTAACCAAACAAATGTCCCAGGTCCCCACGGCAATGTCAACACTCACTAATGAACCTGGCAGACTCCCTTCACAACCCATCCAAAACCCAAAGGCGAATCTTAGCATGATAAAAAGGTCAAACGAAAAGGCGATGCTAGGAGAAGTTGCACGATCCCCAACTTACAAACTTACGAACAAGCACTTTGCCCGGAGGCGTCGACCTGATTGGAATCAAGAGGAGGACCGACCCAATGATGGCAAAACATGGGTTACACATGCAGACAATGGACGGTACGCATTCACCGTTTGTATAACACCACCACCGATCATACACTCTGACATACCAGCATCTGGATGGGATGACAGTAACAATTTAAGGTGGGACTCCCCAACTAATATTTATGGTTCGAAGCAAAATATTAAGGGATCCGATTATACAAATCCTAAGCCTAGGAACGGGTAGAATGGCCCGACAATAGAAAGAGCCCTCACTTCAAATCACGAGCCACAACCGAAAAGAGATAAAGACCCAGGGGCCTTCACAGTCACCTGCAGTATTTGTAAAGCACAGATTCATAAGTGCTTAGTCGATCTTGGAGCTGCTGTCAACGCCATGCCCTCCTCCTTATATTACTTATTAGGACTTGGTCCATTAAAACCACCCAGGTCAAATATCGAGCTAGGAGATAAATCGTGCATCCGTCCGGTTGGAGTGCTAGAAGATGTAATACTCCATGTGGGAGAGCTCGTCATTGCTGCAGACTTCTATGTGATACAAACGGAAGAGACCAGTGAAGACGACCCTCCAACAATAATCTTGGGACGACCATTCCTCTACGCTACTAAAGCAAGGATCGATGTGGGCAAGGGCTCATTATCGCTTAAGTTCGGCGGAAAAATCGCACATTTCTACATTGATAATCACCGCACGGATACAAAGAAACCGCCAGACATTATACCTATCTCAGATCACGGTACACAGATTTCTGACCTGCCGAAGGAGACTGAAAGAGTAACAAGACCAGCAGCTATGGTCAAAGGTCCCTCGCCTTCTCAGAGACGTTGGAAGGAGAAATCACCAGAACAACATGAACAGGACCCAAGCACATCATCTCACAAGAAATCAAGGAAAGGCAATACAAGAAACAACACAGGAACAGAGGCGAAATACGACCTAAGCCACCCATGGGACCCCAACCAGTGATCCAGGAATAAGGTACTGTCGAGCCAACGACGTTAAACAAGTGCACTGGTCGGGAGGTAACCCGACACTATCTTACTTTCTGTCTTTTTATTTTCTGTCTTTTAAGTTTTTATCAATAAGTCGCTCTCACCCACTTGGTGCATAGAATGATTTGACTATTTAGGAATTGGTTTTTGGAGCACGATCGGATCAGCCAGGCAGCTTCCGTGAATTTACCAGGCCTGCGCTGAGAGTTCAAGGCCCCAGCCAAACTCCCTCGATTATCCAGCCTCATGCCATGTCATTCGACACAAAAAGGGAGTTCTGGTCTTACCTTTCCTTAAATATCATTTCCTTCTCGTAATTGTCTGCTTGCATGGCTTTTGAACTAAGTAGTGCTGAAAGGCACGCCTTCGTTCAAAAGTGTGGGGTGAGATCCGCATGTGTACATAAATAAATAACATGTTTTTCTTTTTCTTTTTTAATATTATCTTTTTGAAAATATGAACTTAAGAATGTGAAAAAGATAGATCTAAAATTCATGCATTTACCTTGTGAAAATTCAACTGTCTAAAAACTTGGAACGTAACTTCTCATTTGTCCCTTTGTGCTGAGATAAACTAGGGATGTGGAGTTGATAGAAATGCCCTAGAGAGGCTTGGCAAGCAATCGAAGGATCGAATCAAACTATATGGTTTTCGAAGTCAGTGGAGGCTGCACTTCGGGTTTCAGTGAAGATTGAAGTCATCTCCGCCATGCAGTGTTTATGCAAAAAAGAAAAAAAGGCGAGGATGGGAATCAGACCGTCCTCTCTCTAGTCAAAGTAGCCGAGAAAATAGATGAGCGACCCTCATCTTGACCCGCGCGAAACGACAAGGATGAGAGGAGCGGGGAGGTATTTCCATAGGCTTGCGGGCGATGATTGGACCTCCCAAAAAGGCTTGAGAAAATGGACTAGCAAGTGACAAAGTCGCAAAAAGCTCAAAGAAGCAAATCAAGAGGCCAAAGGCTCAAAAATGTGAAGGTTTTAACCGAACAAAAAGTGAAGTACTCAAAGAGTCAAATCAAAGGCCAAAGGCCGATTCACTACAAAAGCAGTCCCTCACCAAAAGAAAATCAAAGTACTCAAACCATTGAAACCCGAACCAAATCACGTGCTAGAGAAAGCTACAAGGAAACCATATAGTGCGAGACGGTCCAGAGGTTGCAGTCCAGGAGCCTAAAAAGGGCTACCTCCCGAAACATCCAGAATAATTTGCATCTCAGCACGGAGGTACAAGTATCAAGTTTCTTCTATTTATTTACACAGTTCAATTTGGTAATAAGTAAGTAATGCATGAATTAGGATAAATCTAGTACCACAGTCTAATTTTCATATTTCAACAAACTTACTTAGTGTGCCGCTGAACAGGCTGTCGTCGTACCTGTGCAAAAACAATTTATATATTTCCTCGCTCTTGGCTATGGTTAGCACAATGGCAAGCAAGGGTCGAACCCTAGGGAGCTAGATGGTTACTACTTCGTTCTGAAATAGAGAAAAAACAAGAAACTAGTTTGAAAGTAAAGGTTAATGTAATGATCGAAAATTGCTAAGGGATTTATCAATCGGAGAAGATATTCAGGTTAGGGTACTATTCAATTGTGACTTCGTTTATCCTTGATTTCTAAGTATTTATTCTAGCTTTCTTAGGGTTACTCCTGGTCTGGTTATAACCGTTTAATTCTAGCAAACCTAATACTCCTGGTCTGGTTATATTAGGTTTCGTGCAACTACTTATTCTAACTGGGTCGGTATCAAATAAGCAGTGAAAAGATAGTAAGGATTACTATGTTAAGTTGTATCCTTTCGGATCTCCCCTTAACCTAATAAATTCAAACTAATAATGTGCACAAGAACTAAATAGAAAGCATGAATAATGTTGAAGAACAGAATCTCAAAACAATCGTCACAATTATTTAACCCTAACCCGAATAATTGGATTAGTTACACATCGACATAAGTAAACAATGCAAATAATAAAAGGAAGGAACTTCACTAATTGACCGAGATGAAGAACAGGAGGAGCAAGGCACGGCTGAAGCAAGGAATGAGGTCTGGCTGTGTATAACTGAGATGCTGGCGGAGGAAGGAGGGACAGCTAGGGCACGGCTGTGTGTGTTGTGAGATCGATGGATTTCTCTGTGATTTTCGGATGGTTTGAGGACTGCAGGATCTCCTGTATTTATAGGGTTTGAGAAACCCTAACTTGGTGAATAAGCTACGAAACCCTAGCATCGCATGCACATTGGGCCGACTGCTGGACTTTGATTGGATGGGATAAGGCTGGAATGCTCGAATGGCCGGACGCATGGAGCTCGGAGGCTCGCTCGGAGGAATGCGCCAAAGAGCTCGGATGGCCGGTCGGAGGTGCGGGCTGGAGGTCGGATGCTCGATCGGCTGGACGGGCTGGAGGTCGGATGCTCGATCGGCTGGACGGGCTGGAGCTCGCATGCCCGCTCGGAGGCACGCTCGCATGCCCGCTCGGATGGAGCTCGGATGGCCGAGTGGATGGCCGGCTGGAGCTCGGATGGCCGAGTGGATGGCCGGCTGGAGCTCGGATGGCCGCTCGGACGTGGCCTGCTTCTTCCCGGACGCGACCTGGTTTTCTTCGGCCATCTTTTGATTTCCTCGGGCCATTCTTCATTTTTCTCGGCCATTCTTCATTTCAAGTGCCTATGGACCGGTCAAAAACTCCTTGTGATGTTTTAGGCTCCAAAAACCGTCTTTTGAATGTGATTCCTCTTAGAGCTTCCAATTCACCTGTAACACGAGACAATACTAAAAAGTAACTGTTCGTATATAAAAGTACTGGAATTGGTGGGATTTGATGACTCGATGAGTCGTATAAATACGGCTCATCAAACCACCCCACACTTAAACTTGTTCGTCCCGAACAAGGGCTAGGTCATAAGAGGAAATAAATGAAGTACGAACATCACAAAGCTTCGGTCATCCTAGACGTGCTACATGGACATGAATCGATTATTCTAGATCTCGCCTGTTATGCATGCTTGCTACTAATGTCATTGTGCGAAAAACATGGGGTTAATGATACGTGTTACCTTTGAAGCCGAGATGCAAACCAATTCGGATGTCTCGGGAGATAGCCCTTTTCAGACCCATGAACCCTCATTCTCGGACTCGAACTCGCTGCTATATGGTTATGCTTTGCCGCTTTTTCTTGCACGTGATTGATTCGAGCTTCAAAGTGTTGAGTGTTTTTCGGTCAGCTATAGTGTCTGATTTTGATGTATCAGTGGTACTCTTCACTTGTTTCGGTGTAAACCTTCACAATGATGATGAATTTGAACTTTTGTAGTGCAGATTGTGACTTGCTCGAACCGTGATTTCTTCTCCTTTTGACGCGAGTCAAGCCGAGGGTCGCTCGTCTATTTTCCCGGTTACTCGGATTAGAAACCTTCCTGCTCTCACTCATTATCGTCCTTTTGACACGGGTCAAGTCAAGGGTCGCTTGCCTATTTTCTCGGCTACTTGGACTAGAGCTTGGACGGTGTGAAGTTTTCCCGTCCCGACCAACCGCAAGGGTGCCGCAGTGGCGGAGCAGACTCGTACTATGTTGTCTCGAAGTGCTAGCCTCCACGAGCTCTACATAACCATACATCCTGAGTTCGGTCTTTGAATGATCTGTCAAGTCTCTCTAGGGCATTTCTATCAACTCCACATCCCTGTTTATCTCAACTAACAAAGGCACGCAAAGTTTTAAAATCACATGTTAGTCGCACAAAATCAATTTTCACCAAAGACATGCATGTAATCGGCTCTATCTATTTCACCTAATCATTATCCAATACTGCAAGTCTAGGAAATAGTGAAGTATCATGTACAAAAATTTTAAAAAATGACTCAAAACGTGCTGACTCTGTGCAGGGTGCAGGAAATAGATGTGCTGACTCAATACTGACTCTCCCACCCCACACTTTTGAAATAAGCCGTGTCCTCACGGTACGACTTAAATCAAGACTCATAATGCATGCAATAAATATAAGGGAAACAAGAAGAGAGTAAAGTTGGACAGGCACTTCCCTCGTGCGATGCGTGATGATCTGAAACGACTGATTATTCTCCTATGAGTCTTCAAAGAGAGCCCCATCGAAGCTTGTATCGCAACGTGAGTTCGTCACAAAATGAAAGGGCTGTGTCAATGACACTAAGACGAATAAAGGATTCCCAGGAGGTTGGAGGAGTCACAACGGTCTCACTTAAAACCCAACCTCCTTAGACTCGTAAGTCTTTGTGACAGAATCTTTAAACGCTCATGCTTCTTGACACAATTTATTCAAGGAGTGAACTACTCACATTGGATACAGTCTTATGCTAATGTTACGGATATGTTCGCCTCTGTCCCTGCATGAAAATCATCTTCCTTCCCAAGTACAATGTGACAATAATGACTCAAAACATGGACAAACATAATAAGTAAATAAACGAAGAAGTGAAAGGTGTAGGGCTGCCTCCCTGCGAGCACCTTTGTTTTACGTCGTTGGCTCGACGGTACCTCTGTAGGGATCACAAGTTAGGGTCCCATGGGTGTGTGAGGTCATACTTCTTCTCAGCTTCTCCTTCAGTTCGCCCAACGTGCTCCTCTAGCTGTTCACTCGATCCTGCTCTCCAATGATCAAGCGGTTTCTTCTTCACATATCCCCGAGAAGGTGAGGGTATCTTGGCCATAGCTGCTGGCCTAGTAGTCTGTATGGTCTGCTCTGGTGGATCTGGAACTAGGGTATCGTAGTCTGATGTGTGCACTATGTCTGGCGGTTTCCTTGTGCATGGACGATTGGCATCCTCATAAACATAAAAATTTGATTTCTTACCACCAAATGTTAATGACAGCAGGCCTATGCCCATGTCAATCTGGGTCTTGGTGGTGTGAAGGAATGGTCGCCCCAAGATGAGTGCCGGTGGTACATCGTTCCTAGAGTCGCCCATCTGCAAGACGTAGAAATCTGCAGGAACAAGAAGATCTCCTACTCGGAGTGTTAAGTTTTCAAGCAAACCATCAGGCCGAGTGCATGATCTATCCCCTAACTCTATCATCAATCTAGGTGGTTTTAGTGGGCCAAGTTTCAATGAACAATATAAAGAATATGGCATAACGTTAATAGCCGCACCAAGATCGATCAAACAGTAAGGAATTTGAGTCTCACCGATGCCACAGGTGACCGTGAAGGCCCCTGGGTCCTTACTCTTTTCCAGCGGTGTCTCATGGCCTGTAGAGAGTGGCTGCCTCATGATTGGATCGCTCTGCGTAGGCCGTGCTACCAATAATCCTTCTGGATCAGCTTTCTCAGTCATATGGCCTTCGGGAGCAACTACCTCTATGGACTCCTCGAATGTTGCATCCACCACCTCTACTTGGCTGACGTTCCCTCTTGGATTTTGAACTGTTTGTGAGGGGAGTCGTCCTGCGCTCACACTGTTTGCGAGATCCGAGACTAGCGTAGTAAGCTGAGACATCTGTTTTTTTAAATCTGCAATGTCTCCCTTGGTCGTGGCTGCCAGTTCTTTTACTATCTCTTCGAGAGGCTTGTTGGAGCTGTGATTGCTCGAGCCTGGCTGATTACTATTTTTCCCTCGCTGCTGGTACTGACCTGGTGCATTCTGCTGATACTGATGATTAGGATGTCTGTAGGGATGCTGGGTCTGCTGAGGCGCATTCTGTCGTGCTGGCTCTCTCTGGGCCTGATGCTGCTGATTGTTGTTCTTCCAGGGCTGTCCGTTGGCTCCTTGATTGGTCGTGGCTGCGCCATACTGTCGGACTGGTCCTGGTCGGTTGCCATAATTCTGATAGTCGCCCACTGCATTGACCTCGGCCTGGTCGTCTTCCACTAAGGTAGGGCACTCGTCTGTCTTGTGATCTGTGGCTGCACAAAAACCGCATGGCTTAGTCTGGACTGGTTGCCTCCTGATCACATGTTGCATCATCTCCTTGAGCTCCTTGATCTGTTCGGCCATGGCATTTACTGAGGGCTCAACCTTTGACACGTTCCTGGTCTGGGTGTATTCTTCTTCTTTGTTGGACTCATCCTGGAACCGCTCATTCTCTGCCACTTCCATGATCTTTCGTCTAACTCCTGCTGGGGATAGGTTCATCAGATTGCCTCCAGCCGAGGCATCTAGGAGCTTCCTGTCGAGTCTGCGAAGGCCATCTAGCATATATTCGACGAGCAACTTCTCTGTGAGTCCAAGGTTGCAGCAGCTTTTCTCCAAGGCATTGAATTTTTCCACGTACTCGTACATGGTCTCGTTGGGTCCTTGCCTGAGATCCTGTAACTGCCTTCGGACTTGCATAGCTCTGCCTGCTGGGTAGTATTTGGCGAGGAATGCTCGCTGCATCATATCCCATGTGTAAATACTGCCTGAAGGAAGAGATAAGAACCAATCGCTAGCCGAGTCTGTTAGTGAGAAGTAAAAAGCTTTTAACTTGAAATCCTCGACTTCGACGGTGGGTGACTTGAGGTTCTGGCATATCCCGTGATAGCGCTGTAGATGAGTTGTGGCCGACTCTCCCTTGGTTCCTGAGAATTTGGGCAGATGGTGAATGACTGCCGTGTTGACAGTTATAGCTGCGAGGTCCGGTCCTTCGTAGATGCACCAGGCTTGGTCTCTGAAGTTGGGGACCGAGAGCTCGCCCATGGTTGGTCCTTCATTGGCGTCATCCTCATCGCCTCTGACTACTGGTTGGTGCGGAGGTCTCTGAGGTGGTGTGTATGGATGTTGTGGATGGTATGGTAGTGGTGGGTACTGTGGTGGGTATTGGGGGTATGGCGGTTGTGGGTACTGTGGATACGGTGGTGGTGGATACTGCTGATATGGTGGCGGATACTGAGGGTACTGTGGATATTGCGGTTGGTTTTGGTTTTGTTGTTGTTGAAATTGTCCCGGGATAGCCCCCAGGATTTCTCCATTCTGTACCTGTTCGACTTCATTATTTTGACTGTTGTCACCGACTATACTTCCTGCATGAGACATGTTGCAAGAAATAGCAAGCACCGAGATAGAAAACACCGAAATAGCAAGCACAGACTAGCAACAAAGGATCCCCAGGAGAGTGGAGGAGTCACAACGGTCTCACTTAAAACCCACACTCCTTAGACTCGTAAGTCTTGGTGACAGGATCCTCTAAAAGCTAGAAATTGGAAATCGAAGAATCGGAAATAGAAATCGAGACAGTTGAAAATAACGAATTAGGAAATCACCGAATAGGAAATCACCGAATAACAAGAAGTAACTAAAATAAACGAAAAAAGCAAAAACAAAAAAAAGAACAAATTTCACCTTGCTTAGCTCCCCGGCAACGGCGCCATTTTGAACAGGCTGTCGTCGTACCTGTGCAAAAACAATTTATATTTTTCCTCGCTCTTGGCTGTGGTTAGCACAATGGCAAGCAAGGGTCGAACCCTAGGGAGCTAGATGGTTACTACTTCGTTCTGAAATAGAGAAAAAACAAGAAACTAGTGTGAAAGTAAAGGTTAATGTAATGATCGAAAATTGCTAAGGGATTTATCAATCAGAGAAGATATTCAGGTTAGGGTACTATTCAATTGTGACTTCGTTTATCCTTGATTTCTAAGTATTTATTCTAGCTTTCTTAGGGTTACTCCTGGTCTGGTTATAACCGTTTAATTCTAGCAAACCTAATACTCCTGGTCTGGTTATATTAGGTTTCGTGCAACTACTTATTCTAACTGGGTCGGTATCAAATAAGCAGTGAAAAGATAGTAAGGATTACTATGTTAAGTTGTATCCTTTCGGATCTCCCCTTAACCTAATAAATTCAAACTAATAATGTGCACAAGAACTAAATAGAAAGCATGAATAATGTTGATTAATAGAATCTCAAAACAATCGTCACAATTATTTAACCCTAACCCGAATAATTGGATTAGTTACACATCGACATAAGTAAACAATGCAAATAATAAAAGGAAGGAACTTCACTAATTGACCGAGATGAAGAACAGGAGGAGCAAGGCACGGCTGAAGCAAGGAATGAGGTCTGGCTGTGTATAACTGAGATGCTGGCGGAGGAAGGAGGGACAGCTAGGGCACGGCTGTGTGTGTTGTGAGATCGATGGATTTCTCTGTGATTTTCGGATGGTTTGAGGACTGCAGGATCTCCTGTATTTATAGGGTTTGAGAAACCCTAACTTGGTGAATAAGCTACGAAACCCTAGCATCCCATGCACATTGGGCCGGCTGCTGGACTTTGATTGGATGGGATAAGGCTGGAATGCTCGAATGGCCGGACGCATGGAGCTCGGAGGCCCGCTCGGAGGAATGCGCCAAAGAGCTCGGATGGCCGGTCGGAGGTGCGGGCTGGAGGTCGGATGCTCGATCGGCTGGACGGGCTGGAGGTCGGATGCTCGATCGGCTGGACGGGCTGGAGCTCGCATGCCCGCTCGGAGGCACGCTCGCATGCCCGCTCGGATGGAGCTCGGATAGCCGAGTGGATGGCCGGCTGGAGCTCGGATGGCCGAGTGGATGGCCGGCTGGAGCTCGGATGGCCGCTCGGACGTGGCCTGCTTCTTCCCGGACGCGACCTGGTTTTCTTCGGCCATCTTTTGATTTCCTCGGGCCATTCTTCATTTTTCTCGGCCATTCTTCATTTCAAGTGCCTATGGACCGGTCAAAAACTCCTTGTGATGTTTTAGGCTCCAAAAACCGTCTTTTGAATGTGATTCCTCTTAGAGCTTCCAATTCACCTGTAACACGAGACAATACTAAAAAGTAACTGTTCGTATATAAAAGTACTGGAATTGGTGGGATTTGATGACTCGATGAGTCGTATAAATACGGCTCATCAGCCGCCCATTAATAGCATTGTTCGGGACGAACAACTAAAAATGTGGGGTAATCTGATGGACCATAATTATACGAATTAAATACACAGTAAAACCCACCAAATCAGACTGTTTATATATCTAACTTCTACTTGTTAGTCCCGATATATTTCTACAGGGTATTTTGGCGCT
Organism: Rhodiola kirilowii; assembly: GCA_033675215.1. Taxonomy (NCBI): domain Eukaryota; kingdom Viridiplantae; phylum Streptophyta; class Magnoliopsida; order Saxifragales; family Crassulaceae; genus Rhodiola; species Rhodiola kirilowii. The sequence goes on along the minus strand of CM066194.1, from coordinate 29,323,335 downwards.
TAGAGAGAAAACACGCTAAGGAGAGGATTTTACGCTGAAAAGATGTTACGAGTCATTCCAAGGTCAAGATCAGACGCTGAATAAAGAAATCTTAAGATCCTGACGTTGAATTACTCAATTCAAATCCAACCGAGGAACAACCAAAGTCAGACCGGAGAGAAATTGGACTAATAGTTTTGTGAAAAGACTGCACAAAACTGTCAAAAACTCATCCATGGACCAAGTGACCGGCGGCTTTGGTGAAGAAGATGACTCATGGGTGGCCAAAACACCCCCCTTCTCCTCCATGACCGGTGGCTATTGGGAGGAGGTGACCAAAGTCACCTCCCCTCGTCCCTTCTCAACCGGCAACCGGCGGCTATTTGTGCCACCAAGAGAAGTTGCCATGTGGTGGCTCCTCCACCACATATTCATCCCCTCCTCCTCCACCCTTGGATGCAACACCACATGCCACCATCTCCACCCTCCATCCTCCTCCCCTTTGGCTATAAAAGGAGAGCTCCTCCTCCTCATTTGTATCATCCAAAAATTGTAAACACTTCTCTCTCAAAGTTTGTTACTTTGTAAGTTTGGTTTTCGAAATAATACTCTTGTTGGTTCTTGAGTATTATAACGGTTTGAAATTATAATACTCCTGTCGGTTCTTCAGTATTATAATACTGTAGAGAATACTCCTGTTGGTTCTTGAGTATTCAGTAGGAATTAGGAATACTCCTGTTGGTTCTTGAGTATTCCACCCCCTCTCCTCTTACTGTTTTCAAAAACCCCCGAGTATTTAGCTATGGTATCCACCTCTATGGATATTCGTAGCTAAACTCTTTATTCGGTTAAAGGGGTGTACTTGTATTGTAAAATGTTTTAGACCCTGCACCTAGTGCATCTTTGTGTTCAAAACTTGTTCTATGTGCCATATATAGTCAGAATTTCCAAGGTTGAGTGGAAGTTGTAACAAGCAAAGCTCTTCCGTAGGAATTCATGAACATACTCGGTAAGTGGAAGCTGTAACAAGCAAAACTTATCTGAGGAGTTCAACTTATCTTAAAAACCATTTTGGGAAATCGTAACAGAAGATCAAATGGATGCACATAAGCCTAAGATACTTCGAAAGGAGGAATTAGTCTTAAGTAGAACAAGTGTTTTAAACGATGTTGCATGTCTTGCGCTTAGAAATTGCCTCGATTCGTCTTTGAACACTTAGTATGATCATTAGCGGTCAATGATAAACAATTATGATACAAGGCCCCTGAAACCGAATGTTTTCCTTGAATTACAAACCCCCCCCAGTATTTACTTTTATAAATTGCTCGATCATCTGCAATCACCAACCGCTCATCTTCCGGAGGACTCGCAAATCACGCATCACCCACTATAAGTCTTTCTTTTTATTTTCAGTATTTTAATTTCTGTATTTACTTTTCTGTAATTTACTTTTCCGCACTCAAAACCAAAAACAACAAAAAAAAGTCACTTAGTCATAACCGCTAAAATCTCAATCAAACCTAAAAAACGCTCCCATCCTGTACAAATCCCACAAAGAACAACGTATCCTCCTAATTCCCTTGGGTTCGACCCCTACTTACCACTTGCTACCCAGTAGTGTAGTTGCGAGTAGCGGAAAATATAAATTTATTTGCACAGAGAACATTGCACCTTAACGACAGTGCAGTGGGCTCCGTCAACGATCTCCATCATGATTGGGTTGAGTCGTCGCTGAGGTTCTCTTGACGGCTTAGCTCCATCCTCGAGTAAGATGCGATGCATACAGACCACCGGGCTAACTCCTCTTAAGTCGGCTAGAGTCCATCCAATAGCCAACTTGTATTGTCTCAGCACTTTTATCAAACGACGCTCCTGGTCTGTTTCCAGGCCACTCTTTATGATTACCGGGAGCGTGTTATTTTCCCCTAGATGCGTACTTCAGATGCCCGGGCAAGGGCTTCAATTCTATTCTGGGAGCTTGAATTACTGAGGGTAAAAAAGTATTTGATTTGAATAATTTTACCTCGTTGACTTCATATCCTGGTGCGAGGGGCTCCGAGATTGTTAAGTGGGCCAGCGTTTCTTGTAAGCCTTCGGTTAATTCGTATGAGTGTTCGGCTCCATTGAGTATGGCTTCTAAGGGATCTGCTCCTGGTTCTGATTGAACTTCTTGGAATAGGTCGTCCAAAGCGTCGAGAGCGTACAGTTCCTCGAGCTCCATGGGATGCTTCATTGCTCTGAATATGTCAAAGCTGAAGACCTCTCCTTCTACTTCCATTGATAGCATCCCACTTCCGCAGTCTATTTTCATTTTTGATGTTTTGAGAAATGGACGGCCGAGAAGGATGGGTGCATGGTCTGTTGGCCCGCCATTCTCCATTTTTAAGATGTAGAAGTCTGCTGGAAACACCAATTTGCCAAGTTGAACTAGGACGTCTTCTATTTTGCCCTCGGGCTGTTTGCACGACCGATGTGCTAGTTGAATAGTGAGACCGGTGGGTTTGAGCGGCCCAATCCTAAGACATGAGTAGATAGAGAAGGGAAGAACATTGATTGATGCTCCAAGGTCTAGCATGCAGTTCTCGATCCGGATGTTGCCCATTGTGCATGGAATGGTGTAAGTTCCTGGATCTCCACATTTGGGGGGCACTTTTCATTGTATGACGACCGACACGTTTCTACTCATCAGCTCTTGATCGCATCTAGTACTCTTCCTCCGATTGGTGCAAAGTTCTTTTAAAAACTTGGCATACCGAGGAATTTGCTTGATGGCTTCCAAAAGGGGGATGTTGATTTCGACCTTGCTGAACAACTCGAATATGTCCTCATCCATGACATGTTGTTTTTGCACGTGAGCCGGTACTGGAAATGGAAGCGTTGCGCTGATTTTAGGGGTTTCGGTTCTGGGTACCGGGCCAGGCCTGTGTTCCTTGGACGTATTCTCTTCTTCTTCGGTTACGTCCCGCTCTTCCTCAAATATGTCGTCGTCTTTATCGGCCGCATCATCCTTTAGAGTTTCGAGAGATTCGGGCCTCATTTGCTCTTCTCCGGGCAACCTTGGGTCTTTTTCCTTCTCTTGCTCCAAGGGTTTGCCGACAAGCGTTTTCCCACTCCTAAGAGTCAAGGCATTCACATCTTCCTTCACGATTTGAATGGTTGGTGAAAGGAGTCTGCCGGACTCATTAGCGAGTGCGGACACTGAGGCAGCGAGTTGAGAAATGTGATTCTTTAAGTCCTTTGTTTCGGCTTGGTTTTGATGCATAGTAGTATTCAACTGCTGCACAGTACTTGACAATTGCATTAACATGTCCTCAAGTGACTTGTTTGGTCCCTCTTGTTGGTTGCTCGAACTTGCTTGGTACTGTTCTGCTGACGGGGCATCCTGGTTGTACTGTTGGTGGGGGGGGTTGGTAGAATGACTGAGCTAGTTGGGGGACAGCTGGGTTGTGTTTCCTTTTGAGGGTAGCGGTTGTTATGCCAGCTAGGGTTGGTTGTTTGACCATTCTGCCTGTTTTGTCCGGATCTGTCGTTGTTGTTGTTGTATCCATGGTATCCTCCTACTGCATTCACTTCTACCGGTTCCTTTTCTATTAATGTCGGGCATGCGTCAGTTTTGTGGTCCGTAGACCCACACAATTCGTAAGGCTTAACTGGAACTGGTTGTCTACGTAGGAACTGAATCATCATCTCCTTTAATTGTCTCATTTCTTCTGACATGGAATTTACTGATGTCTCGGCTTGTGCTACGTTTTTTGTTCGGGAGAATTCATCTTGGCGAGTAGTCTCCTCTCTAAACCGGGCATTTTCAGCAACGTTGGCGATGAGGTTCCTTATGCCGCTCAATGATAGATTCATCATGGATCCTCCAGCTGAGGCATCCAGAAGCATTTTGTCTAAGGGTCTTAATCCATCAATGCGGTACTCGATGATGAGTTTCTCGGGCAGTCCAAGGGTACAGCAGCTTCTCTCCAGGTGGTTGAACTTTTCCAGGTAATCGTACATGGTTTCATTGGGCCCTTGCTTGATGTCTTGTAATTGCCTCCTTACTTGCATTGCTCTTCCTGTCAGGTAATATTTGTCTAGGAATTTCCCTTGCATCTGAGCCCATGTTCTGATGCTACCGGAAGGCAATGAAAGGAACCAGTCGTTTGCCGCGTCAATGAGGGAAAATTAGAATGCCTTCAACTTGAAGTCGTCTATACTCACTCGATTGGGTTTTAGATTTTGGCAAATGCCGTGTAAGCATTGGAGGTGAGTTGTTGCAGATTCTCCGTGTGCTCCTGAGAACTTCGGCAAGCTATGGGCCACTGATGCGTTGATGGTAATGTATTCCAGTTCAGGGCCCTCGTAGATGCACCATGGTTGCGTTTCGAAATCTGGGGCATTAAGCTCTCTCATTGTAGGTGCGCGGTAGTTGTTATTCCCATAGTAGTCGTCGAAGACAGGTTCTTGCCTAGGCACTTGTCGATGTTGAGGGGGTGGGGGATATCTAGGGGGTTGTACAGGACCAGCTGCATTTCGGTCCTCGGGTGGTTCTTGGTTTCTTCTGATGGCCTCCCTATCTCGAACTCTTCGGTTTCGCATGATTTGTTCCGGATCATCGACAAATGGAAGCGGCACCTCATTGTTTCGATCGAACAGATTCATCTCGTCATCATCCTGGTAGTCATGGTGGCTTTCTTCGCGAGACAGGGTTGTATTGAGGTGATTTCGAGAATTGGGAGAGAAAGAGAGAAAAGAACAGCTAATCCGATGGCTAATTCCCTGGCAACGGCGCCAGTTTTGACGGAGCCCACCGCACTGTCGTTAAGGTGCGGTGTTCTCTGTGCAAAAGCTAATTTATATTCCGCTACTCGTGACCTTACTACTGGGTAGCAAGTGGTAAGTAGGGGTCAAACCCAAGGGAATTAGGGGGATAAGTTGTTCTTTGAGGGATTTGTACAGGATGAGAGCGTTTTTTAGGTTGATTGAGTTTTAGTGAGGAAAAGTAAGTGCCTTTTTTTGGTTGGTTTTGGTTTTTAGTGCGGAAAAGTAAATTACAGAAAAGTAAATACAGAAAATAAATAGAAGAAGACTTACAGCGGGTGATGCGTGATTGGCAAGTCCTCCGGAAGGTGAGCGGTTGATAGAGCAGTTTATACTAAGAAAGTAAATGCAAGGGGGTTTGAATCTCAGGAAAGCATTCGGTTTCTGGGGCCTTGTATCATAGCCTGTTTATCATTGGCTCTTAGTGATCCTTCTAAGTATTCAAACGTGCATCAAGGCCATTCCAAGCACTCGATTTGCCACACTGTCTAATCTTTTGCAAAAGTGTTCGATAGTGAATCGAAGCCATTCCAAGCACTCAACTTGCGACACCGTCTAGTCTTTTGCAAAAGTCGTAGAGCACTTGTTCTACTTAGACTAATACCCCATTCCAAGGTATATTAGCCTGTGTGCATCCATTTGGTCAGTCATTGACGGAGCCCACTGCACTGTCGTTAAGGTGCAATGTTCTCTGTGCAAATAAATTTATATTTTCCGCTACTCGCAACTACACTACTGGGTAGCAAGTGGTAAGTAGGGTTCGAACCCAAGGGAATTAGGAGGATACGTTGTTCTTTGTGGGATTTGTACAGGATGGGAGCATTTTTTAGGTTTGATTGAGATTTTAGCGGTTATGACTAAGTGACTTTTTTTGGTTGTTTTTGGTTTTGAGTGCGGAAAAGTAAATTACAGAAAATAAATACTGAAAAGTAAAAAGAAAGACTTACAGTGGGTGATGCGTGATTTGCGAGTCCTCCGGAAGATGAGCGGTTGGTGATTGCAGATGATCGAGCAATTTATAAAAGTAAATACTGGGGGGTTTTGTAATTCAAGGAAAACATTCGGTTTCAGGGGCCTTGTATCATAATTGTTTATCATTGACCGCTAATGATCATACTAAGTGTTCAAAGATGAATCGAGGCCATTTCTAAGCGCAAGACTTGCAACATCGTTTAAAACACTTGTTCTACTTAAGACTAATTCCTCCTTTCGAAGTATCTTAGCCTTATGTGCATCCATTTGATCTTCTGTTACGATTTCCCAAAATGGTTTTTAAGATAAGTCGAACTCCTCAGATAAGTTTTGCTTGTTACAGCTTCCACTTACCGAGTATGTTCACGAATTCCCACGGAAGAGCTTTGCTTGTTACATCTTCCACTCAACCTTGGAAATTCTGATTATATATGGCACATAGAACAAGTTTTGAACACAAAGATGTACTAGGTGCAGGGTCTAAAACATTTTACAATACAAGTACACCCCTTTAACCGAATAAAGAGTTTAGCTACGAATATCCATAGAGGTGGATACCATAGCTAAATACTCGGGGGTTTTTTGAAAACAGTAAGAGGAGAGGGGGTGGAATACTCAAGAACCAACAGGAGTATTCCTAATTCATACTGAATACTCAAGAACCAACAGGAGTATTCTCTACAGTATTATAATACTCAAGAATCGACAGGAGTATTATAATTTCAAACCGTTATAATACTCAAGAACCAACAAGAGTATTATTTCATAAACCAAACTTACAAAGTAACAAACTTAGAGAGAGAAGTGTATTATGATTTTTGGATGATTGAAATGAGGAGGAGATGGCTCCTTTTATAGGCTAAGGGGAGGAGAATGGAGGGTGGAGATGGTGGCATGTGGTGTTGCATCCAAGGGAGGAGGAGATGGGGAGGAGATTGTGGAGGAGAAGGCCACACATGTCAACTTCTTGTGGCTTCTTCCCATAGCCGCCGGTTGCAAGTCTTAAAATGGGGAGGTTTTCCTCCCTTGGCCACCCCTTGCCATAAGCCACCGGTCACAAGGAGGAGGAGGAGGAGTTTGCCACCCATGAGTCATCCAATCCTCCCAAAGCCACCGGTCACCTTGGCAAATGGATGAGTTTTGACATTTTTGTGCAGTCTTTTCACAAAACTATCAGTCCAATTTCACTCTGGTCTGACTTTGGTTGTTCCTCGGTTGGATTTGTATTGAGTAATTCAATGTCAGGATCTTGAGATTTCTTCATTCAGCGTCTGATCTTGACCTTGGAATGACTCGTAACATCTTTTCAGCATAAAATCCTCTCCTTAGCGTGTTTTCTCTCTAAGCGCAAAAATACCCTGTAGAAATATATCGGGACTAACAAGTAGAAGTTAGATAGACAAACAGTCTAATTTGGTGGGTTTTACTGTGTATTTAATTCGTATAATTATGGTCCATCAGATTACCCCACACTTTTAGTTGTTCGTCCCGAACAATGCTATTAAAGGGCGGCACACTAAGTAAGTTTGTTGAAATATGAAAATTAGACTGTGGTACTAGATTTATCCTAATTCATGCATTACTTACTTATTACCAAATTGAACTGTGTAAATAAATAGAAGAAACTTGATACTTGTACCTCCGTGCTGAGATGCAAATTATTCTGGATGTTTCGGGAGGTAGCCCTTTTTAGGCTCCTGGACTGCAACCTCTGGACCGTCTCGCACTATATGGGTTCCTTGTAGCTTTCTCTAGTACGTGATTTGGTTCGGGTTTCAATGGTTTGAGTACTTTGATTTTCTTTTGGCGAGGGACTGCTTTTGTAGTGAATCGGCCTTTGGCCTTTGATTTGACTCTTTGAGTACTTCACTTTTTGTTTGGTTAAAACCTTCACAATTTTGGGCCTTTAGCCTCTTGATTTGCTTCTTTGAGCTTTTTGCGTCTTTGTGACTTGCTAGTCCATTTTCTCAAGCCTTTTTGGGAGGTCCAATCATCGCCCGCAAGCCTATGGAAATACCTCCCCGCTCCTCTCATCCTTGTCATTTCGCGCGGGTCAAGATGAGGGTCGCTCATCGATTTTCTCGGCTACTTTGACTAGAGAGAGGACGGTCTGATTCCCGTCCTCGCCTTTTTTTCTTTTTTGCATAAACACTGCATGGCGGAGATGACTTCAATCTTCACTGAAACCCGAAGTGCAGCCTCCACTGACTTCGAAAACCATATAGTTAGATTTGATCCTTCAATTGCTTGCCAAGCCTCTCTAGGGCATTTCTATCAACTCCACATCCCTAGTTTATCTCAGCACAAAGGGACAAATGAGAAGTTACGTTCCAAGTTTTTAGACAGTTGAATTTTCACAAGGTAAATGCATGAATTTTAGATCTATCTTTTTCACATTATTAAGTTCATATTTTCAAAAAGATAATATTAAAAAAGAAAAAGAAAAACATGTTATTTATTTATGTACACATGCGGATCTCACCCCACACTTTTGAACGAAGGCGTGCCTTTCAGCACTACTTAGTTCAAAAGCCATGCAAGCAGACAATTACGAGAAGGAAATGATATTTAAGGAAAGGTAAGATCAGAACTCCCTTTTTGTGTCGAATGACATGGCATGAGGCTGGATAATCGAGGGAGTTCGGCTGGGGCCTTGAACTCTCAGCGCAGGCCCAGTAAATTCACGGAAGCTGCCTGGCTGATCCGATCGTGCTCCAAAAACAAATTCCTAAATAGTCAAATCATTCTATGCACCAAGTGGGTGAGAGCGACTTATTGACAAAAAACTGAAATAAAAGACAGAAATTAAGATAGTGTCGGGTTACCTCCCGACCAGTGCACTTGTTTAACGTCGTTGGCTCGACAGTACCTTATTCCTGGATCACTGGTTGGGGTCCCATGGGTGGCTTAGGTCGTATTTCGCCACTGTTCCTGTGTTGTTTCTTGCCTTGCCTTTCCTTGATTTCTTGTGAGATGATGTGCTTGGGTCCTATTCCTGTTGTTCTGGTGATTTCTCCTTCCAACGTCTCTGAGAAGGCGAGGGACCCTTGACCACTAGCTTCTTGAACTGGGTTTTTTGGTGTTTAGCGCTGCCTTGTCCAGTCATGGTGAAAACATGCTCCATCGAGGAGTCGTTCTGCTCAGGCCCTTTTCCCATCCTCTTTTCAGCCTCTTCATGGATCACATAGTTTTCAGCGATTTGTCTATTGATCGAGGGGAAAAGTAGGGAAGCTTGCATCTTAAGGCTTGGTTCTGCCTCATCGTGTCTATTTGTGAGGAACTGGTCATAGATGGTTTCGGCTGCTTGGGTGATCATAGCTGGGTATGGCATTGGCAGCATGTCGGTGGTATTCTGGACTTCTTCCATTGCTGACACTTCCTCGTTGCTCCCGACACTTTCTATATCCCAGTCTTCTGATGGCTCGGGAGTTTCTTCTGATGGCTCGGGAGTTTCTTCTTCTGTTTCTGGACCAGCCTCTTGCATTTCTCTATCAGCTTGGGGCATTCGTTTTGTGGCTGCGGCCAGGTCATTTATGAGGTACCACATGTCTGCCAGGGAGAAGTTCCTGGCTGATCTCCTCATTGCTTCGTTAATCCTTGTTAGATCATCGGCCTTCATCCCACGAAGAAATTTTTGAAGCAGAACTTTCTTCGTGAATCCATGGTGCGGGCAGTTTGAGACGATGGTGTCATAGCTCGTGTAGTATTCATCCAAAGTCTCATCCCGGGATTGTTTAAGGCTCATGATTTTTTCTCGGGTTTGTTGTCGTAAGGATGGGGGGGAGAATTCTCGTAGGAATGGAACGCAGAGGTCCACAAAATGTGCTGCACTACTAGAGGTTGACGTATAATACCAGATCGTTGCAAAATCAGTTAAAGAAAATTTAAAGCATTTAAGTTTAAACTCCTCTAACATTTCATTTGCAGGTTTTATGAGGTGGCAAACGTGGTGAAAATTTTGGCAGTGTTGTAATGGATCTTCTCCATCCGTACCTCCAAACAGAGGGAGATGTCTTGTTGTCCATGCATATGAAGGGGGTTGCGTCATGAGGACATGGAAGGGAAAGAACAGCTTATCCGATGGCTAATTCCCCGGCAACGGCGCCAATTTGACGGAGCCCACTGCACTGTCGTTAAGGTGCAATGTTCTCTGTGCAAATAAATTTACATTTTCCGCTACTCGCAACTACACTACTGGGTAGCAAGTGGTAAGTAGGGGTCGAACCCAAGGGAATTAGGAGGATACGTTGTTCTTTGTGGGATTTGTACAGGATGGGAGCGTTTTTTAGGTTTGATTGAGATTTTAGCGGTTATGACTAAGTGACTTTTTTGGTTGTTTTTGGTTTTGAGTGCGGAAATATAAATTACAGAAAATAAATACTGAAAAGTAAAAAGAAAGACTTACAGTGGGTGATGCGTGATTTGCGAGTCCTCCGGAAGATGAGCGGTTGGTGATTGCAGATGATCGAGCAATTTATAAAAGTAAATACTGGGGGGTTTTGTAATTCAAGGAAAACATTCGGTTTTAGGGGCCTTGTATCATAATTGTTTATCATTGACCGCTAATGATCATACTAAGTGTTCAAAGATGAATCGAGGCCATTTCTAAGCGCAAGACTTGCAACATCGTTTAAAACACTTGTTCTACTTAAGACTAATTCCTCCTTTCGAAGTATCTTAGCCTTATGTGCATCCATTTGATCTTCTGTTACGATTTTCCAAAATGGTTTTTAAGATAAGTCGAACTCCTCAGATAAGTTTTGCTTGTTACAGCTTCCACTTACCGAGTATGTTCACGAATTCCCACGAAAGAGCTTTGCTTGTTACAGCTTCCACTCAACCTTGGAAATTCTGACTATATATGGCACATAGAACAAGTTTTGAACACAAAGATGTACTAGGTGCAGGGTCTAAAACATTTTACAATACAAGTACACCCCTTTAACCGAATAAAGAGTTTAGCTACGAATATCCATAGAGGTGGATACCATAGCTAAATACTCGGGGGTTTTTGAAAACAGTAAGAGGAGAGGGGGTGGAATACTCAAGAACCAACAGGAGTATTCCTAATTCCTACTGAATACTCAAGAACCAACAGGAGTATTCTCTACAGTATTATAATACTCAAGAACCGATAGGAGTATTATAATTTCAAACCGTTATAATACTCAAGAACCAACAAGAGTTTTATTTCGTAAACCAAACTAACAAAGTAACTAACTTAGAGAGAGAAGTGTATTATGATTTTTGGATGATTGAAATGAGGAGGAGATGGCTCCTTTTATAGGCTAAGGGGAGGAGAATGGAGGGTGGAGATGGTGGCATGTCATGTTGCATCCAAGGGAGGAGGAGATGGGGAGGAGCTTGTGGAGGAGAAGGCCACACATGTCAACTTCTTGTGGCTTCTCCCCATAGCCGCCGGTTGCAAGTCTTAAAATGGGGAGGTTTTCCTCCCTTGGCCACCCCTTGCCATAAGCCACCGGTCACAAGGAGGAGGAGGAGGAGTTTTCCACCCATGAGTCATCCAATCCTCCCAAAGCCGCCGGTCACCTTGGCAAATGGATGAGTGTTGACAGTTTTGTGTAGTCTTTTCACAAAGCTATCAGTCCAATTTCGCTCCGGTCTGACTTTGGTTGTTCCTCGATTGGATTTGTATTGAGTAATTCAATGTCAGGATCTTGAAATTTCTTCGATCAGCTTCTGATCTTGAGCTTGGAATGACTCGTAACATCTTTTCAGCGTAAAAACCTCTCCTTAGCGTGTTTTCTCTCTAAGCGCCAAAATACCCTGTAGAAATATATCGGGACTAACAAGTAGAAGTTAGATAGACAAACAGTCTAATTTGGTGGGTTTTACTCTGTATTTAATTCGTATAATTATGGTCCATCAGTCATTCCCGAGCAACCAAATGGTGTTTTAGAAAGGTCAAACTCCTCAGATAAGCTTTGCCATTCCAAGCATCCACTTATCCGAGTATGTTTACGAACCCCACGGAAGAGCTTTGCCATTCCAAGCATCCACTCAACCTTGGAAGTTCTAACCTAATATATGGCACATAGAACAAGTTTTGAATACAGAGAAGAAGCTCTAAGAATTGCCTAAAACATTTTATGATACATGTACACCCCTTCAACCGAATGAAGAGTTTAGCTACGATTATCCATGGAAGAGGATATCATAGCTAAATACTCGGGGGTTTTTGAAAGACAGTAAGTAAAGGGGAATACTCAAGAACCAACAGGAGTATTCCCAAATCCTATTTGAATACTCAAGAACCAACAGGAGTATTCTCTAAAACTGTTATAATACTCAAGAACCAACAGGAGTATTATTTCAAACTGTTATAATACTCAAGAACCAACAGGAGTATTATTTCAAACCAAAGCTTACAAATGCCAAACTTTCTAGAGAGAGAAGTGAATTGTGATTTTGGGATGGATGTGGATGAAGGGGAGAGGCTCTATTTATAGCCATGGAGGATGGAGGAGAAGATGACACTTGGTACAAGATGATTGGAGGAGCAAGGATGTGGAGGAGGAGGGGACAAGTGGCAAGCTCCCATGGTGAGCTCCATAGCCGCCGGTGGCTTTTGGTGTGGAGGGGAGGAGCCGCCCCCCCCCCCCCATGTGGCACAAGAGGAGTGGTTTGTGGCTTTGTGATCTCATTCCAAAAAGCCATCGGTCTATTTCAGCTCCGGACTGACTTTGGTTGCTCCTCGGTTGGATTAGTTTTGAGTAATTCAATGTCAGGATCTTGAGATTTCTACATTCAGCGTCTGATCGTGACCTTGGACTGACTCGTAATATCTTTTCAGCGTAAAATCCTCTCCTTAGCGTGTATTCTCTCTAGAGTCCAAAATACCCTGTAGAAATATATCAGAACTAACAAGCAAAAGTTAAATAGACAAAAGGTATAATTTAGTGGGTTTAATTGTGTTTATGATTCGTATAATTATGGTCCATCAGCGACTGAGCTTGAGATGTGCCAAAGGGCAACTATATGAGCTTGGTTGAGCTTTGGGAAAGTCCCTTGAACTTGGTTGAGGTTTGGTTTCAAACCAAAAGATCATACGATGTGAATAGTATGCCCTAACCGGGAAATAAGTAGTTTGGTTGGACTTCGCCGGATTTTGACCGGAGTAGGGCTAAAATGACCGGAGCAAGGTGGTGGTTGGATGAGGCATGATCGGAGCATCGCCGGAGGTCGATTGGACCATGGCCGGAGCTTGGCCGGAATATGGCCGGAGCTACCGGAATTTTTGGCCGGAGGTGATTGGGTCGAGGATCATGGATTCTGAATGACAAGGCAAAGATAAACATGTTTCATCAAGGAAGTTAGGCCTGATTCTGGCCAGAGCATGGTCATGGCTCGGGGTTGAAGTTTTCCTCGGGCCCTTGGTCGACCGGGCCCAGGCGCTGCTCTCGGCGCGGTCCTGGTCTTCTCGGACTTGGCTCTCGGCGCTCTCGGATGTGGGTCTCAGCACTTGTCTCGGCACGGGCGCTCGGATCGGCATGGGTGCTCGGCTCTCTCGGCACGGGTGCTCGGCTCGCTCGGCACGGGCCCTGGAACCTCTCGGCATGGGTGCTCGGCTCTCTCGGCACGGGTGCTCAGCTCTCTCGACACGGGCCCTGGGACGCGGCCTTGGACCTCTCGGCGCTGGGACCTAGGACGCGGCCCGGTAGTGAAACTTGGTCCCGGCTAAGCTCTTCGGTCCCCGGCTGGGCTCCCTTGACTTGTAATCTATTTTTGGTTTAAGAACCTCCTTTTTAGCTCGTTTTCTCTCTAAACCTCAAAATAGCCTGTACAACAAAAATGGAACTAACAAGTAAATGTTGTTAAGACAAAGTGTCTAATTTGGTAGGTTTAACTATCTTAATGAATCATATAAATATGGTCCATCATAGTGTGATATTTAATATCGTCAATGAGATTGGTTTAACTCGGTTGTATACCGACTTCCGAAACCAATCTAGAGAGATATTGAATTTTAGCTAAATGATATTGGCTGAACTCGGTTTATACTGACTTGCGAAACCAATCTATTGTGATTTTGAATTGTGTTTCAATGTGATTGGTTTAATACTATTACACATCGTCTTGAGAAACCAATCTAGTTTGACATAAATTTTGGTTCAATGTGATTGGTTTAATTTGGTTTCATACCGACTTAAGAAACCAATAATATGATATGGAATTTCAGTTCAATACAGTTTATCAAATTCGGTGAACTGTTGGTCAATTTTGGTTGAATTTTTGACATTGGTCAACTTGAGTCAACCTTAGTTGAGCCTTTGACATCAGTCAACTTATGTTCAACTTTAGTTGATATATTGACTTCGGTCAACTTGTGGTCAACTTAAGTGGAAATATGACTTTTCCAGCTTGAGTTAACTTAAGTTGAGTTTTTGACATTCGGTTAACTTATGGTCAACTTTAGTTAAAATTTGACTTCGGTCAAGTTTGATCAACTTTGGTTGAATTTGACGTGATCAATTACATTTGAGATTTGACCATAGTCAACTTGGGTCAAATGCAGTTGAGATTGGATTTCTGTCACTTATGGCTCGGATGAGAAATTGTATATTGATGCAATTTTAGTTTGATATATTTTAGATCGGTCAAATTTTGGTTCAATTGAACATCGGATCAATTGAAACCTGGTTGACAAATTGTATGCTGGTTCAATTTGGTTTATTACCAATTGATTGCAGTTGGTCTGACTGTTTAGTTCAGGTCGATTCAGTTGTTTATGGTTCAATTTTGCTGGCTCAGACTGGTCTCTTGTTTGGAACCATAATTGAGAGGAACCAACATTACAATTGAGACTTTACTTGTATGATAAGACATTCGATATTTGGGCTGACATAACAAAGGGGTTGATTGAAACGGAATACATGACCACTTCCGTGGCATATCCATGGAGACTGCCTTATTTCTTATGTTAGGATACATGTGTGCAGTAATTTAGGCCTCCGCACATTAGTATTCAGCGTGACTGCATACATATCCGTGGTGATAAATGTGTGACGATCTTTAGTATTTTGATGTGAATAGTAAATCCATTCTCCGATGGTTTATTATTTGACATCCCTTATCATCAATGTTTGATCACTAAACAAGATGCCCTTGTAGTTAATACCATAGTCCTCCGAAGTGCTTTTGATGGTGCTCGGTATCTTGTGAATGTCATTATCTTCTTTTAAAGTTTTGGTTTATGTAATGGTTTAGTTAAATCGATAGACTTGTCTCTAATGATCATGTTCTGTCCTATTGTTTGAAACCATGAACTTCTTTGGAAAACCAACACCATTTAGTCTCTAAATTTGACATTCCTACTGTGGACCGATATCTTACATATGTCTGTTGAAATAGAAAACACGATCACCTCGGTGATGTGTCCGCATAGGTTGGCACGGTCTATTATATCAGAAGTGTATAGCTTGTTTGAATATTGATAGACCCTCCGAAAAGTCAATATTTAATGTAGCTACAAACGTACTTAGTGAAAAATAGTTGATGATCTCTAGTTTTCGATGTGAGTAATAAATCCATCCACCGATGGTTTATTATTTGATATCACCTTAAATATTTATTCACGGTAACAAGATATCACTTACAGTTAATACCACTGTCCTCCGACTTGCTATTAATGTGTGCCGATATCTTGTGAATGTCATGATATGCTTATAAAGCTTATTTTATTTAATGCATAGTATATGACATGCATGATTATGGTATTGGTAAGCATGTTTATTGGTTTGACTTGTTCTCTGTTTGAGAAATATCTGCGACATTTTGGTACTTCATTACACAATTGTGTATTGCATATCATCCTTTTGAAGGTGCATACAGTTTTGTGGCTGAATTTCCATGCGGGTCTTATATTGTATATATGTTGTGTGGAATTCGAAGACATTAAAATTCATACTTTCATTGGTGAGATTTTGAATCTCATAATTCTTGAGAAAATTGAGTTGGGGGAGATATGGTTGATGTATTGTCATTGAAGAGAAAGGTGTCTCTTATTACGATATGATTGATTAAATTCGCATGCATGTTCGGGATAATCAATCACAAGACAATGTCTATTTGTTCTCCAGTCTAGATACTGATTATTTTAGTAGGACAAACTCAACTACCTCAAGAATATGTATTATTACTTCCGAGTCAGATACGATTTGGTGTATGCTTTTAGTTGATGATATTCATGTTTGTTGTGTTGCCATCTTGCTTGGTTGGAGATGAAACACAAATTATAGCTGGTGTGTATATTACGGGTCAGTGGGAGTGAGATATGATTTTTTTACGTATGGAACTTGTGGTACACACATTCACAATTGAGACATGTGTGGTCTCATTTACTTGTTGAAGTATGTATGCATTCGGAAGTTACATACATGATAATGTTGTACAGATATTTGAGGATTTCACTATTGAATTCATTATTTAGAGAACATGTGACGAACGTGCTCAATTTGATTATACCATATTCTGTTGGCAACTAGAGATAGTCAATGCGATAACATTGATATCGATATGCTACTTGTAATTAAGAGATACAGAGTGAATATATAGAGCATTTTGTAACAAACTCCGTTGCGAACCCGTTTAATAAAAGGGATTACTATCCGAGGTCTTTCAGTGGCATACTGATCATATGCCAGTTACCTTATTTGAGGATATTCATATTCAGTGGGAGTTTGTCTTGTGCGCTGCTCTATGTTGAATGTACATTTTGATATATACTATCGAATTATGTTCTGCAGAATTGTTGTTGCTAGTATGCACTCTGTGTAATGTTGTTGATCTCGCTTTAGGGACCAGTTGGAAATAGACATGTGAGGTCACAGTTCATGTAATTTCCATCCTGCACACTCATGATGAATCCATGTCATTTAATTATGTTGGCATCCGTGACAAGCTCAATCGAGTATCGATGATGCATATGAAGGCTGCCTTGATCCTATGTCAGCATAGTTAATGGACCAGATAGGGGATATACCTTTATCATATGATAGCAGTTTAGAGTGCACTTTTGTTATACATTTATTATTTACACATGTGACCCAGTGGGAGATTATTGGGTTAATTTTATAAATTAACCAATTATATGGGGTCACACATGTAAATAAAATGAATGTGATGTTCCCTTGAAGTGGCATGTATTTGGCAAAACGTAGTTAGAAAGTTTGAGCAGGTGTTCATGGGGAGTTCGAACAATATCCTGGTACTCCTGTACAGCGTGATCAAGACGCGAGGATATTTCTCGGAAGATATTGGACCACAAAGATTTCGTCAAGTTGAAGACGGCCAGCGACTTATTCGAGCAATAGATATTCGAATGAATATTTACATTAAGGCGGCAAAGCTTACTTGGGCAAGAAGACTTCGGATTATCTTCCAATCGATTCAAAAGATATTCATCAAATATCTAGGAATATTTCCTAAATATTTGATGGGATTATCTTGTGCGAATTAGGGTTTCGCTCGAGCATATAAATACAATGCAAGAGCAACCCTAATTCTCATCGCTTTCGAAGAACAAATACACACGAACATATCCTACTGATTGACGAAGAAGAAAGCGACGACCGGTTGTGTTTTATCATTGGAAACACATCGGTGCAAGTACAGTCTGTTCAAGTGCAACACAGACTGTCTGAAGCGTATCAACTGCCGCACACAACAAAGGTGAACAAGCTTTCGAGAGAAAGCATCCGAGCTTCTGGAGAAGGTCGAGAACGTTCGGACTGCAGGTTCTGAACGAAGGGGATCGAGGGGAATTGCGGTGAACCTCGGTTGCAAATCTGGGAGACGGAGTATTAAGGTTAGGCTATTACAAGGTGTAAGTGTAAGTCCCTGTGGAATCCCTGTACTCGTAATAAAGATTTGCTGTCCCTTTTTCGGGTGTGGGAAACCCCCCAGAGTAGGCGGAGCTGAATTGGGTTATCAGTCTGTGAGTTCTACTACTTTAGTTTATTTGCTGAACTGTTGTGATACGAGTTCAACCTCTGTCAGTTGAACTGTTGTGCAAAGAGTCCCAGGTCTGTCTCAACAGTACCCTGGACACAAGCTTGAACAGGGGACATAATTTCAATTGGTATCAGAGCTGAACACTCGACACACTGAGTGGGATCCTGAACTGTTCAAGATGACTCTGAAGGAAGGACAAAGCATAACCAGACCCCCGCTACTCGAAGGATCGAACTATGCCACATGGAAGCCCGTGATGAGATCCTTTCTGAAATCTCTAGACGAAAAGGCATGGAAGGCTTTTCTGAAAGGGTCGACGGAACCCATGATGAACAATCTCACTGGAGAACCGATCGCCAAACCAGAAGCTCTGTGGACAGAAGAGGAGGACAAAGCTTCCATGGGAAACTCAAAGGCTATGAACGCAATTTTCTCGGCCGTATATGAAAATGTCATGAAGCTAATCATCAACTGTGAAGTGGCCAAGGAAGCATGGGATATCCTCCAAACAGCCTTTGAAGGAACGAACAAAGTTCGCAACTCTCGCATGCAAGCGGTCACAACCAGGTTCGAAGAGATGATGATGAAGGAGAGTGAAACCATCACTGAGTACAACACCAGAGTTCTGGAACTGTCCAACGAGGCGTCTGCACTAGGGAAACCCATCGATGAAGAAAGATTGGCCAGTAAGGTCCTGAGGTCTCTTCCTCCGAGCTTTGCCATGAAAGTCACGGCCATTGAGGAAATGCATGATATCACCACACTGAAGCTGGACGAGCTAATGGGTTCTCTCAGAACTTACGAGATCAATCATGACTTCCAAATCGGAGAAGAGAAGGGAATCGCTCTCAAAGCATATATGACGGCAGACAAACTGGATTCTGGCTGCACCACTGAGCAACTGGCCATGATGGCACAGAACTTTGGAAGAATGGTGCAAAAAATCAACAGACGTGGTCCAGAACAAGGTCAGTCTTCATCAACTAGTTACCGAAACTGGAAATCCGGCAGGGCAAGGTCTACCGATTCGAGGCAAGACTTGTCTGACAAAGGAAAAGAAGAGATTCAGTGTCATGAATGCAAGGGTTTTGGTCACATTGCTTCACAGTGTGCAAACACTCTCATGAAGAAAAAGGCGATGGTGGCGAGCTTCAGCGACAGTGAGTCAGATGAAGAAAAAGAAGGTGAAACCACCAACTTTGTGGCCTTCGTCACAACTCTGGATGAATGCAGCAGCACCAGTGAAACTGTTCCATCTCAGTTGGAACTCCCAGGTGAAGACCCCTCAGACAGTGACAATGAAGAACTCACGCAGGATTCTCTGGCTCAAACATATAAAGATCTATATGAGAAGTGGCTACTTCTGATCAAGATCAACAAGAAGCTAAATGACACAGTGGCAAGCGTCACTATGGAAAAGGACAAGGTATGGCAGGAGGTCGAGATACTGCTAACACTAAAGGTGGAACTGGAAGGTACAATTAACTCACTGAATTCTCAACTGGCTGAAATAAAGCAGGAAAGGCTGGATCTTCTTGCTCAGAAAATAGAACTCCTTGGTACTGTCTCCTCACTGAAAGTCGAAATGGAGAAGGATCGGGACACTCATCCTGTAGGCATGGCGGGTCTGAGAAAAACCATCATAGACCTGCAGCGCAAAGAAATGTTCCAACTAAGGAGGGTACAACAGCTGGAACTTCAGCTAGAATCTGAGAAGATGGAACACTCTGACACTAAGGAGGAACTCAATCACCTCAAACAGTCGATAAAAATGCTTAACTCTGGCACTTAAAACTTAAATGATATTCTCAGATCTCAGGGAATGGAGTCCGGACATAGAGGATTGGGGTTCACAGGAGAAGGCAGCTCAAAAGGTACAATGTTTGTTAAAACAAGACCGGTGTCGGAACAAAAGTCAGAACAGAAGGTGAGACAGCACCCCAGACGGAAAATAGACTTGCACCAAGAACAACCCAATCAAAGAAGGGCCGGTACGGTGCACTTCGGCTCTCACTCAGCGCAAATGAAAGAATGGCGCACTTGCTAGTATTGCAATCAGATGGAGCACATCAAACTGAAGTGTCACCTGTTTCAGGCCGAACGACATGCTTTCCATCAACGAACCATACCGCAACAGAAACAAGTCTGGGTTCAAAAGGAAGACCGAAGCGTTTGCATGGTGGCCTGTTACATCTCAAGCTACACATCGCATGATAGTTGGCACTTCGACAGTGGATGCTCCGCGCACAAGACAGGTAACTCTCAATATCTTACCCATATTAGACCTGTTGAGCAGATGTGGTTTCTCACCTTCGGGGATGGTGAAAAGGGTCAGGTGATCGGCTGTGGGACATTGATGGTTCCGGATCTCCCTGCACTCAAGAACACCCTTCTTGTCAAAGGACTGACCAGGAATCTTATCAGCATTAGTCAACTGTGCGACGATGGACACTATGTGTCATTTTCAAGCTACTCATGTCTTGTACTAGACCAGAATGGTGATACACTGATGAAAGGAAAAAGGGATGCCAACAACTGCTATACTATTAGGATGGGTCTGACGGATTCAATGAACAACGAGAACCATGGCCAGCAACCGGTTGCTCTTACATGTGCAAACACCCAACATAGTTTTCTGCGAGGGGGAGTGGATAAGACCTTGCACACAAGATATGATTGGAAATGCGCACAAATCAATGTTGCCGGGTGTCCCAGGAAGCTGTTGAATCAGAAGGTGGCACAGTTACGGAAGGAGTTCGTACACTACCCACAGAAATGTGCCCGGAGCCGTACAAGAAAATATGAATGCTCACGGAAGATGGTAACTCTGAGGCAGCATACCTTTGTCAACCCCTATGGCAGGTCACGGAGTGGAACACCCAGATCCCCAGGGGGGTCTATGTGGTGTAAACCACTGAAAGCATCCGACGGTGGTCAGTCATAGTCGAATCTCCAGCTGAATAGTTGGACTGACCACCCAATAAAGAGAGCTGGAACAGAAGTCTCGACAGCCTAAATTTTTTTTTAAAAATATCCTTGAAGATTTTATTTCGGATTATGCGGGAATAGACAGTTTTGGAAAGCTGAAGAGTCATATAGGAAAATTTGATTTTTGAAAAATCAAATTCATTCCCCGAGTATCATCTTCTCACTCTCGAAAACCCTAGAACGGAACTCTCCCTCTCAACTGCTCCTTCCTCAACCGACAATGGTGAACACCAGGAAGTCAGCAAATTCCAGTGCTAAATCTACAGAGAAAAGCAAAGAAAGCATGCAGACCTCAAAGGTGTTGGCGGCGAAATCAAAGATTCCGAAATCAAAAGCTGCGAAGATGAAAAAGGCGTCGCCTTTACACTCTGCCACCGAATCGTTGGCCAAAGAAATGTCTGCTGAAGGAGTTACCGCTGAAATTTCTCAGACGGCCACAGTGGATTCAACTCCACAAGTTCGTCTGCAATCTAAGGTAAATCCCATTATTCCTTTTGATTCTGCGAATACCTTCGTTGTTGAAAAATCTGTGTTGAATGAAGAAGTAAGAGTGGAGGTTGAGAAGGGTGTTCAGTCGATTGATGGTGATGAAGCCAGTAGGGCTGTAATTGGCGATAATGGTGGTAAGGATGCTGGTTGCGTTAAAGCTGTTGGTGTTGAAACAAGCAGGGCGATGCTTGTTGATGAAGATGATAGAAATCTTGAGAGTAGTAGGGCTGTGACGGTTGACAAAGCCGGTAGTGCGGTTATTAAAAAGAAGTCTGTCAAGAGTGTGGAAGAGGAGGAACCCAGCAAGGGGGCTGGAGGCTCAGGAACGTGGAGAGAAAAGATCTTTGCCACAGGATACATTCCTCCGAAGGCTGGTCGCATGAAGAAGGTGAAGCGGGCAAGTGACTCTCCCAGAAAATATCTAGCCCAGATCTATGCCACTCGAGGGAGGAAGATTGCAATGTCCGATGAAGAAACAGAGAAGTTTATCAAGTCCTCGGGGCAGAGGAATGTGGTGATTAGTGATGCTGATCCATCTGAGAACCAAGGAGTAATTACTGAAGAAGGTTCCAGTTTGGATGCTGAGGCTATGACAGAAGAAATTAATCCATCAGGGAAGACTGATGTGTTGAAAGAATCAGACCCAGCAGAAAGGGATGAGGAGTTAGAGAATTTGTACAAGGACAGTGATGATGTCATGGAAGACCTGGGAAAGGAGAAGAATCAGGAAGTGGCAAGACCGGAAGAAGCTCAGGCTGTTGGAGCAAAAGAATCTGATGCAGAAAAAGCTACAAGTGTTCCATCTATGGAACTAAGTGTTCAGTCTGGTGCTGAGACTGGAAGAGCTGCAGAGAAAGCTGCAAGCGGTTCAACTGTGGAACCCTCTGTTCAGACCAGAGTTCAAACAGCACCAGCTCTAGAGGAAGGTCTGCGTAACCTGGCTGTTGAAGCAGAAGAGTCTACTACTGAAAAAGTCACAAGTGTTTCAACCATGAAACAAGGTGTTCAGACTGAAGTTGAGACTGGAGTAGTTCCAGAGACAGTGATGAGTGAAGAAACAATGACAGTTCAAGATGATCGTCATAGGGATCAGTTGGAGGAAGATGGTCCATCCATTCGTAAGGATGCCTCTACATCAGCAGCAAAAGGTGTTACCCTTTCAGAAGATGACCAAGACAGTGTTCCCCTTGTCAACCTCAAGAGGACAATGAAGGGGAAGGAAAAGAACAAGGTAGCCTTAGCTACAACTACAAAGGAAACAGCTCAGAAGGTTGCTGAAGTAAGCAGTGGTGCAGGGGGAGCTGGCTCTTCCAAGAAAAGGAAGCGCGTTGCTGCAGTTCCCATCTCTGAAGATGCTGGGAGATGTGAAGTCCCAGCCCCTGAATCTGAGACTGTCCCAGTCGGTAAGGTCAGGAAAGGAGTGTGGTTCGTGACTAAAGAAGCGGCGTTGAAATGGGAATGTGTGCTAAAAAGGAAAATCATACCGGAGAGGCTGCTGGATGCATCCAGTTACAAAGGGAAAGAAGTGATTGAGGTACTTAAAGAGTCGGATCTGTTCTGGACGTTGGACAGATGCAAGCCTTTCAACGAACAGCTGGTGCGTGAGGCCATGGCAAACTTGCCTCCAAAGTTTGGGGTCATTGGAGAGGCTGAGTACGGGGTCTTCTATGTAAGAGGAAGAAGGATCAAGATTGATCCAGAGCTGATCAATGTATACTTCTCCATGGACGACCCGGCTATTGATGAAGAAGAATCCAGCTTTGAGAAGATAGTGAGCACCATCACTGCAGGCTCTGTTCAGTGGAGGCCTGAGTCAGTTGTGCATACAGCAGATCTGTCTACTTTCTATTCAATGCTGTTCTTCATAGCGGTGTTCAACTGGAGGCCATCTACTCATCGCTCTACTGTCAAGAAGGACATGGCCCAACTGATTTATCAGATAGGGAACAAGCGGAAGTTCAACCTGGGCAGAATAATGTTCAAACAGATTGCTGAACATGCCACATCGATGAGAACTCTGCACCAGATCTGCTTTCCATCCCTGATTTATGAGCTGATTATTCATCAAGCCCCAGATTTGAAAGCCTCGTCTAATCTCCTTACTAAAGCTCCCAGCAAATTCACAGTGGACCACTGAAGGAGCAAGCCAGGTTATACAAAGGGCGGCATGTGAATGATCTGAAAGGAGGGAGCAAGCCAGGTAAAGAAATTGGGGAATCTAGTCGAGGGGGAGCTAGAATGGGCATGGATGAGAGGAGCAAACTACTGAAGGAACTCTAGGCTATCATTGCTGCGGACAAGGAACAGCGCCGCCGGATTAACAGGCTTGCTCGAGCACTCAGCTACCCCAGTGATGATGAATCAGAAGCTACTGCCTCTGAAGAAGACTCCATTGAAGAAGCTTCCGATTAAAGGTCCATTGAAAAACTAAACCCTCTGAACTTTTTCAAACATTCTGCTCATATGTGCTTGTTCTGGCACAATTTATTTTGCTTGACCGTTCAAACTTGTTGGACCCCTTGTCAGTTTATGGCAAAAAGGGGGAGTAATTTTGAGAGGACAAAATTTGTGTTCCCTCCAGATGTCCAAGTCTAGATAGTTAGCTAGTTTTAGTTATCTAGATGATTTGGTTTTGCCAAAATGCCAAGGGGGAGATTGATGTTCCCTTGAAGTGGCATGTATTTGGCAAAACGTAGTTAGACAGTTCGAGCAGGTGTTCAGGGGGAGTTTGAACAATATCCTGGTACTCCTGTACAACGTGATCAAGACGCGAGGATATTTCCCGGAAGATATTGGACCACGAAGATCTCGTCAAGTTGAAGACGGCCATCGACTTATTCGAGCAATAGATATTCGAATGAATATTTACATTAAGGCGGCAAAGCTTACTTGGGCAAGAAGACTTCGGATTATCTTCCAACCAATTCAATAGATATTCATCAAATATCTAGGAATATTTCCTAAATATTTGATGGGATTATCTTGTGCGAATTAGGGTTTCGCTCCAGCATATAAATACAATGCAAGAGCAACCCTAATTCTCATCGCTTTCGAAGATCAAATACACACGAACATATCCTACTGATTGACGAAGAAGAAAGCGACGACCAGTTGTGTTTTCTCATTGGAAACACATCGGTGCAAGTACAGTCTGTTCAAGTGCAACACAGACTATCTGAAGCGTATCAACTGCCGCACACAACAAAGGTGAACAAGCTTTCGAGAGAAAGCATCCGAGCTTCTGGAGAAGGTCATGAACGTTCGGACTGCAGGTTCTGAACGAAGGGGATCGAGGGGAATTGCGGTGAACCTCGGTTGCAAATCTGAGAGACGGAGTATTAAGGTTAGGCTATTACAAGGTGTAAGTGTAAGTCCCTGTGGAATCCCTATACTCGTAATAAAGATTTGCTGTCCCTTTTTTGGGTGTGGGAAATCCCCCAGAGTAGGCGGAGCCGAACTGGGTTATCAGTCTGTGAGTTCTACTGCTTTAGTTTATTTGCTGAACTGTTGTGATACGAGTTCAACCTCTGTCAGTTGAACTGTTGTGCAAAGAGTCCCAGGTCTCTCTCAACAGTACCCTGGACACAAGCTTGAACAGGGGACATAATTTCAGAATGTGTGTGTTATCATTTAAATAAGCCTAATTAAAGTGATCTAGTTGTGATTTATATTGGCTTATGGATATAATGTCATGAGGGTTATTGTGTAGATACCATTTGGTAATTATCTTTCTATGAGAGGCGGAAAGATAATTATGACAATAGTGGTTGCCCTAGCACACCACTATTTATATGGGTTATGGTCCCCTATCCACCACATCGAAAGACGATCACTTTTCTTGCCCTCTCGGTGGAAAAGTATGAGAGGACTCTGGTGGCGGGATTGGAAGACCTAATCCGGTGTACCCATGTACATGTCTACTTTAGAGGTTACGCTTCCGCATACTCAAGATTATAACGGTACGTTCTCGTTAATTTGAATTGAGTTTACGATCCTGGATGTATTACTGTTGATCTCAGTAATTTATTTCTAACACAATGAACATATCTAAGCTTAAACAAAAGTTAATAGTGTACAAAATCAAACTTTTACCCTCTTTATTTTTATTCCGCATGGGGACCTACACTTAGGACTACATTTAACAAAAATGCACGTGAAAAATAAAACAATATATGTTATAACAAAAAAATCAGATCACGTCGAATGACTTTCAATTTAAGCTTGCAAAAATTTAGTACTAGTGTTTACTTGCGTTTTATGTCTAGACATATTTCTCAATTAAAAACTACATATGTATAGGAAGCATTGCCATTATGCTGTATATTCTTACTTATGGCATACATTTTTCAAAAATTTAATTTTATGTGAAGTTCTCATGTGTAATCTTATGTTTACTTATGAAATAAAGAAAACTTTTAAGCTTATAACACGTGAGCTTATGTTCGTGAGAATGATATGAAATACGTCATTTCCTAATATGCAATTTCTATGTGCCAAAAATGCAGTCTTAAGTTAACATGCACTTAGACACTAGGGACACCTTGGAGAAAGATCTCATATTTATTCGAAATATCTTTGAACACAAAAGGTGTTTTATAAAGCTGAACTATAGATGGACCTTTTTTTATGGGGAGTAGGCCTTTTTATTCGAAATATCTTTGAACACAAAAGGTGTTTTATAAAGCTGAACTATAGATGGACCTTTTTTTATGGGGAGTAGGCCGGTGAATAGTGAAGAGGATCCTCCTATGGAACTTCCTCCTCTGATGAGAGTGCTCTTCACCTGAATTTTCCTACTTTTTCTAGCCTTTACGTCCTATGATGGATTTGCCTCTACCTCTGCATCTCCCATGACTACCACCTCAACATCCCAATCAAACGGCATTTTGTTGATTACATTCATTACTTCCCTCTACATTGTTTCTGAATGGGATGGTTGCTTCCATGTGGCTTTTTTAGTACTTTTACCTATTGTGCTAGCTATATTTTTCATCATCTTTTTGTGGGTTTTGCCTAAGTGAGCTGATTTCCTAAATGCTCTAGGCATTCACCTATTGTAGTGTTACATTTTTTATCCTCGATAAATCCCGTGATCATTCTCTCAATTGATCCAACCGGTGAAAAGTGTTTCTGCTATGGCTGAGGTTGGCTACCATAGACGACGGGTTTTCTTGTCTGGTAGAAAAAGTTGGTGTCATATCGGTTGTTAGGGTTGTATCTAGAACTTCCAAAGTTTCTTGGTGCGTAATTTTCCACCGCATTGACATCTTAACCTTGGGGTTGGGTCAAAGGACAACAATCAGAGTCATGGTTGGCATTACCACAAGTAAAACTTGGTTGACTAAGGGCTGGGTGGGGTGGGGGAACGTTCATTATCTCCAATTGAGCAATTATACTATCTATTTTGTTTGTCAGAGTGGCGATCAAATTTTCTGACTCTATTGCTTGCACGTCCCTACATCCTCCTGGATTTTTGAGATTTCCTTAATCGTTCGCCCCCAGTTGTAAGTTACGAGCTACCTTCAATATTATTGCATATGCTTCTGTCGCATTCCGATCAACTAAGGCTACTACGACAGCATGATCTAGAGTTTGGCAAACGATCAAGGTGCACTTATTATAGAATGTATAAATCAAAAGCCACTTCTCCCATCCATGGTGTAGGAATCCTTTGAAACGTTGTCAACTCTCTTACATTATTTCTCCGAACTGAGCAAAACTACTGATTTGACCAATACATAGCAGTGTTACTAGGAGGGAAGTACTGGTCCATGAAGGCATTAGTTAGGTCATTCTAAGTTTGAAATGACCCTTCCAGTGCCCGTTGAGACATGCTCCGGCTTTTCCACGGTGTGAGAAAGGGAATAAATGAATGTAAATGGGTTCCATTGTTCCACAATTCATTTTAAAGGTATCACACATCACCTGAAGATTTTGGAGGTTGCTACTTGGGTGGCGTGTATAAGATTAACAACTAGGCAAGGGGAACGTGTCACTTAGGTTACTCACAGTAACTTAATCCAATACATGAAATCAAGGGCAGCATAATAATGTAGTGTGGGATTACTAATCCTGTCATAATTGGCCAATTTGAGTCAACCTTACTACATAATAAGTATTGCATTAATTCATGTAATTAGCATTCAAACAAGAGGTCTAGTCAACAACTTACATGCGAGTAAAGGACTACTAGTCCTCTCACAACTAGCTATAAGAGGACAACTTTATTTCTTGAAACCGGGCATTGTTAGGACTACTATCCACTCCTTGCTAGGACGCTTCTTGGTGCTCTTAAATGCTTCTCCTCACCTACTGGAGATTCCTCACCTAATTTGATGAAGTGTTTATCATTCAAATTCAAGTTATTTTGGAATAAGCCATTAGGTTCCTTTTATACTCGCAAAATGGTCATAGGCGGCACCAGGTTCTTGAAGCTACTCAAGCGTTTGTTTCGTAATGTACCAGGCTCACCTAGTATAAAGCTCAGGCGATGCCTTTGGTCCATGTGAACTAACACATTAGCGCGACAAATATCATTCAAAAATATCCTGAAAATCTTAAGTAATGGATCCTAAAAAGTGATATAAAATTTCTAGCAACGTTAAAGGCAACAACAACAAGTGGCTCCTGTTCCACAAGCTTCAAGTGCACCCTCAAGGATAGGATTTATGCTTGCAATAATCCTTCTAAGTCAAGAGAAGAGCGAACAAGAAAACATGGAATTGAAACACGGTATGAAGGCTCCAGTGGATTGACTGGAAACTCACACCAAGATGTCTGAAATCTAAATGGCTCAATAAGTTGATTCTTCCTCAAGGAATCCTGGTAAATTGCTCAATAAGTTGATTCTTCCTCAAGGAATCCTGGTAAATTGCTTGCAAAAAACCGATCTCAACCAAAATGAGCATTGCAACGCGATGACTCCAAGAAGTGGAAATCATTTAGAGGAAGTTCAACCCAAGGGGATTATACAAACTTCAAAGAATATCGGCCAAGCTAGAGCCGATGATTTGGAAATATAAGAGGTGACCCCTATTCCCTTAATCAACAATGGAGGGAAGCTAAGAAAGGAAGTGAGGAACCCAACCCTTATTCGCTTCCAATCCCATTTCGTCAAAGACTAAAAAAGCCCAACAATGAAAAGCAATTTGCCGAATTTATGGAGTTGATGCGAATGTTCTATGTCACACTATCCTTTACCGAGGTAATTACTCAAGCTCCTTCATACCCAAAGTTTCTAAAAGATGTTATTACTTGTAGGAGGAAATTGATGAGCTTGATATGGTTTTCATGAGTGTAGTGCAATCTTACAACATACCATGCCACCAAAGCTCAAGGATCGGGTAGTTTCTCTATATCTTGCTTTATTGGTGGTGTAGAATATGATGTGCACTATGTGTTCTAGATGCTAGCATATACTTTATGCCATATTCTTTGTGCAAAATACTAAATTTGGGTTAACCTTTTCCTACTCATATTACTTTGAGATTGCTAGATTGCTCCTCTAGATTTCCCAAAGAAATACTAGAGGATGTCCTGGTTTGTGTAAGGGAATTATGCATTCCCGTCGACTTTGATATGCTTGAAATATGGAAGAGAGCAAGAAAATCCCTTTACTCTTGGGAAGACCTTTCCTAAGGAATACTAGAGGATGTCCTGGTTAGAGCAGGGGATTTATACATTCCTGTCGACTTTGATATGCTTGAAATGGAAGAGAACAAGGAAATCCTAATACTATTGGGAAGACCTTTCCTACCTACTGCAGAAGCGGTTTGATACAAAAAAGGGGTTTATCATATTAAAAGTCGATGAGGAATAAATTGACTTTAATCTTGACAAAGCATGCAAGAGTCCTAATTCGGTCATAAAAATGAACTTTATTCTAGTGACTCTTTGAATTAATTGATCCTCATACGCTGATTTCTCATGAGCTTGATGAAGAATGTCAGCTACCCTTGGAAATTGATTGTTGGGAAGTATCAAAGATTGGTGATTAGGAAGGGTTGAATGAAGAAAAAGTAAGGGATCTTGCTCGGTAGAGTTAAAACGTCGTTGGACGAGTCTAATTTATGAATTCTTAGGCCTTAGTTCCTCATACTCAGTGATTTTGAATGCTTTTCTTGGTGACAATGTGACATGTAAGTTGTTAAGTGTGCTTAAAAGTTTGAAGAGTGTCATTGGTTATTCCATTGATGACTTGAGCAGGATTAGCCTAAGTTTGTGTATGCACCGCATTCATTTTGAGAGTGATGCTAGGCCATCTAAATAACATCAATGTTGTTTGAATCGTACATTGAATGATGTTGTTAAAGTGGAATTTGTTAAGTTGTTAGATGCCATTGTTATATATGATATAGCTTATTCAGAGTGGCCTAGTACCATACATGTTGTCCTCAATAAGGGAGGAATGACAGTTGTTTAAAATGGGCACGACAAATCGATCTCCACGAGAACCATTACAGGATAGAGGGTGTGAATAGATTATAGAAAGCTTAATAAGGACACCTGTAAAGATCATTATCCATTACCATTCATTGACCAAATGTTAGAAATATTAGCCTTGCATCATTACTTTTGCTATCTTAATAGGTATAGTGATTTCTTCCAAATACCTATTCACTCAAATGATCAAGAGAAAACCACATTTACACGCCCTTTTGGCACATATGCCAATAGGCGAGGGCCATTTGTGTTACGTAATGTACCCACCACTTTTAAACGTTACATGATGGCTATCTTTTCTGAATATACTGACAATATTGTGGAGGTTTTTATGGGTGATTTCTTGGTTTATGGACCTTCATTTAATGCTTGTTTGGAGAACTTGTCTTTGATCTTGAAAATGTGCATTTAAATTAATCTTGTTCATCATTGTGAAAATTGTTATTTCATGTTGGAGGAGGGTATTGTCCTTAGACACAAGATTTCCAATCGAGGCATTGAAGTTGACAAAGTAAAGATTGAGGTTATTTAAATTATGCCCCCACCAAAAGATGTCAAGCGAATTAAAAATTTCCTGAGGCACGTGGGTTTTTACAAACAACTTCATGAAGGATTTTATCAAGATAGTTAGGCCATTGACTAATCTTATATGCAATCACACCAAGTTGATATTTGATGAAGCTTGCTTAGACGCTTTTAGCAAACCAAAGAAGGCCTTGACATCAATTTCATTGTTCGACCTCCGAATTGTGATTTATTTTTTGAGTTGATGTGTGACGCAAGTGACTTTGCAATAGGGGCTATTTTGGGGCAAAGAGTTGACTAAAAGCTTCATGATATTGATTACACAAGCAAGGTCCTAAATAGTGCTCAAGTTAAATATTCAACAATAGAAAATGTGATGTTTGCAATTTTATATGCATTTGAGAAGTTTTGTCAATATCTAGTGGGATACAGGACATTTGTATATACCGATCATGCAGCAATCAAGTACCATCTATCAAAAAGGATTCAAAGCAAACATTCATTAGATGGTACTTCTCCTACAAGAGTTTGATATTGAAGTTAAAGATAAAAAGTAAGTTGAATACCTTGTTACCGACCATTATTCTAGACTTGAAGTTGATGACGAGGTTAAACGTGATGCCACTCCTACTGACGATTCATTCATTGGGGAACAACGTACGAGTATCAAATTTGAATGTTCACTTTTGTACGCTGACATGGTGAATTATTTAGCATGTGGCTATCTCTCTCTATAGCTTACCAAGCAACAAAAGAAGAAGTTCCTCTTTGAAGAAAGACTATACTTTTGGGATGAACCTTTTTTATATAAATTATGCGTTGATTTATATCACAATTTTGTGGCCGAAGAAAAAATGGCTTGTACATAATTTCCATGGTTTTCAATATGGAGGACATGAAAGTGTGATGAAGACCGTCAAGGTGGTGCTTTAATGTGGCTTCTATTGACCCACTCTTTAAGCGCTTGCTTTTGTTAAAGCTTTTGATCATTGCTAAAGGTCCAATAACATATCCAGGAGACAAAAAATCCCCCAACATGGAATCCTTGAAGTTGAAATCTTTGATGTTTAGAGAATAGACTACATGGGAACTTTCGCTTCATCATATGGCAATCAATACTTTTAGTCGCAATTGACTATGTTTTTCTCTCTAGAAATGGGTCTGAAACCCTAGTTTCAAATATGGTCTCGGGGGTCCTCTCTTGAGCTCTCTATTTATAGCACATGGAGAAAAGGTCCAATTTTAAATAGGCTCGAGATGCCAAAAATGGTCTTGCGTTTTTGCTCGAAACAGCTCTCGAAACACCTTTCTGTCTCGCTTAAGACACTTTTGTTTTGCTCGAAACACTACTATTTTGCTCGAACCGCCTAGACAGTTAAGCATTTTTGGCGTTTACGTCTTGCTTGAGATGCCCTAGACAGCAAGAGTTTTGGGCTGCAGCTCTATTTTCTTCATTTTAGCTCCAATTCTTCAATTTTTTGCTCCATTTTAATCTTTGAGGATCCGAGCGAGATGAAATGCATTTTGGGAGATAATAAAACAAGAAGGGTGTTAATTGGGCTCAAAATTATAAGAAAGCGAATCAAAACATCTAATATAAGTAGAGGAAAATATGTCAAGAATTTGACTTATCAGTCATGCACTGTTTGATAGCTAATGTGGCTAATGTGGTCTAAAATGAAGGGAACTCCATCACAAGTCAAGACTCACAGCTAACAATAATGAAATCTCCTTAGACTTGTTTTGGATACTCACTGCTCGATTCCAAGAGTACACCAATCACTCAATGCTTATAAGGCCCTGTTCTGTAGAGCTTAAATTTCATGTTTTTAAGTTAAATAAAGTTAAATAAAGTTAAGTTAAGTTAAATAAAGTTAAATAAAGTTAAGTTAAGTTAAATTAAATTAAATAAAATTTTTCAAATTTTAATTTTGTAGTTCAATATGATTACAAACTTAAATTAAACACCTTTATTCAAAAAAAATTATTTTTTTTAAGTTCAGTAAAGTTAAATAAAGTTAAGTAAAGTTAAATAAAGTTAAATAAAGTTCAGTAAAGTTAAATTAAATTAAATAAAGTTAAATAAAGTTTTTTTCAGCTCTATCAAACAGAGCCTAAGTCTAGAAATCGATGGTGGATCATTCATCACAAAGCTTGCATTAGGACTTGGCTATAGTTTTGATCATTATCGCCCTCTAATAAGAAATGTGCTAAACTTCAGAAAGTACAAGGGGAGAATGGTGACCATATTATCTACTAGCAATGACGATGGTGAAGAAGACTCCAGTTAGGGCAGATGATCTATGCACATTCTGCTTCAAGTTTAGGTCATTAGGATGTATTTCTTTGGGTTGTGATCTTGGCGTTATGGCAGAGGATGTCTTCACAACTCTAAGATGCCCTGTGCGCCATTTTATCAGTTCTATTTTCCCTACTTGAACTTTTTGTAATGTTGTCATATGATGTTATTTTCTGACATGTGATGTGATATCGCTCTTACATTGCATTACTATCATCATATTCCATCATATGGATAGAGATCAGATGCAAATCATATTTTTGGTGTAAACTGCAAATTTATCAAAAGTGGGTTATAATTTGTTGCCTGCCAATCGTATTTTTAACCCTTTATCACTACAAATTTTGGACCAAATTAGCGATAACAAGAAAGTAACGTATGGTTATCGTAATTTAGAGATAAACATTAACTTAACGATAACGACACACGTTATCACAATTTTGATCGACGTAAATAAAATACGATAACAGAAAGGTAATGGCGTGCGTGTAACGTACGATAACAATACGTCGCGTTGTCGCAAACTTCGCGTATCGTTATCGTAAATGATTTGTGATAACTTTACGATAAACATACGATAATATAATATTGTTATCGTAGAGTTGTCGTATAATTATGGTACAACTTTTACGATAATCCTGCGATAAAAATATAAATTTTATATTTTGCATATTATATTCATTCTGATTGATTTTTATATAATTAAATTATTAAAATTAAACGAAATTAAATAATGAAATTTTTGTTTTCATTTCACAAAATTTTTGTTTTCATCAAATACAATAAAATAGTTAAAAACGTATACAAAAAATGTAATACAAATATTATGAATTTCTATGTTTTCTAATACTAAGAAATGTAGTAATCCCCATTAAAAAGAACATCTCTGGGCGCTCCTTCATCAGATCTTTTCCATCCATTTTAATTGCCAACACTTTGCCTGCATATAAGAATCCAAAATAATTACTAAAAATCTGTTGCATACAAAAAGAAAATGACAAGAAAGGTGCGAATACAAAACAAGTGTAAAACAATATGAAACATGAAACACTAATAAACATCACAAGTCACCAAAATGATTACCAGCTCATTATCAAGTGTTTCGTAATCCATATAATACACAACTACACACATGAAAACATGACTGTAAAAAAGATAGACAGTTTGACTAAATTGAAAACTCCTCGTACCTGAAATAGATGTTCCTCACTATTTTTAAACACCTTCAACATCTGCTGTGATTGCCTTCCCCTGCATGTTTACCAAGAGATTGGCATACACAGCATCAGCTAACAAGTTTGAACCATTCACAAAAGCCAACAAATAAAAGTAGCCAGTTTCAGTTTGCACAAAGACACGCCTTCTCCCTGCGGCCTTCCCCTCCATCCCCTTACTTCCATGACAGTCACCTCTTAACGGACTCTTGAAGATTGCCATAGCCATTTGCGTTTGCACAGTACTGTCAAAGTTACGAGACATAAACCAATATGCCCGGAAAACTGAAATAGCCTAAGTTCACCTCTTTGCGCCAAAACCAAAACTCAACAGTTCACAACACTCAGTCTCCACCTGGACAAATAACTAAAATCTACTTCCTTTCAAAGGCCATTTGATGATTCTGGGAACCACGACAAACCTGCAGTTTCAAATCCAAAACACCATTTCCCAACTAAATAAGATACAATCAAGCAAGCAAACTGAAACTATGAATTCATAAATCAACTAATGATGTTACACCCAATATGTATCAATATGCTGATAAGTCGCACAAACCAAAATCAAACTGATTTTTCAAAATCTCAAAAATTTCACTACAATCCCAGAACACCAAAGAATTACCTTGCGTCTCTGCTTGACCAATCCACCATACCTTAAGTCGTAAAGCATATACACCAGTTTATGTATAAGCATCTATAATACCAAATAACACAATACCTCTCAACAAATCATCTGATAATTATTCAAATGTTTAACCAAATAACACAATACCTCAACACTGGTATTTATACTTAAAGTCACCTCTTAAAGTTTGACTTTCCACTCAGTCTACTACAGCTAGGAACTCACTTGCTTTGCAGAAACAGTGCCTGTCATCTCCTCCTAATTCCACCTCATAAGCATTAACGTCCGAGAATAAAACCTTTTTGCCAGCTTCAACTTCTCCAGCCTCAGCACCAACAGAAACAATCTCACCCATCAGATACCGCTCAAACTTAACAGCCGACTTGGGCAACAAAACTCCACTAGCTGATTTCTCAGGAAGCTGCTCCAACTTAATCAAAACCTTGTCAGCTTGGGGAACAACCTTAGTCGGCTCCCATTTCGTGGCAAGCGCATCGATCCTCAACCCACTGTTTCGCAGACGTGCAGGCAGTCTTTGAGTTGAGACGGAAGGCGCAACAACGATTTTGTTGAGAGCGAAAGGGACGGTGAAGAATGAGGCGGACGCCATCGGTTGATGGCTGCGAATGGTTGGGGATCGGTCGGTGGGGATGGCTGTTTTTAGCTGTGAATGGTTGGGGATGGATCAAATAAATTGATTTCTGGAGTGATTTGGGCGGTCAAATAAATACGGGACTGATTTGGGCGGTCAAATAAATTATCCTAAGCATTTTTGGCAAGGTATAGTGCGATAACGCTGAGTCACAAATACGACAACAATAAGTTATCGTAAGTGTGTTATCGTAAATGTCTCGTAAAGGTCTCGTAAATTTACGATAACTTTTCTCCGTTATCATACATGTCTCGTAACTTTACGATAACTTTTTTCCGTTATCGTAAATGTTAACTTTACGTTGTCGCGCAATGCCTACGATACCGTCTGTTATCGTAAAAAAGTTATCGCTAATTTGGTCCGAAATTTGTAGTGTATAGTAGTCAAGTATGAGTTTTAGGGGTTCAATTGCAGTCAAAAACAAATTATAAACCTTGGTAAGCCAAGAATCGATCCGAGGAACATTGTGTGTATACTAGCTCACAAGTGATCTATTCAGCTATTCCGATTGATGAGAGAAAATCTGGTGTAACTAATTTCCTAAAATTAATTCCTAAATGCACTAAATTCAATAGAGTTGGTTTGATCAAAGAAATCATCTCAGGATCAAACTTCACCCGTGCCAACCCCACAAATTATGCAATAGTATCACGTAATTCAATCATGATATGAAGTATTTAAATAAGCCAAAACTAACGTTAGACAAGCCGCCCATTCACAAATCATTATCTAAATTAACCTAAACGTTGAATGCCACCCATCCACAGAGTATCAATTTTTTTGTTTCATTAAGCACAAGGTTTTTCAGATGATAACATCAGCTATCCTATTAACTTAAGTAACACCAACGTAGCAACCATGACCAAATACCAATTCCATGCAATCTGGTTAACTACCTCAGATCCAACCATCTTTTGGTTATTATTCTAATTTCGTTCTAGCATGCAAACATTCCATTAAATGTAGAACTTGCAAGAACGATACAATTAAGCACAACGAAATTGAATACTCGATTTGTAATAATGAAAAGCATTTCTATTGATCCAATAAGAGTTCGGTACAAGGCACGTGATCCGTCAGATCCTAGAATAAAAGAGAGTATTCACTACTCATGGTAACACGACCAAGAATAATGTATTATCCGAGATCAAGGACGAGGAAAACCGTGTTTGCAAATTTTCATTGAGCTTTGAAGGTGTCGTGACACTCGTTGAATCCTCTAGGTGTCACGGCAATCACGACCCCACTGTAATCACGATGAGCTTTTTGGGTGCCGTGACTACTGCAACAACATGGCGTGTCACGGCAGTCACGACCTTGTTGAAATCTTCTAGGAAATATCCTAGCCGCGACACTCGTGATAAGTGCAATATGTCACGGCTGTCACAATACTCGATCTAAGCAGTGCATTCTAGTCCTTTTTCATCTATCTTTCTTGTTCTTTCAATCTTTCGGGTTCATGGTGTAGTAATTCATCTTTTGTCCTGAAACAATGAAGGAAGACATCAGTTAATGATAATTCATCGAGAGAACGAGTATTATCCTTCATCGAATGGAGTAAACAATTAGTCAAAATATTGACCGATCAAAAAACTCCACACTTAGGATTTGTTCGCCCCGATCAAACGTCAAACAAATGATAGAATAAATACATGAGTTAATGTCAAAGCACAACGACCATCTGCTTCTAAGCTACCCACTCAAATATCATGTTATCAATCCTAACTACACTAATATGCAGGTTCTAACTCACTGTCGTAGAGATCATCAATGCATTTAGCGTACGCATCAAGCCTTTAAACCCCTAGGCTACTTAGAGGAAGAGTATAGTCTCGTGAAGGTTTTCAGTAAGGGGACTGCCAACAAATCCCCTATACAACTAACTAGCGTGTATGCATGAAATGATGCTCAATAAGTCTTATTAAAGTCATGTCATACCTCGCATTCATCGTGTTACCTCAACTTCAAATCAAACATCTTCAACAAAGTTGTCAGACACTTATAGTTCAAACGAGATATGCATTCAAAGAGTTTGTACACATGGCTTGCTGATAAGTCGAGTTTTCGACTTATTAATACCATTTTTACTATAGCTTCAAGTCGTTTCCGATGTATTTTTGATGTCATTTGACCCTTGCCTTTCACATTTAAGGTACAAAATGATACCCCATTGAATTCAAGAGCTCAATATCAAGATTGCATGAAAAATTGAAGTTTCGATGCAAAACAAGGAGTTTTGGGGCAAAATAGGGCAGATTGACCTTTCCGACTTATTGGTTGATCTATAGCTTGTTGGAAAGCTAACGTAAAGGGAAACTCTTCTGTTTAACTCAAGAACCAATTCGGAATCTAAAATAGCGAAAAAGCCCCCGTACGTCAGACCTGTCGAAACTCCAGCCAATCGGTTGGGCGCCTCCATTGTCAAGCATTGCACTCGGCCACTCAAAATCGATCATCTCAAGTCCCAGCCGACCGATTGGGCCAAAAACATAGAAATTTCAGCTTCAAACTATAAATCTAGGTGTCTTATTCAAGACGAGATCCAGATGGTGTTCGAACTGAGACTCGAACACTTATTTAACAGTCATCGGGACGAAGCAATGCAGAGACACGCAATGTGAGACCCAGTTCGGCAACAGCCTACTCTTGGGGGGCTTCCCACACCCTAAAGGGTAAAAAATCTTATTGAAAAGGTTAGAGCTATAGGTGGTCTTACGCATACTATCTCCCAAATGTAATCGCCTAGCCTCTAACATGTCTTCTTTTGGATTTACGATCTCGGCTCCCCCTCGATCCATTATGGGTAGGACGAGTCTCTCTCCCGACCTAGTCTTGGACCTCTTCAAATTCCAGTAGCCTTCTCTCAAAAGCGTGTAGTGATGACAGTGTGTTTGCGCTTGGTTGTTCAGCAAGAATAGTCTGATCAACACCATGAACAGACTGCTTCTTCGCCGTTGATATTCTGGTGTGGAATGATCAGCAGGCCATCGCTCCTCCTCCTCTACTCAAGATCACTCTCATGTTTTCTATTTCTCTAAAAGCGATGTTGATCAAGGAAATCCTAGCCCTGTATTTATAGTACACGGCTGGTTCCTAAATCAGTTAGGATATTCAATCTCGAGTATTTAGGAAATCTTTCCTAAATATTCTCAAGCATCCAAATCTTCTATCTTCAAGTATCTTTTGAATATCCTCTTGATAATCTTGGCATGTTGACAATGTAGCTCGAATATATTGGCAACCAATCTGATCTTCAACCGACTCCAATCTGTATATCTTCGTCATTATGAAATTCCTAGATTAGGAAACTTATGTGCTTCTGTTCCACGCCATATGGGAGTTCCAATCTTTAGTTTAATAACTCCTTCACTTCTGCTTGAACATTCTGAAGACGTTTTGCCAAAAGGCATGCCATGCGTAGGAACAACAATCTCCCCTTGGCATTTTTGGCAAAATCAAATCATCTGGTTCTAACTACCTAGACTTCAGAGACTCGTACTGGTAAGATTGAGGGAACTAAGTTGTCCGCAAAATTACTCCCCCTTTTTGCCACAAAACTGGTAAGGGGTGTTCAAAATAAGAGTTCAAACACAATGTATGATAATAACAGTACTTCCAACAGTACGACAAAAACTAAAATGTTCAAAAGTCGAATTCAGGTCAAATTTTGGTAGCGTGGACCTTCACATGGATGAACTTTCATCTGTTTCATTGGCACTTTCATTAGCTGCTTCATCTTCATCATCGCTGGGATATCTTAGCGCATGCACCAATTGAGTGATTCCTTTCCTCTGCTCCTGTTCTGCTTCCAGAATGATCTCCAGTTCCTTCAGCATTCTTTCTCTTTCAGCGCGAGGCATCTTCTCACCAGCAGTGGTTCTCCTCATCGAAGACTCAGGGATGTCTCTCCTCTTCAGTCCGGGGTCGTTCAGGTCATTGACATGCCAAATCTAAAACAACTTGTGGTCAATAGTTAACTTCTGCGGAGCTCTCGAAAGGCTGTCATGGGATGTCTTCATCTCTGGATGCTGATTAATGATGAGCTCATAGATGAGGGAAGGAAACACAATCTGGTGCAGAGATTTAGTGGAGGTGGCATGTTCAGCAATCTGTTGGAACATAAGTCAGCCCATATTGAAGAGCATTCGGTTCCCAATTTGGTAGAGCAGCTGCCCATATCCTTACTGATTGTGGTTCTGTGAGAGGTCGGCTTCCAGTTCACAATTGCAATGAAGAAGAGCAGTGAATAAAAAGTAGTCAGGTCTGCCACTGGAAGGGAGCTATCTGCCCAGAAGGGGTATGAACCAGTAGTTATACAGTTAGCAATCTTGTCATAATTGCTTTCCTCCTCATCCTTAGCCGGATCAATCTTTGTATAGTAGACGTTGATGATCTGAGGATCAAGGACAACCTTCTTTCCTCGCACAAGCACCACTCCATAGTCTTTGTCGCCAATGATGCCAAACTATTTTGGCAAATTTGTAATGGCCTCTCGTACCAAGTGCTCGTTGAATGGCTTACTCCTTGTCAGCGTCCAATACAGATCTGTCTCTTTCAATAGATGTACAAATTCCTTTCCCTTGTATCGCTTTTCATCAAGAAGTCTTTCTGGAATAATTTTTCTCTTTTGAATAACCTTCCATTTATTAGCAGCGTCTCG
This sequence comes from Rhodiola kirilowii, assembly GCA_033675215.1. NCBI lineage: Eukaryota > Viridiplantae > Streptophyta > Magnoliopsida > Saxifragales > Crassulaceae > Rhodiola > Rhodiola kirilowii. The sequence continues at coordinate 29,283,708 of CM066194.1, read as the reverse complement.
GCTAGCAAACCAAACCCCACCTTTAGTGATGTCTACTAGCACACCACTTGAAACAGGGGATGGAACACCTTGCTTCCTTTTCTACGACGAACTAGCTCCCCTCCATCCGGGTTCTCTCCGACCTTCTTGGTGTGAACCTTAGGCGAGGAATCCTGAATAAACACCTTCTTCTTCGGTCTTTTCTTTTCAGCTTTCTTGAGCTTCGATAGAGAAACTGAGTCAAGATTATCCTCCTGTGCAACATTAAAAATAGGCTCCTCCTGTTCTTCTTCAGCCATGTTTTCTTCTTGTTCAACCGACTTCTTCAGCTTTGTCTGAGCCTCAAAGTTACGCAAGTTCTTGCTCACCCACCTTGTCTGTCTCTGTCCTTTTGACGAACACATCTCCTTCTTTAGCAACTACTATCTCTGTAATATTTTCAGAATTTTTACCTTTTTGATCAATAGATCCTTCCTTCTGCAGATGTTGTGCAACTTCATCAATCTCCTTATACATGCCATCAAGCTCATCATTTTTCTCAGAGGGATTTGATTCTTCTGATGCATCACCTTCTTGCTGTTGTTGGTTCTGTTCATCAGTCTCCTTAGGGGCAACTTCAACTCGTGACTTCTTCACTTCCTTTACCACCTTATTATTTTCTGAAGTGGTGACTTCCTCAGACTCGTCACCCAGCACTAATTTTCTTTTGCCAGAACTCTCTACAAGCTTTTCATTCTCAGAGTCTGATGTGGTGGTCACCCACTCTCTGATAGCACTAATCGTTACATCATATTTCCTGGGAGAGTATCACTTCAGTGGACTACAACTTTCCTGCGTAATCCCTTCTTTGGCAGCACAAATCCAATTGCATGCAATTTAGCTTTCAACACATTCTTCCTATTTGTAGTTTCAGACACAGCCACGCTAGTTCCAGCTTCTTTCAACACACTGGATCTGTTCTCATCAATTTCGTCCCTATTGGCTTCTCCGCCTTTCACAACAACACTTGATTTCCTACTATCAACAATCTGTGGCTCATACACCGATTCAACCACTAATTTTTCTCCCTTCTCAACACCCATTTCCTTCACAATCCTACTCGATTTCGCATTCACATGGATAGGCATAGAAATTTGAGGTTTGGAATTAGGGATTACCTCTTTTAGTGGTGGTTTTGTCATCGGCTGGACTTCCCTCGACGATTGCTTGCTTGCTTCAGTTGTTTTAGAGTTAGCTGTTGAAGTCTTTGAAGTTGCTTCCTTCTGTTTTGGTACATCATCATCTTTTCCCTTCTTTTTCTCTTCTCCGATCTTAGGGTTTGCTGGTAATGTTGCCTCAGCTGACTTCGATTCAACTACTTTCTTTGATTTCTCACTCTCCGTCGCATTCGTCTTCTTTTTTGTCACCACTTTAGGTTTTGTTATCTTTGCAATCTTCGGATTTTCTGTCGGAACTCTAGCAGTAACGCAATCTGAACCCTTTTTGTTTTCTTTCTTTGATTCAGGTGCAACTTTGATTACATTCTTGGCGTTCTTCCGTGTGTTCACCATTGTCACTGATTTGTAGTTGCTTGGAGAGATCTCGAGACGATTGCTAAGCTAGGGTTTTGGAAACTTTGGCTAGAGTGAGCACCAGACACAATTTGATTTTCAAATATATAGAACTTCTCAACTTCCCAAAATTGACTTGCGTATATCCCTTGAGATATTTGTCCAATCACCTCTCTCTTCTTAACAGCTCATGAGTCTGCGAAAATTGGAATTTAATAGATAATTCCAGCCACGTACCATCCGTTCCAGCCCTCCTTTTTGATAAGTCAGTCCAACTGATTTGCTGGAGTTTTGTTCTTGACTGACCTCTGCCTGGAACAGTTAGTTGTTGACAGCACATAGACCCAGAGAAGATATAAGTGTCTTAAGCTGAGTAGTATTTAGTGGTTTAATGAGGATGTCGGCTAGTCGCTTATCTGTTGTCACATGCTTCAATGTAATGACATTCTTCTCCACTAGCTCTCTGATGTCAATGTGCTTTGTTCTGGGGTACTGTACCGAGTTCTTGGATGTGTTTATGGCACTCATATTGTCACGGTACAGAGTCATCTCTTTCTGTTCCACTCTGTGTTCAGACAACATTTGCTTCATACATAGAATCTGAGAGCAGTGACTTCCAGCAGCAATGAAGAGATGATCAGCATCATTCTGATCCACACTCGTTCCAGCATCATTCTTATTAACTGCCAAGTGTGTGGCAGCTGGGGTTCTTTTGCGACTTGCCTTCTCCAGAACTGCATTCTTGCTTAGTGAGATGACAATGTCATCTTCCTTCTGTTCCACGTGGAGTCCAAGCCAATAGATCATTACTCGAGCCATGCTCATCTCTGTGTACTGGTTCTTCTGTGTACTGGACCCAAACACTACATCGTCAACATAGATCTATGCAATAATCTCTGACCTTGTGTATCCGATGACTAGTGTGTCCACTCCCCCTCGCACAGAGCCATGGTCGAATAGAACCACCGTGAGATGCTCGTGTCATGCTCTGGGCACCTGCTTGGGTCCATACCATGCCTTCTTCAACCGAAACCGATGAGTGAGGTAACGTGCGTCATCAAACCCCTTTGGTCGATAAGCACTCTTCACTTCCAGCTCATCCTTTATTGCCATGACCCAATACTCTTCAAGACTTTCAATATTCTTGGTAATCCTCCTAGATGGTTGTAGGACTGGTACAGTGTTCCACGTCACAGCTGGTGTGTGAGTGTCCTTGTCCTCACCCAGTACTCCCCCTGAACTGGTATCACTAGAAATCAGGGTTTTGAGATTAAGATGTTCCAAGCGTCTGTGCCACAACTCCATTTCATCACTTTGGCTCGCCAAACATGCAGATAAAGCATATGTTCCATCAGTGCCGAGAAGAGAGCAATTGTTTGTTGACTTGCTTCCTTCCATCAGTGTATCTCCTTTCTTATCCAGAACGCGACACGAATCATGAGTAAATGAAACATGATGTCCTACATCACACCATTGACTGATGCTAATCAAATTCACTTTCAATCCATCCACCAGGAGGATATCCTTGAGCTCAAGTAGAATCGAAACATTCAATGTCCGATAGCCGATCACCTGGCCCTTTTCTCCATCTCCAAACAGAACAAACTGATGAGTCTTAACGGGTTTAACACGAATGAGAGGATTAGGGTTACCTGTCATATGTGTCGAGCATCCACTATTGAAGTACCAATGGTCTTTCTTTATGTCTCTGGATGAGCTGAAGGCAACTAGACCTACTTCCTCTCTGATTTTTGGTCTTCAGACCTGCCTTATTCGATGGTTGCTTTTGGGTTCAATTGCCCTTCGCTCAGCTAATATGATGTTCCCATGAATGGCATGTTGGTTGCAAAACGGCTTTAGACAGTTCAAGCAGGTGTTCAAGAAGAGTTCAATCGCTGTCTTGAACTATAGCACAGCGTACAGCAGACGCAGGAAGATTTCTGTTTCCAGAAGATCGACGAGATTATTTGATTGGGATCAATTGACGAGTCATCATTAAAGATCAGATATTCAAATGAATATCTTCAGCTTGGATTCGAGAATATTGGATGGCTTGGCACGGAAGTAATCTCCAAAGATTGGATATGGAAGAGATTGAATATCGATCAAATATTTAGGAGTATCTCCGAAATATTTGACAAGGATATTCTGATTGGAGTCGGCCAGCGAGGAATTCAAACATTCAGATATTCAAACGAATATCTTCACATCAGATTAAAGGCGGCGTGGCTGACTTGGCTAGGAAGTTTTCGAATATACTTCCTAAAGTTTGGATAAAGATACACATCGAATATTTAGGAATATTTCCAAAATATTTGATGAGATATCTGGAGCACATTTGGAGAGCGCCCATAAATAGATAGCTAGGGCGTCCATAATCCGTGTCGCTTCCTGAGAGAAAAGAAACAAACACGAGAGTTCGTGAGATTGGAGGAGGAGCGACCGCCGGTTGATTATTCCACACCGGCATATCAACGGGGAAGTAACAGTCTGTTCAGTGTGCTGTTCAGACTGTTCTGGAAGGACAACAAGCGCACACACACACGGTGATCAAGATACGTCTTTGAGAGAAGGCGACTGGACTTCCGAGAAGTCCAAGACTAGGCCGAGAGGGAAGTCTCGTCCTACCCATAGGGGATCGAGGGGAGCTGCGGTGAACTGAGATTGCAAATCCGAGAGACGGAGTGTTAGAGGCTAGGCTATTACAAACAAGGCGTTGTGTAAGTGTAAGTCCACGAATAGCTCTAAACTCGTAATAAGATTTGTGTCCCTTTTTCGGGTGTGGGAAACCCCCCAGAGTAGGCGAGGCCGAACTGGGTTATCATATCGTGTGTGCTCCTATTTTGTGCTGTTTCGTTCTTTCTGCTAAGGTGTTCCGGTCTCAGTTTGAACACAACCTGAAACTGTCTAACAAGTGTTCGAGACGCAGTTCGAACACCATCTGGAACTCGTCTTGACTAAGACATATAGATTTCATAATAGCAGTCGTCACTTTTGGTTTGATGTGCCCCATCTGGTAGCAGTACCAACATGTATGACTGTCTCTACGCCATTCAGAAACAGGTTTGACTCATGTGGGCATAGTTCGAGTCTTCCTTAGATAACCTAATGACCTTTCGTGGTTCAGAGTCATCCTATGTCCATGCTTATGAGCTACAGTGTGTTCAGCCGTCACAAAAGTTGTCTTGCAAGAACTACTTTCACCAGTGAAACCAAGGCCTCTGTGTCCGTCTTCCATTCTTTGAGATTTCAGAATAGCCTCCAAGTTCTTTGAGCGAGAGTTTAGCATCTTCACAGACCTTTTGTACTTGCTCAATTCCTCCTTGGTGGTTGCATGAATGTCTCTCTCCGATATCATCTGAAGTTCCAATGCTTCTACTTTGTTTAGAAGAAAAACTTCTTTTAGTCCTAGTGTAACATTCTTCCTTCTTTGCTCTACCATGCCTCTAGGATGTGTTTCTCTATTTTTCTCCATCTCAACTTTCACTGATGACACATCACCTAGGAGTTCCACTTTCTGTGCAAGTAGAGATGATCGTTCCTGATTTATTTCGACCATCTGATACTTCAGGGTAGTGACTTCTTCTTGGAGTTCAACCTTCTGAGCTACCAGCACTTCGACTTCCTGCCATATCTTGTCCTTTTCTTCTGACAGGCTGGTCACTGTTTCTGTAAGTTTCTTGTACAGATCAATCACCATCAGCCACTTTTTATACAATTCTTTGTATGTTTCAACCAAAGTCTCCTGAGTGAGTTCTTCATCATCACTGTCTGAGGTGTCGTCAACCGGCTATTCAGACACTGTACTTGAATACTGACTTTCACTTGTTTCACAGCAATCTTCAATAGTGGCGATGAATGCAAAAAAATTGTAGTCTCAGCCTCCTCTTCATCATCGTCATACTCACTGTCACTGAGATTAGCAGCTAGCGCCTCATTCTTCTTGAGGGTTGATGAGCCGTATTTATACGACTCATCGAGTCATCAAATCCCACCAATTCCGACACTTTATCATGCAAACAGTTACTTCTTAGTGTTGTTTTGCATTTCAGGTGTTTTGGAATCTCTAAGAGGAATCATTCCTAAAAGATAGCATTTTGTGCAGAAAAACATCAAAAGGCTGTTCTGGGCACTCTGGCCCGACCAGGCCCCGAGCAGTTCGAGGCCCCAGCCGAGCAGTCTAGCACCAAAATCAAGTCGCTCGGGCAAACGAGCTGATCCGACAATTATGACTCGAGCAAGTTGATCAAAATAGCAGATAAGTTAGATAATGTCACCAAACCAAGGAGAACGCCCGAGCAGATTGGCAGCTGGCCCAATTCCGAGGGTCCTGTGCGCGCTAATAGGCACCAAAACCAAGTGGCTCAACTAGACGGGCAAATCTGGCAGATTCGGCTCGACCAAGTTGTTCGAAATACCCAAAAACTCGAATGATCTCACTTCCTAGACAAAACGCACGAGTGGAATGGCCGGGATGGACAAAACGACGTTGGAACTGCATAAGGCCCTGCGCGCTAGGCCAAGTCGGTGCAACAAAGAGATGCGGTTTAGTTTGCTTGCAAGCTAAGCGAAGTCAGGATTTGGACATGTTCCGTAATCTATTTTTGGGCCCTTTCCAAATCCAGACTTAGGAAACCCAAGGTCCTTAGCTATAAATAAGACCTCTTGGTCAGTCCATAAGCATCCTATTCTGCAGAGACGAGCGGCATCACCAACCGGCCACGACAAGCCTTATACCTTCGACGCAGAGAAGAATTCCTTACTTACTTTCATTTATTTTTACATTGTTTTCCATGGATATGAGTAGCTAAACCCCTCGTTTGGGCCAGGGCTAATAAATTGTGACTTTCGTTTGAGACTTTGTGCTTAATGCTAATTCATGTTCTACTAGTTCTTGTGCCTGTTTATCTCGGACTAAACAGTGAGGCTAAGCGGATTCCCGAAACGGTAAAACTTAGCCGAGCAGTTTAGCCCCATATTTCGCTGCTTGTTTAATACTGAAACGTTAGGACAAGTAGTCGCACCTAATCTTGCATAACCTGAAACAGAGTGCTGGGTTAACTAGAACTAGAAGTCTATAACCTGAAACGGAGTAACCACACTTAGGAACACGCACTAGATCATTAGAAGTCGATGATAACTTAGTCATAATAAAAGCCCTAGTCTGAATGCTCTCTCATATTGAATCACAACCTTTTATTTACCCGCACCTTTAACAATCTGCTCACACCCCAATTGTCTTTCTTTTCAATCACAGGACACGAGTAGCCGAACTGCTCCCTTGGGTTTGACCCTTGCTTGCCACTTTACTATGTTTCTCGCAAGGAAAATATAAATTCAAATTTGACTTGACCGACAACACCTGTCAAATTTTGGCGCCGTTTCCGGGGAGCTGCAATACGGTGAAGTTGTTCTTTCAGTTTTCTGTTTTTGCTTTTGTTTAGAAATTCTTCGTTTTTGTAGCGAAATAGCAGGATTCGAGTTCCAGGTGACCGATTTTAGCCCACAATACCTTGTTCTGAGCGGAATGAAGAGGCGGTAAGAAATCACTGCTATGCTGTGATATAGGGTGTTTTTTGGCCATCCGAGATCGTTTACTATATTATTTTGAATTTTGAGTGCTTTTTGAAATTTTCCGTTTTAGAAATTTTCAAATTAGGGTTTCTCCTTTGCTTTCTATTGCCATGGCTCACGCAGGTAACCAGTTTGACGACAACGAGGTCCGCGATGAAGAGAACCCGCTCGGTCAACACAATGGGGCACCGCCTCAAGTCTACGACGACCCGAAGCAGCTAGTCTGGGCACGAACCGAGCCAACAGGGAGGCCGCCCGAAAGAACTAAGGAGCACCTGGGGCACAGAATGGAGTAGGCCCGAGACAGCCGTTGCAACAACAGCAAGTGCCACCTCCACAGCCGAGACGACCACCACCTCAGAGACGACCACCGCCACAGCCACTCATCAAGGATGACTATGACGACGAGTACGATGACCACGAGCCCACCATCGGAGAAGTGTCCACACCAAACTTCAGAAATCAGCCATGGTGCATCTACGAGGGCCCCGAGCTAGAGGGCATAGTGATCAACTCGGCAGTCGTCCTTCACCTGCCCAAGTTCTTAGGGCGTCAAGGGGAATCGCCCACTACTCATCTGCAGCGCTATCATGGCATATGCCAGAACCTCAGGCCATACAGAGTTGAAGTCGAGGACTTCAAACTAAAAGCCTTTTACTTTTCACTCATAGATGCTGCTAACGATTGGTTCTTGTCTTTGCCCTCAGGTAGCATTCCAACATGGGACCAGATGTAGAAGAGGTTCCTCAACCAGTACTACCCGGCGGGCAGAGCTATGCAGGTCCGCAAGCAGATGCAAGATCTCAGGCAAGGCCCGAACGAGACGATGTATGAGTACGTGGAGAAGTTCCAGTCCTCAGAACAAAGCTGCTGCAACCTCGGACTCCCCGAGAAGCTGATCGTAGAGTAGATGCTCGAGGGACTGAGGAGACTGGACAGGAAATTGCTAGATGCCTCGGGTGGGGGAACCCTTATGAGACTATCCCCAGCTGGTGTGCGAAGAAAAATTATGGAAGTGGCCGAGAATGCAAGGTTCCAGGGCGAGTCCAACAAAGAGGAAGAATTCAACCCGACCAGAAACGTCTCAAAGGTCGAGCCCCCATCCAGTTCCATGGCCGAAAAGCTCAAGAAGCTGAAGGAGATGATGCAGCAGATCATCAGAAGGCAGCCGGTCCAAGTCAAGCCATGTGGGTTTTGTGGAGCCCCAGACCACAAAACAGACGAGTGTCCGACCGTGGTGGATGATGACCAGGGCGAAGTCAATGCAGTGGGCGATTACTAGAGCTATGGCAACCGGGTCGGGCCAGTCCGACAATAAGGATCAGCCGCAAATGGGCAAGGGGCTAATGGGCAAAACTGGAGGAACGACAATCAGCACATCCATGCCCAGAGGGAGGCAGCACAGCTGGCCGCAACTTAGCAAGCCCAGCAATACTACCGGCCACCATATCGACAACACCAAGGAGGGCAAAACGGTCCAGGCCAGTACCAGCAGAGAGAAGACCGCAATCAGGCTGACCCGAACCAGCAAGGCTCAAGCGAATCCTTGGAGGACATCGTAAAGGACCTAGCCACAACAGTGCATCAATTCTAAGCCAAAACAAATGGTGCCATTGCCGACCTGTCCAAGCAGGTGTCCCAGATCGCCACAATAGTCTCAGAGCTCAAAAATGACCTAGGACGACTTCCCTCGTAGACTATCCAGACCCCTAGAGGGAACGTCAGTGCAGTAACGCTCAGGAGCGGAAGACGGCCTACATCAGTGCCCAGGCCAGCCGAAGACATCAGCCCGCCAGCGGCCGAAGAAGAAGCAACCGGGTTGGAAGTTCTCAGACCCAGCGGCCTGGACGCGCTAAGACCAGGCCCGACACCAGCGGCTGATGTTTCTCGACCGAGCCCAGTTTCCGTGACCGAGAACCCTAATGTCTGAGTTCCTCTTCCGTTTCCTGTGTAGGTTCGTGCTCCGAAGCAATACGTCATGGACATGGAAGTAGGGTAGCTGTTTAGTAAGGTGGAAATCAATATCCCGCTCCTAGAGGCCATCAAACAGATACCCAGGTATTCGAAGTTCTTGAAGGAACTTTGCACCAATCAGAGACGAGGTACTCAGCCCGACCAGGAACTCATGAGCAGGAATGTCTCTGCTGTCATTCAGCGCAAGGTACCTCCTAAATGCGGTGATCCAGGCACCTACACTATCCCTTGTACTATTGGCAATATTCGTATTGAGAACTGTATGCTTGATCTCGGTGCTTTTATAAATGTACTACCATATTCTATATACTCCTGTCTTCGCATTGGTCCTCTAGAACCTGCAGGACTCACCATACAGCTGGCGGACGGATCATGCAAGCAGCCCAAAGGCAAAATTGAAGATGTGCTCGTACAAGTGGGAGACCTTGTGTTTCCAGCCAATTTCTATGTGCTGAAGATGGAAAACTGCGGCCCAACCGATCATGCCCCCATTCTGCTCGGCCGACCGTTCCTGAAGACATCTAAGATGAAGATCGATTGCGACAGTGGCACTCTCTCTATGGAAGTCGAAGGAGAGGTGTTCAGCTTTGATATCTTCCGGGCCATGAAGCGGTCCACGCCCTAGACACGCTGGACGACCTAGTCCAGGAGGTGAAACCAGACAGAGGAACAGACCCACTCGAGCTCGGACTCGAGAGAGTCGTGTACTCACTTGAGGACTCCTATGAGCACACTGAGACTATCATGGATGCACTAGCCCTGCTAGAGATTGCACAGCCACTCACCCCGAGGTATGAGGTTAATGAAGTTCTGTTTTTTAAATCAAAAGTGTGTTTGCCTTCTGTTGTGCAGGCACCTAGAGTAGAATTGAAGCCTTTACCCGGGCACTTGAAGTATGCGTTCCTAGGGGAGAATGACACATTGCCAGTCATCATCAAGAATGGGCTAGAGACGGATCAGGAGCGACAGTTGATCGAGGTACTGACCGAGCACAAGCTGGCCATCGGATGGACATTGGCCGACATCAAGGGAATTAGCCCAGCAGTTTGTATGCATCGGATTTTGCTGGAAGATGGAGCGAAGCCTTCGAGGGAACCTCAACGGAGATTGAACCCGATCATGATGGAGGTTGTGCATAAGGAAATTCAGAAGCTGCTGGATGTGGATGTGATCTACCCGATCTCAAATAGCCAATGGGTGAGCCCAGTACATGTCGTTCCGAAGAAGACCGGGATCACAGTGGAAAAGAATGCCGAGGGCGAGATGGTCATGACCAGAGTGAAGAATGGATGGCGAATGTGCATAGATTACAGGAAGCTGAATGCAGTCACATGCAAGGATCACTTTCCACTTCCATTCATCAATCAGATGCTCGATCGGTTGGCAGGTAATCCCTACTTTTGTTTTCTAGATGGATTTTCAGGCTATAACCAAATTCTCATAGCACCCGAGGATCAAGAAAAGACCACCTTTACATGTCCATTCGGTACGTTTGCTTTCCGCCGAATGTCTTTTGGTTTGTGTAACGCACCCGGTACTTTCCAACGGATCATTACTAATGAAATTATATCCCTTGTTCAAGCTTGTGTCCAAGATACAGTTGCGACAGACCTTGAACTCTTTTCACAACAGTTCAGCAGACAGTTCAAGATACAGTTGCGATAGACCTTGAACTCGTATCACAACAGTTCAGACAACAGAACGAAAGTAGAAGGACGCACAAAATGGTAACCAAGTTCTGCCACGCCTAGTCTGGGGGGATTCCCACACCCTAGAAGGGACAGCAAATCTTTATTACGAGTTAGAGCTACAAGTCGACTTACGCTTACACCTTGTAATCGCCTAGCCTCTAACACTACGTCTCTCAGATTTGCAACCGAGGTTTACAGCAGTTAACCTCGATCCCCTTCGTCTGAACTTGCAGTCCGAACGTTCTCGACCTTCTCCTGAAGCTCGGATGCTTTCTCTCGAAAGCTTGTTGACCTTTGTTGTGTGCGGCAGTTTGATCACTTCCACGCAGTCTCAGTTGCACTTGATAAGACTGCTCTTGCACCGATGAGTTTCAAGTGGGGAAACACAGTCGGCCATCGCTTTCTTCCTTCCCAATCGATAGTGTATACTCGTGTATGTTTGATCTTGAAAGCGATGCGGAATAAGGGCGCCCTAGCATTGTATTTGTATACTAGGACGAAACCCTAATCAGCACAAGATAATCCCATCAAATATTTAGGAAATATTCCTAGATATTTGATTTATATCTTTTCAAATCGGATGGAAGAATATACGAAGTCTTCTTGCCCAAGTAAGCAACGCCGCCTTCAATGTAGATATTCATTCGAATATCTTATGCTCGAATAAGTCGCTGGCCGACTTAACTTTGCGATATCTTCGCTGTCCAATATCCTTCCGGAAAATATCCTTGCGTCTGTTCCACGCTGTATATGTGTACTAGGATATGTTCGAACTCCCCCTGAACTCCTGCTCAAACTGTCTAAGCTACGTTTTTCCAAATACATGCCACTCAAGGGAACATCAATCTCCCCCTTGGCAATTTGGCAAAACCAGATCTACTAGATAACTAAGTCTATATAACTATCTAGACAATAGACAACTTTGAGGGAAACAAAAATTGTCTCCTCCAAAATACTCCCCTTTTTTGCCACAAACTGACAAGGGGTGCAACCTGAGTTCAAACAGCCAATCAAAACAGTGCCGGAACAAGCACATAGTACGAAAGTTTAAACAAATAGTTCAGGGAGATAGTTTTTCGGAGGACCTTCATGCAGACGACCCATCATCAGTGGCATCCTCAGAATCACCATCATCATATTCATCCTCACTTGGGTAGCTGAGGGCACAAACGAGCTTGTTGATGCGCTTGCGTTGCTCCTTGTCCACTTCGATGATGACATTCAGGTCATTGAGCAGCTGGCTCCTCTCATCCCGCCCCATCCTGGCTCCCCCTCGACTCGACTCCGCAACACCCTTTCCTTTCTGGTTCCCCTCCTTGAGATCGTTCACGTGATGCCCTTTAAACAACTTATGGTCAACGACGAACTTGCTGGGTGCCTTTGTGAGATGGTCAGGCGAGGCCTTTAAATCTGGAGCTTGATGGATGATTAGCTCATTTATCAGAGACGGGAAGCAAATCTGGTGCAGAGTTCTCGTCAAAGTGGCATGTTCAGCAATCTGTTTGAACATTACTCTGCCCAGGTTGAACTGCACCTTATTCCCTATCTGATAAATTAGTTGGGCCATGTCCTTATTGACAGTAGAGCGATGAGTAGATGGCCTCCAGTTGAAAACATCAATGAAAAATAGCATTGAATAGAACGTCGACAGATCCGCTGTATGTACAACTGACTCAGGCCTCCACCGAACAGAGCCTGCAGTGATGGTGCTCACTATCTTCTCAAAGCTTGATTCCTCTTCATCAACAGCTGGGTCGTCCATGGAGAAGTATACATTGATCAGCTCAGGATCGATCTTGATCCTTCTTCCTCTAACATAGAAGACCCCATAATCTACTTCCCCAATGACGCCAAACCCAGGAGGAAGGTTTACCATGGCTTCACGCACCAATTGCTCGTTGAACGGCTTGCATCTGTCCAACGTCCAGAATAGATCAGATTCCTTAAGCACCTCAATCACTTCCTTTCCCTTGTATCGGGATTCATCTAGCAACCTCTCAGGAATGATTTTCCTTTTCAGCACATAACTCCATTTCAATACAGCGTCTTTATTAACGAACCACACTCCTTTCTTGACCTTACCCACTGGAACGGTCTCAGACTCAGGGACTGGGACTTCGCATCTCCCAGCATCTTCAGAGACGGGAACCGCAGCATCGCGCTTCCTTTTCTTGGAAGATCCGACTCCCCCTGCACCAATGCTGTCCTCAGCAACCTTTTGAACTGATCCCTTTGTAGACTTTGCAAAATCTACCTTCTTCTTTTCCTTCTTTGTCCTTTTGAGATTGACAAGAGGGACAAGGTCCTGGTCATCTTCCGAAAGAGTAACTTCCTTTGACACTGACTTCGCAGACACCGCACGAACTGATGTACCATCCTCCTCCATATGATCATTACGAAGATCACCTTGAATGACTGCTGGTACAGCCACTGTCTCCTTAGCCATAACTTCCTCTGGAGCTGGTGCAGTTTCAGCTTCAGTCTGAACACTTGGTTCCATAGTTGGAACACTTGCAACTTTCTCGGCAGCAGACCCTTCTGCCCCAACACTCTGGGCATGCTGAACTCCCTCTGAACTTGCCATTCCCCGATCCTTCTCTTTTTCCAAATCTTCCATGACATCATCAATGTCTTTGAACATCTTCTGCAACTCTTCATCCTTTTATGTAGGATCAGATTCTTCTATAGAGGCTTCCTTCAACACCTCAAGATTCTCTAGTGGATGCACCATCTCTGACACAATCTCCTCTTGCTTACTGATTGGTTCACCTTCTGAACCTTCACTCTTCTTGTCCGAGCCATCGTTAGATTCCTCATTAATCACTAGCTTCCTCTTCCCCAAGGCCTCAAGAAGTTTCTCTGTCTCCTCATCAGACATTGCTATAAGCTTTCCTCTGATTGTACTAATCTTGGCCAGACATTGTTTTGGAGAAACAACTCGGCGAGTCCCCTTCTTTCTTCGTAAACCTCTCGGACGAATATACCCAGAGGCATGGATTTTCTCCCTCCATGTTGCTGACCCTCCAGCCACCTTGTTGGGTTCACCATCTTCAACATGCTTGACAGATTTATTCCCAGTGACAGTACTACCGGCCTTGTCACCAACAATCGCCTTATCACTAATAGCAACACCACTAGTACCAGCACCAATAACAGCCCTACTGGCTTCATCACAGTCAACAGACTTACCCTCCTTCTCAACACCCACATTCAGATCTTTGTTCGCCACAATCTTTTCAACAATAGGAATATTTGCAGAAACTGAAGGGACAGTTGGAATTACCTCAGATTGGGGACGGACTTCTTGAGACGTACCAGTATTTAATGAGACGGACGAGTCCACTGTGGTCGACTGATGGATTTTAACTGTTACTCCTCCGGCAGTCTTCTTTGCTTTGGCCATAGATTCAGTGACGGAGCGTAAAGGCGACGCCTTTTTCTCCTTCGGAGCTTTTTCTTTCGGAATTTGGGGTTTTGCCGCCAGAGCCTTTGAGGACTGCATGTTCTTCTTCTCAGCGGATTTGATGCCGGACTTTGAAGACTTCCTTGTGTTTACCATCACCGTTTGGAGAAAGAGCGGTTGAGAGAGATTTTGTAGTTCTAGGGTTTTGACGAGAGTGAGTAAGCAATTGAACACACTCAACTGTTTTGTGTTTCAAAAAAAATATCCTCCGGCCTTTTCAACTTCCCAAAATAGTCAACTCCCGTTTTCAAATAACGGCATGAAAAATCTTTGAGAATATTCAAAAAATATTGGTCTTCACGCGCTGTACCTTCTGTTCCAGCTCCCTTCCTTAGGTGGTCAGTCCAACTGTTCAGCTGGAGATTCGACTTTGACTGACCACCGTCGGATGCATTCAGTGGTTGACACCACATAGACCCACTGGGGATCTGGGTGTTCCACTCTATAACCTGCCATAGGGGTTGACAAAGGTCTTGGTATGCCTCAGAGTTATCATCTTCTGGTGCCCTTCATATTTATATTTTCTTGTTCGACTCCAGGCATATTTCTGTGGGCATTGTACGAACTCCTTCCGTAACTGTGACACCTTCTGATTCAACAGTTGTCTGGGACAGTTGTCAACATGGATTTGTGCGCATCTCCAATCAGGCCTTGTGTGCAAGGTCTTATCCACTCCCCCTCGCAGAAATCTATGTTGAGCGTTTGCACTGGCAAGAGCAACCGGTTGCTTGCCATGGTTCTCGTCGTTCATCGATCCCATCACACCCATCCTAATGGTGTAGCAGTTGTTGGCATCCCTTCTTCCTTTCATCAGTGTATCGCCATTCTTGTCTAGGACAAGACATGAGTAGCTAGAGAATGACACATAATGTCCATCGTCGAACAGTTGACTGATGCTGATAAGATTCCTTGTCAGTCCTTTGACAAGCAGGGTGTTCTTGAGTGCAGGGAGATCCGGAACCATCAATGTCCCACAGCCGATCACCTGACCCTTTCCACCATCCCCGAAGGTGACAAACCACATCTGCTCAATAGGTCTAATATGGGTAAGATACTGAGAGTTACCTGTCATGTGAGCGGAGCATCCGCTGTCGAAGTGCCAACTATCTTGCGCTGTGTGGCTTGAGGAGTAGCAGGACACCATGCAAACGGTTTGGTCTGCCTTTTAAAGCCCGACTTGTTTCTTTCACGGTATGGTCTGTTGTTCGAAAGCACGTCGTTCAGCAAGAAATAGGCGACACTTCAGTTTGATGTGTCCCATCTGGTTGTAGTACCAGCAAGTGCGCCACTCTCTCCTTTGCTTTACTGGTGAGGAATCACGGCGTTGGACGGGTGTTCCACGAGTCGTTCCATCATTTGGTGTGCTAGGAGACTTCCTGTGATCGGCTAGGTTCTTTCCTCTAGACTGTTTCACCTTCTGTTCAGGCCGCTGTTCCGTCACCTGTTGTGCTTTAACGAGGGTAGTGCCTTTTGAAGTGCCTTCTTCCGTAAACCCCAGCCCACAATGTCCAGACTCCATCCTCTGAGATCTGAGAATATCATTTAAGTCTTTAGTGCCAGAGTTTAGCATCCTTACCGACTATTTGAGGTGATTGATCTCCTTCTCAGTGTCTGAGTGATCCATCTTCTCAGATTCTAGCTGAAGTTCCAGCTGTTCTATCCTCCTTAGCTGGAACACCTCCTTGTGCTTCAGATTTGTGATGGTTTTTCTTAGACCCGCCATGCCTACAGGATGAGTGTCACGGTCCCTTTCCATGTCGACTTTCAGTGAAGAGACAGTACCCAGGAGCTCTGTTATGCGAGCAAGAAGACACAATCTTTCTTGTTTCATTTCAGCCAGTTGAGTGTTCTGTGAGTCTACTGTGCCTTCGAGTTCCACCTTCTGTGTAAGCAGTATCTCGACTAGTGACGCTTGCTACTGTGTCATTCAGCTTCTTGTTGACCTTGATCAGTATCAGCCATTTCTCGTACAGATCTTTATATGTCTCAGCCAGAGACTCCTGCGTGAGTTCTTCATCGTCACCGTCTGAGAGGTCTTCAACCGGGAATTCCAACTGAGGTGGTACTCCTTCATTGGAATTGCTGCAATCTCCAAGAGTAGTATCAAAAGCCACAAAATTAGTGGTTTCACCTTTTTCTTCGTCTGACTCACTATCGCTGAAGCTAGCGACCATTGCCTTCTTCTTCATGAGGGTATTCGCACATTGGGAGGCAATATGTCCGAACCCCTTGCATTCATGGCACTGAATTTCTTCCTTTCCTTTGTCAGAAGAGTCTTGTCTCATGTCTCTGGATCTTGACCTGTCGGTTTTCCAGTTTCGGAAGCTATTTGATGAAGGTTGGCCCTGTTCTTGTCCATGTCTGTTGATTTTCCGCACCATTCTACCTAAATTCTGAGCCATCATAGCCAGTTGTTTAGTAGTGCAGCCACCATCCAGTTTGTCTTCAGACATGTCCGCTTTTAGGGCGATTCCCTTCACTTCCCCAAGTTGAAAATCATGATTGATCTCGTAGGTTCTGAGAGAACCCATCAGCTCGTCCAGTTTTAGTTTGGCGATGTCGTGCATTTCCTCTATGGCCGTGACCTTCATCGCAAATCTCGGAGGGAGTGATCTTAAGACTTTACTGGCCAACCTTTCTTCATCGATGGGTTTCCCTAGAGCAGAAGCCTCGTTAGCCAGTTCCAGAACTCTGGTGTTGTACTCAGTGATAGTTTCAATTTCCTTCATCTTCATCTCTTCAAACTTGGTTGTGACAGCCTGCATGCGAGAGTTGCAAACTTTGTCTGTGCCTTCAAAGGCTGTTTGGAGGATGTCCCATGCTTCCTTGGCCACTTCACAGTTGATGATGAGCTTCATGACGTTTTCATCTACGGCAGAAAAAGTTGCGTTCATTGCCTTTGAGTTTCCCATAGATTCTTTGTCCTCCTCTTCTGTCCACAGTGCTTCCGGTTTCGGGATCGGTTCTCCAGTGAGATTGTTCATCATGGGTTCCGTCCATCCTTTCAGAACAGCCTTCCACGCTTTTTCATTTAAGGATTTCAGAAAGGATCTCATCACGGGCTTCCAGGTGGCATAGTTCGATCCTTCGAGTAGTGGGGGTCTGGTGATGCTTTGTCCTTCCTTCAGAGTCATCTTGAATAGTTCAGGATCCCACTCAGTGTGTCGAGTGTTTGCTCTGATACCAATTGAAATTATATCCCTTATTCAAGCTTGTGTCCAAGATACAGTTGCGATAGACCTTGAACTCATATCACAACAGTTCAAGGTACAGTTGCGACAGACCTTGAACTCGTATCACAACAGTTCAGACAACAGAACGAAAGTAGAAGGATGCACAGAATGATAACCCAGTTCGGCCACGCCTTCTCTGGGGGGTTTCCCACACCCTAGAAGGGACAGCAAATCTTTATTACGAGTTAGAGCTACAAGTGGACTTACGCTTACACCTTGTAATCGCCTAGCCTCTAACACTACATCTCTCAGATTTGCAACCGAGGTTTACAGCAGTTAACCTCGATCCCCTTCGTCCGAACCTGCAGTCCAAACATTCTCGACCTTCTCCTGAAGCTCAGATGCTTTCTCTCGAAAGCTTGTTCACCTTTGTTGTGTGCGGCAGTTTGATCGCTTCCAGGCCGTCTCAGTTGCACTTGATAAGACTGCTCTTGCGCCGATGAGTTTCTAGTGGGGAAACACAGTCGGCCGTCGCTTTCTTTCTTCCCAATCAATAGTGTATACTCGTGTATGTTTGATCTTGAAAGCGATGCGGAATAAGGGCGCCCTAGCATTGTATTTATATGCTAGGACGAAACCCTAATCAGCACAAGATAATCCCATCAAATATTTAGGAAATATTCCTAGATATTTTATGTGTATCCTTTCAAATCGGATGGAAGAATATACGAAGTCTTCTTGCCCAAGTAAGCAACGCCGCCTTCAATGTAGATATTCATTCGAATATCTTATGATCGAATAAGTCGCTGGCCAACTTAACTTGGCGATATCTTCGCTGTCCAATATCCTTCTGGAAAATATCCTTGCGTCTGCTCCACGCTGTATATGTGTAATAGGATATGTTCGAACTCCCCCTGAACTCCTGCTCGAACTGTCTAAGCTACGTTTTGCCAAATACATGCCACTCAAGGGAACATCAACTAGTATATTCTCTGACATGATAGGTGCTTTTATAGAGGTGTTTATGGATGATTTTACTGTGCATGGTGACACTTTTGATGCATGCTTAGATAATTTGAGTACAGTTTTAGCACGGTGTGTTTCTATGAATTTGATACTCAATTATGAAAAGTGTCACTTTATGATTAGTCATGGTGTAGTCCTCGGTCACATAGTTTCACATGAGGGTATAGAGGTTGATAAAGCTAAGATAGACTTGATTGTTACTCTGCCCTACCCCTCCACGGTGCGTGATATTAAGTCGTTTCTTGGGCATGCTAGTTTTTATCGTAGATTTATTAAGGATTTCTCGAAAAATTCATTGCCTTTATCTAATCTTTTGCAAAAAGATGTTCCCTTTGAGTTTACAGATCCATGCAGGCAGCCTTTGATGAGCTAAAATAGGCCCTCACCAGCACACGCATCATCAGAGCACCGGACTGGAGCCAGCCATTCGAGATCATGTGTGATGCGAGCGACTATGCAGTAGGAGCGGTCCTCGGCAAGAGAGTGGACAAAAAGCCCGTAGTGATCTACTACACTTCGAGAACTCTGGACGTGGCCCAAAAGAACTACTCGACCACAGAAAAAGAACTGCTAGCCGTGGTCTTTGCTTTGGAGAAATTTAGGTCATATTTGCTCGGTACTAAGGTTGTAGTGTTTTTTTATCATGCAGCTATTAGGTACCTGATGACAAAGAAGGAGGCAAAACCGCGGCTCATTAGGTGGATTATGTTCATAGAAGAGTTCGATTTGGAGATCAAAGATAAGGAAGGCATTGAGAACACCGTGGCCGACCACTTGAGCCGACTTGTCCGAGAGGAGGATGCCGGACAGATCACCTAGACATTTCCGGACGAGCACTTGTACGCCCTCACAGGTAAGGTACCATGGTATGCTTCCATGGTGAACTACTTGGTTGGAGGTAAGTTTCCGCCCTCCTACTCAAAGGCTCAGTGTCTGAAATTGAAGCATGACTCTAAATATTATGTGTGGGATGACCCGTACTTGTGGAAAATAGGTGTAGACCAGATTCTTAGACGGTGCATCCTAATGATGAAATTGCTTCAGTTATCAGTTTTTACCATGAACATGCTTGCGGTGGCCATTTCGGTCCTAGGAGAATGGCTAGGAAGATTCTAGATAGCGGATTCTTTTGGCCGCATGTGTTTAGAGATGCCTACAACCATTGTAAAAGATGTGATAGATGTCAACGTGTAGGTAATATTTCGGCTAGGAATGAGATGCCCCAAGTACCCATACTTGTTAATGATGTTTTTGACATTTGGGGCATCGACTTCATGGGCCCTTATCCTGTGTCGTGTGGCTATGCTTACATTCTGGTTGCGGTTGATTATGTGTCTAAATAGGTAGAGGCTATGGCGACTAGATGCGACAACGCTAAAACTGTTGTGGATTTTTTGCGCATTAACATTTTTTGCAGATACGGAGTACCGAAGGCCATAATCAGTGATCAAGGGACACACTTCTACAACCGGATGATGGCTGCAACCTTGGAGCATTACCACGTTCACCATCGAACTTCCACAGCATATCACCCCCAGACGAATGGGCAAGCGGAGATCTCCAACCGCAAAATAAAGGGAATTCTAGAGAAGATGGTAAATCCGACCAGGAAGGACTGGAGCCAGCGGCTAGATGAGGCACTATGGGCATACAGGACAGCCTACAAGACACCGATAGGCACCTCGCCTTTTTGGTTGGTGTACGGGAAGGCATGCCATCTCCCGGTCAAATTAGAGCACAAGGCCTACTAGGTGCTCAAGAAGTGCAATCCGGAATTGCAAGCAGCCGGGCTGGATAGGAAGTTGCAGCCATGTGAGCTTAAGGAGCTGCGCCTAGAGGCCTACGAGAGCCAATCAGACTACAAGGCGCGGACCATGCTCTATCACGACAAGTTCATCCTTCGGCAAACATTTGAGATAGGCCTACAAGTTCTGATCTTTTCATCACGCCTACGGTTGATGCCCGGCAAGCTGCGTTCAAGATGGACGGGCCCATACACAGTGACCCAAGGTTTCAACCACGAAGCGCTTGAACTAGAAAGCCCGGCAGATGGGTGCCGTTTCAAAGTCAATGGACAACGGGAAAACCACTATCATGGCGAGGTCGACTTGCCGTGCAGCAATTCGACCTAGATGAGCCTCCTAACGACACATGAACGAGGTACCGTCGAGCCAACGACGTTAAACAAAGGTGCTCGTAGGGAGGCAGCCCGACATTTCTTCATTTTTCAGTTTAATTTCTTATTTTGTTTTCTATTTATTTGAGTCTTGAGTCATATTCATCACATTGTACTTGGGAAAGGGAGTGATTTTTATGCAGGGAACAGATGCGCCTCATGCGTTCGCATGCTTATACCATGCGTTCGCATGGGCTCCTGCAGGCTGGGAAATTTGATCGAGTGCGAGCGCGAAGAGCCATATAGGCAAACACACAAGATTTTCATGCGATGGGTCGGAGTTGTGCGACCGCATAAGGTGAACCATGCGAGCGCATGCCATGAGACATTTACGCTATGACTCGGCCACGACATCATTCGGCCAAGTCCCGGCGCACCAAACTGGGCCTCGGCCAGACCATACCGGGCCTCGGCACCGACAGACCAGTCCGGACCAGGACATTAACATATCCAGGCCACGACCACCCGAGGGGAATATTGTTCCAACTTAATTCTCTTCTTTTCCATACTATTTGCATGCATTGTGTGTCTAGAGTCTAAGTCGTGCCGTGAGGACACGACTTTAATCAAAAGTGTGGGGTTGGAGAGTCAGTCGTTGTGTCAGCACGTTTATTTTCTTGCACCTGCATAGAGTCAGCACATTTCCCTTAAATTTTTAAATTTTTTGTACAAATTTCTCTTTATTTCCTAGAATTGCGGTATTGAATTTTGATTATGTGAAATAGATAGAGCCGATTACATGCATGTCTCTTGTGAAAATTGAAATGTGCAATGACATGTGAACTTAACCCATTACGTGCCTTTGTAAGTTGAGATAAACAGGGACGTGGAGTTGATAGAAACGTCCTAGAGAGACTTGATAGAACTTTCAAAGGACCGGATTTCGAGTTATATGGTTATATGGATTTTGTGGAGGCTAGCACTTCGAGACGACATAGTTATGAGTCTGCTCCGCCACTGCAGTGCTTATGCGGTCAGGTGGGACGGGAAAACAACACACCGTCCAATCTCAAGTCCAAGTAGCCAGGAAAACAGACGAGTGACCCTCGGCTTGAGTCGCGTGGAAAGGACGAGGATGAGTGAGAGCGGAAGGTATTTCCATATGCTTGCGGGCGATGATTGGACCTTCGTCAAAGAAGAGGAATCACGGACGAGAAGTTCACAATCAGTAGCAAAAAGAAAAAAATCAGTCAATTGTGAAGTTTTACACGCAACAAAAGTGAAGTACACAACTGTTACATCAAAAGCCAAGTCACTACAAAAGCTGTCCCAAAAGGACTCAAGCACCTTGAAGCTCGAATCAATCACGTGCAAGAAAAAGCAATGAAGTGTAACCATATAGCATGAATTCGGAACCAAGAGTGAAGTTCATGGGTCTAAAAAGGACTATCTCCCAGACATCCGAATTGATTTGCATCTCGGCCCAAAAGTAACTGATGGGACGTATTTATACGATTCATCAAGTACACAAAACCCACCAAATAAGACATTTGGTCATACGAACATGTGCTTGTTGATGCCGTTTTATGTATACAGGCGGTTTTGGAGTCTAAAGAGGAATCGCACTTAAAAAGGGAGATTTGTGCCAAAGAGCATGCCAAGTAAATTCTGGCCCAGCCAAGGACCGAGAAAAGTCGGCCGCGCCCAGGTCCCCACCCAGGCATCGCCTAGGCCACGCCCGAGCTGTCTAGCACTGAATTCAAGTTGCCCGGGCAAACGAGCTGATCTGACGAATCCACCTCGCGCAAAGTGATCAAAACGGAAAATAAGGTGGCAAATGTCGGACAACCAAGGAGAATGCTCGGGCTGATTGGCAGTTGGCCCAGTTCCAAAGCAAAGGCCCCGCGCATAGAGGCACCGAAACTAAGTCGCTCGATTAAACCATGGAATCTGGCAATTCTGGCTCGGCCAAAGTGTTTTAAATGCCCCATAACTCGGACAATCTAACTTCCCAGACAAAACGCCTGAGTGGAACCAGCCGATGCCCGAGCATTGCCCAAGGAGCCCATGCCCGACAAAGAGAACGTAGGCCACGACCAGGTCCCGGCTAGATTCCGGAAAAACGACTTCGGCCACTAGTCTTAAAATCACTTGCCCATTCCAAATCCGCAGTCCAAAAGCCAAGAGCCTCCGACCAAAATTCCAGCCAAATTCCGGCCAAACTCCGGCCAAGCTCTGATCAAGCTCCGATCAAGCTCCGGCCAGGTACCAAACCCAACCAAGTTCCGGCCAAGAGGAACCAAACACGAACCGAATTCCCAATATTCCGGTTGGCCTCTACTATTTATTTCGGTTAGCTTTTGGATTTCGGTTGACTCCCACTCCTTCAATTCGGTTGCCCTTTGGATGAAGACAAGTGCAAGTGGCTGGCCTTTGGCTTCAACAAGGTCCAAGTCGTGGCACATGGGAAGGCAAGTGCAAACACAAGTGGGGAGGCTCTTATCCTCTTCCACTCCATGTGGGGTGGCTTTTGGAAAACAAGTGCAAGTGACTTGCTTTTGGGATATTTCCAACTCCAAACTTAGCCCCCAAGTCTTCCTTTCCCTTTAAATAGAAGCCCTTAGTCTTAGAAACATGTATGTAGATAGTTCCACAATTAGGGAGAAGAGAGCTTATCTCTCTTCTCCACACTTCAATGAAAACACACTTCACTTTTCAAGTTCTTGTTCTCCAAAGCTCTCTTTACTTTTGTTGTTCTTGCTCTCCTTTCCTTTACTTTGTTCTTGATTTGGAGCTCCTCTCCCCTTTACTTTCTTGTACTTGTCTCCGATTTGCTCCCTTTACTTTTACTTATTCTTGTGTTGGTTACTTTACTTTCCTTGTTCTAGCAAGGCTACTTGTATTCTTTAACATGAATATAAGTAGCTAAGCTATTCTCTAGCAAGGCTACTTGTATTCCTTGACATGAATATGAGTAGCTAAGCTATTCTTTTTACTTTCTTGTTGTGTTCCACAAAGCTTTCGGTTTTCTTGTTTTCCTTGTTCAAGTCACGGCTACTTGTATTCCTTGACATGAATACAAGTAGCTAAGGCTTATATTCAGTTTAGGGGTTCTGTATGACAATGTTTTGAGACTCTTTTACTTAATGCTTTTTGTGTTCAACTAGTTCTAGTGCCTTTATTCGGTTGAACAACAAGGCTAAGTGGATGCATCGAAAGGGCAAAGCTTGGCCAGGTAGTTCAATCCAGATTAGACAACGAAACCCAGTGGATGCATCGAAAGGGCAAAGCTTGGTAGAGTAGTCTAATCCTTCTTTAAAACCACTTGGTTGATCGGAAATGTGAGATCAAGTGGCTGTACATAGACTAATACATCTTGAAAATGAGTATTAGTCTAGACAGAACTAGAAGTCTATGTCGTGTTTTTGGAGTGGATTGTGGTGTAAGCGCTTGAAAAGGCCTTATTTTAGGGTTTAAGTCTTGAAAAGGAATAAATCCACACTTATGAACACAAAATAGATCATTTGAAGTCAATGATGGATGTGTCACTAGTTGAGACCCTAGACTGAATATCTTTCTTATGTGAATATCTTTCTTGCACTTACTTTCAGCACATTTACTTTTCAGCACTTACTTTTTTGCATTACTTTCAGCACTTACTTTCAGTCTTTCCTTTTACGCACTTTACTTTCAGTCTTTACTTTCTTGCACTTACTTTCAGTACTTTTCTTTCAGTATTTACTTTCAGTTCAGCATTTACTTTTTAGTTCATAAAACCCACAAAACCCAAATGTTATTACTTTCTTTTTTTGTCTTTTTAAAGAACAACTATTCCACACGACTCTCTTGGGTTCGACCCCTACTTGCCGCTTTACTAATCCAATAGTAAGGCCACATTAGTGGAACTTATAAATGTAAATTTTGCAGCGCACAATGACGTGCTGTCAAATTTTTGCGCCGTTGTCGGGGAGTTGTGCATCAGAATAGTTGTTCTTTTTACCTTTTTGATTTACTTCCCCTTTGTTTTTGTCATTTTTTTTACTCACCCCCATTGTATTTGGGAAAGGAAATGTTGTTTTTCTTGTGCAGGGAACAATTGCTCATCATGCGTTCGCATGCCTTGACCATGCATTCGCATGATCTCCTGCGGGCTAGGGAAAGTCGACCTCGTGCGAGCTCGCAAGAGCGTTTGTGCGAGCGCACAACATTTCATGCCACTGGATAGGTTTGTGCGAGCGCATGCTTTGTACCATGCGAGCGCATGACCCGAGAAGTACCGAGCCGCGACCGAGAATGACCGAGCCGTGCCCGAGAAGTCCAGGTCCATGCCGGAATCCCTCATCAGCCAAATTACGCCGTTCCGAGCCTTGTCGTTTCCTCATACAGCCACGACAAAAGCCACGACACCATAAAGGGAGTTCCGTTCGACATTTCCTTTTTATGTCATTTCCTTTCCCTTTATTTGCTTGCTTTTTGTGTTTTGAACTAAGTCGTGCCGTGAGGCGCGGCTTCGTTCAAAAGTGTGGGGGTAATTGAGTAGTAGTTGTACATAGTAGTCATTGCACATAGTAGTTAGCATGTTTTCCTTTTCCCTTAAAATTTTTTATCTTTTTGAAATTTTTTGAATATAAACTTTCATGATGTGAAACTAGATAGATCCGATTCATGCATTTCCTTGTGAAATCTAAATTGTGTAAAATCATGTGAACTTAACTATCTACTTGTCTTTGTGTGCCAAGATAAATGTAGGATGTGGAGTTGAAAGAAATGCCCTAGAGAGGCTTGACAAGCACTCAAGGGACCGGATCTCTACTTTATGGTTATGTGAAGATTGTGGAGGCTAGCAGTTCGGGCTTATTGGTGAAGAGTTGACTCCGCCATGCAGCGTCTATGCAAGGGGCGGAACGGGAATCAAACCGTCCATTCTCTAGTCCAAAGTAGCCGGGAAAAGAGATGAGTGACAACACTGCCTTGTCGCGAGGCAATGTGTACAAATAAATTTATAAGTCCGCTACTCGCGACTTCACTACTGGGTAGCAAGTGGTAAGTAAGGGTCGAACCCAAGGGAATTAGGGGGATAAGCTATTCTTTGAGGGAATTGTACAGCGAGGGAGCATATTTTTAGGTTGATTGAGGTTTTAGTGCGGAAAAGTAAGTGTTTTTTTGGTTGGTTTTGGTTTTTAGTGCGGAAAAGTAAATGACAGAAAAGTAAATACTAAAAATAAAAGAGAAGACTTACAGCGATTGTTGCGTGATTGGCAAGTCCTCCGGAAGGTGAGCAGTTGATAAGCAGTTTATACTAAAATTGAAAGTAAGTGCAGGTGGTGTTTAAATCTAAGGAAAGCATTCGGTTTCGGGGGCCTTGTATCATAGCCTGTTTATCATTGACCCTTGGTGATCCTACTAAGTATTCAAACGTGTATCAAGGCCATTTCAAGCGCTCGATTTGCCACACTGTCTAGCCCATTTCAAGGTCGTAGAGCACTTGTTCTATTTAGACTAGCACCCCATTTCAAGGTATACTAGCCTATGTGCATCCATTTGATCAATCATTTCCGATCAAACCAAATGGTGTTTTAGAGAGGTCGAACTCCTCAGATAAGCTTTGCCATTTCAAGCATCCACTTACCCGAGTATGTTCACGAACCCCACGGAAGAGATTTGCCATTTCAAGCATCCACTCAACCTTGGAAGTTCTGACCTAATATATGGCACATAGACCAAGTTTTGAATACAAAGAGGCACTAAGAGTATAGCCTAAAACATTTTATGATACAAGTACACCCCTTCAACCGAATGAAGAGTTTAGCTATGAATATCCATAGAGGTGGATACCATAGCTAAGTACTCGAGGGTTTTTGAAAGACAGTAAGTAAAGGAGAATACTCAAGAACCAACAGAAGTAAACTCAAGAACTACTAGAATACTCAAGAACTAACCAACAGGAGTATTATAGATTTCAAACAAAAGCGTACAAAAGTGCCCAAAAGTCTAGAGAGATAAGTGAGTGTGTTGTGTGGATTGTTGGATTGTGGATTACAAGTGAAGGGGAGGGGGTATTTATAGCAAAGGGGAGGAGGAAGATGTGGTGGAGGATGAAGACACATGGCATGAAGCCATGGACTCTCCAAAAGCCGCCCATGTGAGGAGGAGCAAGGTGGATTGGTCTCCAAAAGCCGCCGGTCACATGGCAATGGGAGGAGGTTTTTTTATTTTTGTGATCTTTCACAAATGCCATCGGTCCATTTCAGCTCCGGACTGACTTTGGTTGCTCTTCGGTTGGACTTGTTTTGAATGATTCCATGTCAGGATCTTGAGATTTCTTCAGGCGGCATCTGGTCGTGACCTTGGAATGACTCGTAATATATTTTTCGCTTAAAAACTCCTCCTTAGCCTGTATTCTCTCTAGACTTCAAAATACCCTGTAGATAAATATCGGAACTAACAAGCAAAAGTTAAATAGACAAAGAGTCTAATTTTGTGGGTTTAACTGTGTTTATGATTCATACAATTATGGTCCATCAGATCACCCCACACTTTTAGTTGTTCGTCCCGAACAATGCTATTAAAGGGCGGCACACACTATCTAAGTAAACTTTTTAAAATATGAAAGTGAGACTGTGGGACTAGATTTATCCTAATTCATGCATTACTACTTATTACCAAATTAAACCGTGTAAATAAATAGAAGAAACTTGATACTTGTACCTCCGTGCCGAGATGCAAATTAATTTGGATGTTTCGGGAGATAGCCCTTTTTAGGCTCCTGGACTGCATTCTCGGGACCGTCTCGTACTATATGGTTTCCTTGTAGCTTTCTCTAGCACATGATTCGGTTCGGGTTTCACAGATGAGTTGAGCCGTTTTGATTGGCTTTTTGGCGAGGGACGGCTTTTTTGTAGTGAATCGGCCTTGGGCCTTTGATTTGACTCTTTGAGTACTTCACTTTTCTTCGGTTAAAACCTTCACAATTTTGGGCCTTTGGCCTCTTGATTTGCTTCTTTGAGCTTTTGCCTTTTTGTGGCTTGCTAGTCCATTTTCTCAAGCCTTTTTGGGAGGTCCAATCGTCGCCCGCAAGCATATGGAAATACCTCCCCTCTCTCTCTCATCCTTGCCGTTTTGCGCGAGTCAAAATGAGGGTCGCTCATTTATTTTCCCGGCTACTTTGACTAGAGATAGGACGGTTTGATTCCCGTCCCGCCTTTTTTCTGCATAAACGCTGCATGGCGGAGATGACTTCAATCTTCACTGAAACCCGAAGTGTAGCCTCCACTGACTTCGAAAACCATATAGCGAAATTCAGTCCTTTGAATGCTTGCCAAGCCTCTCTAGGGCATTTTCCACATCCCTAGTTTATCTCAGCACAAAGGAACAAATGAGAAGTTACATTCTAAGTTTTTAAACAGTTGAATTTTCACAAGGTTAATGCATGAATTATTATCTATCTTTTTCACATTCTCAAGTTCATATTTTCTAAAAGATAATATTAAGGGAAAAGGAAAAAGAAAAACATGTTATGTACAAAGGTGGTTCTCACCCCACACTTTTGAACGAAGGCGTGCCTTTCAGCAAGACTTAGTTCAAAAGCCATGCAAGCAGATATTATATGAGAAGGAAATGACATTAAGGAAAAGGGAAGAACCAAAAGTGTCAAACAGATAACATGGCATGAGGCTGGATAATCGAGGGAGTTCGGCTGGGGCCTTGAACTCTTGGCATAGGCCTGGCTGGCTTGATGTTGCACCCATAACCGATTCCTGAATGGTCATTTCATTCTATGCACCAAGTGGGTGAGAGCGACTTATTGGTAAAAACTAAATGACAGAAAATACCTGACTGAAAGTAAGATAGGTGTCGGGTTACCTCCCGACCAGTGCCTTTGTTTAACGTCGTTGGCTCGACGCATGGGGATCACTGGTTTGGATCCCATGGGTGGCTCAGGTCGTATTTCTTCCTGTGTTGATTCTTGCCTTGACTCTTCCTGTGTTTTTGGGGGATGATGGGCTTGGGTCCAGTTCCAATGGTTCTGGTGGTTTCTCCTTCCAACGTCTCTGAGAAGGCGAGGGACCTTTTACTACTAGTTTCTTGAATCGGGTTTTCTGGTGTTTAGGGCTGCCTTGTCCAGTTATGGCGAAAACATGCTCCATCGAGGAGTCGTTCTGCTCAGGCCCTTTTCCCATCATCCTTTTAGCCTCTTCATTGATCACATAGTTTTCTGCGATTTGCCTATTGATCAAGGGGAAGAGTTGGGAAGCTTGCATCTTATGGCTCGGTTCTGCCTCGTCATGTCCGTCTGTGAGGATCTGGTCGTAGATGGTCTCTGCTGCTCTGGTAATGATAGCTGTGTATGACTCGGGTAGCTTGCCAGTGGTGTTTTGGACTTCTTCCCTTGTTGGCACGGCCTCGAGTTCCCATTAGGATTTTTCCTCGTTGCTTCCGATGCTTTCCATGTCTGATTCTTCAGATGGCTAGGAAGTATCTTCTTCATCTGTCTCTAGACCCGCCTCTTCTATCTGCATTCCTCTGTCAGCTTGGGGTATTCATTTTGTGGCTGCGGCCAGGTCATTTATGAGGTTCCACATGTCTGCCATGGATAAGTTCCCTGTCGATCTTCTCATTGCTTCGTTAATCCTTGTCAGCTCATCGGCCCTCATCCCACGAAGAAATTTTTGAAGAAGAACTTTCTTTGTGAATCCATGGTGCGGGCAGCTTGAGACGATGTTATCATAGTCGTGTAGTATTCGTCCAAAGTCTCATCCCGGGATTGTTGCAGGCACATGATCTTCTCCCGGGTTTTTTGGCGTAAGGATGGGGGGGAGAATTCCTTCAGGAATGGGACGCAAAGGTCCACAAAATATTTTGCACGACTAGCGGTTGATGTGTAATACCAAATCGTCACAAAATCAGTTAAAGAGAATTTGAAGCATTTAAGCTTAAATTCCTCTAACATTTCATTTTCAGGTTTTATGTGGCGGCAAATGTGGCGAAAGTTTCGGCAATGTTGTACTGGGTCTTCTCCATCCGTACCTCCGAACAAAGGAAGATGTCGCGTTGTCCATGCAAACATAGTGTGTAGCGTGATGAAGAAACGAGAAGGGAAAGGAAAGAACAACTAATCCGACGGCTAATTCCCCGGCAACGACGCTAATTTGACAACACTGCCTTGTCGCGAGGCAATGTGTACAAATAAATTTATAAGTCCGCTACTCGCGACTTCACTACTGGGTAGCAAGTGGTAAGTAGGGGTCGAACCCAAGGGAATTAGGGGGATAAGCTATTCTTTGAGGGAATTGTACAGCGAGGGAGCGTATTTTTAGGTTGATTGAGGTTTTAGTGCGGAAAAGTAAGTGTTTTTTGGTTGGTTTTGGTTTTTAGTGCGGAAAAGTAAATGACAGAAAAGTAAATACTGAAAATAAAAGAGAAGACTTACAGCGATTGTTGCGTGATTGGCAAGTCCTCCGGAAGGTGAGCAGTTGATAAGCAGTTTATACTAAAATTGAAAGTAAGTGCAGGTGGTGTTTAAATCTAAGGAAAGCATTCGGTTTCGGGGGCCTTGTATCATAGCCTGTTTATCATTGACCCTTAGTGATCCTACTAAGTATTCAAACGTGTATCAAGGCCATTTCAAGTGCTCGATTTGCCACACTGTCTAGCCCATTTCAAGGTCGTAGAGCACTTGTGCTATTTAGACTAGCACCCCATTTCAAAGTAAACTAGCCTATGTGCATCCATTTGATCAATCATTTCCGATCAAACCAAATGGTGTTTTAGAGAGGTCAAACTCCTCAGATAAGCTTTGCCATTTCAAGCATCCACTTACCCGAGTATGTTCACGAACCCCACGGAAGAGATTTGCCATTTCAAGCATCCACTCAACCTTGGAAGTTCTGACCTAATATATGGCACATAGACCAGGTTTTGAATACAAAGAGGCACTAAGAGTATAGCCTAAAACATTTTATGATACAAGTACATCCCTTCAACCGAATGAAGAGTTTAGCTACGAATATCCATAGAGGTGGATACCATAGCTAAGTTCTCGAGCGTTTTTGAAAGACAGTAAGTAAAGGAGAATACTCAAGAACCAACAGGAGTAAACTCAAGAACTACTAGAATACTCAAGAACCAACAGGAGTATTATAGATTTCAAACAAAAGCGTACAAAAGTGCCCAAAAGTTTAGAGAGATAAGTGAGTGTGTTGTGTGGATTGTTGGATTGTGGATTACAAGTGAAGGGGAGGGGGTATTTATAGCAAAGGGGAGGAGGAAGATGTGGTGGAGGATGAAGACACATGGCATGAAGCCATGGACTCTCCAAAAGCCACCCATGTGAGGAGGAGCAAGTTGGCTTGGTCTCCAAAAGCCGCCGGTCACATGGCAATGGGAGGCGGTTTTGTGATTTTTGTGATCTTTCACAAATGCCATCGGTCCATTTCAGCTCCGGACTGACTTTGGTTGCTCTTCGGTTGGACTTGTTTTGAATGATTCCATGTCAGGATCTTGAGATTTCTTCAGGCGGCATCTGGTCGTGACCTTGGAATGACTCGTAATATATTTTCCGCTTAAAAACTCTTCCTTAGCCTGTATTCTCTCAAGACTTCAAAATACCCTGTAGATAAATATCGGAACTAACAAGCAAAAGTTAAATAGACAAAGAGTCTAATTTGGTGGGTTTAACTGTGTTTATGATTCATACAATTATGGTCCATCAATGAGCGACCCTCATCTTGACCCGCGCGAAAAAGGCAAGGATGAGAAAGAGCGGGGAGGTATTTCCATATGCTCTCAGGCGATGATTGGACCTCCCAAAAGTGAAGAAAATGGACATGCAAATTCTCATCAAAGGAGCAAAGCCCAAAGAAAGAAAAAAAATTCAGCCATATGGTGAAACCAAGCCGAAGCAAAAGTGAAGTACTCAAAGAGTCATATCAAAGGCCGAAGGCCAAACCTCACTACAAAAAGCTGTCCAACCACGCAAACAAAGAAAAAGAGCTCAACCCCAATTAGCCCGAACCAATCACGTACTAGAAGAAACAAGTAGCATAACCATGTAGTACGATCGGATCCGAGAGTGCAGTTTGATGAGCTGTATTTATATGACTCATCGAGTCAACAAAACCCACCAATTACGACATTTGATAATAAGAATAGTTACTTGTTAATATCGTTTTGGATTTCAGGCACTTTGCACGTCTAAAGAGGAATCGGGCTTGAAAAGGGCATTTTATGCCAAAATCACCATAAGGCATTATTGGGCCACACTTGAGTTCCAAGCCAAAACTAGCCCACTTGCAAAATCTTGATGATTCTAGAAGCATCTCATCATTTGGCTCCTGCCAATCAATTTTGACTACTTCCAGAGCAAGAGTGCCTTGATGATTCTAGAAGCATCTCATCATTGGGTCATGCCAATCCATTTTGACTACTTCCGGAGCAAGAGGGGTGCCCAAGTTTCGGAAAACCCTAGCTCATTTCCTATAAATAGAACCTCTTGGTCTAGGAAAAGGGTGTCACAACTTAGATTGAGGAGTCCCATCGTGTGCCCCATTAGTGTGCCTCATTGGGGGCTTCTCTCTCTACTCCTTCATTTTCAATAGAAAGCAATCCTTTACTTTTCTTGTCTTTACTTTTCTTGTCTTTACTTTCTTGCATTTACTTTCTTGCATTTACTTTCTTTTACTTACTTTCATGTATTTACTTTCCATGTATTGCTATTGTATCCCTTCCGTGGATATGAGTAGCTAAATCCCATATTCAGTTTAGGGATCCTTACATTGTGGCAAGGTTTTGAGACCCTTTACTTAATGCTATCTTGTGTTCCTTGTGGTGTAAGTGCTTGAAATGGCCTTACTTGGGTGATCTCTTGGAATGGAGTAACCACACTTATGGACACAAGATTAGATCATTAGAGGTCGATGATGAACAAGCCACAATAGTATTGTCAACACATTTTGAGATTCTTCTCTTAATGCTACTTTGTGTTCTACTAGTTCTTGTGCCATTATTTCGGTTGGACAATAAGGCTAAGTGGATGCTTGAAATGGCAAAGCTTGGCCGAGTAGTTCAATCTCGATTAAACAATGAAACCAAGTGGAGGCTTGAAATGGAAAAGCTTGGTTGAATAGTTTAATCCTTCTATTAGCCGCTTGTTTGAATCTGAAACGTGAGATCAAGCGGTTGCACTTAGACTAATACATCTTGAAATGGAGTATTAGTCTTGCTAGAACTAGAAATCTATATCTTGAAATGGAATAGATTGTGGTGTAAGTGCTTGAAATGGCCTTACTTCGGGTTATGTCTTGAAATGGAGTGACCACACTCATGAACACAAAGTAAGATCATTAGATATCCATCATGAATGTGTGACAATAAATCCCTAGACGGAATACTTCTCTTTTTTGTTTACCTTTCGCTCATTTACTTTTCACACTTACTTTTGCATTTACTTTCAAACCCCCCCAATTGTCTTTTCTTTCTTCATTGTTTTTGCAAGAACAACAAGTAACCATTACAACTCTTCTGGGTTCGACCCCTACTTACCGCTCTACTAATCCATAGTGAGCCAATAGTAGTGGACACTTATAAATTGTAAATTTGCGAGCACCCAACGACGTGCTCGTAAAATTTTGGCGCCGTTGCCGGGTAGTTGTGCATTGGTGAAGTTGTTCTTTTTATTTTTTTTCCTTTGTTCTGTTGTGTTACATGATCCACTATGTCTTCGTGGATGAATCGGTATCTCCCCAAATTTGGAGGTACCATCGGAGAAGACCCCGTGGAACATGTACAAATGTTTCACTCCATCTGCAGCCGCATGAAGCCTAGGGATGAGTCACTAGAGGGGTTTAAGCTGAAATGTTTTAAGTTTTTGATGGACCACAATTATACGAATCAAAAACACAGTAAAACCCCCCAAGTTAGACTGTTTGTCTATCTAACATCCATCTGTTAGTCCCGATATATTTCCACAGGGCATTTTAGAGACTGAAGTGAAAACACGCTAAGGAGAGGATTTTATGCTGAAAAGATAACAAGAGTCAATCCAAGGTCAAGATCATATGCCGACTGAAGAAATATCAAGGATCCTGATGTGAAATTGACCATAACAAATTAATCAGAAGAATCAGGAGAGGAATCAAGACAGCCCGGGGAAGGAACACACTGACAGTTTTGTGAAAAGACTGCACAAAACTGTACAAAACTCACATATGGCAAGATGACTTGGTGACTTGATGAAGAGGTGGCCAAGGGAGGAGCTCCTCCACCCAAGGCAACCGGCAACCAGCGGCTGCCACCACCCTCCTCCTCCTTGACCGGCGGCTTTTGGCCCCTCCATGTGGTGGCTCCTCCTCCCTTGATTTGCCCATCCAATCTCCATGCAACAAGTGCCCTCATCTTAGCCCTCCATTTCTCCTCCACATGGCTATAAATACACCCCTCCTCCTCCTCATTTCATCATCCCAAAATTGAAAATCACTTCTCTCTCTACATTTTGTTACTTGTAAGTTTGGTTCGGTTTTGAAATAATACTCCTGTTTGTTCTTGAGTATTATACTGGAAATTATAATACTCTTGTCGGTTCTCGAGTATTATAATACTGTAGAGAATACTCCTGTTGGTTCTTGAGTATTCAGTAGGAATTAGGAATACTCATGTTGGTTCTTGAGTATTCCACCCCTTTCCCTCTTACTGTTTTCAAAAACCCCCGAGTATTTAGCTATGGTATCCATCTCTATGGATATTCGTAGCTAAACTCTTTATTCGGTGGAAGGTATTTTCTTGTATTATATAATGTTGTAATATCTTTTAGTTTCATTTCTTTGTATTCAAAACTTGTTCTATGTGCCATTTATAGTCAGAATTTCCAAGGTTGAGTGGATGCTACGAAAGGGCAAAACTCTTCCATGGGGATTCGTGAACATACTCGGGTAAGTGGATGCTACGAAAGGGCAAAGC
Organism: Rhodiola kirilowii; assembly: GCA_033675215.1. Classification (NCBI taxonomy): domain Eukaryota; kingdom Viridiplantae; phylum Streptophyta; class Magnoliopsida; order Saxifragales; family Crassulaceae; genus Rhodiola; species Rhodiola kirilowii. Next base: position 29,249,209 of record CM066194.1, on the reverse strand, counting down.
TTATCTGAGAAGTTCGACTCATCTAAAACACCACTTGGTCAATCGTAACTGTGAGATCAACTGGATGCACAAAAGGCTAAGATACTTTGAAAGGAGGAATTAGTCTGAAATAGAACAAGGGTTGCTTTAAACGATGTTGCAAGTCTTGCGCTACGAAAGGGCCTCGATTCATCTTTGAATACTTAGAAAAGTTACTAACAGTTTATTATATACATGTTATAATATAAGAGTACCTGAAACCGAATGCTTTTCTTTACTGTTAAACCGCAATCACCAACTGCTGATCTACCGGAGGAATTACAATCACGCATCACCCACTGTAAGTCTTCTTTGTATTTATAGCATTTAATTTCTGTATTTACTTTTCCGCAATAAAAACCAAAAACCCCCAAAAAAATCACGTAGTTAATTAGAGCGCTAAAATCTCAATCAACCATAAAACACGCTCCCCCCAGTTCAATCACCCTAAAAGAATAGCCTATTCCCCTAATTCCCGTGGGTTCGACCCCTACTTACCACTTACTACCCAGTAGTGTAGTCACAAGTAGCGGATATTATAAATTTATTTGTACAGAGGACACTGCACCTTAACGACAGTGCGGTGGCCCTCCGTCAAATTGGCGCCGTTGCCGGGGAATTAGCCGTCGAATAAACTTTTCTTTTCTCTTCCTCCATCTCTTTTAAATTCTCGCGCTCGAAACATCTATGTCTCGCGAAGGAAGTCATCATGACTACCAGGATGACGATGAAATAAACCTGTACGAGCGAAATGATGAAGTGCCACTTCCATTTATGGATGATCCGGAGCAACTCATCAGAAGCAGACGAGCTCGTGATAGGGAGGCCATCAGACGAAACCAAGAACCACCCGAGGACCGAAATGCAGCTGGTCCAGTACGACAACCCCCTAGATATCCCCCACCCCCTCGCCCTCGACAAGTTCCTAGACAAGAACCCGTCTTCGATAACTACTACGGGGATCACAACTACCGTGAACCCACCCTGGGAGAACTTTCGGCACCAGATTTCAGAGTTCAGCCATGGTGTATCTACGAAGGACCTGAGCTAGAAAACATCGCCATCAACACTTCAGTGGCCCACAGCTTGCCAAAATTCTCAAGAACTCGTGGAGAATCAGCAATGACTCATCTCCAGCGTCTACATGGGATTTGCCAAAACCTCAAACCAAATGGCGTAAACGTAGACGACTTTAAGTTAAAGGCGTTCTACTTTTCCCTCATTGATGCGGCAAACGACTGGTTCCTGTCATTACCTTCCGGAAGCATCAGAACATGGGCTCAGATGCAGAAGAAATTCTTAGACAAATACTACCCAGCAGCAAAAGCAAAGGAAGTAAGAAGACAATTGCAGGACATAAGGCAGGAACAAAACGAAACCATGTACAACTACCTAGAAAGGTTCAACCGCTTGGAGAGAAGCTGCTGTACCATTGGACTGCCCGAGAAATTCATCTTCGAGTACCTCATTGATGGGCTTAAACCCTTGGAAAAAATGCTACTAGATGCCTCAGCAGGAGGGTCCATGATGAATCTATCATTAAGCGGCATAAGGAATCTCATCACCAATGTAGCCGAAAACACTCGGTTTAGAGAAGAGACTGTCCGTAAAAACGAATTCTTCCGAACAGAAAATGTCTCACAAGCTGAGACACCAGTAAGCTCAATACCAGAAGAGATAAGGCAAATAAAGGAAATGATGATGCAATTACTACAAAAGCAGACAGTTCAAGTAATATCTTGCGAATTTTGCAATTCTACGGACCACAAAACTAACGTGTGTCCAAACAATCATCTGGGACCAAACAAGTCACTTGAGGACATGATTGCACAACTATCGGCTACTATGCATCAATTCCAAGCCAAAACTAAGGAAGAGTTATCGGACTTAAAAATGCACATCTCTCAACCTGCTACCCCAGACTCAGCACACGCTAATGAGACAGAGAGACTCCTTTTGCAAACCATTCAAAGCATACAGAAAGATGTGAATGCCTTGACCCTTAGGAGTGGAAAAACGCTTGCCAAAAAACCTTTAGAGCGAGAGGAGAATGAAGATCCAAGGTTGCCCAGAAAAGAGCAAATAAGGCCTGAAACTCTCGAAATTCTAGAGGAAGAATCAACCGAGGAAAATACAGACATATTTGAGGAAGAACGGGACGTAGCCGAAGACGAAGAAAACACGTCCCAGAAACACAGGCCTGACCCCATGCCCAAAACTGAAACTCCTAAAATCAGCACAACACTTCCTTTCCCAGTGCCTGCTCGCGTGCAAAAACAACATGTCATGGATAAGGAAATATTCGAGTTGTTCAGTAAGGTTGAAATCAACATTCCTCTGTTGGAAGCCATAAAACAAATTCCTCGGTATGCCAAGTTCTTAAAGGAACTTTGCACCAACCGGAGACAAAATGCTAAAAACGATCAAGAGCTAATGAGTAGGAACGTATCAGCAATCATGCAACGAAAAGTGCCCTCCAAATGTGGAGATCCGGGAACTTACACCATTCCATGCACTATTGGAAACATCAAGTTCGCAAACTGCATGCTAGACCTAGGAGCGTCAATCAATGTCCTTCCCTTCTCGATCTACTCATGCCTTAAGATTGGGCCACTCATACCCACCGGTCTTACTATTCAATTAGCGGATCGGTCGTGTAAACAGCCCGAGGGAAAAATTGAAGATGTCTTGGTCCAAGTAGGCCAATTAGTGTTTCCAGCGGACTTCTACGTTTTAAAAATGGAGAATGGCGAACCTACTAATCATGCACCCATCCTTCTTGGCCGTCCATTTCTAAAAACAGCAAGAATGAAGATAGACTGTGGAAGTGGAATGATCTCAATGGAAGTAGAAGGAGAAGTCTTCAGCTTCGACATACTCAAAGCAATGAAGCACCCTATGGACTTCGAGGAAGTACACGCTCTCGACGCTTTGGACGACCTAGTCCAAGAAGTTCAATCAGAACCTAAAAAGGATCCCTTAGAACTCATACTCAATGGAGCCGAGAGCTCGTATAACTTGGCCGAAGGCCTGCATGAAACACTAGCCCACCTGACAACCTCAGAACCTCTCACACCAGAATACGAAGTCAACGAGGTAAAATTATTCAAATCAAATACTTTTCTGCCCTCAGTGACGCAAGCTCCCAAAGTATAATTGAAGCCCCTGCCTGGACATCTGAAGTACGCCTTCCTAGGGGAGAATAACACACTCCCAGTAATCATCAAGAGTGGCCTAGAAGCAGGCCAGGAACAGAGATTGATAAAAGTACTGAAACAACACAAGTTAGCCTTAGGATGGACACTGGCTGACTTAAGAGGAATCAGCCTGGCCGTATGCATGCACCGTATTCTACTCGAGGATGGAGTAAAGCCATCAAGAGAGCCTCAACGATGACTCAATCCAATCATGATGGAAATCGTCCGGAAGGAAATACAAAAGCTCCTGGATGCGGATGTAATCTATCCAATATCAGATAGTCAGTGGGTGAGTCCAGTCCACATAGTCCCGAAGAAAAGCGGGATCACAGTCGAGGAAGATGCCGAAGGAAATATGGTAACAACTAGGATCAAGAACGGCTGGAGAATGTGCATAGATTACAGGAAATTGAACGCAGTCACAAGAAAGGACCATTTCCCTCTGCCATTCATCGATCAAATGTTAGACCGACTGGCAGGCAAACCGTACTTTTGCTTCCTGGACGGGTTCTCAGGATACAACCAAGTTCCCATAGCGCCTGAGGACCAAGAAAAGACCACATTCACCTGCCCATTCGGTACATTTGCTTTCAGAAGAATGTCGTTCGGTCTATGCAATGCTCCAGGAACGTTTCAAAGGGTAGTAACCAGCATCTTTTCGGACATGATCGGGGAATTCATCGAAGTCTTCATGGACAACTTCACCATCTATGGCAATACTTTCGACGCTTGCCTAGATAATTTGAGCACGGTTCTGGCACGATGTGTCTCAATGAACCTAGTGCTCAATTATGAGAAATGCCATTTCATGGTAACCCATGGAACAGTCTTAGGGCACGTCGTCTCAAAAAAAGGCATAGAGGTGGATAAAGCTAAGATAGACCTCATCATGACTCTTCCTTACCCATCCACGGTCCGAGACATCCAATCATTCCTTGGCCATGCAGGATTCTACCGACGATTCATCAAAGACTTCTCCAAAAAGGCATTACCCCTATCCTCTCTTCTGCAAAAAGAAGTTCCGTTTGAATTCACCAACGCATGCAAAAAGGCCTTTGATGATCTAAAGAAAGCCCTCACTAGCACACCCATCATCCAAACACCAAATTGGGAACTACCATTTGAAATCATGTGCGACGCAAGCAACTTTGCTGTAGGGGCAGTTCTCGGCCAAAAAATTGAAAAGAAAGCGGGAGTGATCTATTACGCCTCACGAACCCTAGATCCTTCCCAACGGAACTACTCCACCACCGAAAAGGAACTCCTTGCAGTCGTATTCGCTCTGGAAAAATTCAGATCCTACTTGCTTGGAGCAAAAGTAATAGTTTATTCCGACCATGCTGCCATCCGTTACCTAATGAAGAAGAAGGAGGCTAAGCCAAGGCTTATTCGGTGGATATTACTACTGCAAGAATTCAATGTGGAAATAAGGGACAAAAAGGGAATCGAGAACACTGTAGCAGACCACCTAAGCAGGATTGTCCGGAAGCATGAGGAAGGGCACATAACCGAGTCATTTCCAGACGAGCACCTATACGCCGTCTCAACCAAGGTGCCCTGGTACGCCTCTATCGTCAACTACCTTGTAGGAGGTACATTTCCTCCTTCTCTTACTAAAACATAATGCATGAAACTTAGACATGATGCTAAACAGTACGTATGGGATGATCCTTATTTATGGAAAATAGGACCAGATCAAATACTTAGGAGATGCATCCCTGATAATGAAATAGCTTCTATCATTAGCTTGTGCCATGAGTTTGCATGCGGAGGACACTTCGGACCTAGGAGAACCGCTAGAAAAATCCTAGATAGCGGCTTCTTTTGGCCGAGTTTATTTAGAGATACCAATGAGAAGTGTCAAAAGTGCGATAAGTGTCAAAGAGTAGGAAACATGTCGGCTAGAAGTGAAATGCCACAAGTACCCATATTAGTAAATGATGTTTTTGACGTTTGGGGTCTTGATTTTATGGGACCATTCCCAGTCTCATACGGTTATACTTACATCTTAGTTGCTGTTGATTATGTGTCAAAATGGGTAGAAGCCAAGGCCACAAGGTGCGACGATGCAAAGACTGTCATAGATTTTTTGCGCACTAACCTGTTTTGTAGATACGGGGTACCCGGGGTACCCAAGGCTATAATCAGCGACCAAGGAACTCATTTCTGTAACCGCATGATGGCTACAACCTTAAAACGCTACCATGTCCACCACAGAACATCCACGGCATATCATCCCCAGACCAATGGTCAAGCAGAGATCTCTAACCGCGAGATCAAGAGTATTCTAGAAAAGATGGTGAAACCAGGTAGGAAAGATTGGAGTCAAAGGCTAGATGAAGCTCTCTGGGCTTATCGGACGGCATACAAGACGCCAATTGGAACCTCCCCCTTCCGACTTGTTTATGGGAAGGCATGCCACCTTCCGGTGGAATTAGAACACAAAGCCTATTGGGCGCTCAAGCAGTGCAATCCGGATTTAAAAGCTGCCGGACTGGATAGGAAGCTTAAGCTATGCGAACTTGAAGAATTGTGGCTCAAGGCCTATGAAGGGCAGACAGACTACAAGGAACGGACGAAATTATATCACGACAAATTCATCCTCCGGCGCTCATTCGAGGAAGGACAACAAGTACTACTCTTCTCCTCACGGTTGAAGTTGATGCCCGGCAAACTAAGATCAAGATGGACCGGTCCGTATACCGTGACTAAAGTATTCAACCATGGGATGCTTGAGTTAGAAAGCATGAACAACGGAAGCAAGTTCACGGTAAACGGGCAGCGAGTTAAACAGTACCACAATGAAGTCAACTTAGCCCCACAAAAGTTTGACCTCAGCCACCCATGGGACCCAAACCAGTAATCCACAACGAGGTATCGTCGAGCCAACGACGTAAAACAAGTACACTGGTCGGGAGGTAACCCGACACTATCTTACTTTCCGCACTTACTTTCAGTACTTAGTTTTAAGCTTGCATGACTTTTGAACTAAGGCACGCCTTCGTTCAAAAGTGGGGGGTGAAAACCGCCTGTGTACATAAATAACATGCTTGCTGTTTTTCTTTTTTTAGTAATAGTATCTTTTTGAACATATGAACTTAAGAATGTGAAAAAGATAAATCAGAATTCATGCATTTACCTTGTGAAAATTCAAACTGTTTAAAAACATAGAATGTAACTTTCCATTTGTCCTTTGTACTGAGATAACTAGGGATGTGGAGTTGACATAAACTGCCCTAGAAGGACTTGGGAAGCAATCAAAGGATCAGATCAAACTATATGGTTTTCGAAGTCAGTGGAGGCTGCACTTCGGGTTTTCAGTGAATAATTGAGTCAAACTCCGCCAAGAAGCATCTATGCAAAGGCGAGGACGGGAATCAGACTGTCCTCTCTCTAGTCAAAATAGCCGAGAAAATAGATAAGCGACCCTCATCTTGACCCGCGCAAAACGACGAAGACGAGAGGAGAGGGGAGGTATATCCATAGGCTTGCGGGCGATGATTGGACCTCCCAAGAAGGCTGACAAAATGGACTAGCAAGTCACAAAGAAGCGAAAAACTCAAAGAAGAAAATCAAAAGAGGCCAAAGGCCCAAAATTGTGAAGGTTTTAACCGAGCAAAAGTGAAGCACTCGACAAAGTCAAATCAAAGGCCAAAGGCCGATTCACTACAACAAAAAAAGCAGTCCCTCGCCAAAGAAAAAATCAAGAAGGTTCAACTCACTGAAACCCGAACCGAATCACGTGCATGAGAAAGCTACCAGAAGACTATATAGTACGAAACGATCCCGAGGCTGCAACCCAAGAACCTGAAAAGGGCTATCTCCCGAAACATCCAATATAATTTGCATCTCAGCACGGAGGTACAAGTATTAAGTTTCTTCTATTTATTTACGCAGTTTAATTTGGTAATAAGTAAGCAATGCATGAATTAGGATAGATCGAGTACCACATTCTAATTTTCATATGCCAAATCCGAACCTAGAACTTACGCCCTTTAATAGCATTGTTCGGGACGAACAACTAAAAGTGGGGGGTATTCTGATGGACCACAATTATACGAATCAAAAACACAGTAAAACCCCCCAAGTTAGACTGTTTGTCTATCTAACATCCATCTGTTAGTCCCGATATATTTCCACAGGGCATTTTAGAGACTGAAGTGAAAACACGCTAAGGAGAGGATTTTATGCTGAAAAGATAACAAGAGTCAATCCAAGGTCAAGATCATATGCCGACTGAAGAAATATCAAGGATCCTGATGTGAAATTGACCATAACAAATTAATCAGAAGAATCAGGAGAGGAATCAAGACAGCCCGGGGAAGGAACACACTGACAGTTTTGTGAAAAGACTGCACAAAACTGTACAAAACTCACATATGGCAAGATGACTTGGTGACTTGATGAAGAGGTGGCCAAGGGAGGAGCTCCTCCACCCAAGGCAACCGGCAACCGGCGGCTGCCACCACCCTCCTCCTCCTTGACCGGCGGCTTTTGGCCCCTCCATGTGGTGGCTCCTCCTCCCTTGATTTGCCCATCCAATCTCCATGCAACAAGTGCCCTCATCTTAGCCCTCCATTTCTCCTCCACATGGCTATAAATACACCCCTCCTCCTCCTCATTTCATCATCCCAAAATTGAAAATCACTTCTCTCTCTACATTTTGTTACTTGTAAGTTTGGTTCGGTTTTCAAATAATACTCCTGTTTGTTCTTGAGTATTATACTGGAAATTATAATACTCTTGTCGATTCTCGAGTATTATAATACTGTAGAGAAAACTCCTGTTGGTTCTTGAGTATTCAGTAGGAATTAGGAATACTCTTGTTGGTTCTTGAGTATTCCACCCCTTTCCCTCTTACTGTTTTCAAAAACCCCCGAGTATTTAGCTATGGTATCCATCTCTATGGATATTCGTAGCTAAACTCTTTATTCGGTGGAAGGTATTTTCTTGTATTATATAATGTTGTAATATCTTTTAGTTTCATTTCTTTGTATTCAAAACTTGTTCTATGTGCCATTTATAGTCAGAATTTCCAAGGTTGAGTGGATGCTACGAAAGGGCAAAACTCTTCCGTGGGGATTCGTGAACATACTCGGGTAAGTGGATGCTACGAAAGGGCAAAGCTTATCTGAGAAGTTCGACTCATCTAAAACACCACTTGGTCAATCGTAACTGTGAGATCAAGTGGATGCACAAAAGGCTAAGATACTTCGAAAGGAGGAATTAGTCTGAAATAGAACAAGGGTTGCTTTAAACGATGTTGCAAGTCTTGCGCTACGAAAGGGCCTCGATTCATCTTTGAATACTTAGAAAAGTTACTAACAGTTTATTATATACATGTTATAATATAAGAGTACCTGAAACCGAATGCTTTTCTTTACTGTTAAACCGCAATCACCAACTGCTGATCTACCGGAGGAATTACAATCTCGCATCACCCACTGTAAGTCTTCTTTGTATTTACAGCATTTAATTTCTGTATTTACTTTTCCGCAATCAAAACCAAAAACCCCCAAAAAATCACGTAGTTAATTAGAGCGCTAAAATCTCAATCAACCATAAAACACGCTCCCCCCAGTTCAATCACCCTAAAAGAATAGCCTATTCCCCTAATTCCCTTGGGTTCGACCCCTACTTACCACTTACTACCCAGTAGTGTAGTCACAAGTAGCGGATATTATAAATTTATTTGTACAGAGGACACTGCACCTTAACGACAGTGCGGTGGCCCTCCGTCAGTTTTCCTTAACTGATTATGCACTATCTTGGTATGACTCATCTTGTGCAGCTTATGATGATTATTATTTGGATCTACGAGCCCGGTTTCTAGAGGAGTTTTCTCCACCATCCCTTCGACTTGAAGTCCGCGAGAAGCTTAGTACTCTTACACAATTTCTGGACGAAACACTCTATGAGTACTATGTGTGCTTCGATACCCTTCAAGGAAGCTGTCCACACCATGGATTCTCGGATTTATCTCTTCTTAACAAATTTCTTGGTGGGATGACGCTACTAGACCATTGCATGCTTGATGATGCAGTAGGAGGGTCAATGATGGACTTAAGCATATATGACACCTGGGACTTGATAGATGATGAGGCACAAAAGTTAAGGCCGAGACGAGGCCTGATGCACAAAATAAAAGATAAGGCGCAAATGGTGGAAATGGCCTCAGTGCAGACCAGGCCGCTCGAGGACGTTGTGAAGGAACTGGCCAACACTGTGCACCAAAACTAGGTCGAATCTGAGGAATCCTGGGTAGGAATAAAGGCGACTCTAAAAGAATCTGCATATCGGATCAATGAGATGCTCAACACGAAGGCAAGGGTCAGCGAGGAAGAGCCTATATTGGAGCCCACCAGGCCATCAAAAGACCTAGAACTGCTGATCATCGATGAGCCGACCGAGACAAGCCCAGTACACTTTGTCGAACTGGCCGAGACATGCCCGGTCCTCACAGACGAGCTACCCCAACTTGACCCTTCTCCTTCGTGTCCTATGCAAATCACAGCCACTGAAAATACAATCAATGATGAGGTGCAAGGCAAGTTAGAGGTGAAGCTCAACATGGGGACAAGCCTGATGTCGCTTGTGTGTGATGGCAAGATTATGAACCTCAAAAATTGTGAGAATGCCAACCGCTCATACATGAAGAAGCGACAGAGGCATGGAATGTTTGCATGGAAACCGGGATGGAGAAACTAGAGGGCACGGCTCAATGGACCAGCAGCTATGGTCAAGGGGTCCTTGCCTACTCGGAGGGATGTAAAGGCAAAACCACCCGACCAATGGAGAGGAGAACCAAGCCCGCTGCCACATAAGTTCTTTGGGCAGATTGTAAGAGCAGTTGGGGCAAAGTTTGACTTCACACGCCCATGGGATCCTAACTTGTGATCCCTAAATGAGGTACAGTCGAGCCAACGACGTTAAACAAAGGCGCTCGTCGGGAGGTAGCCCGGCACATTTACTTTCTTCTTCATTTTTAGTTTTTACTTATGTCATTTCCCTTCCTTTGTTTGCATGCCTTATATGTCTTGAACTTAAGTTGTGCCGTGAGGACACGACTTTGTTCAAAAGTGTGGGGTGGGTTAGTCAGTTTGTTGTGTCAGCACGTTTAGTTCTTGCACATGCATAGAGTCAGCACGTTTCCCTTGAAATTTTAAATTTTTGAATAAGGATTGCCTTCTATTTTCCTAGATATGCGATATTGATCTTTGATGATGTGAAATAGATAGAGCCAATTACATGCATTCTCTTGTGAAATCTGAATTGTGTGATGACATGTGATCTTAACTTTCTATGTGTCCTTGTGAGTTGAGATAATAAGGGATGTGGAGTTGATAGAAATGTCCTAGAAAGGCTTGACAAAAGCACTCAAGGGACCGAATCTCAAACTATATGGTTATGTGGAGGCTAGCACTTCGAGGCTCATGGGTTTAGAGTGGACTCCGCCGCTGCAGTGTTTATGCAAGGGGCGGGACGGGAATCAAGCCGTCCTATCTCTAGTCCGAGTAGCCGGGAAAAGAGGTGAGCGACGCTCAACTTGACCCGCACCGAAATGAAAAGGATGAGAAAGAGCGGGGAGGTATTTCCATAAGCTTGCGGGCTATGATTGGACCTCCCAAAAGAGAAGGACAGGCAATTCACAACATGGAGCAAAGCTCAAAGAAAAATCAGCCCAAGTGTGAAAGTTATACCCGAAACAAAAGTGAAGTTCATCACCGCCATATCAAAGGTCGAAGGCCAAATTCATTACAAAAGCTGTCCAAATAAAGCAACAAGAAAAACTCAACCCTTGAGCCCGAATAAATCAAGTGCAAGAGAAAGCAAAGAAGTATAACCATATAGTAAGAGATCGGAACCAAGAGTGTAGATCATGGGCCTAAAAAGGACTATCTCCCACTCATCCAAATTGGTTTGCGTCTCGGCTCAAAGGTACATGTATCAAGTTACTTCCATGTTTGATGCATGATACTTTTAGTAGCAATTGAGTTATGCATGGAAAGGTGAAATCTAGACTAGCAACTCATATGCATATCTAGGGTGCCGAAGGCATTGTGGTGTTTTACTTATTTTCCTCTTGTGACATAAGGCCTTGTTCGGGACGAACAAGTTCAAGTGTGGGGTTATTTGATGAGCCGTATTTATACGACTCATCGAGTCAACAAAACCCACCAATTACGACATTTGATCATAAGAATAGTTACTTGTTAATGTCGTTTTGGATTTCAGGCACTTTGCACATCTAAAGAGGAATCGGGCTTAAAAAGGGCATTTTATGCCAAAATCACCACAAGGCATTTTTGGGCCACACTTGAGTTCCAAGCCAAAACTAGCCCACTTGCAAAATCTTGATGATTCTAGAAGCATCTCATCATTTGGCTCCTGCCAATCAATTTTGACTACTTCCAGAGCAAGAGTGCCTTGATGATTCTAGAAGCATCTCATCATTGGCTCATGCCAATCCATTTTGACTACTTCTAGAGCAAGAGTGGTGCCCAAGTTTGAGAAAACCCTAGCTCATTTCCTATAAATAGAACCTCTTGCTCTAGGAAAAGGGTGTCACAACTTAGATTGAGGAGTCCCATCGTGTGCCCCATTAGTGTGCCTCATTGGGGGCTTCTCTCTCTACTCCTTCATTTTCAATAGAAAGCAATCCTTTACTTTTCTTGTCTTTACTTTTCTTGTCTTTACTTTCTTGCATTTACTTTCTTGCATTTACTTTCTTGTACTTACTTTCATGTATTTACTTTCCATGTATTGCTATTGTATCCCTTCCGTGGATATGAGTAGCTAAATCCCATATTCGGTTTAGGGATCCTTACATTGTGGCAAGGTCTTGAGACCCTTTACTTAATGCTATCTTGTGTTCCTTGTGGTGTAAGTGCTTGAAATGGCCTTACTTGGGTGATCTCTTGGAATGGAGTAACCACACTTATGGACACAAGATTAGATCATTAGAGGTCGATGATGAACAAGCCACAATAGTATTGTCAACACATTTTGAGATTCTTCTCTTAATGCTACATTGTGTTCTACTAGTTCTTGTGCCATTATTTCGGTTGGACAATAAGGCTAAGTGGATGCTTGAAATGGTGAAGCTTGGCCGAGTAGTTCAATCTCGATTAAACAATGACCTAGTGGAGGCTTGAAATGGAAAAGCTTGGTCGAATAGTTTAATCCTTCTATTAGCCGCTTGTTTGAATCTGAAACGTGAGATCAAGCGGTTGCACTTAGACTAATACATCTTGAAATGGAGTATTAGTCTTGCTAGAACTAGAAATCTATATCTTGAAATGGAATAGATTGTGGTGTAAGTGCTTGAAATGGCCTTACTTCGGGTTATGTCTTGAAATGGAGTGACCACACTCATGAACACAAAGTAAGATCATTAGATATCCATGATGAATGTGTGACAATAAATCCCTAGACCGAATACTTCTCTTTTTTGTTTACCTTTCGCTCATTTACTTTTCACACTTACTTTTGCATTTACTTTCAAACCCCCCCAATTGTCTTTTCTTTCTTCATTGTTTTTGCAAGAACAATAAGTAACCATTACAACTCCTCTGGGTTCGACCCCTACTTACCGCTCTACTAATCCATAGTGTCAAAGGCCTAAAAAGGACTATCTCCCAATCATCCAAATTAAATTGCATCTCGGCTCAAAGGTACAAGTATCTAGTTACTTTCATAAGTGAGCATGATTTCGTTTGGTAGCAAGTAAGTCATGCATGAAAAGGTGAAGTCTAGTTTTGCATCTCACATTCACATTTAGGACTTAGGGTGTTGTCGTTCCTCTTTGACTAGACTTGTCCGGGACGAACAAGATTAAGTGTGGGGGTATTTGATGGGACGTATTTATACGATTCATCAAGTACACAAAACCCACCAAATAAGACATTTGGTCATACGAACATGTGCTTGTTGATGTCGTTTTATGTATACAGGCATTTTTGGAGTCTCAAGAGGAATCACACTTAAAAAGGGAGATTTGTGCCAAAAAGCATGCCAAGTAAATTCTGGCCCAGCCAAGGACCGAGAAAAGTCGGCCGCGCCCAGGTCCCCACCCAGGCATCGCCCAGGCCACACCCGAGCTGTCTAGCACTGAATTCAAGTTACCCGGGCAAACGAGCTGATCTGACGAATCCACCTCGAGCAAAGTGATCAAAATGGAAAATAAGGTGGACAATGTCGGAAAACCAAGGAGAATGCTGATGGACCATATTTATATGATTCATTAAGATAGTTAGACCCACCAAATTAGACACTCTGTCTTAACAACTTTTACTTGTTAGTTCCATTTTTGTTGTACAGGCTATTTCGAGGATTAGAGATGAAACGAGCTAAAAAGGAGTTCTTAAAGCTAAAAATGGATTACAAGTCATTCCAGGCCACGACCAGATTCCGGCTTTACAACCTCCATGAACCCAACGTAGAATCACTCAAACATGTCCCAATGACTTGTTCCAAACCTCAACAAAGATCAAGAACTCAAGTGAATGCCAAGTCTAGCCACCCATGTGCAAGGCTTGTGCCTTGTCTTTTGATTGCAACCAAGAAGCAACCATGATGCAACCAAGGTCTAACCGGAGTTTAGGGGGAACCGATGGCTTTTTGGAGACAAATATCACAACCCACTCACTTCCTCCTCCACCTCATGGCCGACGGCTTTGCTTAGGGGAGTGACACATGGGCGGCGGCTTTGGGGAAAGCCACCTAAGGCCGGAGGCTTTCCATGAGATGATGCCACCTATGGCCGGTGGCTTTGGCCCTCCTCTTCTCCCTTTGCCATGTGTTTAGCCCTCCTCTTCTCCCCTTGCCTATAAATACAACATCCCCTCTCCTTTGTTCAATGTCCAAAATTGTAGTCTCAAGTCTCATAATCCTTGTAGAAAATCTCTCTAGATTTTAGGCACAATCCTTGTAAACACTTTACTTTGATATTGGAAGCTCCAAGTTTGTTCTTGAGTACTCTTGTTGGTTCTTGAAGTGCTCAAGCTGTTCCTTGCCTTTTACTTTCAAAAAACTTTACTTTTTGTCTTTCGAAAACCTTTACTTTTCAAGCACTTAGCTATGATGTCCTCTTCCATGGATAATCGTAGCTAAACCCTTCATTCGGTTGAAGGGGTGTGCTAGTATTAAAACATGTTTTAGACCCTTCTCTTAGTGCCTCTATTGTGTTAAAACTTGTTCTATGTGCCATATATTAGGTTAGAACACTATTTGTTGAGTGGAGGCTCGAAAGAGCAAAGCTCTTCCATGGGGTTCGTGAACATACGTGGTTAAGTGGAGGCTCGAAATAGACAAGCTTTTCTGTAGAGTTCAACCTCTTTAAAACACCACTTGGTTGATCGGAAATGATTGATCAGGTGGATGCACATAAGGCTAAGATACTTCGAAAGGAGGAATTAGCCTAAACAGAACAAGTGTTCTATGTCTTGAAAAGGACTGGACGGTGTGGCAAGTCGAGTGCTAGAAATAGCCTTGATACATTTTAAACACGTAGTATGATCATTAGAGGTCGATGATGAACAGATTTATGATACAAGGCCCCTAAAACCGAATCCTTTCCTTTAATTAAAACATCACCTGTCACTTTACTTTCAGTCTCATTATCAACTGCTTATTTTTAGTCATTTACTTTCAGTACTTTAATTTCCGCACATTTACTTTCCAGCAATTTACTTTTCAGTAATTTACTTTCTGTCGCTTATTACAGACCCTTTCAATATCAGTCCATACCAAAAGTATGTTGATTAGTCGATATTGAATTCGACTGTTCCAGCACTTTACTTTTCAGTATTTACTTTCAGTCCTGTATTTACTTTCTTTACTTTCAGTCATTTACTTTTCAGTACTAAAATCACAACCAACCCCCAACTGTCTTATTTAGTTTTCCATTTTCGAAAGAACAACTATCCACTAATTCCCTTGGGTTCGACCCCTACTTACCGCTTTACTACCCAATAGTAAAGTCACGAGTAGCGGACTTATAAATTAACTTTTGCACATTTGCTTTAACGACGAGCATCTGTCAAAAATTGGCGCCGTTGCCGGGGAATTTAGAATTAATTGGATAGTGTTCTTTAATTTTGTACTCACTTCTTCATAACCATGTCTCGTGAAGGAAGCCACCATGACTATCAGGATGACGACGAGATGAACCTGTACGATCGAAATAATGAGGCGCCACTGATGAGCCGTATTTATACGACTCATCGAGTCATTAATTCTCACCAATTCCTGCACTTTATTATACGAACAGTTACTTTTTAGTATTGTTTCGTGTTTCAGGTGATTTGGAAGCTCTAGGAGGAATCGCACTCAAAAGGCGGCTTTTGAAGCCTAAAACATCACAAGGAATTATTGACCTGCTTATTTACAGTTGACGAAGTTTGGCGCGGAAAGAAATGAAGATCGAAGCACTTTGGAGTTTTCAACAGCTTATTCCGCAGAGGCCTCAACAATAAGAGGGCGCGGACGTCTGAATAAATTTCAGTAATTCAGGAGACGTCCGCGGGGAAAGAAAATCAGGAGACGTCCGTGCGGAAACTCCAATACCAGCAGATCGGCCATACGAGCATCATCCGAGCATCCCCTTCCATGCGATTTGTTGAGGAGGCTTAGAGGATTCCAGAAGCTTCTAGATTGCGTCTTCCCCAAGCAAGAAGATAGCGTAAAGATCAAGCAAGGAACGAGATTTGGAAATCTTTCCAAGTCGGTCGATTTTTTTGGGGAGCCCAAGGCCCATCCTACCCTATATATAGAGCAGCAATGCAAGTCATCGAGCATCCCACACACTCTCATTCGAGCTCATTCTCTTCTCCATTCCTCCGCCGGTTTGCTCCTTGCTCCGCCGTGTCTTCTGCCGTGCGCCGCCCAATCCCGTACCCTAGCTCAGCCGTGCCTTGCTGCTTTTGTTCTTCGGTTCTAGTGAAGTGTCTTGTTTCCCTTATTTACATGCATTATTTCCTCATGACCATGTGTAACTAAAACCCTTATTCGGGTTAGGGTTGAATAATTGTGACTTATGTTTTTGAGACTTGAATCGTAATGCTTGTTCATCATTCCATTAAACCTTGTGCCAATTATCTCGATAAATATTGTGATACTAAGTTGATACTCGGAAAGGTTAGACTTAGTTGATCAACATAAATCCCTTATTTACTATTTGTTTGATACTAGACCGTTGAAAACAAGTAGAGCGCTAATTCAATATATCTTGGAATGGAGTATTGAATTGCAAGGTTTAATTGTGGTGTAGGCGTCCGGAAAGACACTACTTTAGGTTATAACTTGGAATGGGAGTAACCACACCTAGGAATTAGAAACATGATATTTAGAAATCGATGATAAAACAAGTCACAATTGAAGAAAACCCTAGCCTGAATATTCTCATCATATTACTTCACACGTCACTTTTTGCTCGTTGCTTATTTCGGTTTTACACTAACCTTTACTCTCACTCTAGTTTATTGTCTTTCTCTCTTTTAGAACAAAGTAGTAACTGAACTAGCTCCCTTGGGTTCGACCCTTACTCCCCAATGTACTAATCCACAGTATAGAGCGAGGAAAAATATAAATTCAAATTTGCAGGACAAACGACGCCTGTCAAATTTTGGCGCCATTGCCGGGGAGCTACGCAAAGGTGAAAGTTGTTCTCTTTTAATTTTTTGTTTATTTTCTGTTTTCTTATTTCGAAATTTTCTATTCGGTGATTCCCTATTCAATTGTCTCGATTTCCGATTTCCATTCTTTCTCGATTTCCAATTTCTAGCTTTTAGAGGATCCTGTCACCAAGACTTACGAGTCTAAGGAGTGTGGGTTTTAAGTGAGACCGTTGTGACTCCTCCACTCTCCTGGGGATCCTTTGTTGCTAGTCTGTTCCTGTTATTTCGGTGTCTTCTATCTCGGTGCTTGCTATTTCTTGCAACATGTCTCATGCAGGAAGTATAGTCGGTGACAACAGTCAACATAATGAAGTCGAACAAATACAGAACGGAGAGATCCGGGGGGCTATCCCGGGACAATTTCAACAACAACAACAAAATCAACAACAACAAAACCAACAACAACAAAACCAACCTCAACCGCAATATCCACAGTACCCTCAGTATCCACCACCGTATCAGCAGTACCCACCACCACTGTACCCACAGTACCCACAACCTCCATACCCCTAGTATCCACCACCCTATCCACAATTACCATATCAGCCACAACATCCATACCCACCACCTCAGAGACCCCCACGCCAGCCAGTAGTCAGAGACGATGAGGAGGACGAAGATGAAGGACCCACCATGGGCGAGCTCTCGGTTCCCAATTTCAGAGACCAGACATGGCCTATCTATGAAGGACCAGACCTCGCAGCCATAACAGTCAGCACCTCAGTCGTCAATCATCTGCCCAAGTTCTCTGGAACCAAGGGAGAATCGGCTACATCTCACCTGACACGCTATCACGGGTTATGCTTAAACCTGAAACCACACGGAGTCGACGTCGAAATTTTCAAGCTGAAGGCGTTCTACTTCTCACTTACAGACGCTGCCACAAATTGGTTTCTATCCTTGCCCCCCGATAGTATCTACACATGGGACCAGATGCAAAAGCAATTCGTCAGCAAATATTATCCAGCTGGGCGTGCAGCGCAAGTCCGGAAGCAGTTGCAAGAGCTCAAGCAAGGCCCAAATGAGACTATGTACGAGTATGTGGAGAAGTTCCTGGCCTTGGAAAAGAGTTGCTGCAACCTCGAGCTCCCAGAGAAAGTCATCGTCGAGTATATGCTAGATGGACTACGCAGGCTAGAAAGGAAGCTGTTGGAAGCCTCAGCTGGAGGTAATCTCATGAACCTGACGCCAGGCAGAGTAAAACAAAAGATCATATCAGTGGCAGAAAGTGAGCGGATCCAGGATGAGTCAACAAAAGAAGACGAGTATGCCCGAACAAAGAACGTGTCAACAGTTGAGCCCTCAATCAGTGCTATGGCCGCAGAAATGAAGGAAATGAGGGAGCTGATGAAGCATGTGGTCCGAAGGCAACCAGTCCAGGTCAAGCCATGTGAGTTCTGTACAGCTACAGATCACAAGACAGACGAGTGCCCGACCATGTGAATTCAATATATCTTGGAATGGAGTATTGAATTGCTAGGTTTAATTGTGGTGTAGGCGTCCGGAAAGACACTACTTTAGGTTATAACTTGAAATGGGAGTAACCAGACCTAGGAATTAGAAACATGATATTTAGAAATCGATGATAAAACAAGTCACAATTGAAGAAAACCCTAGCCTAAATATTCTCATCATATTACTTCACACGTCACTTTTTGCTCATTGCTTATTTCGGTTTTACACTAACCTTTACTCTCACTCTAGTTTATTGTCTTTCTCTCTTTTAGAACAAAGTAGTAACTGAACTAGCTCCCTTGGGTTCGACCCTTACTCCCCACTGTACTAATCCACAGTCTAGAGCGAGGAAAAATATAAATTCAAATTTGCAGGACAAACGACGCCTGTCAGCCACCTCCATTTATTGACGATTCGGAACAACTCATCTTAAATGAAAGAGCTCGTAATAGGGAGGCCATTCGAAGAAACCGAGGACACCCCGAGGACCGAAATGAAGCTGGTCCAGTGCAACCCCCTAGACATCCCCCACCCCCTCAACATCGACAAATGCCAAGACAAGAACCCGTCTTTGATGACTACTATGGGGATAACAACTACCGCGAACCTACTATGGGAGAACTTAATGCCCCAGATTTCGAAAATCAGCCGTGGTGCATTTACGAGGGCCCTGAACTGGAAAACATTACCATCAACGCATCGGTGGCCCACAGCTTGCCCAAGTTCTCAGGAGCTCATGTAGAATCTGCGACAACTCATCTCCAACGCTTACATGGCATTTGCCAAAATCTAAAGCCCGATCGAGTGAATATAGATGACTTCAAGTTGAAGGCGTTCTATTTTTCCCTCATTGACTCGGCAAA
The DNA here is from genome assembly GCA_033675215.1 of Rhodiola kirilowii. Lineage (NCBI taxonomy): Eukaryota > Viridiplantae > Streptophyta > Magnoliopsida > Saxifragales > Crassulaceae > Rhodiola > Rhodiola kirilowii. The sequence goes on along the minus strand of CM066194.1, from coordinate 29,230,000 downwards.
CGACTTGTTCCTTTCATTGCCTTCGGGAAGCATCAGAACATGGGCTCAGATGCAAAAGAAATTCTTTGACAAATACTACCCAGCGGGAAGAGCAATGCAAGTAAGGAGGCAACTGCAGGACATAAGGCAGGGACCTAATGAAACCATGTACGACTACTGATGGACCATATTTATATGAATCATTAAGACAGTTGATGGACCATAATTATACGAATCATAAACACAGTTAAACCCACTAAATTAGACTGTTTGTCTATTTAACTTTTGCTTGTTAGTTCCGATATATTTCTACAGGGTATTTTGAACTCTAGAGAGAATACACGCTAAGGAGAGGATTTTACGCTGAAAAGATATTACGAGTCAGTCCAAGGTCACGATCAGACGCTGAATGCAGAAATCTCAAGATCCTGACATTGAATTACTCAAAACAAATCCAACCGAGGAGCAACCAAAGTCAGTCCGGAGCTGAAATGGACCGATGGCTTTTTGGAATGAGATCACAAAGCCACAAACCACTCCTCTTGTGCCACATGAGGGGGCGGCTCCTCCCCTCCACACCAAAAGCCGTCGGCGGCTATGGAGCTCACCATGGGAGCTTGCCACTTGTCCCCTCCTTCTCCACATCCTTGCTCCTCCAATCATCTTGTGCCAAGTGTCATCTTCTCCTCCATCCTCCATGGCTATAAATAGAGCCTCTCCCCATCATCCACATCCATCCCAAAAATCACAATTCACTTCTCTCTCTAGAAAGTTTGGCATTTGTAAGCTTTGATTTGAAATAATACTCCTGTTGGTTCTTGAGTATTATAACAGTTTGAAATAATACTCCTGTTGGTTCTTGAGTATTATAACAGTTTGAAATAATACTCCTGTTGGTTCTTGAGTATTATAACAGTTTTAGAGAATACTCCTGTTGGTTCTTGAGTATTCAAGTAGGATTTGGGAATACTCCTGTTGGTTCTTGAGTATTCCCCTTTACTTACTGTCTTTCAAAAACCCCCGAGTATTTAGCTATGATATCGTCTTCCATGGATAATCGTAGCTAAACTTTTCATTCGGTTGAAGGGGTGTACATGTATCATAAAGTGTTTTAGGCAATTCTTAGAGCCTCTTCTCTGTATTCAAAACTTGTTCTATGAGCCATTAGGTTAGAACTTCTAAGGTTGAGTGGATGCTTGGAATGGCAAAGCTCTTCCGTGGGGTTCGTAAACATACTCGGATAAGTGGATGCTTGGAATGGCAAAGCTTATCTGAGGAGTTTGACCTTTCTAAAACACCATTTGGTTGCTCGGGAATGACTGACCAAATGGATGCACACAGGCTAATATACCTTGGAATGGGGTATTAGTCTAAGTAGAACAAGTGCTCTACGACCTTTGCAAAAGACTAGACGGTGTCGCAAGTTGAGTGCTTGGAATGGCCTTGATTCACTATCGAACACTTTTGCAAAAGACTAGACAGTGTGGCAAATCGAGTGCTTGGAATGGCCTTGATGCACGTTTGAATAGTTAGAAGGATCACTAAGAGCCAATGATAAACAGGCTATGATACAAGGCCCCAGAAACCGAATGCTTTCCTGAGATTCAAACCCCCTTGCATTTACTTTCTTAGTATAAACTGCTCTATCAACCGCTCACCTTCCGGAGGACTTGCCAATCACGCATCACCCGCTGTAAGTCTTCTTCCTTTTATTTTCAGTATTTACTTTTCTGTAATTTACTTTTCCGCACTAAAAACCAAAACCAACCAAAAAAAGGCACTTACTTTTCCGCACTAAAACTCAATCAACCTAAAAAACGCTCCCATCCTGTACAAATCCCTCAAAGAACAACTTATCCCCCTAATTCCCTTGGGTTTGACCCCTACATACCACTTGCTACCCAGTAGTAAGGTCACGAGTAGCGGAATATAAATTAGCTTTTGCACGGAGAACACCGCACCTTAATGACAGTGTGGTGGGCTCCGTCAAAACTGGCGCCGTTGTCGGGGAATTAGCCGTCGGATAAGTTGTTCTTTCCCTCCCCTTCTCATGTCCTCATGACGCTACCCACTACGTATGCATGGATAACAAGACATCTTCCCCTGTTCGGAGGTACGGATGGAGAAGACCCAGTACTACACTGACGAAACTTTCACCACGTTTGCTGCCACATAAAACCTGAAACTGATATGTTAGAGTAATTTAAGCTTAAATGCTTCAAATTCTCTCTAACTGATTTTGCAACAATCTGGTATTACACATCAACCACTAGTAGTGCAGTACATTTTGTGGACCTCTGCGTTCCATTCCTAAAAGAATTCTCCCCTCCATCCTTACGACAACAAACCCGTGAGAAGATCATGTGCCTTCAACAATCCCGGGATGAGACTTTGGACGAATACTACACGAACTATGACACCATCGTCTCAAGCTGCCCGCACCATGGATTCACGAAGAAAGTTCTTCTTCAAAAATTTCTTCGTGGGATGAAGGCCGATGATCTCACAAGGATTAACGAAGCAATGAGGAGATCAGTCAGGAACTTCTCCCTGGCAGACATGTGGAACCTCATAGATAACCTGGCCGCAGCCACAAAACGAATACCCCAAGCTGACAGAGGCATGCAAATAGAAGAAGCTGGACCAGAGACAGACAAAGAAGATACTCCCGAGCCATCAGAAGTATCAGACATAGAAAGCTTCAGGAGCAACGAACCTTCATGGGAACTCGAGGCGGTACCAACAACGGAAGAAGTCCAGAATACCACCAGCATGCTGCCCGAGCCATACCCAACTATCATCACCCAAGCATCTGAGACCATCTACGACCAGATCCTCACAAACAGACAAGACGAGGCAGAACAAAGCCTTAAGATGCAAGCTTCCCGACTTTCCCCCTTGATCAATAGGCAAATTGCAGAAAACTATGTGATCCATGAAGAGGATGAAAAGAGGATGGGAAAAAGGCCTGAGCAGAACGACTCCTCGATGGAGCATGTTTTCGCCATAACTGGACAAGGCAGCCCTAAACACCAGAAAACCCAGTTCAAGAAACTAATAGTGAAAGGTCCCTCGCCTTCTCGGAGACGTTGGAAGGAGAAACCATCAGAACCATGGGAACTGGACCCAAGCCTGTCATCAGCCAAAAACTCAGGAAGAGTCACAGCCAGAATCAAGGTCGGTGCAATAAAGAAATATGACCTAAGCCACCCATGGGATCCAAACCAATGATCCAGGAATGAGGTACTGTCGAGCCAACGACGTTAAACAAAGGCACTGGTCGGGAGGTAACCCGACACCTATCTTACTTTCTGTCATTTATTTTCTGTCATTTAGTTTTTCCAATAAGTCGCTCTCACCCACTTGGTGCATAGAAGAAATGATTATTCAGGAATCGGACTTGGGTGCAACATCAAGCCAACCGGGCATGCGCTGAGAGTTCAAGGCCCCAGTCGAACTCACTCGATTATCAAGCCTCATGCCATGTCGTTCACTCGACACTTTAAAGGGAGTTCTGTTCTTCCCTTTTCCTTAATGTCATTTCCTTCTCATATAATATCTGCTTGCTTGGATTTTGAACTAAGTCTTGCTGAAAGGCACGCCTTCGTTCAAAAGTGTGGGGTGAGAACCACCTGTGTACATAACATGTTTTTCTTTTCCTTTTAATATTATCTTTTTGAAAATATGAACTTGAGAATGTGAAAAAGATAGATCTAAAATTCATGCATTTACCTTGTGAAAATTCAACTGTCTAAAAACTTAGAACGTAACTTCTCATTTGTCCCTTTGTGCTGAGAAAAACTAGGGATGTGGAGTTGACATAAACTGCCCTAGAGAGGCTTGGCAAGCAATCGAAGGATCGAATCTAACTATATGGTTTTCGAAGTCAGTGGAGGCTGCACTTTGGGTTTCAGTGAAGATTGAAGTCATCTCCGCCATGCAGTGTTTATGCAAAAAGAAAAAAAAGGCGAGGACGGGAATCAGACAGTCCTATCTCTAGTCAAAGTAGCCGAGAAAATAGATGAGCGACCCTCATCTTGACCCGCGCGAAACGGCAAGGATGAGAGGGTCGGGGAGGTATTTCCATAGGCTTGCGGGCGATGATTGGACCTCCCAAAAAGGCTTGAGAAAATGGACTAGCAAGTCACAAAGACGCAAAAAGCTCAAAGAAGCAAATCAAGAGGCCAAAGGCCCAAAATTGTGAAGGTTTTAACCGAACAAAAGTGAAGTACTCAAAGAGTCAAATCAAAGGCCAAAGGCCGATTCACTACAAAAGCTGTCCCTCGCCAAAAGAAAATCAAAGTACTCAAACCATTGAAACCCGAACTGAATCACGTGCTAGAGAAAGCTACAAGGAAACCATATAGCGCGAGACGATTCCAAGGTTGCAGTCCAGGAGCCTAAAAAGGGCTATCTCCCGAAACATCCAGAATAATTTGCATCTCAGCACGAAGGTACATGTATCAAGTTTCTTCTATTTATTTACACAGTTCAATTTGGTAATAAGTAAGTAATGCATGAATTAGGATAAATCGAGTCCCACAGTCTAATTTTCGTATTTTAAAACCAAACTTAGTGAGCCGCCCTTTAATAGCATTGTTCGGGATGAACAACTAAAAGTGTGGGGTGATCTGATGGACCATAATTATACGAATCATAAACACAGTTAAACCCACTAAATTAGACTGTTTGTCTATTTAACTTTTGCTTGTTAGTTCCGATATATTTCTACAGGGTATTTTGGACTCTAGAGAGAATACACGCTAAAGAGAGGATTTGACGCTGAAAAGATATTACGAGTCAGTCCAAGGTCACGATCAGACGCTGAATGCAGAAATCTCAAGATCCTGACATTGAATTACTCAAAACAAATCCAACCGAGGAGCAACCAAAGTCAGTCCGGAGCTGAAATGGACCGATGGCTTTTTGGAATGAGATCACAAAGCCACAAACCACTCCTCTAGTGCCACATGGGGGGAAGGCTCCTCCCCTCCAAACCAAAAGCCGCCGGCGGCTATGGAGCTCACCATGGGAGCTTGCCACTTGTCCCCTCCTTCTCCACATCCTTGCTCCTCCAATCATCTTGTGCCAATTGTCATCTTCTCCTCCATCCTCCATGGCTATAAATAGAGCCTCTCCCCATCATTCACATCCATCCCAAAAATCACAATTCACTTCTCTCTCTAGAAAGTTTGGCATTTGTAAGCTTTGGTTTGAAATAATACTCCTGTTGGTTCTTGAGTATTATAACAGTTTGAAATAATACTCCTGTTGGTTTTTGAGTATTATAACAGTTTTAGAGAATACTCCTGTTGGTTCTTGAGTATTCAAGTAGGATTTGGGAATACTCCTGTTGGTTCTTGAGTATTCCCCTTTACTTACTGTCTTTCAAAAACCCCCGAGTATTGAGCTATGATATCCTCTTCCATGGATAATCGTAGCTAAACTCTTCATTCGGTTGAAGGGGTGTACATGTATCATAAAATGTTTTAGGCAATTCTTAGAGCCTATTCTCTGTATTCAAAACTTGTTCTATGTGCCATATATTATTTTAGAACTTCCAAGGTTGAGTGGATGCTTGGAATGGCAAAGCTCTTCCGTGGGGTTCGTAAACATACTCGGATAAGTGGATGCTTGGAATGGCAAAGCTTATCTGAGGAGTTTGACCTTTCTAAAACACCATTTGGTTGCTCGGGAATGACTGACCAAATGGATGCACACATGCTAATATACCTTGGAATGGGGTATTAGTCTAAGTAGAACAAGTGCTCTACGACTTTTGCAAAAGACTAGACGGTGTCGCAAGTTGAGTGCTTGGAATGGCCTGATTCACTATCGAACACTTTTGCAAAAGACTAGACAGTGTGGCAAATCGAGTGCTTGGAATGGCCTTGATGCACGTTTGAATACTTAGAAGGATCACTAAGAGCCAATGATAAACAGGCTGTGATACAAGGCCCCGGAAACCGAATGCTTTCCTGAGATTCAAACCCCCTTGCATTTACTTTCTTAGTATAAACTGCTCTATCAACCGCTCACCTTCCGGAGGACTTGCCAATCACGCATCACCCGCTGTAAGTCTTCTTCCTTTTATTTTCAGTATTTACTTTTCTGTAATTTACTTTTCCGCACTAAAAACCAAAACCAACCAAAAAAAAGGCACTTACTTTTCCGCACTAAAACTCAATCAACCTAAAAAATGCTCCCATCCTGTACAAATCTCTCAAAGAACAACTTATCCCCCTAATTCCCTTGGGTTTGACCCCTACTTACCACTTGCTACCCAGTAGTAAGGTCACGAGTAGCGGAATATAAATTAGCTTTTGTACAGAGAACACCGCACCTTAACGACAGTGCGGTGGGCTCCGTCAACAGTTAAACCCACCAAATTAGACGCTTTGTCTTGACAACTTTTACTTGTTAGTTTCACTTTTGTTCTACGGGCTATTTCAAGGATTAGAGATGAAACGAGCTAAAAAGGAGTTCTTAAAGCTAAAAATGGATTACAAGTCATTCCAGGCCACGGCCAGATTCCGGCTTTACAACCTTCATGAAACCAACGTGGAATCACTCAAACATGTCCCAATGACTTTTTTCAAACCTCAACAAAGATCAAGAACTCAAGTCAATGCAATGTCTTGCCACCCATGTGCAAGGCTTGTGCCTTGTCCTTTGATGTCAACCAAGAAGCAACCAAGGGGCAACCAAAGTCTAACCGGAGTTGGAAGGCAACCGATGGCTTTTGGAGGAAAATATCACAACCCACTCACACCCCCTCCCTCCACCTCATGGCCGGCGGCTTCCATGGGAGAGTGCCACATGGCCGGCGGCTTTGTGGCTTGTGCCACCTATGGCCGGCGGCTTGACAACACTACCTTGTCGCGAGGCAATGTGTACAAAATAAATTTATAAGTCCGCTACTCGTGACTTTACTATTAGGTAGTAAAGCGGTAAGTAGGGGTCGAACCCAAGGGAATTAGTGGATAGTTGTTCTTTCGAAAATGGAAAGTAAGACAGTTGGGGGTTGGTTGTGATTTTAGTACTGAAAGTAACGTGGGTTGGTTGTGATTTTAGTACTGAAAAGTAAATGACTGAAAGTAAAGAAAGTAAATACAGGACTGAAAGTAAATACTGAAAAGTAAAGTGCTGGAACAGTCGAATTCAATATCTACTTAATTAACATACTTTTGGTATGGACTGATATTGAAAGGGTCTGTAATAAGCGACAGAAAGTAAGTTACTGAAAGTAAGTTGCTGGAACAGTCGAATTCAATATCTACTTAATCAACATACTTTTGGTATGGACTGATATTGAAAGGGTCTGTAATAAGCGACAGAAAGTAAATTACTGAAAGTAAGTTGCTGGAAATTAAAGTACTGAAATTAAAGTGCTGAAAAGTAAGGCACTAAAAAGTAAGCAGTTGATAGTGAGACTGAAAGTATAGTGAAAGGTGATGTTTTAATTAAAGGAAAGATTCGGTTTTAGGGGCCTTGTATCATAGTTCGTTTATCATCGACCTCTAATGATCATACTAAGTGTTCAAAGATGCATCAAGGCTATTTCTAGCACTTGGCTTGCCACACTGTCTAGTCCTTTTCAAGACATAGAACTCTTGTTCTAGTTGGGCTAATTCCTCCTTTCGAAGTATCTTAGCTTATGTGCATCTATTTGATCAATCATTTCCGATCAACCAAATGGTGTTTAAAAGAGGTTGAACTCCACAGATAAGCTGTGCTCTTTCGAGCCTCCACTTATCCACGGAAGTTCACGAACCCATGGAAAAGCTTTGCTCTTTCGAGCCTCCACTCAACCAATAGCGTTCTGACCTAATATAAGGCACATAGAACAAGTTGAACACAAAGAGGCACTAAAAGAAGGGTCTAAAACATTTTATGATACAAGCACACCCCTTCAACCGAATGAAGGGTTTAGCTACGAATACCCATAGGGGTGGATATCAAGCTAAGTGCTTAGAAAAGTAAAGGTTTTTGAAAGACAAGAAAGTAAAGGTTTTGGAAAGTAAAACTCCAGAACAAACTTCGAGCTTTTGATTCAAAGTAAAGTGTTTACAAGGATTGTGGGATGGATTGTAGAGAGATTTCTATATAAATGACAAGTGATCAAAGAACAAAATGGGACTAGAACCAAGGACCAAAGACTAGGATTTTTGGGACACAATTTGGGACACTTCTTTAAGGAGGAGGAGGACTTGTATTTATAGGCATGGGGAGAGGAGGAGGAGCCAACACATCTCAAAGGGGGAGAGGAGGGCTCAAAAGCCGCCGGCCATGAGGTGGCAACACCCCAAAGCCGCCGCCCATGTGTCACTCTCCCATGAGAAGCCGCCGGCCATAGGTGGAGGGAGTGGGTGTGAGTGGGTTGTGATATTTTGTTATCCAAAAGCCATCGGTTCCCATGCAACTCCGGTTAGACTTTGGTTGCCCCTTCGTTGCTTCTTGGTTGACGTCAAAGGACAAGGCACTTATACTTGGCATTTCACTTGTGTTCTTGATCTTTGTTGGAACAAGTCATTGGGATTTAGTTGTGGCTTGATCGGAGTACTGCCGGAGCATGGCTAGTTTTGACTTGTAATCCACTTTTAGCGTTAAGAACTCCTTTTTAGCTCGTTTCATCTCTACTCCTTGAAATAGCCTGTAGAACAAAAGTGAAACTAACAAGTAAAAGTTGTTAAGACAAAGCGTCTAATTTAGTGGGTTTAACTATCTTAACGAATCATATAAATATGGTCCATCAGATCACCCCACACTTATACTTGTTCGTCTCGAACAATGCTATTTGAAAGATGCGCACACAATCCAAGTAAAAACTTTAAATAAGAAAGTGAGAATATGGGACTAGATTTATCCTATTCATGCAATACTTACTTGTTACCAAACTAAACCGTGTAAATACTTAGAAGAAACTTGATACTTGTACCTTCGAGCCGAGATGCAAATTAATTTGGATGTTTCGGGAGATAGCCCTTTTCAGGCTCCTGGACTGCATCCTCGGGGATCGACTCGCACTATATGGTTTTCTTGTAGCTTTCTCTAGCACGGGATTTGGTTCGGGTTTCAATGAGTTGAGTTCTTTGATTTCCTTTTGGTGAGGGACAGCTTTTGAAGTGAATTGGCCTTCAGCCTTTGATTTTGAATTGGAGCTTCTTCACTTTTGTTTCGGTTAAAACCTTCACAGAATTTGGCCTTTGCCCTTTGATTTGCTTCTTCGAGCTTTGCTTCTTTGTGACTTAATTGTCCATTTTCTCAACCTTTTTTGGGAGGTCAAATCATCGCCCGCGAGCATATGGAAATACCTCCCCGCTCTTTTCTCATCCTCGCCGTTTCGCGCGGGTCAAGATGAGGGTCGCTCATCTATTTTCTCGGCTACTTGGACTAGAGTTAGGACGTTTTGATTCCCGTCCCGCCTCTTGCATAAACGCTGCACGACGGAGATGACTTCAATCTTCAATGAAACCCGAAGTGCAGCCTCCACTGACTTCGTAAACCATATAGTGAAATCCGATCCTTTGAGTGCTTGCCAAGCCTCTCTAGGGCATTTTCTATCAACTCCACATCCTAAGGTAAATGCATGAATTTATATCTATCTTTTTCACATTCTCAAGTTCATATTTTCAAAACGATAATATTAAGGAAAAAAAAGAAAGCATGTTAATTAACTATGTACAAAGGCGGTTCTCACCCCACACTTTTGAATGAAGGCGTGCCTCACAGCACTACTTAGTTCAAAAGTCAATTGCAAGCAAATATATACAGGAAAGGTGAGAATGACTTAAGGCAAAAACTAAATGACATAAAATGACTGAAAGTAAGATAGATGTCGGGTTACCTCCCGACCAGTGCATTTGTTTAACGTCGTTAGCTCGACGATACCTCACTCCTGGATCATAAGTTTGGATCCCATGGGCAACTCAGGTCAAATATCTGTGTTGTCAAGTTGACCTCGCCATGGTAGTGTTTGACTCGCTACCCATTCACCTTGAATCGGCTTCCATTCTCCATGCTTTCCAACTCAAGCATCCCATGGTTCAATAACTTAGTCACGGTATAAGGACCGGTCCATCTTGATTTTAGTTTGCCAGGCATCAACTTCAACCGTGAGGAGAAGAGTAGTACTTGTTGTCCTTCCTCAAATGAGCGCCGGAGGATGAATTTGTCATGATACAATTTTGTCCGCGCTTTGTAGTCCGTTTGCCCTTCATAGGCCTCAAGCCGCAACTCTTCAAGTTCGTACAGATTAAGCTTCCTATCCAGTCCGGCATCTTTTAAATCGGGATTGCAATGCTTGAGCACCCAATAGGCTTTATGTTCTAATTCCACCGGAAGGTGTCATGCCTTCCCATAAACAAGCCTAAATGGGGAGGTCCCAATTGGTGTCTTGTATGCCGTCCGATAAGCCCAAAGAGCTTCATCCAGCCTTTGACTCCAATCTTTCCTCGCCGGCTTCACCATCTTTTCTAGAATACCTTTGATTTCGCGGTTGGAGATCTCTGCTTGACCATTGCTTTGGGGATGATATGCCGTGGACGTCCGGTGGTGGACATGTTAGTGTTTTAAGGTGGCAGCCATTATGCGGTTGCAGAAGTGAGTTCCTTGGTCGCTGATTATGGCCTTGGGTACTCCGTACCTACAAAACAGGTTAGTGCGCAAAAAATCTATGACAGTCTTTGCATCGTCGCACCTTGTGGCCTTAGCCTCTACCCATTTTGACACATAATCTACAGCAACTAGAATGTAAGTATAACCGCATGAAACTGGGAATGGCCCCATGAAATCAATGCCCCAAATGTCGAAAACATCGTTGACTAATATGGGCACTTGAGGCATCTCATTTCTAGCTGACACATTTCCTACTCTTTGACACCTATCGCATTTTTTACACTTCTCATATGCATCTCTAAATATACTTGGCCAAAAGAAGCCGCTATCTAGGATTTTCCTAGCGGTTCTCCTATGCTCGAAGTGTCCTCCACATGCAAACTCATGGCAGAAGCTAATAACAGAAGCTATTTCATTATCGGGGATGCATCTCCTAAGTATTTGATCTGCTCCTATTTTCCATAAATAAGGATCATCCCATAAGTAATGCCTAGCATCATGCCTAAGTTTCATGCATTGTTCTTTAGTAAAAGAGGGAGGAAATGTACCTCCTACTAGATAGTTGACAATTTGAGCATACCATGGCACTTTTGTTGAGACTGCATAGAGGTGCTCGTCTGGAAATGATTCGGTTATGTGCCCCTCTTCTTCCTCTCGGATAATCCTGCTTAGATGGTCGGCCACTGTATTTTCAATCCCCTTTTTGTCCCTTATCTCCACATCGAATTCTTGCAGTAGCAAGATCCATCGTATAAGCCTTGGCTTGGCCTCCTTCTTTTTCATCAGGTATCGGACGGCAGCATGGTCAGAAAAGACTATCACTTTTGCTCCAAGCAAGTAGGATCTGAACTTTTCCAGAGCGAATACTACTGCTAGGAGTTCCTTCTCGGTGGTGGGGTAGTTTCGTTAGGCTGAATCTAGGGTTCTTGAGGCGTAGTAGATCACAACCGCCTTCTTATCAACCTTTTGGCCGAGAATTGCCCCCACAGCAAAGTTGCTTGCGTCGCACATGATTTCAAATGGTTTTTTCCAATCCGGAGTTTGGATGATGGGTGTGCTAGTGAGGGCCTTTTTGAGCTCATCAAAGGCTTCCTTGCATGCATTGGTGAATTCAAAAGGGACTTCTTTTTGGAGAAGAGTGGATAGAGGCAATGCCTTCTTGGAGAAGTCCTTGATGAATCGTCGGTAGAATCCCGCATGCCCAATGAAGGATTGGATGTCTCAGACAGTGGAGGGGTATGGTAAAGTCATGATCAGGTCTGTTTTAGCCTTGTCCACCTCTATGCCTTCTTGTGAGACGATATGCCCTAAGACCACTCCATGAGTTACCATGAAATGGCACTTCTCATAATTGAGCACTAAGTTCATCGAGACACATCGTGCCAGAACCGTGCTTAAGTTGTCGAGGCAAGCGTCGAATGTATCGCCATAGATGGTGAAGTCGTCCATGAAGACTTCGATGAATATTCCGATCATGTCCGAGAAGATGCTGGTCACCACTCTTTGAAAAGTCCCCGGAGCATTGCATAGACCGAACGACATTCTTCTGAAGGCGAATGTAACGAATGGGCAGGTGAATGTAGTCTTCTCTTGGTCCTCAAGTGCTATGGGGATCTGGTTGTAGCCCGAAAACCCATCCAGGAAGCAAAAGTATTGTTTGCCTGCCAGTCGGTCTAGCATTTGATCGATGAATGGCAGAGGGAAATGGTCCTTCCTTGTGACGGCGTTCAATTTTCTGTAGTCGATGCACATTCTCCAGTCGTTCTTGATCCTTGTTGTCACCATTTTTCCTTCGGTATCTTCCTCGACCTTGATTCCAGTTTTCTTCGGGACTATGTGGACTGGACTCACCCACTGGCTATTCGAGATTGGATAGATGACATCCGCATCCAGGAGCTTCTGTATTTCCTTCTGGACGATCTCCATCATGATTGGGTTGAGTCGTCGCTGAGGTTCTCTTGATGGCTTATCTCCATCCTCGAGTAAGATGCGATGCATACAAACCGCCGGGCTAGCTCCTCTCAAGTCGGCTAGAGTCCATCCGATAGCCAATTGTGTTGTCTCAACACTTTTATCAAACGATGCTCCTGGTCTGTTTCCAAGCCACTCTTTATGATTACCGGGAGTGTGTTATTTTCTCCTTGGAATGCGTACTTCAGATGTACAGGTAGGGGCTTCAATTCTATTTTGGGAGCTTGCATTACTGAGGGCAAAAAGGTATTGGATTTGAATAATTTTACCTCATTGACTTTATATCCCGGTGTGAGAGGATCCGAGATTGTTAAGTGGGCTAGTGTTTCATGCAAGCCCTTGGTCAATTCGTATGGGCACTCGACTCCATTGAGTATTAGTTCTAAGGGATCTGCTCTTGGTTCTGATTGAACTTCTTGAACAAGGTCATCTAAGGTGTCAAGAGCATGGATAGCTTCAAACTCCATGGGATGTTTCATTGCTTGGAATATGTCGAAGCTGAAGATCTCTCCTTCTACTTCAATTGATAGCATCCCACTCCCGCAGTCTATCTTCATTTTCGAGGTTTTAAGAAATGGTCGATCGAGAAGGATAGGAGCATGGTCTGTTGGCCCATTATTCTCCATTTTAAGGACGTAGAAGTCTGCTGGGAACACAAATTCTCCTACTTGGCCCAAAACGTCTTCAATTTTGCCCTCGGGCTGTTTGCACGACCGATCTGCTAGTTGAATAGTGAGACCGGTGGGTTCGAGCGGCCAAATCCTAAGGCATGAGTAGATAGAGAAGGGTAAGACGTTGATTGATGCTCCAAGGTCTAGCATGCAGTTCTCAATCCGGATGTTGCCAATTGTGCATGGAATGGTGTAAGTTCCCGAATCTCCCCATTTGGGGGGCACCTTTCGTTGCATGACGGCCGACACGTCCCTACTCATCTGCTCTTGATCATTTCTATTGCTCCTCCTCCGGTTGGTGCAAAGCTCCTTTAGAAACTTAGCATATCGAGGGATTTGCTTGATGGCTTCCAAGAGGGGGATGTTGATTTAGACTTTGCTGAACAATTCGAACACGTCCTCATCCATGACATGTTGTTTTGGTACTCGGGCTGGCACTGGAAATGGAAGCACGGTGCGGATCTTGAAGGTTTCGATCCTGGGCACCGGGCTAGGCCTGTGTTCCTCGGGTGCATCCCCATTTTTCTCGGCCGCGTCCTGCTCAAGCGTTCCGCGAACCTCGGGCCTCATTTGTTCTTCTCCGGGCAACCTTGGGATTTTGTCCTCCTCTTGCTCTATGGGTTCGACGGCAAGCTTTCTCCCACTCCTTAGGGTCACGGCACTTACGTTTTCCTTCGGGTTTTGAATGGTTTGTGAAGGAAGTTGGCCAGGTTCATTATTACGCTCAAACATTGAGGTAGCGAGCTGAGACATTTGTTTCTTCAGGTTGGCTATTGCTCCATCATTTTTCGCTTGGTTTTGATGGACAGTAGCACTTAATTGATTCACGGTGCCCGACAATTGATTAATATTGCCCTGGAGCTCCTTCATCATGTCCTCAAGCCACTTGTTTGGTCCTTGCTGATTACTCGGGCCCGCCTGATATTGATTTGGTCCCTTCTGTTGATACTGACCTGTTGGTGGGGCGTTCTGGTTGTACTGTCGGTGTGGAGGTTGGTAGAATGACTGAGCTAGTTGAGGGGCAGCTTATTGTGTTTCCTTCTGAGGATAGCTGTTGTTTCGCCAGCTCGGGTTGGTTGCTTGACCATACTGTCGGCTTGGTCTGGCTTTGTCATTGCTGTTGTTATTGTTGTTGTACCCTTGGTATCCTCCTACTGCATTTACTTCTGCCGAATCCACTACTATTAACGTTGGGCATGTGTCAGTCTTGTGGTCCGTAGAACTACAAAACTCGCAAGGCTTTATTTGAACTGGCTGCCTTCGTAGGATCTGAACCATCATCTCCTTCATTTGTTTCATCTCCTCTGGCATGGAGTTTACTGACGTCTCGGCTCGTGCTACATTCTTTGTTCGGGAGAATTCTTCCTGCCGAGTTGTCTCCTCTCTAAATCGGGCATTTTCAGCAACGTCGGTGATGAGATTCCTTATGCCACTTAATGATAGATTCATCATGGATCCTCCAGCTGAGGCAACCAGGAGCATTTTGTCTAAAAGTCTCAATCCATCAATGAGGTATTCGATGATGAGTTTCTCGGGAAGTCCAAGGGTGCATCAGCTTCTCTCCAGGCGATTGAACTTCTCCAGGTAATTGTACATGGTTTCATTGGGCCCCTGCTTGATGTCCTGCAGTTGCCTCCTTACTTGCATTGCTCTTCCCACTGGGTAGTATTTGTCTAGGAATTTCTTTTGCATCTGAGCCCATGTTCTGATGCTTCCCGAAGGCAATGAAAGGAACCAGTCGTTTGCCGAGTCGATGAGGGAAAAGTAGAAAGTCTTCCATTTGAAGTCTTCTACATTCACGCCATTGGGTTTTAGGTTTTGGCAAATGCCATGTAAGCGTTGGAGATGAGTTGTTGCCGACTCTCCATGAGTTCCTGAGAACTTGGGCAAATTGTGGACCACTGATGTGTTGATGGCGATGTTTTCTAGCTCAAGGCCCTCGTAAATGCACCACGGCTGATTTTCGAAATCTGGGCCATTAAGTTCTCCCATAGTAGGTGCACGGTAGTTGTTATCCCCATAGTAGTCATCAAAGATGGGTTCTCGCCTTGGCACTTGTCGAGGTTGAGGGGGTGGGGGATGTCTAGGGGTTGCACTTGACCAGCTTCGTTTCGGTCCTCGGGTGGTCCTTGGTTTCTTCGAACGGCCTCCCTATTACGAGCTCTTTGGTTTCCGATGAGTTGTTCCGGATCGTCCATAAATGGAGGCGACGCCTCATTATTTCGATCGTACAAGTTCATCTCATCGTCATCCTGATAGTCATGGTGGCTTCCTGCACGAGACATGGTTATGCAGAAGCGAGTTTGAAATTTTAAAAGAAAAAGAAAGAACAATTATCCGATTGATAATTTCTAATTTCCCGGCAACGGCGCCAATTTGACAACACTACCTTGTCGCGAGGCAATGTGTACAAAATAAATTTATAAGTCCGCTACTCGTGACTTTACTGTTGGGTAGTAAAGCGGTAAGTAGGGGTCGAACCCAAGGGAATTAGTGGATAGTTGTTCTTTCAAAAATGGAAAGTGAGATAGTTGGGGGTTGGTTGTGATTTTAGTACTGAAAGTAACGTGGGTTGGTTGTGATTTTAGTAGTGAAAAGTAAATGACTGAAAGTAAAGAAAGTAAATACAGGAATGAAAGTAAATACTGAAAAGTAAAGTGCTGGAACAGTCGAATTCAATATCTACTTAATCAACATACTTTTGGTATGGACTGATATTGAAAGGGTCTGTAATAAGCGACAGAAAGTAAATTACTAAACGTAAGTTGCTGGAACAGTCGAATTCAATATCTACTTAATCAACATACTTTTGGTATGGACTGATATTGAAAGGGTCTGTAATAAACGACAGAAAGTAAGTTGCTGGAAATTAAAGTACTAAAATTAAAGTGCTGAAAAGTAAGGTACTGAAAAGTAAGTAGTTGATAGTGAGACTGAAAGTATAGTGACAGGTGATGTTTTAATCAAAGGAAAGATTCGGTTTTAGGGGCCTTGTATCATAGTCCATTTATCATCGACCTCTAATGATCATACTAAGTGTTCAAAGATGCATCAAGGCTATTTCTAGCACTTGACTTGCCACACCGTCTAGTCCTTTTCAAGACATAGAACTCTTGTTCTAGTTGGGCTAATTCCTCCTTTCGAAGTATCTTAGCTTATGTGCATCCATTTGATTAATCATTTCCGATCAACCAAATGGTGTTTAAAAGAGGTTGAACTCCACAGATAAGCTGTGCTCTTTCGATCCTCCACTTATCCATGGAAGTTCATGAACCCATGGAAAAGCTTTGCTCTTTCGAGCCTCCACTCAACCAATAGCGTTCTGACCTAATATAAGGCACATAGAACAAGTTGAACACAAAGAGGCACTAAAAGAAGGGTCTAAAACATTTTATGATACAAGCACACCCCTTCAACCGAATGAAGGGTTTAGCTACGAATACCCATAGGGGTGGATATCATAGCTAAGTGCTTAGAAAAGTAAAGGTTTTTGAAAGACAAGAAAGTAAAGGTTTTGGAAAGTAAAGACAAGGAAAGTAAAGGTTTTTTAAAGTAAAACTCAAGAACAAACTTGGAGCTTTTGATTCAAAGTAAAGTGTTTACAAGGATTGTGGGATAGATTGTAGAGAGATTTCTATATAAATGACAAGTGATCAAAGAACAAAATGGGACTAGAACCAAGGACCAAAGACTAGGATTTTTGGGACACAATTTGGGACACTTCTTCAAGGAGGAGGAGGACTTGTATTTATAGGCAAGGGGAGAGGAGGAGGAGCCAACACATGTCAAAGGGGGAGAGGAGGGCTCAAAAGCCGCCGGCCATGAGGTGGCAACACCCCAAAGCCGCCGCCCATGTGTCACTCTCCGATGAGAAGCCGCCGGCCATTGGTGGAGGGAGTGGGTGTGAGTGGGTTGTGATATTTTGTTCTCCAAAAGCCATCGGTTCCCATGCAACTCCGGTTAGACTTTGGTTTCCCCTTGGTTGCTTCTTGGTCGACATCAAAGGACAAGGCACTTATACTTGGCATTTCACTTGTGTTCTTGATCTCTTTTGGAACAAGTCATTGGGATTTAGTTGTGGCTTGATCGGAGTACGGCCGGAGCATGGCCAGTTTTGACTTGTAATCCACTTTTAGCATTAAGAACTCCTTTTTAGCTCGTTTCATCTCTACTCCTTGAAATAGCCTGTAGAACAAAAGTGAAACTAACAAGTAAAAGTTGTTAAGACAAAGCGTCTAATATGGTGGGTTTAACAGTCTTAACGAATCATATAAATATAGTCCATCAAGGCTTTTGAGCCCTCCTCTCCCCATTTGACATGTGTTGGCTCCTCTCCTCTCCTCCTTGCCTATAAATACAACACTTCCTCTCATTTGTTCAATGTCCCAAAATTGTAGTCTTTGGTCCCAAAAATTGTAGTCTTTGGTCCCAAGTTCTAGTCCTAAATCCTTAGTTTGGGTCCTTGATCACTTGATACTTATCTCTCTAGTTTTGTACTCACAATCCTTGTAAACACTTCACTTTGATATTGAAAGCTCCAAGTTTGTTCTTGAGTTTGAGTGTGTTCTTGAGTTTAACTTTAGAAAACCTTTACTTTCCTGTCTTTCAAAAACCTTTACTTTCTTGTCTTTCAAAAACCTTTACTTTTCTAAGCACTTAGCTATGATATCCACCCCTGTGGATATTCATAGCTAAACCCTTCATTCGGTTGAAGGGGTGTGCTTGTATCATAAAATGTTTTAGACCCTTCTCTTAGTGCCTCTTCGTGTTCAACTTGTTCTATGTGCCATATATTAGGTCAGAACACCATTGGTTGAGTGGAGGCTCGGAAGAGCAAAGCTCTTCCATGGGGTTCGTGAACATACGTGGATAAGTGGAGGCTCGTAAGAGCACAGCTTATTTGTGGAGTTCAACCTCTTTTAAACACCATTTGGTTGATCAGGAATGATTGATCAAATGGATGCACATACTAGAACAAGATTTCTATGTCTTGAAAAAGACTAGACGGTGTGGCAAGTCAAGTGCTAGGAATAGCCTTGATACATCTTTGAACACGTAGTATGATCATTAGAGGTCGCTGATAAACGGACTATGATACAATGCCCCTAAAACCGAATCTTTCCTTTAATTAAAACATCACCTGTCACTTTACTTTCAGTCTCACTATCAACTGCTTACTTTCCAGTCATTTACTTTCAGTACTTTACTTTCTGCACATTTACTTTCTGTCGCTTACTACAGACCCTTTCAATATCAGTCCATACCAAAAGTATGTTGATTAGTCGATATTGAATTCGACTGTTCCAGCATTACTTTCAGTACTTTCCTTTCTGTCGCTCACTACAGACCCTTTCAATATCAGTCCATACCAAAAGTATGTTGATTAGTCGATATTGAATTCGACTGTTCCAGCATTACTTTCAGTAATTTACTTTTCAGCACTTCTAATTTTTGTCATTTACTTTCAGCACTAAAACCACAACCAACCCACTTACTTTTAAGCACTAAAACCACAATCAAACCCAAATCATACTTCCTTCCTGTGCATTTCCTCAAAGAACAACTCTATCCTCTAATTCCCTTGGGTTCGACTCCTACTTACCGCTTTACTGCCCAATAGTAAAGTCGCGAGTAGCGGACTTATAAATTTATTTTGCTTAGCACTCAACGACGTGCTTTGTCAAAAATTGGCGCCGTTGCCGGGGAATTAGCTATCAGATTAGTTGTTCTTTTCTTTCCCTTTTCATTTCTTCATTGCACTGTCCACTATGTATGCATGGATGACTCGACACCTTCCTCAGTTTGGAGGTACAGTTGGAGAGGACCCTGTAATACACTGCCAACATTTTCACCATATATGCCGCTACATGAAACCTGAAAATGAGGAGCTAGAAGTGTTTAAAATGAAATGCTTTAACCTCTCTCTAACTGACTTTGCGACAGTATGGTATTACTCATCAAATGCTAGTTGTGCAGGTTATTATGAGGACCTTCGTGCTCAATTCCTGAAAGAATTCTCCCCCCCCCATCTTTACGACATGACACCCGAGAGAGGATCATCTGCCTTCAACAATCCCGGGATGAGACTTTGGACGAGTACTACACGTACTTTGACACCATCGTCTCACGCTGCCCGCACCATGGATTCACGAATGTGGTTCTTCTTCAAAAATTCCTTTGTGGGATGAGGCCGGTTGACCAATCAAGGATTAATGACGCAGTGGGAGGATCGGCCATGCACTTAACCATGACTCAAATGTGGGATGTTATTGATGACTTGGCCGAAGCCACAAAACGAAGGCCAATGCTCCAAGCTGATGGAAGAGCGCAGATGGTAGAAGCTAATATAGACAGGAGTGGAGAAGACATTGCAGAGGCCAAGATGGTCGAATCATATACAGAAAGCACCGGAAGCAACGAGGAAGAGCCTACATGGGAAATCACTCCCGAAAAATCGAAGACTTAGAGCCAGAAACCGATACAGTGTGGGACGAGGAAAAGCCTTCATGGGAACTCACTACCGAGCCGGCAGAGGAGGAAACCCAGGACACCACTGGTAAACTGCCCGAGACATACCCTACTCTCACTACCGAAGCGGCCGAAGAAATCAACCAAGACCAGGTCCTCACGGACAGGCTGGCCGATGCAGATCTGGTCCATCTAATGAGAGCTTCCCAACTTTTCCCCTTGATCAATATGCAAATCGAAGAAAACTATGTGATCAATGATGAGTCTGAAATAAGAATGGAAGAAAGGCCTAAGCAGAACGACTCCTTGATGGAGCATTTTTTCACCACAACTAGAAAAGGCAGCCCTAAACATAAGAGAGCTCGACTCAAGAAACCAGCGACTATAGTGAAGGGTCCCTCGCCTTCTCAGAGGTGTTGGAAAGAGAAACCACCTGAACAATGGGAACAGGACCCAAGCACATCATCCCATAAGAACTCAGGGAGAGTCAAGGCAAGAATCAAGGTAGGCGCGGCAGAAAAATTTGACCCGAGCCACCCATGGGATCCTAACTTATGATCCAGGAGTGAGGTATCGTCGAGCTAACGACGTTAAACAAAGGCACTGGTCGGGAGGTAACCCGACATCTATCTTACTTTCAGTCATTTTATTTTATGTCATTTAGTTTTTGCCTTAAGTCATTCTCACCTTTCCTGTATATATTTGCTTGCAATTGACTTTTGAACTAAGTCGTACTGTGAGGCACGCCTTCGTTCAAAAGTGTGGGGTGAGAACCGCCTTTGTACATAGTTAACATGCTTTCTTTTTTCCTTTTCCCTTAATATTATCTTTTTGAAAATATGAACTTGGGAATGTGAAAAAGATAGATCTAAATTCAAGCATTTACCTTGTGAAATCTCAACTGTATAAAAACTTAGGATGTAACTTCTCATTTGTCCCTTTGTGTTGAGATATACAGGGGATGTGGAGTTGATATAAAATGCCCTAGAGAGGCTTGGCAAGCACTCGAAGGATTGGATTTAACTATATGGTTTACGAAGTCAGTGGAGGCTGCACTTCGGGTTTCAATGGAGATTGGAGTCATCTCCGCCATGCAGCATTTATGCAAGAGGTGGGACGGGAATCAGACCGTCCTATCTCTAGTCCTAGTAGCCGAGAAAATAGATGAGCGACCCTCATCTTGACCCACGTGAAATGGCGAAGATGAGAAAGAGCGGGGAGGTATTTCCATATGCTCGCGGGTGATGATTGGACCTCCCAAAAAGGTTGAGAAAATGGACAAGCAAGTCACAAAGAAGCAAAGCTCGAAGAAGCAAATCAAAGGCCAAAGGCCAGTATGTGAAGGTTTTAATCGAAACAAAAGTGAACAAGCTCCAATTCAAAATCAAAGGCCGAAGGCCAATTCACTTCAAAGGATGTCCCTCACCAAAAGGAAATCAAAGAACTCAGATCATTTAAACCCGAACAAAATCACGTGCTAGAGAAAGCTACAAGAAAACCATATAGTGCGAGTCGGTCCCGAGAATGCAGTCCAGGAGCCTGAAAAGGGCTTTCTCCCGAAACATCCGAATTAATTTGCATCTCGGCTCGAAGGTACAAGTATCAAGTTTCTTCTAAGTATTTACACGGTTTACATTGCATGAATAGGATAAATCTAGTCCCATATTCTCACTTTCTTATTTAAAGTTGTTACTTGGTGCGTGCATCTTTCAAAATAGCATTGTTCGGGACGAACAACTAAAAGTGTGGGGTGATCTGATGGACCATATTTATATGAATCATTAAGACAGTTAAACCCACCAAATTAGACGCTTTGTCTTGACAACTTTTACTTGTTAGTTTCACTTTTGTTCTACAGGCTATTTCGAGGATTGGAGATGAAACGAGCTAAAAAGGAGTTCTTAAAGCTAAAAATGGATTACAAGTCATTCCAGGCCACGGCCAGATTCCGGCTTTACAACCTTCATGAACCCAACGTGGAATCACTCAAACATGTCCCAATGACTTGTTCCAAACCTCAACAAAGATCAAGAACTCAAGTCAATGCAAAGTCTTGCCACCCATGTGCAAGGCTTGTGCCTTGTCCTTTGATGTCAACCAAGAAGCAACCAAGGGGCAACCAAAGTCTAACCGGAGTTGGAAGGGAACCGATGGCTTTTGGAGGAAAGTATCACAACCCACTCACACCCACTCCCTCCACCTCATGGCCGGCGGCTTCCATGGGAGAGTGCCACATGGCCGGTGGCTTTGTGGCCTGTGCCACCTATGGCCGGCGGCTTTTCAGCCCTCCTCTCCCCATTTGACATGTGTTGGCTCCTCTCCTCTCCTCCTTGCCTATAAATACAACACTTCATCTCATTTGTTCAATGTCCCAAAATTGTAGTCTTTGGTCCCAAAAATTGTAGTCTTTGGTCCCAAGTTCTAGTCCTAAATCCTTAGTTTGGGTCCTTGATCACTTGATACTTATCTCTCTAGTTTTGTACTCAAAATCCTTGTAAACACTTCACTTTGATATTGAAAACTCCAAGTTTGTTCTTGAGTTTGAGTGTGTTCTTGAGTTTAACTTTAGAAAACCTTTACTTTCCTTTCTTTCAAAAACGTAGCTTAGACAGTTCGAGCTACGTTTTTGGCAAAACGTAGCTTAGACAGTTCGAGCAGGTGTTCAGGGGGAGTTCGAACATATCCTAACACTCGTACACAGCGTGGATAAGACGCAAGGATAGTTCCCGGAAGATATTGGACTACGAAGATCTCGTCAAGTTGAAGACGACCAGTGACTTATTCGAGCAATAGATATTCGAATGAATATTTACATTAAGGCGGCAAAGCTTACTTGGGCAAGAAGACTTCGGATTATCTTCCAACCGATTCAAAAGATATTCATCAAATATCTAGGAATATTTCCTAAATATTTGATGGGATTATCTTGTGCGAATTAGGGTTTCGCTTGAGCATATAAATACAATGCAAGAGCAACCCTAATTCCCATCGCTTTCAAAGATCAATTACACACGAGCATATCCGGCTGATTGAAGAAGAAGAAAGCGACGGGCGGCTGTGTTTTCTCATTGAGAATACATCGGTGCAAGTGCAGTCTGTTCAAGTGCAACACAGACTGTCTGAAGTTTATCAACTGCCGCACACAACAAAGGAGAACAAGCTTTCGAGAGAAAGCATCCGAGCTTCTGGAGAAGGTCGAGAACGTTCAGACTGCAGGTTCTGAACGAAGGGGATCGAGGGGAATTGCGATGAACCTCGGTTGCAAATCTGAGAGACGGAGTATTGAGGTTAGGCTATTACAAGGTGTAAGTGTAAGTCCCTGTGGAATCCCTATACTCGTAATAAAGATTTGTTGTCCCTTTTTCGGGTGTGGGAAACCCCCCAGAGTAGGCGGAGCCGAACTGGGTTATCAGTCTGTGAGTTTCTACTACTTTTATCTGTTTGCTGAACTGTTGTGATAAGAGTTCAACCTTTGTGTGTTGAACTGTTCTTGCAAAGAGTCCCATGTCTGTCGTAACAGTACCCTGGACACAAGCTTGAACAGGGGACATAAATTCAATTGGTATCAGAGCCGAACACTCGACACACTGAGTGGGATCCTGAATTGTTCAAGATGACTCTGAAGGAAGGACAAAGCATAACCAGACCCCCGCTGCTCAAAGGATCGAACTATGCCACATGGAAGCCTGTGATGAGATCTTTTCTGAAATCGCTAGACGAAAAGGCATGGAAGCTTGTTCTGAAAGGGTGGACAGAACGCATGATGAACAATCTCACTGGAGAACCGATCGCCAAACCAGAAGCTCTGTGGACAGAAGAGGAGGACAAAGCTTCCATGGGAAACTCAAAGGCAATGAACGTAATTTTATCGGCAGTAGATGAAAACTTCATGAAGCTAATCATCAACTGTGAAGTGGCAAGGGAAGCATGGGATATTCTCCAAATAGCTTTTGAAGGAACAGACAAAGTTCACAACTCCCGCATGCAAGCTGTCACAACCAGGTTCGAAGAGATGAAGATGAAGGAGAGTGAAACCATCACTGAGTACAACACCAGAGTCCTGGAACTGTCCAACGAGGCATCTGCACTAGGGAAACCCATCAATGAAGAAAGATTGGCCAGTAAGGTCCTAAGGTCTCTTCCTTCGAGATTTGCCATGAAAGTCACGGCCATTGAGGAATTGCACTATATCACCACACTGAAGCTAGACGAGCTAATGGGCTCTCTCAGAACTTACGAGATCAATCATGACTTCCAAACCGGAGAAGAGAAGGGAATCGCTCTCAAAGCAGATATGACGGAAGACAAACTGGATTCTGGCTGCACCACTGAGCAACTGGCCATGATGGCACAGAACTTTGGAAGAATGGTGCGGAAAATCAATAGACGTGGTCCATAACAAGGTCAGTCTTCATCAACTGGTTATCGAAACTGGAAATCTAGCAGGCCAAGGTCTACTGATTCGAGGCAATACTTGTCTGACAAAGGAAAAGAAGAGATTCAGTGTCATGAATGCAAGGGTTTTGGCCACATTGGTTTACAGTGTGCAAAGACTCTCATGAAGAAGAAGGCGATGGTGGCGAGCTTCAGCGACAGTGAGTCAGACGAAGAAAAAGGTAAAACCACCAACTTTGTGGCCTTCGTCACAACTCTGGATGAATGCAGCAGTACCAGTGAAACTGTTCCATCTCAGTTGGAACTCCCAGGTGAAGACCCCTCAGACAGTGACAATGAAGAACTCACGCAGGACTCTCTGGCTCAGACATATAAAGATTTATATGAGAAGTGGCTGCTTCTGATCAAGATAAACAAGAAGCTAAATGACACAGTGACAAGCGTCACTATGGAAAAGGACAAGGTTTGGCAGGAGGTCGAGATACTGCTGAAGCTAAAGGCAGAACTGGAAGGTACAATTAACTCACTGACTTCTCAACTGGCTGAGATAAAACAGGAAAGGCTTGATCTTCTTGCTCAGAAAATGGAACTCCTGGGTACTGTCTCCTCACTAAAAGTCGAAATGGAGAAGGATCGGGACACTCATCCTGCAGGCATGGCGGGTCTGAGAAAAACCATCATTGATCTGCAGCGCAAAGAAATGTTCCAACTAAGGAAGGTAGAACAGCTGGAACTTCAGCTAGAATATGAGAAGATGGAACACTCTGACACTAAGGAGGAACTCAATCACCTCAAACAATCGGTAAGAATGCTTAACTCTGGCACTAAAAACTTAAATGATATTCTTAGATCTCAGAGAATGGAGTCCGGACATAGAGGATTGGGGTTCACAGGAGAAGGCAGCTCAAAAGGTACTAGGTTTGTTAAAACAAGACCGGTGTCGGAACAGAAGTCAGAACAGAAGGTGAGACAGCACCCCAGACATAAAATAGACTTGCACCAAGAACAACCCAATAGCGGTCAAAGAAGGGCTGGTACGGTGTACTTCGGCTCTCATTCAGCGCAAAGGAAAGAAAGGCGCACTTGCTGGTATTGCAATCAGATGGGACACATCAAACTGAAGTGTCGCCTGTTTCTAGCCGAACGACGTGCTTTCCATCAACGAACCATACCGCAACAGAAATAAGTCTAGGTTCAAAAGGAAGACCGAACCGTTTGCATGGTGGCCTGTTACACCTCAAGCTACACATCGCATGATAGTTGGCACTTCGACAGCGGATGCTCCCACACATGACAGGTAACTCTCAATATCTTACCCATATTAGACCTGTTGAGCATATATGGTTTGTCACCTTCGGGGATGGTGAAAAGGGTCAGGTGATCGGCTGTGGGACATTGATGGTTCCGGATCTCCCTGCACTCAAGAACACCCTCCTTGTCAAGGGACTGACCAGGAATCTTATCATCATCAGTCAACTATGCAACGATGGACGCTATGTGTCATTCTCCAGCTACTCATGACTTGTACTAGACCAGAATGGTGATACACTGATGAAAGCAAAAAGGGATGCCAACAACTGCTATACTATTAGGATGGGTCTGACGAAGTCAATGAACAATGAGAACCATGGCCAGCAACCGGTTGCTCTTACATGTGCAAACGCTCAACATAGTTTTCTGCGAGGGGGAGTGGATAAGACCTTGCACACAAGATCTGATTGGAGATGCGCACAAATCAATGTTACCGGGTGTCCCAGGAAGCTGTTGAATCAGAAGGTGGTACAGTTGCGGAAGGAGTTCGTACACTACCCACAGAAATGTGCCTAGAGCCGTACAAGAACATATGAATGCTCACGGAAGATGGTAACTATGAGGAAACATACCTTTGTCAAACCCTATGGCAGGTCACGGAGTGGAACACCCAGATCCCCAGGGGGTCTATGTGGTGTCAACCACTGAAAGCATCCGACGGTGGTCAGTCATAGTCGAATCTCCAGCTGAACAGTTGGACTGACCACCTAATAAAGAGAGCTGGAACAGAAGTCTCGACAACTTGGAAAATATTTTTTAAACCAGGAAGTCAGCAAAATCCAGTGCTAAATCTACGGAGAAAAGCAAAGAAAGCATGCAGACCTCAAAGGCGTTGGCGGCGAAATCAAAGATACCAAAATCAAAAGCTGCGAAGATGAAAAAGGCGTCGCCTTTACACTCCGTCACCGAATTTTTGGCCAAAGAGAAGCATGCTGAAGGAGTTACCGCTGAAATTTCTCAGCCGACCACTGTGGATTCAACTCCACAAGTTCGTCTGCAATCTAAGGTAAACCCCACTATTCCTTCTGATTCTGCGAATACCTTTGTTGTTGAAAAATCTGTGTTGAATGAAGAAGTAAGAGTGGAGGTTGAGAAGGGTGTTCAGTTGATTGACGGTGATGAAGCCAGTAGGGCTGTAATTGGCGATAATGGTGGTAAGGATGCTAGTGGTGTTAAAGCTGTTGGTGTTGAAACAAGTAGGGCGATGCTTGGTGGTAAAGATGATAGAAATTTTTAGAGTGGTAGGGCCGTGGCGGTTGACAAAGCCGGTAGTGCGGTTATTAAAAAGAAGTCTGTCCAGAGTGTGGAAGAGGAGGAACCCAGCAAGGGGGCTGGCGGCTCAGGAACGTGGAGAGAAAAGATCTTTGCCACAGGATACATTCCTCCGAAGGCTGGTCGCAGGAAGAAGGTAAAGCGGGCCAGTGACTCTCCCAGAAAATATCTAGCCCAGATCTATGCCACTCGAGGGAGGAAGATTGCAATGTCCGATGAAGAAACAGAGAAGTTCATCAAGTGCTCGGGGAAGAGGAATGTGGTGATTGCTGATCCATCTGAGAACCAAGGAATAATTACTGAAGAAGGTTCCAGTTTGGATGCTGAGGCTATGATGGACAAAAGTTAGACGAGTCAGAAACACAGTAAAACCCCCTGAATTAGACTGTTTGTATGTCTAACATCTACGTGTTAGTCCCGATATATTTCCACAGGGCATTTTAGAGACTGAAGTGAAAACAAGCTAAGGAGAGGATTTTAAGCTGAAAAGATAACAAGAGTCAATCCAAGGTCAAGATCATATGCCGACTGAAGAAATGTCAAGGATCCTGACGTCAAATTGACCAGAATAAATTAATCAGAAAAATCAGGAGTGAAGTCAAGACATCCCGGGGAAGGAACACATTGACAGTTTTGTGAAAAGACTGCACAAAACTGTACAAAACTCACATTGGGACAAGGTGACCGGCTACTTGCACAAGAGGTGGCCAAAGGAGGAGCTCCTCCCCCTTGAGCAACCGGCGACCGGCGGCTGAAGGAGGAGCAACCGGCGGCTCAACACCTCTCCTCCTCCACCACTTCCCTTCCTCCACTTGGCGCCACCCCATTCCTCCACCCAAAAGCCGCCGGCCTCCTCCCCTTCCTCCACATGCCACCCATCTCCTCCCTTGATTTTCTCCTCCAATCAAAAACCACCACTTGCCACCCATCACCACCCTTCCTCCTCCTCCTCCATGGCTATAAATAGGAAGCTCCTCCTCCTCATTTCACACACCAATTCTCAATTTCACTTCTCTCTCTAGAAGTTGTAATACTTGTAACGTTGTAATCTTGCTTTGGAAATAAAGGATAGCTCCCTTGGCGCTTCAACGGTTGTAAGTATCTCTTAGTATTTATTTAATCAACTGTTGTCTTTAATTCCTTAGTATAATGTTTAGCGCGATGAATAGTAGCTAAACTAATAGTTCGGTAGACGGGGCGCACTTGTATTATAAAATGTTTTAGACTATTAACTTAGTGTCTCGAATTAGTAATCAACACTGATTCTATGTGCCATGTATAAAAGTTAGAATGTCTAAGGTATAGTAAACCATTTGGGAATGTGACCATAGGGGTCCAAATTCGTAAACTCTTCCTTAGATATTCGTGATCACACTCGGATAAATAAACCATTTAAAAACTGGGCCAAGGGGATTAAATGAATAAACTATTCGAAGAGGTCGACTAACAGAAAAACCATTTGAAAACTGGGCCAAAGGGATTGAATGGATGCACATAGGCTAATATAACCGGGAATGGAGTATTAGTCTAAATAGAATTAAGTGTTCTACGTCCTTGGAATAGGCTAGACAGTGTACGCAAATCGAGTGCTTGGAATGGCCTTGATACACCGTAGAATACTTAGACGATTCACTAAAGGTCAATGATAAACATGATATAATACAAGCCCCCTGAAACCGAACATTTCTTTTAATTATAAACTGTAATTTACTTTCCAGTATTAAAATCAACCAACCAACCAATCAATCAATCAAAATAGCTGGTAGCTTTAAAACCAACCAACCGACCTTAAACACGCTCTCCCGTTAAACAACCCCCCTCAAGAACATCTATTCCCCTGATTCCTTTGGGTTCGACCCCTACTTACCAAGTACTACCCAGTAGTATAGTCGCAAGTAGTGGACTACTATAAATTTATTTGTACAAATCGCTTCGACGACGAGCGGTTCTGTCAAATTGGCGCCGTTGCCGGGGAATCAGCCATCGGATAGAGTTCTTTGAATCGTAACGCAACCATGTCTCGCGAAGAAAGTCACCATGACTACCAGGACGACGAAGAAATAAACCTGTACGACCAAAATGATGAGGTACCTTTTCCATTCATCGACGATCCGGAACAACTCATCAGAAACAGAAGAGCTCGTGACAGGGAAGCAGTCAGAAGAAACCAAGAATTACCCGAGGACCGAAATGCAGCTGGTCCAGTACAACCTCCTATCCAGCCCCCACGACCACAACCTCAACTCGATACATGCCAAGAAGAGAACCTGCCTTCGACGACTACTACGGAGATAACTACTACCGTGAACCGACGATGGGCGAGTTAAACGCCCCTAATTTCGAGACACAGCCGTGGTGCATCTATGAGAGCCCTGAATTAGAAAATATAACCATCAACGCATCAGTGGCACACAGCCTGCCAAAATTCTCAGGATCTCAAGGAGAATCTGCCGTAACTCACCTTCAACGCCTACATGGCATTTGCCAGAATCTAAAGCCCAATCGAGTGAATATGGACGACTTCAAGTTAAACGCGTTCTATTTTTCCCTCACTGACTCGGCAAGCGACTGGTTCCTTTCATTGCCTTCCGGAAGCATTAGAACATGGGTTCAGATGCAGAAGAAATTCTTAGACAAATACTATCCGGCTGGAAGAGCAATGCAAGTAAGGAAGCAATTACAGGAAATCAAACAAGGTCCAAATGAAACCATGTACGATTACCTGGAAAAATACAATCACCTAGAAAGGAGCTGCTGTACCCTTGGACTGCCAGAGAAACTCGTCATCGAGTACCTCATTGATGGATTAAGACCATTAGACAAAATGCTCTTGGATGCCTCAGCAGGAGGATCTATGATGAATCTATCATTGAGTGGCATAAGGAATCTCATCGCCAATGTTGCTGAAAATGCCCGATTTAGAGAAGAGACCACTCGCCAAGATGAATTCTCTCGATCGAAAAAGGTAGCACAAGCCGAGGCATCAGTAAACTCCATAACTGAAGAGATGAAACAGTTAAAGGAAATGATGATGGAGATCATTCGGAGACAGCCAGTTACAGTTAAGCCTTGCGAGTTTTGTGGTTCTACAGACCACAAAACGGACACATGCCCAACATTGATAGAAGAAGAACCGGCTGATATAAATGTAGTGGGAGGATATCAAGGATACAACGACAGAGCTGGACAAAACAGACAGTACGGTCAAACATCCAACCCGAGCTGGCGTAACAACAACAGCTATCCTCAGAAGGAGACACAACCAGCTATCCCTCAACTGGCACAGTCATTCTACCAACCCCCCCACCGACAATACAACCAGACCGCACCACCACCAGGTCAATACCAACAAGAGGAGCCAAACCTGAATCATGCAAGCTCAAACAATTCTCGAGAGCCGAACGAATCACTAGAGGACATGATGTTGCAATTAACTAGTACTGTACAGCAGTTGAATACTACTATACATCAAAATCAAACCGAAACAAAAAAAGAGTTATCAGATTTGAAGGAGCATATCTCCCAACTCGCTGCATCGGTATCCGCACTCTCTAGTGAACCCGGCAAACTCCTGTCTCAAACTATTCAAGGCTCGCTGGAAAACATGAATACTGTGACTCTTAGGAGTGGAAAAACGCTTGTCGGCAAACCTGTGGAGCAAATAAAAGACAGAGACCCTAAGTTACCCAGAAAAGAGCAAATAAGGCCTGAGCTTCTCGAAATTCTCGATGAAGAAGAAACCGATAAAGATGACGACATATTTGAGGAAGAGCGGGAAGTTACCGAAGAAGAAAAAAATACGTCTGAAGAACACAGACCTAACCCGGTACCTAGAACCGAAACCCCTAAAATAAGCATGACACTTCCATTTCCAGTACCGGGTCGCGTGCAAAAACAACATGTTATGGATAAGGAAATACTTGAGTTGTTCAGCAAGGTCGAAATCAACATTCCCCTTTTGGAAGCCATCAAACAAATTCCTCGGTATGCCAAGTTTTTAAAGGAACTATGCACCAACCGGAGAAGGAATGTTGGAAACGATCAAGAACTGATGAGTAAAAACGTGTCGGCCGTCATACAACGAAAAGTCCCTCCCAAATGTGGAGATCCAGGAACTTACACTATTCCATGCACAATTGGTAACATAAGGATCGAGAATTGCATGCTAGACCTTGGAGCATCAATCAATGTCCTCCCATTCTCTATCTACTCATGTCTTAAGATTGGACCACTCAAACCCACCGGTCTCACTATTCAACTAGCGGATCGATCCTGCAAACAACCCGAGGGCAAAATAGAAGACGTCCTGGTTCAAGTAGGCAAGTTAGTGTTTCCAGCAGACTTCTACGTTTTAAAGATGGAAAATGGCGGACCAACTAATCATGCACCTATTCTTCTTGGCCGTCCATTCCTCAAAACATCGAAAATGAAGATAGATTGTGGAAGTGGAATGCTTTCAATGGAAGTAGAAGGAGAGGTCTACAGCTTTGACATATTCCGAGCAATGAAGCACCCTATGGAATTCGAGGAAATACACGCGCTCGATACTTTGGACGACTTGGTCCAAGAAATTCGACCAGAACTTAGAACAGACCCCTTGGAAGCCGTACTCAATGGAGCTATAAGCCCAAACAAATTAACCGAAGACTTGCACGAAACAGCAGCCCACTTAACAATCTCAGAGCCTCTCACACCAGAATTTGAAGTCAACGAGGTAAAACTATTCAAATCAAATAATTTTCTGCCCTCGGTGGTGCAAGCCCCCAAAATAGAATTAAAACCCCTTCCTGGACATCTGAAGTACGCTTTCCTGGGGGATAATGACACACTCCCAGTAATCATCAAGAGTGGCTTGGAAACAAGCCAGGAACAAAGTTTGATAAAGGTCCTGAAGCAACACAAGTTGGCTATTGGATGGACTCTGGTCGATTTAAGGGGAGTCAGCCCGGCTGTGTGCATGCACCGTATTCTACTTGAGGATGGAGCAAAGCCATCAAGAGAGCCCCAACGACGACTCAACCCAATCATGATGGAGATCGTCCAAAAGGAAATACAAAAGCTTCTAGATGCAGATGTTATCTATCCCATATCAGATAGTCAATGGGTGAGTCCTGTTCACGTAGTACCAAAGAAAAGTGGAATCACAGTCGAGGAAGATGCTAAAGGAAACATGGTCACAACATGAGTAAAGAATGGGTGGCGCATGTGCATTGATTATCGAAAGCTGAACGCGGTGACTCGAAAGGATCACTTCCCGCTTCCATTCATTGATCAAATGCTAGACAGATTGGCAGGAAAACCATATTTTTGCTTCCTGGACGGGTTCTCAGGATACAACCAGATCCCCATAGCACCTGAAGACCAGGAAAAGACTACATTCACCTGCCCATTCGGTACATTTGCCTTCAGAAGAATGTCATTCGGCCTCTGCAACGCCCCTGGAACTTTCCAAAGGGTTGTAACCAGCATCTTTTCAGACATGATCGGAGAATTCATCGAAGTCTTCATGGACGACTTCACCATCCATGGAGACACATTCGATGCATGCTTGAGCAATTTGAACACAGTTTTGGAACGATGCGTATCCATGAACTTAGTGCTCAATTATGAAAAATGCCACTTTATGGTAACACACGGAATAGTCTTAGGACATGTTGTCTCACAAAAAGGCATGGAAGTGGACAAAGCAAAGATCGACCTGATCACGACTCTACCATACCCATCCACGGTCCGAGACATTCAATCATTCCTTGGCCATGCAGGATTCTACCGACGCTTCATCAAGGACTTCTCTAAAAAGGCATTACCCCTGTCCACTCTTCTACAAAAAGAAGTGCCGTTTGAATTCACCGAAGCATGCAAAAAGGCCTTTGATGATCTAAAGAAAGCCCTCACTAGCACACCCATCATCCAAACACCGAATTGGGAGTTACCGTTCAAAATCATGTGCGACGCAAGCGATTTCGCTGTGGGGGCAGTGCTCGGCCAAAAAATTAAAAAGAAAGCTGGTGTGATCTATTACGCCTCACGAACCCTAGATCCTGCCCAACGGAACTACTCCACCACTGAAAAGGAACTCCTTGCAGTAGTATTCGCTCTGGAAAAATTCAGACCTTACTTGCTTGGAGCAAAAGTAATAGTTTATTCCGACCATGCTGCCATCCGTTACCTAATGAAGAAGAAGGAGGCTAAACCAAGGCTTATTCGGTGGATATTACTACTGCAAGAATTTGACGTGGAAATAAGGGACAAAAAGGGAATCGAGAATACTGTAGCAGACCACCTAAGCAGGATTGTCCGAAAGAAAGAGGAAGGGCACATAACTGAATCATTTCCAGACGAGCACCTATACGCCGTCTCAACCAAGGTGCCCTGGTACGCCTCTATCATCAACTACCTTGTAGGAGGTACATTTCCTCCTTCTTTTACTAAAGCACAATGCATGAAACTTAGACATGATGCTAAACAGTACATATGGGATGATCCTTATTTATGGAAAATAGGACCAGATCAAATACTTAGGAGATGCATCCCTGATAATGAGATAGCTTCTGTTATTAGCTTTTGCCATGAGTTTGAATGCGGAGGACACTTTGGACCTAAGAGAACCGCTAGAAAAATCCTAGATAGCGGCTTTTTCTGGCCAGGAATATTTAAAGATGCCAATAAAAAGTGTAGAAAATGCGATAAGTGTCAAAGAGTAGGAAATGTGTCAGCTAGAAATGAGATGCCTCAAGTACCCATATTAGTCAACGATGTCTTCGACGTTTGGGGTCTTGATTTCATGGGACCATTCCCAGTTTCATGCGGTTATACTTATATTCTAGTTGCTGTAGATTATGTGTCAAAATGGGTAGAAGCCAAAGCCACAAGGTGCGACGATGCAAAAACTGTCATAGAATTTTTGCACACTAACCTGTTTTGTAGGTACGGGATACCCAAGGCCATAATAAGTGACCAAGGAACTCATTTTTGCAACCGCATGATGGCTGCTACTTTAAAACGCTACCATGTCCACCACCAAACGTCTACGGCATATCATCCCCAGTCCAACGGTCAAGCAGAGATCTCTAACCGCGAAATCAAAGGGATCTTGGAAAAAATGGTAAAACCTGGCAGGAAAGATTGGAGTCAAAGGCTAGATGAAGCTCTTTGGGCGTATCGAACGGCATACAAAACACCAATTGGAACCTCTCCCTTTCGACTAGTTTATGGGAAGGCATGCCACCTTCCGGTGGAAGTAGAACATAAAGCTTATTGGGCGCTCAAGCAGTGCAACCCGGATTTAAAGGCTGCCGGACTAGATAGGAAAATAAATCTATGTGAGCTTGAAGAGTTGAGGCTTGAGGCCTATGATGGGCAAACGGACTACAAAGCAAGGAGCAAGTTGTATCATGACAAATTCATCCTCCGCCGCTCATTTGAGGAAGGACAGCAGGTGTTAGTCTACTCCTCACGACTGAAGTTAATGCCTGGAAAACTTAAATCTAGATGGACTGGTCCCTTCACAATAACTAAGGTACACAACCATGGGATGCTTGAGTTGGAAAGCCCTGACGATGGAAGGAAATTCACGATAAATGGACAACGAGTCAAACATTACCATAACGAGATCAACTTGATAACACAAAAGTTTGACCTCAGCCACCCATGGGACCCAAACCAGTAATCCACAACGAGGTATCGTCGAGCCAACGACGTAAAACAAGTGCACTGGTCGGGAGGTAACCCGACACTATCTTACTTTTCCGCACTTTAATTTCTGTCTTTTAAATTCAGTATTTAGTTTTAAGCCTGCATGACTTTTGAACTAAGGCACGCCTTCGTTCAAAAGTGGGGGGTGAGAACCACCTGTGTACATAAATAACATGCGGCTGTTTTTCTTTTTTTTAGTAATAGTACCTTTTTGAAAATATGAACTTAAGAATGTGAAAAAGATAAATCATAATTCATGCATTAACCTTGTGAAAATTCAACTGTTTAAAAACTTAGAATGTAACTTTTCAATTGTCCTTTGTGCTGAGATAACTAGGGATGTGGAGTTGATATAAACTGCCCTAGAAAGGCTTGGCAAGCAATCAAAGGATCAGATCAAACTATATGGTTTTCGAAGACAGTGGAGGCTGCACTTCGGGTTTTCAGTGAATAATTGAAGTCAACTCTGCCAAGAAGCATCTATGCAAAGGCGAGGACGGGAATCAGACCGTTCTCTCTCTAGTCAAAATAGCCGAGAAAACAGATGAGCGACCCTCATCTTGACCCGCGCAAAACGACAAAGACGAGAGGAGCGGGGAGGTATTTCCATAGGCTTGTGGGCGATGATTGGACCTCCCAAAAAGGCTTGAGAAAATGGACTAGCAGTCACAAAAAGACGAAAAGCTCAATGAAGCAAATCAAAAGAGGCCAAAGGCCCAAAATTGTGAAGGTTTTAACCGAGCAAAAGTGAAACACTCAAAAAAGTCAAATCAAAGGCCAAAGGCCAATTCACTACAAATGCAGTCCCTCGCCAAAAAAGAAGAAAATCAAAAAGGCTCAACTCACTGAAACCCGAATCGAATCATGTGCTAGAGAAAGCTACCAGAAAACCATATAGTAAGAAACGATCCCGAGGCTGCAACCCAGGAACCTGAACAGAGCTATCTCCCGAGACATCCAATATAATTTGCATCTCAGCACGGAGGTACAAGTATTAAGTTTCTTCTATTTATTTACACAGTTCAATTTGGTAATAAGTAAGCAATGCATGAATTAGGATAGATCGAGTACCACAGTCTAATTTTCATATTCCAAAGCAAACTTAGAACTTACGCCCTTTAATAGCATTGTTCGGGACGAACAACTAAAAGTGGGGGGTATTCTGATGGACCAAAGTTAGACGAGTCAGAAACACAGTAAAACCCCCTGAATTAGACTGTTTGTATGTCTAACATCTACGTGTTAGTCCCGATATATTTCCACAGGGCATTTTAGAGACTGAAGTGAAAACAAGCTAAGGAGAGGATTTTAAGCTGAAAAGATAACAAGAGTCAATCCAAGGTCAAGATCATATGCCGACTGAAGAAATGTCAAGGATCCTGACGTCAAATTGACCAGAATAAATTAATCAGAAAAATCAGGAGTGAAGTCAAGACATCCCGGGGAAGGAACACATTGACAGTTTTGTGAAAAGACTGCACAAAACTGTACAAAACTCACATTGGGACAAGGTGACCGGCTACTTGCACAAGAGGTGGCCAAAGGAGGAGCTCCTCCCCCTTGAGCAATCGGCGACCGGCGGCTGAAGGAGGAGCAACCGGCGGCTCAACACCTCTCCTCCTCCACCACTTCCCTTCCTCCACTTGGCGCCACCCCATTCCTCCACCCAAAAGCCGCCGGCCTCCTCCCCTTCCTCCACATGCCACCCATCTCCTCCCTTGATTTTCTCCTCCAATCAAAAACCACCACTTGCCACCCATCACTACCCTTCCTCCTCCTCCTCCATGGCTATAAATAGGAAGCTCCTCCTCCTCATTTCACACACCAATTCTCAATTTCACTTCTCTCTCTAGAAGTTGTAATACTTGTAACGTTGTAATCTTGCTTTGGAAATAAAGGATAGCTCCCTTGGCGCTTCAACGGTTGTAAGTATCTCTTAGTATTTATTTAATCAACTGTTGTCTTTAATTCCTTAGTATAATGTTTAGCGCGATGAATAGTAGCTAAACTAATAGTTCGGTAGACGGGGCGCACTTGTATTATAAAATGTTTTAGACTATTAACTTAGTGTCTCGAATTAGTAATCAACACTGATTCTATGTGCCATGTATAAAAGTTAGAATGTCTAAGGTATAGTAAACCATTTGGGAATGTGACCATAGGGGTCCAAATTCGTAAACTCTTCCTTAGATATTCGTGATCACACTCGGATAAATAAACCATTTAAAAACTGGGCCATGGGGATTAAATGAATAAACTATTCGAAGAGGTCGACTATCAGAAAAACCATTTGAGAACTGGGCCAAAGGGATTGAATGGATGCACATAGGCTAATATAACCGGGAATGGAGTATTAGTCTAAATAGAATTAAGTGTTCTACGTCCTTGGAATAGGCTAGACAGTGTACGCAAATCGAGTGCTTGGAATGGCCTTGATACACCGTAGAATACTTAGACGATTCACTAAAGGTCAATGATAAACATGATATAATACAAGCCCCCTGAAACCGAACATTTCTTTTAATTATAAACTGTAATTTACTTTCCAGTATTAAAATCAACCAACCAACCAATCAATCAATCAAAATAGCTGGTAGCTTTAAAACCAACCAACCGACCTTAAACACGCTCTCCCGTTAAACAACCCCCCTCAAGAACATCTATTCCCCTGATTCCTTTGGGTTCGACCCCTACTTACCAAGTACTACCCAGTAGTATAGTCGCAAGTAGTGGACTACTATAAATTTATTTGTACAAATCGCTTCGACGACGAGCGGTTCTGTCAGGCTATGACAGAAGAAATTAATCCATCAGGGAAGACGGATGTGTTGAAAGAATCAAACCCAGCAAAAAGTGATGAGGAGTTAGAGAATTTGTACAAGGACATTGATGATGTCATGGAAGACCTGGAAAAGGAAAAGAGTCAGGAAGAAGCTCAGTATGATCAGGCTGTAGGGGCAAAAGAATCTGATGCAGATAAAGCTTCAAGTGTTCCACCCATAGAACCAAGTTTTCAGTCTGGTGTTGAGACTGGAAGAGCTGCAGAGAAAGCTGTAAGCGGTTCAACAGTGGAACCCTCTGTTCAGACCAAAGCTCAAACAGCACCAGCTCCAGAGGAAGGTCTGCGTAGCCTGGTGATGGACCATAATTGTATGAATCATAAACACAGTTAAACCCACCAAATTAGACTCTTTGTCTATTTAACTTTTGCTTGTAAGTTCCGATATTTATCTACAGGGTATTTTGGAGTCTAGAGAGAATGTAGGCTAAGGAGGAGTTTTTAAGCTGAAAAGATATTACGAGTCATTCCAAGGTCAAGACCAGATGCCGACTGAAGAAATATCATGAACCTGACATGGAATCACTCAAAACAAATCCAACCAAAGAGCAACCAGAGTCAGTTCGGAGCTGAAAAGGCCGATGGCTTTTGGGGAAAAGATCACAAAGCTCTCCACCACTCTCCCCTCAATCAACCTAAAAATACGCTCCCTCGCTGTACAATTCCCTCAAAGAATAGCTTATCCCCCTAATTCCCTTGGGTTCGACCCCTACTTACCACTTGCTACCCAGTAGTGAAGTCGCGAGTAGCGGACTTATAAATTTATTTGTACACATTGCCTCGCGACAAGGCAGTGCTGTCAAATTGGCGCCGTTGCCGGGGAATTAGTTAATTAATCGGATAAGTTCTTTGAATCGATACTCGCTTCGAAACAACCATGTCTCGCGAAGGAAGCCACCATGACTACCAGGATGACGAAGAGATAAACCTATACGATCGAAATGATGTGGTGCCACTTCCATTTGTGGACGATCCGGAACAACTCATCAGAAACAGAAGAGCTCGTGATAGGGAGGCAATCATAAGAAACCAAGAACCACCCGAGGACCGAAATGCAGCTGGTCCAGTACAACCCCCTAGATATCCACCACCCCCGCAATATCAACAAGAGCCGAGACGAGAACCCACTTTCGATAACTACTACGCGGATTACAACAATTTCCACAAACCTACTATGGGAGAACTCTCTGCACCGTATTTCAGAAACCAGCCATGGTGCATTCATGAAGGCCCTGAACTGGAAAATATCATCATCAACACTTCAGTGGCCCACAACTTACCGAAATTCTCAGGAACACGTGGAGAATCAGCAATGACTAATCTCCAGCGCTTACATGGTATTTTCCAAAACTTAAAACCAAATGGTGTGAACGTAGACGACTTAAAGTTAAAGGCGTTCTACTTTTTCCTCATTGACGCGGCAAACGATTGGTTCCTTTCATTGCCTTCCGATAGCATCAGAACATGGGCTTAGATGCAAAAGAAATTCCTGGACAAATATTACTCGGCAGGATGGGCGATGCAAGTACGGAGGCAACTTCAAGACATCAAGCAAGGACCCAATGAAACCATGTACGATTACCTGGAAAAGTTCAACCGCCTGGAGAGAAGCTGCTGTACCCTTGGACTGCCTGGGAAACTCACCGTCGAGTATCTATTGATGGACTAAGACCCTTAGCCAAAATGCTCCTGGATGCCTCAGCAGGAGGATCCATGATGAATCTATCATTAAGTGGGATAAGGGATCTCATCACCAACGTTGCTGAAAATGCCCGATTTAGAGAAGAGACAACTCGGCAGGAAGAATTCTCCCGAACAAGGAATGTAGCAAAAGCTGAAACACAAATGAACTCCATGCCAGAAGAGATGAAACTATTAAAGGAGATTATGATTCAGATCCTACGAAGACAACCAGTTCCAGTAAAGCCTTGCGAATTTTGTGGTTCTACGGACCATAAAACTGACGCAAGTCCGACATTACTAGAAGAGGAACCGGCAGAAGTGAATGCAGTGGGAGGATACCAAGGATACAACAACAACAGCAATGACAGAGCTGGACAAAACAGACAGTATGGTCAAGCAACCAACCCGAGCTGGCGTAACAACAACTATCCTCATAAGGAAACACAACCAGTTGTCCCTCAACTAGCTCAGTCATTCTACCAACCCCCCCCCCCCACCGACAGTATAACCAGAACGCTCCATCAGCAGGCCAATATCAACAAAGAGGACCAAATCAGTACCAAGCCGGCCCGAACAATCAGCAAGAACCAACCAAGGCGACACTGGGAGAAGTAGCACGATCCCCAACTTACAAACTTACAAACAAGCACTTCACCCGTAGGCGTCGTCCTGATTGGAATCAAGAGGAAGACCGACCCAATAATGGCAAAACATGGGTTACGCATGCTGACAATGGACGGTACGCATTCACCGTTTGCATAACACCACCACCAATCATACACTCTGACATACCAGCATCTGGATGGGATGACAATAACGATTTAATGTGGGACTCTCCAACTAATATTTATGCTTCGAAGCAAAATATTAAGGGGCCCGATTATACAAATCCTAAACCAAGGAATGGGCAGAATGGCCCGACAATATAAAAAGCCCTCACTGCAGATCATGAGTCACAACCGGAAAGAGATAAAGACCCAGGGGCCTTCACAGTCACCTGCGGTATTGGTGAAGCACAGATTCATAAGTGCTTAGTCGATCTTGGGGCTGCTGTCAACGCCATGCCTTCCTCTTTATAATACTTATTAGGACTTGATCCATTGAAACCACCCAGGTCAAATATCGAGCTAGGAGATAAATTGTGCATCCGTCCGGTTGGAGTGCTGGAAGATGTAATACTCCATGTGGGAGAGCTTGTCGTTGCTGCAGACTTTTATGTAATACAAACGAGAGAGACCAGAGAAGACGACCCTGCAACAATAATATTGGGACGACCATTCCTCTACGCTACTAAAGCAAGAATCGATGTGGGCAAGGGCTCATTATCGCTTAAGTTCGGCGGAAAAATTGCAAATTTCTACATTGATAATAGCCGCACGGATACAAGGAAACCGTCAGACATTATACCTATCTCAGATCTCGGTACACAGAATTCTGACCTACCAAAAGAGACCGAAGGAGTAACAAGACCAGCAGCTATGGTCAAAGGACCCTCGCCCTCTCAGAAACAATGGAAAGAAAAAACACCAAAACCGTGGAGTTCTAACCCAAGCAAGAAATCAGAAAGAGTCAAGGCAAGAAGCAACACAGGAACAGTGGCGAAATACAACCTGAGCCACTGACGGAGCCCACCGCACTGTCGTTAAGGTGCGGTGTTCTCTGTGCAAAAGCAAATTTATATTCCGCTACTCGTGACCTTACTACTGGGTAGCAAATGGTAAGTAGGGGTCGAACCCAAGGGAATTAGGGGGATAATCGTTCTTTGAGGGATTTGTACAGCGAGGGAGCGTGTTTTAGGTTGATTGAGGTTTTAGTGCGGAAAAGTAAGTGATCGGTTGGTTGGTTTTGGTTTTTAGTGCGGAAAAGTAAATGACAAAAAATGTAAATACTGAAAATAAAAGTGAAGACTTACAGCGGGTGATGCGTGATTGGTAAGCCTTCCGGAACGTGAGCAGTTGATAGAGCAATTTATACTAAGAAAGTAAATGCAGGTGGTGTTTAAATTTAAGGAGAGCATTCGGTTTCTGGGGCCTTGTATCATAGCCTGTTTATCATTGACCTTTAGTGATCCTTCTAAGTATTCAAACGTGTATCAAGGCCATTCCAAGCACTCGATTTGCACACACTGTCTAGCCCATTTCAAGGTCGTAGAGCACTTGTTCTATTTAGACTAATACCCCATTCCAAAGTATATTAGCCTATGTGCATCCATTTGGTCAGTCATTCCCGAGCAACCAAATGGTGTTTGAGAGAGGTCAAAGTCCTCAGATAAGCTTTGCCATTCCAAGCATCCACTTATCCGATTATGTTTACGAACCCCACGGAAGAGCTTTGCCATTCCAAGCATCCACTCAACCTTGGAAGTTCTAACCTAATATATGGCACATAGAACAAGTTTTGAATACAAAGAAAAAGCACTAAAGTATAGTCTAAAACATTTTATAATACAAGTACACCCCTTCAACCGAATGAAGAGTTTAGCTACGAATATCCATAGAGGTGGATACCATAGCTAAGTACTTACGGTTTTTGAAAGACAGTAAGTAAGGGAAAGGGGTGAGTACTTCAAGAACCGACAAGAGTACTCAAGAATAGTAAAGACAAGCTTCAGTACTCAAGAACCGACAAGGGTACTCAAGACCGAACTATAATACTCAAGAATAAACAGGAGTATTATATATTAAAACCCAAACTTATAAAGTGCCAATTTCCTAGAGAGAGAAGTGTTTGTGATTTTGGGATGATTTACAAATGAGATGTGAGGCTCTATTTATAGCCAAAAGGGGAGGAGATGGATGGATGAGATGAAACCACATGGTTTCATCCAAGGGAGGAGGGGAGGAGGTCATAGCCGCCGGTTTTGGGTGGTAAAAGGGGGAGGCTCTCATCCTTTGGTTACCTCCAACCAAAAGCCACCGGTCACCTTGGGCAAAAGGATGAGTTTTGTGTGGTTTTGTGATGTTTTCACAAAACTATCGGTGTATTTCAGCCCCGGACTGACTTTGGTTTCCCTTCGGTTGGATTTGTTTTGAGTGATTCAATGTCAGGATCTTGAGATTTCTTCAGTCGGCGTCTGATCGTGACCTTGGAATGACTCGTAATATATTTTCAGCGTAAAATCCTCTCCTTAGCGTGTATTCTCTCTAGACTGCAAAATACCCTGTAGATAAATATCGGAACTAACAAGCAAAAGTTAAATAGACAAACAGTCTAATTTAGTGGGTTTAACTGTGTTTTTGATTCGTATAATTATGGTCCATCAGATCACCCCACACTTTTAGTTGTTCGTCCCGAACAATGCTATTAAAGGGCGGCACTAAGTAAGCTTTTAAAATATGAAAGTTAGACTATGGGACTAGATTTATCCTAATTCATGCATTACTTACTTATTACCAAATTGAACTGTGTAAATAAATAGAAGAAACTTGATACTTGTACCTCCGTGCTGAGATGCAAATTATTTTGGATGTTTCGGGAGATAGCCCTTTTCAGGCTCCTCGACTGCAACCTCGGGACCGTCTCGCACTATATGGTTTCCTTGTAGCTTTCTCTAGCACGTGATTCGGTTCGGGTTTCAATGGTTTGGTCTTTGATTTTCTTATGGCGAGGGACAGCTTTT
The DNA here is from genome assembly GCA_033675215.1 of Rhodiola kirilowii. NCBI lineage: Eukaryota > Viridiplantae > Streptophyta > Magnoliopsida > Saxifragales > Crassulaceae > Rhodiola > Rhodiola kirilowii. The sequence goes on along the minus strand of CM066194.1, from coordinate 29,187,480 downwards.
GTAGTGAATCGGCCTTTGGCCTTTGATTTGACTTTTTGAGTACTTCACTTTTTGTTCGGTTAAAACCTTCACAATTTTGGGCCTTTGGCCTCTTGATTTGCTTCTTTGAGCTTTTGCCTTTTTGTGGCTTGCTAGTCCATTTTCTCAAGCCTTTTTTGGGAGGTCCAATCGTCGCCCGCGAGCATATGGAAATACCTCCCCGCTCCTCTCATCCTTGCCGTTTTGCGCGGGTCAAGATGAGGGTCGCTCATCTATTTTCTCGGCTACTTTGACTAGAGATAGGACGGTCCGATTCGCGTCCTCGCCTTTTTTTCTTTTTGCTTAAACACTGCTTGGCGAAGATGACTTCAATCTTCACTGAAACCCGAAGTGCAGCCTCCACTGACTTCGAAAACCATATAGCGAAATTCAGTCCTTCGATTGCTTGCCAAGCCTCTCTAGGGCAGTTTATGTCAACTCCACATCCCTAGTTTATCTCAGCACAAAGGGACAAATGAGAAGTTACATTCTAAGTTTTTAAACAGTTGAATTTTCACAAGGTTAATGCATGAATTATGATCTATCTTTTTCACATTCTTAAGTTCATATTTTCAAAAAGATAATATTAAAAGAAAAGGAAAAAAACATGTTATGTACTTAGGTGGTTCTCACCCCACACTTTTGAACGAAGGCGTGCCTTTCAGCAAGACTTAGTTCAAAAGCCATGCAAGCAGATGTTATATGAGAAGGAAATGACATTAAGGAAAAGGAAAGAACAGAACTCCCTTTAAAGTGTCGAGTGAACGACATGGCATGAGGCTAGATAATCGAGGGAGTTTGGCTGGGGCCTTGAACTCTTGGCGTAGGCCTGGCTGGCTTAATGTTGCACCCATAACCGATTCCTGAATAGTCATTTCTTCTATGCACCAAGTGGGTGAGAGCGACTTATTGGAAAAAACTAAATGACAGAAAATAAAAGACAGAAAGTAAGATAGGTGTCGGGTTACCTCCCGACCAGTGCCTTTGTTTAATGTCGTTGGCTCGACAGTACCTCATTCCTGGATCACTGGTTTGGATCCCATGGGTGGCTCAGGTCATATTTCGCCACTGTTCCTGTGTTGAATCAGGCCTTGCCTTTCCCCGATTTCTTGTTTGGGTTAGAACCCCATGGTTTTGGTGTTTTTTCTTTCCATTGCTTTTGAGAAGGCAGGGGACCTTTGACCATAGCTGCTAGTTTTGTTACTCTTTCGGTCTCCTTCGGCAGGTCAGAAATCTATGTATCGTGATCTGAGATAGGTATAATGTCTGGCGGTTTCTTTGTATCCATGCGGCTATTATCAATGGAGAAATTTGCAATTTTGCCGCCAAACTTAAGCGATAATGAGCCCTTGCCCACATCGATTCTTGCTTTAGTAGCGTAGAGGAATGGTCATCCCAATATTATTGTTGGAGGGTCGTCTTCGCTGGTCTCTCCCGTTTGTATTACATAAAAGTCTGCAGCAACGACGAGCTTTCCCACATGGAGTATTACATCTTCCAGCACTCCAACCGGACGGATGCACGATTTATCTCCTAGCTCGATATTTGACCTGGGTGGTTTTAATGGACCAAGTCCTAATAAGTAATATAAGGAGGGCATGGCGTTGACAGCAGCTCCAAGATCGACTAAGCACTAATGAATCTGTGCTTCACCAATACCGCAGGTGACTATGAAGGCCCCTGGGTCTTTATCTCTTTCCGATTGTGGCTCATGATCTGAAGTGAGGGCTCTTTCTATTGTCGGGCCATTCTGCCCGTTCCTTGGCTTAGGATTTGTATAATCGGACCCCTTAATATTTTGCTTCGGAGCATAAATATTAGTTGGAGAGTCCCACTTTAATTCGTTATTGTCATCCCATCCAGGTGCTGGTATGTCGGAGTGTATGATCGGTGGTGGTGTTATGCAAACGGTGAATGCGTACCGTCCATTGTCAGCATGCGTAACCCATGTTTTTCCATCATTGGGTCGGTCTTCCTCTTGGTTCCAATCAGGACGACGCCTCCGGGTGAAGTGCTTGTTTGTAAGTTTGTAAGTTGGGGATCGTGCTACTTCTCCCAGTGTCGCCTTTACGTTTGACCTCTTTATCATGCTAAGATTTGCCTTTGGGTTTTGGATGGTTTGTGAAGGAAGTCTGCCAGGCTCATTAGTGAGTGTTGACATTGCAGTGGCAAGCTGGGACATTTGTTTGGTCAATTCTGAAATTGCCCCGTCAGTTTTCGCCTGGTATTGGTGTAACGAAGTATCTAATTGATTTATGCTTCCTGCGAGCTCCTTCATCATGTCATCGAGCGATTTGGTTGGTTCTTGCTGATTATGCGGGCCGGTTTGGTACTGATTTGGTCCTCTTTGCTGATATTGGCCTGCTGATGGAGCGTTCTGGTTATACTGTCGGTGGGGGGGTTGGTAGTATGACTGAGCCAGTTGAGGGACAGCTGGTTGTGCTTCCTTCTGAGGATAGTTGTTGTTACGCCACTTCGGGTTGGTTGCTTGACCATACTGTCGGTTTTGTCCATCTCTGTCGTTGCTGTTGTTGTTGTATCCTTGGTATCCTCCCACTGCATTCACTTCTGCCGGTTCCTCTTCTATTAATGTCGGGCATGCGTCGGTTTTGTGGTCCGTAGAACCACAAAATTCGCAAGGCTTAACTGGAACTGGTTGTCTTTGTAGGAATTGAATCATCATCTCCTTTAATTGTTTCATCTCTTCTGGCATGGAGTTCATCGGTGTTTCAGCTTTTGCCACATTCCTTGTTCGGGAAAATTCTTCCTGACGAGTTGCCTCTTCTCTAAATCGGGCATTTTCAGCAACATTGGTGATGAGATCCCTTATGCCACTTCATGATAGATTCATCATGGATCCTCCAGCTGAGGCGTCCAGGAGCATTTTGTCTAAGGGTCTTAATCCATCAATGAGATACTCGACGGTGAGTTTCTCGGGCAGTCCAAGGGTACAACAGCTTCTCTCCAGGCGGTTGAACTTTTCCAGGTAATCATACATGGTTTCATTGGGTCCTTGCTTGATGTCTTGTAGTTGCCTCCGTACTTGCATCGCCCATCCTGCCGGGTAATATTTGTCTAGGAATTTCTTTTGCATCTGAGCCCATGATCTGATGCTATCGGAAGGCAATGAAAGGAACCAATCGTTTGCCGTGTTAATGGGGGAAAAGTAGAACGCCTTTAAATTGAAGTCGTCTATGTTCACGCCATTTGGTTTTAAGTTTTGGCAAATACCATGTAAGCGCTGGAGATGAGTCATTGCTGATTCTCCACGTGTTCCTGAGAATTTCGGTAAGTTGTGGGCTACTGAGGTGTTGATGATGACATTTTCCAGTTCAGGGCCTTCGTGAATGCACCATGGCTGGTTTCTGAAATACGGTGCTGAGACTTCTCCCATAGTAGGTTCACGAAAATTGTTGTTATCCCCGTAGTAGTTATCGAAAGTGGGTTCTCCTCTCGGCACTTGTCGAGGTTGAGGGGGTGGTGGATATCTAGGGGGTTGTACTGGACCAGCTGCATTTCGGTCTTCGGGTGGTCCTTGGTTTCTTCGGGCGGCCTCCCTATCACGAGCTCTTCTGTCTCGGATGATCTGTTCCGGATCGTCGACGAATGGAAGTGGCACCTCATCATTTCGATCGTACAGGTTTATTTCTTCGTCATCTTGGTAGTCATGGTAGCTTCCTTCACGAGACATGGTTGTTTCGAAGCGAGTATCGATTTAAAGAACTTTATCCGATTAATTAACTAATTCCCCGGCAACGCCGCCAGTTTTGACGGAGCCCACCGCACTGTCGTTAAGGTCCGGTGTTCTCTGTGCAAAAGCAAATTTATATTCCGCTACTCGTGACCTTACTACTGGGTAGCAAATGGTAAGTAGGGGTCGAACCCAAGGGAATTAGGGGGATAATCGTTCTTTGAGGGATTTGTACAGCGAGGGAGCGTGTTTTAGGTTGATTGAGGTTTTAGTGCGGAAAAGTAAGTGATTGGTTGGTTGGTTTTGGTTTTTAGTGCGGAAAAGTAAATGACAGAAAATGTAAATACTGAAAATAAAAGCGAAGACTTACAGCAGGTGATGCGTGATTGGTAAGCCTTCCGGAACGTGAGCAGTTGATAGAGCAATTTATACTAAGAAAGTAAATGCAGGTGGTGTTTAAATTTAAGGAGAGCATTCGGTTTCTGGGGCCTTGTATCATAGCCTGTTTATCATTGACCTTTAGTGATCCTTCTAAGTATTCAAACGTGTATCAAGGCCATTCCAAGCACTCGATTTGCACACACTGTCTAGCCCATTTCAAGGTCGTAGAGCACTTGTTCTATTTAGACTAATACCCCATTCCAAGGTATATTAGCCTATGTGCATCCATTTGGTCAGTCATTCCCGAGCAACCAAATGGTGTTTGAGAGAGGTCAAAGTCTTCAGATAAGCTTTGCCATTCCAAGCATCCACTTATCCGAGTATGTTTACGAACCCCACGGAAGAGCTTTGCCATTCCAAGCATCCACTCAACCTTGGAAGTTCTAACCTAATATATGGCACATAGAACAAGTTTTGAATACAAAGAAAAAGCACTAAAGTATAGTCTAAAACATTTTATAATACAAGTACACCCCTTCAACCGAATGAAGAGTTTAGCTACGAATATCCATAGAGGTGGATACCATAGCTAAGTACTTACGGTTTTTGAAAGACAGTAAGTAAGGGAAAAGGGTGAGTACTTCAAGAACCGACAAGAGTACTCAAGAATAGTAAAGACAAGCTTGAGTACTCAAGAACCGACAAGAGTACTCAAGACCGAACTATAATACACAAGAACCAACAGGAGTATTATATATTAAAAACCAAACTTACAAAGTGCCAATTTCCTAGAGAGAGAAGTGTTTGTGATTTTGGGATGATTTACAAATGAGATGTGAGGCTCTATTTATAGCCAAAGGGGAGGAGATGGATGGATGAGATGAAACCACATGGTTTCATCCAAGGGAGGAGGGGAGGAGGTCATAGCCACCGGTTTTGGGTGGTAAAAGGGGGAGGCTCTCCTCCTTTGGTTACCTCCAACCAAAAGCCACCGGTCACCTTGGGCAAAAGGATGAGTTTTGTGTGGTTTTGTGATGTTTTCACAAAACTATCGGTGTATTTCAGCCCCGGACTGACTTTGGTTTCCCTTCGGTTGGATTTGTTTTGAGTGATTCAATGTCAGGATCTTGAGATTTCTTCAGTCGGCGTCTGATCGTGACCTTGGAATGACTCGTAATATATTTTCAGCGTAAAATCCTCTCCTTAGCGTGTATTCTCTCTAGACTCCAAAATACCCTGTAGATAAATATCGGAACTAACAAGCAAAAGTTAAATAAACAAATAGTCTAATTTAGTGGGTTTAACTGTGTTTTTGATTCGTAAAATTATGGTCCATCAGCCACCCATGGGATCCAAGCCAATGATCCCCATGCGTCGAGCCAACGACGTTAAACAAAGGCACTGGTCGGGAGGTAACCCCACACCTATCTTACTTTCAGTACTTTTATTTTCTGTCATTTAGTTTTTTCCAATAAGTCGCTCTCACCCACTTGGTGTATAGAATGAAATTACTATTCAGGAATCGGTTATGGGTGCAACATCAAGCCAGCCAGGCCTATGCCAAGAGTTCAAGGCCCCAGCCGAACTCCCTCGATTATCCAGCCTCATGCCATGTCATCCGTTCGACACTTTAAAGGGAGTTCTGTTCTTCCCTTTTCCATAATGTCATTTCCTTCTCATATAATATCTGCTTGCGTGGCTTTTGAACTAAGTCTTGTGAACAGGCTGTCGTCGTACCTGTGCAAAAACAATTTATATTTTTCCTCGCTCTTGGCTGTGGGTGAGTACAGTGGTGAGTAAGGGTCGAACCCTAGGGAGCTAGATGGTTACTACTTCGCTCTGTAATAGAGAAAAAGAACAAGAAACTAATGTGAAAGTAGAGGTTAGTGTAATAATCGAGAAGTGCAAGGGATTTATCAATCAAAGGAATATTCAGGTTAGGGTATTATTCAATTGTGACTTGGTTTTATCATTGATTTCTAAATATCATGTTTCTAATTCTTTTAAACCTAATAATTCAATACTCCATTCCAAGATATATCAAATTAGTGCTCTATTTGTTTGTAGCTCTCTAGTATCAAACAAACAGTAAACAATGGATTTATATCGTTCAACTAAATCTAACCTTTCCGGGTATCAACTCAGTTTCACAATATTAATCGAGATAATTAGCACAAGGTTTAATGGAATAATAAAACAAGCATTAAGATTCAAATCTCAAAAACATAAGTCACAATTATTTAACCCTAACCCGAATATGGGTTTTAGTTACACATATTCATAATTAAATAATGCAGGGAAATAAAAGGGACAAGAACTTCACTATGAGATCGAGATTTCAAAAGCAAGGCACGGTGGCTATGGGCGGCGCACGGAGGAGGGTACGGCTGAGCAAGGCTGAGATCCGGCGGAGGAATGGAGAGCAGCAGGTGGTGCACGGCCAAGTGAAGAGAATAGTATTCGAATATGAGATGGGATGATTATGGATGGCAGCACTGCTCTTCTATTTATAGGGTTTGAGAAACCCTAACTTGGTCATAAAGCTACGAAACCCTAGCGTCGCATACAAATTGGGCCGGCTGCTGGACTTTGGAACTTGGACTTTTTTCCGAAGTACTGTTCATGGGCGGAATTACTGTTCATCGGACACTGTTCACGCCGGAATCACTATTCACGCCGGAGTTACTATTCACGCCGGAATCACTATTCACGCCGGAGTTACTGTTCACGAGCCGAAAAACACTGTTCACGGCCCTCCTTTGGTCTGATCTTCAATTGCGATGTTTCTGGCATGAAAATGCCGTCTTTTAAGCGTGATTCCTCCTAGAGCTTCCAAATCACCTGAAACACGAAACAACACTAAAAAGTAACTGTTCGCATAATAAAGTGAATGAAATGGTGGGATTTAATGACTCGACAAGTCGTATAAATACGGCTCATCAAACCACCCCACACTTAAACTTGTTCGTCCCGAACAAGGACTAGGTCATAAGAGGAATAAATAATGTAAACACCACAATGCTTCGGTCATCCTAGACGAGCTACATGGACGTGACTTGGCTACTATAGATCCTACCTGTTATGCATGCTTGCTACTAATGTCAGTGTGCGAAAAACATGGGTTAAAGATACGTGTTACCTTTGGGTCGAGATGCAAATCAATTCGGATGTATCTGGAGATAGCCCTGTTTAGACCCATGAACCCTCATTCTCGGACTCGAACTCGCTGCTATATGGTTATGCTTTGCCGCTTTTTCTTGCACGTGATTGATTCGAGCTTCAAAGTGTTGAGTGTTTTTCGGCCAGCTATAGTGTCATCTGATTTGGGATTTCAATGATGCTTTCACGTACGGACTATCACAATGGTGGTGGATTTATTGCCTTAAAGTGCGGATTGTGACTTGCTCGAACCGTGGTTCCTTCTCCTTTTGACGCGAGTCAAGCCGAGGGTCGCTCGTCTATTTTCCCGGTTACTCGGATTAGAAACCTTCCTGCTCTTACTCATCCTCGTCCTTTTGACACGGGTCAAGTCAAGGGTCGCTTGCCTATTTTCTCGGCTACTTGGACTAGAGCTTGGACGGTGTGAAGTATTCCCGTCCCGACCAACCGCAAGGTACCGCAGTGGCGGAGCAGACCCGTACTATGTTGCCTCGAAGTGCTAGCCTCCACGAACTCCACATAACCATATATCCTGAGTTCGGTCTTTGAATGATCTGTCAAGTCTCTCTAGGGCATTGCTATCAACTCCACATCCCTGTTTATCTCAATTAACAAAGGCACGCAAAATTTTAAGATCACATGTTAGTCGCACAAATCAATTTTCACTAAAGACATGCATGTAATCGGCTCTATCTATTACACCATATCATTATCCAATACTGCAAGTCTAGGAAATAGTGAAGTATCATGTACAAAAAATTTTAAAAATGACTCGAAACGTGCTGACTCTGTGCAGGGTGCATGAAATAAACGTGCTGACTCGATAACTGACTCTCCCACCCCACACTTTTGAAATGAGCCGTGTCCTCACGGCACGACTCAAATCTAGACACACAATGCATGCAATAAAACAAAAGGGAAATAGAATAAGGACAGGCACTTCCCTCGTGCGTGCGTGACGATCAGGAACGACTGATAATTCTCCTGTGAGTCCTCGAAGAGCACCTTTGGAGCTTGCATCGTAGCGTGAGTTTGTTGCACACCGAAAGGTCTGCGTCAATGACATTAAGACGAATGATAGATTCCCAGGGGTTGGAGGAGTCACATCGGTCTCACTTAAAACCCAACCTCCTTAGACTCGTAAGTCTTTGTGACAAAATCTGTAAACGCTCATGCTTCTCGACGTAACTTATTCAAGGTGTGAACTACTCATGCCGGATGCAGTCTGTTGCTAATCATCTCTGATTCGTTCGCCTCTGTCCCTGCATGAATATCATCTACTTCCCAAGGTACAATGTGATGATAAGACATAATAAATAGAAAATATAAATAGTAAATAAACTGAAAGGTAAAAAGTGCAGGGCTGCCTCCCTGCGAGCGCCTTTGTTTTACGTCGTTGGCTCGACGGTACCTCTGTAGGGATCACAAGTTAGGGTCCCATGGGCGTGTGAGATCATACTTCTGCTTGGCCTCTCCTTCTGTTCGTCCATACTGCCCCTCTGGATGTCCATTCGGTTCTACCTTCCAAAGATCAGGCGGATTCGCCTTCACATCCTTCTGAGCTGGCGAGGTCACCTTTGTCACAGTCACTGGTCCATTGAGTCGTACTCTAGTGTTCCTCCATCCTGGTTTCCATCCAAACGCGCCTTGTCTTGGTCGTTTCTTCGTGTATGAGTGGTCGGCATGGAAGTTCAGTTTCTTGCCATCAAGCGACATTAAGTATGTTCCCATGTCAACCCTCCTCTTTTTGGCACGGATGAGTGGTCGTTCAAGAATAAGTGGTGGAGAATCATCATCCCTAGCATCTCCCGTCTGCAAAATATAAGAGTCAATATCTCGGGCGAGTACGAGGATTCCTGGGTCCTTACCTGAATTGATGCTTTCCGCGGACGTCTCTTGATTTATTGGTAATTCTTCATACGTCCGCGCATGAATCGTAGAGGCGTCCGCGCCCTGAACTGAGGTAGGATCTTCGATGAACGTGGCCTTGATTTCCTCGGCTGCTTTGATAGTGACGACCGGTTCTTCCTCAGGCAGATCCGTAATGAGGTCTGATTCGAATGGCTCGGTCGGCTCTTCTTTAGGTGCCAGCGGGCTGCCTTCTTCCAAATACTCGGGGTAGTCCGACTTGAGCTCTTCTTCCTTCAACCATTGGTCCTCATCTTCTGCCGGTTCTATGGGCTCCGAGATAGGCTCTATTAGAGCCTCTGCCATGTCCTCCTCTGTTTTTGTGCTGACATATTCTTCCTGATTTCTCCTCAACTCTGACACAATCTGATTCAAGTCGGACAATGTTCTTGATAACTCGGCCAAGTCTCTCTTGTTTTCGGCCCGAGATTGCTCCACTATGTCGGCCAACTGTTGGACGCTAGCTGCCAACTCTTTCTCATTGTCCTCTCGTGCCTCGGTCTGCTCTTGTATTGGTCTTGATTTCTCGGCCAAATCAGCTATCAAGTCCCAAATAGCACTTATGGTCATGTCATAGACCGAGCATCCTGCCTCCTCAGTGAGCCAACTCCACTCATGTGGTAACATCCCAGCGAGAAACCCTTGAAGAAGATGCAAGTCTGTGAATCCATGGTGCGGGCAGCTTATCACAAGGGAATCAAAGTACCGTAAGTACTCATCCAAAGTTTCATCCCGGGATTGCTCAAGGTGCATGATCTTTTCTCGGACTTCTTGTCGGGAGGGTGGTGGATAGTACTCCCCATAATTCCACGGCTCACTTCCGTAGTAGGAAGTCATGTCGAATCTGCAAGTGAATCAGAAAAACGTGCAAGCTAGCATGGCACCGAATATCAAGCACATACTAGCAACAAAGGGTCCCCAGGAAATTGGAGGGGTCACAGCGGTCCCACTTAAAACCCAATTTCCTTAGACTCGTAAGTCTTGGTGACAGGACCCTCTGAGAGCTAGAAAACAAAATCGAAAGAAATTGAAAACAAAAATCGAACAGTTGGGGTTTTTGAATTATTGAAATCACCGAATAGCAAATTTCGAAATAATCAAGAAAGAAAAATAAACGAAAAAGAAAAGAAGAACAAATTTCACCGTGCATAGCTCCCCGGCAACGGCGCCATTTTGAACAGGCTGTCGTCGTACCTGTGCAAAAACAATTTATATTTTTCCTCGCTCTTGGCTGTGGGTGAGTACAGTGGTGAGTAAGGGTCGAACCCTAGGGAGCTAGATGGTTACTACTTCGCTCTGTAATAGAGAAAAAGAACAAGAAACTAATGTGAAAGTAGAGGTTAGTGTAATAATCGAGAAGTGCAAGGGATTTATCAATCAAAGGAATATTCAGGTTAGGGTATTATTCAATTGTGACTTGGTTTTATCATTGATTTCTAAATATCATGTTTCTAATTCTTTTAAACCTAATAATTCAATACTCCATTCCAAGATATATCAAATTAGTGCTCTATTTGTTTGTAGCTCTCTAGTATCAAACAAACAGTAAACAATGGATTTATATCGTTCAACTAAATCTAACCTTTCCGGGTATCAACTCAGTTTCACAATATTAATCGAGATAATTAGCACAAGGTTTAATGGAATAATAAAACAAGCATTAAGATTCAAATCTCAAAAACATAAGTCACAATTATTTAACCCTAACCCGAATATGGGTTTTAGTTACACATATTCATAATTAAATAATGCAGGGAAATAAAAGGGACAAGAACTTCACTATGAGATCGAGATTTCAAAAGCAAGGCACGGTGGCTATGGGCGGCGCACGGAGGAGGGTACGGCTGAGCAAGGCTGAGATCCGGCGGAGGAATGGAGAGCAGCAGGTGGTGCACGGCCAAGTGAAGAGAATAGTATTCGAATATGAGATGGGATGATTATGGATGGCAGCACTGCTCTTCTATTTATAGGGTTTGAGAAACCCTAACTTGGTCATAAAGCTACGAAACCCTAGCGTCGCATACAAATTGGGCCGGCTGCTGGACTTTGGAACTTGGACTTTTTTCCGAAGTACTGTTCATGGGCCGGAATTACTGTTCATCGGACACTGTTCACGCCGGAATCACTATTCACGCCAGAGTACTATTCACGCCGGAATCACTATTCACGCCGGAGTTACTGTTCACGAGCCGAAAAACACTGTTCACGGCCCTCCTTTGGTCTGATCTTCAATTGCGATGTTTCTGGCATGAAAATGCCGTCTTTTAAGCGTGATTCCTCCTAGAGCTTCCAAATCACCTGAAACACGAAACAACACTAAAAAGTAACTGTTCGCATAATAAAGTGAATGAAATGGTGGGATTTAATGACTCGACAAGTCGTATAAATACGGCTCATCATCTTGCTGAAAGGCACGCCTTCGTTCAAAAGTGTGGGGTCAGAACCACCTTTGTACATAACATGTTTTTCTTTTTCCTTTTCCCTTAATATTATCTTTTTGAAAATATGAACTTGAGAATGTGAAAAAGATAGATCATAATTCATACATTAACCTTGTGAAAATTCAACTGTTTAAAAACTTAGAATGTAACTTCTCATTTGTTCCTTTGTGCTGAGATAAACTAGGGATGTGGAGTTGATAGAAAATGCCCTAGAGAGGCTTGGCAAGCATTCAAAGGACTGAATTTCGCTATATGGTTTTCGGTTAGTGGAGGCTGCACTTCGGGTTTCAGTGAAGATTGAAGTCATCTCCGCCATGCAGCGTTTATGCAGAAAAAAGGCGGGACGGGAATCAAACCGTCCTATCTCTAGTCAAAGTAGCCGGGAAAATAAATGAGCGACCCTCATTTTGACTCGCGCGAAATGGCAAGGATGAGAGAGAGCGGGGAGGTATTTCCATATGCTTGCGGGCGACGATTGGACCTCCCAAAAAGGCTTGAGAAAATGGACTAGCAAGCCACAAAAAGGCAAAAGCTCAAAGAAGCAAATCAAGAGGCCAAAGGCCCAAAATTGTGAAGGTTTTAACCGAACAAAAGTGAAGTACTCAAAGAGTCAAATCAAAGGCTAAAGGCCGATTCACTACAAAAAAGCTGTCCCTCGCCAAAAAGAAAATCAAAAAGGCTCAACTCATCTGTGAAACCCGAACCGAATCACGTGCTAGAGAAAGCTACAAGGAAACCATATAGTGCGAGACGGTCCCGAAAATGCAGTCCAGGAGCCTAAAAAGGGCTATCTCCCGAAACATCCGAATTAATTTGCATCTCGGCACGGAGGTACAAGTATCAAGTTTCTTCTATTTATTTACACGGTTTAATTTGGTAATAAGTAGTGATGCATCAATTAGGATAAATCTAGTCCCACAGTCTCACTTTCATATTTTAAAAGTTTACTTAGATAGTGTGTGCCGCCCTTTAATAGCATTGTTCGGGACGAACAACTAAAAGTGTGGGGTGATCTGATGGACCATAATTGTATGAATCATAAACATAGTTAAACCCACCAAATTAGACTCTTTGGCTATTTAACTTTTGCTTGTTAGTTCCGATATTTATCTACAGGGTATTTTGGAGTCTAGAGAGAATGCAGGCTAAGGAGGAGTTTTTAAGCTGAAAAGATATTACGAGTCATTCCAATGTCAAGACCAGATGCCGACTGAAGAAATATCATGAACCTGACATGGAATCACTCAAAACAAATCCAACCAAAGAGCAACCAGAGTCAATTCGGAGCTGAAAAGGCCGATGGCTTTTGGGGAAAAGATCACAAAGCTCTCCACCACTCTCCCCTTGCCACATGGGCGGCGGCTTTGAGCTCAAAGCCACCTAAGGGCCGGCGGCTCCTCCTCCCTCCATGGATGTGGTGCCAAGTGTCCTTACTTCCTCCACAAGTCTCACTCCTCCAAGCCTATAAATACCATGCTCCCTTCACTTGTAATAAAAATCCAACAATCCACACAACACACTCACTTATCTCTCTAGACTTTTGGGCACTTTTGTACGCTTTTGTTTGAAATCTATAATACTCCTGTTGGTTCTTGAGTATTCTAGTAGTTCTTGAGTTTACTCCTGTTGGTTCTTGAGTATTCTCCTTTACTTACTGTCTTTCAAAAACCCTCGAGTACTTAGCTATGGTATCCATCTCTATGGATATTCGTAGCTAAACTCTTCATTCGGTTGAAGGGGTGTACTTGTATCATAAAATGTTTTAGACTATACTCTTAGTGCCTCTTTGTATTCAAAACTTGTTCTATGTGCCATATATTAGGTCAGAACTTCCAAGGTTGAGTGGATGCTTGAAATGGCAAATCTCTTCCGTGGGGTTCGTGAACATACTCGGGTAAGTGGATGCTTGAAATGGCAAAGCTTATCTGAGGAGTTCGACCTCTCTAAAACACCATTTGGTTTGATCGGAAATGATTGATCAAATGGATGCACGTAGGCTAGTAAACCTTGAAATGGGGTGCTAGTCTAAATAGAACAAGTGCTCTACGACCTTGAAATGGGCTAGACAGTGTGGCAAATCGAGCGCTTGAAATGGCCTTGATACACGTTTGAATACTTAGTAGGATCACTAAGGGTCAATGATAAACAGGCTATGATACAAGGCCCCCGAAACCGAATGCTTTCCTTATATTTAAACACCACCTGCACTTACTTTCAATTTTAGTATAAACTACTCACCTTCCGGAGGACTTGCCAATCACGCAACAATCACTGTAAGTCTTCTCTTTTATTTTCAGTATTTACTTTTCTGTCATTTATTTTTCCGCACTAAAAACCAAAACCAACCAAAAAACACTTACTTTTCCGCACTAAAACCTCAATCAACCTAAAAATACGCTCACTCGCTGTACAATTCCCTCAAAGAATAGCTTATCCCCCTAATTCTCTTGGGTTTGACCCCTACTTACCACTTGCTACCCAGTAGTCAAGTCGCGAGTAGCGGACTTATAAATTTATTTGTACACATTGCCTCGCGACAAGGCAGTGCTGTCACCTGGCTGTTGAAGCAGAAGAGTCTGGTACTGGAAAGGTCTCAAGTGCTCAAACAGCGGAATAGAGTGTTCCGACTGAAGTCAAGACTCGAATAGTTCCAGTGAAAGTAATGAGTGAAGAAACAATGACAGTTCAAGATGATCGTCGTCGGGATCATTTGGAGGAGGATGAACCATCCATTCGTAAGGATGCCCCCATATCAGCAGCAGAAGCTGTTACCCTTTCAGAAGATGACCAAGACAGTGTTCCCCTTGTCAACCTCAAGAGGACAACAAAGGGGAAGGAAAAGAAAAAGGTAGCCTTTGCCTCGTCTACAAAGGAACTAGCTAAGAAGGTTGCTGAAGTCAGCAGTGGGATAGGGGAGCTGGCACTTCCAAGAAAAGGAAGCGCGTTGCTGCAGTTCCCATCTCTGAAGATGCCGGGAGATGTGAAGTCCCAGCCCCTGAATTTGAGACTGTCCCAGTTGGTAAGGTAAAGAAAGGAGTATGGTTCGTGACTAAAGAAGCTGCGTTGAAATGGGAATGTGTGCTAAAAAGGAAAATCATACCGGAGAGGCTGCTGGATGCATCCAATTACAAAGGGAAAGAAGTGATTGAGGTGCTTAAAGAGTCGGATCTATTCTGGACGTTGGACAGATGCAAACCGTTTAACGAACAGCTGGTGCGTGAGGCCATGGCAAACTTGCCTCCCAAGTTTGGGGTCATTGGAGAGGCTGAGTATGGGGTCTTCTATGTGAGAGGAAGAAGGATCAAGATTGATCCAGAACTGATCAATGTATATTTCTCCATGGACGACCCAACTGTTGATGAAGAAGAATCCAGCTTTGAAAAGATAGTGAGCACCATCACTGCAGGCTCTGTTCAGTGGAGGCCTGAGTCAGTTGTGCATACAGCAGATCTGTCTATTTTCTATTCCATGCTGTTCTTCATAGCGGTGTTCAACTGGAGGCCATCTACTCATCGCTCTACTGTCAAAAAGGACATGGCCCAGCTGATTATCAGATAGGGAACAAGCGGAAGTTCAACCTGGGCAGAATAATGTTCAAACAGATTGCTGAACATGCCACATCTATGAGAACTCTGCACCAGATTTGCATTCCATCCCTGATTTATGAGCTGATTATTCATCAAGCCCCTGATTTGAAAGCCCCGTCTGATCTCCTTACTAAAGCTCCCAGCAAATTCACAGTGGACCACAAGTTATACAAAGGGCGGCATGTGAATGATCTGAAAGGGGGGAGCAAGCCAGGTAAAGAAATTGGGGAATCCAGTCGAGGGGGAGCTAGAATGGGAATGGATGAAAGGAGCAAACTTCTAAAGGACCTACAGGCTATCATTGCTACGGACAAGGAACAGCGCCGTCGGATCAACAGGCTTGCTCGAGCACTCAGCTACCCCGGTGATGATGAATCAGAACCAACTGCCTCTGAAGAAGACTCCATTGAAGAAGCTTTCGATTAAAGGTCCATTGAAACACTAAACCCTCTGAACTTTTTCAAACATTCTGCTCATATGTGCTTGTTCTGGCACAATTAATTTTGCTTGACTGTTCGAACTAGTTGGACCCCTTGCCAGTTTATGGCAAAAAGGGGGAGTAATTTTGAGAGGACAAATTTTGTGTTCCCTCAAGATGTCTAAGTCTAGATAGTTTTAGTTATAGTAGTTTTAGTTATCTAGATGATTTGGTTTTGCCAAAATGCCAAGGGGGAGATTGTTGTTCCCTTAAGTGGCATGTGTTTTGCAAAACGTAGCTTAGACAGTTTGAGCAGGTGTTCAGGGGGAGTTCGAACATATCCTAACACTCGTACACAACGTGGATAAGATGCAAGGATAGTTCCCGGAAGATATTGGACTACGAAGATCTCGTCAAGTTAAAGACGGCCAGCGACTTATTCGAGCAATAGATATTCGAATGAATATTTACATTAAGGCGGCAAAGCTTACTTAGGAAAGAAGACTTCGGATTATCTTCCAACCGATTCAAAAGATATTCATCAAATATCTAGGAATATTTCCTAAATATTTGATGGGATTATCTTGTGCGAATTAGGGTTTCGCTTGAGCATATAAATACAATGCAAGAGCAACCCTAATTCCCATCGCTTTCAAAGATCAATTACACACGAGCATATCCTGCTGATTGGAGAAGAAGAAAGCGACGGCCGGTTGTGTTTTCTCATTGAGAATACATCGGTGCAAGTGCAGTCTGTTCAAGTGCAACACAGACTGTCTGAAGCGTATCAACTGCCACACACAACAAAGGAGAACAAGCTTTCGAGAGAAAGTGGAGAAGGTCGAGAACGTTCAGACTGCAGGTTCTGAACGAAGGGGATCAAGGGGAATTGCGGTGAACCTCGGTTACAAATCTGAGAGACGGAGTATTGAGGTTAGGCTATTACAAGATGTAAGTGTAAGTCCCTGTGGAATCCCTATACTCGTAATAAAGATTTGCTGTCTCTTTTTCGGGTGTGGGAAACCCCCCAGAGTAGGCGGAGCCGAACTGGGTTATCAGTCTGTGAGTTTCTACTGCTTTTATCTGTTTGCTGAACTGTTGTGATAAGAGTTCAACCTCTGTGTGTTGAACTGTTATGCAAAGAGTCCCAGGTCTGTCGCAACAGTACCCTGGACACAAGCTTGAACAGGGGACATAAATTCAAGGACCCAGTGGAGGCCAATGCAGTGGGAGGATACAAAGGGTACAATAACAACAACAACAAAGCCAAACCAAGCCGACAGTATGGTCAAGTAACCGGCCCTAATTGGCGGAACGAGAACCATCCTCCGAGGGAGACTCAACAAGCCGCACCTCAACCAGCTCAGTCATTATACCAACCTCCCCACAGGAAGTACACCCAGAATGCCCCACCGACGGGCCTATATCAACAGACGGGACCAAATCAATATCAGGCGGGCCCGAGTAATCAGCAAGGACCAAACAAGTGGCTTGAGGACATGATGAAGGAGCTCCAGGGCAATATTAATCAAATGTCGGGCACCGTGAATCAATTAAGTGCTACTGTCCATCAAAACCAGGCGAAAAATGATGGAGCAATAGCCGACCTGAAGAAACAAATGTCCCAGCTCGCTACCTCAATGTCCGCCCTTACTAATGAGCCTGGCAAACTACCTTCACAAACCATCCAAAACCCAAAAGGAAATGTTAGCATGGTAACGATGTCAGACATGAAGGAGGCGCTGGAAGAAGCAGCACGACCCTCACTATTAACTACAGAAGTAGATAAGGAAGAGTTCCTTGGTATGATGTGGGAAGATGAAACGTATGCTCAGACATACGGAGAACTAATAGCCATAGAAAGACTCAAAGAAGCACAAACGGCAGCTCTACTGGCAAAACAACAACTAGGACCTGCAACTTACAAACCTACGGTCAAGCACTTCAACCGTAGGCTCCGTCCTGATTGGAATCAAGAGGAAGACCGACCCATTGATGGTAGAACGTGGGTCACACATACTGACAATGGACGCTATGCGTTCACCGTTAACATGACACCTCCGCCAATCACACACTTTAACGTACCAGCATCTGGGTGGGATGACAATGAAGGCTTAGACTCTGACGGTCCCAGAAGAGACTCCTCACCTAACATCTATGCATCAGAGCAAAGCGTTTACCTAGAAGATCCTTCTACCCAAAAGAACAAAGAAGAAAAGGGATTGGAGCCAAGGAATGGGCGAAATGGCCTGATAGCGGAGAAGCGCTTCACTTGGAGTCATGAGGTACAACTGGAAATGAATAAGGACCCAGGACCCTTCACAGTCACCTGTGTTATCGGTGAATCCGAAATTCATCATTGCTTGACTGACCTTGGAGCTGCTGTCAACATTTTGCCCTACCATCTATATTGCTCATTGGGGCTTGGTCCATTGAAGCCACCAAGGATATCCCTAGAGTTGGGGGACAAGTCGTGTATCCGTCCGGTTGGAGTGTTTGAAGATCTAATACTCCATGTGGGGAAGCTCGTCGTTGCTGCGGATTTTTATGTAATACAAACGGGAGATACCTACGAGGACGACCCTCCAACAATCATATTGGGACGGCCATTCCTCTATGCCACCAAGGCAAGGATCGATATGGGCAAGGGCTTGTTATCACTTGCATTTGGAGGCAG
The DNA here is from genome assembly GCA_033675215.1 of Rhodiola kirilowii. Lineage (NCBI taxonomy): Eukaryota > Viridiplantae > Streptophyta > Magnoliopsida > Saxifragales > Crassulaceae > Rhodiola > Rhodiola kirilowii. The sequence goes on along the minus strand of CM066194.1, from coordinate 29,169,200 downwards.
AATTTCAGATTTCGACATCGATGATAATAATGGCCGCCCAAGTACAAGGAAACCGCCGGACATTGTGCACACCTTGGACCTCAATACACTGGTTTCTGACTTACCAAGAGAGACCGTAAGAGTAACTAAACCAGCAGCTATGGTAACGACTTCCTCACCCAACTTGGGAGGATAGGAAAGAGAAACCACCAGAACAATGGGAACAGGACCCGAACACATCATCCCACAAGAACTCGGGGAGAGTCAAGGCAAGAATCAATGCAGGAGCCGCGGCAAAATATGACCTGAGCCACCCATGGGATCCAAACTTATGATCCAGGAGTGAGGTATCGTTGAGCTAACAACGTTAAACAAAGGCACTGGTCGGGAGGTAACCCGACATCTATCTTATTTTCAGTCATTTAATTTCAGTCATTTAGTTTTTACCTTGTCAGTCGCTCTCACCCATTTTGTGTATAGAAGGAATGACTACTTGTATAGGAATCAGCTTTGGGGAGCGCCGAGAGTTCAAGGCTCCAGCCGAACTCCCTCGATTATTCCACTCGGAGCCATGTCATTTGCTCGCATGTCCTCGACATGCAACGACACCATAAAGGGAGTTCAGTTCTTCCCTTTTCCTTATGTCATTTCCTTCTCTTGTAAATATTTGCTTGCAATCGGCTTTTGAACTAAGTCATGCCGAGAGGGACGCCTTCGTTCAAAAGTGTGGGGTGAGAACTGCCTTTGTACATAGTTAATTAACATGCTTTCTTTTTCCTTTTCCCTTAATATTATCTTTTTGAAAATATGAACTTGAGAATGTGAAAAAGATAGATCTAAATTCAAGCATTTACCTTGTGAAATCTCAACTGTATAAAAACTTAGGATGTAACTTCTCATTTGTCCCTTTGTGCTGAGATATACAGGGGATGTGGAGTTGATATAAAATGCCCTAGAGAGGCTTGGCAAGCACTCGAAGGATCGGATTTCACTATATAGTTTACGAAGTCAGTGGAGGCTGCACTTCGGGTTTCAATGGAGTTTAGAGTCATCTCCACCATGCAGCGTTTATGCAAGAGGCGGGATGGGAATCAAACCGTCCTATCTCTAGTCCTAGTAGCCGGGAAAATAGATGAGTGACCCTCATCTTGACCCGCGCGAAACGGCGAGGATGAGAAAGAGCGGGGAGGTATTTCCATATGCTCTCGGGCAATGATTGGACCTCCCAAAAGGTTGAGAAAGTGGATAAGCAAGTCACAAAGAAGCAAAGCTCGAAGAAGCAAATCAAAGGCCGAAGGCCCAAAATTGTGAAGGTTTTAACCAAACAAAAGTGAAGAAACTCCAATTCAAAATCGAAGGCCGAAGGCCAAATCACTTCAAAAGCTGTCCCTCATCAAAAGGAAATCAAAGAGCTCAGATCATTGAAACCCGAACCAAATCATGTGATAGAGAAAGCTACAAGAAAACCATATGGTGCGAGTCGGTCCCCAGAATGCAGTCCAGGAGCCTGAAAAGGGCTATCTCCCGAATCATCCGAATTAATTTGCATCTCAGCTCGAAGGTACAAGTATCAAGTTTCTTCTAAGTATTTACACGGTTTAGTTTGGTAACAAGTAAGTATTGCATGAATAGGATAAATCTAGTCCCATATTCTCACTTTCTTATTTAAAGTTTTTACTTGGATTGTGTGTGCCTCTTTCAAATAGCTTTGTTCGGGACGAACAAGTATAAGTGTGTGGTGATCTGATAGACCATATTTATATGATTCATTAAGATAGTTAAACCCACCAAATTAGACACTCTGTCTTAACAACTTTTACTTGTTAGTTCCATTTTTGTTGTACAGGCTATTTTGAGGATTAGAGATGAAACGAGCTAAAAAGGAGTTCTTAAATCTAAAAATGGATTACAAGTCATTCCAGGCCACGACCAGATTCCAGCTTTACAACCTCCATGAACCCAACGTAGAATCACTCAAACATGTCCCAATGACTTGTTCCAAACCTCAACAAAGATCAAGAACTCAAGTGAATGCCAAGTCTAGCCACCCATGTGCAAGGCTTGTGCCTTGTCTTTTGATTGCAACCAAGAAGCAACCATGATGCAACCAAGGTCTAACCGGAGTTTAGGGGGAACCGATGGCTTTTTGGAGACAAATATCACAACCCACTCACTTCCTCCTCCACCTCATGGCCGGCGGCTTTGCTTAGGGGAGTGACACATGGGCTGCGGCTTTGGGGAAAGCCACCTAAGGCCGGCGGCTTTCCATGAGATGATGCCACCTATGGCCGGCGGCTTTGGCCCTCCTCTTCTCCCTTTGCCATGTGTTTGGCCCTCCTCTTCTCCCCTTGCCTATAAATACAACATCCCCTCTCCTTTGTTCAATGTCCAAAATTGTAGTCTCAAGTCTCATAGTCCTTGTAAAAATCTCTCTAGATTTTACGCACAATCCTTGTAAACACTTTACTTTGATATTGGAAGCTCCAAGTTTGTTCTTGAGTACTCTTGTTGGTTCTTGAAGTGCTCAAGCTGTTCCTTGCCTTTTACTTTCAAAAAACTTTACTTTTTGTCTTTCGAAAACCTTTACTTTTCAAGCACTTAGCTATGATGTCCTCTTTCATGGATAATCGTAGCTAAACCCTTCATTTGGTTGAAGGGGTGTGCTTGTATCAAAACATGTTTTAGACCCTTCTCTTAGTGCCTCTATTGTGTTTAAACTTGTTCTATGTGCCATATATTAGGTTAGAACACTATTGGTTGAGTGGAGGCTCTAAAGAGCAAAGCTCTTCCATGGGGTTCGTGAACATACGTGGTTAAGTGGAGGCTCGAAAGAGCAAAGCTTTTCTCTAGAGTTCAACCTCTTTAAAACACTACTTGGTTGATCGGAAATGATTGATCAGGTGGATGCACATAAGGCTAAGATACTTTGAAATGAGGAATTAGCCGAAATAGAACAAGTGTTCTATGTCTTGAAAAGGACTAGATGGTGTGGCAAGTCGAGTGCTAGAAATAGCCTTGATACATTTTAAACACGTGGTATGATCATTAGAGGTCGATGATGAACAGATTTATGATACAAGGCCCCTAAAACCGAATCCTTTCCTTTAATTAAAACATCACCTGTCACTTTACTTTCAGTCTCATTATCAACTGCTTATTTTCAGTCATTTACTTTCAGTACTTTAATTTCCGCACATTTACTTTCCAGCAATTTACTTTTCAGTAATTTACTTTCTGTCGCTTATTACAGACCCTTTCAATATCAGTCCATACCAAAAGTATGTTGATTAGTCGATATTGAATTTGACTGTTCCAGCACTTTACTTTTCAGTATTTACTTTCAGTCCTGTATTTACTTTCTTTACTTTCAGTCATTTACTTTTCAGTACTAAAATCACAACCAACCCCCAACTATCTTATTTAGTTTTCCATTTTTGAAAGAACAACTATCCACTAATTCCCTTGGGTTCGACCCCTACTTACCGCTTTACTACCCAATAGTAAAGTCACGAGTAGAGGACTTATAAATTAACTTTTGCACATTTGCTTTAACGACGAGCATCTGTCAAATGCTCGGGCAGATTGGCAGTTGGCCCTGTTCCAAAGCAAAGGCCCCGCGCACATAGGCACCGAAACCAAGTCACTCGATAAACCACGGAATCTGGAAATTCTAGCTCGGCCAAAGTGTTTTAAATGCCCCATAACTCGGACAATCTTACTTCCCAAACAAAACGCTCGAGTGGAACCAGCCGATGCCCGAGCATTGCCCGAGGAGCCCATGCCCGACAGAGAGAACGTAGGCCACGACCAGGTCCCGTCTAGATTCCGGAAATATGACTTCGGCCATTAGTCTTAAAATCACTTGCCCATTCCAAATCCGCAAACCAAAAGCCAAGAGCCTCCCACTAAAATTCCAGACAAACTCCGGCCAAGCTCCGATCAAGCTCCGATCAAGCTCCGGCCAGGTACAACAAGACCCAACCAACTTCCGGCCAAGAGGAACCAACCACAAACCAAATTCCCAATATTCCGGTTGGCCTCTACTATTCATTTCGGTTAGCTTTTGGATTTTGGTTGGCTCCCACTCCTTCAATTCGGTTGCCCTTTGGATGAAGACAAGTGCAAGTGGCTGGCCTTTGGCTTCAACAAGGTCCAAGTCGTGGCACATGGGAAGGCAAGTGCAAACACAAGTGGGGAGGCTCTTATCCTCTTCCACTCCATGTGGGGTGGCTTTTGGAAGAACCAATCAAAGTGACTTGCTTTTGGGATATTTCCAACTCCAAACTTAGCCCCCAAGTTTTCCTTTGCCTATAAATAGAAGCCCTTAGTCTTAGAAACATGTATGTAGATAGTTCCACAATTAGGGAGAAGAGAGCGTATCTCTCTTCTCCACACTTCAATGAAAACACACTTCACTTTTCAAGTTCTTATTCTCCAAAGCTCTCTTTACTTTTGTTGTTCTTGCTCTCCTTTACTTTACTTTGTTCTTGATTTGGAGCTCCTCTCCCCTTTACTTTCTTGTTCTTGTCTCCGATTTGCTCCCTTTACTTTTACTTATTCTTGTGTTGGTTACTTTACTTTCCTTGTTCTAGCAAGGCTACTTGTATTCTTTCACATGAATATAAGTAGCTAAGCTATTTTCTAGCAAGGCTACTTGTATTCCTTGACATGAATATGAGTAGCTAAGCTATTCTTTTTACTTTCTTGTTGTGTTCCACAAAGCTTTCGGTTTTCTTGTTTTCCTTGTTCAAGTCACGGCTACTTGTATTCCTTGACATGAATACAAGTAGCTAAGGCTTATATTCGGTTTAGGGGTTCTCTATGACAATGTTTTGAGACCCTTTTACTTAATGCTTTTTGTGTTCAACTAGTTCTAGTGCCTTTATTCGGTTGAACAACAAGGCTAAGTGGATGCATCGAAAAGGCAAAGCTTGGCCGGGTAGTTCAATCCAGATTATACAACGAAACCCAGTGGATGCATCGAAAGGGCAAAGCTTGGTAGACTAGTCTAATCCTTCTTTAAAACCACTTGGTTGATCGGAAATGTGAGATCAAGTGGCTGCACATAGACTAATACATCTTGAAAAGGAGTATTAATCTAGACAGAACTAGAAGTCTATGTCTTGTTTTTGGAGTGGATTGTGGTGTAAGCGCTTGAAAAGGCCTTACTTTAGGGTTTAAGTCTTGAAAAGGAATAAATCCACACTTATGAACACAAAATAGATCATTTGAAGTCAATGATGGATGTGTCACTAGTTGAGACCCTAGAGTGAATATCTTTCTTATGTGAATATCTTTCTTGCACTTATTTTCAGCACATTTACTTTTCAGCACTTACTTTTTTGCATTACTTTCAGCACTTACTTTCAGTCTTTACTTTTACGCACTTTACTATCAGTCTTTACTTTCTTGCACTTACTTTCAGTATTTACTTTCAGTTCAGCATTTACTTTCTTTACTTTCAGTCATTTACTTTTCAGTTCATAAAACCCACAAAACCCAAATATTTTTACTTTCTTTTTCTGTCTTTTTAAAGAACAACTATTCCACACGACTCTCTTGGGTTCGACCCCTACTTGCCGCTTTACTAATCCAATAGTAAGGCCACAGTAGTGGAACTTATAAATGTAAATTTTGCAGCGCACAACGACGTGCTGTCAATAACACGTATCAAGTTAGTTCCATGTTTGAGTATGATACCTTTAGTAACGAGGTGTGCATGGGAAGGTGAAATCTAGATTAGCAAGTCATATTCATGTAGCAATATCTAGGATGTCGAAGTAATTGTGATATTTCAATTTATTTTCCTCTTATGACCTAGTCCTTGTTCGGGACGAACAAGTTTAAGTGTGGGGTGGTTTGATGAGCCGTATTTATACGACTCATCGATTCATCAAATCCCACCAATTCCGACACTTTATCATACAAACAGTTACTTCTTAGTGTCGTTTTGCATTTCAGGTGTTTTGGAAGCTCTAAGAGGAATTGCGCTTAAAAGATAGCATTTTGTGCAGAAAAACATCACAAGGCAGTTCTGGCCACTCTGGCCCGAGCAGGTCCAGGCCGCGCCCGAGCAGTTTGAGGCCCCAGCCGAGCAGTTTAGCACCAAAATCAAGTCGCTTGGGCAAACGAGATGATCTGACAATTCCGACTCGAGCAAGTTGATCAAAATAGCAGATAAGTTGGATAATGTCAGTAAACCAAGGAGAACGCCTAAGCAGATTGGCAGATGGCCCAATTCCAAGGGTCTTGCGCGCGCTAATAGGCACCAAAACCAAGTTGCTCAACCAGACGGGTGAATCTGGCAAATCCGGCTTGACCAAGTTGTTTGAAATACCCAAAAACTTGGACGATCTCAATTCCCAAACAAAACACACGAGTGGAATGGCCGGGATGGACAAAACGACGTTGGAACTGCCTAAGGCCCCGCGCGCTGGGCCAATTCGGTGCAACAAGGAGAGACGGTTTAGTTTGCTTGCAAGCTAAGCAAAGTCAGGATTTGGACATATTCCCTAATCTGTTTTTGGGCCCTTTCCAAATCCAGACTTAGGAAGCCCAAGGTCCTTAGCTATAAATAAGACCTCTCGGTCAGTCCATAAGCATCCCATTCTGCAGAGACGAGCGACATCACCAATCGGCCACGACAAGCCTTATACCTTCGACGCAGAGCAGAATTCCTTACTTACTTTCAATTATTTTTACATTGTTTTCCATGGATATGGGTAGCTAAACCCCTCGTTCGGGCTAGGGCTAATAAATTGTGACTTTCGTTTGACACTTTGTGCTTAATGCTAATTCATGTTCTACTAGTTCTTGTGCCAGTTTATCTCGGACTAAACTGTGAGGCTAAGCGGATTCCCGAAATGGTAAAACTTAGCCGAGCAGTTTAGCCCCATATTTCGCTGCTTATTTAATACTCAAATGTTAGGACAAGTAGTCGCACCTAATCTTGCATAACCTGAAACGGAGTGCTAGGTTAACTAGAACTAGAAGTCTATAACCTGAAACGGAGTAACCACACTTAGGAAAACACACTAGATCATTAGAAGTCGATGATAACTGAGTCATAATAAAAGCCCTAGTCTGAATGCTCTCTCATATTGAATCACAACCTTTTATTTACTCGCACCTTTAACAATCTGCTCGCACCCCAATTGTCTTTCTTTTCAGTCACAGGACACGAGTAGCCGAACTACTCCCTTGGGTTCGACCCTTGCTTGCCACTTTTCTAGGTTTCTCGCAAGGAAAATATCAATTCAAATTTGACTTGACCGACGACACCTGTCAAGGGTGTTAGCGCATTCAGCTTGAATGTGACCATAGCCTCTGCATTCATGACACTGAATCTCTTCACCTTTGTCACTGAAGTATTCCTATCTGTTTTCACCAGTCTTCCCTTTGCCTTTCTTCCAATTTTGAAAGTTGGCCGAAGATGATTGACCTTGTTTTGATCCACGTTTGTTGATCTTACACACCATTTTGCCAAAGTTCTGGGCCATCATTGCCAGCTGTTCAGTCGAGCAGCCTGACTCATATTTGTCTTCAGACACTTCAGCTTTCAACAAAATTCCCTTGGCTCCTCTTGGTTGAGCATCTTGAGGCTGGTTCATCTCGTATGTTCTCAGTGATCTCATGAGATCTTCAAGTTCAAGTTTAGAGATATCATGCATATCTTCAATAGCAGTTACTTTCATGGCAAACATGTAGGTAGCGATCTAAGAACCTTGCTAGCCATCCTTTCTGCCTCAATGAGTTTCCCTAGTGCAGCAGCCTTGTTTGAGACGTCTTTAACTCTTGCATTGAACTCAGTGATGGTTTCTTCTTCCTTCATCTTCATATCCTCGAATTTTGTTGTCATCATATGCATTTGTGTGTTTCGTACCTTGTATGTACCTTTATAGGCTGTCATGAGAATATCACATCCCTCTTTAGCAATTTCACAATTAGCAATCAGCTTAAACACGTTCTCGTCCATTCCAGAATATATTCCATTCATAGCCTTTGCATTTCCAGCACAATTTTTTGTCTACGTCTGTCCATAAAGCTTCAGGTTTGAGCACCACTATTTCTTCAGCAATTGCCATCAGAGGCTGCGTCCATCCAACAACGACAGCCCTCTAAGCTTTTTCATCTAGGGATTTCAAAAAAGCTTTCATCTTGGACTTCCAGTAGCCATAGTTCGGCCCTTCAAGCAATGGTGGTCAGTTAGTGCTATGCCCTTCCTTCAAACTCATCTTGAACAGTCATCGGATCACACTCTGTATGTCGAGTGTCTGCTTTGATACTAATTTAAATCTAGTTGTCTTATTAAAGAAGAGATACAGATGGTGTTCGAACTGAGACTCGAACACTTATTTAACAGTCACCGGGATGGAGCAATGCAAAGACACGTAATGTGATACCCAGTTCTGCAATAGCCCACTCTGTCAAACACTGATTGCATCCAACAGTGGTCAGTCAAAGTTGAAACTCCAGCTAAACAGTTGGACAGACCACCAAAGAAAGAGAGCTGGAACAGAAGGCACAGTGCTTGAAGACAAATATTTTTGAATATTCTCGAAGATTTTTCATGCCGTTATTTGAAATGGGAGTTGACTGATTTGGGAAGTTGAAAAGGCCGGAGTATATTTTTGAAACACAAAAGACAGTTCGGTGTGTTCAATTGTCTTCTCACTCTCGTCGAAACCCTAGAACGGAAAAAAAACTCTCTCAACCGCTCCTTCCTCAACGACAATGGTGAACACCCGAAAGTCAGCGAAGTCCGGCATCAAATCCGCTGAGAAGAAGAAAGAAAGCATGCAGTTCTCGAAGTCTCTGGCGGTGAAACCCCGTGTTCCGAAATCAAAAGTTCCGAAGGAGAAAAAGGCGTCGCCTTTACACTCAGTCACTGAAGTCTTGGCCGAAGCCAAGAAGATTAACGGAGGAACAGCCGGTGAATTTCCTCAGTCGACCGCGGTAGACTCGCCCGACTCAATCGATGCTGGTACGACTCAAGTCCGTCCCCAATCTGAGGTATTTCCAACTGTTCTTTTAGATTCTACAAATATTCCGACTGTTGATAATATTGTGTCGAAGGAAGATGTGAATGTGGGTGTTGAGAAAGATGGTAAATCTGTTGTCGGTGATAAAGCCAGTAGGGCTGTTGTGGATGGTGAAGCCAGTAGGGCTGTAGTGGGCGATAACACAAGTAGGGCAGTGGTTAGGAATAAAACTGTCAAGATTGTGGAAGGTGGGGAACCCAGCAAGGCAGCAGGAGGTTCAGCAACATGGAGGGAAAAGATTTTTGCGTCTGGATACATTCCTCCAAAGGGTGGTCGCAGGAAGAAGTTTAGGCGGGCATGTGACTCCCCCAGAAAGTATCTAGCACAAATATATGCTACTAGAGGTCGAACGATTGCAATGTCTGATGAAGAAACAGAGAAGTTCATTGAGGCCTCGAGGAAGAGAAACTTGGTGACTAATAATGCTTCTGACGATGAGCCTTCTAAGAATCTAGGAGAAATCATTGATGAACGTTTAGGTGAACATGCTGAGACTGTGTCAGAGGAGATTAATCCATCATAAGAGGGAGATGTGTTGAAAGAAGCCATACCAGAAGAATCTGATCCTGCAGAAAAGGATGAAAAGTTGGAGAAGATGTACAAAGACATTGATGATGTCATGAAAGATTTGGAAAAGGAGAAGGATCTGGGAGTGGCAAGTTCAGAAGAAACCACCTCGTGCCCAGGGTGTTGGGGCAGAAGAGTCTGATGCTGTGACAAAAGCAAGTGTTCCATCTCAGGAACCAGGTGTTCAGACAGAAGTTGAGTCAAGTGGAGTTCCAGAGGAAGTTGTTGCTAAAGAGACAGTGGATGTCCCAGTAGTTGTTCAAGATGATCGTCGTAACAACCACATGGAGAAAGATGGCTCATCCATTCGTGAGGATGCTCGGAAGACAGTTTCAAAACCGGTTACTCTTTCGGAAGATGACCAAGACCGTGTTCCCCTTGTCAATCTAAAAAGCGCAAAGAAGGACAAGTAAAAGAACAAGGTTGTGTTTGCAAAATCTACAAAGGGGTCAGTTCTGAATAATGCTGAGGCGGGCATCGTGGCAGGGGGAGCTGTTCCATCCAAGAAAAGGAAACGTGATGCTGTGATTCCTGTCTCAGAGGATGCTGGGAGATGTGAAGTTCCACCCCCTGAGTCTGACGCTGTTCCAGTTGGTGTGGTCAAGAAAGGAGTTTGGTTTGTCAATCGTGATGCTGCTAAGAAATGGAGTTGTGTGCTGAAAAGGAAGATCATCCCTGAGAGGGTGCTGGAGGAGTCTAGGTATAAAGGGAAGGAGGTGATTGAAGTGCTGAAACAATCTGATCTGTTCTGGACGTTGGACAGATGCAAACCCTTCGACGAACAGTTGGTTCGTGAGGCCATGGCAAACCTTCCCCCTCATTTTGGGGTCATTGGAGAAGCAGAATATGGAGTCTTCTATGTCAGAGGAAGCCAGATCAAGCTTGATACAGAACTTATAAATGTGTACTTCTCCATTGATGATCCAGTCGCTGATGAAGAAGAATCAGATTTTGGAAAGGTGATAGAGACCATCACTGCAGGCTCAGTTCGGTGGAGGCCCGACACTGTGGTACATACTGCTGATCTTTCCACGTTCTATTCCATGCTATTCTTCATCGATGTCTTCAATTGGAGACCCTCGACTCACCGTTCAATGGTCAACCAGGACATGGCCCAACTGATTTATCAGATAGGGAATAAGCTGAAGTTCAACCTGGGCAGAGTAATGTTCAAACAGATCGCTGATCATGCTACCTCTAAGAGAACTCTACACCAGATTTGTTTCCCATCCGTGATATATGAGTTGATCATCCATCAAGCTCCAGATTTGAAGACCTCAACTGACCATCTCTCAAAGGCACCCAGCAAGTTCATCGTTGACCACAAGCTGTACAAAGGCCGTCACGTGAATGATCTCAAGGAGGGGAACCAGAAAGGAAAAGGTATTGCAGAGTCAAGTCGAGGGGGAAGCCGGGATGGGCCGGGATGAGAGGAGTCAGCCACTCAAGGACCTGAATGTCATCATTGAAGTGGACAAGGAGCAACGCAGGCGCATCAACAAGCTCGCTCGTGCCCTCAGCTACCCAAGTGAAGATGAATCTGATGATGCAGATTCTGAGGATGCCACTGATGATGGGTCGTCTGCATGAAGGTCCCCTGAAAAACTATCTCTCTGAACTCAGTATTATTACAAACTTTTGTATTTTTTGTGCTTGTTCTGGCACTGTTTGATTGGTTGTTCGAACTTAGATTGGACCCCTTGCCAGTTTGTCGCAAAAAGGGGGGAGTATTTTGAGAGGAGACAATTTTTGTTCTCTCAAGGTTGTCTAATGTCTAGATAGTTAGATAGATCTAGTTATCTAGTAGATTGGGTTTTCCCAAAATGCCAAGGGGGAGATTGATGTTCCCTTGAGTGGCATGTATTTGGCAAAACAGCGTTACACAGTTCGAGCAGGAGTTCAGGGGGATTTCGTACATATCCTGGCACTCATGTACAGCGTGGAACAGACGCAAGGATATTTCCCAGAAGGATTTTGACAACGAAGATCTCATCGATTTGAAGTCGGCCAGCGACTTATTCGATCATCAGATATTCGAATGAATATCTACATTGATGGCGGCATGGCTAACTTGGGCAAGAAGTCTTCGAATATTCTTCAAACCGATTTGAGAAAGATATACATCGAATATTTAGGAATATTTCCTAAATATTTGATGGGATTATCTTGAGCTGGTTTGGATATCGTCCGAGCATATAAATACAATGCTAGGGCATCCATAATCAGCATCGCTTTCAATATCAAACATACACGAGTATACCCTATCGATTAGAGAAGAAGAAAGCGATGGCCGGTTGTGTTTCTCCACTGGAAACTCATCGGTGCAAGAGCAGTCTAATCAAGTGCAACTCACACTGCCTGGAAGCGATCCAACTACCGCACACAACAAAGGACAACAAGCTTTTGAGAAAAAGCGACCGAGCTTCAAGAGAAGATCGAGGACGTTCGGACTGGAGGTTCAAACGAAGGGGATCGAGGCAAACTGTTGTTAACCTTGGTTGCAAATCTGAGAGACGCAGTGTTAGAGACTAGGCAATTACAAGGTGTGAGCGTAAGTCCACGTGTAAGCTCTAAACTCGTAATAAAGATTTGATGTCCCTTCTAGGGTGTGGGAAACCCCCCAGAGTAGGCGTAGCCGAACTGGGTTATCATTCTATGCGTCCCTCTACTTTTGTTCTGTTTACTGTACTGTTGTGAAAGGAGTGCAAGGTCTGTCTCAACTGTACCTTGAATACAAGCTTGAACAAGGGATAGAATTTCAGCCATAATCCATAAGGAAAAAAGAGCTAGACACCAAGAGTTTTTAGAAAACAAGCATAGGCCAAATGAGAGCTCCCGTGCAAGCACAAGGATCGTCCAAGAGTTAATCTAACTAGCACACAATACAAATGATGCACCCGCGCAAATGTAAAATGATGGAAGAACATAGAGTCAAGTTTTAAGTTCTTTTTATTTTATTTTCAATTGGCCTTTGGCTTTTCGAGGGGAAACTTTTTTTCCTAACCCCCAGAATTTGTATATTTTGGAGCAAAATTTCTCGTGTACATCGAGAAAGTTTTTTAGTCGGTGATTTGCCCTCTTTGATCATAATTTTTTTATTGGGGCCTATTTTTCGCCCTCTTTTGACTCCACACTTAAAACTTGACAATATGTTCAAAGCATGTATGGAATGTGCAGGAAACAATCATAAGCAAGGCACTAGGTTAGAAAACTCAAGTCACAAAAAAACATTCAAGAGGTCCAAGTTTTTCGTGAAGGTTTTTGAAAGTGCTTGCTAAAACTAAGTCTAAGGCATGCAAGAGAACACTTAGAAAACTAGATAGACAAAGGATAGCAATGATATTGATTTACAAGAATGCACATTCAAAGGATTAACTCGGTTCTAAATTCAAGATCAAGTAAAAATGACAAGTAGACTAGATGTGATTTATAGGAAATTTAGAATTGATGATCACAATCCTTAGGTGGTGAAAAGCACTCTCATGTTAGGGATAGAATGCAAAAATGCAAGTGTCTATTCAAAATGATAGGCATGACACGAAATGAGTGAACTATGTGACTACCCACTTCACACTTAAAATCTAGCTTAGTCCCTAAGCGCAAACAATAAAGGAAATGAGATAAAGGTGCATAGGAACTTCCCTCATTTGTAGATGTGCCCCACCAATAGAGAAGACGATATTGTGCTAAGCTTGATCATACATGATGCAAATAACTTCTTTGATGACAAGAACACATAAGAGAGGGTAAAAACAACAAGTGATATACAATGTAATGCGAAACTCAAGTATGAGCAAGAAAGCATCACAAGTCACACAATAACATCATGGCATAAGTTTAATAGAGTTCAAACAAGGAAACTAAACCACATCCTCCAAAATGTGCACAAGGTGTCTTAAATACCCAAAATGTGAAACTAGAGTCATAGCATGGTTTAACAAAATAGTTCCAATTTAACAAACTCGACCAAGGCACATGAACACTAGGGCCACACCATCATTCATATATAAATCAAGGGAGGTGGAGGAATTTGGGCATTGTGAATTGGGATTGGAGTGAGTTCCACTCACTTCACACTTAAAATTTGACCCACTACTCACAAATTTCACACTCCACACTTAGAGCCTAAGCCACTCAAAATCATGTCAAATACTCAAATATGCAAAGTGATGGACCATAATTATACGAATCAAAAACACAGTTAAACCCACCAAATTAGACTGTTTGTCTTTTTAACTTCTGCTTGTTAGTCCCGATATATTTCTACAGGGTATTCTTGCACTTAGAGAGAAAACACGCTAAGGAGGAGTTTTTAAGCGGAAAATGAAGAACGATTCATTCCAGGTCACGACCATGCTACACTCAAAATCAGCCTTAACATCGTTCATGGAATCAACTTGGAATCACTCAAATATTCTAGAACCGTCGGCAAATGGACAAGAAAGAAAGGCAAAAGCACCGAGCCCGGTAAAGGCTAAACAAGGGTAATTTCATCGGATTTGGGATTTCGACCATGTTCCAAGCAGAATTTGGCTTAGGTTCCTTCTTGAGATCATTTTAGAATGACATTTTCATTCAAAATACACTCTCCAAAATCCAAGAAGCTCCGGCCAAAGCTCCGGTCAGATCCGGTCAAACCGATGGCTTTTGTGAAGAAGTCACAAGCTTCTAGAATGGTGGCTCCTCCACTCTCCTCCCTCCAAGTGGCGGCTCCTCCTCCCCTCCTCCCCAAAGCCGCCGGCTGCTCCTCCACCATCCACTCCTCTTCCTCCATGTGTTTCCATCCAAGCCATACACCTCAAAACTTGCTCTCCACTCCTCCTCCATGGATGCTTGCCATGTGGTGGCTCCTCCTTACTCCTCCATCTCCACCCTTGGATGCTCCTCCACATGCCACCATCTCCACCACCCATCCTTCTCCTCCTTGGCTATAAATATGAGAGCTCCTCCTCATTTGTAACACACACCTCACATCCATACTTGTACACACTTTAGAGAGAGAGAGGGCTTAACCCTCCTCTCTTCATTTTCAATAAAATTGTTCTTCGCTTTGGAAATAAAGGATAGCTCCCTTGGCGCTTCAACTGTTGTAAGTAATTCTTAGTATTTATTCAACTGTTTTATTTCCTTAGTTATAATGTTTAGCGCGATGAATAGTAGCTAAACTAGTAGTTCGGTAGAAGGGGCGCACTTGTATTATAAATGTTTTAGATCTTACTCTTAGTATACCTTTGTATTCAAAACTTGTTCTATGTGCCATATATAGTCAGAGTTTCCAATGTTGAGTGCCTGACAAGCAAAAACAGCTCTTCCGTGGGAATTCGTGAACATACTCGGTAAGTGGAAGCTGTCACAAGCAAAACTTATCGAGGAGTTCGGCTTATCTAAAACACCACTTGGTCAATAACGTAACTGGGAGATCAAGTGGATGCACTTACAGCTAAGATACTTCGAAAGGAGGAATTAGTTTTGCTTAGAACAAGTGTTTTAAATGGTGTTGCAAGTCTTGCGCTAGAAATAGCCTCGATTCATCTTTGAATACTTAGCATGATCATGTCTTGCGCTAGAAATAGCCTCAATTCATCTTTGAACACTTGGCATGATCATTAGCAGTCAATGATAAACAAATATAATACAAGGCCCCTAAAACCGGATGCTTTCCTTTAATCGTAATATCAACTGTTGTAATTTACTTTCAGTTCCCAAAACACTCAAACCCAACCCCCAACTGTATTTACTTTCGTGACAATCCAGTAAAAACAACTAATCCACACTGACTCCTTTGGGTTCGACCCCTACTTACCACTTGCTACCCAGTAGTAAAGTCGCGAGTAGCGGACTTATAAATTTATTTGCACAAATCGCTTTAACGACGAGCGGTCTGTCAAATTGGCGCCGTTGCCGGGGAGTTGTGCATAGGAATAGTTGTTCTATTTTCTTTTTTCTTTTATCATGCAATTCACCAAGTCATACTACTACGGAATGGAACCTTGGAACAATACGGAGTTTTCCCCACCACCCTTCAAACTTGAAATCCGTGAGAAGATCAACAAAATAACGCAATCCCGGAACGAAACATTGGATGAGTACTTATGGTACTTCGATTCCATTGTGACGAGCTGCCCGCACCATGGATTTACCAACTCCGATCTTCAAATAAAATTTCTCTGTGGAATGTTGCCACATGAGTGGGACCAGCTAAATAATGCAGCAGGAGGATCAATGTGGGACATAACCGTGGATGATCTTTGGATATTAATCAATGATTTGTCCGCAAGGTCAAGACCAAGCCAAGATCAGGCCGAGCCAATCGAGGACGGTATAACGGAGCTGGCATCTAGCATCCAGCAGTTGGACAACACGATGCAACAAATCAGGGCCAAAACTGAACTATGGGCGGCAGAAAAGGAGCTGGCAGCTAGCACCCAGCAATTGGCCACAGACATGCAGCAATTGAGTGCATTGATGCACCAATTCGCGGCTGAACCCGAGGAGCCGACTGAGGATGAGGACCCGCAAATGACCGAAGAAGAACTGCCCCAATCAGACCCGGTCCTTATCACCAATCCATCCGAGGAAATCACTGTCCTAACTGCCGAGCCTACAGAAGTCCCGAACCTCACTGCTGAAGCGGCCGAAGAAATCAAGCCAGGCCCGGTACCTGCGCTCGAAGCACCCGAGGAAGTCCCGGACCTCATTGCCGAACTGTCCGAGAAAGACCTAATCCTCACTGTCGGAGCACCTGAAACAGACCTAGTCCTCATGGTCGAAGTGCCTCAACTCAAACCTTCGTATTTTATGCCGATCATAGCCACCGAAGATCATATAATCAATGACGATGCGGTACAAGGGGAGTTGGAGGCCGAGCATGAGCCAAAAAAACCGACAAAGGAAATCTCTCTCGTCACAAGCCAAGAAAAACCACCCGGGAACTCAATCATTCCAAGACAACCATTCGTAGCTACCACCAAGAAGAGGCCTCACATGGGAACATGCCTGTGGTCGCCGATGTTTGAAGGCACAAAACCCAACTTCCAAACTCGCGAAAGTGCCAACTATTCAAACATGAAGAAGCGGCAAAGGCATGGGCCAAAAGAATGGAAACCCGGAAGGAGAAACAAGAAAGCACGACTCAATGGACCAGCAGCTATGGTCAAAGAAGCCTCACCCTCTCGAAGAAAAAGGACAACCGAGAAGAAATTTGACCTCAAGCACCCATGGGATCCCTACTTATGATCCAGGAATGAGGTATCGTCGAGCCAACGACGTTAAACAAAGGCACTGGTCGGGAGGTAACCCGACACTATCTTACTTTCTGTCATCTTATTTTCTGTCATTTTATTTTCTGTCATTTAGTTTTTTCAATAAGTTGCTCTCACCCACTTGGTGCATAGAAGAAATGACTATTCAGGAATCGGACTTGGGTGCAACATTAGGCCAGATAGGGCTACGCTCAGAGTTCAAGGCCCCAGCTGAACTCCCTCGATTATCCAGCCTCATGCCATGTCGTTCACTCGACACCTTAAAGGGAGTTCTGTTCTTCTTTTTCCTTAATGTCATTTCCTTCTCCTGTATATATTGCATGACTTTTGAACTAAGGCTTGCCTTCGTTCAAATGTGTGGGGTGAGAACCACCTGTATATATTAGTTAATAAATAATATCTTTTTGAAAATATGAACTTAAGAATGTGAAAAAGATAGACCAAAATTCATGCATTTACCTTGTGAAAATTCAACTGTCTAAAAACTTAGAACATAACTTCTCATTTGTCCCTTTGTGCTGAGATAAACTAGGGATGTGGAGTTGATAGAAATGCCCTAGAGAGGCTTGGCAAGCAATCGAAGGATCGAATCAAACTATATGGTTTTCGAAGTCAGTGGAGGCTGCACTTCGGGTTTCAGTGAAAATTGAAGTCATCTCCGCCATGCAATGCAAAAGGCGAGGACGGGAATCAGACCGTCCTATCTCCAGTCAAAGTAGCCGAGAAAATAGATGAGCGACCCTCATCTTGACCCGCGCGAAACGACAGTCAAATTAGCCGAGAAAATAGCTGAGCGACCCTCACCTTGACCCGCGCGAAAATGACAAAAACGAGAGGAGCGGGGAGGTATTTCCATAGGCTTGTGGGCGATGATTGGACCTCCCAAAAAGGCTTGAGAAAATGGACTAGCAAAGTCACAAAAACGCAAAAAACTTGAAGAAGCAAATCAAGAGGCCAAAGGCCCAAAAATGTGAAGGTTTTAACCGAACAAAAGTGAAGTACTCAAAGCGTCAAATCAAAGGCCAAAGGCCGATTCACTACAAAAAGCAGTCCCTCGCCAAAAGAAAATCAAAGTACTCAAACCAGTGAAACCCGAACCGAATCACGTGCTAGAGAAAGCTACAAGAAAACCATATAGTGCGAGACGATCCTGAGGTTGCAGTCCAGGAGCCTAAAAAGGGCTATCTCTCGAAACATCCAATATAATTTGCATCTCAGCACGAAGGTACACGTATCAAGTTTCTTCTATTTATTTATACAGTTCAATTTGGTAATAAGTAAGTAATGCATGAATTAGGATAAATCTAGACCCACATTCTAACTTTCATATTTTAAAAACTTACTTAGTGCCGCCCTTTAATAGCATTGTTCAGGACGAACAACTGAAAGTGTGGGGTAATCTGATGGACCATAATTATACGAATCAAAAACACAGTTTAACCCACCAAATTAGACTATTTGTCTATTTAACTTCTGCTTGTTAGTCCCGATATATTTCTACAGGGTATTTTTGCACTTAGAGAGAAAACACGCTAAGGAGGAGTTTTTAAGCGGAAAATGAAGAACGAGTCATTCCAGGTCACGACCATGCTACACTCAAAATCAGCCTTAACATCCTTCATGGAACCGACTTGGAATCACTCAAATATTCTAGAACCGTCGGCAAATGGACAAGAACGCAAGGCAAAAGCACCGAGCCCGGTAAAGGCCAAACAAAGGCAATTTCATCGGATTTGGGATTTCGACCATGTTCCAAGCAGAATTTGGCTTAGGTTCCTTCTTGAGATCATCTTAGAATGACATTTTCATTCAAAATACACTCTCCAAAATCCAAGAAGCTCCGGTCAGATCCGGTCAAACCGATGGCTTTTGTGAAGAAGTCACAAGCTTCTAGAAGGGTGGCTCCTCCACTCTCCTCCCTCCAAGTGGCGGCTCCTCCTCCCCTCCTCCCCAAAGCCGCCGGCTGCTCCTCCACCATCCACTCCTCTTCCTCCATGTGTTTCCATCCAAGCCATACACCTCAAAACTTGCTCTCCACTCCTCCTCCATGGATGCTTGCCATGTGGTGGCTCCTCCTTACTCCTCCATCTCCACCCTTGGATGCTCCTCCACATGCCACCATCTCCACCACCCATCCTCCTCCTCCTTGGCTATAAATATGAGAGCTCCTCCTCATTTGTAACACACACCTCACATCCATACTTGTACACACTTTAGAGAGAGAGAGAGGGCTTAACCCTCCTCTCTTCATTTTCAATAAAATTGTTCTTCGCTTTGGAAATAAAGGATAGCTCCCTTAGCGCTTCAACGGTTGTAAGTAATTCTTAGTATTTATTCAACTGTTTTATTTCCTTAGTTATAATGTTTAGCGCGATGAATAGTAGCTAAACTAGTAGTTCGGTAGAAGGGGCGCACTTGTATTATAAATGTTTTAGATCTTACTCTTAGTATACCTTTGTATTCAAAACTTGTTCTATGTGCCATATATAGTCAGAGTTTCCAAGGTTGAGTGCCTAACAAGCAAAAAAAGCTCTTCCGTGGGAATTCGTGAACATACTCGGTAAGTGGAAGCTGTCACAAGCAAAACTTATCGAGGAGTTCGGCTTCTCTAAAACACCACTTGGTCAATAACGTAACTGGGAGATCAAGTGGATGCACTTACAGCTAAGATACTTCGAAGGGAGGAATTAGTTTTGCTTAGAACAAGTGTTTTAAATGGTGTTGCAAGTCTTGGCTAGAAATAGCCTCGATTCATCTTTGAATACTTAGCATGATCATGTCTTGCGCTAGAAATAGCCTCAATTCATCTTTGAACACTTGGCATGATCATTAGCGGTCAATGATAAACAAATATAATACAAGGCCCCTAAAACCGAATGCTTTCCTTTAATCGTAATATCAACTGTTGTAATTTACTTTCAGTTCCCAAAACACTCAAACCCAACCCCCAACTGTATTTACTTTCGTGACAATCCCGTAAAAACAACTAATCCACACTGACTCCTTTGGGTTCGACCCCTACTTACCACTTGCTACCCAGTAGTAAAGTCGCGAGTAGCGGACTTATAAATTTATTTGCACAAATCGCTTTAACGACGAGCGGTCTGTCACAAAGCAAGAATGAACAACTTACAAATTGGGTTACCTCCCGAGAGGGCCTAGTTTTCACGGCTTGGCAAAGACATAGCAAAGCGCCTCATAAAACACTCATGAAAAATTCTTTTGCTAGGATCCCTTCTCATAGGGCCTTGGATTTGGCGTGTCAATCCACCTTTAAATCCCATTTGAATTTCTTTCCATCAAGTCTACAATGGACTTTTAAATGAATGTTTGGCCCCTTCAAAAATATGAATTCCTTTAGAATTAAGGGGTCATGGGAGATCCTCTCAAATGATCTTGCAAAATATGTAAGAAGCTCCAAAACTTTTCTCGAGATGTCGTAGTGAAGAAAGGGTCTTCATAAGTTGTCTCGAGATTGATAGGCACACCCTCCTGGAGTTTTCAATCATGTCATTGGGTGCCCAATCCTCAATCTCCCTCTTTAAACTCGTGTCTTCTTGAGTGCGAGGTTGCTCTTCAGTTTCGTCCATGTAAACCTCACCAAAATCTTTAGACCCTTGAAATCCCTTTACCTCAATATGCTCTTCTTTTACCTCTTCCACATCCAAGTTTCCATTTTCAATTGCTCGGTGCGCCAATTGCGTTTCAAGCATCATGAGCCGAGCATGCAGATTTTGATTGGATTGTTTCATCTCCATCAATTCTTTTTTCATCTCAAGGAGTACGACATTATAGGATCCGAGTTTTAGGACTCACTTTGTGGTTGAGGATATTGAGGGTAGGAGTCTTCAACTTCAAAGCATTGGTTATCATCCCAATTTGGAGAGTATGAATGTGTTGGATAGCCATTATCTCCCCAAGAAGAATTTAGTTGCTCCTCCTCTTCGTAGTATTCTCCGTTGTACATGACTTGTAGATAGTGGTTGTACATCCAATAGTCTTCACATTGGACATTTGGTTGATCCTCTTCTTGATAATATTCTCCATTGTCCATCACTTGTTGGTTGTATGAATCGATCCTCTCAAAACAAGATAAACATAAGCTAGCAAAGGATATGAGTGTGAAAAGGATATACAAGTATAAGAAAAATAAAAATATCTACAAGAATAGTCGGAACTTCCACACAATCGAATCTAGTGATGTGCTAATTAGTTGCTCCCCGGCAACGGCGCCATTTGACAAACTATTCTTTTTAGCCTCTAAATAGTATCAATTAAGAGAGGATCGAAAGGAGTCAAAACATTTATAATACCGGTAAAGTAGCGGGTCGAGCCGAAAGGAGCAAAGTGAAGCACATGCACTATGTAAGATTATGTTTCTATTCGGCTATCAAATAAAAAAGATGAAGATGTGTATCTAAATCATAAGTGGCAAGTAATTAGAGATAAAAGATGATTAAAAGGCTTTTTGAGGGGCTACTCTCCTCCTTGGCATTCCCTAATGATCACATACATGATTTCTAAACATTTCAAGGTGTTAAATTGTTTAAAACCTAGCTTAGACTAAGATAGATAAATTTTCATGTGAATCTATTCCTAGTCAAGTCATATCAAATAAAACCTCACTCTTTCGAGAGATCGATTTACTCTATAACTCTTATTAGCCTTGAAACATCTCCCAAGGTAATAAGTGAAATAGGCGTGAAGCATTAGTACATCTAATCTATGTATTCACTTTCATAAACACTAGACCTGATCATTTTCACTACATCTAAATTATCACTAAGCATTCTATCAAAAAAAATTATTACTAAGCATTTTCAACACTTAGATTAAGTTTTAAGGCAAACGGGTCCTGTCCTTTTGACTTTATATTTCTGACTTATAAACTAAATTCAGTTAAACTAAACTAAATTAAACTAAAATAAACTAAGTTCAACTAAATACACCTAAGTTAAACTAAAATAAACTAAATTCAGCTAAAGTAAATTTAGCTTGATTTAGTTGATTATCATCATCATCATCACCATTACCATCACGGCCATCATCATCATCACCATCACCATCATCATCATAATCTTCATAATGAGAATCATCATCATCATATCATCATCGTTACCGTCACCATCACCATCACCACCACCATCATCATCATCATCATCATCATCATCATCATCATCATCATCATCACCATCACATCATTATCATCATCACATCATCATCATCATCATTATCTTCATCGTATCATCATATCATCATCATCATATCACCATCATCATCATACCATCATCATCATTGTATCACCATCATCGTATCATCATTACCATCATCATCATATCACAATGATGACGATGATATGATGATGGTAACGATGATGATGATGGGGATGATGATGTTGATGATATGATATGATAATGTATGATGATGACGATGATGATGGTGATTAGATGATGATGATGATGATGATGATGATGATGGTGGTGGTTATATGATGATGGTGGTGGTGGTGGTGGTGGTGGTGATGATGATGATTATCATTATGATGCTTATGATAATGGTGATATGATAACGATGATGATATGATGATGATATGGTGATGGTGATATGATGATGATGACGCTATGGTGATGGTAATATGATGGTGATGATGATGGCTGTGATGATGATGATGATATGATGGTGATGGTGATGGTGATGGTGATGGTGATGGTGATGGTGATGGTGATGGTGATGATGATGATTATATGATGATGATGGTTGTGATGATATGATGATGATGGTGATGATGATGATGATGATGGTGATGATGATGATGGTGATGATGATGATGATGGTGATATGATGATATGATGATGATTATGATGGTTGCAATGATGAAGATGTTGTATAAGTTACGTTAAATTGATATAAATTAAATTAAATTAAGCTAAGCTAAGCTAAATTAAACTAAGTTCAGCTAAAATAAACTAAATTAAACTAAGTTCAGCTAAAATAAACTAAATTAACTAATATAAACTAAATTAAATTCAGCTAAGCTAAATTTCAGCTCAAACGGACAGGATCAATTTTCATGTAAATATATTCCTAGTCAAGCCATCTCAAATAAAACCTCACTCTTTCGAGATATTGATTTACTCTATAACTCTTATTAGCCTTGAAACATCTCCCAAGGTAATAAGTGAAATAGGCGTGAAGCATTAGTTAACATCAAATTTATGTATTCAGTTTCATAAACACTAGACATGATCATTTTCACTACATCTAAATCATCACTAAGATTTTTTAACACTTAGATTAAGTTTTAAGGCAAATATGTCACTTAGGCATTTCATCAAACACTTTGTGACATGTCAAACTTGAAGCACTTAGTGAAAATGAATTCAATACATGTATCATAGTATCAAAAGTGTGTACATGATCATTGAGTACCAAGGAGGACCATAAGACCCTCAAAACACAAGAACTACTCACACATCATCATGACAACATGTTTTCAATACAAAATAACGAAAGGGGAGGATAGATGAGTAGAGAAAACCCAAGTGGTAGACGATTCAAGCTTGACATTCCTTCCTTGATCTTCCCTCTTCTACTCCAAGCAATCCTTGATGATGTTGAGTCTTCCTTGCCTTTTCCTCACACTTTTTCTCTCTAAAACCCACCCCCCTGAAGTCAAAAATCTCTCTTTCTATTGATAGGTTCGAAGTTGAAATGTCTGGGTTCTGGGGTCCAACCGGTCGGTTAAGACTTGGTCCGGTCGGCTCAAATTGTGTGAGAGCAAAATTTAGCAGTTTGAGGTGCCCAACCGGTCGGTTGGGATCATGCGAGAGCAATGCTTGACAATGGAGGTGCCCAACCGGTCATCTCAACCGGTCTGCCTTCCGGGGGCTTTTTTGCTATCTTCCAATCCAAATTTGATCTTGGCGTAAACTAGTGAGTTAGCTTTCCATCAAACTATTGAATCAACCAATTTTGACACCGTATGCACCCTGGGCATGCAAAATAAGCTGGAAAGGTCAATCTGCTCTATTTTGCCTCCAAAACTCCTTGTTTGGCGCCGAAACTTCAATTTTTCATGCCATCTTAAGATTGAGGTTTTTAATTAAGTGAGGTGTCATTTTGTACCTGAAATGTGAAAGGCAAGGGTCAAATGACATCAAAAAATGTCAGAAACAAATCAAAGCTTTAATAAAATATGGTGAAAAATAAGGTGAAAATTTGACTTATCAGTTGGGACATGACGAGAACAAGATTAAGCGACCTGAGGTTCTGAACCGGTCAGTTGGCAGCATCCGAGAGCATTGTTTCACAATGGAGCTCAAACCCGCTTTTGCTAACCGGTCTAACTTCCTGGGGCTTTTTCGCGGTCTTAAAGTCCTAATTTTGTCTTAGAGTAAACTAAAGAGTTGTAGCACTTTGAGTTAGATTTCCAATAAGTTATAGATCAACCTATTTGAACATCTTATGCGCTCTGGGCATGCAAAATAAGCTGGAGAGGTCAATGTTCCATATTTTGCCCCGAAACTCACTATTTTGCGCCGAAACTTCAATTTTTCATGCAATCTTTGTCTTGAGGTCTTGAATTCGATGGGAATCATTTTGGACCTAAAATTTGAAAGGCAAGGGTCAAATGACATCAAAAAACATCAAAAATGAAACAAAACTTTAATAAAATATGGCGAAGAATAAGGCGAATGTTCAACTTATCATTTCCCAGATGATACCCCGGAGGTATGAAGTTGATGGTGTCAGCTTGTGACGTCCCTAAAACAGGGACATTAGAAGTTAGTAAAGTCTTAAAAAGATCTTCCTTCTCATTAAAGGTAACAGGCCTAGACTTGATAACTTTATATCCACCAGTTTTCACTTCTGGCAGTTTATAACCCTTGACACAACTAGGACTAGGATATCCAAACATAACTTCCTTAATGGCCCTAGGTTCAAGTTTATCATATGATACCTTAGCATATGCAATGCACCTAAAAGGCCTCAATTAATCTGAGCTTATTTTCTTATTCAACCACAACTCTTTGAGATAATTTAAAATCAATAGCAGAACAGGGTGATCTATTTATTAAATATGCAACGTTCATCACAGCTTCACCCTACATAGCTTCAACTCTTAAGAAAGGAATTGAATAACATGCCTCTAGCCTTTTCTAAGACTGCTCTATTCATTCTGTCAGCTATACCATTTTGTGGTGGTGTACCAGGAACAACTAAATACCTCTTAATACCATTTTAAGTGCAATAATCATCAAAAACTTTGTCACATGACTCAAGCCCCTTATTAGTTCTCAACACTTAAGTTTCAGTCAGCTTCACTTTTTACAGATAATTCTCATGACTTAAAGCAATTAAACACCTCAGTTTTTTATTTCAGTAGATAAACCCACACTGTTTTTTGAATACTAGTCAACAAAAGAAATAAAATAACTCCTACCACCAACATTTTTACTTGGGCAGGGCCCTAAAGATCTAACAACAATTTTAGATTTAGCAAAAGAAAGTGCAGTTTTCTTCCCAAATACACAAGTTTCGTAGAATTCAATGTCACAAGGCTTATTGTTGATCAAACCATTTTTAAACATGTGATTAAAGTCTTTATTTCCAATTTGGCCTAGTGTAGTATGTCAAAGCTTAGTTTCATCAAGATTCTTATTAATAACGTGCATAACATTCAATTTAGGGCATGTAGAAACATAATAAAGACCTCCTAGTCTCATGCTTCTAATCACCACAGTCTGATCTCCAAGAACATCCAAAACTCCATTTTTAAAAATTATTTGAAAGCCTTTATCTTCTAATGCGGATTAAAAAATCAAGTCCCTTCTTAAATTAGGAACCCAAGCAACATTTTGAAGAATTCTTACTTATTCATCAAACATTTTCAAAGGACTAATTCCTATTCTCATTATATGCAATGTAGTTAAATCCTCTCATTAAATCTCACTACCATCACATAAATTCAGAGAATCAAACACGGATTTATGAGGTGCAGAATGCATAGTACATCCAAAATCAAGAATTCCAAACATTCACATTGTCAGAATTAGCAACAACAAGCAATTCATGATCATACTTAGACTGACACACATTTGAAGAATCTGCCCTATTTTTAAATTTTCTTTATTAGTTATTATTTTTCTTTGCACAGTTTTTCATAATCTGACCAATTTCCTTGCAATAATAACACTTGACATTCTCTCTAGATTTTTTAGATTCTTTAGGAAGGATCTTAGGCTTCTAAAATCTATTGGACTTAGGGGTGAACCTTATTTCTAGACTTAACATACATGACGTCATTCTTCTTTTCTAGGTTCTCTTGAATACTCATAGACACATTAATCTTAAAGGTGAAAAATCTACTTACTATTTGGAAGGGACTTGGTCTGATAGATTTTATCTAGAGCATCCCAAAGTTCTTTTCGCTAGTAAGTTTCATGACTTTTCTAGCTAATCATCAGTCACCCTCATCATTATCTCAAAATAAGCTATTTTCCTAAATTCTTTCTTAGTCTAATCTGAAGTGGAAATAAGACAATCCTCACTCACCGCCCTCCAACAATTTTCTTTAATCAAAATACTTTTCATTCTCATATTCCAAATCACAAAAGCTATCTGCATGTCGAAGGCCTTAAGTCTAATATCAGACATCATGAAAAAAAGAGAATAACAAGTAGGGAAACACAAAGATCTCATAGCACAACAGCAGGGCAATCAGCAACTGGCAATATATGGTCACAATAATGCACATAAGCACTCGAGAATGTGATTCAGTGTCCGACATGTCTCAACAAGCCACAAGGCAGAGCGCTAAGGACACTAGACTCAATCAATGACCAAATATCAACCAAGAAGCACCAGGATCCATATCGATTAATGTTGAAGGCTCGGATACCACAATGTAGAATTAGATTACGTCCAATTAGTCCAGTTCTTATCTTGTATTAAATTGCCAAATTTAGTTAAACAATTTATCCAAATAGTGCCGCTTCGCTCGTCATCCAAATGCAAGCTTCCCGCTCAGACCAAAGCAACACCGTGTCATCCCCAGGACCCCAAAAACATTCTAGGTCCTAAACCCGGCTTATATATGCATATACACAATGACCTGAAGAACTACCTGGCCTAAGTTACAAGACTTGAGCATAAAACTAAGACCAAATAGAATACCAAAACTTGTAGTAATTTAATTATTCTGATGCTTATCAAAAAACATTTCTTCCAAACCCTTTACTAAGTTGTACAGTTTTGGCTTTAAATTTTTTTCACTTCAGATCAGTCATGTTATTGTATGATTTACTATCATTAGTTTTGAACTTCAATGGTTGATGTCCTGCCTTTTTGTTCATTTTAATGAGTTCCTTGAAGTTGTTGATGGATTTTTATTTGGTTTTTGTTACATGCATCCAGTTATATGTAAAACATCCACATGAAGCCTGTTACGAATAAGGAGGTGCATGATAACTATAGTAAGGGCAAGAGACATAGGATGGGATCCCCAAATATACCCTTCACAAGAATTGGTTATGGATTCGCGCAGCATGGAGGAGATTGTCAGCAAGGAGTGACGTGGACCAATAATAGGCAACTGTACTGCATGTAGTACAACGCCCTGATTGGCTGTAATAGGGCATAAATAATGATGGCACAGTAATGGGAAGGATACTGAAATTGAGAATCAATCACTTTGTTCTAATTACTCCTCTTCTATCCTAATATATGTTCTTCCCTCACCATTCCGCATCAAATTTGGTGCTTTCACTGAGAGCTCTTCCATCATGCCTGACAACCGAAGCACCACTGAAGCCATCCCCGCCCTCACCCAGGGCATTGCCCAGTTTAGAGAATGCCAGACGGAGAAGAAAATAAGCAACACTGCAAGTTTTCCCATATCATGGAGATGATGGAGGAGATGCGAGCTGAGATGCGAAGTGAGATTCAACAGCTCAAAGTGCACGAGACTAGAGCTGACAAATAGCACATCCATCAATCGACGCCCTCTGTTACACCTGTGCGGCACTCGATGAACCACACACTGGCCAGTCCACCGCTGGTACCCACACCTTCTCGGGAACTCAAGCTGCACACACTGTCCAGTCCACTACTGGTACCCACACATTCTCGGGAACTCAAGCTACAAGAGACCAGAGCTGAGAAACAGCCGGCGCAATACCCACCGAGTCCTCGACATTGTAACCACTGCTACCGAATCCTACTAGGATCCAACCCTGCGCAAGAAGTAGTACTCTTCCTCGGAACCAACAGGCAGTGGCGAGCATAGCAGACAACCACCAGGCTGGAGGGAACTGCATACCTTGCATTGATGTGCCACTGTTGGACCAACACATGGTGGTTTTTACTATGCCTAAGGGCCTGCCTCCATAGCGGGGAATGGACCACCAGCTACCCCTTGTTTAGGGCACTGCACCCATCAATGTCAGGAGCAAGTTCCCTATACCCACTGCAGATGAACTCCATGGAGTTGGTGTGTTTTTAAGCTGTATTTAAGGACCGGCTACCACCAAAGCATGATGAAGGAGGAGGACATTCCCAAAACATCATTTCGCACTCATGATGGGCACTTCGAGTTCTTGGTTATGTTATTTGGTTTAACTGATGCACCAGCAACTTTTCAAGCGGCCATGAATGAACTATTTCGCCCACAACTCAGGAGGCATGGCCTTGTGTTCTTTGACGATGTATTCATCGATAGCAGCAGTTGGGATGAGCACCTGCGTCACCTGCTTGAGGTACTTCCCACACTTACTCAGAAAAATTATTTTGCTAAACCTGTCAAATGTGATCTTGCTAGAGCCAGGATATAGTACCTTGGGTAGATTATATCCAAACAGGATGTCAAAGTTGATACCTAGAAGGTGAACGACATACGAGGTTGGCCTATGCCAATGACAGTCAAACAACTGCGTAGCTTCCTCAGATTGGCAGGTTACTATGGGCGACTCATCAAACAATATGCCCACATCACAAGCCCGCTGACAGACTTACTTCGCAAGGATACATTCCTATGGACCTCGCAGACCCTATCTGGACTACCTAGTGCCTCGTGTATGGCCCTCACTCGATGCTCTACACCTGAGCTCAGTATACTACGCAGCACGGCTTACAATTCACAAGCGAATGGCACAAATCGCACCTTGGAGGATTATCTTCGACGCTACGGCACGGACCATCAGCCCAACTAGTTAGATATGTTACCTTGGGCAGAACTGCATTTCCACACGGCGCTACACTCATCCGTCAAGACTACTCCATTTGAGGTAGTGTATGGGCAACCACTCCCAGCCATAAAAGACCATGTCCCTGGGGCTGCAACAGTGGCCACAGTCAACATTAGTTGGCGGCTCGCACCCAACTACTCAACCAGCTCAAATGTAACCTTGCCCGTGGGCAACTACGTATGCAACACTACGTATTCATCATCTTAGAGCACATTGGCAAGCGCTGCCGAGGTGAGCCACCATTTGTTGAGACCACATCGCCTGAACACTTCAGTGAGGTTCACCCAATTCCACAGCCCCTACTTCTACTTGCGACTCGGCAGATCAAAAGGCAAGGGCACATATTTAACCCTGATCCCCATCAGCTAGCGACACCATACTCTCGAGGACGCAAATTGGGAGAATCTCGACTTGTTCCGACAGCAATACCCAATATTTAACCTTGAGGACAAGGTTCTGTCGAAGGGAGGGAGTATTGTTACGAATAAGGAGGTGCATGATAACTATAGTAAGGGCAAGAGACAGAGGATGGCATCCCCAAAGATACCCTTAACAAGAATTGGTTATGGATCAGCGCAGCATGGAGGAGAAGGCTAGTAAGGAGTGACGTGGACCAATAATAGGCAACTGTACTGCATGTAGTACAACGCCCTGATTGGCTGTAATAGGGCATAAATAATGATGGCACAGTAATGGGAAGGATACTAAAATTGAGAATCAATCCCTCTCTTCTAATTACTCCTCTTATATCTTAATATATGTTCTTCCCTCACCATTTCCGCATCCGGTGGAGCAAACTCAGTCGTGGATTGTTCCAGATGAATGAACTAGTCGTTTAATTTACAGCACACAAAGTACATACGTTGCTATCATGTCTGAAGAATGTTTGATGACTGAATCTAAACTTTTGTTTATAGCCATTGGAGACAGGACAGGAGAGGAAGTAAACAATGTTTCCAAGTTCTTGTTTGTTGTACGCATACCATATTGACTTTGAATTGTTCGCCTCTAGATGAGGTTATTCAATTATATACATGAGTATCATATCAAACGTGGTAAAGTATATAATTATTTACCTGTCATTACCAACATGATGAGTTCTTTATTGTGTCACACATTTGTTCCTCAAATAGTTATATAATGGGAGCATTGTTATGAATAGATCGATCGACAACAAAATAATCCAATTGAATATGTTTTAAAGATAAAATAAGTGATATTCAAAGTTTTGTAACAGGAGGTAGGGGAAAAGCTCAATCTGCCGGTTTTACTTGATCTTGATTAACAGTTTAAAATTATGCAGATGTTGCAGCATCCTCAAAAAGAAAAAAAAAGGTTAGTTTTAGATTCAGATACCTCTGTTGTAAGTTGTAACTAACAATTATGATGATTGACTTGTTAAGTATACCTTTCCTCTTCAACCAATTTACATGCCTGGTGGGTTTTTGATCATTTTGCAACAGTGTTGGTCTAGCAGTGTGAACGTCTGATTGAACTTATAAAGTCAAGTGTTCAAGCTTCATCGTGGCATATTTACAATATGAGTCTCGAGGTTGTTCAGTCTTTACCAATATATATTTCTCTAAAAAAAGTTAAAATTAAAATAGGTTAGACGAGATCCTCTAAGATTGTTTTAGTTAAATAATTTGCTTGTTGTCTGTAGGTGGTAGTGGTATATATTGACAGTTTGACACCAACTCGTTGGTGACCAAGTTTGATGTATTTGCAGAAACAGAGTTGACAAAAAAAATGAGAAGGGCAAGAAGATTGGAGATCCTTTTGCTAGGTGCTTATATTTTTTCAACATTGGTCCAGGCGCAGGATCAATCGGGTAATAGAAACTTTGTCCAGCTGCAATTTCGATGAGTTTTACGTTTAAGTTTGCAGATAAAAAAAATCGTCATATAGTTGTACGTAAAGTCAAATACCTTAACATTAGATGTTAAGTTGGTTTTTGGTTTGTTTGTGTCAGGGTTTATAAGCATCGATTGTGGGAGTAGTAGATCATATTCAGATGAGACAACCCGTATAACCTATGTTCCAGACGAAGAGTACGTTGACAGTGGCATCAACAACGGCATAGCTGCGCAATATAAGGGTAATGGTCTTCAGACCAAGTTCTTGAACGTTAGAAGTTTTCCAGATGGTGATAGAAATTGTTATACCCTGAAACCTAAGCAGGTGAAAGGTACCCAGTATTTCATGAGGGCTCAGTTTATGTATGGAAATTATGACTCCAAAAATCGTGCACCAGAGTTTGATTTGTACATTGGTGTAAATATATGGACCACCGTAAGCTTTAAAGAAATTGATGAAGTCGTGACAGCAGAAATGATTCATGTTCCGTGTACAAAAGTTACAAATGTCTGTTTGGTAAATAAGAACCTTGGTACCCCTTTCGTATCAGTTCTGGAGCTGAGACTGGTGAGCAACGAAACCTATATTTCTCGTACTGGTACGCTAAAATTGGCTTATCGATTAAATTTGGGGACAAACTCTGAAGATGACATAAGGTAACCTTCTCCGCCATGTGAAGAATAGAATAATTTGTTATTGATAATAGTTAGACCCTATTATATAGCGACGTAAATGGCAAATATGAAAACTGTTAAAGAAACACATTATGGAAACTGACAACTATAGAATATAACAACCTAGTAAAGAATGTATCTCTAAAACACGAATGAGTTAATTAAGCATAGCATGTGCTAGTTGTTGTAATTGAAACTTTATTGACTTTAAAATACTGTATTTCAGGTTTGATGATGATTCATATGATCGGATATGGAAGCCAATCGATTGGTCTCGCAGTATGAGCTACCTCAATACAACCTCATCAATTGGGAATGATAACTTATATGAGCCGCCAGTAAAGGTTTTGAGGACAGCAATCACACCCAAAAATGCTAGTAATTGGCTGCAGTTCTACTGGTCTTCTGGAGACATAAAGACCCAATACTATATCTACATGCATTTTGCAGAACTGGTTAATTTAACGGCGAAGCAGACCAGAGAATTTGATATATACTTGAATGATACTATATTTTATAGCGCAATGGTTCCTAATCTCTTAAGTGTCACCACGCTCTATACACCGAACCCATATGCAGGGAACTGGTTCAATTTTTCTTTTAGAATGACTAACGATTCAACCCTCCCTCCAATTCTCAATGCTCTTGAGATCTACACGCTCAACCTTATGCCGCAAATGGAAACTAACAGAGAAGATAGTAATGCCCTTTCTCTCATCTTTAGGGTACAGTTCTCCATTTAATCCTATTCAATGATCTGTTGTGTATCTTGAAACGGGTTTACTTTTTTTTGATAGTTGAAAGTATAAACAAGGTCAAGTCAACTTACGACGTGAAGAAATTATGGCAAGGGGATCCTTGTGCACCACAGAATTATGCATGGGATGGCCTTACTTGCAGATTCCACAGTGATCTGGAACCAAGGATCACATCCTTGTAAGTTGACACATGAATACATGTATGAGAAGTTGTTCCAGCAGTACGTAGATGATTCAAATTTTTGTGTTATAGGAACTTATCATCAAGTAACTTGGTCGGACAAATATCTCAAAACATATCTGGTCTTCAAATGCTGGAGTGCTTGTAAGTGATACAATAATCGAATTAGATTCTAATGTTTCTTGAAAAGGTGTAAATGCTACTTTGGCATTTTAAATCTCATAATTCTTAAAATTTCAGGGATTTGTCAAACAACAGTTTAAAAGGAAGTATTCCTGACTTCTTGTCGACCATGACATTTTTGAAAGTCTTGTAAGTAATTTTGGTGGTTAAGATCGATGCAAATAGCATTTACTTTCAAATATCTTACCTCGGGGATCGACGATGATAGTAAAATTCATTTGTATTTACAGGAACTTGAAAGGAAATAACCTCACAGGCACAGTACCAACACAACTCGTTGAAAAATCACAAGCAGGAACTTTGATACTAAGGTAAGAATAATACAGATAGTAATTACTTTTATGAGATCAATCAGAGTTTCTGATCAACTTATTTTGTTTGCAGTGTGGATGAAGGTCTTTGTACATCCAGCTCATGCAATACTACGCTTCCTAACAATGATAATAACAATGATAAAAACAATGATAAAAGCAAGAGGAGCAGTTCTCTGATTCCTATAGTTGCTTCAATTGGTGGAGCACTTGTACTTGTGGTCGCTATTTTGGCTGTCGTGATCTTTTGCATCTGCAAAAAGAAAGAAGCAAAAGGTACTTAGGCGCGGTGCTCAAATCATTATGTTGATGATGCACATTAGGTCACAATTAATTATGCAATGAGTTCATACATGTCTGGTTCCATTATTCTTTGCAGATGGACAAGCAGACTCAAAGGTGGCTTCAGAAACATACAACAACAATGAGGCTACGGCTGCTATAGCGAACACAAAAGACCATAATACACTCGATTCAGCAAACCAACAATTTACTTACTCCCAGGTTCTGATTATAACCAACAACTTTGAAAGAGCTATTGGAAAAGGAGGATTTGGAACGGTTTACCATGGCTACTTAGATGGTGCACAAGTGGCCGTGAAGATGTTGTCCCCCTCTTCGTCGCAAGGCTACAAAGAATTTCAAGCTGAGGTAATTAAGCAATGTGAATTTTCTTGCCCATTGATTTCATCCTGGAAAGCAATAGTGTCAATTGTCATATGATGATTTCAGGCACAACTATTAATGAGAGTTCATCACAGAAATCTGACATCTCTAGTTGGATACTGCGATGAAAGCGACAAAATGGGTCTCATCTATGAGTATATGGCCAACGGAAATTTGGAAACTAATCTATCAAGTAAACTTATTTGATTTTGTTTGTTTTGGAGTAATTTAATTATACAAGTCTCATATTAGAGTTTTGTTTCAATTTTGATCTCTTTCTAACTGTAAGCAGGTAAGAGCCCAGAATACTTGACTTGGGAAGACAGATTATACATAGCTGTAGATGCAGCACAAGGTATGAATAATTCAAATGTATATTGGTCATGTAAGTAATCAGTCGATGTCACGTTTTGCTAAAAAGATGCCCAACCATTTTATTTTAACCGTGAAAACTGGCGGTATACAGGATTGGAATACTTGCACAATGGTTGTAAGCCGCCTATAGTGCACCGAGATATTAAATCTCCCAATATATTACTGGATGATCAATTTCACGCGAAACTAGCTGATTTCGGTCTCTCCAGAGTCTTTCCGGTTGATGGTGGTGATGCGGACTATGTTCCAACTATGGTGGCTGGGACACCAGGATACCTCGATCCTGAGTACGTACTAGAGTCACAGTTTTCTAATCTCAGACAAACTTTGGACAAGTAACAACCATGTGCCAATTAAGGAATTTGATATTTCAGGTACTACAGTTCGCAATGGTTGAACGAGAAAAGCGATGTTTTCAGCTTTGGCGTCGTGCTTCTGGAGATAATAACGAGCGAGCCAGTGATTGCAAAAACTGCAGACAGGACACACATAAGCAAACGGGTCAGTCATATACTGTCCACTACAGGAAGTGTGAAGTCAATAATTGATCCAAGGCTAAAGGGAGATTATGAAGTAAACTCGGTCTGGAAGGCTATTGAAATCGCAATGGCATGTGTGTCACCCACCTCCAACAAAAGACCGACCATGGCCCAAGTGGTGAATGAGTTAAGCCAGTGTTTGAAAATGGAGAAAGCTCGCAAAAATGATGAAAAAACAATTGATACCATTGAAATGGTGTCAATGGACATCAATACTGGACTCACTCCTCTAGCAAGGTAGACGTTGACTTGCTATTTGCATCTTTGTGTGCGTGACATTTCAAATACAATAATGACACTTGTTGTAGCTCATCAGTGTATGTAGTCTACAGTAAGTACTGGTTCAAGTTTGAAATCCCTAGGTAAAAAAACATTGTGCACAATTTTTTGAATTAAGATAACATTTTCTTTCTCTATCAAAAAATTAACAATTGAGGATCGACGCTTGGCCCGGTGGTAGGCATGTCACCCCGACATCATGTGATGCTCGGGGTCGATTCCTCATACTAACACTAACCTAACCCCTTGTAATCAAAAAAAAGAAAAAAAGATAACAATTAACATTTCCTTTATTAAGTGTCATCCATTTTAACACATAAATAAAAAGCAACAGAATATAGAATTCCAAGTCAGGTATGCAGAATTAAGTTACCCCCTATTAGTCCAATTCGTACACTTTGTATTCAATTAAACAATTAATCCCTTCCTGGAATTGAATTCGGGATTTAAGGTAATAAACCCTAATCCCTAATTTAGCTCCTTAAAGCTCAGGTCCCGCTATAGGAAATCTAGCCTATTCAATATTCACTACGCATGCAGATCTGAACAGACTAATTAACCACAACACATCACCCACATTTAAACAGCAAAGAAATAAATGAAAACTAGAAACAAACATACAAGATTTTTCCGTGGTTATTCCTTCACCTTGCAATGAAGTCAGTCCACGTTGAGCTCACTGTGGATCGGGTCTTTACATTATATAGAATCTCCGGGACTCAAAACGGCCAACCGGAGCTGTTCAGGTACATATCTTGAACCTCTCAGAGTAATACAACTCTATAACGATATCACTACTCCAACAGAAAACTCTCAAAGACCACTAAACACAATTATAGGCCATATACGGACCAATCTCGGCATAAACAAACCGCTTTACAACTAAATCAACTGTATAGAATGACTAAAACACACATCTGAAACTATAGGCTGCAGCAAATCTAAGACCATGGAAATTGGCAAGAGGGAAGATGGACAGCTACTTGGATTTGGGTGAGGCAGCTTGGGCCAAGACAGAAGTAGGATTGAAGGCTGCTTCTAATACAACAATCTCCACCTTAGAAGCTGACTTCGCAAAGAAAAACAGTTCCACCATAATACAGCTCTACCCAAAACAAACAACAACAAGCTGCTTGAGTGCCAAAAAACAATATTCAAACCTTGCAGCAGCAGTAGGCAAACTCCCGAAACCTTCAATCTTTAGTCTTCATCTTCAATAGTCCAAAAAACCCAAGAACCCACCTTTCATGCACTCATGTATATGTAATCACTCAATAAAGAGCAGTTTCAAGCAATGCTTGAACTTTAGGTTAGTTACAACTTCTGTTCCCATATCTGCTGGTTATCAGCAGTGGAAACTTTTAACAATTTAATAGTGCCAGAATTCAGCAATTCTCTAATGTAATGGTATTTAGCTTCTATATGCTTAGTACGCTCATGGTAAACATGATTTTTAGACAAATGAATAGCAGATTGACTATCAGAATAAATTACAACACATTTATTAATCAAGTTTGCTTCAAATAATAACCCTTGTACCAAAATAGCATGTTTGCAAGCATCACAAATAGCAATATATTCAGATTTAGTAGTAGAAAGAGCAACAAGCGGCTGCAACTGAGATTCTTAGGAAATACAATTTCTACCAAAAGTAAATATCACTACACCATTTTGCCCCATATGCAACAGAAAATAAAACGTTGCTTAAGCTAAAATCGTGTTGCTTCGAACTTGCGCAACGTTGCAGCTGTTGCATAAAACCATGTTGCGTATACTCTATTGCTTAAAATATAGCAACAAGTTTCAAATTGTGTTGCATAAGTTTTTATCTAACGCAACGTGGGGTAAACTTGTTGCAAATGTTATGTGATATAAGATGTACTCTTTTGCATCACTACATGCGACTTCGTTGGTATGTTTTATGCAATAGAGTATACACAACGTGATTTAATGCAACGACGGTGTTGTTGTGAAAGTACTAAGCAACATAGTTTATGTAACACATTACTGCGTTGCCTTAGATTTATTCTCTGCAACACAGTTATTCTGGTTTGTTGCTATATTTTAAGCAACAGAGATATTGCAACATGTTTTTATGCAACAACTCAGTTGTTGCGCAACACTAGACACTTACACCATAAACTTCTGAAGTATTGCAAAGGATATGAAACGATGCAACAGACATTTATGCAACAGACATTTATGCAACAAAAGATCCAATTTCTTTGGATTTAAATATCCTATCCAAATACCAAAACACACCTGTTATAGATTTGGATGACAACATAATTTCAACCCAAATCTCAAAAAACACCACCTACAGATTTGGATGACAATGTTTCAATCCAAATCTAAAAAAATAATTTCTAAACAACGTAGTTAAGTTTCATCCTAAAATGACAAAGTTCACGAGTCCTCCCCTGCCGCATTCCCACCCGATTTCTCTTAAGGAGCTCGGATCCTCTCCTCGAGTCGTTTCAACATAGCTTGTGACTGTGCTTTATTTCGGGCAGCCTCTACTTGTTGTCCTCAATTGCCCGCTACATGGCTTCACCCAAAGCATATATGTCTTCACCAGAAAAGGTAGAAAGATATTTGTCAAGGAACTTGAAAGAATCCTTAGGTGAGCTGCAGACTACAAATGACACATCATGAGACGAATGACGATAATGAAACGGAACATACGATTGGCAACACTAACACTCAATCAAACCAAGCTTGCCTTTTGTTTTGTCTCAAGGCATTTGCAACTGCATGAAAAAGATCCCTTTGGTCAGAAGCTCCAATACTCCATTCTTTAAGGAAACTATCAATCTTTTTGAAGGACGGTATGCTATGATCCATAACTTTTGCATTTAACGCCAGAGTAAGGGCCTTCATATAAACATGGAACCGACTCAAAAGGTCTTCCAGTAGATTGTAAAGAGTAAAAAGGCTGAAGAAAAGTGAGAATGATTAATGAGGAGAAAAAGACAGAATTCTGGTGAAACTATAAGCTGCAACCAAGTATGCTTCTTTACATCTTCAATGGAGATGCACGCTTGTCATTTGGTTGTTGACAAAGTTTAGTTGAAATGAGTCTTGCCATCTCCAATGTCTCTTCCATATTTTCAGGCCTAATGACTAGATTGCAGATGACAGTGAAGATACATTCAAGATCTGAAAAATAAGAAATCAATAAGAAGAATTTCAGATACCAATCTGTTAAAAATGCAATATTTAACCCAAAAAAGAATCATGGAAATGTCCCTAATCAGATAAATTAAACTAAAGAAATATATAATCACTTGAGATGATACCTTTTTCAGACAGTTTTGGTGAAATCAAATCCGCAGACGCAAGCATGAGTGACGCCAAATCCAACTATCGTCTCCCCATCACTATACACTCCTCTGCTTCAACGCACAGCTTCGCAACTTCCGGCTCAGCAATCTAACAACAGAATATCCAAATTTCAAATTAAAAAAATAGAATCATATATATAAATTTCCTCCAAACGCAAAACAACAATCGAGTACGAACACAATCAGGTAAAACGTACCTCTGGACCAGCATCAGACCATGAAAGCTCGGACGACGAAGAGTGCCGGGTCTTCCTCGGAGGTCGGCACGATGGTCGTCATTATAGTCGTAGCTGACATTCAATTTCCAGTAACAAGCAAAGAACATCACTGACCTATATTTCAGCCACCACTAAAAGTCATTGGCCTTCGATTGAAAGATGATAGATTTCCACTTACCCATCGGTGGGATTTCACGTCCTTATTATACCGCTGCTGCGTTTCTTCTGTTTGTGTTTCTCCAAACCCTAACCCATATAAAGACCTATTTAAGCTTTCGAGGCTGCGGGTTGGAGCAAAAGTAGAGTTTGAGACGAGGGGTCGACGACGGAGGGGTGCCATGTGTTAAGGTTTGGAGGACTAAAGAGACGATGAGGTTGGGCGTCTAGGAAGGTGGATGGACAAAGGTTAAGGTTTGTTTGATGAATGGTCGGCTGAAATGTTTGGTCAACTCAAAAGTTTGGTCAATTAAAATGTTTGGGGTGGAGATATGGACTTTAAATTCAATTGAAAATTGAAAATTTTAGTTATTGCGCTTCTTATTTCGTTTCCCCCCCATAATTAACCCTTAGTATCTCAATATTGTCCAATTTAATACTAAGTATGAACTAATAAGTGGTCCAAGTAACTATTACGTAAAATTAACATAGGATCATTAGTGATCTAATATTTAATTAATATCAATATTATACACATTTAATATGGTATATATACACTATACAAAAACATGGTATATATACACTCAGGAGGGTCATAGCCTATATTATCCTTAACACTACCTTAACATTGTCGGATGTCTATACTTGTCATTGATATTGTGACGAACCAACCATAAACCTTAACATTGCCCTTAATTTAGATTGACAGTAACTTATTTATGTTCCAACTATTAAATCATAACATCGCCCGTATGTCTATACTTGTCATTGATATTGCTTGTGATGGTTTATGATGTGATTTGAATATGTTAGATGATTTCAAGGGTAATTCATGCTTGTACTACTCTTAATCAAGATCACAACTTTATGTACTTATGATCTAACTACTATGTCATAACATAACTCTTATGTATATTTAAGAACACATGATGTACAACTGTCTTTGGTAGAATTTGTGATGGTTTATAAGGTGATTTAAATGTGTTAGATGATTTCAAATGAAATTTATTAGTGCATTACCCTTTAGTTAAATCACAACCTTATGTAATTGTGATCTAACCATTAATTCATAACACTTACTATTAATTAAACCTTATGACTCATATTAATTGAACATGATACATACATGATACATTTGCTATTAGTACTTTGCTAACTCATATTAGTGCATTATTGTCAAACCAAGTTTAATCGAACAACCATATACATTTGATCAATATAATTCACACAACTCATAACATAAAAAACCTTATGTACAACCTTATGCATTTGTGACATATGTATCATTATCTTAACCCTTTTCTATATCTTATGTTCCATCTTATGCATTTGATCAATCTAATTCAATCTTATGCATGAATTGAAGGCTAGCCCTCATTAGTGCATTAACAACCTCATGCATTTGATCAATCTAATTCAATCAACTCATAACATAACTACTCTTATGTTCCACTTTATGCATTTGTGATTCTTGCCTTCAACTCATAACATTACTTCTCTTATGTTCCACCTTATGCATTTGTCATCTTGCCTTCAACTCATGAACATGCATTGTTAGATGTAACAATTGTCATTAGTGCATAACCCTCTCATGCATTGTTTGATCTAACAATAACTTGTAACATAACATCACATAACCCTTATGTATTGTTTGATCACTCAATTAAATCATAGCATAAATTGCATAACACTCTCATAACCCTCAAAACCCTCGTAACTCTCGTAACCCTCACTTTTGTAATATAAAACCCCGCGTTGCATATCTGCATATTGCATTATCTTTGGCGGGAACCCAAATGAAAATTTTGGGACTAAATTTTACATTTGATGTTCCCTGAAATGGCATATATTTGGCAAAACGTCTTTGGACAGATCGAGCAGGAGTTCAAGGAGAGTTCAAGCGGACACTGGAACTTATGAACAGCGTGGAGCATACGCAAGGATGCAATCGAAAGGTTATAAAAGATCGAAGATCTTTTCAGATGAAGTCAGCCAGCAAAGATTTAGAAATTTAGATATTCAAACGAATATCTTCTCAAAGGCGGCTTGGCTGACTTGTCGAGGAAGTAATCTCATGATCTTCCTAAAAGATTGGTTTAAAGATACACATCGAATATTTAGGAATATTTCCAAAATATTTGATGAGGATATCTAGAACAGATTTGGATATCTCCCATGCATATAAAAAGAATGCTAGGGCGTCCACATCTGTATCGCTTTCAGAGAGAAATACACACAAGTGCATATTACCGATCGCAGAAGAAGAGAGCGACGGCCGACTGTCTTTCCCCACTGGAAAAACATCGACGCTGATACAGTCTGTGTAATGTGATGTTCAGACTGTCTGTGGTTAATCTTACCGCTGCACACACCAATGACCACTGCTGGCTTTCGAGAGAAAGCAACCGAACTTCAGGAGAAGATCGAGCACACTTGGATGGAAGGTTCGGGCAAAGGGGATCGAGGTGAACCGTGGTAAACCGAGATTGCATATCTGAGAGACGGAGTGATATAGGCTAGGCAATTACAAATGAGGAGTTGTGTAAGCGTAAGTCCATTTGTAAGCTCTATACTCGTAATAAAGATTTGTGACCCTTTAGGGTGTGGGAAGCTCCCCAGAGTAGGTGAAGCCAAACTGGGTATCATATTGTGTGTGCTCCTATTTTGTTCTATTTGTGGTACTATTTGCAAAGGTGTTCAATAATTGTCTGAACACAACCTCGAAGAGTAGCTTGAACAGATAACAGTATTTCAATTGGTATCAGAGCAAAGACTCGACACACTGAGTGGGATCTTAGCACTGTTCAAGATGACTTTGAAGGAAGGACAAAGCACAACCAGACCCCCGCTTCTTAAAAGTTCAAACTACGCGTCATGGAAGCCCAAGATGAAGTCTTTTCTGAAATCTCTCGATGAAAAGGCTTGGAAGGAAGTCTTGATTGGATGGACTCAACCCATGATGGAAAATCTCACTGGAGAACCTGTCCCTAAACCAGAAGCTCTATGGGATGATGTGGATGAAAAAGCATCCATCGGAAACTCAAAGGCTATGAATGCAATCTTTTCCGGAGTGGATGAGAATGTACTGAAGCTGATCATAAATTATGAAGTCGCAAAGGAAGCTTGGGATATTCTCCAAACAGCTTATGAGGGCACAGACAAAGTAGACAATTCGCGAATGCAGATTGTGACAACAAAGTTTGAGGATATGAAGATGAAGGACAGTGAGACCATACCTGAGTTTAATGCAAGAGTTCTAGATCTGTCCAACGAGGCTGCTGCACTGGGAAAACCCATTGATGGAGAAAGAATGGCCATCAAAGTGTTAAGATCGCTCCCTCCGAGATTTGCCATGAAAGTCACTACCATTGAGGAGATGCATGATATCTCAACTTTAAAACTGGACGAACTCATGGGTTCACTCAGAACTTATGAGATGAATCACGAGGTCCAATCCAGAGAGATGAAAGGAATTGCTCTAAGAGCTTAGTTGTCCGAAGACATGCCTGAGTCTGACTACACCACTGAGCAACTGGCGATGATGGCTCAAAATTTTGGCAGGATGATCCGAAAAATCAACAGACGTGGCCCTGGGTAAGCTCAGTCATCCTCGAGCAACTTCCGTAACTGGAAAACAGGCAAGACAAGGACCAATGAAAAGAGGTAGGACTCTTCGGAAAAAGGGATAGAGATTCAGTGCCATGAAT
The DNA here is from genome assembly GCA_033675215.1 of Rhodiola kirilowii. NCBI lineage: Eukaryota > Viridiplantae > Streptophyta > Magnoliopsida > Saxifragales > Crassulaceae > Rhodiola > Rhodiola kirilowii. The sequence goes on along the minus strand of CM066194.1, from coordinate 29,126,858 downwards.
GCAGGAGATTCGGTCACATCCAGGCAGAATGCGCTAGCACTCTCAAGAAGAAAAAGGCAATGGTTGCGAATCTCAGCGATAGTGAGTCAGATGATGAGGAGAAAGGCAATGAAACTACCAACTTTGTTGCATTTTTCGCAACCGTAGGAGAATGCAGTAAAACCAGTGAAAGCATGCCACCTCAGTTGGAACACCCAACAGACAACTCCTCAGATAGTGATGATAAAGAACTCATGCAGGATACTCTGGCCGAAACTTACCAAGACTTATATGAGAAGTGGCTGCTGGTGATCAACCTCAACAAGAAGCTCAACGACACAGTTGCCAGCATGACTGTCGAAAAGGACAAAGTATGGCAGGAGGTCGAGATACTGGTTACACAGAAGGTGGAACTCCAAGGTATGGTTGATTTGCTCAATACTCAACATACTGAAATGAAACAGGAAGGTCATGTCTGCTGACTCAGAAAACGAAACTCTTGGGTACTATCTCTTTGCTAAATATTGACATGGAGAAAGATCGTGAGACTCATCCAGTAGGCATGTCGGGCTTAAGGAAAACTATTACAGATCTAAAACGGAAGGAAGTGTTCCTCTTAAAGAAAGTAGAGTCGCTGGAGCTTCAGCTAGAATCTGAAAGAATGAACCACTTAACCACCGGGAAGGAGCTCAAGCAGCTCAAACAGTCGGTAAGGATGTTGAACTCTGGTTCTAAGAATTTAAACGAGATTCTCAGGTCTCAGAGAATGGAGTCCAAACATCGAGGTCTGGGGTTCACGGGAGAAGGTAGCTCAAAGGGTACAACCTTTACTAAAGCGAAACCAGTTGCTGAACGGTACCCCCTGGACAGAAGGTAAATCACTACCAAGGAACAACTCTGGCCAAGCAGAACAAAGACTCTCGCACATGCTGGTACTGCTACCAGGTGGGACACATCAAACCTAAGTGTCGGCTATTTCTCGCTGAACGAAGGGCCTTTCAACAAAGGACCAAACCTCGACTGAAACAGGTCTGGGTACCAAAGACAGGCAAGACCGTGTGCATGGTTGCGTTCAGCTCATCGAGCCACATGGAAGAAGATCGTTGGTACTTCGACAGTGGTTGCTCCACCCATATGACAGGTAACTCCAATAATCTTACACATATTCAACCTGTTAAGAAAAAGCAGTTTGTCACTTTCAGAGATGGAGGAAAGGGTCAGGTGATCGGCTATGGGACATTGAAGGTTTCGGATCTCCCTGTACTCAAGGATACTCTCCTGGTTGAAGGATTGAAGGTGAACCTAATCAGTATCAGTCAACTGTGCAATGGCAGACACCATGTGCAATTCACCCATGACGCATGTCATGTTTTGGACAAGGAAGGGGGCACATTGATGAAAGGAAGCAGGGCAGCCAACAATTGCTACCTCATAGGTTCTGGTGGAACACTTGCTGCATCAGCTTGTCTAACGAGTCAAGCAGACAAGATGACCTTATGGCATAGGCGCTTGGGCCATCTGAATCTCAAGACCTTGAAGAAGCTCGCCTCAGCTGGACTTATCCGAGGAATGCCCACTGTGAAGGGTAATGTAGATGTACTCTGTGGAGAATGCCAAATTGGGAAACAGACAAAGGCTTCGCATCCCAAAACCTCCCAGATCAGTACCAGCAGACAGTTGGAACTGATCCATGTGGATCTGATGGGGCTGATGCAGGTTGAGAGCTATGGCGGTAAGAAATATGTTCTAGTGTGTGTGGACAACTATACCAAATTTACCTGTACTAGTTTTCTTCGAGACAAGACTGAGGCGGCTCAACAATTCATTCAGCTTGCCACGTTACTTCAAAGAGAGAGGGAGGACAAAGGAGAACACCTGGTGAGTATTAGGAGTGCCAACGACACAAAGTTCAAGAATACCACTTTGGCCACCTACTGTGCAGAACACAGAATTGCCCATCAGTTCGCATCTGTCATCACACCCCAGCAGAATGGAGTCGTGGAACGCAAAAATTGTACGATTCAGGAGATGGCTTGCATCATGATTCATGCCAAGAAGGTTCCTCTGAAGTTCTGGTCAGAAGCTATGAATACGGTGTGTCACATCATAAATTGTGTGACGATACGCATTGGAATGGATATGACCTGCTATGAACTTTGGAAAGGAAAGACGCCCACTATCAAGTACTTTTCACATCTTTGGGAGTGAGTGCTACATCCTGAATGACCGTGAGTACCGACAGAAGCTGGATCCGAAGAGTGATGAGGGGTTCTTTCTAGGATATTCCTCGAACAGTCAAGCATATCGTGTGTTTAACAAATGCACAGGATCTGTCATGGAGTCAGTCAATGTCAAGGTGAAGGATGAAGTGATTGAGACGACTATCTCAGATGATGCTGACGAACGAGTTGGAACAGCACCTGAAACACCACCTTCGTCTCAGCCAACTGACACAGATCCGTCAGGTGAAGTTTCATCAGCGGCCAATCCTAATGCCATCCCTTCATCAGACGAGACTGACGGCGTCAATCACCAAGAGGTCATTTCTATGCTACAACCCTCTCGACGAATTGCTAGGGATCATCCAATCACAGAGGTTATTGGAACTCCAAGTGCTAAGGACTCCCGGGAAGCAGATCAACTTCAGAGACCTAGCTGCCTGCTCATGCTTTCTGTCTACTATAGAGCCGAAGAATGTAAAGGAAGCACTGCTCGATGAGTATTAGGTCCCAGCCATGCAGGAAGAACTGGAAGAGTTTGCTCGTAATGATGTCTGTGACTTAGTTCCAAGGCCTGATGGTGTGAATGTCATCGGCACAAAATGGATTTTCAAGAACAAGTTAGACGCCTCAGGAAATATCACAAGAAACAAGGCTCGCCTGGTGACACAAGGCTATACCCAGATAGAAGGGATCGAATTTGACGAGACCTTTGCCCCTGTCGCACAGCTTGAAGCCATTCGCCTGCTTCTTGCTCTGGCATGTCACTTAAAGTTTTGGCTGTTCCAGATGGATGTTAAGAGTGTGTTCCGGAACGGATTTCTAAATGAGGAAGTCTATGTGGCTCAGCCGAAAGGATTTGAGGATCCACATCACCCTACTCATGTGTATCGCTTGAAGAAGGCAATGTACGGTCTCAAGCAAGCACCCCGTGCATGGTATGAGCGTCTCACTGTGTTTATCATTGACCATGGATATGTGCGAGGGAGAGTGGACAAGACCCTGTTCGTGAAGCACACAAGGTCAGATTTTATTATCGCACAAATCTTTGTTGACGATATAGTGTTCGGGTCTAACACCCAGAAGCTAGTGGATCAGTTTGTGGAATAGATGCAGAGAGAGTTCAAGATGAGCATGGTTGGAGAGATGAACTACTTTCTTGGACTCCAGGTGATACAGAAGCATGTTGGCATCTTCATCTCACAGAGCAAGTATGCCAAGAATCTGATAAAGAAATTTGATCTTGAGAAGGCAAGTCACAAAAGAACACCAGCCGCTACACACTTGAAGATTACTAAAGACGATGCGGGAACAAAGGTCGACCACACAATGTACAGGAGTATGATTGGAAGTCTCTTGTATTTGACAGCCAGCAGACCTGATATACCGTATACGGTAGGCGTATGTGCAAGGTACTAGGCGGATCCGAAAGAAAGTCATCTTCTGCAAGTAAAGAGGATTATAAAGTATGTATGTGGAACTGTTGACTTTGGGATCTGGTACACCAAGGACACCAACCCATACCTGGTTGGCTACTGCGACGCTGACTGGGAAGGAAACGCTGAAGATCAGAAGAGCACGTCTAGAGGTTGTTTCTTCTTGGGGAACAACTTGGTCTCCTGGTTTAGCAAAAAGCAAAATGGCATCTCGCTCTCGACGGCCGAAGCGGAGTATATTGATGCAGGAAGTTGTTGCACTCAACTGCTATAAATGAAGCAAATGTTGTCTGAATACGGAGTGGAACAGAAGGAGATGACCTTGTACTGTGACAATATGAGTGCAATCAGCATCTCCAAAAATCCAGTACAGCACTCCAGAATGAAGCACATTGACATCAGACATCACTTTATCAGAGAACTGGTTGAACAGAAGGTGGTGATCCTAAAGCATGTGACAACAGACAAACAATTGGTAGATATCTTCACCAAACCGCTAGATGCTGCACAGTTTGAGACCCTCAGATCCTCCTTGGGTCTGTGTGTTGCAAGAACTAAGTATTCCAGGCAGTGGTCAGTCATAGGTGAAACTCCAGCAAAACAGTTGGACTGATCACTTAAGGAAGGGAGCTGGAACAGAAGGTGCATTTTAAAAGGGTGAATATTTTTAAAGATTTTTGAAGATTTGTTCGTGCCGTTATGAGGAAAGAGAGGATATTATCGAAGACATTTTTGGGAAGTTGAAAAGGCCGACCTTAATTTGAAAATCAAATCTGTTTCATCTGCTTTCTCACTCTCTCCCAAACCCTAGAACGGCAACCTGCTGTGAAATCTCTCGTTTCTTCATCTGTTCGACAACGATGGTGAACACCAGAAAAACCTCCAAGTCCATTGCCAATACTTCTTGAGAAACAAAGAAGGCAGACATGAAATCATCCAAAGCCTTGGCGGCAAAGCCTCAAATCTCAAATCGAAGATGCCAAAGATGCCGAAGGAGAAAAAGGCGCCTCCTTTAGATGCTGAAACTGCAACAATCTCTACTGTCAAAGTATCCGATGGAATAGTGGTTCCAACAAACCCTAAAGTTAGGGTGGTGGAGAAGAAAGGACCAGAACCTGCTGCAAAGCAGAAGGTGATGCCCTCGCAAGCTGCGGTGGGGACTCCTAATCCAATCGATGCTAGTTCGACATCAACAAGTCGCATTCCTCCACCGGCTGTGCCCCAATCTGAGGTAATCTCAAACCGTAATGTTCCGGTTGTTATTTCTGTGCCTAAGAAAGATGCGGCTATTGGAAATAAGGAGGTTGAAAATGGAGTGAAAATAGTGGATGATAAAAATGGTGAAGCCAGTAGGCCTGTAGTTAGTGAGGTTGAGGTTGGCGTTGTAGAAGAAGGGGATTCTAGCAAGTTTGTATCTAAGGTTGCCGCTGGCTCAAAAGTGTAAAGGGAGAAGATTCATGCTTCAGGATATGTGCATCCATCCGGTCTTCGCCGGAAACTTGGTAGGCGTCGAATAGACTCTCCAAGGAAGTATCTTGCTCAGATTAGTGCTGTTAGAGGTCATCTCATTGCAATGTCAGATGAGGAGACAGAACAGTTTCTTGAGTCTTCGGGTAAGAGGAAGGTCGTTATTGATGAAGGTTCTGAGGATGGTTCTAGTGAAAAGCATGAAGGTTCAGGGGGTGAACATCATGGAAGGCAACGTGATACTGTGGCCGAGGAGTCTGATCCATCAGAGAAGGATGATGAATTGGATGATGTTTACAAGGGCATTGATGATGTCGTTAATAATCTGCAAAAGGAGGAGGTTTCAGTTCCTATTATGGCGAGGACAGATCAGTCTTCAGAAACCCAGGCTGTAAGGGTTGAAGAATGTGAACCTGCCAATAATTCAGAAGCTGCAAAGGAGGCAAGTGTGCCAGGAAATGATGTATCAGGCTGTCAGCAGGGAGTTGAGACAGTCGTACCTCAAAAGAACCCTGTTTCAGAGGCGGTGTCAGTTAAAGAGTCAGTCGAAGTTCCAGTCAGTGGACAAGGTGGAGTTTGTGATGATGATCAGGTGAAGGATACCCGTGTGGAGATGAATCCCCCAGCTTGTTCTAATACTGAGATGGAGGATGCTACTCAGGCTGTCACCTTATCAGATACCCTTTCGGAGGATGCTCATGATTCTGTCCCTCTTGCTGAACTCAAGAAAGCAAAGAAGGACAAAGGGAAGACAAAGATTTCAGTTGAAAGCCATGCCATGACGGACTCTGCCTGGGATGTAGAGGGGAGCTAGGCTGCAGGGGGGCAAATGGAGCCAAAAAGAGAAAGCGTGAAGCCCCTTCATGTGTTACAGAAGATTCTCCAGCCGGAATTGTCAAGAAAGGCATTTGGTTCGTGAACAAAGATGCTGCAAGGAAGTGGAGGTATGTTCTGAAAGGAAAATAATACCTGAGAGAATTTTTGATGAGGCACGGTACAAGGGAAAGGAAGTGGTCCATATTCTGAAACAATCATGCCTGATCTGGACCTTAACTAAGTGCAAACCTTTCAGCGAACAACTGGTTCGAGAAGCTATTGCAAACCTTCCCCCTCCGTTTGGTGTTGTTGGGAACCCAGAATATGGAGTGTTTCATGTTTGAGGAAGGAGAATTGAAATTGATCCAGATCTCATCTGCAAGTACTTCCAGATGGATGACCCAGAGGAAGATGAGGAAGAACAAGATTATGATAAGATTGAGGACACTATAACTGCGGGCACGGTCCCATGGTGGCCCGAGACTGTTGTTCCTACAGCTCACCTGTCAACGTTCTATTCAATGTTGTTCTTCATAGCTGTGTTCAACTGGAAGCCTTCTTCTCACCACTCCACGGTCAGCCGAGATGTGGCTCAACTGATATACCAGATTGGGAACAAGATGTTATTCAATCTGGGGAGAGTCATGTTCAAACAGATTGCTGAGCACGCTACCTCAAAACGTTCTCTCCACCAGATCTGTTTCCCATCTCTCATATATGAATTGATCATCCATCAAGCTCCAGAACTGAAGACACCAAATGACCATCTCTCCAAGCCCCTGCAGAAGTTCACTGTTGACCACAAGCTCTTCAAAGGTCACCATGTGAATGACCTCAAGGAACCGGGACATCAATGGAAGGACCTCCGAGAGACGTCAAGGCGAGGGGGAGCTAAGATGGGTCATGATGAGAGGAACAAGCTGATCAAGGATCTGGATATCATCATTGCAGCAGACAAAGAGCAACGCAAGCGCATTAACAAGCTGGCTCGTGCACTCCGCTACCCGAGCGACGATGAAGATGATGATGCAGAGTCTGATGGTGATTCTAATAATGGGTCGTCTGCTTAAAGGTCCATGACTTCAAACTCTCTGAACTGTGTTTTGGTTGAACTTTCGTACTGTTTGGTGCTTGTTTTGGCACATTTTGTTTGACTGTTCCAACTCGATTGGACCCCCCTTGCCAGTTTGTGGCAAAAAGGGGAGTATTTTTTTAGGACAAATTTTGTTCCCTCAAGTGTGTCTAAAGGCTAGATAGATAGATAGTTAGATATAGTAGATTTGGTTTTGCCAAAATTCCAAGGGGGAGATTGATGTTCCCTTGAATGGCATATATTTGGCAAAACGTCTTTAGACAGTTCGAGCAGGAGTTCAAGGAGAGTTCAAGCGTACACTGGAACTTATGAACAGCGTGGAGCAGACGCAAGGATGCAACCGAAAGGTTATAAAAGATCAAAGATCTTTTCGGATGAAGTTGGCCAGCAAAGATTTAGAAATTCAGATATTCAAACGAATATCTTCTCAAAGGTGGCTTGGATGACTTGTCGAGGAAGTAATCTCGTGATCTTCCTAAAAGATTGGTTTAAAGATACACATCGAATATTTTGGAATATTTCCTAAATATTCGATGAGGATATCTGGAAAAGATTTGGATTTCTCCCATGCATATAAAAAGAATGCTAGGGCATCCACATCTGTATCGCTTTCAGAGAGAAATACACACGAGTGCGTATTACCGATTGGAGAAGAAGAGAGGGACGGCTGACTGTCTTTCCCCACTGGAAAAACATCAGCGTTGATACAGTCTGTGCAGTGTGCTGTTCAGATTGTCTGTGGCCGCTGCACACACCAGTGACCACTACTGGCTTTCGAGAGAAAGCAACCGAACTTTAGGAGAAGATTGACCACGCTCGGATGGAAGGTTCGGGCAAAGGGGATTGAGGTGAATCTCGGTGAACCGAGATTGCAAATCTGAGAGACGGAGTGATAGAGGCTAGGCAATTACAAATGAGGAGTTGTGTACGCGTAAGTCCACTTGTAAGCTCTATACTCGTAATAAAGATTTGTGACCCTTTAGGGTGTGGGAAGCCCCCCAGAGTAGGCAAAGCCGAACTGGGTATCATATTGTGTGTACTCCTATTTTGTTCTGTTTGCGGTACTGTTTGCAAAGGTGTTCAACAACTGTCAGAACACAACCTCGAAGAGTAGCTTGAACAGATAGCAGTATTTCAACATTTTCCCACCTAATTTCCATACCCAAATCTTCCAAATTTTGCCTCCAAAATTGACTATTTACTTTATGCAACGACAATAGATAATGTCAGAACCTAAATGAAAATTTTGGATCTAAATTTTAATTCCCTCCTTTTCTAACGTTTGCCTCCCATAAACTTTTTTTTGCCTTACGCAACGACATCGCGTAGTTATGTTGAAATAGAGTTGGCGGGAGCCCAAAAATCAAATTTTGTGCATAATTTTCATTCCCTCGCTTCCTAAATTTTGCCTCCCAAATTGAAAATAGTCTTACACAACGAAAACAGAAAATTGCGTTGCATTGGATGAAATAATAACCCCTTAACATATGATCACCATTGATCGTCATCGGCATCATCCTCCTCATTAGAATAATCATCCTTTTCATCCTAAAGTTCGGCATCTTCATGATCATGTACATCATCTTCTTCATATTCATCATCTTCTTCATATTCACAATCATCCTGTTCTTCATATTCATATTCATCCCCTTCTTCATATTCTTTGTAGTTTCCGATCTCGTTCCTCAGTCACAAATTTAACACCATTTACATCACATTGTGAATAACAAGTGTGAGGTTGAGGCTGATATGACAAGTAATGGAGCATTGGATTATATCTTGGATGCCATGCTTCTTGCATTGCACCCATCTGTTGGAAAGCACCGATAAGTGTTTATAATTGTTTAAGCCAAAGGAAGAAGCACCAACAGAGTTTATATAGACAATATGACAAAAGAGAAAATTGATGAGAGCATACCCAATTTTGAAAATATTAGATGAAGTGTTTAATTCGAATGTCATCGCCACAATTAAGGAAACATTCAGGAAGTGTTTAATTCGAATGTCATCGCCAAAATACGGGAGGAAGTGGTTGAGGCTCAGGTAGGAGCAAATATGGATCTCTTTGTGTGCAGGGAATCGAAAATGAGTCATGGGAAATTAAATCAACAGTACAGGATTTTACAAACATTCAAACTTTATGCAACGTGTCCGTACGATTCTTGTTGCGTAAGTCAAAGGTAGCTCAACAACCGCCTTCAATGTTGTACGAGGTTCATAATTTACGTCCTTTGAAAATAAATGAGACACTTAAGCAACAAAAACATACTATTCAAACCACGGTTGTTGCATAGGATATCGAACGTAACACACGTGTTCTTGTTGCTTTTGAAGGCATTGCATAGGAACTCTTACGCAACGCGCGACCATTTGTCACTTTAGAGTATGTTGCATTGTGTTACTTATGCAACGTATGTTCATATGCTGCTTTGAGGTCATTGCATAATGCACTTAAGCAACGTAAAATGGCATGCTGTGTAACTACATGTTGCCTAGGTGGTCTTACGCAACGAGGGAGACGACGGATGCTTTTGATACGTGGCATTAGGTGTCTTACGCAACGGGTAACATAAGCAATAGAAGGCACGTGTTGCTATAGGCTTTATGCAACGTGTCGTTTGCAACGGCGTTCCATGTCTTGTTGCATATGAGGCAAAATGGTGTAGTGTATATATGCATTATTTGATTTTCTAGAATCTCTATCACTTGAAAAATCAACATCAACATATTCAATTAAATCAGGCACATGCATCCTTTTTCCAACACAAGGCCAACGCATGGCGTACTAGATATATAAGTAAGAACATATTTCAGGGCATGACAATGTTCAAAACCTGGATTAGACATAAATCTACTAAGCATCGACATGACATAAGATAGATCATGCCTAATACTTATCATAGCATACATTATTGAACCAATAACATTTGCATAAGGAACAAGCTGCATTTTAATCAGTTCAGATTCATTTTTGGGACACTAAGACTTGCTTAAAGCAATATGGGCAGTAGTAAATTTGCACAGATTTACAAGACATACTGTAAAACTTAGCAGACAGCTTCTCTAAATATGGGTTTTGGTGTAGTTTTAGCCAGCTTTTATTTCTATCTCTATCGTTAATCATGCCCAAAATTTTCTTAGCATTGTTGATAAGTGGAGTTTTCGACTTATTATTCGCCTCATTTCATTACAGCTTTGTTAAGTTTTTGGCATTATTTTGATATCATTTCACCCTTATCCCTATATTTCAGGTACAAAACGACTCTCCATCAAAGTCAAGCCCTCAAAAGACCAAGTTTGCACAAAATGTTAAAAATTCGGGAAGAATTGAGCACTTTTGAGTCGTACTCAGCCGAGTACGAATTTGGTTCCTGGTGTACTCGCCCGAGTACAATCATCAGAAGCCAAGGCAAGTTAGTTTGAGGCTCGTACTCGCTCGAGTACCAACTTCCCTAAGGACATCATTTTAGTCTGAGCATCGTACTCGCTCGAGTACAAATACATACTCGCCCGAGTACCAGCTTCCCGTGCACCATCGCACTCTGACAGATGCTCGTCGTTAGAGCAAATGTGCAAAAGTTAATTTATAAGTCCACTACTTGAGACCTCACTATTGGGTAGTAAAGCGGTAAGTAGGGGTCGAACCCAAGGGAATTGGTGGATAGTTGTTCTTTGAGGAATTTGTACAGAAATGTAAGTGCGATTGGGGTTGATTGTGGTTTTAGTACTGAAAAGTAAATTACTGAAAAGTAAAGAAAGTAAATACTGAACTGAAAGTAAATACTGAAAAGTAAATTGCTGGAACAGTCGAATTCAATATCAACTGATCAATATACTTTTGGTACTGGCCGCACGCTATAAGCGTAATGCGTACCAAAGATATATTGGGTTAATATTGAAAGCGTCTGTAGTAAGCGTACTGAAAGGAAATGACTAAAAAGTAAATGACTGAAAAGTAAATGACTTAAAAGTAAATGTGCGAAAAGTAAAGTACTGAAAGTAAATGTACCGAAAGTAAACAGTTGATAATAGGACTGAAAGTAAAGTGACAGGTTGTGAATTGATTAATGGAAAGATTCGGTTTCAGGGGCCTTGTATCATAGTCCGTTCATCATCGACCTCTAATGATCGTTCTAAGTGTTCAAAGATGTATCAAGGCCATTTCTAGCACTCGACTTGCCACATCGTCTAGTCCTTTTCAAGACATAGAACACTTATTCTATTTGGGCTAATTCCTCCTTTCGAAGTATCTTAGCTTATGTGCATCCATTTGATCAATCATTTCTGATCAACCAAATGGTGTTTAAAAGAAGTTGAACTCCACAGAAAAGCTGTGCTCTTTCGAACCTCCACTTAACCACGTATGTTCACGAACCCCATGGAAGAGCTTTGCTCTTTCGAGCTTCCACTCAACCAATAGTGTTCTAACCTATTATATGGCACATAGAACAAGTTTTGACCACAATAGAAGCACTAATAAAAGGGTCTAAAACGTTTTATGATACAAGCACACCCCTTCAACCGAATGAAGAGTTTAGCTACGATTATCCATGGAAGAGGATATCATAGCTAAGTGCTTAAAAGTAAATGGTTTTGAAATCAAAGACAAGGAAAATAACAAAGAGGGTTTCGGTTTTGAAAGACAAGAAAGTAAAGAGGAGAATACTCAAGAACCAATAGGAGTAAACTCAAGAACAACAAGAGTACTCAAGAACCAACAAGAGTACTCTAGAACAAACTTGGAGCTTTCAATATCAAAGTAAAGTGTTTACAAGGATTGTGCCTAAAATCTAGAGAGATTTTCTACAAGGACTAGAGAATGTGGAACATGTGACTCAAACTAGGACTATGGGACATTGAACAAAGGAGAGGGGATGTTGTATTTATAGGCAAGGGGGGGGAGGAGGTCCAACCACATGGCAAAGGGGGAGAGCTCCTCCCAAAGCCGCCGGCCAAGTGGCATCATCCCAAGCAAAGCCGCCGGCCATGAGGTGGAAGAGGAAGTGAGTGGGTTGTGAAATTTGTTTCTCAAAAGCCATCGGTTCTCCCACCATCTCCGGTTAGACCTTGGTTGCATCATGGTTGCTTCTTGGTTGCAATCAAAAGACAAGGCACAAGCCTTGCACATGGGTGGCTAGACTTGGCATTCACTTGAGTTCTTGATCTTTGTTGAGGTTTGGAACAAGTCATTGGGACATGTTTGAGTGATTCCACGTTGGGTTCATGAAGGTTGTAAAGCCGGAATCTGGTCGTGGCCTGGAATGACTTGTAATCCATTTTTAGCTTTAAGAACTCCTTTTTAGCTCATTTCATCTCTAATCCTCGAAATAGCCTGTAGAACAAAAGTGAAACTAACAAGTAAAAGTTGTTAAGACAAGGCATCTAATTTGGTGGGTTTAACTGTCTTGATGAATGATATAAATATGGTCCATCAAATCACCCCACACTTATACTTGTTCGTCCCGAACAATGCTATTTAAAAGAGGCACGCACAATCCAAGTAAAAACTTTAAATAAGAAAGTGAGAATGTGGGACTAGATTTATCCTATTCATGCAATACTTATTTGTTACCAATCTAAACCGTGTAAATACTTAGAAGAAACTTGATACTTGTACCTTCGAGCTGAGATGCAAATTAATTCGGATGATTCGGGAGATAGCCCTTTTCAGGCTCCTGGACTGCATTCTCGGGACCGACTCGCACTATATGGTTTTCTTGTAGCTTTCTCTAGCACATGATTTGGTTCGGGTTTCAATGATCTGAGCTCTTTGATTTCCTGTTGATGAGGGACAGCTTTTGAAGTGATTTGGCCTTCGGCCTTCGATTTTGAATTGGAGTTTCTTCACTTTTGTTCGGTTAAAACCTTCACAATTTTGGGCCTCCGGCCTTTGATTTGCTTCTTCGAGCTTTGCTTCTTTGTGACTTGCTTGTCCACTTTCTCAACCTTTTCGGAGGTCCAATCATCGCCCGAGAGCATATGGAAATACCTCCCTGCTCTTATCATCCTCACCGTTTCACGCGGGTCAAGATTAGGGTTGCTCATCTATTATCCCGGCTACTAGGACTAGAGATAGGATGGTTTGATTCTCGTCCCGCCTCTTCCATAAACGCTGCATGGCGGAGATGACTCTAATCTCCATTGAAACCCGAAGTGAAGCCTCCACTGACTTTGTAAACCATATAGTGAAATTCGATCCTTCGAGTGCTTGCCAAGCCTCTCTAGGGCATTTTATATCAACTCCACATCCCCTGTATATCTCAACACAAAGGGACAAATGAGAAGTTACATCCTAAGTTTTTATACGGTTGAGATTTCACAAGGTAAATGCATGAATTTAGATCTATCTTTTTCACATTCTCAAGTTCATATTTTCAAAAAGATAATATTAAGGGAAAAGGAAAAAAGAAAGCATGTTAATTAACTATGTACAAAGGCGGTTCTCACCCCACACTTTTGAACGAAGGCGTGCCTCACAGCACGACTTAGTTCAAAAGTCAATTGCAAGCAAATATATACAGGAAAGGTGAGAATGACTTAAGGCAAAAACTAAATGACATAAAATAAAATGACTGAAAGTAAGATAAATGTCGGGTTACCTCCCGACCAGTGCCTTTGTTTAACATCGTTAGCTCGACGATACCTCACTCCTGGATCATAAGTTTGGGTCCCATGGGTGGCTCAGGTCAAAGCTCTGTGTTGTCAAGTTGACCTCGCCATGGTAGTGTTTGATTCGCTGCCCATTCACATTGAATCGGCTTCCATTCTCCATGCTTTCCTACTCAAGCATCCCATGGTTGAATACCTTAGTCACGGTATAAGGACCGGTCCATCTTGATTTTAGTTTGCCGGGCATCAACTTCAACCGTAAGGAGAAGAGTAGTACTTGTTGTCCTTCCTCAAATGAGCGCCGGAGGATGAATTTATCATGATATAATTTTGTCCGCGCCTTATAGTCTGTTTGCCCTTCATAGGCCTCAAGCCGCAACTCCTCAAGTTCACACAGATTAAGCTTCCTATCCAGTCCGGCAGCCTTTAAATCTGGATTGCAATGCTTGAGCGCCCAATAGGCTTTATGTTCTAATTCCACCGGAAGGTGGCATGCCTTCCCATAAACAATCCTAAATGGGGAGGTCCCAATTGGCATCTTGTATGCCGTCCGATAAGCCCAAAGAGCTTCATCCAGCCTTTGACTCCAATCTTTCCTCGCCGGCTTCAGCATCTTTTCTAGAATACCTTTGATTTCGCGGTTGGAGATCTCCGCTTGACCATTGCTTTGGGGATGATATGTCGTGGACGTCCGGTGGTGGACATGGTAGTGTTTTAAGGTGGCAGCCATTATGCGGTTGCAAAAATAAGTTCCTTGGTCGCTGATTATGGCCTTGGGTACTCCGTACCTACAAAACAGGTTAGTGCGCAAAAAATCTATGATAGTCTGTTAGTTTTATGGCATGTAGTTTGGCAAAACTTAGAATAGTTGTTCTAGCTGATGTTCTAGACTAGGTGAGACAACTGTCCCTGGAACAAGTTGAAACAGAAGAAGTGTTTCCTAATTCAGTATAGGAAACCTAGCCGACCGTTGGAAGATCAAGGCGGTTGCTCATCAGTGGACAGAAGATGGAAGTTTCCAAATTTCAGATTTGGAAACTTATCCCAGCCGACGTAGCACAACTTCGCTTGAGGATATTTCCGAGATCAGATTTGGCAAGTCGATGCATATGCATATCAAAGTCGGTTAGGAGGTTGCGTGCGCATAAGGCTATCTTAGCTATGAAGATAATCGAAGATTGCCTAATCAAGATTGAAGATATATTTTGGAAGATTATCTACAAAGATATGCGCAAAAGATTAAGAAAGATTTCCTAATAGTTTTAGGCGGTTTAGTCTCGGAAACCCTAATCATTCTAGGGTTTCGACCGCTCTATCTAAGGAGTGCTAATACTCGGTTATTAGTAGCACTTACGGAGAAACTTATCACGCTCATACTCATTGAAGGGAGGAGGAGGATTTAGGCGGTGACATAATCATAACTGGTTATTCACGACACTCGGCTGGAGAGCTAACCGTCACTTGTTACTCAAAGGCGCTCGGATTCAATCTGCACTGGTGCTCAGCAGATTGATCGTGGAACAAGCTGAAGACTCAAGCACAATTGTTCAACCTGCGCATTCGGGAGATGGCGCTGATTCTCACGGAGAATCATTCTGGTGGATACGGAGCGGGAGCAAAGATCTAGGGGGAGACCTAGATTGCAATTACTAGAGTGTCCGAGGCTCAGGTTGTTTAAGAGGGATTCTATAAACGGTAATTCCTGTACTCGCAATACTCAATAATAGTGAATTGTAGTCCACCGGGCTAGAGAACGCCCCCCAAACGTAGGCTCGTTAATGCCGAACTGGGTAACAACTTTGCGTGTCATTTTTATTTCCGCACTACTTGTTTTAGCGCATAAGGTGTTTTAGGATTTTCTCTGGATCTCGACCAGAACAACATCTCATCTACCAGGGGAAGATTTCAATTGATATCAGAGCAAATACTCAACACACAGAGTAGGATCCAGAGGTTGTTGAGATGGATTTAAGAGAATGGCAGAACATCACTCGTCCGCCACTGCTTGAAGGAAACAATTATGGCTATTGGAGAGTACGGATGAAGGCATTCCTAAAGTCTCAGGATGAATTTGTTTGGGAAGCTGTTGAGAACGGGTGGACACTGATGTTCCCATGAATGGCATGCTGTTGGCAAAACGGCTTTAGACAGTTCAAGCAGGTGTTCAAGAAGAGTTCAATCGCTGTCTTGAACTGCAGCACAACGTACAACAGACGCAGGAAGATTTCCGTATCCAGAAGATCGACGAGATTATTTGATTGGGATCAATTGACGAGTCATCATTAGAGATCAGATATTCAAATGAATATCTTCAGCTTGGATTCGAGAATATTGGATGGCTTGGCACGGAAGTAATCTCCAAAGATTGGATATGGAAGAGATTGAATATCGATCAAATATTTAGGAGTATCTCCGAAATATTTGACAAGGATATTCTGATTGGAGTCGGCCAGCGAGGAATTCAAAGATTCAGATATTCAAACGAATATCTTCACATCAGATTAAAGGCGGCGTGGCTGACTTGGCAAGGAAGTTTTCGAATATACTTCCTAAAGATTGGATAAAGATACACATCGAATATTTAGGAATATTTCCTAAATATTTGATGAGATATCTGGAGCAGATTTGGAGAGCGCCCATGCATATAAATAGATAGCTAGGGCGTCTATAATCTGCGTCGCTTCCTGAGAGAAAAGAAACAAACACGAGAGTTCGTGAGATTGGAGGAGGAGCGACCGCCGGTTGATTATTCCACACCGGAATATAAACGGGGAAGTAACAGTCTGTTCAGTGTGCTGTTCAGACTGTTCTGGAAGGACAACAAGCGCACACACACACACGGTGATCAAGATACGTCTTTGAGAAAAGGCGACTGGACTTCTGAGAAGTCCAAGACTAGGCCGAGAGGGAAGTCTCGTCCTACCCATAGGGGATCGAGGGGAGCTGCGGTGAACCGAGATTGCAAATCCGAGAGACGGAGTGTTAGAGGCTAGGCTATTACAAACAAGGCGTTGTGTTAGTGTAAGTCCATGAATAGCTGTAAACCCGTAATAAGATTTGTGTCCCTTTTTCAGGTGTGGAAAACCCCCCAGAGTAGGCGAGGCCGAACTGGGTTATCATATCGTGTGTGCTCCTATTTGTTCTGTTTTCGGTACTGTCTGCAAAGGTGTTCAGTCTCTGTTTGAACACAACCTGAAACTGTCCAACAACTGTTCGAGACGCAGTTCGAACACCATCGAGAACTCGTCTTGACTAAGACAAGTAGATTTCAATTGGTATCAGAGGAGGCACTCGACATACAGAGTGTGATCCAGCGACTATTCAAGATGAGTTTGAAGGAAGGACAGAGCACTAACCGACCACCGTTGCTTGAAGGGCCGAATTATGCCTATTGGAATTCCAAGATGAAAGCCTTTCTGAAATCCCTCGATGAAAGGGCTTGGAGAGCTGTAATGATAGGATGGACAGAACCCATGATGTTCAACCCTGAAGGAGCTGTTATGCCAAAACCTGGAGCTCTGTGGTCTGAAGCAGATGATGTAGCGGTTGTTGGGAATTCAAAGGCCCTGAATGCAATATTCTATGGAGTGGACGAGAATGTGTTCAAACTGATTGCTGAATGTGAGGTGGCCAAGGAAGCATGGGATATTCTTAGAATAGCCTATGAGGGTCCAGACAATAAATCTAACGATGAAGAAGAAGAACATGAGAATATCAATCTCGTCGGACATGTAGTCACTATTGAAGACGGCAGTGAGAAAAGTGAAAATCCATATTCTAGTACATTGTCTGAACAGCCTATTGACGACGCTTCAAGCAGTGATGTTGAAGGACTTGCTCATGAGACCTCGGCCGAGACGTACAAGGAACTCTATGAGAAGTGCCTATTGGTGATTGGCCTGAACAAGAAGCTCACAGAAACAGTGGCAAGCCTGACAGAAGAAGAAGATAAAAAGTGGCAGGAGGTTGAACTTCTCGTTGCCCAGAAGGTGGAGCACCAAGAGGAAATATCTTCTTTGAAGCACGAGATGATTGGAATGAATCAAGAACACTCGTCACTTCTTGAACAAAAGGTGAAACTGCTAGACACCGTATCGGTTCTGAAAGCTGAGATGGAGAAAAAGAGAGAAACACATCCTGCATGCTTGGTGGGGCTAAGGAGAAAGAATGCTGAGTTGCAAATCCGCAAAGAAGTTCATCTCAATATGACAGGTAATCCTCGATATCTCATCATTGTTAAATCTATTCGCAAGCTTCAGCTTGTCATTTTTGGAGATGGAGGGAAGGGCCAGGTGATCGGCTGTGGGACATTGAAGGTTCCGGATCTACCTGAGCTCGAGGATATCCTCTAAGTGGATGGGTTAAAGGTGAACCTGATCAGTATCAGTAGATTGTGTGATGAAGGACAGTCTGTTACTTTCACTTGTGATTCGTGTCAAGACTGGATAGGAATGGAGACACACTGTTGGAAGGAAGTAGGTCAACAAACAAATGCTACTGTCTAGGCACAGTTGGAACAGGAGCTACCACTGTCTGTCCGACAAACACGATACATGAGATGGAATTGCAAGGGACAGGTATGGTGTCCTCTTCTGGAAAGGTGAAAGACAGTGTTGCCCCCAACTCGGTTCTAGAAGATAAAATTCCAGAGGGAGATCTAGCCGATGAAGCCACACCTACTCCAGCTGGGACACTTGACGATGCACCTGCGCTGCAACCCTCATGGAGAATTAAGAGTTGAGCAAATGAGATCAAGTGTCGAGAGCTGGCTGCCTGTTCATCTAGTCTGAAGAATGTCATCAAAGCATTTATTGATGAGATTTGGGTGGTGGCCTGACGGAGCCCACCGCACTGTCGTTAAGGTGCGATGTTCTCTGTGCAAAAACAAATTTATATCTCTGATACTCGCGACTTAACTATTTTGGGTAGTCAGTGGTAAGTACGGGTCGAACCCAAGGGAGTCAGGTGAATAGTTGTTCTTTCGAAAAGGGGGGATTAAATAAAGCAGTTGGGGGGTTGTTTTTGGTTTTTAGTACTGAAAGGTAAAGTAACAGTTGATATTACAATTAAAGGAAAGATTCGGTTTCAGGGGCCTTGTATCATGTTTATCATTGACCTCTAATGATCACACTAAGTGTTCAAAAGTGTATCAAGGCCATTTCAAGCACTTGATTTGCCACACTGTCTAGCCCATTTCAAGGTCATAGAGCACTTGTTCTATTTAGACTAGCACCCCATTTCAAGGTATACTAGCCTATGTGCATCCATTTGATCAATCATTTCCGATCAATCCAAATGGTGTTTTAAAGAGGTCACACTCCTCAGATAAGCTTTGCCATTTCAAGCATCCACTTACCCGAGTATGTTCACGAACCCCACGGAAGAGTTTTGCCATTTCAAGCATCCACTCAACCTTAGAAGTTCTAACCTAATATGTGGCACATAGAACAAGTTTTGAAACACTAAGTAGCATTAAGCATAGAGTCTAGAACGGTTTATGATATAAATACACCCCTTCAACCGAATGAAGAGTTTAGCTACGAATATTCATGGAACAGGACATCATAGCTAAGTGCGTTGAAAAGTAAAGGTTTTTAAAAGACAGTAAAGTAAAGAAGAGAGTACTTACAAAAACCGTTGAAAGTGCTAAATCTTCGATTCCAAAGTAAAGTGATTACATGATTGTGCTCTCAATCTAGAGAGATAAGTGATTTGTGATTTTTGGAATGAGATGGGATGATGATACAAGGAGGAGAGCTCTATTTATAGGCTTGGAGGAGCCATGAGATCACAACACTTGTCATGAAATGGGAGGAGGCTTTAAAAGCCATCGGGGGTGACTCACCCCTCCAAAAGCCGCCGGCCAGGTGGAGGAAAAGGAGAGGTGGAGGGCTTTAGCCGCCGTCCATGTGGCAAGAGGAGAGTGAGTGTGAGTTTTGTGATCTCATCCCCAAAAGCCATCGGTCCTTTCAGCTCTGGTCTGACTCTAGTTGCCCTTCGGTTGGACTTGTTTTGAGTGATTCAACGTCCGGTTCTTGAAAGTCAGAATTTGGTCGTGACCTGGAATGACTCGTAATTCATTTTCAGCTTTAAACTCCTCCTTAGCCTGTATTCTCTCTAGACTTCAAAATACCCTATAGATAAATATCAGAACTAACAAGCAAAAGTTAAATAGACAAAGAGTCTAATTTGGTGGGTTTAACTGTGTTTATGATTCATACAATTATGGTCCATCAAATCACCTCACACTTTTAGTTGTTCGTCCCGAACAATGCTATTTAAGGGCGGAACACAATCTAAGTAAAAACTTTTAAATATGAAAGTGAGAATGTGGGACTGGATTTATCTTAATTCATGCATTACTTACTTATTACCAAACTAAACCGTGTAAATACTTAGAAGAAACTTGATACTTGTACCTTCGTGTCGAGATGCAAATTAATTTGGATGTTTCGGGAGATAGCCCTTTTCAGGCTCCTGGACTGCATTCTTGGGATCCACTCGTACTATATGGTTTCCTTGTAGCTTTCTCTAGCACGTGATTTGGTTTGGGTTTCACTGAGTTGAGCATTTTGATTTCTTTTTGGCGAGGGACAGCTTCTGTAGTGAATCGGCCTTTGGCCTTTGATATTGAGTTGGAGTTTCTTCACTTTTGTTCGGTTAAAACCTTCACAATTTTGGCCTTTGGCCTTTGATTAGCTTCTTTGAGCTTTTGCTTTTTTGTGACTTGCTAGTCCATTTTCTCACCCTTTTGGAAGGTCCAATCGTCGCCCGCAAGCATATGGAAATACCTCCCCGCTCTTTCTCATCCTTGCCGTTTCACGCGGGTCAAGATGAGGGTCGCTCATCTATTTTCCCGGCTACTAGGACTAGAGATAGGACGGTTTGATTCCCGTCCCGCCTCTTGCATAAACGCTGCACGACGGAGATGACTTCAATCTTCACTGAAACCCGAAGTGCAGCCTCCACTGACTTCAAAACCCATATAGTTAGATTCGATCCTTCGATTGCTTGCCAAGCCTCTCTAGGGCAGTTTATGTCAACTCCACATCCCCTGTATATCTCAGCACAAAGGGACAAATGAGAAGTTACATCCTAAGTTTTTAAACAGTTGAGATTTCACAAGGTAAATGCATGAATTTTGATCTATCTTTTTCACATTCTCAAGTTCATATTTTCAAAAAGATAATATTAAGGGAAAAGGAAAAGAAAAAGCATGTTAACTGACTATGTACACAGGTGGTTCTCACCCCACACTTTTGAATGAAGGCGTGCCTTTCAGCACGACTTAGTTCAAAAGTCATGCAAATATATACAAGAGAAGGAAATGACATTAAGGAAAAGAGAAGAACTGAACTCTCTTTTACTGTGTCGTGTCGTGGAACGACATGCCTCGGAGCTGGATAATCGAGGGAGTTTAGCCGGGGCCTTGAACTCTCAGCGCAGGCCCGGTAATTTCTCGGAAGCTGCCTGGCTGATCTGATCTTGCTCCAAAAATCGATTCCTACATGTTAGACATTCCTTCTATACAAAAAATGGGTGAGAGCGACTTGCGGTAAAAACTAAATGACAGAAAATAAAATTACTGAAAGTAAGATAGGTGTCGGGTTACCTCCCGACCAGTGCCTTTGTTTAACGTCGTTGGCTCGACGCATGGGGATCACAGGTTTGGATCCCATGGGTGGCTCAGGTTGAATTTTGCCACGGCTCCTGCGTTGATTCTAGCCTTGACTTTTCCTGATTTCTTGTGAGATGATGTGCTCGGGGTTAGAACTCCATGGTTTTGGTGGTTTCTCCTTCCATTGTTTATGAGGAGGCGAGGGACCTTTCACCATAGCTTCTGGTCTTGTCACTCTCTCAGTCTCTCTTGGCAGGTTAGAAATTTGTGTTCTGAAATCCGAGAAAGGTACAATGTCTGGTGGTTTCCTTGTCCTTGGGCGACCATCATAATTATCGATGTAGAAATCTGCAATTTTGCCGCCAAATGCAAGTGATAACAAGCCCTTTCCCATGTCGATCCATGCTTTGGTGGCGTAGAGAAAAGGTCGTCCCAAAATAAGTGTTGGAGGGTCGTCTTTGCTGGTCTCTCCCATTTGTATTACATAAAAGTCTGCAGCAACGACGAGCTCTCCCACATGGAGTATTAGATCTTCAAGCACTCCAACCGGTCGGATACATGATCTATCTCCCAACTCGGTATTTGACCTTGGTGGTTTCAATGGGCCAAGCCCCAATAAGTAATATAAGGAGTAAGGCATGGCATTGACGGCAGCCCCAAGATCGATTAAGCACTTGTGAATTTGGGCTTCACCAATACCACAGGTGACTGTGAAGGCCCCTGGGTCCTTATCCCTTTCCGGTTGTGACTCCTGATCTGAAGTGAGGGATCTTTCCATTATCAGGCCATTCTGCTCATCCTTTGGCTCTGGATTTGTATGATCGGCCCCTTTTAACTCCCGATCTTCTAGGTAAATGTTTTGCTCTGATGCATAGATGTTAGTTGGGGAATCCCATCTGAGACCATTAGAGTCATCGTCATTCCAGCCAGATGCCGGTATGTCAAAGTGTGTAATCGGTGGAGGTGTCATGCTAACCATGAATGTATAACGTCCATTGTCAGCATGCGTGACCCACATTCTGCCATCATTGGGTCGGTCTTCTTCTTGATTCCAATCGGGACGGTGCCTACGGGTGAAGTGTTTGTTCATAAGTTTGTAAGTTGTGGATTGTGATGTTTCTTCCAGTGCTACCTTCATGTTGACTTCCTTATCATGCTGACATTCGCCTTTGGGTTTTGGATGGTTTGTGAAGGTAGTTTGCCTGGTTCATTAGTGAGCACGGACATTGCGGTGGCGAGCTGGGACATTTATTTGGTCAATTTTGAAATTGCCCTGTCAGTTTTCACCTGATATTGGTGTAGCGAAGTCCTCAATTGATTTACGCATCCTGCGAGCTCCTTCATTGTGTCTTCAAGCGACTTGCTTGGTCCTTGCTGATTATTTGAGCTGGATTGGTATTGATTCGTTCCCTTCTGCTGATATTGGCTCGTCAGGTATTGATTTGATCCTCTCTGCTGATATTGGCCTGCTGATGGAGCGTTCTGTTTGTACTGCCGGTGGGGAATTTGGTAGAATGACTGAGCTAATTGTGGTGCGGCTTGTTGTGTCTCCCTCGGAGGATGGTTGTCGTTTCGCCAGCTTGGATTGGTTGCTTGATTATACTGCCGGATTGGTCCTGCTCTATCGTTGCTGTTGTGGTTGTTGTATCCTTGGTATCCTACTACTGCATTCACTTCTTCCGGTTCCTCTACTATCAGTGTCGGGCATGCGTCAGTCTTGTGATCCGTAGAACCGCAAAATTCGCAAGGCTTTACTGGAACTGGCTGCCTTCGCAGGATTAGCATCATCATTTCTTTCATTTGTTTCATCTCTTCTGTCATGGAGTTTTCTGACGTCTCGGCTCGTGCTACATTTTTTGTTCGGGAGAACTCATCTTGCCGAGTGGTCTCCTCTGTAAACCGAGCATTTTCAGCAACGTCAGAGATGAGTCGCCTTATGCCGCTCAATGATAGTCTCATCACGGATCCTCCAGCTGAAGCATTAAGGAGCTTTTTGTCTAAGGGAGTCAATCCATTAATCAGGTATTCGATGATGAGCTTCTCCGGTAGTCCAAGAGTGCAGCAGCTTCTTTCCAGGTGGTTGAATTTCTCCAGGTAGTCGTACATGGTTTCATTAGGTCCCTGCCTTATGTCCTGCAGTTGCCTTCTTACTTGCATCGCTCTTCCTGCTGGGTAGTATTTATCTAGGAACTTCTTTTGCATCTGAACCCATGTTCTGATGCTTCCCGAATGTAATGAAAGGAACCAGTCGTTTGCCGAGTCAATGAGGGAAAAATAGAACGCTTTCAACTTGAAGTCGTCTATATTCACTCGATTGGGCTTTAGATTTTGGCAAATGCCATGTAAGCGTTGGAGATGAGTGGTCGCAGATTCTCCATGAGCTCCTGAGAATTTTGGCAAGCTGTGGGCCACTGACGCGTTGATGGTAATGTACTCCAGTTCAAGGCCCTCGTAAATGCACCATGGCTGTGTTTCAAAATCTGGGGCATTAAGTTCTCCCATAGTAGGTTCACAGAAGTTGTTATCCCCATAGTAATCATCGAAGATGGGTTCTTGCCTTGGCACTTGTCGAGGTTGAGGGGGTGGGGCATATCTAGGGGGCTGTACTGGACCAGCTCCATTTCGGTCCTCAGGTGGTGCTTGGTTTCTTTGGATGGCCTCCCTATCACGAGCTCTTCGGTTTCGGATGATTTGTTTCAGCTTTGCCATTTCAAGCATCCACTTACCCGAGTATGTTCACGAACCCCACGGAAGAGTTTTGCCATTTCAAGCACCCACTCAACCTTGGAAGTTCTAACCTAATATGTGGCACATAGAACAAGTTTTGAAACACTAAGTAGCATTAAGCATAGAGTCTAGAACGGTTTATGATATAAATACACCCCTTCAACCGAATGAAGAGTTTAGCTACGAATATTCATGGAACAGGACATCATAGCTAAGTGCGTTGAAAAGTAAAGGTTTTTGAAAGACAGTAAAGTAAAGAAGAGAGTACTTACAAAAACCGTTGAAAGTGCTAAAGCTTCGATTCCAAAGTAAAGTGATTACATGATTGTGCTCTCAATCTAGAGAGATAAGTGATTTGTGATTTTTGGAATGAGATGGGATGATGATACAAGGAGGGGAGCTCTATTTATAGGCTTGGAGGAGCCATGAGATCACAACACTTGTCATGAAATGGGAGGAGGCTTCAAAAGCCATCGGGGGTGACTCACCCCTCCAAAAGCCGCCGGCTAGCTGGAGGAGAAGGAGAGGTGGAGGGCTTTAGCCGCCGGCCATGTGGCAAGAGGAGAGTGAGTGTGAGTTTTGTGATCTTATCCCCAAAAGCCATCGGTCCTTTCAGCTCTGGTCTGACTCTGGTTGTCCTTCGGTTGGACTTGTTTTGAGTGATTCCACGTCCGGTTCTTGAAAGTCAGAATTTGGTCGTGACCTGGAATGAGTCGTAATTTCTTTTCAGCTTTAAACTCCTCCTTAGCCTGTATTCTCTCTAGACTTCAAAATACCCTGTAGATAAATATCGGAACTAACAAGCAAAAGTTAAATAGACAAAGAGTCTAATTTGGTGGGTTTAACTGTGTTTATGATTCATACAATTATGGTCCATCATGGCCATTCACGTGGAACTGGGAGAGTCCACCAGATCTGAAGCATGGGAGTCATATCATCTTACGCATAGTCACGAACTGAAGAAGACTATGTACCGACTCACACAAGCGCCCAGAGCATGGTACGAGACGTTCCTCATCGACCATGGCTATGAGCGAGGGGGAGTAGAGAAGCAGCATATGTTCATCACGATTACACAGAAGCTGGTTCGACAGTTCGTGAGACGGATGCAAAAGGAGCTCCAGCTGATCATGGTGGGAGAGATGAAACACCTTCCTGGAACACACGTTGACCAGATGCCAGGAGAGCAAAAGAGCATCACTACAGGGAGGTGCTGCACTCAGTTCCTATGGATGAAGCAGAATCTGTCTGAACATGGAGTGGAACGGGTGAAGAAGTTTCTGCCCAAGAACCCAGTACAACACTCCATGAGCAGATATCACTTCATTAGAGAGCTAGTGGAGAAGAAGGTCATCGCATTGAAGCACATGATAACCATAACTGTCGTCCTCACCATGCCACTAGACGCCACTCAGTTCGAAACACTTAGATCCTCTCTGGGTCTGCGTGTTATGGCCAACTAAGCATTCCAGAAGGAGGTCAGCCAAGAGCAGAACCCCAGCAGATCAGATGGGCTGACCTACAAAAGAAGAGGGCTGGAACAGATGGTACGTGGTTGGAACTGATTACTAAGTTCAACATATTTGCCGCTTTATGAGGCGTTGGAACATATCAAGGAGGAGAGAGGTGATTGGACAGATATCTCAAGAGATATACACATGACCGGTTTTGGCAAGTGGAGGAGTCCAAATATTTGAGAAATCAAAAAGGCAGTTGAATCGAAGTTGGATGAGGATACAATATTAGCAAACCCTAAGATCAGAAGAAAAAAAAAGGGAGAAGAGGCGGCTGTGACAGAACTCAAAGAAGCTACTTCAAAGGCGTCAAAGGCTGATCCTAATCCAACTAAAGGAAGTGTGTAGACTGCGAAGGAAAATCAGGCGATGGCTGAACCACCCCTCAATAAGGTAATCCCTTATTCTCACTCCTAAGGCACTGCACTCAATTATGTTGATGAGGAAGTACGGGCGAGTGGCAAAGATTCAGTGAGTTATAAGGGTGACAAAGTGGTTAATGAGAAGCCGAAGGGATTGAACCCTGCTGTAGATTCTATGGCCGATGCTGCAGAAGAAGGTGAAGCCAGTAGGGCTAACATTATGGTTATGATAAGAAGAAGCTGTTGAATGCAAAGGTAGATGCCACTGGCTTCGTGCTGAAGAAGACAGGAATCTACATGAAAGTCGTGCCTAGAAGGAATGGAACTCCCAGGAAATACGCTGCACGAATTAGTGCTGTGAGGGGGAGAAAACTTGCTATGTTAGACTCTGAGATTGAGCAGGTTGTTGAACCTTCTAGCAAGAGAAGTTTGGTATTAGATGAAGAGTCGGATGAATGTTTAGCGGAAAAGGCTGCTGAGGTAGTCGATAAAGAGAAGGTGACAGAGAGTGAAGCTGTTCCTATGAAAGCTGATGATGTGAAGCAACAAGAGCCTGAAGATGTTGTCTCTGATGAGTCAGACCGACCTGAAAAATCAGAAGGAGACAGAACAAGTAGAAGAGCAAGTTGTTATTGAACCTATCATCTAGAAGAAGGAAAAGTAGTCAACTGTCCAAGAAGTAATCATGACTGAAGCAGAACATGGTGCTGGTAATCATGCACATAGAGCTGGTCAAAATCCTAGATCATTAGCTGAATTAAAAAAAAGAAGCAGAAGGAAGGGACTAACTCAAGAAGGAGGTGAGCCTGTTAAGTCTGCAGAGAAGTCAGAGACAGACAAGGCTGCTGAGAAAGTGTCTGTTGAACCAGATGTTTCGAGGGAAATAGAACAGCCAGCTAACCCAGATGTAGAGATGCATAAAGCTGATCTAGAGAGACCAGATAATGGAGATTGTGAGGATAATCGGGACTCGGTTTCATTGGTAGAGCCCAAGAAGTCTGAAGAGGAGAAACCAAAGAAGGAAGTGACCATCCAAGCATGCTCGACTGGAGTAACTACCAAGAAGGATGGTTGGAGAACAGATGCAGGGGGAGCAAGTGCATCCAAGAAAAAGAAGAGGAGTGTTCCAGGTTCTGCTCCACCTAGTGTACCAACTGGAGTGACTAAGCATATAGTGTCGTTTGCAAGTACAGTCGCATCAGCCAAGTGGAAAGAAGTGCAGAAAAGAAAGATCTTCCCTGAGAGGATGCTTGATGAGAAGAAGTGCAAAGGAGAGTAGATTATTCAGCACTTGAAGGAGACTGATCTGATTTTGGACCGTCCAAAGATGCAAACCGTTTAATGAACAGTTGGTGAGAGAATCTATTGCTGATGATAAAGACTACGGCATAGTCTTTGTCAGAGGAAAGAAGGTCAAGATTGATCCTGAGATCATCAAGTGTGCCTTGCAATGGATGATTCTTACGAGGTGGTGGAAGAGGAGAGCTATGACAAGATTGCAAGCTGTTTAACGGCTGGGGCATACCCTCGGTGGGAAGACACCTCCATCCCAGTTGCAGATTTGACCACACTCTACTCGATGTTGTTCTTCATCGTCATAGTCAACTGGAAGCGTACATCTCATAGAACCATGGACATCAAGGAGATGGGACAGCTGCTCTACCAGCTTGGAAACGGGATTCTCATTGACATGGGAAGAACTATGTTCGACCAGATTGCAGAACACGCCATATCTACAAAGTCTCTGCACCAGATAATCTTTCCATCGCTTCTACAAGATGAACATCAACCAGCATCTAGATTTGAAGACTGACCAGGACAGACTGTCAAGTGCTCCGTTGAAGTTGGTAGTTGATCACAAGCTGTTCAAGGGTCGACATAAGAATGATCTGAAGGACCCTGGGCTGAAGAGGAAGGAAGCACCTGAATCTTCCATAAGGAGAGCTGCTGGTGAGAAGTTGTCCCGAGCTGAACGCGGATAATTACTGAAGGAGGTGGAGATCATATTGGAGGTCGAACAGGAGCAGAGGTCAAGAATCAATCAATTGGTGCACACTCTACTATGTCCCAGTGATGATAAAGAAGACGGAGAGAGTTGAGGTCCTGATTGAAGAAAAAGCAGAATTCCTTGATGTCATCTCGTCGTTAAAGATGCAGATGGAGAAGGACTACCATGCAGCAGTACTGGACGAGCTGAATCAGTTTAAGAAATCAGTGAAGATGATAATCCCTGGATCAAAAGACCTAGATACAATTTTGAAGTCCCTGAGAATGATTGGAGGATGTAGAGGCATTGGCTACACTGATTGGAGCAGTTCAAGAACCTATCAGTTGCCGATCCGTGGTCGAACAGCTGTTGAGACACCATGGTCCGACAGACTCACAGTATGTGTCACTGTCCCAGGCTATGTTCGAGGGGGAGTTGACAAGATTCTAGTTGCCGAAGAGACTAGGTTGCTCGATTGGACCCCTTGCCAGTTTGTGGCAAAAAGGGGGAGTGGTTTGAGGTAACTGTTCTGGTTCCTCAAGTTGTGTCTAAATCCTAGATTGGGTTTTGCCAAAAATGCCAAGGGGGAGATTGATGTTCCCATGAATGGCATGCTGTTGGCAAAACGGCTTTAGACAGTTCAAGCAGGTGTTCAAGAAGAGTTGAATCGCTGTCTTGAACTGCAGCACAGCGTACATCAGACGCAGGAAGATTTCCGTATCCAGAAGATCGACGAGATTATTTGATTGGGATCAATTGACGAGTCATCATTAAAGATCAGATATTCAAATGAATATCTTCAGCTTGGATTCGAGAATATTGGATGGCTTGGCACGTAAGTAATCTCCAAAGATTGGATATGGAAGAGATTGAATATCGATCAAATATTTAGGAGTATCTCCGAAATATTTGACAAGGATATTCTGATTGGAGTCGGCCAGCGAGGAATTCAAAGATTCAGATATTCAAACGAATATCTTCACATCAGATTAAAGGCGGCGTGGCTGACTTGGCAAGGAAGTTTTCGAATATACTTCCTAAAGATTGGATAAAGATACACATCGAATATTTAGGAATATTCCCTAAATATTTGATGAGATATCTGGAGCAGATTTGGAGAGCGCCAATGCATATAAATAGATAGCTAGGGCGTCCATAATCTGCGTCGCTTCCTGAGAGAAAAGAAACAAACATGAGAGTTCGTGAGATTGGAGGAGGAGCGACCGTCGGTTGATTATTCCACACCGGAATATCAACGGGGAAGTAACAGTCTGTTCAGTGTGCTGTTCAGACTGTTCTGGAAGGACGACAAGCGCACACACACACGGTGATCAAGATACGTCTTTGAGAGAAGGCGACTGGACTTCCGAGAAGTCCAATACTAGGCCGAGAGGGAAGTCTCGTCCTACCCATAGGGGATCGAGGGGAGCTGCGGTGAACCGAGATTGCAAATCCGAGAGACGGAGTGTTAGAGGCTAGGCTATTACAAACAAGGCGTTGTGTAAGTGTAAGTCCACGAATAGCTCTAAACTCGTAATAAGATTTGTGTCCCTTTTCGGGTGTGGGAAACCCCCCAGAGTAGGCGAGGCCGAACTGGGTTATCATATCGTGTGTGCTCCTATTTGTTCTGTTTTCGGTACTGTCTGCAAAGGTGTTCAATCTTTGTTTGAACACAACCTGAAACTGTCCAACAAGTGTTCGAGACGCAGTTTGAACACCATCTAGAACTCATCTTGACTAAGACAAGTAGATTTCAGACACAGCCGGTTGTATCTAAAGACGATGAAGTCAGCCCTCTGACCAAAGACAAGTGGACAGATGCTCAGAGGATGGCTGAAGCAGCAAACTCCAAAGCAATGAATGCTATTTTTTCTGGAGTCAATGGGAAGAACTTCAAGATGATCTCCAACTGTGAGATTGCTAAGAAAGCTTGGGACATCCTGCGAACTGCTCATGAAGGTACAACCAAAGTTAAAGTTTCTAGAATGGGGACGGTCACGTCAAAATTCGAAAATCTAAGAATGCAAGAGGATGAGACCATTGCTGACTTCAATACTCAGATTCTCGATATCTCTAACGAAGCATTCGCCCTTAGAGAACCAATGACCGAAGAAACGCTGGTAAGGAAAGTGTTGAGATATCTTACAAAGCGATTCGCCATGAAAGCTCTTGCCGTCAAAGAAGCCAATGATGTGAAAAACATGAGACTGGATGAACTAATGGGATCCCTACAGACCCATGAGATGGACATGAATGAAGAAGACCGACTTACAAAGGTCACTAGCGTTGGTCTGAAGGCTGAAGTTGTTAAAGATAAGACAGATGAAGCGTCAGAACAACAGTTTGCCATGTTTACCAAAACTTTGGGAAGTTTATGAGGAAGCAGTATGGTAAAGGGACTGAGTCCGATCAGCCATCTAACTCAAAGTTCTAGAAGAATGACAGAGCATATAAGAGGAACCAATCTGGAGACTCCGATCTTAACAACAAAGGCAAAGGGATTCAATGCAGAGAATGCGAAGGTTATGGACACATTTGGGCAGAATGTATCAATACGCAGAAGAAGAAGAACGCCTATACCGTCAACCGGAGCGACAGTGACTCAGAAGGAGAAACCAACAATTTTGTTGCACTGTCCAGTAGTGTTGTTCCAGTAGAAAATCAACCCTACAGAGAAGAGAAGAAGGACCCTCCTGTAGATCATGACCTGCATTCAGCCTGCAGTGACAATGAAGAAATTACTGATGAGGAGATTGCCAATAACTACAAAGAATTATACCAGGAGTGGTTAGTAGAAGTCAAGCGAAACAAAAAACTTCAGAAGTCAGTTAAAAAACTGGAAGAAACGCTTAGGACTGCGGATGCCGTGAAGCTGGAACATCTTCAGACAATCACTGTTCTTAAAGCTCAGTTAATTGAAGCAAAGAAGGATCATGCTGAGCTCATATCTCAAATATTAGAGCTACTTGCAGTCATTTCATCCTTGAAAAATCAGAATGAAAGGGAGAAGGGAGAATAGCCACAGCTCGTGGATGATCTAAAGCGGGATAATGATGCTCTAAAACGAAGAGAGGTGAATCTCATCAATATTGTGGATGCCCTAAAATGTGAGATTAAAACAGAGAATCTCGCTCAACAAGAAACAACGGAGGAACTGAACAAGTTGATGAAATCGGTCAAAATGCTGAATTCTGGAACAAAAGACTTAGACTCTATTCTGGGAGCACAAAGGATTGGGGGCAGCCACAAGGGTCTCGGGTTCACCGGCGAACAGTGCTCTGGCGAATCAATCTTTGTCAAAGCCACTTCTAAACTGAAACCTGCTCCAACTGATTATCAACCGCAAAGAAACATTTTTGGTGAACACGACCACGTGATGCGTCTACTAATGATTTCACATGAAGAAATTTTTTTGGCAAGACTCGGCCACCAGTTGTTCCAGCCCACGATCGCTCGCAAAGAAGAACAACTCGGTATCCCCCAAGACAACTTGACAGATGACGATGTTTGTTCTGCAATCAAGTTGGACACATCAAATCAAGGTGTCATGAATTCCACATGTCTCTCAGGAAGGTGAAGCATGTTCAGAAACCACGAGCTATGCAAGTTTGGAAAGTCAAGCAAAGAAGTGAGACGTGCTTTGTTGCGTTCAGCTCTACCAGTCATCTGAAGAAAGAAAAGTGGTACTTTGATAGTGGATGCTCAAGACACATGATAGGGAATTCCGAGTTCTTGACCAACTTTGAAGAACACAAAGGGAGTTCGAATGTGACGTTCGGTGATGGAGTCGAAGGAAGAGTCCTTGGGAAAGGAATCTTAAATGTTCAAGGACTACCCAGGTTAAAAGAAGTCTTTTTGGTCAAGGGCTTATAGGCAAATCTGATTAGCATTAGTCAGTTGTGTGATGGAGCGCACCATGTTCAATTCACACAGGATGAGTGTGTGGTATTAAACAAGGACAACGAACCTGTCCTCACTGGAAGAAGATCTTCCAACAACTGTTATCTTCTGAATCTAGGTAAACCTAATGCTGAAACTACGTGCTTTCTAAGCAAAACTGATGAAATGAACTTATGGTACCAGCGGATGGGTCACGTAAATCTAAGGACCCTGCAGAAAATTGCCTCCGATGGTCTTGTTCGTGGAATTCCCAAGGTTCAAGGAGAACTAAGCATTGTTTACGGAGATTGTCAGATTGGAAAACAAATTAAAGTTCCCCACAAGAGCATCACTCAGATCAACACTCATAGGCCTTTGGAGGTACTTCACATCGACCTAATGGGACCTATGTAGGTGGAAAGTTACTCTGGGAAGAGGTACATCCTTGTCTGCGTTGATGACTTCTCCAGGTTCACTTGGTCCTGTTTCCTGCGGGAAAAATCAGAGGCGGTTCAGGCTTTCGTCCAACTATGCACCCGCCTGGAGCGTGAAAGAGAGGACAAGGATGAACACATTGTGCAAGTACGGAGTGATCATGGAAAGGAGTTTGAAAATGCTGCTCTTGCTGACTTCTGCTCGAAAAGAGGGATAACTCAACAATTTGCTTCCCCAATCACACCACAACAGAATGGGGTCATTGAAAGGAAGAATCGAACCATACAAGAGATGACGCAAGTTATGCTTCATGCAAAGAAGGTTCCCTTAGAGTTTTGGGCATAGGCTATGAACACAGCCTGCTATGTCATAAATAGAGTGATTATTCGATCTGGCACAGAAAAGACTTGCTACGAACTATGGAAAGGCAAAAAACCCACGGTCAAGTACTTCCATATCTTCGGCAGCCAGTGCTACATTCTCAGAGATCGTGAGTATCAGCAGAAGCTGGACCCTAAAAGTGATGAAGGGATTTTTCTGGGATATTCTACCAACAGCAGGGCATTCTGTGTCTACAACAAACGCACTGGAGTCGTTATGGAATCTATCAATGTTATTGTGCAAGATGTTGTTCCAGGAGCTTCTGAGACAAATTCTGCAGATGATGATGATGTCCCTCCTCATCCAGAACAACGTGAAGTCAATTCTCCTGACAAGGAGATCGCCACAGATAAAGGTACAGAGCACCCTGAGACACATGACCAACAATCACAAGAGGATGTTGACGAAGAAACTGATCCAACACCCCCTGCTTCTCCTCGTATCCTTCATCCTTCAAGAGCTGTTGAAAAATACCATCCTGTCAGTGAAGTGATTGGTGATCCCACGGACGGCATACAGACTAGAGGTAAACAAGTTAACTTTCGTCAACTAGCTGGTTATATGTGTTTCATATCTACTATTGAGCCCAAAAACATCAAAGAAGCCATCAATGATGAATATTGGGTTGTCGCCATGCAAGAAGAACTCGGAGAATTCTAGCGAAATGATGTCTGAGATCTTGTTCCACGACCGGACAATGTTAACGTTATTGGGACAAAGTGGATTTTCAAGAACAAGTCGGATGAACACGGAAACATAACCAGAAATAAGGCACGACTTGTGGCTCAAGGCTACACTCAGATTGAGGGTATAGACTTTGATGAAACCTTTGCTCCGGTTGCTCGCCTAGAAGCCATTCGTCTACTCCTTGCTCTTGCATGTCATCTTAAGTTCAAGTTGTTCCAGATGGATGTCAAAACCGCATTCTTGAATGGGCTTCTCAATGAAGAAGTGTATGTGGCTCAACCAAAGGGTTTCGAAGACCCTCATCATCCCAATTCTGTGTATCGGTTGTAGAAGGCTCTCTATGGTCTCAAACAGGCACCCAGAGCATGGTACGAGCGGCTCACTGAATTCCTAATCAACCATAGCTATGTGCGAGGGGGAGTGGACAAGACGCTGTTTGTAAGACACACAGGATCAGATTTTATCATTGCTCAAATTTATGTTGATGATATTGTCTTCGGCTCAAGCAACCAGATGCTGGTCGATAAATTTGTCCAACAAATGCAGAACGAATTCCAAATGAGCATAGTGGGAGAGATGTCTTACTTTCTTGGACTACAAGTCAAACAGAAGGCCGATGGCATCTTTATTTCTCAAAGCAAGTATGCTAGGAACCTGATCAAGAAGTTTGATCTCGAAAAAGCAACACACAAGAGAACTCCTGCTGCAACTCACGTTAAGATTACAAAGGATGAAGCTGGTGCAAAGGTAGATCAAACCCTTTACCGAAGTATGATTGGGAGTCTACTATACCTAACAGCCAGTCGACCGGACATTGCTCATGCAGTTGGAGTCTGTGCCAGATATCAAGCTAATCCCAAGGAGACTCACCTAATGAATGTGACGAGAATTATCAGATATGTGTGTGGAACAGCCGACTATGGGCTGTGGTATACTAAAGACACTAATTCTTGCTTAGTGGGGTATTGCGATGCAGATTGGGCTGGAAATGCAGAGGATCGTAAAAGTACATCTAGAGGATGTTTCTTTCTTGGAAACAACCTGGTCTCTTGGTTCAGTAAGAAGCAGAACAGTATATCTCTCTCCACTACTGAAGCGGAATATATTGCCGCTGGAAGCTCGTGTACTCAGATGTTGTGGATGAAACAGATGCTGGAAGAATACGGAGTAAAACAAGATGTGATGACTCTCTACTGTGACAACATGAGTGCTATTAACATATCCAAGAATCCAGTGCAACACTCCAGAACAAAGCATATCGACATCAGGCATCATTTCATTCGAGAGCTAGTAGAGAAAAAGATAATCACCTTGACCCATGTATCTACTGAAAAGCAGCTAGCGGACATCTTCACAAAAGCCTTGGACAACCTGCAGTTTGAAACACTTAGATCCTC
The DNA here is from genome assembly GCA_033675215.1 of Rhodiola kirilowii. Classification (NCBI taxonomy): domain Eukaryota; kingdom Viridiplantae; phylum Streptophyta; class Magnoliopsida; order Saxifragales; family Crassulaceae; genus Rhodiola; species Rhodiola kirilowii. The sequence goes on along the minus strand of CM066194.1, from coordinate 29,092,252 downwards.
TTTGGGTCTGTGTGTTATCGACAACTAAGTTGTTCCAGTACAAAGTGGTCAACTCGAGCAAGATTGTCATATGTATGAAAGGTTGACCTAGCAGGAAGGGCGAGAGTTCGATATTTTTTTTGGTGTCGCCATCTCCTACCTTGTCTTTTTGTGGCAAAAAGGGGGAGTAAAAAGTTTGAAAGCTCCTTAAAAATTTCAATTGTGCTATTTTTGTTTTGACCTGTTCGGAGTTTGAAACCTCTTTAAAAGATTCATTGTGTGCTTAATTTTGTTCGGAGTTTGAAATTTGGTAGCTTAGTAAGTAGCACAGCTAGGGAGTTTGAAATCTCCTCAAAGATTCAACTGTAATAGTAGTGCAGGTAGTTTACAGTAGATAGTTTTGCCAAAAATGCCAAGGGGGAGATTGTTAGTTTTATGGCATGTAGTTTGGCAAAACTTAGAATAGTTGTTCTAGCTGATGTTCTAGACTAGGTGAGACAACTGTCCCTGGAACAAGTTGAAACAGAATAAGTGTTTCCTAATTCAGTTTAGGAAACCTAGCCGACCGTTGGAAGATCAAGGCGGTTGCTCATCAGTGGACAGAAGATGGAAGTTTCCAAATTTCAGATTTGGAAACTTATCCCAGCCCACGTAGCACAACTTCGCCTGAGGATATTTCCGAGATCAGATTTGGCAAGTCGGTGCATATGCATATCAAAGATATCAAAGTGGGTTAGGAGTTCGCGTGCGCATAAAGCTATCTTGTCTATGAAGATAATCGAAGATTGCCTAATCAAGATTGAAGATATATTTTGGAAGATTATCTACAAAGTTATGCGCAAAAGATTAGGAAAGATTTCTTAATAGTTTTAGGCGGTTTAATCTCAGAAACCCTAATCATTCTAGGGTTTCGACCGCTCTATATAAGGAGTGCTAATACTTGGTTATTAGTAGCACTTACGGAGAAACTTATCACGCTCATACTCATTGAAGGGAGGAGGAGGATTTAGGCGGTGACATAATCGTAACTGGTTATTCACGACGCTCGGCTGGAGAGCTAACCGTCACTGGTTACTCAAAGGCGCTCGGATTCAATCTCCACTGGTGCTCAGCAGATTAATCGTGGAACAAGCTGAAGACTCAAGCACAATTGTTCAACCTGCGCATTCGGGAGAAGGCGTTGATTCTCACGGAGAATCATTCTGGTGGATACGGAGCGGGAGCAAAGATCTAGAGGGAGACCTAGATTGGAATTACTAGAGTGTCCGAGGCTCAGGTTGTTTAAGAGGGATTCTGTAATCGGTAATTCCTGTACTCGCAATACTCAATAATAGTGAATTGCAGTCCACCAGGCTAGAGAACGCCCCCCAGACGTAGGCTCGTTAATGCCAAACTGGGTAACAACTTTGTGTGTCGTTTTTATTTCCGCACTACTTGTTTTAGCGCATAAGTTGTTTTAGGATTTGCTCTGGATCTCGACTAGAACAACATCTCATCTACCAGGGGAAGATTTCACAGTCTTTGCATCGTCGCACCTTGTGGCCTTAGCCTCTACCCATTTTGACACATAATCTACAGCAACTAGAATGTAAGTATAACCGCATGAAACTGGGAATGGCCCCATGAAATCAATGCCCCAAATGTCGAAAACATCATTGACCAATATGGGTACTTGAGGCATCTCATTTCTAGCTGACACATTTCATACTGTTTGACACCTATCGCACTTTTTACACTTCTCATATGCATCTCTAAATATACTCGGCCAAAAGAAGCCGCTATCTAGGATTTTCCTAGCGGTTCTCCTATGCCCGAAGTGTCCTCCACATGCAAACCCATGGCAGAAGCTAATGACAGAAGCTATTTCATTATCGGGGATGCATCTCCTAAGTATTTGATCTGCTCCTATTTTCCACAAATAAGGATCATCCCATAAGTAATGCCTAGCATCATGCCTAAGTTTCATGCATTGTGCTTTAGTAAAAGAGGGAGGAAATGTACCTCCTACTAGATAGTTGACAATTTGAGCATACCATGGCACTTTTGTTGAGACTGCATAGAGGTGCTCGTCTGGAAATGATTCGGTTATGTGCCCCTCTTCTTCCTCTCGAATAATCCTGCTTAGATGGTCGGCCACTGTATTTTCAATCCTCTTTTTGTCCCTTATCTCCACATCGAATTCTTGCAGTAGCAAGATCCACCGTATGAGCCTTGGCTTGGCCTCCTTCTTTTTCATCAGGTATCGGATGGCAGCATGGTCAGAGAAGACTATAACTTTTGCTCCAAGCAAATAGGATCTGAACTTTTCCAGAGCAAATACCACTGCTAGGAGCTCCTTCTCGGTGGTGGAGTAGTTTCGTTGGACTGAATCTAGAGTTCTTGAGGCGTAGTAGATCACAACCGCCTTCTTATCAATCTTTTGGTCGAGAACTGCCCCCACAGCAAAGTCGCTTGCGTCGCACATGATTTCAAATGGTTTTTTCCAATCTGGAGTTTGGATGATGGGTGTGCTAGTGAGGGCCTTCTTGAGCACATCAAAGGCTTCCTTGCATGCATTGGTGAATTCAAAAGGGACTTTTTTTTGGAGAAGAGTGGATAGAGGCAATGCCTTTTTGGAGAAGTCCTTGATGAATCGTCGGTAGAATCCCGCATGCCCGAGGAAGGATTGGATGTCTCGGACAGTGGAGGGGTATGGTAAAGTCATGATCAGGTCTATTTTAGCCTTGTCCACCTCTATGCCTTCTTGTGAGACGATGTGTCCTAAGACCACTCCATGAGTTACCATGAAATGGCACATCTCATAATTGAGTACTAAGTTCATCGAGACACATCGTGCCAGAACCGTGCTTAAGTTGTCTAGGCAAGCGTTGAATGTATCGCCATAGATGGTGAAGTCGTCCATGAAGACTTCGATGAATATTCTGATCATGTCCGAGAAGATGCTGGTCACCACTCTTTGAAAAGTCCCCGGAGCATTGCATAGACCGAAAGACATTCTTCTGAAAGCGAATGTGCCGAATGGGCAGGTCAATGTAGTCTTCTCTTGGTCCTCGGGTGCTATGGGGATCTGGTTGTAGCCCGAGAACTCGTCCAGGAAGCAAAAGTATGGTTTGCCTGCCAGTCGGTCTAGCATTTGATCGATGAATGGCAGAGGGAAATGGTCCTTCCTTGTGACGGCGTTCAATTTTCTGTAGTCGATGCACATTCTCCAGCCGTTCTTGACCCTTGTTGTCACCATTTTTCCTTCGGTATCTTCCTCGACCGTGATTCCAGTTTTCTTCGGGACTACGTGGACTGGACTCACCCACTGGATATCCGAGATTGGATAGATGGCATCCGCATCCATGAGCTTCTGTATTTCCTTCTGGACGATCTCCATCATGATTGGGTTGAGTCGTCGCTGAGGTTCTCTTGACGGCTTAGCTCCATCCTCGAGTAAGATGCGATGCACGCAAACCGCCGAGCTAACTCCTCTCAAGTCGGCTAGAGTCCATCCAATAGCCAACTTGTGTTCTCAGCACTTTTATCAAACGACGCTCCTGGTCTGTTTCCAAGCCACTCTTTATGATTACCGGGAGTGTGTTATTTTCCCCTAGGAATGCGTACTTCAGATGAACGGGCAGGGGCTTCAATTCTATTTCAGGAGCTTGCATTACTGAGGGCAAAAAGGTATTGGATTTGAATAATTTTACCTCATTGACTTCATATCCTGGTGTGAGAGGCTCCGAGATTTTTAAGTGGGCTAGTGTTTCATGCAAGCCTTCGGCCAATTCATATGAGCTCTCGGCTCCATTGAGTATGAGTTCTAAGGGATCTGCTCTTGGTTCTGGTTGAACTTCTTGAACAAGGTCATCTAAGGTGTCAAGAGCATGGACAACTTCAAACTCCATGGGATGTTTCATTGCTTGGAATATGTCGAAGCTGAAGATCTCTCCTTCTACTTCCATTTATAGCATTCCACTCTCGTAGTCTATCTTTATTTTTGAGGTTTTAAGAAATGGTCGGTCGAGAAGGATAGGAGCATGGTCTGTTGGCCCGCTATTCTCCATTTTAAGGACGTAGAAGTCTGCTGGAAACACTAATTCTCCTACTTGGACCAAAACATCTTCAATTTTGCCCTCGGGCTGTTTGCACGACCGATCTGCCAGTTGAATAGTGAGACTGGTGGGTTCGAGCGGCCCAATCCTAAGGCATGAGTAGATAGAGAAGGGCAAGACGTTAATTGATGCTCCAAGGTCTAGCATGCAGTTCTCGATCCGGATGTTGCCAATTGTGCATGAATGGTATAAGTTCCCGGATCTCCGCATTTGGGGGGCACCTTTCGTTGCATGACGGCGGACACGTCTCTACTCATCAGCTCTTGATCATTTCTATTGCTCCGCCTCCGGTTGGTGCAAAGCTCCTTTAGAAACTTAGCATATCGAGGGATTTGCTTGATGGTTTCCAAGAGGGGGATGTTGATTTCAACTTTGCTGAACAATTCAAACACGTCCTCATCCATGACATGTTGTTTTGGTACTCGGGCTGGCACTGGAAATGGAAGTGCGACGCTGATCTTGGAGGTCTCGGTTCTAGGCACCGGGCTAGGCCTGTGTTCCTTGGCTACGTCCCTATTTTTCTTGGCCGCGTCCTGCTCAAGACCCTCGGGCCTCATTTGTTCTTCTACAGGCAACCTCGGGCCTTTGTCCTCCTCTTGCTCCATGGGTTTGCCGACAAGCTTTCTACCACTCCTCAGGGTCACGGCATTAACATTTTCCTTCGAGTTTTGAATGGTTTGTGAAGGAAGTCGGCCAGGTTCATTATTACGCTGGAACATTGAGGTAGCGAGCTGAGACATTTGTTTCTTCAGGTCGGCTATTGCTCCATCATTTTTCACCTGGTTTTGATGGACAGTAGCACTTAATTAATTCACGGTGCCCGGAATTTGATTAATATTGCCCTGGAGCTCCTTCATCATGTCCTCAAGCCACTTGTTTGGTCCTTCCTGATTACTCGGGCCCGCCTGATATTGATTTGGTCCCTTCTGTTGATATTGGCTTGTCGGGTACTGGTTTGGTCCCCTTTGTTGATACTGGCCCGTCGGTGGGGTGTTCTGGTTGTACTGCTTGTGGGGAGGTTGGTAGAACGACTAAGCTGGTTGAGGTGCGGCTTGTTGTGTCTCCCTCAGAGGATGGTTCTCGTTCCGCCAATTAGGGCCGGTTACTTGACCATACTGTCGGCTTGGTTCGGCTTTGTTGTTGTTGTTATTGTACCCTTGGTATCCTCCCACTGCATTGGCCTCCACTGGGTCCTCTTCAATCAAAGTTGGGCATGCGTCAGTCTTGTGATCCGTAGAGCCACAAAACTCGCAAGGTTTTATTTGAGCTGGCTGCTTTCGTAGGATTTGCATCATCATTTCCTTTATTTGTTTCATCTCCTCTGTCATGGAGTTCATTGGTATTTCGGCTCGTGCTACGTTCTTTGTTCGGGAGAACTCATCTTGCCGAGTGGTCTCCTCTCTAAACCGAGCATTTTCAGCAACGTCGGTGATGAGTCGCCTTATGCCGCTCAATGATAGTCTCATCATGGACCCTCCAGCTAAAGCATCAAGGAGATTTTTGTCTAAGGGAGTCAGTCCATCAATCAGGTACTCGATGATGAGCTTCTCGGGCAGTCCAAGAGTGCAGCAGCTTCTCTCCAGGTGGTTGAATTTTTCCAGGTAGTCGTACATGGTTTCATTAGGTCCCTGCCTTATGTCCTGCAGTTGCCTCTTTACTTGCATTGCTCTTCCCACTGGGTAGTATTTGTCCAGAAATTTCTTTTGCATCTGAGCCCATGTTCTGATGCTTCCCGAAGGCAATGAAAGGAACCAGTCGTTTGCCGAGTCAATGAGGGAAAAATAGAACGCCTTCAACTTGAAGTCATCTGTATTCACTCGATTGGGCTTTAGATTTTGGCAAATGCCATGTAAGCGTTGGAGATGAGTTGTCGCAGATTCTCCATGAGCACTTGGGCAAGCTGTGGGCCACCGATGCGTTGATGGTAATGTTTTCCAGTTCAGGGCCCTCGTAAATGCACCACAGCTGATTTTTGAAATCTGGGGCATTAAGTTCTCCCATAGTAGGTTCGCGGTAGTTGTTATCCCCATAGTAGTCATCAAAGACGGGTTCTTGTCTTGGCATTTGTCGATGTTGAGGGGGTGGGGGATGTCTAGGGGGTTGCACTGGACCAGCTTCATTTCGGTCCTCGGGTGGTCCTTGGTTTCTTCGAACGGCCTCCCTATTACGAGCTCTTTGGTTTCAGATGAGTTGTTCCGGATCGTCAATAAATGGAGGCAGTGCCTCATTATTTCGATGGTACAGGTTCATCTCGTCGTCATCCTGATAGTCATGGTGGCTTCCTTCACGAGACATGGTTATGCAGAAGCGAGTACAAAATCAAAGAACACTATCCAATTAATTCTAAATTCCCCTGCAACGGCGCCAATTTTGACAGATGCTCGTCGTTAGAGCAAATGTGCAAAAGTTAATTTATAAGTCCACTACTTGAGACTTCACTATTAGGTAGTAAAGCGGTAACTAGGGGTCGAACCCAAGGGAATTAGTGGATAGTTGTTCTTTGAGGAATTTGTACAGAAATGTAAGTGCGATTGTGTAATTATATCCCCTGTTCAAGCTTGTGTCCAGGGTACTGTTGTAACAGTAGTCAGAGAAGATAACTGAGACACACACAGTTAACTAGAACCGAACTCTACCAGAGATTGTTCCAACAGGTGATTAAACAGTTTATCAAGCAGTACCGGAAACCAAGGTAAAAGGACGGGAGCACGCACGGTATGTTACCCAGTTCGGCCTCGCCTACTCTGGGGGGTTTCCCACACCCTATAATGGGACACAAATCGTATTACAAGATTTAGAGCTACAAGTGGTCTTACTCTTACACAACCCCGTGTTTGTAATCGCCTAGCCTCTAACTCTCCGTCTCTCGGATTTGCAATCTCGGTTCGTCGCAACTCCCCTTGATCCCCTGTGGGTAGGACGAGACTTCTCTCTCGGCCTAGTCTTGAACTTCTCAGAAGTCCAGTCGTCTTCTCTCAAAGACGTAGCTTGATAGCTGTGTGTGAGTGCACTTCTTTGATCTTCCAGCACAGCCTGAACACCACACCGAACAGACTGTTGCTTTGGAGGCTGATATTTTGATGTGGAATGGCCAGCCGTCGCTTCTCCCCCAATCTCACGAACTCTCGTGTTTATCTTTTCTCTCGGGAAGCGCACCCATAAGGATGCCCTAGCATTGTATTTATATGCTTGGACGAAACCCTAATCCGATCAGAATATGTCGTCAAATAATTCGGAGATGTTGCGAAATATTTGGTGAATATTCAAGCTATATTCAATCTTCGAAGATGACTTCCGCCCCAAGCCATCCGATATTCTCTCAGCCAATCTACGTATATTTGATCGCACACATCTTTGATGATGATCTGTCGATTGACTCCAATCAAATAACTTCGTTGACATCTTCGGGACTTCAATCACTTCATCTCGTCGAGACATCTTCTTCATAAGATATCTTCTTTGTCAAGTTAGACAGTTGGTTTCCAATTCTGGTGAGGAAATATTAGAGTGACCTCGGGAAGAATCTGTGTCATTGCTGACCTACTCCAACTGGAAAGATCCTCAATCTTCAGTATCTTTAGAATAAACTGTATCTTGATTATGCGTCTTCTGTACGCTGTACTAAACCGTATCTTGATCATGCGTCTTCTGTACGCTGTACTTCTGTTCCAATATGTGATTGCACTCCAGCTTGAAACATCAGTTATCCCCATAGTAGTCAACAACGATGGGTTCTTGTCTTGGCATTTGTCGATGTTGAGGGGGTGGGGGATGTCTAGGAAGTTGCACTGGACCAGCTTCATTTCGGTCCTCAGGTGGTCCTTGGTTTCTTCAAACGGCCTCCCTATTACGAGCTCTTTGGTTTCAGATGAGTTGTTCCGGATCGTCAATAAATGGAGGCGGCGCCTCATTATTTCGATTGTACAGGTTCATCTCGTCGTCATCCTGATAGTCATGGTGGCTTCCTTCACGAGACATGGTTATGCAGAAGCGAGTACAAAATCAAAGAACACTATCCGATTAATTCTAAATTCCCCGGCAACGGCACCAATTTTGACAGATGCTCGTCGTTAGAGCAAATGTGCAAAAGGTAATTTATAAGTCCACTACTTGAGACTTCACTATTGGGTAGTAAAGCGGTAAGTAGGGGTCGAACCCAAGGGAATTAGTGGATAGTTGTTCTTTGAGGAATTTGTACAGAAATGTAAGTGCAATTGGGGTTGATTGTGGTTTTAGTACTGAAAAGTAAATTACTGAAAAGTAAAGAAAGTAAATACTGAAAAGTAAATTGGTGGAACAGTCGAATTCAATATCAACTGATCAATATACTTTTGGTACTGGCCGCACGCTATAAGCGTAATGCGTACCCAAGATATATTGGGTTAATATTGAAAGCTTCTGTAGTAAGCGTACTGAAAGTAAATGACTAAAAAGTAAATGACTGAAAAGTAAATGTGCGAAAAGTAAAGTACTGAAAGTAAATGTACTGAAAGTAGACAGTTGATAATAGGACTGAAAGTAAAGTGACAGGTTGTGAATTGATTAATGGAAAGATTCAGTTTTAGGGGCCTTGTATCATAGTTCGTTCATCATCGACCTCTAATGATCGTTCTAAGTGTTCAAAGATGTATCAAGGCCATTTCTAGCACTCGACTTGCCACATCGTCTAGTCCTTTTCAAGACATAGAACACTTGTTCTATTTGGGCTAATTCCTCCTTTCGAAGTATCTTATCTTATGTGCATCCATTTGATCAATCATTTCCGATCAACCAAATGGTGTTTAAAAGAAGTTGAACTCCACCGAAAAGCTGTGCTCTTTCTAGCCTCCACTTAACCACGTATGTTCACGAACCCCATGGAAGAGCTTTGCTCTTTCGAGCCTCCACTCAACCAATAGTGTTCTAACTTATTATTTGGCACATAGAACAAGTTTTGAACACAATAGAAGCACTAAGAAAAGGGTCTAAAACGTTTTATGATACAAGCACACCCCTTCAACCGAATGAAGGGTTTAGCTACGATTATCCATGGAAGAGGATATCATAGCTAAGTGCTTAAAAGTAAATGGTTTTGAAATCAAAGACAAGGAAAATAACAAAGAGGGTTTCGGTTTTGAAAGACAAGAAAGTAAAGAGGAGAATACTCAAGAACCAACAGGAGTAAACTCAAGAACAACAAGAGTACTCAAGAACCAACAAGAGTACTCTAGAACAAACTTGGATTATGCCTAAAATCTAGAGAGATTTTCTACAAGGACTAGAGAATATGGAACATGGGACTCAAACTAGGACTATGGGACATTGAACAAAGGAGAGGGGATGTTGTATTTATAGGCAAGGGGGAGGAGGAGGTCCAACCACATGGCAAAGGGGGAGAGCTCCTCCCAAAGCCGCCGGCCATGTGGAATCATCCCAAGCAAAGCTGCCGGCCATGAGGTGGAGGAGGAAGTGAGTGGGTTGTGATATTTGTTTCTCAAAAGCCATCGGTTCCCCCACAATCTCCGGTTAGACCTTGGTTGCATCATGGTTGCTTCTTGGTTGCAATCAAAAGACAAGGCACAAGCCTTGCACATGGGTGGCTAGACTTGGCATTCACTTGAGTTCTTGATCTTTGTTGAGGTTTGAGAAAAGTCATTGGGACATGTTTGAGTGATTCCACGTTGGGTTCATGAAGGTTGTAAAGCCAGAATCTAGTCGTGGCCTGGAATGACTTGTAATCCATTTTTAGCTTTCAGAACTCCTTTTTAGCTCGTTTCATCTCTAATCCTCGAAATAGCCTGTAGAACAAAAGTGAAACTAACAAGTAAAAGTGGTTTAGACAAGGCGTCTAATTTGGTGGGTTTAACTGTCTTGATGAATCATATAAATATGGTCCATCAAATCACCCCACACTTATACTTGTTCGTCTCGAACAATGCTATTTAAAAGAGGCACACACAATCCAAGTAAAAACTTTAAATAAGAAAGTGAGAATGTGGGACTAGATTTATCCTATTCATGCAATACTTATTTGTTACCAATCTAAACCGTGTAAATACTTAGAAGAAACTTGATACTTGTACCTTCGAGCTGAGATGCAAATTAATTCGGATGATTCGGGAGATAGCCCTTTTCAGGCTCCTAGACTGCATTCTCGGGACCGACTCGCACTATATGGTTTTCTTGTAGCTTTCTCTAGCACATGATTTGGTTCGGGTTTCAATGATCTAAGCTCTTTGATTTCCTTTTGATGAGGGACAGCTTTTGAAGTGATTTGGCCTTCGGCCTTCGATTTTGAATTGGAGTTTCTTCACTTTTGTTCGGTTAAAACCTTCACAAGGTAAATGCATGAATTTAGATCTATCTTTTTCACATTCTCAAGTTCATATTTTCAAAAAGATAATATTAAGGGAAAAGGAAAAAAGAAAGCATGTTAATTAACTATGTACAAAGGCGATTCTCACCCCACACTTTTGAACGAAGGCGTGCCTCACAACACGACTTAGTTCAAAAGTCAATTGCAAGCAAATATATACAGGAAAGGTGAGAATGACTTAAGGCAAAAACTAAATGACATAAAATAAAATGACTGAAAGTAAGATAAATGTCGGGTTACCTCCCGACCAGTGCCTTTGTTTAACGTCGTTAGCTCGACGATACCTCACTCCAGGATCATAAGTTTGGGTCCCATGGGTGGCTCAAGTCAAAGCTCTGTGTTGTCAAGTTGACCTCGCAAGGGTAGTGTTTGACTCGCTGCCCATTCACATTGAATCGGCTTCCATTCTCCATGCTTTCCAACTCAAGCATCCCATGGTTGAATACCTTAGTCATGGTATAAGGACCGGTCCATCTTGATTTTAGTTTGCCGGGCACCAACTTCAACCGTGAGGAGAAGAGTAGTACTTGTTGTCCTTCCTCAAATGAGCGCCGGAGGATGAATTTGTCATGATACAATTTTGTCCGCGCCTTGTAGTCCGTTTGCCCTTCATAGGCCTCAAGCCACAACTCCTCAAGTTCGCACTGATTAAGCTTCCTATCCAGTCCGGCAGCCTTTAAATCTGGATTGCAATGCTTGAGCGCCCAATAGGCTTTATGTTCTAATTCCACTGGAAGGTGGCATGCCTTCCCATAAACAAGCCTAAATGGGGAGGTCCCAATTGGCGTCTTGTATGCCGTCCGATAAGCCCAAAGAGCTTCATCCAGCCTTTGACTCCAATCTTTCCTCGCCGGCTTCACCATCTTTTCTAGAATACCTTTGATTTCGCGGTTGGAGATCTCCGCTTGACCATTGCTTTGGGGATGATATGCCGTGGACGTCCAGTGGTGGATATGGTAACGTTTTAAGGTGGCAACCATTATGCGGTTACAGAAATGAGTTCCTTGGTCGCTGATTATGGCCTTGGGTACTCCGTACCTACAAAACAGGTTAGTGCGCAAAAAATCTATGATAGTCTGTTAGTTTTATGGCATGTAGTTTGGCAAAACTTAGAATAGTTGTTCTAGCTGATGTTATAGACTAGGGTGAGACAACTGTCCCTGGAACAAGTTGAAACAGAAGAAGTGTTTCCTAATTCAGTATAGGAAACCTAGCCGACCGTTGGAAGATCAAGGCGGTTGCTCATCAGTGGACAGAAGATGAAAGTTTCCAAATTTCAGATTTGGAAACTTATCCCAGCCGACATAGCACAACTTCGCTTGAGGATATTTCCGAGATCAGATTTGGCAAGTCGATGCATATGCATATCAAAGTCGGTTAGGAGGTTGCGTGCGCATAAGGCTATCTTAGCTATGAAGATAATCGAAGATTGCCTAATCAAGATTGAAGATATATTTTGGAAGATTATCTACAAAGATATGCGCAAAAGATTAGGAAAGATTTCCTAATAGTTTTAGGCGGTTTAGTCTCGGAAACCCTAATCATTCTAGGGTTTCGACCGCTCTATCTAAGGAGTGCTAATACTCGGTTATTAGTAGCACTTTGACAGAACCGCTCGTCGTTAAAGTGATTTGTGCAAATAAATTTATAAGTCCGCTACTCGCGACTTAACTACTGGGTAGCAAGTGGTAAGTAGGGGTCGAACCCAAGGGAGTCAGTGTGGATTAGTTGTTTTTACGGGATTGTCACGAAAGTAAATATAGTTGGGGGTTGGGTTTGAGTGTTTTGGGAACTGAAAGTAAATTACAATAATTAATAATGGACTGTAAGGAAAGTATTCGGTTTTAGGGGCCTTGTATTATAATTGTTTATCATCGACCGCTAATGATCATACCAAGTGGTCAAAGATGAATTGAAACTATTTCTAGCGCAAGACATGATCATGCTAAATGTTCAAAGATGAATCGAGGCTATTCCTAGCACAAGACTTGCAACATAATTTAAAACACTTGTTCTAAGCAAAACTAATTCCTCCTTTCGAAGTATCTTAGCCGTAAGTGCATCCATTTGGTCCCTTTGGTCCAGTTTTCAAATGGTTTTTAGAATAGTCGACCTCTTCAGATAAGTTTATCCATTTAATCCCTTTGGTCCAGTTTTCAAATGGTCTACTTACCCGAGTGTGATCACGAATATCTAAGGAAGAGCTTACGAATTTGGACCCCTATGGTCACATTTCCAAATGGTTGACTTGACCTTAGACATTCTAACTTTTATATATGGCACATAGAACAAGTATCGAACATAAAGGTATACTAAGAGTAAAGTCTAAAACATTTATAATACAAGTACACACCCTTAAACCGAATAATTAATTTAGCTACTAATCATGGCAGTGGTTATCATAACTATGAACTTGGAAATAAACAACAGTTTAGCAAGACAATTAAATAAATAAAAGAAGACTTACAAAACCGTTGAAGCGCCAAGGATCAAGCTTTGATTTCAAAAGTAATATTACATGATTAGTGCCCAAAATCTAGAGAGAAGTTAGAGAGAAGCTAGAGCTTCTCTCTCTAACTATGGAGTTGTGACTTGTGGTGGTGATGATAAAATGAGGAGGATGAGCTCTCTATTTATAAGCTAAGGGAGGAGGAATGGAGGGTGGAGATGGGTTGCATCCAAGGGAGGAGGAAGGAGGAGTGGAGGGCAAGTTTTCCCAAAAGCCGCCCATGTGAGGAGGAGGCTCCTCCCCTTCTAGCCGCCCATGTGAGGAGGAGCATCCTCCTTTGGCCACCTCTTCTAGAAGCTTGTGACTCTTTCACAAAAGCCATCGGTTTGACCGGATCTGACCGGAGCTTTGGCCGGAGCTTCTTGGATTTTGGAGAGTGTAATCTGATTGAAAATGTCATTCTAAGATGATCTCAAGAAGGAACCTAAGCCAAATTCTGCCCCGAACATGGTCGAAATCCCAAATCGGGTGAAATTGCCCTTGTTTGGCCTTTACCGGGCTTGGTGCCTTTGCCTTGCATTCTTGTCCATTTGCCGACGGTTCTAGAATATTTGAGTGATTCCAAGTCGGTTCCATGAAGGATGTTAAGGCTGATTTTGAGTGTAGCATGGTCGTGACCTGGAATGACTCGTTCTTCATTTTCCGCTTAAAAACTCCTCCTTAGCGTGTTTTCACTTTAGTCTCTAAAATGCCCTGTGGAAATATATCGGGACTAACAGATGGATGTTAGTTAGACAAACAGTCTAACTTGGGGGTTTTACTGTGTTTTTGATTCGTATAATTGTGGTCCATCAGAATACCCCCCACTTTTAGTTGTTCGTCCCAAACAATGCTATTAAAGGGCGGCACACAATCAAGTAAAAACTTTGTAAAATATGAAAGTAAGACTGTGGGACTCGATTTTTCCTAATTCATGCATTACTACTTATTACTAAATTAAACTGCGTAAATAAATAGAAGAAACTTGATACTTGTACCTTCGTGCAGAGATGCAAATTAATTCGGATGTTTCGGGAGATAGCCCTTTTTAGGCTCCTGGACTGCAACCTCGGGATCGTCTCGTACTATATGGTTTTCTTGTAGCTTTCTCTAGCACGTGATTCGGTTCGGGTTTCACTGGTTTGAGTACTTTGATTTTCTTTTGGCGAGGGACTGCTTTTTGTAGTGAATTGGCCTTTGGCCTTTGATTTGACGCTTTGAGTTCTTCACTTTTGTTCGGTTAAAACCTTCACAATTTTGGGCCTTAGGCCTCTTGATTTGCTTCTTCGAGCTTTTCGCCTTTTTGTGGTTTTGCAAGTCCATTTTCTCAAGCCTTTTTGGGAGGTCCAATCATCGCCCGCAAGCCTATGGAAATACCTCCCCGCTCCTCTCTTTTTTGCCATTTTCGCGCGGGTCAAGGTGAGGGTCGCTCATCTATTTTCTTGGCTACTTTGACCGGAGATAGGACAGTCTGATTCCCGTCCTCGCCTTTTGCATTGCATGGCGGAGATGACTTCAATCTTCACTGAAACCCAAAGTGCAGCCTCCACTGACTTCGAAAACCATATAGTTTGATCTGATCCTTTGATTGCTTGCCAAGACTCTCTAGGGCATTTCTATCAACTCCACATCCCTAGTTATCTCAGCACAAAGGGACAAATGAGAAGTTACGTTCTAAGTTTTTAGACAGTTGAATTTTCACAAGGTAAATGCATGAATTTCGGTCTATCTTTTTCACATTCTTAAGTTCATACTTTCAAAAAGATATTATTTATTAACTAATATATACAGGTGGTTCTCACCCCACACTTCTGAACGAAGTCGTGCCTTTCAGCAAGACTGAGTTCAAAAGCCATGCAAGCAGATGTTATACGAGAAGGAAATGTTATTAAGGAAAAGGAAAGACAGAACTCCCTTTAAGGTGTCGAGTGAACGACATGGCTCGAGGCTGGATAATCGAGGGAGTTCGGCTGGGGCCTTGAACTCTGAGCGTAGCCCTATCTGGCCTAATGTTGCACCCAAGTCCGATTCCTGAATAGTCATTTCTTCTATGCACCAAGTGGGTGAGAGCAACTTATTGAAAAAACTAAATGACAGAAAATAAAATGACAGAAAGTATGATAGTGTCGGGTTACCTCCCGACCAGTGCACTTGTTTAACGTCGTTGGCTCGACAGTACCTCAATCATGGATCATAAGGTCGGATCCCAAGGGTGAGTGAGGTCAAACTTTTTCTCGGCAGTCCTTTTGCTCCGAGAGGGTGAGGTTTCCTTGACCATAGCTGCTGGTCCAATGCGTCGTGCTTTCTTGTTTCTCCTTCCGGGTTTCCATTCTTTCGGCCCATGTCTTTGTCGCCTCTTCATGTTGGAATAGTTGGCACTTTCGCGAGTTTGGAAGTTGGGTTTTGTGCCTTCAAACATCGGCGACCACGGGCATGTTCCCATGTGAGGCCTCTTCTTGGTGGTAGCTACGAATGGTTGTCTTGGAATGATTGAGTACCCGGGTGGTTTTTCTTGGCTTGTGACGAGAGAGATTTCCTTTGTCGGCTTTTTTGGCTCATGCTCTGCCTCCAACTCCCCTTGTACCGCATCATCATTGATTATATGATCTTCGGTGGTTATGATCGGCATGAAACGCGAAGGGTTAAGTTGAGGCACTTCGACCATGAGGACTAGGTCTGTTTCAGGTGCTCCGACAGTGAGGACTAGGTCTTTCTCGGATAGTTCGGCAATGAGGTCCGGGACTTCCTCGGGTGCTCCGAGCGCAAGGACCGGGCCTGGCTTGATTTCTTCGGCCGCTTCAGCAGTGAGGTTCGGGACTTCTGTAGGCTCGGCAGTTAGGACAGAGATTTCCTCGGATGGATTGGTGATAAGGACCGGGTCTGATTGGGGCAGTTCTTCTTTGGTCATTTGCGGGTCCTCATCCTCAGTCGGCTCCTCGGGTTCAGCCGTGAATTGGTGCATCAATGCACTCAATTGCTGCATGTCTGCGGCCAATTGCTGGGTGCTAGCTGCCAGCTCCTTTTCTGCCGCCCATAGTTCAGTTTTGGCCCTGATTTGTTGCATCGTGTTGTCCAGTTGCTGGATGCTAGATGCCAGCTCCGTTATACCATCCTCGATTGGCTCGGCCTGATCTTGGCTTGGTCTTGACCTCGCGGCCAAATCGTTTATTAATTTCCAAAGATCATCCTCGGTTATGCCCATCAACGATCCTCCTGCTGCGTCATTCAGCCCTTTCCACTCATGTGGCAACATCCCACAGAGAAACTTTGTTTGAAGATCGAAGTTGGTGAATCCATGGTGCGGGCAGCTCGTCACAATGGAATCGAAGTACCATAAGTACTCATCCAATGTTTCGTCCCGGGATTGCTCCAAGTTGTTGATCTTCTCACAGATTTCAAGTTCGAAGGATGGTGGGGAAAACTCCGTATTGTTCCAAGGTTCCATTCCGTAGTAGTTTGACTTGGTGAATTGCATGATAAAAAAAAAAAGAAGAAGAACAACTATTCCTATGCACAACTCCCCGGCAACGGCGCCAATTTGACAGAACCGCTCGTCGTTAAAGCGATTTGTGCAAATAAATTTATAAGTCCGCTACTCGCGACTTAACTACTGGGTAGCAAGTGGTAAGTAGGGGTCGAACCCAAGGGAGTCAGTGTGGATTAGTTGTTTTTACGGGATTGTCACGAAAGTAAATATAGTTGGGGGTTGGGTTTGAGTGTTTTGGGAACTGAAAGTAAATTACAATAATTAATAATGGACTGTAAGGAAAGTATTCGGTTTTAGGGGCCTTGTATTATAATTGTTTATCATCGACCGCTAATGATCATACCAAGTGGTCAAAGATGAATTGAAACTATTTCTAGCGCAAGACATGATCATTGATGGACCAAAGTTATACGAGTCAGAAACACAGTAAAACCCCCTTATTTAGACTGTTTGTCTATCTAACTTCTACGTATTAGTCCCGATATATTTCCACAGGGCATTTTAGAGACTGAAGTGAAAACATGCTAAGGAGAGGATTTTAAGCTGAAAAGATAACAAGAGTCAATCCAAGGTCAAGATCATATGCCGACTGAAGAGATATCAAGGATCCTGACGTTGAATTGACCAGAACAAATTAATCAGAGGAATCAGGAGTGGAGTCAAGACAGCCCGGGGAAGAAACACATTGACAGTTTTGTGAAAAGACTGCACAAAACTGTACAAAATCACACATTTGGCAAAGATGACCGGCCACCATTCAAGGAGGTGGGCAAGGGAGGAGCTCCTCCCCCTTGGGTGACCGGCAACCGGTGGCGCCACCCTCCTACACCAAAAGCCGCCGGCTCCTCCTCCTTGCGCCACTTGTCTCCTCCACAAGCTCCTCCTTCTCCTCCCTTGGATCAAAAGACATGTGCTTCCATCTCATCCATCCATTCCTCCTCACTTTGGCTATAAATACCAAGCCAAACCTCATTTGTAAAACACACCAATTCTCAATTTCACTTCTCTCTCTAGAAGTTGTAATACTTGTAACGTTGTAATCTTGCTTTGGAAATAAAGGATAGCTCCCTTGGCGCTTCAACGGTTGTAAGTATCTCTTAGTATTTATTTAATCAACTGTTGTCTTTAATTCCTTAGTATAATGTTTAGCGCGATGAATAGTAGCTAAACTAATAGTTCGGTAGACGGGGCGCACTTGTATTATAAAATGTTTTAGACTATTAACTTAGTGTCTCGAATTAGTAATCAACACTGATTCTATGTGCCATGTATAAAAGTTAGAATGTCTAAGGTATAGTAAACCATTTGGGAATGTGACCATAGGGGTCCAAATTCGTAAACTCTTCCTTAGATATTCGTGATCACACTCGGATAAATAAACCATTTAAAAACTGGGCCAAGGGGATTAAATGAATAAACTATTCGAAGAGGTCGACTATCAGAAAAACCATTTGAAAACTGGGCCAAAGGGATTGAATGGATGCACATAGGCTAATATAACCGGGAATGGAGTATTAGTCTAAATAGAATTAAGTGTTCTACGTCCTTGGAATAGGCTAGACAGTGTACGCAAATCGAGTGCTTGGAATGGCCTTGATACACCGTAGAATACTTAGACGATTCACTAAAGGTCAATGATAAACATGATATAATACAAACCCCCTGAAACCGAACATTTCTTTTAATTATAAACTGTAATTTACTTTCCAGTATTAAAATCAACCAACCAACCAATCAATCAATCAAAATAGCTGGTAGCTTTAAAACCAACCAACCGACCTTAAACACGCTCTCCCGTTAAACAACCCCCCTCAAGAACATCTATTCCCCTGATTCCTTTGGGTTCGACCCCTACTTACCAAGTACTACCCAGTAGTATAGTCGCAAGTAGTGGACTACTATAAATTTATTTGTACAAATCGCTTCGACGACGAGCGGTTCTGTCAATCATGCTAAATGTTCAAAGATGAATCGAGGCTATTCCTAGCACAAGACTTGCAACATCATTTAAAACACTTGTTCTAAGCAAAACTAATTCCTCCTTTCGAAGTATCTTAGCCGTAAGTGCATCCATTTGGTCCCTTTGGTCCAGTTTTCAAATGGTTTTTAGAATAGTCGACCTCTTCAGATAAGTTTATCCATTTAATCCCTTTGGTCCAGTTTTCAAATGGTCTACTTACCCGAGTGTGATCACGAATATCTAAGGAAGAGCTTACGAATTTGGACCCCTATGGTCACATTTCCAAATGGTTGACTTGACCTTAGACATTCTAACTTTTATATATGGCACATAGAACAAGTATCGAACATAAAGGTATACTAAGAGTAAAGTTTAAAACATTTATAATACAAGTACACACCCTTAAACCGAATAATTAATTTAGCTACTAATCATGGCAGTGGTTATCATAACTATGAACTTGGAAATAAACAACAGTTTAGCAAGACAATTAAATAAATAAAAGAAGACTTACAAAACCGTTGAAGCGCCAAGGATCAAGCTTTGATTTCCAAAGTAATATTACATGATTAGTGCCCAAAATCTAGAGAGAAGTTAGAGAGAAGCTAGAGCTTCTCTCTCTAACTATGGAGTTGTGACTTGTGGTGGTGATGATAAAATGAGGAGGAGGAGCTCTCTATTTATAAGCTAAGGGAGGAGGAATGGAGGGTGGAGATGGGTTGCATCCAAGGGAGGAGGAAGGAGGAGTGGAGGGCAAGTTTGCCCAAAAGCCGCCCATGTGAGGAGGAGGCTCCTCCCCTTCTAGCCGCCCATGTGAGGAGGAGCATCCTCCTTTGGCCACCTCTTCTAGAAGCTTGTGACTCTTTCACAAAAGCCATCGGTTTGACCGGATCTGACCGGAGCTTTGGCCGGAGCTTCTTGGATTTTGGAGAGTGTAATCTGAATGAAAATGTCATTCTAAGATGATCTCAAGAAGGAACCTAAGCCAAATTCTGCCCCGAACATGGTCGAAATCCCAAATCGGGTGAAATTGCCCTTGTTTGGCCTTTACCGGGCTTGGTGCCTTTGCCTTGCATTCTTGTCCATTTGCCGACGGTTCTAGAATATTTGAGTGATTCCAAGTCGGTTCCATGAAGGATGTTAAGGCTGATTTTGAGTGTAGCATGGTCGTGACCTGGAATGACTCGTTCTTCATTTTCCGCTTAAAAACTCCTCCTTAGCGTGTTTTCACTTTAGTCTCTAAAATGCCCTGTGGAAATATATCGGGACTAACAGATGGATGTTAGATAGACAAACAGTCTAACTTGGGGGTTTTACTGTTTTTTTGATTCGTATAATTGTGGTCCATCACACTTACGGAGAAACTTATCACGCTCATACTCATTGAAAGGAAGGAGAAGGATTTAGGCGGTGACATAATCGTAACTGGTTATTCACGACGCTCGGCTGGAGAGCTAACCTTCAATGGTTACTCAAAGGCGCTCGGATTCAATCTGCACTGGTGCTCAGCAGATTGATCGTGGAACAAGCTGAAGACTCAAGCACAATTGTTCAACCTGCGCATTCAGGAGAAGGCGCTGATTCTCACGGAGAATCATTCTGGTGGATACGGAGCGGGAGCAAAGATCTAGGGGGAGACCTAGATTGCAATTACTAGAGTGTCTGAGGCTCAGGTTGTTTAAGATGGATTCTGAAAACGGTAATTCATGTACTCGCAATACTCAATAATAGTGAATTGCAGTCCACCGAGCTAGAGAACGCCCCCAGACGTAGGCTCGTTAACGCCGAACTGGGTAACAACTTTGCGTGTCGTTTTTATTTCGGCACTACTTGTTTTAGCGCATAAGTTGTTTTAGGATTTGCTCTGGATCTCGACCAGAACAACATCTCATCTACCAGGGGAAGATTTCAATTGGTATCAGTGCAAATACTCATCACACAGAGTAGGATCCAGAGGTTTTTGAGATGGATTTAAGAGAATGGCAGGACATCACTCGTCCGCTACTGCTTGAAGGAAACAATTATGGCTATTGGAGAGTACGGATGAAGGCATTCCTAAAGTCTCAGGATGAATCTGTTTGGGAAGCTGTTGAGAACGGGAGGACACAGCTGGTTGTATCTAAAGACGATGAAGTCAGCCCTCTGACCAAAGACAAGTGGACAGATGCTCAGAGGATGGCTGAAGCAGCAAACTCCAAAGCAATGAATGCTATTTTTTCTGGAGTCAATGGGAAGAACTTCAAGATGATCTCCAACTGTGAGATTGCAAAGAAAGCTTGGGACATCCTGCGAACTGCTCATGAAGGTACAACCAAAGTTAAAGTTTCTATAATGGAGACGGTCACGTCAAAATTCAAAAATCTAAGAATGCAGGAGGATGAGACCATTGCTGACTTCAATACTCGGATTCTCGATATCTCTAACGAAGCATTTGCCCTTGGAGAACCAATGACCGAAGAAACGCTGGTAAGGAAAGTGCTGAGATCTCTTACAAAGCGATTCACCATGAAAGCTCTTGCCGTCAAAGAAGCCAATGATGTGAAAAACATGAGACTAGATGAACTGATGGGATCCATACAGACCCATGAGATGGACATGAATGAAGAAGACCGACTTACAAAGGCCACTAGCGTCGGTCTGAAGGCTGAAGTTGTTAAAGATAAGACAGATGAAGCGTTAGAACAACAGTTTGCCATGCTTACCAAAAACTTTGGGAAGTTTATGAGGAAGCAGTACGGTAAAGGGACTGAGTCCGATCAGCCATCTAACTCAAAGTTCCAGAAGAATGACAGAGCATATAAGAGGAACCAATCTGGAGACTCCGATCTTAACAACAAAGGCAAAGGGATTCAATGCAGAGAATGCGAAGGTTATGGACACATTCGGGCAGAATGTATCAATACGTAGAAGAAGAAAAACGCATATACCGTGAACTGGAGCGACAGTGACTCAGAAGGAGAAACCAACAATTTTGTTGCACTGTCCAGTAGTGTTGTTCCAGCAGAAAATCAACCCTACAGAGAATAGAAGAAGGACCCTCCTGTAGATCATGACCTGCATTCAGCCTATAGTGACAATGAAGAAATTACTGATGAGGAGATTGCCAATAACTACAAAGTCTCATGTTGGTGACATGTCTATTTTTACCCTCCTTGGTGACATGTCTATTTTTACCCTCTCGATTTGTCGATGAAGAGGATCGTCGTAGAGTCAAAAGAATTTTTGATTAACCGGTAAGGTACCGGGTCAAACCCAAAGGAGCAAGCCAAGCACATACACTATGTAAGATTATGTTTCCATTCGGCTATTCTAAACCAAAAATGTATAAAGTGTGTATTCTAAATCCTATGTGGTGAGTATTTAAGGATAAAAGATAGATAAGAGGAGTTTCGAGGGGTTACTCCCCTCCTTGGCAATTTCTCATTGATTACGTATGTAAGAGTTATGTAAAACAAGGTGTCAAATAGTTTCGAACCTAGTTTAGACTAAGGTAGACCAAATTTTGGGTGAATCTATTCCTGGCCAAACTTTCTTAGTTTGAACCTCACTTTTTCAAGGTATTGATTCACTCTATAACCCTTACTAGCCTTGAAATGTGTCTTCCTAAGGTAATAAGTGAAATAGGCATTAAGGACTAGTTCACTTGCTACCCATGTGTTTACTTTCGTAGACACTAGATAGGATCATATTTACTACATCCAAACCATCACTAAGTTCTTTCAATACCTAGGCCAAGTTTTAAGACTAACATGTCACTTAGGCATTTCATCAAACATTTAGTAGCATGTCATACATGAAGAGCATTGTGAACATGAATTTAACACCATAGATTATTTATTCAAATGTATATATATGATCATAGAGTACCAAGGAGGGTTACAACACCCTAAAAATACAAGGTCACTACTCACACATCATGTAAGACAACATGGTGTGAGTAGGGTTTATAGCACACAACAAAGGGAATGGAAAAGAGAAGGAAGGAGGATGGTTCCTCATTGAACTCCTGTTTGATATTCTCTTCTCCTTGGTTGGATCTTTGATGATTGATGACCTTGGTTGAGCCTCTTTTCTGATCTTCTTCTCCTTAAAAACCTCCACACTTAGGTCAAAACCCTCACTTTCTATTTATAAACTCGGCTGAAAATCTATCACTATAGCAGGTCCAATCGCTCGGCTGGTCCTGATGCTGAAAGTCTAGCCGGTCGGCTAGTTATGCGCTTGGCAAGCCATCTGAAATCTTATTCCAGCCGACTGACTGGACTGGCCAGTCGACCGTCTGGATGTGGGCGGTTGTTGAGCCTTCTGAAATCTTATTCCAGTCGACCGACTGGATGTGGCATGTTGCTCTTATTTTTGCTCCTTCATCCAGCCGACTGGCTGGTTCAGGGGAGATTTTGAACCTGTCGGCTGGGATCCTTTTTCTGCCCACTTTTGTTCTAAATCTTCGGTGTTTCCCTGAGTTTTTGTATTATTTAGGCTTTGACTTTGAGGGAGACTCATTTTCTACCTGAAACGTAGAGATAGAGGTCAAATGACATCAAAATATTGTCGGAAACGAACCAATTATAGTGAAAAATGGATATTAATGAGTCGAAAACTCAACTCATAAACACTCCACACTTAAGCTTTGTTCGTCCCGAACAAAGTTTGAAAATATGTCAAGGTCCTGCAAATGGCGAAATGCTAGTGGTGCTATGTTTTTAGTCTATTTTCCTGACTAGCTTTCACGAGGTCTCGATCATTATTCCTAGACATGTTATTTAAAGGAAAATAAAAGTATGTACATCCTAACTAGCTCCTTTTCGTAGGAGTTACGAATGCATTTAGCGCATGCATTAAGCCTTTAAACCCCTAAGCTACCCTAGTGGATGAGTTATAGTCTCATGAGAGTTTTCATAAATGGGAATACTCACAAATCCCAAATGCCCCTATCCCATGAGAATGAATTCAAGAGTGCTCAACAAAGACGAGGATTTTACAAAACAAATCCCTTATCCCAAACTAGGACTATCATCACATTATCATCAAAAGAACTATTGAGCCATTTAAGTACCCATGAGGTTGTGCATTCAAGAATCATCAATGCTAGAGCTATCAATTGTCTCATCCAAATATCTACTCATTTTCAAGGCAATACAATAGAAGCAAAGTTATTAGTTTGCACAAAAGAGTGTCAATCGCTCACCTATGTGAGCTAGGGCTAGTCCATGGGTTTGCGACATGGAACTCATTCCCAAGTCTTAGGTGCTTAAGCATCCATAAGGGAAGAGGAGTTCGGCACTATGAGTTCTTAGGAAACAATCATAGACCAAATGAGAGTTCCCGTGCAAGCACAAGGATCATCCAAGAGTTAATCCAACTAGCACACAATACAAATGATGCACCCGCGCAAATGTAGGATGATAGAAGATCATAAAGTCAAGTTTTAAGTGTTTCTTATTTTTATTTTTTTAAATGGCCTTTGGCCTACAAATGCTTTCGAGGGGGAACTTTTCTTCCTAACCCCCGACATTTGTATATTTTTGAGCAAAACTTTTTGTGTATATCGAGAACATTTTTAGTCGGGGCTTTGCCCTCTTTGACCATGAAAATGAAGCATTTTTTGTTAGGGCCTATTTTTTGCCCTTTTTTTGACTTAAAACTTGACAATATGTTCAAAGAATTTATGGAATGCGCGGGACACAATCATAAGTGAGGCACTTGGTTAGAAGAACTCAAGTCACCAAGGAGCATACAAAAAGTCTAAGTTTTTCATGAAATTTTTTAAAAGTGCTTGCTAAAACTTAGTCCAAGATATTTCAATGTCAATACTTAGAAAATTAGATAAACAAGAGATAGCAATGATATTGATTCACAAGAATGCACATTCAAGGGACTAGGTCGGTTCTAAGGTCAAGATCCAATAAATGTGACAAATAGGCTAGGAATTTAGAGTTAATAATCACAAGCCTATGTAGTTAAAAACACTATCATGATAGGGATAAGATACTGACAGGTGTCGTTGTACCTGTGCAAAAATAATATTTCTTTTTCTGACTAGTAAGTGGTAAGTCGGGTCGAATCCACAGAGATCGGTTGAGAATCTGTTCACTAAGTATTAGAGTAACAATTGGGGGGGTTTTTGAATGCAACGGGTAAATAAAACGCAAGCAAGTAACAATGATTAATTATCTAAGAGAAATCGTCACACAAATTCTAGTATCAAATGTCAAAGAACAGTGCAAGCTAGAACTCTCGACTGTGATGCAAGACTAAATCATTAACCCAACTGTTTTGATTTCTAATGTTTTACAACTTATAGCTCCCCGCTATGTTGCACTACAAGTTGTCCTAGGGTGTCAATCCTAGTGGTATATTACTCGTATCCTAGTTTACTATCCCCGCTAGGTTGCTAGTAAACTGTGATAATCGAAATCAACAAACTAACAGAAGCTCCCCCGCTAGGGTTCCACTTATGCTAGCACATCAATTCCATAAACATTGCATAGTAATATAACGCAAAACATAAAGATAAATATAGGTCTCAAGTCAAAACATCACAATGTCGAGTTCTAGCCTACACATATGAGTTTAGCTACTCTTCGCAATGGAATACATCATCAAGTTGTTTGAATGTAATGAAACGAAATTACTTATGATGAATTCTCCACCAAGCTGCAGCTCCACTCTAACACTTGAATCCGTGTCTCTTTTCTCTTCTGAAATTCGATGTCTGGTCGCCTAGGGTTTGGCTCGATTTGTTCTCCTTTTATACTTCCCGAAATTGCAATTTAGAAATAACGAATTTCGACTGCCAGCTGTCATCCACGGACGTCTCTTAATTTATAATCCGCGGACGTCTCAGCAATTATGGGAATTCATAAGCCGTCCGCGCCTCTAATTCTTCAGCCCTCCACGGTTTGCACTGACGAAAATTCCAAAGTGCTTCGGACTTCATTTCTTTCCACGCCAAACATCTTCAAATAGGCTCCTTTTAGCCGGTATTCCATCAATGGTCTCCAAGTGTACCTGAGAATAAAAACTACACACAGGTAGTGAAATAATATACAGGTAACACTAAGAGACGGGGTTTTAACATATAAAATAGTCGTACAACTACGACTTATCAAACTACCCCACAGTTGAACTTGTTCATCCCGAATAAGAACAAAGCCATAGAACGAATTACAATGTACTAGTCATGCTAATCCTTACATCTCAATCTCAAATACAGCAATTAATCTTATCATGCTTAAGATTCTAACAATGCGAGTAAAGATAGATTTTTCGATACTTGTTACCTCGCGAGTTGCAATTCAAACGACCTTGGATGTTTGGGAGATAGTCCCCTATATGTACCACGGACATTGCATTCTTTTCTGAGTTCTGGTCTTTAGATTGAGTCAGCGGCTTTCTCTGACACATGATTTATTCACTGCTTTCATACCGTTGAGTCTTGAATTCTTTAACTTGTATGGACTTTGATAAACGACACATCTTTGCTTGAATCAATCAGATTTCTGATTTTTTCTTTTTTTCTACTTGATGGTTTGCCTTCGGCTTTTGAATTTGTTTCTTGTCCACATAATCATTTGCGCCCTTGAACCACTCCAATCATAGCCTTCGGATAACAGCATAGGAGTGCGTCCCGCTCTTTTCTCATCCTCGTCTTTTCTGCATGAGGCAAGGTAGGGGTTACCCACCCATTCCCATCTACTTCGACTAGAGATGGACAGTTCGTTTTCTTTGTCCCGTCACCACTTCGAACGCATGAATAAACTTGTATACCTGGTGACGGAGCTACTCTCAGGACTAGGCTAGTGAAGCGTCAACCTCCACCACTTTTCTCAATCATCAGAACCAAAAACTCAGAACTTCCTACAATTTTCCGTACCTTTCTAGGACATTTCTGTCAACTCACATCCCTGCATATCACAACTCGAAAGAACAAAGCATCGAATTTTTTTTAAATTTCGCATTTTTAGTCAAACGAGCACAATAGTCATAAAAAGCTGGAAATAAGATTTTTGACATATGAGAAAAGCATAGCAGTGCATCATCAGTTTGTTACGAGTTCATCAAGCCACATAACTGACTCTATAACATCTCACCACACACTTAAACTGACACGTGTCTTCACGGTAGAACTCAAGAGGTAAGACGGATAAATAAAACGGACTCAAATAAAAAATAAAAATAAAAGACAATAAAATAAAAAATAAAAATGAAGGAACTGGTACTCCCCTAATAGTCTGGTGGTGGTGATTGAGCTCTGCGATTTTAACCTTTTAAAATTCACCACGGACATCTTCATGATTTGCTGCCGCGGACGTCTGAAGAAATTGCAATAATTGCTAAGGCGTCCGCGCTTTAATAGTTGAGACGTGCGCGAGATACACTGATGTAGAATTCCCTTCTTCGTTTTATCACCTGAAACCACCAGAAATAAAAAGAAATGCACTCGAGGCGCATTATCAGCTTCCCAATTCCACTATAACATGTTTAAAGTAAAAGAAACACACCGGGTTGCCTCCCGGGAAGCGCCTTTGTTTTACGTCATTGGCTGGACATTACCTCTTTAGGGATCACAAGTTAGGATCCCATGGGCGTGTGAGGTCAAATTTCCTTACTCCTCTATGATACTCATAGCCCTCATCGAATGGTGCTCTCGTGTCTTTCCATCCTGGTTTCCATCCAATCGTGCTATGTCTCGGTCGCTTCCTCGTGTATGGACAGTCATCATCCTCATAAGTATAAAAATTTGATCTCTTGCCACCAAACGCAAGTGACAACCAGCGTGTATCCATGTCAATCTTGGTTTTAGTGGCAAGGAGGAGTGGTCATCCCGAAATAGGTGTCGGAGGGTCATTATCTCTAGCATCTCCCATCTGCAAAATGTAAGAGTCAATATCACGGGTGATTGTGAGAGTACCTGAGTCCTTACACTTTTCGAGCGGCGCTTGTTGACTCGTGGCGAGTGGGTGCTCTATCATTGGCTCTTCCGGCTCATGCTTCACCTCCAACTCATCTTCCAGCTCATCTTTATCGATCGTGTGGTCCTTAGGAGCTATCACCTGCATTGGGAATAGTAGAGGGGTGTTAGAATTTGGAATTTCGTTACCTAAAAATGGGAAGCCCGCGCACGTCTCTTGAATTACACCCGCGGACATCTCTTGATTTTCTGGTAATTCTTCAGGCGTCCGCGCCTTAATTATTGAGACGTCCGCCGTAGCCACTGAGGTAGAATCTTCATTCAGCTCTTCTTCTCGCATTTCGTAAACGGCGCTGGAAAGCTGACATACTTGCTTCTTTAGCTCTTTAACGTCTTCAGCTTGTTGGCCCATCTGTCGATCGAGCTCTTTGAACATGCCTCTCATTTCTTCTATAAATTCCTTGATCGGGTCCTCCATCTCATGTTTATTTTCCTCGTTGTCTTCGTCATCACGAATTGCCTCATCCATCCTATTGCACCAAGGTGTCTCATCAATATACGACGCATAAAATCCTCTCATAGTGCGTCTCGGATCCCGACGCCTAGGTAACTGTCCCTATCGATTTCCTCCACCGAGGTATTCTCGATCCAACTCATCCTCGTAGTCCTCGTATCTAGCTGCACGAGGTCTAGCATACTCATTCACGAATTTTTGATTTCTGGGGGATGGTAGTCTTCGATCAACATCGTCGTCATAAACTGGTTCACTATAATAGGAATACATAGCAACCCATAAAACCAAACAAAACCAAAAAAAGACAATAAAATAAAACTAAAAGAAATAAATACTTAGTGAGATTCTTCGTTACCAATCCCCGGCAACGGCGCCATTTTGACAGGTGTCGTTGTACCTGTGCAAAAATAATATTTCTTTTTCCGACTAGCGAGTGGTAAGTCGGGTCGAATCCACAGAGATCGGTTGAGAATATGTTCACTAAGTATTAGAGTAACTATTGGGGGGGGTTTTGAATGCAACAGGTAAATAAAACGCAAGCAAGTAACATTGATTAATTATCTAAGAGCAATCGTCAGACAAATTCTAGTATCAAATGTCAAAGAACAGTGCAAGCTAGAACTCTCGACTGTGATGCAAGAATAAATCATTAACCCAACCGTTTTGATTTCTAATGTTTTACAACTTATAGCTCCCCGCTAGGTTGCACTACAAGTTGTCCTAGGGTGTCAATCCTAGTGGTATATTACTTGTATCTGATGTTCCCTTGAAGTGGCATGTATTTGGCAAACCGTAGTTAGACAGTTCGAGCAGGTGTTCAGGGGGAGTTCGAACAATATCCTGGTACTCCTGTACAGCGTGATCAAGACGCGAGGATATTTCTCGGAAGATATTGGACCACGAAGATCCCGTCAAGTTGAAGACGGCCAGCGACTTATTCGAGCAATAGATATTCGAATGAATATTTACATTAAGGCGGCAAAGCTTACTTGGGCAAGAAGACTTCGGATTATCTTCCAACCGATTCAAAAGATATTCATCAAATATCTCGGAATATTTCCTAAATATTTGATGGGATTATCTTGTGCGAATTAGGGTTTTGCTCGAGCATATAAATACAATGCAAGAGCAACCTTAATTCTCATCGCTTTCGAAGATCAAATACACACAAACATATCCTACTGATTGATGAAGAAGAAAGCGACGACCAGTTGTGTTTTCTCATTGGAAACACATCGGTGCAAGTACAGTCTGTTTAAGTGCAACACAGACTGTCTGAAGCGTATCAACTGCCGCACACAACAAAGGTGAACAAGCTTTCGAGAGAAAGCATCCGAGCTTCTGGAGAAGGTCGAGAACGTTCGGACTGCAGGTTCTGAACGAAGGGGATCGAGGGGAATTGCGGTGAACCTCGGTTGCAAATCTGAGAGACGGAGTATTGAGGTTAGGCTATTACAAGGTGTAAGTGTAAGTCCCTGTGGAATCCCTATACTCGTAATAAAGATGTGCTGTCCCTTTTTCTGGCGTGGGAAACCCCCTAGAGTAGGCGGAGCCGAACTGGGTTATCAGTCTGTGAGTTCTACTGCTTTAGTTTATTTACGAGTTCAACCTCTGTCAGTTGAACTATTGTGCAAAGAGTCACATGTCTGTCTCAACAGTACCCTGGACACAAGCTTGAACAGGGGACATAGTTTCAATTGGTGTCAAAGCCGAACACTCGACACACTGAGTGGGATCATGAACTGTTTAAGATGACTCTGAAGGAAGGACAAAGCATAACCAGACCCCCGCTACTCGAAGGATCGAACTATGCCACATGGAAGCCAGTGATGAGATCCTTTCTGAAATCTCTAGACGAAAAGGCATGGAAGGCTATTCTGAAAGGGTGGATGGAAACCATGATGAACAATCTCACTGGAGAACCGATCGCCAAACCAGAAGCTCTGTGGACAGAAGAAGAGGACAAAGCTTCCATGGGAAACTCAAAGGCTATGAACGCAATTTTCTTGGCCGTAGATGAAAACATCATGAAGCTAATCATCAACTGTGAAGTGGCCAAGTAAGCATGGGATATCCTCCAAACAGCCTTTGAAGGAACGGACAAAGTTCGCAACTCTCGCATGCAAGCTGTCACAACCAGGTTCGAAGAGATGAAGATGAAGGAGAGTGAAACCATCACTGAGTACAACACCAGAGTTCTGGAACTGTCCAATGAGGCGTCTGCACTAGGGAAACCCGTCGATGAAGAAAGATTGGCCAGTAAGGTCCTGAGGTCTCTTCCTCCAAGATTTGCCATGAAAGTCACGGCTATTGAGGAAATGCATGATATCACCACGCTGAAGCTGGACGAGCTAATGGGTTCTCTCGGAACTTACGAGATCAATCATGACTTCCAAACCGGAGTAGAGAAGGGAATCGCTCTCAAAGCAGATATGACGGAAGACAAACTGAATTCTGGCTGCACCACTGAGCAACTGGCCATGATGGCACAGAACTTTGGAAGAATGGTGCGGAAAATCAACAGACGTGGTCCTGAACAAGATCAGTCTTCATCAACTGGTTACCGAAACTGAAAATCTGGTAGGGCAAGGTCTATTGATTCAAGGCAAGACTTGTCTGACAAAGGAAAAGAAGAGATTCAGTGTCACGAATGCAAGGGTTTTGGCCACATTGCTTCACAGTGTGCAAACACTCTCATGAAGAAAAAGGCGATGGTGGCGAGCTTCAGCGACAGTGAGTCAGATGAAGAAAAAGAAGGTGAAACCACCAACTTTGTGGCCTTCGTCACAACTCTGGATGAATGCAGCAGCACCAGTGAAATTGTTCCATCTCAGTTGGAACTCCCAGGTGAAGACCCCTCAGACAGTGACAATGAAGAACTCACGCAGGATTCTCTGGCTCAGACATATAAAGATCTATATGAGAAGTGGCTACTTCTGATCAAGATCAACAAGAAGCTAAATGACACAGTGGCAAGCGTCACTATGGAAAAGGACAAGGTATGGCAGGAGGTCGAGATACTGCTGACACTAAAGGTGGAACTGGAAGGTACAATTGACTCACTGAATTCTCAACTGGCTGAAATAAAGCAGGAAAGGCTGGATCTTCTTGCTCAGAAAATAGAACTCCTTGGTACTGTCTCCTCACTGAAAGTCGAAATGGAGAAGGATCGGGACACTCATCCTGTAGGCATGGCGGGTCTGAGAAAAACCATTATAGACCTGCAGCGCAAAGAAATGTTCCAACTAAGGAGGGTACAACAGCTGGAACTTAAGCTAGAATCTGAGAAGATGGAACACTCTGACACTAAGGAGGAACTCAATCACCTCAAACAGCCGGTAAAAATGCTTAACTCTGGCACTAAAAACTTAAATGATATTCTCAGATCTCAGAGAATGGAGTCCGGACATAGAGGATTGGGGTTCACAGGAGAAGGCAGCTCAAAAGGTACAATGTTTGTTAAAACAAGACCGGTGTCGGAACAGAAGTCAGAACAGAAGGTGAGACAGCACCCCAGACGGAAAATAGACTTGCACCAAGAACAACCCAATCAAAGAAGGGCCGGTACGGTGCACTTCGGCTCTCACTCAGCGCAAAGGAAAGAATGGCGCAGTTGCTGGTATTGCAATCAGATGGGACACATCAAACTGAAGTGTCGCCTGTTTTAGGCCGAACGACGTGCTTTCCATCAACGAACCATACCGCAACAGAAACAAGTCTGGGTTCAAAAGAAATACCAAACCGTTTGCATGGTGGCATGTTACACCTCAAGCTACACATCGCATGATAGTTGGTACTTCGACAGTGGATGCTCCGCGCACATGACAGGTAACTCTCAATATCTTACCCATATTAGACCTGTTGAGCAGATGTGGTTTGTCACCTTCGGGGATGGTGAAAAGGGTCAGGTGATCGGCTGTGGGACATTGATGGTTCCGGATCTCCCTGCACTCAAGAACACCCTTCTTGTCAAAAGGACTGACCAGGAATCTTATCAGCATTAGTCAACTGTGCAACGATGGACACTATGTGTCATTTTCAAGCTACTCATGTCTTGTACTAGACCAGAATGGTGATACACTGATGAAAGGAAAAAGGGATGCCAACAACTGCTATACTATTAGGATGGGTCTGACGGATTCAATGAACAACGAGAACCATGGCCAGCAACCGGTTGCTCTTACATGTGCAAACACCCAACATTGTTTTCTGCGAGGGGGAGTGAATACGACCTTGCACACAAGATCTGATTGGAGATGCGCACAAATCAATGTTGTCGGGTGTCCAAGGAAGCTGTTGAATCAGAAGGTGGCACAGTTACGGAAGTAGTTCGTACACTGCCCACAGAAATGTGCCTGGAGCCGTACAAGAAAATATGAATGCTCACGGAAGATGGTAACACTAAGGCAGCATACCTTTGTCAACCCCTATGGCAGGTCACGGAGTGGAACACCCAGATCCCCAGGGGGTCTATGTGGTGTCAACCACTGAAAGCATCCGACGGTGGTCAGTCATAGTCGAATCTCCAGCTGAACAGTTGGACTGACCACCCAATAAAGAGAGCTGGAACAGAAGTCTCGACAGCCTAAAATTTTTTTTTAAATATCCTTGAAGATTTTATTTCTGATTATGCGGGAATAGACAGTTTTGGAAAGCTGAAGAGTCATATAGGAAAATTTGATTTTTGAAAAATCAAATTCATTCCCTTAGTATCGTCTTCTCACTCTCGAAAACCCTAGAACGGAACTCTCCCTCTCAACTGCTCCTTCCTCAACCGACAATAGTGAACACCAGGAAGTCAGCAAAATCTAGTGCTAAATCTGCGGAGAAAAGCAAAGATAGCATGCAGACCTCAAAGGCGTTGGCGGCGAAATCAAAGATTCCGAAATCAAAAGCTGTGAAGATGAAAAAGACGTCGCCTTTACACTCCGCCACCGAATATTTGGCCAAAGAAAAGTCTGCTGAAGGAGTTACCGCTGAAATTTCTCAGACGGCCACAGTGGATTCAACTCCACAAGTTCGTGCGCAATCTAAGGTAAATCCCACTATTCCTTCTGATTCTGCAAATACCTTCATTGTTGAAAAATCTGTGTTGAATGAAGAAGTAAGAGTGGAGGTTGAGAAGGGTGTTCAGTCGATTGATGGTGATGAAGCCAGTAGGGCTGTAATTGGCGATAATGGTGGTAAGGATGCTGGTGGTGTTAAAGCTGTTGGTGTTGAAACAAGCAGGGCGATGCTTGTTGATGAAGATGATAGAAATCTTGAGAGTAGTAGGGTTGTGACGGTTGACAAAGCCGGTAGTGCGGTTATTAAAAAGAAGTCTGTCAAGAGTGTGGAAGAGGAGGAACCCAGCAAGGGGGCTGGAGGCTCAGGAACGTGGAGAGAAAAGATCTTTGCCACAGGATACATTCCTCCGAAGGCTGGTCGCAGGAAGAAGGTTAAGCGGGCCAGTGACTCTCCCAGAAAATATCTAGCCCAGATCTATGCCACTCGAGGGAGGAAGATTGCAATGTCCGATGAAGAAACAGAGAAGTTTATCAAGTCCTCGGGGAAGAGGAATGTGGTGATTAGTGATACTGATCCATCTGAGAACCAAGGAGTAATTACTGAAGAAGGTTCCAGTTTGGATGCTGAGGCTATGACAGAAGAAATTAATCCATCATGGAAGATTGATGTGTTGAATGAATCAGACCCAGCAGAAAGGGATGAGGAGTTAGAGAATTTGTACAAGGACATTGATGATGTCATGAAAGACCTGGAAAAGGAGAAGTATCAGGAAGTGGCAAGACCGGAAGAAGCTCAGGCTGTTGGGGCAAAAGAATCTGATGCAGAAAAATCTATAAGTGTTCCACCTATGGAACCAAGTGTTCAGTCTGGTGCTGAGACTGGAAGAGCTGCAGAGAAAGCTGCAAGCGGTTTAACTGTTGAACCCTCTATTCAGACCAGAGTTCAAACAGCACCAGCTCCAGAGGAAGGTCTGCGTAACCTGGTTGTTGAAGCAGAAGAGTCTGCTACTGAAAAAGTCACAAGTGTTCCAACCGTGAAACAAGGTGTTCAGACTGGAGTTGAGACTGGAGTAGTTCCAGAGACAGTGATGAGTGAAGAAACAATGACAGTTCAAGATGATCGTCGTAGGGATCAGTTGGAGGAAAATGGTCCATCCATTCGTAAGGATGCCTCTACATCAGCAGCAAAAGGTGTTACCCTTTCAGAAAATGACCAAGACAGTGTTCCCCTTGTCAACCTCAAGAGGACAACGAAGGGGAAGGAAAAGAAAAAGGTAGCCTTTGCTACGTCTACGAAGGAACCAGCTCAGAAGGTTGCTGAAGCAAGCAGTGGTGCAGGGGGGGCTGGCTCTTCCAAGAAAAGGAAGCGCGTTGCTGCAGTTCCCATCTCTGAAGATGCTGGGAGATGTGAAATCCCAGCCCCTGAATCTGAGATTGTCCCAGTCGGTAAGGTCAAGAAAGGAGTGTGGTTCGTGACTAAAGAAGCGGCGTTGAAATGGGAATATGTGCTAAAAAGGAAAATCATACCGGAGAGGCTACTGGATGCATCCAGTTACAAAGGGAAAGAAGTGATTGAGGTGCTTAAAGAGTCGGATCTGTTCTGGACGTTGGACAGATGCAAGCCGTTCAACGAACAGCTGGTGCGTGAGGCCATGGCAAACTTGCCTCCAAAGTTTGGGGTCATTGGAGAGGCTGAGTACGGGGTCTTCTATGTAAGAGGAAGAAGGATCAAGATTGATCCAGAGCTGATCAATGTATCTTCTCCATGGACGACTCGGCTATTGATGAAGAAGAATCCAGCTTTGAGAAGATAGTGAGCACCATCACTGCAGGCTCTGTTCAGTGGAGGCCTGAGTCAGTTGTGCATACAGCAGATCTGTCTACTTTCTATTCAATGCTGTTCTTCATAGCGGTGTTCAACTGGAGGCCATCTACTCATTGCTCTACTGTCAACAAGGACATGGCCCAACTGATTTATCAGATAGGGAACAAGCGGAAGTTCAACCTGGGCAGAATAATGTTCAAACAGATTGCTGAACAAGCCACATCGATGAGAACTCTGCACCAGATCTGCTTTCCATCCCTGATTTATGAGCTGATTATTCATCAAGCCCCTGATTTGAAAGCCTCGTCTGATCTCCTTACTAAAGCTCCCAGCAAATTCACAGTGGACCACAAGTTATACAAAGGGCGGCATGTGAATGATCTGAAAGGAGGGAGCAAGCCAGGTAAAGAAATTGGGGAATCCAGTCGAGGGGGAGCTAGAATGGGCATGGATGAGAGGATCAAACTACTGAAGCAACTCCAGGCTATCATTGCTGCGGACAAGGAACAGCGCCGCCGGATCAACAGGCTTGCTCGAGCACTCAGCTACCCCTGTGATGATGAATCAGAAGCTACTGCCTCTGAAGAAGACGCCATTGAAGAAGCTTCCGATTAAAGGTCCATTGAAAAACTAAACCCTCTGAACTTTTTCGAACATTCTGCTCATATGTGCTTGTTCTGGCACAATTTATTTTGCTTGACTGTTCGAACTTGTTGGACCCCTTTCCAGTTTATGGCAAAAAGGGGGAGTAATTTTGAGAGGACAAATTTTGTGTTCCCTCAAGATGTCTAAGTCTAGATAGTTAGCTAGTTTTAGTTATCTAGATGATTTGGTTTTGCCAAAATGCCAAGGGGGAGATTGATGATTTGGTTTTGCCAAAACGTAGTTAGACAGTTCGAGCAGGTGTTCAGGGGGAGTTCGAACAATATCCTGGTACTCCTGTACAGCGTGATCAAGACGCGAGGATATTTCCCGGAAGATATTGGACCACGAAGATCTCGTCAAGTTGAAGACGGCCAGCGACTTATTCGAG
Organism: Rhodiola kirilowii; assembly: GCA_033675215.1. Taxonomy (NCBI): domain Eukaryota; kingdom Viridiplantae; phylum Streptophyta; class Magnoliopsida; order Saxifragales; family Crassulaceae; genus Rhodiola; species Rhodiola kirilowii. The sequence goes on along the minus strand of CM066194.1, from coordinate 29,056,594 downwards.
CAATAGATATTCGAATGCATATTTACATTAAGGCGGCAAAGCTTACTTGGGCAAGAAGACTTCGGATTATCTTCCAACCGATTCAAAAGATATTCATCAAATATCTAGGAATATTTCCTAAATATTTGATGGGATTATCTTGTGCGAATTAGGGTTTCGCTCGAGCATATAAATACAATGCAAGAGCAACCCTAATTCTCATCGATTTGGAAGATCAAATACACACGAACATATCCTACTGATTGACGAAGAAGAAAGCGACGACCGGTTGTGTTTTCTCATTGGAAACACATCGGTGCAAGTACAGTCTGTTCAAGTGCAACACAGACTGTCTGAAGCGTATCAACTGCCGCACAAAACAAAGGTGAACAAGCTTTCGAGAGAAAGCATCCGAGCTTCTGGAGAAGGTCGAGAACGTTCGGACTGCAGGTTCTGAACAAAGGGGATCAGGGGGAATTGCGGTGAACCTCGATTGCAAATCTGAGAGACGGAGTATTGAGGTTAGGCTATTACAAGGTGTAAGTGTAAGTCCCTATGGAATCCCTATACTCGTAATAAAGATTTGCTGTCCCTTTTTCGGGTGTGGGAAACCCCCCAGAGTAGGCGGAGCCGAACTGGGTTATCAGTCTGTGAGTTCTACTGCTTTAGTTTATTTGTTGAACTGTTGTGATACGAGTTCAACCTCTATCAGTTGAACTGTTGTGTAAAGAGTCACAGGTCAGTCTCAACAGTACCATGGACACAAGCTTGAACAGGGGACATAATTTCAGTATCCTAGTTTACTATCCCCGCTAGGCTGCTAGTAAACTGTGATAATCAAAATCAACAAACTAACAGAAGCTCCCCCGCTAGGGTTCCACTTATGCTAGCACATCAATTCCATAAACATTACATAGAAATATAACGCAAAACATAAAGATAAATATAGGTCTCAAGTCAAAACATCACAATGTCGAGTTCTAGCCTACACATATGAGTTTAGCTACTCATCGCAATGGAATACATCATCAAGTTGTTTGAATGTAATGAAACGAAAGTACTTATGATGAATTCTCCACCAAGCTGCAGCTCCACTCTAACACTTGAATCCGTGTCTCTTTTCTCTTTTGAAATTCGATGTCTGGTCGCCTAGGGTTTGGCTCGATTTGTTCTCCTTTTATACTTCCCGAAATTGCAATTTAGAAATAACGAAATTCGACTGCCAGCTGTCATCCACGGACGTCTCTTAATTTATAATCCGGGGACGTCTCAGCAATTATGGGAATTCATAAGCCGTCCGCGCCTCTAATTCTTCAGCCCTCCGCGGTTTGCACTGACAAATATTCCAAAGTGCTTCGGACTTCATTTCTTTCCGCGCCAAACATCTTCAAATAGGCTCCTTTTAGCCGGTATTCCTTCCATGGTCTCCGAGTGTACCTGAGAACGAAAACTACACACAAGTAGAGAAATAATATACAGGTAACACTAAGAGACGTGGTTTTAACATATAAAATAGTCGTACAACTACGACTTATCAGATACATGAATGAAAGTGTCCATTCTAAAATGATAGGCATGTCATTATATGAGTGAACTATGCAACTACCCACTCCACACTTAAAATATAGCTTAGTCCGTAAGCGCAAACAATGGGATAAATGCGCACAGGAACTCCCCTCGTTTGAAGATGTGCCTCACCAAGAAAAAAGATGACATTGTGCTAAACATGATCATACATGGTGCAAATAACTTCCTTGATGACAAGAATACATGAGAGGTTAAAAACAACGAGTGACATGCAAGGTCATGCAAAACGAAAGTATGAGCAAGAGAGCATCACAAGTCACATGATAACATCATGGCATAGGTTTCATAGAATTCAAACAAGGAAAGTAATCTACATCCTCCATCAAGTGCACAAGGTGTCTTAAGTTCCAATAAAATGTGAAACTAGAGTCATAGCATGGTATAGCAAAATAGTTTCACTCTAGTAAACTCCAATAAAGCACATGAGCACTAAGGGCAACATCATCATTCATAGATAAATCAAGGGGGAAGTGGAGGGGCTCGGCGATGTGAAGTGGGATTGGAGTGAGTAGAACTCACTCCACACTTAAAATTTGACCTACTAATCATAAATATCACACCCCATATTTAGAGCCTAAGCTATCCAAAGTCATGCCAAACACTTAAACATAAAGAACAAGAATGAACAACTTACAAACCGGGTTACCTCCCGCGAGGGCCTTGTTTTTCTCGTCTTGGCAAAGACGTAGCAAAGCGCCCCATAGAATCACTTGTTGAGAAGTCCTTTGCTTGGATCCCTTCTCACAGGGCCTTGGGTATTTGGGATGTCAATCCACCTTTAAATCCCATTTGAATTTCCCCCCATCAAGTCTACAATGGACCTTCCTTTGGGAGGATGACCCCTTCAAGAATGAAGATCCCTTAAGAAATAAGGGGTCATGGGAGCTTTTTCCAAATGATCTTTCCAAATAGGGCAAGAAGCTCCAAAACTTGTCTCGAGACGTCGTAGTGAAGAAAGGGTCTTCAAAACTTGTCTCAAGCTTGATTGGCATCCCCTCTTTGAGTTTTTCAATGACGTCCGTGGGTGCCCAATCCTCAATATCCCTTTCTAAACCTTTATCTTCTTGTGTGCGAGAAGACTCTTTAGCTTTTTCCATGAAAACCTCAATGAAGTCTTTATACCCTCGAAGTCCTTTTTGCACTATATGCTCTTCCTCTATCTTATCCTCATCAAGAAGTTTGGGCTCACATTCAAGCTCACTTATAGCGGGAGGAGGGAGTTCTTCTTCATCAACAAAAGGTACTTCCTCTATATAAGAGGCATCATCATTGAAGAATTCCTCATTAGAGAGCCAAGGCGTTGATGGAATGGTGGACTCTTGTGTGTTCTCATTCAAACGATCTTGAGATGTGCTAGTAGTGAAATATTCTTTGCTTTTGCATTCCATCTCGTCTTGGTTACAAGATGCACCATCCCTATCCTCATTAAAAGCTTGGGTAGCGACTCTCGAAAACGTACCTTCCCCTTCTTGCTCCCATTCTTGTTTTGAGGCGTAAGATTCAAGGACTTCTTCTTCGGAGACCTCCTTTTCTTCATCCAAGTTCTCCAATTCAATGGCTCATTGACCCAATGTGATTTCTAACACATGGTTTTGAGCCTCCAATCTATCACATTGATCATGCATATTTTGGTTAGCTTCCATGATATCCCTCATTTGACCTTTCATCTAGTCATAGTTGGCACTCATCTCCTCTTGGCTTACTAGCATTTCTTGTCTCATCTCAAGGAGTACGGCCATTATAGAGTCCGAGTTTGAGGGCTCACTTGGTGGTTGAGGAGGTTGAGGGTATGGAGGGTAAGAGTCTTCAACTTCAAAGCATTGGCTATCATCCCAATTTGGAGTGTAATAACTTGTTTGATAGCGCCATAGAAGATTTTGGGCCAGCTGATCTATGTGAATGGAGGTTTTGTCTTGCAGCATTTCAGCTTGGACACATGAAAGACATCAAGGATGCGGCTGGACTCAGGCAGGGCTAAGCGATAAGCAACGGGTCCGATGCGCTCCGTTATCTCAAAAGGTCCATAGTATCGCTTCACGAGCTTGCTGGAACGGAAAGGTCGCAGTGTGTTCTGCCTGTATGGTTGGAGGCACAAATAAACCCAGTCTCGACTTCATAGGTAACCTCGGACCTGTGTTTGTCCACCTTTTGCTTCATGCAGAGCTGAGCACGGAGCAGGTTCTCACTTAGATGTCTGATCAAATCATCCCTTGTTGTCAAAGTATCGTCGACTACTGACAGAACCGCTCGTCGTCGAAGCGATTTGTACAAATAAATTTATAGTAGTCCACTACTTGCGACTATACTACTGGGTAGTACTTGGTAAGTAGGGGTCGAACCCAAAGGAATCAGGGGAATAGATGTTCTTGAGGGGGGTTGTTTAACGGGAGAGCGTGTTTAAGGTCGGTTGGTTGGTTTTAAAGCTACCAGCTATTTTGATTGATTGATTGGTTGGTTGGTTGATTTTAATACTGGAAAGTAAATTACAGTTTATAATTAAAAGAAATGTTCGGTTTCAGGGGGCTTGTATTATATCATGTTTATCATTGACCTTTAGTGAATCGTCTAAGTATTCTACGGTGTATCAAGGCCATTCCAAGCACTCGATTTGCGTACACTGTCTAGCCTATTCCAAGGACGTAGAACACTTAATTCTATTTAGACTAATACTCCATTCCCGGTTATATTAGCCTATGTGCATCCATTCAATCCCTTTGGCCCAGTTTTCAAATGGTTTTTCTGATAGTCGACGTCTTCGAATAGTTTATTCATTTAATCCCCTTGGCCCAGTTTTTAAATGGTTTATTTATCCGAGTGTGATCACGAATATCTAAGGAAGAGTTTACGAATTTGGACCCCTATGGTCACATTCCCAAATGGTTTACTATACCTTAGACATTCTAACTTTTATACATGGCACATAGAATCAGTGTTGATTACTAATTCGAGACACTAAGTTAATAGTCTAAAACATTTTATAATACAAGTGCGCCCCGTCTACCGAACTATTAGTTTAGCTACTATTTATCGCGCTAAACATTATACTAAGGAATTAAAGACAACAGTTGATTAAATAAATACTAAGAGATACTTACAACCGTTGAAGCGCCAAGGGAGCTATCCTTTATTTCCAAAGCAAGATTACAACGTTACAAGTATTACAACTTCTAGAGAGAGAAGTGAAATTGAGAATTGGTGTGTGAAATGAGGAGGAGGAGCTTCCTATTTATAGCCATGGAGGAGGAGGAGGAAGGGTGGTGATGGGTGGCAAGTGGTGGTTTTTGATTGGAGGAGAAAATCAAGGGAGGAGATGGGTGGCATGTGGAGGAAGGGGAGGAGGCCGGCGGCTTTTGGGTGGAGGAATGGGGTGGCGCCAAGTGGAGGAAGGCAAGTGGTGGAGGAGGAGAGGTGTTGAGCCGCCGGTTGCTCCTCCTTCAGCCGCCGGTCGCCGGTTGCTCAAGGGGGAGGAGCTCCTCCTTTGGCCACCTCTTGTGCAAGTAGCCGGTCACCTTGTCCCAATGTGAGTTTTGTACAGTTTTGTGCAGTCTTTTCACAAAACTGTCAATGTGTTCCTTCCCCGGGATGTCTTGACTTCACTCCTGATTTTTCTGATTAATTTATTCTGGTCAATTTGACGTCAGGATCCTTGACATTTCTTCAGTCGGCATATGATCTTGACCTTGGATTGACTCTTGTTATCTTTTCAGCTTAAAATCCTCTCCTTAGCTTGTTTTCACTTCAGTCTCTAAAATGCCCTGTGGAAATATATCGGGACTAACACGTAGATGTGAGACATACAAACAGTCTAATTCAGGGGGTTTTACTGTGTTTCTGACTCGTCTAACTTTGGTCCATCAGAATACCCCCCACTTTTAGTTGTTCGTCCCGAACAATGCTATTAAAGGGCGTAAGTTCTAAGTCTGGCTTTGGAATATGAAAATTAGACTGTGATACTCGATCTATCCTAATTCATGCATTGCTTACTTATTACCAAATTGAACTGCGTAAATAAATAGAAGAAACTTAATACTTGTACCTCCGTGCTGAGATGCAAATTATATTGGATGTCTCGGGAGATAGCTCTGTTCAGGTTCCTGGGTTGCAGCCTCGGGATCGTTTCTTACTATATGGTTTTCTGGTAGCTTTCTCTAGCACATGATTCGATTCGGGTTTCAGTGAGTTGAGCCTTTTTGATTTTCTTCTTTTTTGGCGAGGGACTGCTTTTGTAGTGAATTGGCCTTTGGCCTTTGATTTGACTTTTTTGAGTGCTTCACTTTTGCTCGGTTAAAACCTTCACAATTTTGGGCCTTTGGCCTCTTTTGATTTTCTTCTTTGAGTTTTTTGTCTTTTTGTGACTGCTAGTCCATTTTCTCAAGCCTTTTTGGGAGGTCCAATCTTCGCCCGCAAGCCTATGGAAATACCTCCCCGCTCCTCTCGTCTTTGTCGTTTTGCGCGGGTCAAGATGAGGGTCGCTCATCTATTTTCTCGGCTATTTTGACTAGAGAGAGGACGGTCTGATTCCCGTCCTCGCCTTTGCATAGATGCTTCTTGGCGGAGTTGACTTCAATTATTCACTGAAAACCCGAAGTGCAGCCTCCACTGACTTCGAAAACCATATAGTTTGATCTGATCCTTTGATTGCTTGCCAAGCCTTTCTAGGGCAGTTTATATCAACTCCACATCCCTAGTTATCTCAGCACAAAGGACAATTGAAAAGTTACATTCTAAGTTTTTAAACAGTTGAATTTTCACAAGGTTAATGCATGAATTATGATTTATCTTTTTCACATTCTTAAGTTCATATTTTCAAAAAGGTACTTATTAAAAAAGAAGAAAAAAAACAGCTGCATGTTATTTATGTACATAGGTGGTTCTCACCCCCCACTTTTGAACGAAGGCGTGCCTTAGTTCAAAAGTCATGCAAGCTTAAAACTAAATACTGAATTTAAATGACAGAAATTAAAGTGCGGAAAAGTAAGATAGTGTCGGGTTACCTCCCGACCAGTGCACTTGTTTTACGTCGTTGGCTCGACGATACCTCGTTTGTGGTTCATTGGTTTGGGTCCCATGGGTGGCTGAGGTCAAACTTTGCCACCATTCCTGTGTTGTTTCTTCCTGACTTCTTGCCGGATGTTGTGTTTTGGTCAGGACTCCTTTGTTTCGGGATTTTTTCCTTCCAATACCCCGGAGGGGGTGATGGGCTTTTCACTACTAGCCTTTTGAAGTTTTTGTATTTGGGACTGCTTAGTCCAGTTGCGGCATAGCAATGCTCCATCGGGGGGTTACTCTGCATAGGTCCTTTTCCCATCCGCTTTTCAGCCTCTTCTTGGATCGCATAGTTCGCTGCGACTTTCTCATTGATCAAGGGGAAAAGTCGGGAAGGCCTCATGAGGCTTGGTTCTGCCTCGTTATGTTGGTTCGTGAAGAACTGATCGTAGATAGTCTCAGCTGCCTGGGTAATGATAGTCGGGTATGGAATAGGCAGCTCGTCGGTAGTGTTCTGGACTTCTACTTTGTTGCTTCCGGTGCTTTCCATGTCTGATTCCTCGGATGGTTCGGGAGTCTCTTCTGACGGCTCGGTGGTTTCTCCTTCATTAGCCTCTGGGTCAGCTTCTTCTGTCTGCATTTCCGCGTCGGCTTAGGGTGCTCGTCTTGTGGCAGCGGCCAGGCCGATTATAAGGTACCACATGTCTGCAACGGTGAAGTTTGTTGCAGACCTTTTCATAGCTTCGTTAACTCTTCCCAGCTCTTCAGCCCTCATTCCACGAAGGAATTTTTGGAGAAGAACTTTCTTCGTAAATCCATGGTGCGGGCAGCTTGAGACGATGGCATCGTAGTTCATGTAGTATTCGTCCAAAGTCTCATCCCGGGATTGTTGAAGGCTCATGATCTTCTCACGGGTTTCTTGGCGTAAAGATGGTGGGGAGAATTCTTTCAGGAACGGAACGCAGAGGTCTACGAAACGTTCTGCACTGCAAGCGGTGGATGTGTAGTACCATATCGTGGCGAAGTCGGTTAGAGAGAATTTGAAGCATTTCAGCTTAAATTCCTCTAACACTTCGTTCTCAGGTTTGATGTGGTGGCAGACGTGGTGGAAGTTTCGGCAGTGCTGTACAGGGTCTTCTCCTTCCGTTCCTCCGAAAAGGGGTAGAAATCGTGTTGTCCATGCATGCGTAATGGGTGCTGTCATAGAGAAAAGAAAGAAAAAAGAAAGGGGAGAGAAAGAACAACTATCCGATGGCTGATTCCCCGGCAACGGCGCCAATTTGACAGAACCGCTCGTCGTCGAAGCGATTTGTACAAATAAATTTATAGTAGTCCACTACTTGCGACTATACTACTGGGTAGTACTTGGTAAGTAGGGGTCGAACCCAAAGGAATCAGGGGAATAGATGTTCTTGAGGGGGGTTGTTTAACGGGAGAGCGTGTTTAAGGTCGGTTGGTTGGTTTTAAAGCTACCAGCTATTTTGATTGATTGATTGGTTGGTTGGTTGATTTTAATACTGGAAAGTAAATTACAGTTTATAATTAAAAGAAATGTTCGGTTTCAGGGGGCTTGTATTATATCATGTTTATCATTGACCTTTAGTGAATCGTCTAAGTATTCTACGGTGTATCAAGGCCATTCCAAGCACTCGATTTGCGTACACTGTCTAGCCTATTCCAAGGACGTAGAACACTTAATTCTATTTAGACTAATACTCCATTCCCGGTTATATTAGCCTATGTGCATCCATTCAATCCCTTTGGCCCAGTTTTCAAATGGTTTTTCTGATAGTCGACCTCTTCGAATAGTTTATTCATTTAATCCCCTTGGCCCAGTTTTTAAATGGTTTATTTATCCGAGTGTGATCACGAATATCTAAGGAAGAGTTTACGAATTTGGACCCCTATGGTCACATTCCCAAATGGTTTACTATACCTTAGACATTCTAACTTTTATACATGGCACATAGAATCAGTGTTGAATACTAATTCGAGACACTAAGTTAATAGTCTAAAACATTTTATAATACAAGTGCGCCCCGTCTACCGAACTATTAGTTTAGCTACTATTCATCGCGCTAAACATTATACTAAGGAATTAAAGACAACAGTTGATTAAATAAATACTAAGAGATACTTACAACCGTTGAAGCGCCAAGGGAGCTATCCTTTATTTCCAAAGCAAGATTACAACGTTACAAGTATTACAACTTCTAGAGAGAGAAGTGAAATTGAGAATTGGTGTGTGAAATGAGGAGGAGGAGCTTCCTATTTATAGCCATGGAGGAGGAGGAGGAAGGGTGGTGATGGGTGGCAAGTGGTGGTTTTTGATTGGAGGAGAAAATCAAGGGAGGAGATGGGTGGCATGTGGAGGAAGGGGAGGAGGCCGGCGGCTTTTGGGTGGAGGAATGGGGTGGCGCCAAGTGGAGGAAGGGAAGTGGTGGAGGAGGAGAGGTGTTGAGCCGCCGGTTGCTCCTCCTTCAGCCGCCGGTCGCCGGTTGCTCAAGGGGGAGGAGCTCCTCCTTTGGCCACCTCTTGTGCAAGTAGCCGGTCACCTTGTCCCAATGTGAGTTTTGTACAGTTTTGTGCAGTCTTTTCACAAAACTGTCAATGTGTTCCTTCCCCGGGATGTCTTGACTTCACTCCTGATTTTTCTGATTAATTTATTCTGGTCAATTTGACGTCAGGATCCTTGACATTTCTTCAGTCGGCATATGATCTTGACCTTGGATTGACTCTTGTTATCTTTTCAGCTTAAAATCCTCTCCTTAGCTTGTTTTCACTTCAGTCTCTAAAATGCCCTGTGGAAATATATCGGGACTAACACGTAGATGTTAGACATACAAACAGTCTAATTCAGGGGGTTTTACTGTGTTTCTGACTCGTCTAACTTTGGTCCATCAACTACCTTTGATGCGCCGGGTACATAGTCATGGAGTGAGGGTGGGCTACGCCCATACACAGCTTCGAAGGGGGAGGCTCCAAGTCTGGAGTGAGTGGCCATGTTGTAATTGATTTCATCCCATGGTAACAACTCCACCCACTTGGATTGACTTTCTCCGACGTAGCGGCGTAGGTAGTCCTCAAGAATTAGATTCAACACTTCTGTTTGGCCATCGAACTGTGGGTGATATGCCGTGCTATGAGCGAGTACTATCCCATGATGTCAAAAGAGTTCTTGCCAGAAGCAGCTGAGGAATACTGGGTCTGGATCGCTAACAATGGAGGTAGGGATGCCGTGGAGGCGGCAAATGTCGTGAGTAAAAACCCCAGCGACAGATTCTGCCGTGAAGCCCTTAGCAAGGGGACTAAAGTGGGTGTACTTTGATAGCCGATCCACAACAACCATGATGTACGTCTTACCCTTGGACTTTGGTAAGCAAGTGATGAAATCCATGGTAACTGCGTGCCACATTTTCTCAAGAATGGGTAGCGGCTGAAGGTCCCTGGGGAGGCCACGTTAAGTGGCTTCACCTGTTGGCAGGTCTCACAACTAGCCACATATACATCTATGTCTCGGCGTAAATACTTTCAGTAAAATATAGCAGTGATGCGGGTAGTTGTCCGGGCGACTCCAGCATGCCCTCCGACCAGTGAGTCATGGTATCGGTGTAGAATGAGGTCTCTGATTGCTGCATTTTGGGGAACCCATAAGCGACCCTTGTAGATGAGCAAGCCATCGCGCACCTGGTGTTGAGGGTACAACTGAGGTTGAGTATCAATCTTACCAATCAGTGCCTTAGTGTCAGGATCCTCAGTGCATAGTGTACACAGGGCACGACGGAGCCCAAAAAGTGGCTGCCACATCCCATGCATCGCCATGCACGACGTGGATGGGTGCTCTCTGGACAGAGCATTGGCCGGTCCGTTCTCATGGCCCGGTTTATACACTACTTCGAAATCAAATCCGATCAACTTGCTTACCCAACGCTGTTGTTCTGGAGTATGGATTGTCTGTGATAGGATGGTGCGAAGAGGTTGATGATCGGTATACAATGTGAAGTGGGTGCCCAGCAAATAGTGACAACATTTCTGTACAACCATAACAACTGCAGCTAGTTCACGGTTGTACGTGGAGCTTTTCTGAAGGGTGGGTGTGAATTGCCGACTGAAGTGGCGACTGTGGACCTAACGTAGTTGGGTTAGGGACATAACTGATGGTTGAGCGTAAGGACGTATGCTATGCAGTTGCACTAACTCCCCCATGTGATCAAAACTCATCCACAATTGTTTGTAATCGAACATAACGGGACCTATTTCAGCTAGCCATTGTGCGCCAATACTATATCCGCGCCAAAAATTGGTAACAGATGAAGGCCGACCTCAAAAACTCACTGGCCCAACTCCAAATGCACTGCTTTCCCAATGCCGACGCACTGTAACTCCTCCCCATTGCCTACCATCACACTAATGTATTTTGTAGCTTCCACAATGACCCCTGCACTCTGGGCCACTCGTGTTTCGATAAAGTTATGGGTTGAGCCTCCATCTATCAAGATCATAACCTTGCGGCCTGCTAGCACCCTTTCGAGACGTAATGTGCGTGACATGGTTTGGCCTTTAAGGGCATGATAGGTGATAGCTGGCGGTGCCTCCTCCGTGTCTGGCTCGTGTGGCTCCTCCCCAGCAGGGCACTCTTCATAGTCACCCTCAGATTCATCTTCTTGTACTATCATACAGAGGAACTTATGCTTGCATCTATGCCCTGGGACATACTTCTCATCGCAGTTGAAACAGAGCCCTTTTTCCTTACACGCCATGATGGACCATATTTATATGATTCATTAAGATAGTTAAACCCACCAAATTAGACGCTTTGTCTTAACAACTTTGACTTGTTAGTTCCATTTTTGTTGTACAGGCTATTTCGAGGATTAGAGATGAAACGAGCTAAAAAGGAGTGCTTAAAGTTAAAAATGGATTACAAGTCATTCCAGGCCACGACCAGATTCCGGCTTTACAACCTTCATGAACCCAACGTGGAATCACTCAAACATGTCCCAATGACGTTCCAAACCTCAACAAAGATCAAGAACTCAAGTCAATGACAAGTCTAGGCACCCATGTGCAAGGCTTGTGCCTTGTCTTTTGATTGCAACCAAGGAGCAACCATGATGCAACCAAGGTCTAACCGGAGATTGTGGGGGAACCGATGGCTTTTGAGAAACAAATATCACAATCCACTCACTTCCTCCTCCACCTCATGGCTGGCGGCTTTCCATGAGATGATGCCACATGGACAGCGGCTTTTGGGAGGAGCTCTCCCCCTTTGCCATGTGTTTGACTCCCCTCCTCTCCCTTGCCTATAAATACAACATCCCCTCTCCTTGAATCAATGTCCTTAGTCCTTTGTTCGAAATCAACAAGTTCTTTGGAGAGAAGAGAGCTTAACTCTCTTTCTCTTCACTTTCAATACAAAACACACTTTGTTCACTTGTTCTTGAGCTTCAAGCTCTTACTTTCCAGCAGCACACTTTACTTTCCCTTGTCTTGATTTGGAACTCCTCTCCCTTACTTACTTGTTGTTCTCTTTCACTTGTTCTTGTTTCGGTTTCTTGTTGTTTTCCTTGTTTTCTTTTCGGTTTGCTTTACTTTTCTTGCACTTAGCTATGATATCCACTTCCATGGATACTCATAGCTAAGCCCTTCATTCGGTTGAAGGGGTGTGCTTGTATCATAAAACGTTTTAGACCCTTTTCTTAGTGCTTCTATTGTGTTCAAAACTTGTTCTATGTGCCATATAATAAGTTAGAACACTATTGGTTGAGTGGAGGCTCGAAAGAGCAAAGCTCTTCCATGGGGTTCGTGAACATACGTGGTTAAGTGGAGGCTCGAAAGTGCACAGCTTTTCTGTGGAGTTCAATTTCTTTTAAACACCATTTGGTTGATCGAAAATGATTGATCAAATGGATGCACATAAGCTAAGATACTTCGAAAGGAGGAATTAGCCCAAATAGAACAAGTGTTCTATATCTTGAAAAGGACTAGACGATGTGGCAAGTCGAGTGCTAGAAATGGCCTTGATACATCTTTGAACACTTAGAACGATCATTAGAGGTCGATGATGAACGGACTATGATACAAGGCCCCTAAAACCGAATCCTTCCATTAATCAATTCACAACCTGTCACCTTACTTTCAGTCCTATCATCAACTGTTTACTTTCAGTACATTTACTTTCAGTACATTTACTTTCAGTACTTTACTTTACGCACTTTACTTTTCAGTCTTTACATTTCCGCACTTTACTTTCAGTCTTTACATTTTCGCACTTTACTTTCAGTCTTTACATTTCCGTACACTTACTACAGACGTTTTCAACATCAATCCATCATAAGTTTGGCACGTATCACGCTTGAAATACAGCGTGCGACAAACCAAAAGTGTGTTGCGGTTGATATTGAACTCGACTGTTCCAGCACTTTACTTTCAGTATTTACTTTACGCAATTTACTTTCCGCACTTTATTTTCAGTCATTTACTTTTTCAGTAATTTACTTTAAGTACTAAAACCACAACCAACCCCTATCGCACTTACATTTCTGTACAAATTCCTCAAAGAATAACTATCCACTAATTCCCTTGGGTTCGACCCCTACTTACCGCTTTGCTACCCAATAGTGAAGTCACGAGTAGCGGACTTATAAATTAACTTTTGCACATTTGCTCTAACGACGAGCATCTGTCACGCCATCATTTCAGAGGGTGAAAGTTTCTTCACCGGGGGACTTGGAGGGAGTAGTCGAGGTCTGGGAGCTGTTGGGTTGGACATAGGGAAGTTCGTCGGTGGGGAAAAGTGTCGAACACCTGGTGGGCGTCCAGAATAGCTTCTTATGCTGTTTAGTTTCTCTTCTGCCACCCTTGCAATGCCCATGGCCTTTCACAACGTATCAGGGTTGAGTAGTACTAGTTCTCTCCGGACATCAGCATGGAGCCCAGCGATAAATCGATACAGCAGATTCTCAGGGTTCAAACCTGGAGTCCTCATGGAAAGGGACTCAAACTCAGAAATATAAGCCATAACCGAGCTAGTTTGATGCAACAAGTTCATCAAGACCTCCGGTTTGCAGTATTCCGAAGGGCCAAAATGTAGTTTAACATCAGTTGAAAAGATAAACCAGTCACACACCTGATGAGTTGTGTAAAGCCATTGATACCATTTGAGAGCTTCGCCGGCCATGTGGAAGGTAGCTAACATCATTCACTGATCGTAGGGGACTCGGTTGTGCTCGAAGTATCGCTTCATCTGGAATAACCAGCCTTCTACCGCTTCACCAATGAATATTGGGACATCAACGCGCAGGGGTTTGTGCGCCGAGTGAGGTCCGATGTCAGTGTGATAGTATTGGAGGTCTTGATGTGGTCCAAGAGGCTGTCCATGCTTGTTTGGGTATGTCATAGGTGTGGGTAGCAAAGGGGCTGTGGAACGAGTTAGCGGCGTATCCTCTGTTGTTGGCTGCTTGTCAACTTTCCCTGGCATAGCAGTTAGGCCGTAGATGGCATCCATCCTGTCCATTAGACGTTCAAAGTGGGCATCATGTTTTGCATGTTCGTCAACATGTTGCAGGGCGTACACTTGTTACTGTGCAGTAAAAGCTTGCAGATCTGCCTGGGTACGGGTGCTGAAATCATCAAAATGCTAGGATAGGGCGGAACTGATTCTGACAGACTCCTTCTTTCCTGCATGGTAACAACTCAATGAAAGCACCAAATGGGACGTTAGAAAGGGAAGAAGGGCAGGGAAAGGAGAAGAATGGAGAGAGCAGAGAGAATCGAAGGATTCTGATAATATTTCTTGGTTATTCTCATGCCTCACTGCTTACATATATAGCTAATTACTCTCTTACATCATCACCTCCATGCAATGCAACTCACGCCTGCCTCATTCTCTGCAGGCTGTTAGCCTTGTGGTCCCCATCTGCCAGCTGCATGGATATTACACTACGCCGATTTACATCTTAGGTAACTGACCCAAATTAGTCACATAAGTTCGTTTTTAGTCACATAAACCTTTATGTGACTACACTTAGTCACATAAGGACCAGTGACATAAGTTGTGTGGCATTAAGTCTGGGGTGACTGATCTAAATCACACCAGTCACATAAAACGTTACGCGACAGTAGAAAAACTAGTCACATAAGAACACAGGTCAGTCGTATAAGTTCAAAGTGAGATACCAGGAAAAAGTCAACGGTGCAGTTCTCTGTCACGTAAGAAGCATGAGCCACCATAAACACAGTCGCATAAGTTAGATTAGACGATGATGTATGTTACCAATATCAGTCACGTAAGAGTATGTAAAAAGATATGGTGATTAGGAAATCCAGTCACGTTAGTTAGAAATCAAGTCGCGTAAGTTGGAAATCCAGTCGCGTTAGTTGGAAATCCAGTCGCGTAAGTTGGACACCCAGTCGCGTAAGTTGGACATCCAGTCGCGTAAGTTGGACATCCAGTCGCGTAAGTTGGAAATCCAGTCGCGTAAGTTAGACATATAATTTAAAAAACTGTTTTTTGTCACATAAGAGTACAACCAAACAACCCTGTTTAATTTGAAATTACCCGAAACATTTGAAATCACCTACACAAAAGTACCTGAAACATTTCAGGATTTATACAAAAAGTTTCCAGCATTACAATAATTCCAACAAACGTTTCCACCAGCACAACATAGCAAAACGTACATGTTCACCAACTAAAGTTTCAAGTGATAGAGAATTCAAAGAGTACCAAGACCGAAACTAGCCCCATCAGAGACGTTAGGACCATTTCCCGTGCCACCACCTCCACCTGTCTTTGAACTCAGCATTTCTTCGATTGCCCTCAGCCTGTCTTCGAACTCAGCTTCCTTCATAGCAGCCTCCTCCTTTGCCCTAATGATCTCTTCCTTCAGGGCATGGTTTGAAGCCCCGCGTCTAGGGCGAGGAGGCCTCCTTATATTTCCCCCAACTCCAGATATATGAGTTCCTTTCTTCTGCCCAACAGCTTTAGAAATTATCTCCAACTGAGTGCTCGTCGGGATAGGGTCAGCAATGCTACTGGGATCATCGGACTGCTGCTCATCAAGAAGTCTCTACACCTCGGCATTCATGTGTTCCTTTCACCGTCCAAGTACAAAATAAATTAAAACATCACATTGTTTACACATATTCAGAAAATCCAACATTTAATCCACATTCATACTTCAATAATTGTTCTTACACATTCCAACATGCACAAGTCCACAATAAATTCATCAGACCAAATTGATTACACAATACAACATTTAATCGACACGCATACTTCAATACTTGTCCATACACATTCCAACAATTAATCTACACACTCGAACACATGAGTGACATATATTCAACAATAGATTGACACTATTGGACCATATATATTTAGCAAGACATAATAAAAAGAAACAGAGTAAAGAAATACCACTATCTCAGCACATTCAGGTTCTCGGGAATAGACGTCAGCATATGTTGCAACATGGTTTGCTTTGTGCCCTTTTTGGAGGTGGTCTATTGCTCTGATGGCCATCGGAGTCTTTCCTCCACAGTGATTCTTCTTCTTATCTCGGGCCTCCTTCATCCTCTTTGATTTAGCCTTCAAAAAATAAATGCCCATGAAACAGATGAATACTTGTAATAAAAATGTAACAGACAGTTGAGTTTGGTCACCACACTTCACCTCATATGCAGGTTCTTGAAAGTGATTAACTAGCCATGCCCGTTCCTCCTTGTGATGGACAAACTCCAAAGGCACTTTCTTCCCGTTCTTCAGATAATGTTTGTGGCAAGACGACTTCCAATTCTTGTAGCGGTTATTTGCTATTTGTGTTATGTACTCCCAAAGTAGAGCATCTTTCTTTGGCAAAAAAGAAATGAGGCTGCAATTAAATTAAAGTTAGCGTGTGTAAAAGTTGCAGTGAGATAAACAAAAATAAACATTGTAATTTGCTACATATACAACTTACACTGAGATAGTTCACCACGACATCCCAATGCTGACGTTCTAGCTCACTGTATGACGGTGCTAACATCGGCACCTTCTGTCTCACACACGCCCCGATTTGGTGGCACATCATACTCCTTATTTGCCTTATTACTCGGCCACTTGCCTCTTCAGAACATTCAACCTTGATCTTAGTCCCCAATGAGTTCACCAAAGTCACAATCTTGCTGCCACACACAACTCCCCGGCGCTTTCTCTTCTTAGAGGTTTCAGCTCCACTTACATGGGCATCCTCGTCACCTACCATCAAGTATCAAACAATTTATATTAGTATGAGAAGATGTATTGATAACAAAAAATTAGTAAATAAACATTATAAATATTATACCCGAAGAATGATCCTTCATATTCACGCGGATACTCATAGGAGGCAGTTCCTCCATCTCTTGGGTGTTGTCATCAGTATAGTCAGCATCATTTGGCACTTGCGAGGGATTAGCTGGAAGATCTTCATTTGAGGGATTAGCAGGCTGTTCTTCATTTGGTGACTCAATCAGTAATTTGTTAGGGGGATTCGTAGGAGGTTCTTCATTTGAGGGATTACTATGAGTTTGAATAGGAGGGTTATCAGAAACTGCAGGTGATGGTGTAAGTGAGGGGTAGCGACAAAAGGTTTGGTGGGAGGATGAGACAGTTCTTGTTGGGTATTTAGAAGCAACAGGGGGGTCAACTAGCATGGGTACATCAGTTTCGGTCTCAGAAACAGGGTATAATAGGGCTTTTTTGGGATTCTTTTTGGAGGGTTTCACTACTGTCAGTTTTGTAGAACATCTAGGGCTTCTACGCAAGAGTGTTTGCACTGAAACAGTCCTTTTCTTAGGAGAACTAACCGGATCTGGAACAACATCCTTTATATTAGGGATAGTGAAGTCAGTAATATTACCTTCAACCATGACTGTTTTCTTCTTCCCCTCAATCAAGGTGCCGGCTTTATTCTTTGGAGGTTTGGCTGGTTGATCATTCTTTGGAGGTTTGGCTGGTTGGTCTTTCTTCTTCACCGCCGGCTCCGGCGTATGTATTTTGGCCGAACGCCGAGTACTTGGAGAGCGCAGCTTCATGTTAAGGTCGTCGCTGGTTGCGGCTACAACGTCGCTCAAAGTTTTCTTCTTTGCCGGCATGATTGGAGGTCGTAAACGGTGTGTCGTATGGAACGAATAGAATTGGAAAAAACCCTAAACGTTTCCAGTGAGAGAGGAAGTGAAGACGAAATGAAGTGAATTGGAAAAATGTTTTGGTTCAAAACATACAAGTGTTGGTTTTTCGGACACGTGGTCGGCACCGATCGCGTTTTTGGACACGTGTTGGCCACCGATCGCGTTATCTCTTAAATGACATACATAATAAACTCAGTCGCATAAGTGTATTACAGAATCGCGCTCAACAAAATTAGATTTCCCATTCAAATTGTGGCTTCCCGCCAATGGTTTTGGAATTTCCCTCCTTCAGTAAGCAGCACTTACGTAACACGTAAACATATATGTTGTCGCATAAGTGAACGTCAACCTGAAAATGAAACTAACAGTCCTTTACTATATTCACATACCATGCATATTCCAAAATGGACAACATATTTCACAACATCCAAAATGGACAAAACATTTAACAACATCCAAAATGGACAAAACACACATGATGTTGAAACACATGATCATCTTCACTACTCCTCGTCAATATCATAAAACCCTTCCTCATCTTCTTGATCTTCCTCACTTACTTCATGATCACTGTAATAGTAATGGAGTTCATCAACATCTTCCTCTTCATCATCTGTTTCATCAAAATCAGCTTCCCCTTCGTCATTTTCACTTTGTTCATCATCCTCTCGTCTTCATCTACTTCGAAGAAATCATTATATGAGAGGGGAACTTCTTCATCAATTCCATTGCAATTATAGTAAGGGGGAATATTTAGTGTGTTGTCTTCTTGATCAACATCTTCCTCTGATGTACCAACACATGAGTGACTATAAGTGCCTCTTTGAGCGACGACATTAACAACTTTCCAATTATCTCCAAACTTAGGATCTTCCAAGTAAAACACTTGTTGTGCATGTTTTGCAAGACAATAAGGAGCATCTTCATACCACGTGTTAGATGTGTCAATCGAAAGAATTCCATGCTCCATTTTTATGTTTCCACCCTCAGATTCATTAGTATTAAACCACTTGCATTGGAATATGACTACCGACATTCCCTCGGCATACTTGAGTTCAATAACATTTTGTAGAACACCATAATACTTTATATCTCCTGGAAATCATATAACAGTGAATCATATAATAGTGAAACAAGAAGATGTAGTTGGATGTAGATGATATCATATATAAAAACCATGATGCAGATTGCAAGATGAGTTGATAAACAAAATGAAGCAAATTCATTATACTAACCAGCGTGTACCATGACTCCACTATTCTGTGTCGTCAAATGTTGGTCCTTATCCCATACAACAGATTTCAACCCATTTACAACACAGTGAGTGTAACAAGAGTGAAACTGTGGTTTAAATGCCAAAATGTGAAGCTCGGTAGAGTACGCATCAGATCCTTCTTCGTGTAACTGTATCATCTAACACATCACAATTTATACTAAATCAATGACACAAAGTTTATATATACTACAAATGAATATATGTGTGTTAAATAGAGTGTTACCTTATTAAGTAAATAAGGATGGAAATGTTCAATACGGGAATCATTGTCACCGTCGGGATTGTCACTATAAAAGTCCTGTGCATGTTCAATAATATACTCCCTTGCCTCTTCGCAATTTTCCATGACAAACCAATGTATCACGTCTATGTTATTATTGTTGAGCCGAAACCTCCTATCACAGCAGCCCGTCGGCTTTATGACATTAGAGACCACTAATATGTTAAAGTAATCTTCCTCATCTATCTGAGATTTACCTTCAATCTCACCCATGTACAACTTACAGTACATCACACACTCGTGGGCAATAAAATCCTTGGCAATGCAACCTTCAGGGTACCTTGTTTTTCTCACAAACTTCTTGTACTTTCCAAGTTGCCTGCATATAACATATATTTAACATTGTAATTTGCGCCGCGAACAACAAATATAATTACAATATAATGTACTAATCAAGTTTTTCCATACCTTTCCATAGGATACATCCCACTGAGTGTACCGGCCCCTTAAACAAAATTTGATCTGGAAGGTGAACCATGAGATGTACCATTATAGTGAAGAATGCCGGTGGAAAAATCTTCTCTAACTGACACAGAATCTGAACTATCTCTAGCTTCATTTGACGGACATCATCCTTCTTGATGACTCTGCAACAGATTCTGCGAAACCAATGAGATAGTGATATGAGAGCATGAACCACATTTCTAGGCAAGTATGGTCTAATGTAAACCGGCAGCAGTCTCCGTAACATAACATGACAATCATGCGTCTTCAATCCAATAAACTTTTTGTCTTCAAGATTAATCTTATTCTTCAAGCTTCCAGCATACCTAGATGGATACTTAGCATCCTTTATGTACTCAAGTATCTCTAGCTTCTCATTTGAAGTCACTGTATAGGGTGCTTTAGTCACTTTTTCCTTATTCCTTGAGTTTGACCCGGATGGTTTGAATCATAATTTTCTACGTACCCCCTGCTCTTCCAAACCCTTTCTAGCCTTGATATCATCTTTAGTCTTACCTGCAAATTTAAAACAAACGTGAATAAGTACTTCAAATATATGTTAATGTATAATATATATATACAAATATATAGTTTTCATACCTTCAAGAACAAGTATGGTCCCAATGATGTTATCAAAAACGTTCTTCTCAATATGCATAACATCGAGTGAATATGGATGGGAGAATGACTTCCAATATGGCAACTCATAAAATATAGACACGTGTGTCCAACAAAGCCTCTCACTGCTGCCTCTCGCCTTAAATTGAGGATGTAGACTAAGAGTAGGATACTCGTGTGACATAATGACATTGAATACGTCATGACCGACAAGTGGCGGTGGAGGGTCTCGTCGCTCAAGCTTCCCATTAAATCTATGGGGTGAAAACCTCCAGGCATGGTCTCTTGGGAGCCATCTTCGATGCCCTTGATACGACATCCTTCCAGTCAAATGGATACCGTCAATGTCATCTAGACATAAGGGACAAGCTTTGTACCCTTTTGTCTTAAGGCCTCCTAACATACCAAGACCAGGAAAGTCACTAATAGTCGATATCACCGCTGCTTTCATAATGAAAGATGACCGATCACGTCTATCAAAAGTACAAACTCCCTCATTCCATAGTACTTTAAACTCGTCGATAAGAGGCCTCATAAAAACACTTAGGCACTTTCCAAGAGATTTGGGTCCAGATATCAACATACAGAGTATATTGAACTCTTTTCTCATACACATATGGGGTGGCAGATTGTAAGGTATAACAACGACAGGCCAAGTGCTGTGTGAGAGTCCCGAAGACCCAAATGGATTAAAACCGTTGGTTGCTAAGACAAGTCGTACATTCCTTATCTCACTTGAGTACTCTGGATATTCCTTGTCAAATAATTGCCATGATTCACAATCAGCCGGATGTCGAATGTATTCCGGATCATCAACAATTCTTGAAGCGTGCCACCTCATTTGGCCTGCAATATCCAGTGACATAAAGAGACGCTGCAATCTTGGAGTCAAAGGGAAGTACTTAAGTGTCTTTTTTGGAACCTTGCTTTTCCTGTCATTTTCTCCGTACCTTCCCTCACCGCACACGGGGCAAGTAATACAATCTTTGTGCTCCTTGTAGTACAGTATACAACCATGCTCACAAGCATGTATGGTCTCATAACCCAACCCCATATTCTTTAAAACCTTTTTCACATCTTTATAACAACTAGGGTAGTTGTTATCGAGAGGCAAAATTTCTTTTGTGATATGTAGAATTTTATTGAAGCCCTTATCCGACAATCCGCTCTCTACTTTCACTTGCATTGCCCTCATAATAGTGTAAAGAACGGTTCTGTTACAACCAGTGTATAGAGGTGTCTGAGCTTCACCCACGAGACGTGTATCCCTTTCAAAAACCACCCTACTATCTACATCACCACTCTCTGTATCCATGTTCATCTGAAGATCTTCATGCTGCATATATTGAAAGGGAAATGCATCTCGAATAATATCTTCAGACGGGTTTGATTGATGATTCTTCAGACCACTACTTGTTTCTCCATACCTCTCCGCAAGCCATTGTTGTCTCAACATGTATGGGGAAGGTTTAGCACTTTCTTCACCGTGGGATGTCCATGTGTGGTACCCATTCATCATACCATTGTTTATCAAATGGATAAACATTTCCTTTGTTGTAATTCTTCCTCTAATCAACAAACACTTTCTACAAGGACATATATGTGAAGTTCCTCCATTTTGCTTTGCAAAATCAACAAACTGAACAATGCCTCGAATGTACCGTGTGTCACTCCTTTCCAACTCCATCCAAGTTTTATCCATTGTGTTCCTTCGACTTTGTGAATCTTCGACGACTTCATAATGTAACAAACGGACACAAATTAACATTAAAACATGAGCAACAAACATGATATGATATATATATCAACAAGCAACAAATTAATAACATCACTAGCTAAAAGCATGCAACATACACGAATTGAACTATATATATACCTTGGAGTGTTTCGACGGAGGAGACCAGAACCAGGGCGCCGGAAAAGAGAAAATGGCCGTACCTTTGAGGAAGAAAATGAAGAACGAATGTGTAAGTTTGGTGGAGTGTTTAGTTATTTTCATTTACAAATTAACATCACTAGCTAAAAGCAACATACACGAACTATATACACATACCTTGGAGTGTTCGATGGAGGAGAGAACCAGGGCGCCGGAAAAGCTTTTTGGTCGTCGCTTGAAGGACGAAGATGAAGATGGAATGTGTAATTTCAGTGGAGTGTTTAGTTATTAGCATTTAATGCTGCGTTCTATCGCGACTAACTTTACGTATCTCAGTCGCTTAAGTACACCTACCAAATTCAAATTAAATAAAAGTTGGTGAACAAAAAAGTCAACATTTTCAAATGTCAGTGCTGACGTGCCATTTTTACTATTTACTTATGTGACTCACCTGGATTACGCAAGTAGGACTAGTCACTAACATTATACAGTCATATAAGTATCAGTCACATAAGGACTCTTATATCACTGAGTTATGGCCGTGACATAAGTCCCTGTCACATAAGGGAAGTTGGGTGACTAACTTTGGTCAGTCATATAAGTACCAGTCACATAAGTGTTCTTATACGACTGACCGTCTATTCTCAGTCATTTAAACACCCTTACGTGACTGGTACTTATATGACTGACACAAAATCTATCGTCTAAGGTGCAAATCGGCGTAGTGTTACAAGAAGATCATACTCACTTGCTGGCCAGCGCGTGTTGGGCTTCTTCATCCTTGGGACAAGCCTGGTAGTCTCAGATGTGTTTGCATGCAGATCACGGTTAGCAATGGATTTGAATCAAATCAAATCCTACAGAAATGGTTTTTTATGGTTCTTAATGTCGTGATGTGTAGAGCTTGCATAAGAGGTCGAGAGATTCAGAGGTGAGCTTGCCGGTTGTGTATGGAAATGCTGCATTTTGGCTGGGTAAGAAAGCTAATGAGTAAGTAGAAATGTGTGAGGTTTTGGTTATTGGTGTATTTTGATTGCTTGTGTGGATAGGGGCATTGAGCATTTTTGTATGTGGTTGATTACGAGCAAGTCTCATAAGTGGACTGTATATGTTCGCGGGGCTACAAACGAGGATTTGAGTGCAGTGGTGAAGCAGGTTGTGTTCCAATTGCATTCAAGTTTTAATAATCCGACGAGGGTCGTTGAAGCTCCTCCATTTGAGCTGTCTGAGACTGGATGGGGCGAGATTGAAATCGCCATCACACTCCATTTCCATAGTGATATTTGCGATAAGCCTTTCAGTTTGTGAGTTTTTTTTATTTTACTTACAATTTCCAGTTAAATGTTCTCTGAAATGCTTCTCCGTTTTGCCTTCTTATTTTTTACTACATCTAAGCATTAAGCGCTTGACATCTTCTAAGCTGATGACAGATTTCATCACTAAAACTGTACCCAGAAGAGGAATCCAGTTCCATGTCAACTAAAAAACCAGTTGTGGTAAAGTCCTATGAAGACATTGTTTTCTCTGTGCCTTGCGAAGTTTTTTAGCGCTTATACAATTTGATCCCTCAGTCATTGTTCCGAGACTGCCTCCTGGATTCACTTTACCTCCTCCACCTGGTATGATCTAATCCATATTTTCATGTCAAGATATAGAATGCCTTCACCTGGTCCACGACGCATCATAAAAGGTTTTGACAATTTGCAGTTCCGTCGGATGACCCAATCAAAAAGAAGAGATGCGATACAAAAGATCATCCACTCAGCCAATGGTTTCCAAGTTTCTCAGAGGCAAATGAGCTATTACAACTTGCTGCCGCACATCAACAGGTTAGTCTGGTCTTGATATATTTTCCTTAGAATGATAAAAGAGTTACTTAATTGTTCTCGAAGTTACAACTGATAAAAATTTTTTTACGTCAAGCCCTGGTAACTTTCAATTCCTGGATTCGTCAATAGGATCAACCTACC
Organism: Rhodiola kirilowii; assembly: GCA_033675215.1. NCBI lineage: Eukaryota > Viridiplantae > Streptophyta > Magnoliopsida > Saxifragales > Crassulaceae > Rhodiola > Rhodiola kirilowii. Next base: position 29,032,424 of record CM066194.1, on the reverse strand, counting down.
GAATATATGATTCTCGTTCATCTTCAACTATCATGTTGTGCATTATGATGTAAGCAGCCATAATATTACTCAAAATGTCTTCATCCCAAGCATATAGTGTCAACACTAAGGTCTTATTTATAGATTTCTGAATTTTTTATGAAATATATAATAATATGCATATCATTTTATAGATCTCAAAATAATATAACCAATGATAATTTTATTGTATTTTTTGGAGTTGTAATTTGTAAGATAAAATCTTTACAAGTATAAAATTAAAAACGTATTAATTTGGCAGGTGTCAAGTTTCTATTGGTGCACTCATATTTGTATGGGTCACACCAAATTTTAAAAGTTGGTCATCGGCTGACAATTTTGTGTTTGGTCGTTATTGTAGTCATAATTTTTTTTGTCATCCAATTTTAGTCATCTTTTTATTATTGAAATGGTCATTAGTGGGATGCTGTGAATGATAAAGCAGTGTTTTCACAAAAAAAGAGCATGTCAAAATGTATTTGCCATTCAGATGATTCTGTTCCTTTGTTTTAATTAACTATGAAATTCAATGTGTTCATTACAGTGCAAAATTAAATTAGTAACAATACAGAACAGCCGTATAATCGAAACAAAAATGATAAGTGATAACTCAGTCTGAACCAATTAATAAAATTTCATACTTAAAAACCAAATAAGAAGATAAAAATAGTTTTTTTATTCGTGATTATTTTTGTTCAGAGTTTGAAGTTGGGCCGAGCCTCGACAAGCTCACTCCCTTCCCAGAGTTCACCTTCTCCATTTTCAGCCCAGCCCGAAACGTCGCGATGAAATTATCAGCTTTGGTGTTCACATCCGGACTAGGAAAGAACATTGCCGGAGACTGCGGCGGCGACGCTTCTTCATCGACATCCGACCTCATGCTCGAAGAAGCTCTAATGCTATTATCCCGATCTGGAGATACACTTCTCGAGCTGTTCATGCTCTTTAATCTGACATAATCGCCCTCCACCACGAATTTCCACACCGGCATCCCGAACGGCGGCAGAGGCGGAGGCTCCGGAATGCCATACAGTGGCGACTCATTACCTCTGGTTATGATCGGAGTTTGGATTAGTGACTGAGCTAGAGCAATTTTAGTATTAGGTTTTGTGAATTTGCCTTTGGATGTGATTGATGGTGGATCTGATGCTGATTTTTTGGTCTTTACTTTCTTCGACGAGAATATGTTGTGGAAAACTGAAGGCGGTGGCGGCATGGTTGTTGATGCAGGTATTTGTATTGGCGGATTGAGAATGTGATCCAAGTTATCTAAGCTCAGCTGGCGCTCTCTCTTCTTCTTCCGCTTCGGATTGATGTTAAATGATGAGAGGAAGTCCTTCTTCTTGTCGCTCTTTTTACTAAGATCTGATTGCAATGTATGCCGTGTAGGAGATGGTGGTTTCTGTTGCTGTTCCTCATCGTCAAAACTTCGATGAACTCTCTTCGTCTTGCGCTTTACTGTACCTCGCAAGGGAGATGGCGGAGAGTTTGTTTTCTGGTTCCCATTACCTGTTTCATCTACAGCTTCAGCTCTTTCAGTTGCAAGATACGTTCTCCTTGACCTCGGCTTGACTCTTAAAAGTAGTGGATTGAATGGAGGAAGAGGTTGTGATAATAGTGGTGGAGGCGGAGTTGAAGGTGGACTTGTTAAGGGTGGTGGCAAAGCTTCCACTGCCTTTGGGTTGCCAACAACTTTATCATCTTCAGCTTCAGTTACTCTGTCTTGAGGCGGAGGTTGCGTCCGCCGAGGACTGATCTGCCAACCTGAATCAGAAAACTGGTAGCATTTTATTTGGGTGTCATCGGAGAATCTATAGGCATGATTGCTGCTGCGGTCGATGTAATCCCATGGTGAATTCTCATAAATAGTCAGATCTGGATAGGAGCTTCTGCTTCTCATCCGACTGCTGCTGTAGCTCCGATCTGAATACTCACTAGACCGCTGCTCTTTGTTACTGTATGATGGCGATGGCGATGGCGATCTGAATCTACCAGAAGCTGAGTTGAGATTTTCATTTTTGTTGTTGGTTCTGCCCAGAAACGCACAGATTATAGCAAACAAGATCAACACCAAGTTAAGCGAGTCCCAGCTGCGCTTCACCGAGTTGGGTCTGAAGATTTGAGATGTAAAATTTAAGACTGATGGGATGATTATGATGATGAAGATGAGAACTGCTGCTACAACAAGAAGTATTATGATTGATGTGGAGTTAAAGAAGATGGATGAGAAGCTTGCGAAGATGTGTGTGGATGACCGAAATGTGGTCTTCTGGATCCAGAATGGAGTGGTGGGTTGCTGCTGCTCGTTTTCATCATCCTCCATTGTGGCCAGGAGCGGAGCCGAGAGGAAGAGTTGTTAATCTATTTGTCAAACTCGTCTTGCTTTTGCGTTTGTCGCTTTGCGGTTGCTTTGATGTATTGCAGGTTTATGGATGACTTTTGTATGTGACCTTTTTTTTACTTCGTTTGCCCTTGTTGAAAGTTTGGTCATGTATTTTGTGTTCAAATTTTATTTTGTTTTTTATTGAACTCACCACTCAATTTCTGTTTGATCTAAAAATTTCTGTCTGATGACGATCTAAAAGTTTGTTTTTATTGAACTCACCACTCGCAAATCGAAGTTTGAAGATAGTATTATGAGTGGTCTTTGGATAGACCTCACGACTAATTTTTAAGTGGTTATAACTTTTATTGTAAGTGTTCAAATAGACTGTTTCTTGATTTGGTGTTGTTCTACTCAAAATAAACTATTCTATCATATAAAATTTGTATTTTAATTCAATCTGAGCTATTCTGAATCTAACTTTAAATTTGATACAAGGAATCTGCTTCTGTGATTCCAGGGAGTTCTACTGACTGATTTTGAAAGAAATGTAAGTTCTAGTTTAGATATTGAAATGGATGGTTTTTGATGCTACAATGTTCTAGTTGAAAATATATTTCCAACAATGACTTATAATGTGACTCTTTCTTAGATGTTTGCAAATTGGATTTGAAGTCGATATGCGAAACTGTTTCGTAAATCTGGGCAGATGATGGACCATAATTATACGAATCAAAAACACAGTAAAACCCACCAAATTAGACTGTTTGTCTATCTAACTTCTGCTTGTTAGTTCCGATATATTCTACAGGGTATTTTGGCGCTTAGAGAGAAAACACGCTAAGGAGAGGATTTTACGCTGAAAAGATGTTACGAGTCATTCCAAGGTCAAGATCAGACGCAGAATGCAAAAATCTCAAGATCCTGACATTGAATTACTCAATTCAAATCCAACCGAGGAACAACCAAAGTCAGACCGGGGCGAAAATGGACTGATAGTTTTGTGAAAACTACACAAAACTCACACAAACTTCATCCTTATCCAACAAAGACCGGCGGCTTTTGGAAGAGGTGACCAAAGTCACCTCCCCTCCTCCTCTTCCCACCACCAACCGGCGGCTATGACCTCCTCCCCCTCCTCCATTGGATGCTTTCCATGTTGCATCATCTCCACCCTCCATTCTCCTCCCTTATGGCTATAAAAGGAGCTCATCCCCTCCTCATTTGTATCATCCACAAATCCACAAATCCTCAAATCAACATTACACTTCTCTCTCTAAGTTTGTTACTTTGTAAGTTTGGTTTTTGAAATAATACTCCTGTTGGTTCTTGAGTATTATAACGGTTTGAAATTATAATACACCTGTCGGTTCTTGAGTATTATAATACTGTAGAGAATACTCCTGTTGGTTCTTGAGTATTCAGTAGGATTGGGAATACTCCTGTTGGTTCTTGAGTATTCCACCCCCTCTCCTCTTACTGTTTTCAAAAACCCCCGAGTATTTAGCTATGGTATCCACCTCTATGGATATTCGTAGCTAAACTCTTTATTCGGTTAAAGGGGTGTACTTGTATTGTAAAATGTTTTAGACCCTGCACTTAATGTCGCTTTGTGTTCAAAACTTGTTCTATGTGCCATATATAGTAAGAATTTCCAATGTTGAATGGAAGCTGTAACAAGCAAAGCTCTTCCGTGGGGATACGTGAACATACTCGGGTAGTGGAAGCTGTAACAAGCAAAGCTATCTGAGGAGTTCGACTTATCTAAAACACCACTTGGTCGATCGTAACTGAAAGATCAGGTGGATGCACACAAGGCTAAGATACTTCGAAAGGAGGAATTAGTCTAAAGTAGAAGAAGTGTTTTAAACGATGTTGCAAGTCTTGCGCTTAGAAATGACCTCGATTCATCTTTGAACACTTTGTGTGATCATTAGTGGTCGATGATAAACAACTATGATACAAGGCCCCTGAAACCGAATGTTTTCTTTAGATTACAAAACCCCCCCTGTATTTACTTTTAGTATTAGTATAACTGCAATCATCAACCGCTCACCTTCCGGAGGACTCGCAAATCACGCATCACCCACTGTAAGTCTTTCTTTTTACTTCTCAGTATTTATTTTCTGTAATTTACTTTTCCGCACTCAAAACCAAAAACAACCAAAAAAAGTCACTTAGTCATAACCGCTAAAATCTCAATCAACCTTAAAACACGCTCCCTCGATGTACAAATCCCTTAAAGAACAACGTATCCCCCTAATTCCCTTGGGTTCGACCCCTACTTACCACTTACTACCCAGTAGTGAAGTCACGAGTAGCAGAAAATATAAATTTATTTGCACAGAGAACATTGCACCTTAACGACAGTGCAGTGGGCTCCGTCAAATTGACGCCGTTGCTGGGGAATTAGCCGTCGGATAAGTTCTTTTAATCAATACGCGCTTCAAAACAACCATGTCTCACGAAGGAAGCCACCATGACTATCAGGATGATGACGAGATAAACCTGTACGATCGAAATGACGAGGTGCCACTTCCATTTGTGGACGATCCGGAACAACTCATCAGAAACAGAAGAGCTCGTGATAGGGAGGCAATTAGAAGAAATCAAGAACCACCCGAGGACCGAAATGCAGCTAGTCTAGTGCAACTCCCTAGATATCACCACCCCCGCAACCTCGACAAGTGCCGAGACGAGAACCCGCTTTCAATGACTACTACAGAGATAACAACAACTACCGTGAACCTACATTGGGAGAGCTCTCGGTACCAGATTTCAGAATTCAGCCGTGGTGCATTCACAAAGGCCTTGAACTGGAAAATATCGCCATCAACACTTCAGTGGCCCACAACTTACCGAAATTCTCAGGAACGCGTGGAGAATCAGCAATGACTCATCTCCAATGCTTACATGGTATTTGCCAAAACTTAAAACCGAATGGCGTGAACGTAGACGACTTCAAGTTAAAGGCGTTCTACTTTTCCCTCATTGACGCGGCAAACGACTGGTTCCTTTCATTGCCTTCCGGAAGCATCAGAACATGGGCTCAGATGCAAAAGAAGTTCTTAGACAAATATTACCCAGCAGGAAGAGCGATGCAAGTAAGGAGGCAACTGCAGGACATCAAGCAAGGACCCAATGAAACCATGTACGATTACCTGGAAAAATTCAACCGCCTGGAGAGAAGCTGCTATACCCTTGGACTGCCCGAGAAACTCACCGTCGAGTATCTCATTAACGGATTAAGACCCTTAGACAAAATGCTCCTGGATGCCTCAGCTGGAGGGTCCATGATGAATGTATCATTAAGTGGAATAAGGGATCTTATCACCAACGTTACTGAGAATGCACGATTCAGCGAAGAGACAACTCAGCAGGAAGAATTCTCCCGGACAAAGAATGTGGCAAAAGCTGAAACATCGATGAGCTCTATGCCTGAAGAGATGAAGCAGCTAAAGGAGATGATGATTCAAATCCTACGAAGGCAGCCAGTTCCGGTAAAACCTTGCGAGTTCTGTGGTTCTACAGAACACAAAACTGACGCATGTCCGACATTAATAGAAGAGGAACCGGCAGAAGTGAATGCAGTGGGAGGATACCAAGGATACAACAACAACAGTAATGACACAGCCGGACAAAACAGACAGTATGGTCAAGCAACAAACCCGAGCTGGCGTAACAACAACTATTCTCAGAAGGAAGCACAACCAGCTGTCCCTCAACTAGCTCAGTCATTCTACCAACCCCCCCCCCCACCGACAGTATAACCAGAACGCTCCATCAGCAGGCCAATATCAGCAAAGAGGACCAAATTAGTACCAAACCAGCCCGCATAATCAGCAAGAACCAACCAAGTCGCTTGATGACACGATGAAGGAGCTCGCAGGAAGCATAAGTCAATTGGGTACTTCGCTACACCAATACCAGGCAAAAACTGACGGGGCAATTTCAGAACTAACCAAACAAATGTCCCAGCTCGCCACTGCAATGTCAACACTCGCCCATGAGCCTGGCAGACTTCCTTCATAAACCATCCAAAACCCAAAAGCGAATCTTAGCATGATAAAGAGGTCAAACGTAAGGGCGACACTAGGAGAAGTAGCACGATCCCCAACTTACAAACTTACAAACAAGCACTTCACCCGGAGGCGTCGTCCTGACTGGAATCAAGAGGAAGACCAACCCAATGATGGCAGAACATGGGCTACGCATACTGACAATGGACGGTACGCATTCACCGTGTGCATAACACCACCACCGATCATACACTCTGACATACGAACGTCTGGATGGGATGACGATAACAATTTGAAGTGGGACTCTCCAACTAATATTTATGCTTCGAAGCAAAATATTAAGGGGCCCGATTATACAAATCATAAGCCAAGGAATAGGCAGAATGGCCCGACAATAGAAAGAGCCCTCACCTCAGATCATGAGTCACAACCGGAAAGAGATAAAGACCCAGGGGCCTTTACAGTCACTTGCGGTATTGGTGAAGCACAGATTCATAAGTGCTTAGTCGATCTTGGGGCTGCTGTCAACGCCATGCCCTCCTCCTTATATTACTTGTTAGGACTGGGTCCATTAAAACCACCCAGGTCAAATATCGAGCTAGGAGATAAATCGTGCATCCGTCCGATTGGAGTGCTGGAAGACGTAATACTCCATGTGGGAGAGCTCGTCATTGCTGCAGACTTCTATGTGATACAAATGGGAGAAACCAGCGAAGACGACCCTCCAACAATAATCTTGGGACGACCATTTCTCTACGCTACTAAAGCAAGGATTGATGTGGGCAAGGGCTCATTATCGCTTAAGTTCGGCGGCAAAATTGCATATTTCTACATTGACAATAGCCGCATGGATACAAAGAAACTGCCAGATATAATACCTATCTCAGATCGCGGTACGCAGATTTCTGACCTGCCAAAAGAGACCGAAAAAGTAACAAGACCAGCAGCTATGGTCAAAGTTCCCTCACCTTCTCAGAAGCAGTGGAAGGAAAAATCACCAGAACAACGGGAACAGGACCCAAGCACATCGTCTCACAAGAAATCAAGGAAAGGCAAGGCAAGAAACAACACAGGAACAGTGGCAAAATTCGACCTGAGCCACCCATGGGATCCCAACCAGTGATCCAGGAATGAGGTACTGTCGAGCCAACGACGTTAAACAAGTGCACTGGTCGGGAGGTAACCCGACACTATCTTACTTTCTGTCTTTTTATTTTCTGTCTTTTAGTTTTTATCAATAAGTCGCTCTCACCCACTTGGTGCATAGAATGAATTGACTATTTAGAAATTGGTTTTTGGAGCACGATCGGATCAGCCAGGCAGCTTCCGTGAACTACCGGGCTTGCGCTGAGAGTTCAAGGCCCCAGCCGAACTCCCTCGATTATCCAGCCTCATGCCATGTCGTTCACTCGACACTTGAAAGGGAGTTTTGATCTTACCTTTCCTTAATATCATTTCCTTCTCGTAATTGTCTGCTTGCATGGCTTTTGAACTAAGTAGTGCTGAAAGGCACGCCTTCGTTCAAAAGTGTGGGGTGAGATCCGCATGTGTACATAAATAAATAACATGTTTTTTTTCTTTTTTAGTGTTATCTTTTTGAAAATATGAACTTAAGAATGTGAAAAAGATAGATCTAAAATTCATGCATTTACCTTGTGAAAATTCAACTGTCTAAAAACTTAGAACGTAACTTCTCATTTGTCCCTTTGTGCTGAGATAAACTAGGGATGTGGAGTTGATAGAAATGCCCTAGAGAGGCTTGGCAAGGAATCGAAGGACTGAATTTCACTATATGGTTTATGAAGTCAGTGGAGGCTGCACTTCGGGTTTTTCAGTTGAGTCAAGAGTCAGCTCTGCCATGCAGTGTTTATGCATAAAAAATGAAGAAGGCGGGACGGGAATCAAACCGTCCTATCTCTAGTCAAAGTAGCCGGGAAAATAAATGAGCGACCCTCATTTTGACTCGCGCGAAACGGCAATGATGAGAGAGAGCGGGGAGGTATTTCTATATGCTCGCGGGCGATGATTGGAACTCCCAAAACGGCTTGAGAAAATGGACTAGCAAGCCACAAAAGGCAAAAGTTCGAAGAAGCAATTCAAGAGGCCAAAGGCCCAAAATTGTGAAGGTTTTAACCGAACAAAAAGTGAAGTACTCAAAGAGTCAAATCAAAGGCCAAAGGCCGATTCACTACAAAAAGCTGTCCCTCGCCAAAAGAAGAAAGAAATCAAAAAGGCTCAACTCAACTGTGAAACCCGAACCGAATCACGTGCTAGAGAAAGCTACAAGGAAACCATATAGTGCGAGACAGTCCCGAGGTTGCAGTCCAGGAGCCTAAAAAGGGCTATCTCCCGAAACATCCAGAATAATTTGCATCTCGGCACGAAGGTACAAGTATCAAGTTTCTTCTATTTATTTACGCAGTTCAATTTGGTAATAAGTAAGTAATGCATGAATTAGGATAAGTCTAGTACCACAGTCTCATTTTCATATTTTAACAAACTTACTTAGTGTGCCACCCTTTAATAGCATTGTTCGGGACGAACAACTAAAAGTGTGGGGTGATCTGATGGACCATAATTATACGAATCAAAAACACAGTAAAACCCACCAAATTAGACTATTTGTCTATCTAACTTCTGCTTGTTAGTCTCGATATATTTCTACAGGGTATTTTGGCGCTTAGAGAGAAAACACGCTAAGGAGAGGATTTTACGCTGAAAAGATGTTACGAGTCATTCCAAGGTAAAGATCAGACGCCGAATGCAAAAATCTCAAGATCCTAACATTGAATTACTCAATTCAAATCCAACCGAGGAACAACCAAAGTCAGATCGGGGCGAAAATGGACTGATAGTTTTGTGAAAACTACACAAAACTCACACAAACTTCATCCTTATCCAACCAAGACCGGCGGCTTTTGGAAGAGGTGACCAAAGTCACCTCCCCTCCTCCTCTTCCCACCTTTAACCGGCGGCTATGACCTCCTCCCCCTCCTCCATTGGATCCTTTCCATGTTGCATCATCTCCACCCTCCATTCTCCTCCCTTATGGCTATAAAAGGAGCTCATCCCCTCCTCATTTGTATCATCCACAAATCCACAAATCAACATTACACTTCTCTCTCTAAGTTTGTTACTTTGTAAGTTTGGTTTTTGAAATAATACTCATGTTGGTTCTTGAGTATTATAACGGTTTGAAATTATAATACTCCTGTCGGTTCTTGAGTATTATAATACTGTAGAGAATACTCCTGTTGGTTCTTGAGTATTCAGTAGGATTGGGAATACTCCTGTTGGTTCTTGAGTATTCCACCCCCTCTCCTCTTACTGTTTTCAAAAACCCCCGAGTATTTAGCTATGGTATCCACCTCTATGGATATTCGTAGCTAAACTCTTTATTCAGTTAAAGGGGTGTACTTGTATTTTAAAATGTTTTAGACCCTGCACTTAATGTCGCTTTGTGTTCAAAACTTGTTCTATGTGCCACATATAGTCAGAATTTCCAAGGTTGAGTGGAAGCTGTAACAAGCAAAGCTATCTGAGGAGTTCGACTAATCTAAAACACCACTTGGTCGATCGTAACTGAAAGATCAGGTGGATGCACACAAGGCTAAGATACTTTGAAAGGAGGAATTAGTCTAAAGTAGAACAAGTGTTTTAAACGATGTTGCAAGTCTTGCGCTTAGAAATGGCCTCGATTCATCTTTGAACACTTAGTATGATCATTAGTGGTCGATGATAAACAACTATGATACAAGGCCCCTGAAACCGAATGTTTTCTTTAGATTACAAAACCCCCCTGTATTTACTTTTAGTATTAGTATAACTGCAATCATCAACCGCTCACCTTCCGGAGGACTCACGCATCACCCACTGTAAGTCTTTCTTTTTACTTTTCAGTATTTATTTTCTGTAATTTACTTTTCCGCACTCAAAACCAAAAACAACCAAAAAAAGTCACTTAGTCATAACCGCTAAAATCTCAATCAACCTTAAAACACGCTCCCTCGCTGTACAAATCATTTAAAGAACAACGTTTCCCCCTAATTCCCTTGGGTTCGACCCCTACTTACCACTTACTACCCAGTAGTGAAGTCACGAGTAGCGGAAATATAAATTTATTTGCACAGAGAACATTGCACCTTAACGACAGTGCAGTGGGCTCCGTCAGCAGACATCCTGTGTGATTTTAAAATGCTAATATTCTCTATTTTACTATTGTGAATGAGTGTTTTACTGTTTTATGATTGTCTACATGAAAAGAGCTTTCTAGCTATATATAACACACGAATTTATTCAATCCGAGTTGCTCTGAAACAAGATTTGAAGTTGATGTCATATGCACTGTTGTAATTTGGCATATCTAACAATATGTTTTGAAATGGGCTTAACTTATGTTTTAAGTTTTCAAATTGGGTGTTTTAAAATTATATGACGTAGTACTCAAAGTGATCTTTCTATTAGTATGCCGAACATATTTTAATTTTTCACGAGTATTTCAGAAAATAAGTTTGAAGTGAAGACATTGAATCAAAAATTGGCAAAACTAATGAGAGAATGCATATCAACTAAATTTGAATAACTTATAATTTGGAATTCAAATGTGGGTGTATAAATCTAAGGGTTCGAGTATGATTTTGTATGACTTTTAAGTGGTTATTACTTGATTTCCGCATAGTATAAATTTTATTGGAGGTTATGTGATGCCAATTTGAGGTAAGTGATATGGAATTGTCTAGTTTTTTTAAGTCTTATTTCGTAAATTTTATATGGCATGCCCGTTACTCTTGAAAATTTGTTTTCTTTAATGAGTTTGAATCATGAGTGTAACATCTTCTTTTTTTTATCTCGGTAAGAAGATTTTTATTGTTTCGTAGTTTTACCGCTCATCATTTTTCGTCATTTTACATGTCATCCTGCATTGTTATTTTACAGTTCATCCTGTCTCGTCAATTTATAACTCTTCATATCCCGTCATTTTACAACTCATCCAGTCTCGTCACTCATCTTTTCACGTGCAATCTATATGTACTTCTAAAGGCTCACAATCTGATCATGATTCTTGTTGCCCCGCCATAGGGCCAGTACTGGTATCTTGTATACGACCAAGTATGGTGTCCTCTTGCCCAGTCATAAGGCATGGTATAGTCTTTTGTTGCCCAGTCGTAGGGCCAAATGCGATGATACTGTCTCGGGACCCCCGTTTTGCATGATTTGGCTGTATATCCATTCTGTCTATTATAAGTCTGAAATCATTATGCTCTGTTAGACTTTTGACGGTACAAGATTTGAAAAGACTTTCTAGACTCACCCGCTGTTGTGATATAACCTTTCGCTTCATCGCTCCTCTTTACTCTTGCTAATACTGGTTTATTTAAAATAATTCTGACGCTCATGATTCGGCTAGTTGCGTCTATATTACTTACACGAGCCTTAAACTCATGTTTTTGATGTTTTCATTTTTTTAGTTATTGCTGGATGGACTGTGGGGAAACGGGTGAGAGTCGCCCTAGTGTGGAGTATTAATAATCAGTACTTTTGGAGATTTAAATATTTTTTTACTTAAATACTGAAATAACATGTTGCATTTAATTGGTTAGTAGATTACATGTAATTTAAGTTATATTTTCAATTTGTTTATCAAACCACTTTATTTATTAACTGGAATGACCTGAAAGCCTAGATCAAGGCTACAAACGGGAAGAGTCAGGTGGCTTAAACAGGAGACTGTTACATTGTATGGAGACAGTAGCCTTGCGAGGAATATGTTTGGCGTCTGCAGTAATGCCCACTCTAGAAACACGCGGAAGGGCCGTCAAGGATTGAAACCAAGTCAGGCGTGGTTTCCAATTAGCACGAGAGAAGTCGCAAGACTATTAATGGCAAGACATGTCTGACGAAGATGAATATCACAAACTGTATACATGGCTATCTTCCAATGCCTAAAATCTTGCTTGTCGCAAAGGCATTTGCCCATTAACGTGCCTTGGTCACGATGGGAGCTTTCTAGCAACGTGGTTGGATGTGTTTCTCCCATGTGTTTACTTTCGTAGACACTAGATAGGATCATATTTACTACATCCAAACCATCACTAAGTTCTTTCAATACCTAGGCCAAGTTTTAAGACTAACATGTCACTTAGGCATTTCATCAAACACTTAGTAGCATGTCATACATGAAGAGCATTGTGAACATGAATTTAACACCATAGATTATTTATTCAAATTTATATATATGATCATAGAGTACCAAGGAGGGTTACAACACCCTAAAAATACAAGGTCACTACTCACACATCATATAAGACAACATGGTGTGAGTAGGGTTTATAGCACACAACAAAGGGAATGGAAGAGAGAAGGAAGGAGGATGGTTAATCCTTGAACTCCCTTTTGATAATCTCTTCTCCTTGGTTGGATCTTTGATGATTGATGACCTTGGTTGAGCCTCTTTTCTGATCTTCTTCTCCTTAAAAACCTCCACACTTAGGTCAAAACCCTCACTTTCTATTTATAAACTCGGCTGAAAATCTATCACTATAGCAGGTCCAATCGCTCGGCTGGTCCTGATGCTGAAAGTCTAGCCGGTCGGCTAGTTATGCGCTTGGCAAGCCATCTGAAATCTTATTCCAGCCGACTGACTGGACTGGCCAGTCGACCGTCTGGATGTGGGCGGTTGTTGAGCCTTCTGAAATCTTATTCCAGTCGACCGACTGGATGTGGCATGTTGCTCTTATTTCTGCTCCTTCATCCAGCCGACTGGCTGGTTCAGGGGAGATTTTGAACCGGTCGGCTGGGATCCTTTTTTTGCCCACTTTTGTTCTAAATCTTCGGTGTTTCCATGAGTTTTTGTATTATTTAGGCTTTGACTTTGAGGGAGACTCATTTTCTACTTGAAACGTAGAGATAGAGGTCAAATGACATCAAAATATTGTCGGAAACGAACCAATTATAGTGAAAAATGGATATTAATGAGTCGAAAACTCAACTCATCAACACTCCACACTTAAGCTTTGTTCGTCCCGAACAAAGTATGAAAATATGTCAAGGTCCTGCAAATGGCGAAATGCTAGTGGTGCTATGTTTTTAGTCTATTTTCCTGACTAGCTTTCACGAGGTCTCGATCATTATTCCTAGACATGTTATTTAAAGGAAAATGAAAGTATGTACATCCTAACTAGCTCCTTTTAGTAGGAGTTACGAATGCACTTAGCGCATGCATTAAGCCTTTAAACCCCTAAGCTACCCTAGTGGACGAGTTATAGTCTCATGAGAGTTTTCATAAATGGGAATACTCACAAATCCCAAATGCCCCTATCCCATGAGAATGAATTCAAGAGTGCTCAACAAAGACGAGGATTTTTCAAAACAAATCCCTCATCCCAAACTAGGACTACCATCACATTATCATCAAAAGAACTATTGAGCCATTTAAGTACCCATGAGGTTGTGCATTCAAGAATCATCAATGCTAGAGCTATCAATTGTCTCATCCAAATATCTACTCATTTTCAAGGCAATACAATAGAAGCAAAGTTATTAGTTTGCACAAAAGAGTGTCAATCGCTCACCTATGCTAGCTAGGGCTAGTCCATGGGTTTGCGACATGGAACTCATTCTTAAGTCTTAGGTGCTTAAGCATCCATAAGGGAAGAGGAGTTCGACACTATGAGTTCTTAGGAAACAATCATAGACCGAATGAGAGTTCCCGTGCAAGCACAAGGATCATCCAAGAGTTAATCCAACTAGCACACAATATAAATGATGCACCCACGCAAATGTAGGATGATAGAAGAACATAAAGTCAAGTTTTAAGTGTATCTTATTTTTATTTTTTTAAATGGCCTTTGGCCTACAAATGCTTTCGAGGGGGAACTTTTCTTCCTAACCCCCGACATTTGTATATTTTCGAGCAAAACTTTTTGTGTACATCGAGAACGTTTTTAGTCGGGGCTTTGCCCTCTTTGACCATGAAAATGAAGCATTTTTTGTTGGGGCCTATTTTTTTGCCCTTTTTTGACTTAAAACTTAACAATATGTTCAAAGAATTTATGGAATGCGCGGGACACAATCATAAGTAAGGCACTTGGTTAGAAGAACTCAAGTAACCAAGGAGCATACAAAAAGTCTAAGTTTTTCATGAAATTTTTTAAAAGTGCTTGCTAAAACTTAGTCCAAGGTATTTCAATGTCAATACTTAGAAAATTAGATAAACAAGAGATAGCAATGATATTGATTCACAAGAATGCACATTCAAGGGACTAGGTCGGTTCTAAGGTCAAGATCCAATAAATGTGACAAATAGGCTAGGAATTTAGAGTTAATAATCACAAGCCTATGTGGTTAAAAACACTATCATGTTAGGGATAAGATACTGACAGGTGTCGTTGTACCTGTGCAAAAATTATATTTCTTTTTCCGACTAGCAAGTGGTAAGTCGGGTCGAATCCACAGAGATCGGTTGAGAATCTGTTCACTAAGTATTAGAGTAACAATTGGGGGGTTTTGAATGCAACGGGTAAATAAAACGCAAGCAAGTAACAATGATTAATTATCTAAGAGCAATCGTCACACAAATTCCAGTATCAAATGTCAAAGAACAGTGCAAGCTAGAACTCTCGACTGTGATGCAAGACTAAATCATTAACCCAACCGTTTTGATTTCTAATGTTTTACAACTTATAGCTCCCCGCTATGTTGCACTACAAGTTGTCCTAGGGTGTCAATCCTAGTGGTATATTACTCGTATCCTAGTTTACTATCCCCGCTAGGTTGCTAGTAAACTGTGATAATCGAAATCAACAAACTAACAGAAGCTCCCCCGCTAGGGTTCCACTTATGCTAGCACATCAATTCCATAAACATTGCATAGTAATATAACGCAAAACATAAAGATAAATATAGGTCTCAAGTCAAAACATCACAATGTCGAGTTCTAGCCTACACATATGAGTTTAGCTACTCATCCCAATGGAATACATCATCAAGTTGTTTTAATGTAATGAAACGAAAATACTTATGATGAATTCTCCACCAAGCTGCAGCTCCACTCTAACACTTGAATCCGTGTCTCTTTTCTCTTCTGAAATTCGATGTCTGGTCGCCTAGGGTTTGGCTCGATTTGTTCTCCTTTTATACTTCCCAAAATTGCAATTTAGAAATAACGAAATTCGACTGCCAGCTGTCATCCGCGGACGTCTCTTAATTTATAATCCGCGGACGTCTCAGCAATTATGGGAATTCATAAGCCGTCCGAGCCTCTAATTCTTCAGCCCTCCGCGGTTTGCACCGACAAAAATTCCAAAGTGCTTCAGACTTCATTTCTTTCCGCGCCAAACATCTTCAAATAGGCTCCTTTTAGCCGGTATTCCTTCAATGGTCTCCGAGTGTACCTGAGAACGAAAACTACACACAGGTAGTGAAATAATATACAGGTAACACTAAGAGACGGGGTTTTAACATATAAAAAAGTCATACAACTACGACTTATAAAACTACCCCACACTTGAACTTGTTCGTCCCGAACAAGAACAAAGCCATAGAACAAATTACAATGTACTAGTCATGCTAATCCTTACATCTCAATCTCAAATACAGCAATTAATCTTATCATGCTTAAGATTCTAACAATGCGAGTAAAGATAGATTTTTCGATACTTGTTACCTCGCGAGTTGCAATTCAAACGACCTTGGATGTTTAGGAGATAGTCCCCTATAGGTACCACGGACATTGCATTCTTTTCTGAGTTTTGGTCTTTAGATTGAGTCAGCAGCTTTCTCTGACACATGATTTATTCACTGCTTTCATACCGTTGAGTCTTGAATTCTTTAACTTGTATGGACTTTGATAAACAACACATCTTTGCTTGAATCAATCAGATTTCTGATTTTTTCTTTTTTTCTACTTGATGGTTTGCCTTCGGCTTTTGAATTTGTTTCTTGTCCACATAATCATTTGCGCCCTTGAACCACTCTAATCATAGCCTTCGGATAACAGCATAGGAGTGCGTCCCGCTCTTTTCTCATCCTCGTCTTTTCTGCATGAGGCAAGGTAGGGGTTACCCACCCATTCCCAGCTACTTCGACTAGAGATGGACAGTTCATTTTCTCTGTCCCATCACCACTTCGAACGCATGAATAAACTTGTATACTTGGTGACGGAGCTACTCTCAGGACTAGGCTAGTGAAGCGTCAACCTCCATCGCTTTTCTCAATCATCAGAACCAAAAACTCAGAACTTCCTGCAATTTGTCGTACCTTTCTAGGACATTTCTGTCAACTCCACATCCCTGCATATCACAACTCGAAAGAACAAAGCATCGAATTTTTTTTAATTTCGCATTTTTAGTCAAACGAGCACAATAGTCATAAAAAGCTGGAAATAAGATTTTTGACATATGAGAAAAGCATAGCAGTGCATCATCAGTTCGTTACGAGTTCATCAAGCCACATAACTGACTCTATAACATCTCACCCCACACTTAAACTGACACGTGTCCTCACGGTAGAACTCAAGAGGTAAGACGGATAAATAAAACGGACTCAAATAAAAAATAAAAATAAAAGACAATAAAATAAAAAATAAAAACGAAGGAACTGGTACTCCCCTAATAGTCTGGTGGTGGTGATTGAGCTCTACGATTTTAACCTTTTAAAATTCACCGCGGACGTCTTCATGATTTGCTGCCGCGGACGGCTGAAGAAATTGCAATAATTGCTAAGGCGTCCGCGCTTTAATAGTTGAGACGTGCGCGAGATACACTGATGTAGAATTCCCTTCTTCGTTTTATCACCTGAAACCACCAGAAATAAAAAGAAATGCACTCGAGGCGCATTATCAGCTTCCCAATTACACTATAACATGTGTAAAGTAAAAGAAACACACCGGGTTGCCTCCCGGGAAGCGCCTTTGTTTTACGTCCTTGGCTGGACATTACCTCTTTAGGGATCACAAGTTAGGATCCCATGGGCGTGTGAGGTCAAATTTCCTTACTCCTCTATGATACTCATAGCCCTCATCGAATGGTGCTCTCGTGTCTTTCCATCCTGGTTTCCATCCAATCGTGCTATGTCTCGGTCGCTTCCTCGTGTATGGACGGTCATCATCCTAATAAGTATAAAAATTTGATCTCTTGCCACCAAACGCAAGTGACAACCAGCGTGTATCCATTTCAATCTTGGTTTTAGTGGCAAGGAGGAGTGGTCGTCCCGAAATAGGTGTCGGAGGGTCATTATCTCTAGCATCTCCCATCTACAAAATGTAAGAGTCAATATCACGGGTGATTGTGAGAGTATCTGAGTCCTTACACTTTTCGAGCGGCGCTTGTTGACTCGTGGCGAGTGGGTGCTCTATCATTGGCTCTTCCGGCTCATGCTTCACCTCCAACTCATCTTCCAGCTCATCTTTATCGATCGTGTGGTCCTTAGGAGCTATCACCTGCATTGGGAATAGTAGAGGGGTGTTAGAATTTGGAATTTCGTTACCTAAAAATGGGAAGCCCGCGCACGTCTCTTGAATTACACCCGCGGACGTCTCTTGATTTTCTGGTAATTCTTCAGGCGTCCGCGCCTTAATTGTTGAGACGTCCGCCGTAGCCACTGAGGTAGAATCTTCATTCAGCTCTTCTTCTCGCATTTCGTAAACGGCGCTGGAAAGCTGACATACTTGCTTCTTTAGCTCTTTAACGTCTTCAGCTTGTTGGCCCATCTGTCGATCGAGCTCTTTGAACATGCCTCTCATTTCTTCTCTAAATTCCTTGATCGGGTCCTCCATCTCATGTTTATCTTCCTCGTTGTCTTCGTGATCACGAATTGCCTCATCCATCCTATTGCACCAAGGTGTCTCATCAATATACGACGCATAAAATCCTCTCATAGTGCGTCTCGGATCCCGACGCCTAGGTAACTGTCCATATCGATTTCCTCCACCGAGGTATTCTCGATCCAACTCATCCTCGTAATCCTCGTATCTAGCTGCACGAGGTCTAGCATACTCATTCACGAATTTTTGATTTCTGGGGGGTGGTAGTCTTCGATCAACATCGTCGTCATAAACTGGTTCACTATAATAGGAATACATAGCAACCCATAAAACCAAACAAAAACAAAAAAAGACAATAAAATAAAACTAAAAGAAATAAATACTTAGTGAGATTCTTCGTTACCAATCCCCGGCAACGGTGCCGTTTTAACAGGTGTCGTTGTACCTGTGCAAAAATAATATTTCTTTTTCCGACTAGCAAGTGGTAAGTCGGGTCGAATCCACAGAGATCGGTTGAGAATCTGTTCACTAAGTATTAGAGTAACAATTGGGGGGGTTTTTGAATGCAACAGGTAAATAAAACGCAAGCAAGTAACAATGATTAATTATCTAAGAGCAATCGTCACACAAATTCTAGTATCAAATGTCAAAGAACAGTGCAAGCTAGAACTCTCGACTGTGATGCAAGAATAAATCATTAACCCAACCGTT
Source organism: Rhodiola kirilowii (assembly GCA_033675215.1). Classification (NCBI taxonomy): domain Eukaryota; kingdom Viridiplantae; phylum Streptophyta; class Magnoliopsida; order Saxifragales; family Crassulaceae; genus Rhodiola; species Rhodiola kirilowii. The sequence continues at coordinate 29,013,592 of CM066194.1, read as the reverse complement.
TTGATTTCTAATGTTTTACAACTTATAGCTCCCCGCTAGGTTACACTACAAGTTGTCCTAGGGTGTCAATCCTAGTGGTATATTACTCGTATCTGATGTTCCCTTGAAGTGGCATGTATTTGGCAAAACGAAGTTAGACAGTTCGAGCAGGTGTTCAGGGGAAGTTCGAACAATATCCTGGTACTCCTGTACAGCGTGATCAAGACGCGAGGATATTTCCCGGAAGATATTGGACCACGAAGATCTCGTCAAGTTGAAGACGGCCAGCGACTTATTCGAGCAATAGATATTCGAATTAATATTTACATTAAGGCGGCAAAGCTTACTTGGGCAAGAAGACTTCGGATTATCTTCCAACCGATTCAAAAGATATTCATCAAATATCTAGGAATATTTCCTAAATATTTGATGGGATTATCTTGTGCAAATTAGGGTTTCGCTCGAGCATATAAATACAATGCAAGAGCAACCCTAATTCTCATCGCTTTCGAAGATCAAATACACACGAATATATCCTACTGATTGACGAAGAAGAAAGCGACGACCGGTTGTGTTTTCTCATTGGAAACACATCGGTGCAAGTACAGTCTGTTCAAGTGCAACACAGACTGTCTGAAGCGTATCAACTGCCGCACACAACAAAGGTGAACAAGCTTTCGAGAGAAAGCATCCGAGCTTCTGGAGAAGGTCGAGAACGTTCGGACTGCAGGTTCTGAACGAAGGGGATAGAGGGGAATTGCGGTGAACCTCGGTTGCTAATCTGAGAGACGGAGTATTGAGGTTAGGCTATTACAAGGTGTAAGTGTAAGTCCCTGTGGAATCCCTATACTCGTAATAAAGATTTGATGTCCCTTTTTCGGGTGTGGGAAACCCCCCAGAGTAGGCGGAGCCGAACTGGGTTATCAGTCTGTGAGTTCTACTGCTTTAGTTTATTTGCTGAACTGTTGTGATACGAGTTCAACCACTGTCAGTTGAACTGTTGTGCAAAGAGTCCCAGGTCTGTCTCAACAGTACCCTGGACACAAGCTTGAACAAGGGACCTAATTTCAATTGGTATCAAAGCCGAACACTCGACACACTGAGTGAGATCCTGAACTGTTCAAGATGACTCTGAAGGAAGGACAAAGCATAACCAGACCCCCGCTACTCGAAGGATCGAACTATGCCAAATGGAAGCCCGTGATGAGATCCTTTCTGAAATCTCTAGATGAAAAGGCATGGAAGGCTGTTCTGAAAGGGTGGATGGAACCCATGATGAACAATCTCACTGGAGAACCGATCGCCAAACCAGAAGCTATGTGGACAGAAAAAGAGGACAAAGCTTCCATGGGAAACTCAAAGGCTATGAACGCAATTTTCTCGGCCGTAAATGAAAACGTCATGAAGCTAATCATTAATTGTGAAGTGGCCAAGTAAGCATGGGATATCCTCCAAACAGCCTTTGAAGGAACGGACAAAGTTCGCAACTCTCGCATGCAAGCTGTCACAACCAGGTTATTAAAAAGAAGTCTGTCAAGAGTGTGGAAGAGGAGGAACCCAGCAAGGGGGCTGGAGGCTTAGGAACGTGGAGAGAAAAGATCTTTGCCACATGATACATTCCTCCGAAGGCTGGTCGCAGGATGAAGGTGAAGCGGGCCAGTGACTCTCCCAGAAAATATCTAGCCCAGATCTATGCCACTCGAGGGAGGAAGATTGCAATGTCCGATGAAGAAACAAAGAAGTTTATCAAGTCCTCGGGGAAGAGGAATGTGGTGATTAGTGATGCTGATCCATCTGAGAACCAAGGAGTAATTACTGAAGAAGGTTCCAGTTTGGATGCTGAGGCTATGACAGAAGAAATTAATCCATCAGGGAAGACTGATGTGTTGAAAGAATCAGACCCAGCAGAAAGGGATGAGGAGTTAGAGAATTTGTACAAGGACATTGATGATGTCATGGAAGACCTGGAAAAGGAGAAGAATCAGGAAGTGGCAAGACCGGAAGAAGCTCAGGCTGTTGGGGCAAAAGAATCTGATGCAGAAAAAGCTACAAGTGTTCCACCTATGGAACCAAGTGTTCAGTCTGGTGCTGAGACTGGAAGAGCTACAGAGAAAGCTGCAAGCGGTTCAACTGTGGAACCCTCTGTTCAGACCAGAGTTCAAACAGCACCAGCTCCAGAGGAAGGTCTGCGTAACCTGGTTGTTGAAGCAGAAGAGTCTGCTACTGAAAAAGTCACAAGTGTTCCAACCGTGAAACAAGGTGTTCAGACTGGAGTTGAGACTGGAGTAGTTCCAGGGACAGTGATGAGTGAAGAAACAATGACAGTTCAAGATGATCGTCGTAGGGATCAGTTGGAGGAAAATGGTCCATCCATTCGTAAGGATGCCTCTACATCAGCAGCAAAAGGTGTTACCCTTTCAGAAGATGACCAAGACAGTGTTCCCCTTGTCAACCTCAAGAGGACAACGAAGGGGAAGGAAAAGAAAAAGGTAGCCTTTGCTATGTCTACAAAGGAACCAGCTCAGAAGGTTGCTGAAGCAAGCAGTGGTGCAGGGGGAGTTGGCTCTTCCAAGAAAAGGAAGCGCGTTGCTGCAGTTCCCATCTCTAAAGATGCTGGGAGATGTGAAGTCCCAGCCCCTGAATCTGAGACTGTCCCAGTCGGTAAGGTCAAGAAAGGAGTGTGGTTCGTGACTAAAGAAGCGGCGTTGAAATGGGAATGTGTGCTAAAAAGGAAAATCATACCGGAGAGGCTACTGGATGCATCCAGTTACAAAGGGAAAGAAGTGATTGAGGTGCTTAAAGAGTCGGATCTGTTCTGGACGTTGGACAGATGCAAGTCGTTCAACGAACAGCTGGTGCGTGAGGCCATGGCAAACTTGCCTCCAAAGTTTGGGGTCATTGGAGAGGCTGAGTACGGGGTCTTCTATGTAAGAGGAAGAAGGATCAAGATTGATCCAGAGCTGATCAATGTATCTTCTCCATGGACGACCCGGCTATTGATAAAGAAGAATCCAGCTTTGAGAAGATAGTGAGCACCATCACTACAGGCTCTGTTCAGTGGAGGCCTGAGTCAGTTGTGCATACAGCTGATCTGTCTACTTTCTATTCAATGCTGTTCGTCATAGCGGTGTTCAACTGGAGGCCATCTACTCATCGCTGTACTGTAAACAAGGACATGGCCCAACTGATTTATCAGATAGGGAACAAGCGGAAGTTCAACCTGGGCAGAATAATGTTCAAACAGATTGCTGAACATGCCACATCGATGAGAACTCTGCACCAGATCTGCTTTCCATCCCTGATTTATGAGCTAATTATTCATCAAGCCCCTGATTTGAAAGCCTCGTCTGATCTCCTTACTAAAGCTCCCAGCAAATTCACAGTGGACCACAAGTTATACAAAGGGCGGCATGTGAATGATCTGAAAGGAGGGAGCAAGCCAGGTAAAGAAATTGGGGAATCCAGTCGAGGGGGAGCTAGAATTGGCATGGATGAGAGGAGCAAACTACTGAAGGAACTCCAGGCTATCATTGATATGGACAAGGAACAGCGCCGCCGGATCAACAGGCTTGCTCGAGCACTCAGCTACCCCAGTGATGATGAATCAGAAGCTACTGCCTCTGAAGAAGACGCCATTGAAGAAGCTTCCGATTGAAGGTCCATTGAAAAACTAAACCCTCTGAACTTTTTCAAACATTCTGCTCATATGTGCTTGTTCTGGCACAATTTATTTTGCTTGACTGTTCGAACTTGTTGGACCCTTTGCCAATTTATGGCAAAAAGGGGGAGTAATTTTGAGAGGACAAATTTTGTGTTCCCTCAAGATGTCTACGTCTAGATAGTTATCTAGTTTTAGTTATCTAGATGATTTGGTTTTGCCAAAATGCCAAGGGGGAGATTGATGTTCCCTTGAAGTGGCATGTATTTGGCAAAACGTAGTTAGACAGTTCGAGCAGGTGTTCAGGGGGAGTTCGAACAATATCCTGGTACTCCTGTACAGCGTGATCAAGACGTGAGGATATTTCCCGGAAGATATTTGACCACGAAGATCTTGACAAGTTGAAGACGGCCAGCGACTTATTCGAGCAATAGATATTCGAATGAATATTTACATTAAGGCGGCAAAGCTTACTTGGGCAAGAAGACTTCGGATTATCTTCCAACCGATTCAAAAGATATTCATCAAATATCTAGGAATATTTCCTAAATATTTGATGGGATTATCTTGTGCGAATTAGGGTTTCGCTCGAGCATATAAATACAATGCAAGAGCAACCCTAATTCTCATCGCTTTCGAAGATCAAATACACACGAACATATCCTACTGATTGACGAAGAAGAAAGCGACGACCGGTTGTGTTTTCTCATTGGAAACACATCGGTGCAAGTACAGTCTGTTCAAGTGCAACACAGACTGTCTGAAGTGTATCAACTGCCGCACACAACAAAGGTGAACAAGCTTTCGAGAGAAAGCATCCGAGCTTCTGGAGAAGGTCGAGAACGTTCGGACTGCAGGTTCTGAATGAAGGGAATCGAGGGAAATTGCGGTGAACCTCGGTTGCAAATCTGAGAGACGGAGTATTGAGGTTAGGCTATTACAAGGTGTAAGTGTAAGTCCCTGTGGAATCCCTATACTCGTAATAAAGATTTGCTGTCCCTTTTTTGGGTGTGGGAAACCCCCCAGAGTAGGTGGAGCCGAACTGGGTTATCAGTCTGTGAGTTCTACTGCTTTAGTTTATTTGCTGAACTGTTGTGATATGAGTTCAACCTCTGTCAGTTGAACTGTTATGCAAAGAGTCTCAGGTCTGTCTCAACAGTACCCTGGACACAAGCTTGAACAGGGGACATAATTTCAGTATCCTAGTTTACTATCCCCGCTAGGTTGCTAGTAAACTGTGATAATCGAAATCAACAAACTAACAGAAGCTCCCCTGCTAGGGTTCCACTTATGCTAGCACATCAATTCCATAAACATTGCATAGTAATATAACGCAAAACATAAAGATAAATATAGGTCTCAAGTCAAAACATCACAATGTCGAGTTCTAGCCTACACATATGAGTTTAGCTACTCATCGCAATGGAATACATCATCAAGTTGTTTGAATGTAATGAAACGAAAATACTTATGATGAATTCTCCACCAAGCTGCAGCTCCACTCTAACACTTGAATCCGTGTCTCTTTTCTCTTCTGGAATTCGATGTCTGGTCACCTAGGGTTTGGCTCAATTTGTTCTCCTTTTATACTTCCCGAAATCGCAATTTAGAAATAACGAAATTCGACTGCCAGCAGTCATCCGCGGACGTCTCTTAATTTATAATCCGCGGACGTCTCAGCAATTATGGGAATTGATAAGCCGTCCGCGCCTCTAATTCTTCAGCCCTCCGCGGTTTGCACTGACGAAAATTCCAAAGTGCTTCGGACTTCATTTCTTTCCGCGCAAAACATCTTCAAATAGGCTCCTTTTAGCCGGTATTCCTTCCATGGTCTCCGAGTGTACCTGAGAACGAAAACTACACACAGGTAGTGAAATAATATACATGTAACACTAAGAGACGTGGTTTTAACATATAAAATAGTCGTACAACTACGACTTATCAGATACATGAATGAAAGTGTCCATTCTAAAATGATAGGCATGTCATGATATGAGTGAACTATGCAACTACCCACTCCACACTTAAAATATAGCTTAGTCCGTAAGCGCAAACAATGGGATAAATGCGCACAGGAACTCCCCTCGTTTGAAGATGTGCCTCACCAAGAAAAAAGATGACATTGTGCTAAACATGATCATACATGGTGCAAATAACTTCCTTGATGACAAGAATACATGAGAGGTTAAAAACAACGAGTGACATGCAAGGTCATGCAAAATGAAAGTATGAGCAAGAGAGCATCACAAGTCACATGATAACATCATGGCATAGGTTTCATAGAATTCAAACAAGGAAAGTAATCTACATCCTCCATCAAGTGCACAAGGTGTCTTAAGTTCCAATAAAATGTGAAACTAGAGTCATAGCATGGTATAGCAAAATAGTTTCACTCTAGTAAACTCCAATAAAGCACATGAGCACTAAGGGCAACATCATCATTCATAGATAAATCAAGGGGGAAGTGGAGGGGCTCGGCAATGTGAAGTGGGATTGGAGTGAGTAGAACTCACTCCACACTTAAAATTTGACCTACTAATCATAAATATCACACCCCATATTTAGAGCCTAAGCTATCCAAAGTCATGCCAAACACTTAAACATAAAGAACAAGAATGAACAACTTACAAACCGGGTTACCTCCCGCGAGGGCTTTGTTTTTCTCGTCTTGGCAAAGACGTAACAAAGCGCCCCATAGAATCACTTGTTGAGAAGTCCTTTGCTTGGATCCCTTCTCACAGGGCCTTGGGTATTTGGGATGTCAATCCACCTTTAAATCCCATTTGAATTTCCTCCCATCAAGTCTACAATGGACCTTCCTTTGGGAGCATGACCCCTTCAAGAATGAAGATCCCTTAAGAAATAAGGGGTCATGGGAGCTTTTTCCAAATGATCTTTCCAAATAGGGCAAGAAGCTCCAAAATTTGTCTCGAGACGTCGTAGTGAAGAAAGGGTCTTCAAAACTTGTCTCAAGCTTGATTGGCATCCCCTCTTTGAGTTTTTCAATGACGTCCGCGGGTGCCCAATCCTCAATATCCCTTTCTAAACCTTTATATTCGTGTGTGCGAGAAGACTCTTTAGCTTTTTCCATGAAAACCTCAATGATGTCTTTATACCCTTGAAGTCCTTTTTGCACTATATGCTCTTCCTCTATCTTATCCTCATCAAGAAGTTTGGGCTCACATTCAAGCTCACTTATAGCGGGAGGAGGGAGTTCTTCTTCATCAACAAAAGGTACTTCCTCTATATAAGAGGCATCATCATTGAAGAATTCCTCATTAGAGAGCCGAGGCATTGATGGAATGGTGGACTCTTGTGTGTTCTCATTCAAACGATCTTGAGATGTGCAAGTAGTGAAATATTCTTTGCTTTTGCATTCCATCTCGTCTTGGTTACAAGATGCACCATCCCTATCCTCATTAAAAGCTTGGGTAGCGACTCTCGAAAACGTACCTTCCCCTTCTTGCTCCCATTCTTGTTTTGAGGCGTAAGATTCAAGGACTTCTTCTTCGGAGACCTCCTTTTCTTCATCCAAGTTCTCCAATTCAATGGCTCATTGACCCAATGTGATTTCTAACACATGGTTTTGAGCCTCCAATCTATCACATTGATCATGCATATTTTGGTTAGCTTCCATGATATCCCTCATTTGACCTTTCATCTAGTCATAGTTGGCACTCATCTCCTCTTGGCTTACTAGCATTTCTTGTCTCATCTCAAGGAGTACGGCCATTATAGAGTCCGAGTTTGAGGGCTCACTTGGTGGTTGAGGAGGTTGAGGGTATGGAGGGTAAGAGTCTTCAACTTCAAAGCATTGGCTATCATCCCAATTTGGAGTGTAATAACTTGTTTGATAGCGCCAGAGAAGATTTTGGGCCAGCTGATCTATGTGAATGGAGGTTTGTCTTGCAGCATTTCAGCTTGGACACATGAAAGACATCAAGGATGCGGCTGGACTCAGGCAGGGCTAAGCGATAAGCAACAGGTCCGATGCGCTCCGTTATCTCAAAAGGTCCATAGTATCGCTTCGCGAGCTTGCTGGAATGAAAAGGTCGTAGTGTGTTCTGCCTGTATGGTTGGAGGCACAAATAAACCCAGTCTCGACTTCATAGGTAACCTCGGACCTGTGTTTGTCCACTTTTTGCTTCATGCAGAGCTGAGCACGGAGCAGGTTCTCACTTAGACGTCTGATCAAATCATCCCTTGTTGTCAGAGTATCGTCGACTACCTTTGATGCGCCGGGTACATAGTCATGGAGTGAGGGTGGGCTACGCCCATACACAGCTTCGAAGGGGGAGGCTCCAATTCTGGAGTGAGTGGCCGTGTTGTAATTGAGTTCAGCCCATGGTAACAACTCCACCCACTTGGATTGACTTTCTCCGACGTAGCGGCGTAGGTAGTCCTCGAGAATTAGATTCAACACTTCTGTTTGGCCATCGAACTGTGGGTGATATGCCGTGCTATGAGCGAGTACTGTCCCATGATGTCAAAAGCGTTCTTGCCAGAATCAGCTGAGGAATACTGGGTCTCGATCGCTAACAATGGAGGTAGGGATGCCGTGGAGGCGGCAAATGTCGTGAGCAAAAACCCCAGCGACAGATTCTGCCGTGAAGCCCTTAGCAAGGGGACTAAAGTGGGTGTACTTTGATAGCCGATCCACAACAACCATGATGTACGTCTTACCCTTGGACTTTGGTAAGCAGGTGATGAAATCCATGGTAACTGCGTGCCACATTTTCTCAGGAATGGGTAGCGCCTGAAGGTCCCCGGGGAGGCCACGTTAAGTGGCTTCACCTGTTGGCAGGTCTCACAACTAGCCACTTATACATCTATGTCTCGGCGTAAATACTTTCAGTAAAATATAGCAGTGATGCGGGTAGTTGTCCGGGCGACTCCAGCATGCCCTCCGACCAGTGAGTCATGGTATCGGTGTAGAATGAGTCTCTGATTGCTTCATTTTAGGGAACCCATAAGTGACCCTTGTAGATGAGCAAGCCATCGCGCAACTGGTGTTGAGGGTACAACTCAGGTTGAGTATCAATCTTACCAATCAGTGCCGTAGTGTCAGGATCCTCAGTGCATAGTGTACACAAGGCACGACGGAGCCCAAAAAGTGGCTGCCACATCCCATGCATGGCCATGCACGACGTGGATGGGTGCTCTCTGGACAAAGCGTTGGCCGGTCTGTTCTCATGGCCCGGTTTATACACTACTTCGAAATCAAATCCGATCAACTTGCTTACCCAACGCTGTTGTTCTGGAGTATGGATCGTCTGTGATAGGATGGTGCGAAGAGGATGATGATCAGTATACAATGTGAAGTGGGCGCCCAGCAAATAGTGACACCATTTCTGTACAACCATAACAACTGCAGCTAGTTCACGGTTGTACGTGGAGCTTTTCTTAAGGGTGGGTGTGAATTGCCGACTGAAGAGGCGACTGTGGACCTAAAGTACTTGGGTTAGGGACATAACTGATGGTTGAGAGTAAGGACGCATGCTATGCAGTTGCACTAACTCCCCCATGTGATCAAAACTCATCCACAACTATTTGTAATCGAACATAACGGGACCTATTTCAGCTAGCCATTGTGCGCCCAATACTATATCCGCGCCAAAAATTGGTAACAGATTAAGGCCGACCTCAAAAACTCGCTGGCCCAACTCCAAATGCACTGCTTTCCCAATGCCGACGCACTGTAACTCCTCCCCATTGCCTACCATCACACTAATGTATTTTGTAGCTTCCACAATGACCCCTGCACTCTGGGCCACTCGTGTTTCGATAAAGTTATGGGTTGAGCCTCCATCTATCAAGATCATAACCTTGCGGCCTGCTAGCACCCCTTCGAGACGTAATGTGCGTGACATGGTTTGGCCTTTAAGGGCATGATAGGTGATAGCTGGCGGTGCCTCCTCCGTGTCTGGCTCGTGTGGCTCCTCCCCAGCAGGGCACTCTTCACAGTCACCCTCAAATTCATCTTCTTGTACTATCATACAGAGGAACTTATGCTTGCATCTATGCGCTGGGACATACTTCTCATCGCAGTTGAAACAGAGCCCTTTTTCCTTACACGCCATGATGGACCATATTTATATGATTCATTAAGATAGTTAAACCCATCAAATTAGACACTTTGTCTTAACAACTTTGACTTGTTAGTTCCATTTTTGTTGTACACGCTATTTCAAGGATTAGAGATGAAACGAGCTAAAAAGGAGTGCTTAAAGCTAAAAATGGATTACAAGTCATTCCAGGCCACGACCAGATTCCGGCTTTACAACCTTCATGAACCCAACGTGGAATCACTCAAACATGTCCCAATGACTTGTTCCAAACCTCAACAAAGATCAAGAACTCAAGTCAATGCCAAGTCTAGCCACCCATGTGCAAGGCTTGTGCCTTGTCTTTTGATTGCAACCAAGGAGCAACCATGATGCAACCAAGGTCTAACTGGAGATTGTGAGGGAACCGATGGCTTTTGGGAAACAAATATCACAATCCACTCACTTCCTCCTCCACCTCATGGCCGGCGGCTTTCCATGAGATGATGCCACATGGCCGGCGGCTTTTGGGAGGAGCTCTCCTCCTTTGCCATGTGTTTGGCTCCCCTCCTCTCCCTTGCCTATAAATACAACATCGCCTCTCCTTGAATCAATGTCCTTAGTCCTTTGTTCGAAATCAACAAGTTCTTTAGAGAGAAGAGAGCTTAACTCTCTTTCTCTTCACTTTCAATACAAAACACACTTTGTTCACTTGTTCTTGAGCTTCAAGCTCTTACTTTCCAGCAGCACACTTTACTTTCCCTTGTCTTGATTTGGAGCTCCTCTCCCTTACTTACTTGTTGTTCTCTTTCACTTGTTCTTGTTTCGGTTTCTTGTTGTTTTCCTTGTTTTCTTTTCGGTTTCCTTTACTTTTCTTACACTTAGCTATGATATCCACTTCCATGGATACTCGTAGCTAAACCCTTCATTCGGTTAAAGGGGTGTGCTTGTATCATAAAACATTTTAGACCCTTTTCTTAGTGCTTCTATTGTGTTCAAAACTTGTTCTATGTGCCATATAATAAGTTAGAACACTATTGGTTGAGTGGAGGCTCGAAAGAGCAAAGCTCTTCCATGGGGTTCGTGAACATACGTGGTTAAGTGGAGGCTCGAAAGAGCACATCTTTTCTGTGGAGTTCAACTTCTTTTAAACACCATTTGGTTGATCCGAAATGATTGATCAAATTGATGCACATAAGCTAAGATACTTCGAAAGGAGGAATTAGCCCAAATAGAACAAGTGTTCTATGTCTTGAAAAGGACTAGACGATGTGGCAAGTCGAGTGCTAGAAATGGCCTTGATACATCTTTGAACACTTAGAACGATCATTAGAGGTCGATGATGAACGGACTATGATACAAGGCCCCTAAAACCGAATCCTTCCATTAATCAATTCACAACCTGTCACCTTACTTTCAGTCCTATCATCAACTGTTTACTTTCAGTACTTTACTTTACGCACTTTACTTTTCAGTCTTTACATTTCTGCACTTTACTTTCAGTCTTTACATTTCCGTACTTTACTTTCAGTCTTTACATTTCCGTACGCTTACTACAGACGTTTTCAACATCAATCCAACATAAGTTTGGCACGTATCACGCTTGAAATACAGCGTGCGACAAACCAAAAGTGTGTTGCGGTTGATATTGAACTCGACTGTTCCAGCACTTTACTTTCAGTATTTACTTTACGCAATTTACTTTCCGCACTTTATTTTTAGTCATTTACTTTTCAGTAATTTACTTTCAGTACTAAAACCACAACCAACCCCTATCGCACTTACATTTCTGTACAAATTCCTCGAAGAACAACTATCCACTAATTCCCTTGGGTTCGACCCCTACTTACCGCTTTGCTACCCAATAGTTAAGTCACGAGTAGCGGACTTATAAATTAACTTTTGCACATTTGCTCTAACGATGAGCATCTATCAAAAATTGGCGCCGTTGCCGGGGAATTAGCTATAAGATTAGTTGTTCTTTTCATTCCCTTTTCATTTCTTCATTGCACTGTCCACTATGTATGCATGGATGACTCGACATCTTCCTCAGTTTGGAGGTACAGTTGGAGAGGACCCTGTAATACATTGCCAACATTTTCACCATATATGCCGCCACATGAAACCTGAAAATGAGACGTTAGAGAAGTTTAAGATGGAATGCTTTAAACTTACTTTAACTGACTTCGCTGCAATTTGTTATTACTCATCAACTGCTAGTTGTGCAGGCTATTATGAGGATCTTCGTGCCCAATTCTTAAAAGAATATTCACCGCCATCCTTACGACATGATACCCGCGAGAAGATCATCCGCCTTCTACAATCCCGGGACGAGACACTAGATGAGTATTATACGTACTTCGACACTATTGTTTCGCGCTGCCCGCACCATGGATTCACGAACGTGGTTCCTTTTCAAAAATTTCCCTGTGGGATAAGGCCGGTTGACCAATCAAGGATTAATGATGCAGTAGGAGGATCGGCCATGCACTTAACCATGACTCAAATGTGGGATGTTATAGATGACTTGGCCAAAGCCACAAAATGAAGGCCAATGCTCCAAGCTGATAGAAGAGCGCAGATGGTAGAAGCTAATCTAGAAAGGAGTGGAGAAGACATTACAGAGGCCATGATGGTCGAATCAGATATAGAAAGCACCGGAAGCAACGAGGAAGAGCATACATGGGAAATCACTCCCGAGCCATCAGAAGACTTAGAGCCAGAAACCGATACAGTGTGGGACGAGGAAAAGCCTTCATGGGAACTCACTACCGAGCCGGCAGAGGAGGAAACCAGGGACACCACTAGCGAAATGCCCGAGACATACCCTACTCTCACTACCGAAGCGGCCGAAGAAATCAACCAAGACCAGGTCCTCACGGACAGGCTGGCCAATGCAGATCCGGTCCATCTAATGAGAGCTTCCCAACTTTTCTCCTTGATCAATATGCAAATCGCAGAAAACTATGTGATCAATGATGAGTCTGAAATAAGGATGGAAGAAAGGCCTAAGCAGAACGACTCCTTGATAGAGCATTTTTTCGCCACAACTAGACAAGGATGCCCTAAACATAAGAGAGCCCGACTCAAGAAACCAGCAACTATAGTGAAGGGTCCCTCGCCTTCTCAGAGGTGTTGGAAGGAGAAACCACCGGAACAAGGGAGTCCTTCCCCGAGCACATCATCCCACAAGAACTCGGGGAGAATCAAGGCTAGAATCAAGGTAGGAGCGGCAGAAAAATATGACCTGAGCCACCCATGGGACCCAACCTTATGATCCAAGAGTGAGGTATCGTCGAGCTAACGACGTTAAACAAAGGCACTGGTCGGGAGGTAACCCGACATTTATCTTACTTTCAGTCATTTTATTTTATGTCATTTAGTTTTTGCCTTAAGTCATTCTTACCTTTCTTGTATATATTTGCTTGCAATTGACTATTGAACTAAGTCGTGCTGTGAGGCACGCCTTCGTTCAAAAGTGTGGGGTGAGAACCGCCTTTGTACATAGTTAATTAACATGCTTTCTTTTTTCCTTTTCCCTTAATATTATCTTTTTGAAAATATGAACTTGAGAATGTGAAAAATATAGATCTAAATTCATGCATTTACCTTGTGAAATCTCAACTGCATAAAAACTTAGGATGTAACTTCTCATTTGTCCCTTTGTGCTAAGATATACAGGGGATGTGGAGTTGATATAAAATGCCCTAGAGAGGCTTGGCAAGCACTCGAAGGATCGGATTTCACTATATGGTTTACGAAGTCAGTGGAGGCTGCACTTCGGGTTTCAATGGAGATTAGAGTCATCTCCGCCATGCAGCGTTTATGCAAGAGGCGGGACGGGAATCAAACCGTCCTATCTCTAGTCCTAGTAGCCGGGAAAATAGATGAACGACCCTCATCTTGACCCGCGCGAAACGGCGAGGATGAGAAAGAGCGGGGAGGTATTTCCATATGCTCGCGGGCGATGATTGGACTTCCCAAAAGGTTGAGAAAGTGGACAAGCAAGTCACAAAGAAGCAAAGCTCGAAGAAGCAAATCAAAGGACGAAGGCCCAAATTTGTGAAGGTTTTAACCGAACAAAAGTGAAGAAACTCCAATTCAAAATCGAAGGCCGAAGGCCAAATCACTTCAAAAGCTGTCCCTCATCAAAAGGAAATCAAAGAGCTTAGATCATTGAAACCCGAACCAAATCATGTGCTACAGAAAGCAACAAGAAAACCATATAGTGCGAGTCGGTCCTAAGAATGCAGTCCAGGAGCCTGAAAAGGGCTATCTCCCGAATCATCCGAATTAATTTGCATCTCAGCTCGAAGGTACAAGTATCAAGTTTCTTCTAAGTATTTACACGGTTTAGTTTGGTAACAAGTAAGTATTGTATGAATAGGATAAATCTAGTCCCATATTCTCACTTTCTTATTTAAAGTTTTTACTTGGATTGTGTGTGCCTCTTTCAAATAGCATTGTTCGGGACGAACAAGTATAAGTGTGGGGTGATCCGATGGACCATATTTATATAATTCATTAAGATAGTTAAACCCACCAAATTAGACGCTTTGTCTTAACAACTTTTACTTGTTAGTTCCATTTTGTTGTACGGGCTATTTCAAGGATTAGAGATGAAACGAGCTAAAAAGAGTTCTTATAGCTAAAAATGGATTACAAGTCATTCCAGGCCACTACCAGATTCCGACTTTACAACCTTCATGAACCCAACGTGGAATCACTCTAACATGTCCCAATGACTTGTTCCAAACCTCAACAAAGATCAAGAACTCAAGTCAATGCCAAGTCTAGCCACCCATGTGCAAGGCTTGTGCCTTGTCTTTTGATTGCAACCAAGGAGCAACCATGATGCAACCAAGGTCTAACCGGAGATTGTGGGGGAACCGATGGATTTTGAGAAACAAATATCACAATCCACTCACTTCCTCCTCCACCTCATGGCCGGCGGCTTTCCATGAGATGATGCCACATGGTCGGCGGCTTTTGGGAGGAGCTCTCCCCCTTTGCCATGTGTTTGGCTCCCCTCCTCTCCCTTGCCTATGAATACAATATCCCCTCTCCTTGAATCAATGTCCTTAGTCCTTTGTTCGAAATCCACAAGTTCTTTAGAGAGAAGAGAGCTTAACTCTCTTTCTCTTCACTTTCAATACAAAACACACTTTGTTCACTTGTTCTTGAGCTTCAAGCTCTTACTTTCCAGCAGCACACTTTACTTTCCCTTGTCTTGATTTGGAGCTCCTCTCCCTTAATTACTTGTTGTTCTCTTTCACTTGTTCTTGTTTCGGTTTCTTGTTGTTTTCCTTGTTTTCTTTTCGGTTTGCTTTACTTTTCTTGCACTTAGCTATGTTATCCACTTCCATGGATACTCGTAGCTAAACCCTTCATTCGGTTGAAGGGGTGTGCTTGTATCATAAAATGTTTTAGACCCTTTTCTAAGTGCTTCTATTGTGTTCAAAACTTGTTCTATGTGCCATATAATAAGTTAGAACACTATTGGTTGAGTGGAGGCTCGAAAGAGCAAAGCTCTTCCATGGGGTTCGTGAACATACGTGGTTAAGTGGAGGCTCGAAAGAGCACAGCTTTTCAGTGGAGTTCATCTTCTTTTAAACACCATTTGGTTGATCGGAAATGATTGATCAAATGGATGCACATAAGCTAAGATACTTCGAAAGGAGGAATTAGCCCAAATAGAACAAGTGTTCTATGTCTTTAAAAGGACTAGACGATGTGGCAAGTCGAGTGCTAGAAATGGCCTTGATACATCTTTGAACACTTAGAACGATCATTAGAGGTCGATGATGAACGGACTATGATACAAGGCTCCTAAAACTGAATCCTTCCATTAATCAATTCACAACCAGCCACCTTACTTTCAGTCCTATCATCAACTTTTTACTTTCAGTACATTTACTTTCAGTACTTTACTTTACGCACTTTACTTTTCAGTCTTTACATTTCCGCACTTTACTTTCAGTATTTACATTTCCGTACGCTTACTACAGACGTTTTCAACATCAATCCAACATAAGTTTGGCACGTATCACGCTTGAAATACAGCGTGCGACAAACCAAAAGTGTGTTGCGGTTAATATTGAACTCGACTGTTCCAGCACTTTACTTTCAGTATTTACTTTACGCAATTTACTTTCCGCACTTTATTTTCAGTCATTTACTTTTCAGTAATTTACTTTCAGTACTAAAACCACAACCAACCCCTATCGCACTTACATTTCTGTACAAATTCCTCAAAGAAAAACTATCCACTAATTCACTTGGGTCCTACTTACCACTTTGCTACCCAATAGTGAAGTCACGAGTAGCGGACTTATAATTTAACTTTTGCACATTTGCTCTAACGACGAGCATCTGTCACGCCATCATTTCAGAGGGTGAAAGTTTCTTCACCGGGGGACTTGGAGGGAGTAGTCGAGGTCTGGGAACTGTTGGGTTGGACATAAGGAAGTTCATCGGCGGGGAAAAGTGTCGAACACCTGGTGGGCGTCCGGAATAGCTTCTTATGCTGTTTAGTTTCTCTTCTGCCACCCTTGCCATGCCCATGGCCTTTCACAACGTATCAGGGTTGAGTAGTACTAGTTCTCTCCGGACATCAGCATGGAGCCCAGCGATAAATCGATACAGCAGATTCTCAGGGTTCAAACCTGGAGTCCTCATGGAAAGGGACTAAAACTCAGAAATATAAGCCATAACCGAGCTAGTTTGATGCAACAAGTTCATCAAGACCTCCAGTTTGCAGTATTCCGAAGGGCCAAAATGTAGTTTAACATCAGTTGAAAAGAGAAACTAGTCACGCACCTGATGAGTTGTGTAAAGCCATTGATACCATTTGAGAGCTTCGCCGGCCATGTGGAAGGTAGCTAACATCATTCACTGATCGTAGGGGACTCGGTTGTGCTCAAAGTATCGCTCCATTTGGAATAACCAGCCTTCTACTGCTTCACCAATGAATATTGGGACATCAACGCGCAGGGGTTTGTGCGCCGAGTGAGGTCCGATGTCAGTGTGATAGTATTGGAGGTCTTGATGTGGTCCAGGAGGCTGTTCATGCTTGTTTGGGTATGTCATAGGTGTGGGTAGCAAAGGGGCTGTGTAGCGAGTTAGCGGCGTATCCTCTGTTGTTGGCTGCTTGTCAACTTTCCCTGGCATAGCAGTTTGGCCGTAGATGGCATCCATCCTGTCCATTAGACGTTCAAAGAGGGCATCATGTTTTGCATGTTCGTCAGCATGTTGCAGGGCGTACGCTTGTTACTGTGCAGTAAAAGCTTGCAGATCTGCCTGGGTACGGGCGCTGAAATCATCAAAATGCTAGGATAGGGCGGAAACTGATTCTGTCACACTCCTTCTTTCCTGCATGGTAACAACTCAATGAAAGCACCAAATGGGACGTTAGAAAGGGAAGAAGGGCAGGGAAAGGAGAAGAATGGAGAGAGCAGAGAGAATAGAAGGATTCTAATAATATTTCTTGGTTATTCTCATGCCTCAATGCTTACATATATAGCTAATTACTCTCTTACATCATCACCTCCATGCAATGCAACTCACGCCTGCCTCATTCTCTGCAGGTCGTTAGCCTTGTGGTCCCCATCTGCCAGCTGCATGGATATTACACTACGCCGATTTACATCTTAGGTAACTGACCCAAATTAGTCACATAAGTTCATTTTTAGTCACATAAACCTTTATGTGACTACACTCAGTCACATAAGGACCAGTGACATAAGTTGTGTGGCATTAAGTCTGGGGTGACTGATCTAAATCACACCAGTCACAAAAAATGTTATGCGACAAGAGAAAAACTAGTCACATAAGAACACAGGTCAGTCGTATAAGTTCAAAGTGAAATACCAGGAAAAAGTCAACGGTGCAGTTCTCTGTCACGTAAGAAGCATGAGCTACCATAAACACAGTCGCATAAGTTAGATTAGACGACGATGTATGTTACCAATATCAGTCACGTAAGAGTTTGTAAAAAGATATGGTGATAAGGAAATCCAGTCACGTATGTTGGAAATCCAGTCGCGTAAGTTGGAAATCCAGTCGCGTAAGTTGGACATCCAGTCGCGTAAGTTGGACACCCAGTCGCGTAAGTTGGACATCCAGTCGCGTAAGTTGGACATCCAGTCGCGTAAGTTGGAAATCCAAATGCGTAAGTTGGACATCCAGTCGCGTAAGTTGGACATCCAGTCGCGTAAGTTGGAAAGCCAGTCGCGTAAGTTGGACATATAATTTAAAAAACTGTTTTTTGTGTCACATAAGAGTACAACCAAACAACCCTGTTTAATTTGAAATTACCCGAAACATTTGAAATCACCTACAAAAAAGTACCTGAAACATTTCAGGATTTATACAAAAAGTTTCCAGCATTACAATAATTCCAACAAACGTTTCCACCAGCACAACATAGCAAAACGTACATGTTCACCAACTAAAGTTTCAAGTGATAGAGAATTCAAAGAGTACCGAGACCGAAACTCGCCCCATCAGAGACGTTAGGACCATTTCCCGTGCCACCACCTCCACCTGTCTTCAAACTCAGCATTTCTTCGATCGCCCTCAGCCTGTCTTCGAACTCAGCTTCCTTCATAGCAGCCTCCTCCTTTGCCCTAATGATCTCTTCCTTCAGGGCATGGTTTGAAGCCCCGCCTCTAGGACGAGGAGCCCTCCTTATATTTCCCCCAACTCCAGATATATGAGTTCCTTTCTTCTGCCCAACAGCTTTAGAAATTATCTCCAACTGAGTGCTCGTCGGGATAGGGTCAGCAATGCTACTGGGGTCATCGGACTGCTGCTCATCAAGAAGTCTCTACACCTCGGCATTCATGTGTTCCTGTCACCGTCCAAGTACAAAATAAATTAAAACATCACATTATTTACACATATTCAGAAAATCCAACATTTAATCCACATTCATACTTCAATAATTGTTCTTACACATTCCAACATGCACAAGTCCACAAAAAATTCATCAGACCAAATTGATTACACAATACAACATTTAATCGACACGCATACTTCAATACTTGTCCATACACATTCCAACAATTAATCTACACATTCAAACACATGAGTGACATATATTCAACAATAGATTGACACTATTGGACCATATATATTTAGCAAGACATAATAAAAAAGAAACAGAGTAAAGAAATACCACTATCTCAGCACATTCAGGTTCTCAGGAATAGATGTCAGCATATGTTGCAACATGGTTTGCTTTGTGCCCTTTTTGGAGGTGGTCTATTGCTCTGATGGCCATCGGAGTCTTTCCTCCACAGTGATTCTTCTTCTTATCTCGGGCCTCCTTCATCCTTTTTGATTTAGCCTTCAAAAAATAAATGCCCATGAAACAGATGAATACTTGTAATAAAAATGTAACTGACAGTTGAGTTTGGTCACCACACTTCACCTCATATGCAGGTTCTTGAAAGTGATTAACCAGCCATTCCCATTCCTCCTTGCGATGGACAAACTCCAAAGGCACTTTCTTCCCGTTCTTCAGATAATGTTTGTGGCAAGACGACTTCAAATTCTTGTAGCGGTTATTTGCTATTCGTGTTATGTACTCCCAAAGTAGAGCATCTTTCTTTGGCAAAAAGAAATGAGGATGCAATTAAATTAAAGTTAGCGTGTGTAAAAGTTGCAGTGAGATAAACAAAAATAAACATTGTAATTTGCTACATATACAACTTACACTGAGATAGTTCACCACGACATCCCAATGCTGACGTTCTAGCTCACTGTATGACGGTGCTAACATCGGCACCTTCTGTCTCACACACGCCCCGATTTGGTGGCACATCATACTCCTTATTTGCCTTATTACTGGGCCACTTGCCTCTTCAGAACATTTAACCTTGATCTTAGTCCCCAATGAGTTCACCAAAGTCGCAATCTTGCTGCCACACACAACTCCCCGGCGCTTTCTCTTCTTAGAGGTTTCAGCTCCACTTACATGGGCATCCTCGTCACCTACCATCAAGTATCAAACAATTTATATTAGTATGAGAAGATGTATTGATAACAGAAAATTAGTAAATAAACATTATAAATATTATACCCGAAGAATGATCCTTCATATTCACGCGGATACTCAGAGGAGGCAGTTCCTCCATCTCTTGGGTGTTGTCATCAGTATAGTCAGCATCATTTGGCACTTGCGAGGGATTAGCTGGAAGATCTTCATTTGAGGGATTAGCAGGCTGTTCTTCATTTGGTGACTCAATCAGTAATTCGTTAGGGGGATTCGTAGGAGGTTCTTCATTTGAGGGATTACTATGAGTTTGAACAGGAGGGTTATTAGAAACTACAGGTGATGGTGTAAGTGAGGGGTAGCGACAGATGGTTTGGTGGGAGGATGAGACAGTTCTTGTTGGGTATTTAGAAGCAACAGGGGGGTCAACTAGCATGGGTACATCAGTTTCGGTCTCAGAAACAGGGTATAATAGGGCTTTTTTGGGATTCTTTTTGGAGGGTTTCACTACTGTCAGTTTTGTAGAACATCTAGGGCTTCTACGCAAGAGTGTTTGCACTAAAACAGTCCTTTTCTTAGGAGAACTAACCGGATCTGGAACAACATCCTTTATATTAGGGATAGTGAAGTCAGTAATATTTCCTTCAACCATGACTGTTTTCTTCTTCCCCTCAATCAAGGTGCCGGCTTTATTCTTTGGAGGTTTGACCGGTTGATCCTTCTTTGGAGGTTTGGCTGGTTGGTCTTTCTTCTTCACCACCGGCTCCGGCGTATGTATTTTGGCCGAACGCCGAGTAGTTGGAGAGCGCAGCTTCATGTTAAGGCCGTCGCTGGTTGCGGCTACAACGTCGCTCAAAGTTTTCTTCTTTGCCGGCATGATTGGAGGTCGCAAACGGTGTGTCGTATGGATTGAATCGAATTGGAAAAAACCCTAAACGTTTCCAGTGAGAGAGGAATTGAAGACGAAATGAAGTGAAGTGGAAAAATGTTTTGGTTCAAAACATACAAGTGTTGGTTTTTCGGACATGTGGTCGGCACCGATCGCGTTTTTGGACACGTGTTGGCCACCGATCGCGTTATCTCTTAAATGACATACATAATAAACTCAGTCGCATAAGTGTATTATAGAATCGCGCTCAACAAAATTAGATTTCCAATTCAGATTGTGGCTTCCCGCCAATGGTTTTGGAATTTCCCTCCTTCAGTAAGTAGCACTTACGTAACACGTAAACATATATGTTGTCACATAAGTGAACGTCAACCTGAAAATGAAACTAACAGTCCTTTACTATATTCACATACTATGCATATTCCAAAATGGACAACATATTTCACAACATCCAAAATGGACAAAACATTTAACAACATCCAAAATGGACAAAACACACATGATGTTGAAACACATGATCATCTTCACCACTCCTCGTCAATATCATCAAACCCTTCCTCATCTTCTTGATCTTCCTCACTTACTTCATGATCACTGTAATAGTAATGGAGTTCATCAACATCTTCCTCTTCATCATCTGTTTCATCAAAATCAGCTTCCCCTTCGTCATTTTCACTTTCTTCATCATCCTCGTCTTCATCTACTTCGAAGAAATCATTATATGAGAGGGGAACTTCTTCATCAATTCCATTGCAATTATAGTAAGGGGGAATATTTAGTGTGCTGTCTTCTTGATCAACATCTTCATCTGATGTACCAACACATGAGTGACTACAAGTGCCTCTTTGAGCGACGACATTAACAACTTTCCAATTATCTCCAAACTTAGGATCTTCCAAGTAAAACACTTGTTGTGCATGTTTTGCAAGACAATAAGGAGCATCTTCATACCACGTGTTAGATGTGTCAATCGAAAGAATTCCATGCTCCATTTTTATGTTTCCACCCTCAGATTCATTAGTATTAAACCACTTGCATTGGAATATGACTACCGGCATTTCCTCGGCATACTTGAGTTCAATAACATTTTGTAGAACACCATAATACTTTATATCTCCTGGAAATCATATAACAGTGAATCATATAATAGTGAAACAAGAAGATGTAGTTGGATGTAGATGATATCATATATAAAAACCATGATGCAGATTGCAATATGAGTTGATAAACAAAATGAAGCAAATTCATTATACTAACCAGCGTGTACCATGACTCCACTATTCTGTGTCGTCAAATGTTGGTCCTTATCCCATACAACAGATTTCAACCCATTTACAACACAGTGAGTGTAACAAGAGTGAAACTGTGGTTTAAATGCCAAAATGTGAAGCTCGGTAGAGTATGCACCAGATCCTTCTTCGTGTAACTGTATCATCTAACACATCACAATTTATACTAAATCAATGACACAAAGTTTATATATACTACAAATGAATATATGTGTGTTAAATAGAGTGTTACCTTATTAAGTAAATAAGCATGGAAATGTTCAATACGGGAATCATTGTCACCGTCGGGATTGTCACTATAAAAGTCCTGTGCATGTTCAATAATATACTCCCTTGCCTCTTCGCATTTTTCCATGACACACCAATGTATCACGTCTATGTTATTATTGTTGAGCCGAAACCTCCTATCACAGCAGCCCGTCGGCTTTATGACATTAGAGACCACAGATATGTTAAAGTAATCTTCCTCATCTATCTGAGATTTACCTTCAATCTCACCCATGTACAACTTACAGTACATCACACACTCGTGGGCAATAAAATCCTCGGCAATGCAACCTTCAGGGTACCTTGTGTTTCTCACAAACTTCTTGTACTTTCCAAGTTGCCTGCATATAACATATATTTAACATTGTAATTTGCGCCGCGAACAACAAATATAATTACAATATAATGTACTAATCAAGTTTTTCCATACCTTTCCATAGGATACATCCAACTGTAGTGTACCGGCCCCTTAAACAAAATTTGATCTGGAAGGTGAACCATGAGATGTACCATTATAGTGAAGAATGCCGGTGGAAAAATCCTCTCTAACTGACACAGAATCTGAACTATCTCTAGCTTCATGTGACGGACATCATCCTTCTTGATCTCTCTGCAACAGATTCTGCGAAACCAATGAGATAGTGATATGAGAGCATGAACCACATTTCTAAGCAAGTATGGTCTAATGTAAACCGGCAGCAGTCTCCGTAACATAACATGACAATCATGTGTCTTCAATCCAATAAACTTTTTGTCTTCAAGATTAATCTTATTCTTCAAGCTTCCAGCATACCCATATGGATACTTAGCATCCTTTATGTACTCAAGTATCTCTAGCTTCTCATTTGAAGTCACTGTATAGGGTGCTTTAGTCAGTTTTTCCTTATTCCTTGAGTTTGACCCGGATGGTTTGAATCATAATTTTCTACGTACCCCCTGCTCTTCCAAACCCTTTCTAGCCTTGATATCATCTTTATTCTTACCTACAAATTTAAAACAAACGTGAATAAGTACTTCAAATATATGTTAATGTATAATATATATATACAAATATATAGTTTTCATACCTTCAAGAACAAGTATGGTCCCAATGATGTTATCAAAAACGTTCTTCTCAATATGCATAACATCGAGTGAATATGGATGGGAGAATGACTTCCAATATGGCAACTCATAAAATATAGACACGTGTGTCCAACAAAGCCTCTCACTGCTGCCTCTCGCCTTAAATCGAGGATGTAGACTAAGAGTAGGATACTCGTGTGACATAATGACATTGAATACGTCATGACCGACAAGTGGTGGTGGAGGGTCTCGTCGCTCAAGCTTCCCATTAAATCTATGGGGTGAAAACCTCCAGGCATGGTCTCTTGGGAGCCATCTTCGATGCCCTTGATACGACATCCTTCCAGTCAAATGGATACCGTCAATGTCATCTAGACATAAGGGACAAGCTTTGTACCCTTTTGTCTTAAGGCCTCCTAACATACCAAGACCAGGAAAGTCACTAATTGTCGATATCACCGCTGCTTTCATAATGAAAGATGACCGATCACGTCTATCAAAAGTACGAACTCCCTCATTCCATAGTACTTTCAACTCATCGATAAGAGGCCTCATAAAAACACTTAGGCACTTTCCAGGAGATTTGGGTCCAGATATCAACATACAGAGTATATTGAACTCTTTTCTCATACACATATGGGGTGGCAGATTGTAAGGTATAACAACGACAGGCCAAGTGCTGTGTGAGAGTCCCGAAGACCCAAATGGATTAAAACCGTCGGTTGCTTAGCCAAGTCGTACATTCCTTATCTCACTTGAGAACTCTGGATAATCCTTGTCAAATAATTGCCATGATTCACAATCAGCCGGATGTCGAATGTATTCCAGATCATCAACAATTCTTGAAGCGTGCCACCTCATTTGGCCTGCAATATCCGGTGAAATAAAGAGACGCTGCAATCTTGGAGTGAAAGGGAAGTACTTAAGTGTCTTTTTTGGAACCTTGCTTTTCCTGTCATTTTCTCTGTACCTTCCCTCACTGCACACGGGGCAAGTAATTCGATCTTTGTGCTCCTTGTAGTACAGTATACAACCATGCTCACAAGCATGTATGGTCTCATAATCCAACCCCATATTCTTTAAAACCTTTTTCACATCTTTATAACAACTAGGGTAGTTGTTATCGAGAGGCAGAATTTCTTTTGTGATATGTAGAATTTTATTGAAGCCCTTATCCGACAATCCGCTCTCTACTTTCACTTGCATTGCCCTCATAATAGTTTCAAGAACGGTTCTGTTACAACCAGTGTATAGAGGTGTCTGAGTCACCCACGAGACGTGTATACCTTTCAAAAACCACCCTACTATCTACATCACCACTCTCTGTATCCATGTTCATCTGAAGATCCTCATGCTGCATATATTGAAAGGGAAATGCATCTCGAATAATATCTTCAGTCAGGTTTGATTGATGATTCTTCACACCACTACTTGTTTCTCCATACCTCTCCGCAAGCCATTGTTGTCTCAACATGTATGGGGAAGGTTTAGCACTTTCTTCACCGTGGGATGTCCATTTGTGGTACCCATTCATCATACCATTGTTTATCAAATGGATAAACATTTCCTTTGTTGTAATTCTTCCTCTAATCAACAAACACTTTCTACAAGGACATATATGTGAAGTTCCTCCATTTTGCTTTGCGAAATCAACAAACTGAACAATGCCTCGAATGTACCGTGTGTCACTCCTTTCCAACTCCATCCAAGTTTTATCCATTGTGTTCCTTCGACTTTGTGAATCTTCGACGACTTCATAATGTAACAAACGGACACAAATTAACATTATAACATGAGCAACAAACATGATATGATATATATATCAACAAGCAACAAATTAATAACATCACTAGCTAAAAGCATGCAACATACACGAATTGAACTATATATATATATACCTTGGAGTGTTTCGACGGAGGAGACCAGAACCAGGGCGCCGGAAAAGAGAAAATGGTCGTACCTTTGAGGAAGAAAATGAAGAACGAATGTGTAAGTTTGGTGGAGTGTTTAGTTATTTTCATTTACAAATTAACATCACTAGCTAAAAGCAACATACACAAACTATATACACATACGTTGGAGTGTTCGACGGAGGAGAGAACCAGGGCGCCGGAAAAGCTTTTTGGTCGTCGCTTGAAGGACGAAGATGAAGATCGAATGTGTAATTTCACTGGAGTGTTTAGTTATTAGCATTTAATGCTGCATTCTATCACGACTAACTTTACGTATCTCAGTCGCTTAAGTACACTGATGGATGCACAGTCGTTATGTGCAAACGTCAAGAATAAATTTATAGTCCGCTACTCGCGACTTTACTACTGGGTAGCAAGTGGTAAGTAGGGGTCGAACCCAAGGGAATCAGGGGAATAGATGTTCTTTGAGGGGGTTGTCCAGCGAGAGAGCGTGTTTTAGGTCAGTTGGTTGGTTTTAAAGCTACCAGCTAAGTGATTGATTGATTGATTGGTTGGTTGGTTTTAGTACTGGAAAGTAAATTGCAATTTATAATTAAAGGAAAGCGTTCGGTTTCAGGGGCCTTGTATTATATCCTGTTTATCATTGACCTTTATTGACTCTACTAAGTATTCAAACGGTGTATCAAGGCCATTCCAAGCACTCGAATTGCGTACACTGTCTAGCCTATTCCAAGGACGTAGAGCACTTATTCTATTTAGACTAATACTCCATTCCCGGTTATATTAGCCTATGTGCATCCATTTGATCAATCATTCCCGATCAACCAAATGGTGTTTAAGATAAGTCAAACTTTTCAGATAAGCTTTGCCATTCCAAGCATCCACTTATCCGTACAAGTTTACGAACCCCGCTATAGAGTTTTGCCATTCCAAGCATCCACTCTACCTTGGACGTTCTAACCGAATATATGGCACATAGAATAAGTTTTGAATACTAAGGAGAGACGCTAAGTTAATAGTCTAAAGCATTTTATAATACAAGTGCGCCCCTTAGACCGAACTACTAGTTTAGCTACTATTCATCGCGCTAAACATTATAACTAAGGAAATAAAAATAGTTGAATAAATACTAGAAATAATACTTACAACCGTTGAAGCGCCAAGGGAGCTATCCTTTATTTCCAAAGCCAAACTTACAATTACAAAACTTTTAGAGAGAGAAGTGAATTGCTTATGGGATGATGAAAATGAGGGGAGGAGCTCCTCCTTATATAGCCATGGAAGGAGGAGGAGATGAGCACAAGTGTCCCATGGTGATTGGAGGAGAAAATGGATGGAGGAGATGGCCAATACATGGAGGAAGGAGAGGAGGAGCAAGGAGGAGCTGCCACCTATGGAGGAGCAAAAGCCGCCGGTCACCATGTGTGGAGGAGCCGCCGGTTGCCGGTGGTGGAGGGAGGAGGAGGGGTGGCTTCGGCCACCTCTTGCCCAAGTGGTCGGTTATCTTGCCCAAATGTGAATTATGTACAGTTTTGTGCAGTCTTTTCACAAAACTGTCAGTGTGTTTCTTCCCCGGGCTGTCTTGATTCCTCTCCTGATTCTTCTGATTAATTTGTTATGAGTGATTCAACGTCAGGATCCTTAATATTTCTTCAGTCGGCATATGATCTTGACCTTGGATTGACTCATAACATCTTTTCTGCTCTAAAAGCTCCTCTTTAGTGTGTATTCTCTCTAAGCTCTGAATTACCCTGCAAAAATATATCTGAACTAACAAGCAAAAGTTAAATAGACAAAATGTCTAAATAAGGGGGTTATACTGTGTTTATGATTCGTATAATTTTGGTCCATCAGATCACCCCACACTTTTAGTTGTTCGTCCCGAACAATGCTATTAAAGGGCTGTACTATAAGTTGGCTTTGAAATATGAAAATTAGACTGTGGTACTCGATCTATCCTAATTCATGCATTGCTTACTTATTACCAAATTAAACTGCGTAAATAAATAGAAGAAACTTAATACTTGTACCTCCGTGCTGAGATGCAAATTATATTGGATGTCTCGGGAGATAGCCCTTTTTAGGCTCCTGGACTGCAATCTCGGGATCGTCTCGTACTATATGATTTTCTGGTAGCTTTCTCTAGCACGTGATTCGGTTCGTGTTTCAATGGTTTGAGTACTTTGATTTTCTTTTGGCGAGGGACTGCTTTTGTAGTGAATCGGCATTTGGCCTTTGATTTGACTTTTTGAGTTCTTCACTTTTTGTTCGGTTAAAACCTTCACAATTTTGGTCCTTTGGCCTTCTGATTTGCTTCATTGAGCTTTTCGCCTTTTTGTGGCTGCTAGTCCATTTTCTCAAGCCTTTTTGGGAGGTCCAATCATCGCCCGCAAGCATATGGAAATACCTCCCCGCTCCTCTCGTTTTTACCGTTTTCGCGCGGGTCAAGGTGAGGGTCGCTCATCTATTTTCTCGGCTACTTTGACTGTCGTTTCGCGCGGGTCAAGATGAGGGTCGCTCATCTATTTTCTCGGCTACTTTGACCGGAGATAGGACGGTCTGATTCCCGTCCTCGCCTTTTGCATAAACACTGAGTGGCGGAGATGACTTCAATCTTCATTGAAACCCGAAGTGCAGCCTCCACTGACTTCGAAAACCATATAGTTTGATCTGATCCTTTGATTGCTTGCCAAGCCTCTCTAGGTCAGTTTATGTCAACTCCACATCCCTAGTTATCTCAGCACAAAGGACAAATGGAAAGTTACATTCTAAGTTTTTAAACAGTTGAATTTTCACAAGGTTAATGCATGAATTATGATTTATCTTTTTCACATTCTTAAGTTCATATTTTCAAAAAGATACTATTACTAAAAAAAGAAAAAACAGCAAGCATGTTATTTATGTACATAGGTGGTTCTCACCCCCCACTTTTGAACGAAGGCGTGCCTTAGTTCAAAAGTCATGCAAGCTTAAAACTAAATGACAGAAATTAAAGTGCAAAAAAGTAAGATAGTGTCGGGTTACCTCCCGACCAGTGCACTTGTTTAACTTCGTTTGCTCGACAGTACCTCGTTGTGGATTACTGGTTTGAGTCCCATGGGTGGCTCAAGTCAAACTTCGCCACCGTTCCAGTGTTGCTTCTTCCTAACTTCTTGCCGGATGTTGTGTTCTGGTCAGAACTCCTTTGTTTCGGGATTTTTTCCTTCCAATACCCCGGAGGGGGTGAGGGACATTTCACTACTAGCCTTTCGAAGTTTTTGTATTTGGGACTGCCTAGTCCGGTTGCGGCATAGCAATGCTCCATCGAGGGGCCATTCTGCAGAGGTGCTTTTCCCATCCTCCTTTGAGCTTCTTCATTGATCGCACAGTTCGCGGCGATTTGCTCATTGATTAAGGGGAAAAGTCGGGAAGGCCTCATGAGGCTTGGTTCTGCCTCGTTATGTTGGTTCGTGAAGAACTGATCGTAGATAGTTTCAACTGCCTGGGTAATGATAGTCAGGTATGGCTTGGGCAGCTCGTCAGTGGTGTTCTGGACTCCTACTTTGTTGCTTCCGGTGCTTTCCATGTCTGATTCTTCAGACGGTTCAGGAGTCTCTTCCGACGGTTCGGTGGTTTCTTCTTCATCAGCCTCAGGGTCAGCTTCTTCTGTCTACATTTCCTCGTCAGTTTGGGGTACTCGTCTTGTGGCACCGGCTAGGCCGATTATAAGGCACCACGTGTCTGCAATGGTGAAGTTTGTGGCAGACCTTCTCATAGCTTCGTTAACTCTTCCCAGCTCTTCGGCCCTCATCCCACGAAGAAATTTTTGGAGAAGAACTTTCTTCGTAAATCCATGGTGCGGGCAGCTTGAGACGATGGCATTGTAGTTCATGTAGTATTCATCCAAAGTCTCATCTCGGGATCGATGAAGGCTCATGATCTTCTCACGGGTTTCTTGGCGTAAAGATGGTGGGGAGAATTCTTTCAGGAACGGAACGTAGAGGTCTACGAAACGTTCTGCACTGCAAGCGGTGGATGTGTAGTACCATATCGTGGCGAAGTCGGTTAGAGAGAATTTGAAGCATTTCAGCTTAAATTCCTCTAATACTTCATTCTCAGGTTTGATGTGGTGGCAGACGTCGTGGAAGTTTTGGCAGTGCTGTACAGGGTCTTCTCCCTCCGTTCCTCCGAACAGGGACAGAAATCGCGTTGTACATGCATGCGTAATGGGTAGTGACATAGGGAAAAGAAAGAAAAAGAAAGGGGAGGGAAAGAACAACTATCCGACGACTGATTCCCCGGCAACGGCGCCAATTTTGATGGATGCACATTCGTTATGTGCAAACGTCAAGAATAAATTTATAGTCCGCTACTCGCGACTTTACTACTGGGTAGCAAGTGGTAAGTAGGGGTCAAACCCAAGGGAATCAGGGGAATAGATGTTTGATGGACCACAATTGTATGAATCATAAACACAGTTAAACCCACCAAATTAGACTGTTTGTCTATCTAACTTCGATGTTGTAGTCCCGATACATTTCTACAGGGTATTTCAGAGCTTAGAGAGAATACACGCTAAGGAAGAGCTTTTAGCACAGAAAAGATATCAGGAGACAATCCAAGGTCAAGATCAGACGCTGAATGAAGAAATCTAAAGATCCTGACATGGAATCATTCAAAACAAATCAAACCAAAGAGAAACCGAAGACAATCCGGAGCTGGAATACACCGATAGTTTTGTGCAAACTGCACAAAACTCACAACCACTCTCCTCATGCCACATGGACCGGCGGCTTGCTCCTCACATCCACCCCTCCTCCTCTCCCCTTCCTCCACATGTCAACCTCTCCTCCTCCCTCCCAAAAGCCGCCGGCGGCTTTGTGTTCTCCCTCTCCCCTTGTGACACTTGTCTTCCTCTCCTTCTTCCCCCATCTCCACCCTTGGATGCCAAACCACATGCCCTCATCTTGGCCCTCCATTCCCCTCCCCTTAGCCTATAAATACCAAGCTCTCCTCCTCATTTCAATCATCCCAAAATTGTGTAAAACACTTCTCTCTCTAAGTTTGTTACTTTGTAAAGTTTGGTTTGATATCAATAAAAGTTCAGTTTGTTCTCAAATACTTTAGTTCGATCTTGAGTACTCCTGTTGGTTCTTGAGTACTCAAGTTTTCAGTTACAGTTCAAGAGTTACTCCTGTTTGTTCTTGAGTAATCTCTTTCTCTTCTCTCTTTACTCCTGTTTGTTCTTGAGTATTCTTTTCCAAATCCCCAAGTATCCTAGTTATGATGTCCAACTCCATGGATATTCGTAACTAAACCCTTCATTCGGTTGAAGGGGAGTTCTTGTTTTATAAAATGTTTTACTTCGTTTAGTTTCTTTTCTCTGTATTCAAAACTTGTTCTATGTGCCATTTATAAGGTCAGACTTTCCAAGGTTGAGTGGAAGCTAGGAAGGGCAAAACTCTTCTGTGGGAAGTCGTGAACATACTCGGGTAAGTGGATGCTACGAAAGGGCAAAGCTTATCTGAGGAGTTCGATCTATCTTTAAAACCATTTGGAAACTGGACCAAAGGGACCAAATGGGTGCACAAAAGGCTAAGATACTTCGAAAGGAGGAATTAGTCTGAAGTAGAACAAGGGTTTACAAACAGTGTGGCAAATTGAGCGCTACGAAAGGGCCTCGATACACGTTTGAATACTTAGAAGGGTTACTAAAAGAATGAACAGGATATAATGCAAGGCCCCCCAAGACCGAATACTTCTCTTGCAATTACAAAACCCTCCTGTCTTTACTTTTATTGTTCAATCAACTGCAACCATCAACCGCTCACAATCCGGAGGACTTGCAATTCACGCATCACCCACTGTAAGTCTCCTTTGTATTTTCAGTATTTACTTTTCTGTAATTTACGTTTCAGCAATCAAATCCGCAACCAATCAAAAAGTCACGTAGTTGTTAGCACTAAAACCTCAACCAACTTAAAACACGCTCTCTCGCTAGACAAATCCCTTAAAAGAATAACCTATTCCCCTAATTCCCTTGGGTTCGACCCCTACTTACCAAGTACTACCCAGTAGTATAGTTGCGAGTAGCGGACTATTATAAATTTATTTGCACAAATCGCTCTGACGACAAGCGGTTCTATCAAATTGGCGCCGTTGCCGGGGAATTAGCAAATGGATAGTTGTTCTTTTTTCTGTTGTACATAATTCACCATGTCATCTTACTACGGCAAAAAGCCTTGGTACGATGATAAATGTTCCCCACCATCCTTGCAACATGAAATCCGCGAAAAGATCAACTACATTGAGCAATCCCGGGATGAAACATTGGATGAGTACTTACGGTACTTTGATTCCCTTGTGACAAGCTGCCCGCACCATGGATTCACTAACTATGATCTTATTCAAAGATTTCTTGGTGGAATGATACCACACGAGTGGGATAGGCTCAATGAGGCGGCAGGAGGCTCGATCTATGAGTTGACGATGAGTGCTCTTTGGGGCTTGATATATGATTTGGCCGAGGACTCAAGGCTCAGGCAAGAACAACACAATGCGCTTGAGGACATAATAAAAGAGTTGGCAGCTAGCAACCAACGGATAGACGAAAACCAAAGCCGGTCCTTGGAGGACGTAATGGAAGATTTGGCCGCGAGTTATGCGCAAATAGATGCAAGAATTCTGCAGAATCAAGCCGAGATGGCAAGGGCAGTAATGGATGTAGAGGCGGCTCTAAAGGAACCAACATTGGAGCCCACAAAGCTGACAGAGGATGAGGACGCATGGATAACTGAGGAAGAGCCTACATGGGATATCACTCCCGAGCCATCAGAAGACTTAGAGCCAGAAATCGATACAGTGTGGGACAAAGAAGAGCCTACATGGGATCTCACTCCCGAGCCATCCGAAGTGATGGACGAATCAGATACAGAAATCATCGAGGAGGAATCTTCATGGGAACTCACTACCGAAGCGGACGAGGAAATCAAGCCCGGCCCGTTCCTCACTATCAAAGCACCAGAGGCAGACCCGGTCCTCATTATCAATCTGTCCGAGAAAAACCTGGCCCTTGGGGTGGAAGTCCCCCAACTTGTCCCCTCGGGTTGTATAAGGATCACAACCCTTGAAGATGAAGTGATCATTGAAGAGGTGCAAGGCGAGTTGGAGGCAAGGCATGAGCCAAGAAACCAAACAAAGAAGCACTCCCTCGCCACAAGCCAACCAAGCAGCCCTGAAAACTCACTCGTACTGAAACGACCATTCACCTCTGCCGCAAAGAAGAAGGCTTGCAAGGAGCATAACCCAGATGCCAACAGTTCATATACAAAGAAGCGACCAAGATATGGGCCAAAGGAATGGAAGCCCGGATGGAAAAACAAGAAAGCTCGGCTCAAGAAACCTGCGACTATGGTAAAAGGACCCTCGCCTTCTCAGAGACAATGGAAAGAGAAACCACCAGATCAATGGGAACAGAACCCGAGTACAACATCCGGCAAGAGGTCAGGAAGAAGCAACACAGGAACGGTGGCAAAGTTTGACCTGAGCCACCCATGGGACCCAAACCAATGAACCACAAACGAGGTATCGTCGAGCCAACGACGTTAAACAAGTGCACTGGTCGGGAGGTAACCCGACACTATCTTACTTTTCTGCACTTTTAATTTCTGTCATTTAAATTTCCAATAAGCGCTCTCACCCACTTTTTGTATAGAAGGAATATCTTTCATGTAGGAATTAAGTTTGGAGCAAGACCGGATCAGCCAGGCAGCTTCCGTGAATTTACCGGGCCTGCGCTGAGAGTTCGAGGCCCCAGCCAGACTCTCTCGATTATCCAGCCTCATGCCATGTCATTTCCACGACACAGTAAAAGGGAGTTCTGTTCTTCTTTTTCCTTAATGTCATTTCCTTCTTTTGTATATATTTGCATGACTTTTGAACTAAGGCACACCTTCGTTCAAAAGTGTGGGGTGAGAACCATCTGCATGTTTTTCTTTTCTTTTTAAATAGTATCTTTTTGAAAATATGAACTTAAGAATGTGAAAAAGATAGATCATAATTCATGCATCAACCTTGTGAAAATGCAAACTGTTTAAAAACTTAGAATGTAACTTCTCATTTGTCTTTTGTGCCGAGATAAACTAGGGATGTGGAGTTGATAGAAATTGCCCTAGAGGGGCTTGGCAAGCACTTGAAGGATCAGATCAAACTATATGGTTTTCGAAGTCAGTGGAGGCTGCACTTCAGGTTTCGGTGAATAATTGAAGTCAACTCTGCCTTGAAGCATCTATGTAAAAGGCAAGGACGGGAATCAAACCGTCCTCTCTCTAGTCAAAATAGCCGAGAAAATAGATGAGCGACCCTCATCTTGACCCGCGCAAAACGACGAAGACGAGAGGAGCGGGGAGGTATTTCCATATGCTCACGGGCGATGATTGGACCTCCCAAAAAGGCTTGAGAAAATGGACTATCAAGTCACAAAGACGCAAAAAGCTCGAAGAAGCAAATCAAGAGGCCTCAGGCCCAAAATTGTGAAGGTTTTAACCGAACAAAAGTGAAGAACTCAAAGCGTCAAATCAAAGGCCAAAGGCCAATTCACTACAAAAAGCAGTCCCTCGCCAAAAGTAATCAAAGTACTCAACTCACTGAAACCTGAATCGAATCACGTGCTAGAGAAAGCTACAAGAAAACCATATAGTGCGAGACGATCCCGAAGGTGTAGTCCAGGAGCCTGAAAAGGGCTATCTCCCGAAACATCCGAAATAATTTGCATCTCAGCACGAAGGTACAAGTATCAAGTTTCTTCTACTTATTTACGCAGTTTAATTTAGTAACAAGTAGTAATGCATGAATTAGGAAAAATCGAGTACCACAATCTTATTTTTATATTTTAACCAACTTACTTAGTAACGCCCTTATAAAGCATTGTTCGGGACGAACAACTAAAAGTGTGGGGTTATCTGATGGACCACAATTGTATGAATCATAAACACAGTTAAACCCACCAAATTAGACTGTTTGTCTATCTAACTTCGATGTTTTAGTCCCGATACATTTCTACAGGGTATTTCAGAGCTTAGAGAGAATACACGCTAAGGAAGAGCTTTTAGCACAGAAAAGATATCAGGAGACAATCCAAGGTCAAGATCAGACGCTGAATGAAGAAATCTAAAGATCCTGACATGGAATCATTCAAAACAAATCAAACCAAAGAGAAACCGAAGACAATCCGGAGCTGGAATACACCGATAGTTTTGTGCAAACTGCACAAAACTCACAACCACTCTCCTCATGCCACATGGACCGGCGGCTTTCTCCTCACATCCACCCCTCCTCCTCTCCCCTTCCTCCACATGTCAACCTCTCCTCCTCCCTTCCAAAAGCCGCCGGCGGCTTTGTGTTCTCCCTCTCCCCTTGTGACACTTGTCTTCCTCTCCTTCTTCCCCCATCTCCACCCTTGGATGCCAAACCACATGCCCTCATCTTGGCCCTCCATTCCCCTCCCCTTAGCCTATAAATACCAAGCTCTCCTCCTCATTTCAATCATCCCAAAATTGTGTAAAACACTTCTCTCTCTAAGTTTGTTACTTTGTAAAGTTTGGTTTGATATCAATAAAAGTTCAGTTTGTTCTCAAATACTTTAGTTCGATCTTGAGTACTCCTGTTGGTTCTTGAGTACTCAAGTTTTCAGTTACAGTTCAAGAGTTACTCCTGTTTGTTCTTGAGTAATCTCTTTCTCTTCTCTCTTTACTCCTGTTTGTTCTTGAGTATTCTTTTCCAAATCCCCAAGTATCATAGTTATGATGTCCAACTCCATGGATATTCGTAACTAAACCCTTCATTCGGTTGAAGGGGAGTTCTTGTTTTATAAAATGTTTTACTTCGTTTAGTTTCTTTTCTCTGTATTCAAAACTTGTTCTATGTGCCATTTATAAAGTCAGACTTTCCAAGGTTGAGTGGAAGCTACGAAAGGGCAAAACTCTTATGTGGGAAGTCGTGAACATACTCGGGTAAGTGGATGCTACGAAAGGGCAAAGCTTATCTGAGGAGTTCGATCTATCTTTAAAACCATTTGGAAACTGGACCAAAGGGACCAAATGGGTGCACAAAAGGCTAAGATACTTCGAAAGGAGGAATTAGTCTGAAGTAGAACAAGGGTTTACAAACAGTGTGGCAAATTGAGCGCTACGAAAGGGCCTCGATACACGTTTGAATACTTAGAAGGGTTACTAAAAGAATGAACAGGATATAATACAAGGCCCCCCAAGACCGAATACTTCTCTCGCAATTACAAAACCCTCCTGTCTTTACTTTTATTGTTCAATCAACTGCAACCATCAACCGCTCACAATCCGGAGGACTTGCAATTCACGCATCACCCACTGTAAGTCTCCTTTGTATTTTCAGTATTTACTTTTTTGTAATTTACGTTTCAGCAATCAAATCCGCAACCAATCAAAAAGTCACGTAGTTGTTAGCACTAAAACCTCAACCAACTTAAAACACGCTCTCTCGCTAGACAAATCCCTTAAAAGAATAACCTATTCCCCTAATTCCCTTGGGTTCGACCCCTACTTACCAAGTACT
This sequence comes from Rhodiola kirilowii, assembly GCA_033675215.1. Classification (NCBI taxonomy): domain Eukaryota; kingdom Viridiplantae; phylum Streptophyta; class Magnoliopsida; order Saxifragales; family Crassulaceae; genus Rhodiola; species Rhodiola kirilowii. The sequence goes on along the minus strand of CM066194.1, from coordinate 28,977,925 downwards.
ACCCAGTAGTATAGTTGCGAGTAGCGGACTATTATAAATTTATTTGCACAAATCGCTCTGACGACAAGCGGTTCTGTCAATGTTCTTTGAGGGGGTTGTCCAGCGAGAGAGCGTGTTTTAGGTCGGTTGGTTGGTTTTAAAGCTACCAGCTAAGTGATTGATTGATTGATTGGTTGGTTGGTTTTAGTACTGGAAAGTAAATTGCAATTTATAATTAAAGGAAAGCGTTCGGTTTCAGGGGCCTTGTATTATATCCTGTTTATCATTGACCTTTAGTGACTCTACTAAGTATTCAAACGGTGTATCAAGGCAATTCCAAGCACTCGATTTGCGTACACTGTCTAGCCTATTCCAAGGACGTAGAGCACTTATTCTATTTAGACTAATACTCCATTCCCGGTTATATTAGCCTATGTGCATCCATTTGATCAATCATTCCCGATCAACCAAATGGTGTTTAAGATAAGTCAAACTTCTCAGATAAGCTTTGCCATTCCAAGCATCCACTTATCCGTTTAAGTTTACGTAGAGTTTTGCCATTCCAAGCATCCACTCTACCTTGGACGTTCTAACCGAATATATGGCACATAGAATAAGTTTTGAATACTAAGGAGAGACGCTAAGTTAATAGTCTAAAGCATTTTATAATACAAGTGCGCCCCTTAGACCGAACTACTAGTTTAGCTACTATTCATCGCGCTAAACATTATAACTAAGGAAATAAAAACAGTTGAATAAATACTAGAAATAATACTTACAACCGTTGAAGCGCCAAGGGAGCTATCCTTTATTTCCAAAACCAAACTTACAATTACAAAACTTTTAGAGAGAGAAGTGAATTGCTTATGGGATGATGAAAATGAGGGGAGGAGCTCCTCCTTATATAGCCATGGAAGGAGGAGGAGATGAGCACAAGTGTCCCATGGTGATTGGAGGAGAAAATGGATGGAGGAGATGGCCAACACATGGAGGAAGGAGAGGAGGAGCAAGGAGGAGCCGCCACCTATGGAGGAGCAAAAGCCGCCGGTCACCATGTGTGGAGGAGCCGCCGGTTGCCGGTGGTGGAGGGAGGAGGAGGGGTGGCTTCGGCCACCTCTTGCCCAAGTTGTCGGTTATCTTGCCCAAATGTGAATTATGTACAGTTTTGTGCAGTCTTTTCAAAAAACTGTCAGTGTGTTTCTTCCCCGGGCTGTCTTGATTCCTCTCCTGATTCTTCTGATTAATTTGTTATGAGTGATTCAACGTCAGGATCCTTAATATTTCTTCAGTCGGCATATGATCTTGACCTTGGATTGACTCGTAACATCTTTTCTGCTCTAAAAGCTCCTCTTTAGTGTGTATTCTCTCTAAGCTCTGAATTACCTGCAAAAATATATCTGAACTAACAAGCAAAAGTTAAATAGACAAAATGTCTAAATAAGGGGGTTATACTGTGTTTATGATTCGTATAATTTTGGTCCATCATACACCTACCAAATTCAAATTAAATAAAAGTTGGTGAACAATTAAAAAAAGTCAACATTTTCAAATGTCAGTGCTGACGTGCCATTTTTACTATTTACTTATGTGACTCGCCTGGATTACGCAAGTAGGACTAGTCACATAAGTACCTTTAAGTCACTAACATTATACAGTCATATAAGTATCAGTCACATAAGGACTCTTATATCACTGAGTTATGTCCGTGACATAAGTCCCTGTCACATAAGGGAAGTTGGGTGACTAACTTTGGTCAGTCATATAAGTACATAAGTGTTCTTATACGACTGACCGTCTATTCTTAGTCATTTAAACACCCTTACGTGACTGGTACTTATATAACTGACACAAACTCTGTCGTCTAAGGTGCAAATCGGCGTAGTGTTACATGAAGATCATACTCACTTGCTGGCCAGCGCGTGTTGGGCTTCTTCATCCTTGGGACAAGCCTGGTAGTCTCAGATGTGTTTGCATGCGGATCACGGTTAGCAATGGATTTGAATCAAATCAAATCCTACAGAAATGGTTTTTTATGGTTCTTAATGTGGTGATGTGTAGAGCTTGTATAAGAGGTCGAGAGATTCAGAGGTGAGCTTGCCGGTTGTGTATGGAAATGCTGCATTTTGGCTGGGTAAGAAAGCTAATGAGTAAGTAGAAATGTGTGCGGTTTTGGTTATTGGTGTATTTTGATTGCTTGTGTGGATAGGGGCATTGAGCATTTTTGTATGTGGTTGATTACGAGCCAGTCTCATAAGTGGACTGTATATGTTCGCGGGGCTACAAACGAGGATTTGAGTGCAGTGGTGAAGCAGGTTGTGTTCCAATTGCATTCAAGTTTTAATAATCCGACGAGAGTCGTTGAAGCTCCTCCATTTGAGCTGTCTGAGACTGGATGGGGCGAGATTGATATCACCATCACACTCCATTTCCATAGTGATATTTGCGATAAGCCTTTCAGTTTGTGAGTTTTTTTTATTTTACTTACAATTTCCAGTTAAATGTTCTCTGAAATGCTTCTCAGTTTTGCCTTCTTATTTTTTACTACATCTAAGCATTAAGCGCTTGACATCTTCTAAGCTGATGACAGATTTCATCACTAAAAACTGTACCCAGAAGAGGAATCCAGTTCCATGTCAACTAAAAAACCAGTTGTGGTAAAGTCCTATGAAGACATTGTTTTCTCTGTGCCTTGCGAAGTTTTTTAGCGCTTATACAATTTGATCCCTCAGTCATTGTTCCGAGACTGCCTCCTGGATTCACTTTACCTCCTCCACCTGGTATAATCTAATCCATATTTTCATGTCAAGATATAGAATGCCTTCACCTGGTCCACGACGCATCATAAAAGGTTTTGACAATTTGCAGTTCCGTCGGATGACCCAATCAAAAAGAAGAGATGCGATACAAAAGATCATCCACTCAGCCAATGGTTTCCAAGTTTCTCAGAGGCAAATGAGCTATTACAACTTGCTGCCGCACATCAACAGGTTAGTCTGGTCCTGATATATTTTCCTTAGAATGATAAAAGAGATACTTAATTGTTCTCGAAGTTACAACTGATAAAAAAAAATTTACGTCAACCCCTGGTAACTTTCAAATCCTGGATTCTTCCATAGGATCAACCTACCGAATATATGATTCTCGTTCATCTTCAACTATCATGTTGTGCATTATGATGTAAGCAGCCATAATATTACTCAAAATGTCTTCATCCCAAGCATATAGTGTCAACACTAAGGTCTTATTTATAGATTTCTGAATTGTTTTATGAAATATATAATAATATTCATATCATTTTATAGATCTCAAAATAATATAACCAATGATAATTTTATTGTATTTTTTGGAGTTGTAATTTGTAAGATAAAATCGTTACAAGTATAAAATTAATATTTATTAATTTGGCGGGTGTCAAGTTTCTATTGGTGCATTCATATTTGTATGGGTCACACCAAATTTTAAAAGTTGGTCATCGGCCGACAATTTTGTGTTTGGTCATTAGTGTAGTCATAATTTTTTTTGTCATCCAATTTTAGTCATCTTTTTATTATTGAAATGGTCATTAGTGGGATGCTGTGAATGATAAAGCAGTGTTTTCACAAAAAAAGAGCATGTCAAAATGTATTTGCCATTCAGATGATTCTGTTCCTTTGTTTTAATTAACTATGAAATTTAATGTGTTCATTACCGTGCAAAATTAAATTAGTAACAATACAGAACAGCCGTATAATCGAAACAAAAATGATAAGTGATAACTCAGTCCGAACCAATTAATAAAATTTCATACTTAAAAACCAAATAAGAAGATTAAATAGTTTTTTTAATCGTGATTATTTTTGTTCAGAGTTTGAAGTTGGGCCGAGCCTCGACAAGCCCACTCCCTTCCCAGAGTTCACCTTCTCCATTTTCAGCCCAGCCCGAAACGTCGCGATGAAATTATCAGCTTTGGTGTTCACATCCGGACTAGGAAAGAACATTGCCGGAGACTGCGGCGGCGACGCTTCTTCATCGACATCCGACCTTATGCTCGAAGAAGCTCTAATGCTATCATCCCGATCTGGAGATACACTTCTCGAGCTGTTCATGCTCTTTAATCTGACATAATCGCCCTCCACCACGAATTTCCACACCGGCATCCCGAACGGCGGCAGAGGCGGAGGCTCCGGAATGCCATACAGTGGCGACTCATTACCTCTGGTTATGATCGGAGTTTAGATTAGTGACTGAGCTAGAGCAATTTTAGTATTAGGTTTTGTGAATTTGCCTTTGGATGTGATTGATGGTGGATCTGATGCTGATTTTTTGGTCTTTCCTTTCTTCGACGAGAATATGTTGTGGAAAACTGAAGGCGGTGGCGGCATGGTTATTGATGCAGGTATTTGTATTAGCGGATTGAGAATGTGATCCAAGTTATCTAAGCTCAGCTGGCGCTCTCTCTTCTTCTTCCGCTTCGGATTGATGTTAAATGATGAGAGGATGTCCTTCTTCTTGTCGCTCTTTTTACTAAGATCTGATTGCAATGTATGCCGTGTAGGAGAAGGTGGTTTCTGTTGCTGTTCCTCATCGTCAAAACTTCGATGAACTCTCTTCGTCTTGCGCTTTACTGTACCTCGCAAGGGAGATGGCGGAGAGTTTGTTTTCTGGTTCCCATTACCTGTTTCATCTACAGCTTCAGCTCTTTCAGTTGCAAGATACGTTCTCCTTGACTTCGCCTTGACTCTTAAAAGTAGTGGATTGAAGGAAAAATCACCAGTTTGCCCCAAATGCAAACTCAAATCACCCATATACACCAAACCAAACTCAAATCACCAATCTACCCCACTTTTTAATAATTCCGGCTCGACACACACCGGAACCATAGGATTCCGGTTTATATTGCACCGGAATTCTTAATAAGTGACGATGTGGCTTGGATCGGGGCCTACGTGGACCAGATAGTCTGAGTTGTCCTACACGTGGATTCCGGTTCAAAATACACCGGAATTATAATAATACCAGTGGAGAATAAACCGGAATTATGTGAATACAAAAAATCGAGGCTTTCCTTCTCTTCTCCATTCCGGCGACGCAGCTCTCCCTCCTCCCTCTAACCGCCGCTCCTCCCTGCCACACCGCCGAACGCTGCTGCTCCATTCTCCATTCCGGTGACGGCAATTACACTGCTCTCCATTCCGCCGAACCCATTCCGGTAATGACATTACAGAATTTGTTGATTTTGATAGGGTTTTGATTTGGGAATTGGTGAATTAGGTATTGATGTTGTTGATTTTGTTAGTCAATTGTTGATATAATGTGGGTTAATTGTTGATTTGAATCGAAGAATTTGAGTGAATTGATGGTTGGTAATTGTTGATTTTTTGGTGAATTATGTTAATGTTTAATTTTAATTATTGATTGTTAGTTGATTGTGAATTTTGAATTTGGTTTATGATGAAATTGGTGAATTACGTTATTGTTAAGTGTTATACGTTATTTGTTGATTGATGTTCGATTGTTAATTTTGAATATGGTTTCTGATGAAATTCGTGATGCATATATTGTTGACTGTTAATTGTTGGCAAGTTAACTATTACGTTAGATATGGGTATGGATACTTTATATATAAACTTCAATTAATTTTTTTTACATCTAATCATGGCATGTTAATAAGATGATTTATATGCTTCAGCTGATCTTGGGCTCGGAGGAGGGGAGGATACTGACACGCATGTCGAGGACGCGATCGATGATCATCACCGACCTTCTAGCTCCTCACAGCCCGAAGTGCGCAGAAGAGAGCACGAGCGTGGAGAGTCCAGATATTCGTATATGCGTAACTTAGGGAAGAGACCACGGAGGGGCCGAGATGGACAGGGAGCCGATGATTGATTGTTGTCGAATGTTATCATGTTTTGTCGTTTGATGGTTGTTGAATATTACATTTCACTAAAATTTAATATATCATTGCTTAGTGATTCGTATTGTTGTTTTGATAGTAGTTGCATAAGCACTTAAAATGGTCGCATAAAATGATTACACAAAACTAGTGGGTTCAATTATGGTTGCGGGTCGGACAAGCACGCTTGTTGTGACCCATTAAGTTACAGTGGGAGCATCTTTGGATTCGCGGTGTTGGATTTGATGAAGACGCTGCCTGGCTACTGGATTCACCTAAATGTCGATGGCGCTGGTCCATCTCATTACGCCTTCGTCTGGTTGGGGGTCTCCCACCTTTGGTACGCTTGAATCGAGGATTTGGAACATGAACGCAACCTTCATAAGCACGCCAAAAACTCTCATGGGGTAAGGGGTTGAAAAAATATCCCCAAGTCCGGTAATACGCATCGAGCGTGTATTCTGCAGGGACATAATCCGAGTATTCAACCCGTGCGTTTCTGCATGCTGCGATGGCGTGAGAACAAGGGTACTTGAACAATGTCCACTTCCCACACGAACATGTTCGTCCTTCTAGGTTTACACGGTACGTGATATGGTTCTTTCTGGTCAGGACAACAAAGACACGGTCGACTGGATTGTAGAGCGTCACGATGTGGAACTCAGCCCTAGCCCGTAGTTCTGCCAACCTTTCACAAATTTTGGGAGGAAACAGTTCTCCATCGTTGTGGTACGGTCTCTGTGATCGCTTGACGAAATAAGCAGCTATCTGCTTGTACGTGTACATAACCAGTGAAGAAACTGGCAAATCACGACCATTCCTCAAAATTTTGTTCAAACACTCTGAAGCATTCGTAGTCATATTGCCCCATCGAAGTCCACCGTGGTCGTACGCCTGTGTCCAGGTTTCCTTATTCATATCTACCAACCATTTTCGAACACGTGGCTGATCATTCAATAGTTCTAGGAGCTCTCCAAACTTCTTCGTGAACTTCAACTCCTTCTTCGCATACGCCACATCGCCAAGTTGTGCTTTCAGGACCTCATCGTTCACCTTGTCATGAAGTTGCTCTCCAAGTGCCGTACGCACACACGATGGTAAGCCATAGGCTCCTGCCATTCAGGTTGCCGCATGGCAGCCAATATTCCAGCGTGCCTGTCAGATACAACGCACAGCCCCACCCGTTGGGTCACTCCTTCCCGAATACAAGACATGAACCACTTCTAGCTTGAAGTGTTCTCGCTCTCCACAAGCGCAAAGCCTAATGGCAGTATGCCGTTGTTCGCGTCTAACCCGATTGCAATCAATAATTTCGCATTGTACTTCCCGTACATGTGCGTGCCGTCTATAGATAATATGGGTCGACAGTGCTCAAATGCTTTGATGCATTCATCAAAAGCCCAAAATATCCGATTCACCTGCATAGTGCCATCATCCAGTGGTGTGACGTCCCACTTGATAAAATGGCTGTTGTTGCTGGAATCATGTAAAGCCTGCATCTAATGTGGCAGTTTATTGAATGATTCGTCCCATTTACCGAACAAGTAGACCAACGCTTTCTGTTGCGCTTTCCATGTCTTCCAGTAGCTTATTTCATACCCATAATCCCGCTGAATTATATTCCGTATCTGTCCGGCGGAGAACTTCGTGTTTGCATCCATCACATTCCGCATCTCCCTCGCTATGAACTGCGCGTTCAAGTGGATGTTACTTTGCAAGATGCTGTTGTTATGGCACACGTGGTCCCCCCGTACTTGCGGACCGTCCAGTAAGTTGTTCGTGCCAACACCACCACTCAAAGGCGCCACGGACATATTCCTTCACCCTTACGACATTTTAGTACCAGTTTGCGAGTGTCAGACTTTCTTACCCTAAACTCCACCCGATTTAGAATTGAGTATCTCTGCACAGCAAGCATGACATTCTCTTTACTCGCAAAAAGAGAGCCCTCTCCAAGATCCGGGGAGTTCGGATGGTGAACCCTCACATTTTCATCTGTTGGTTGATATATTTCACATGCCGAGATATCAGTGAAACTCGGATGGTCCCAGACGATACGATCTTGAACTTCCTCCGCATCGGGATATTCATCGGCAACATTATCCAAATTCTCCATCGCATCACGATCGTACTCGTCTCTTATTGGATTATCTAATGTTGACAATGTGGCCATATACTCCCCAGAATCATCGCTCATGTCAGACATGGTAAGAATAGAATCAAAGATAGATGTTTGTTAGGGAAGAGAGATGTTTGTTCTGTGTTGAAAATGTACAAACCGAGCTTCCATTTATAGGTATCTAGTTCCGGTTGGACATAAACCAGAATTGTAATAATTCCAATTTATGTCCAACCAGAATTATTATAATTCCGGTTTATGTGTAACTGGAATTATAGGTATCTAGTTCCGTTCAGTCTCTTCCCAACTGGGACCTTTGGAATCTTTGGTGTACAGAGAGTTCCGGTGTGTATTAAACCGGGATTATTCCAGTCTGGTCACATCCAGACTAAGCCCGTGATACCCCGACCAGGTCTGAAAAGCCTGTTGGCTCAATACCGGTGTAGTCTAAACCGGAACTGCTGTAATTCCGGCACGTCGTGCAGCGGAACTCTACCTGGCTTGACAACTCAGACTATTTGGTCCACGTAGGCCCCGATCCAAGCCACATCGTCACTTATTAAGAATTCTGGTGCAATATAAACCGGAATCCTATGGTTCTGGTGTGTGTCGAGCCGGAATTATTAAAAAGTGGGGTAGATTGGTGATTTGAGTTTGGTTTGATGTATATGGGTGATTTGAGTTTGCATTTGGGGCAAACTGGTGATTTTTCCTGGATTGAATGGAGGAAGAGGTTGTGATAATAGTGGTGGAGGCGGAGTTGAAGGTGGACTTGTTAAGGGTGGTGGCAAAGCTTCCACTGCCTTTGGATTGCCAACAACTTTATCATCTTCAGCTTCAGTGACTCTGTCTTGAGGCGGAGGTTGCGTCCGCCGAGGACTGATCTGCTAACCTGAATCAAAAAACTGGTAGCTTTTTATTTGGGTGTCATCGGAGAATCTATAGGCATGATTGCTGCTGCGGTCGGATGTAATCCCATGGTGAATTCTCATAAATAGTCAGATCTGGATATGAGCTTCTGCTTCTCATCCGACTGCTGCTGTAGCTCCGATCTGAATACTCACGAGACCGCTGCTCTTTGTTACTGTATGATGGCGATGGCGATGGCGATCTGAATCTACCAGAAGCTGAGTTGAGATTTTCATTGTTGTTGTTGGTTCTGCCCAGAAACGCACAGATTATAGCAAACAAGATCAACACCAAGTTAAGCGAGTCCCAGCTGCGCTTCACCGAGTTGGGTCTGAAGATTTGAGATGTAAAATTTAAGACTGATGGGATGATGATGATGATGAAGATGAGAACTGCTGCTACAACAAGAAGTATTATGATTGATGCGGAGTTAAAGAAATGGATGAGAAGCTTGCGAAGATGTGTGTGGATGACCGAAATGTGGTCTTCTGGATCCAGAATGGAGTGGTGGATTGCTGCTGCTCGTTTTCATCATCCTCCATTGTGGCCAGGAGCGGAGCCGAGAGGAAGAGTTGTTAATCTATTTGTCTTGCTTTTGCGTTTGTCGCTTTGCGGTTGCTTTGATGTATTGCAGGTTTATGGATGACTTTTGTATGGGACCTTTTTTTTTGACTTCGTTTGCCCTTGTTGAAAGTTTGGTCATGTATTTTGTGTTCAAATTTTATTTTGTTTTTTACTGAACTCACCACTCAATTTCTGTTTGATCTAAAAATTTCTGGTTGATCTAAAAATTTCTGTCTGATGACGATCTAAAAGTTTGTTTTTATTGAACTCACCACTCGCAAATCGAAGTTTGAAGATAGTATTATGAGTGGTCTTTGGATAGACCTCACGACTAATTTTGAAGTGGTTATAACTTTTATTGTAAGTGTTCAAATAGACTGTTTCTTGATTTGGTGTTGTTCTACTCAAAATAAACTATTCTATCATATAAAATTTGTATTTTGATTCAATCTGAGCTATTCTGAATCTAACTTTAAATTTGATACAAAGAATCTGCTTCTGTGATTCCAGGGAGTTCTACTGACTGATTTTGAAAGAAATGTAAGTTCTAGTTTAGATATTGAAATGGATGGTTTTTGATGCTACAATGTTCTAGTTGAAAATATATTTCCAACAATGACTCATAATGTGACTCTTTCTGAGATGTTTGCAATTTGGATTTGAAGTCGATATGCGAAACTGTTTCGTAAATCTGGGCAGACATCCTGTGTGATTTTCAAATGCAAATATTCTCTATTTTACTATTGGAAATGAGTGTTTTACTGTTTTATGATTGTCTACATGAAAAGAGCTTTCTAGCTATATATAACACACGAATTTATTCAATCCGAGTTGCTCTGAAACTAGATTTGAAGTTGATGTCCTATGCACTGTTGTAATTTGGCATATCTAACAATATGTTTTGAAATGGGCTTAACTTATGTTTTAAGTTTTCAAATTGGGTGTTTTAAAATTCTATGACGTAGTACTCGAAGTGATCTTTCTATTAGTATGCCGAACATATTTTAATTTTTCACGAGTATTTCAGAAAATAAGTTTGAAGTGAAGACATTGAATCAAAAATTGGCAAAACTAATGAGAGAATGCATATCAACTAAATTTGAATAACTTATAATTTGGAATTCAAATGTGGGTGTATGAATCTAAGGGTTCGAGTATGATTTTGTATGACTTTTGAGTGGTTATTACTTGATTTCCGCATAGTATAAATTTTATTGGAGGATATGTGATGCGAATTTGAGGTAAGTGATATGGAATTGTCTAGTTTTTTAAGTCTTATTTCGTAAATTTTATATGGCATGCCCGTTACTCTTGAAAACTTGTTTTCTTTAATGAGTTTGAATCATGAGTGTAACATCTTCTTCTTTTTTTGTCTCGGTAAGAAGATTTTTATTGTTTCGTAGTTTTACCGCTCATCATTTTTCGTCATTTTACATGTCATCCTGCATTGTTATTTTACAGTTCATCCTGTCTCGTCAATTTATAACTCTTCATATCCCGTCATTTTACAACTCATCCAGTCTCGTCACTCATCTTTTCACGTAATATCATATTTCACGTGCAATCTATATCTACTTCTAAAGGCTCACAATCTGATCATGATTCTTGTTTCCCCGCCATAGGGCCAGTAATGGTATCTTGTATACGACCAAGTATGGTGTCCTCTTGCCCAGTCATAAGGCATGATATAGTCTTTTGTTGCCCAGTCGTAGGGCCAAATGCGATGATACTGTCTCGGGACCCCCGTTTTGCATGATTTGGCTGTATATCCATTCTGTCTATTATAAGTCTGAAATCATTATGCTCTATTAGACTTTTGACGGTACAAGATTCGAAAAGACTTTCTAGACTCACCCGCTGTTGTGATACAACCTTTCGCTTCATCGCTCCTCTTTACTCTTGCTAATACTGGTTTATTTAAAATAATTCGGACGCTCATGATTCGGCTAGTTGCGTCTATATTACTTACACGAGCCTTAAACTCATGTTTTTGATGTTTTCATTTTTTTAGTTATTGCTGGATGGACTGTGGGGAAACGGGTGAGAGTCGCCCTAGTGTGGAGTATTAATAATCAGTACTTTTGGCGATTTAAATATTTTTTTACTTAAATACTGAAATAACATGTTGCATTTAATTGGTCAGTAGATTACATGTAATTTAAGTTATATTTTCAATTTGTTTATCAAATCACTTTATTTATTAACTGGAATGACCTGAAAGACTAGATCAAGGCTACAAACGGGAAGAGTCAGGTGGCTTAAACAGGAGACTGTTACATTGTATGGAGACAGTAGCCTTGCGAGGAATATGTTTGGCGTCTGCAGTAATGCCCACTGTAGAAGCACGCGAAAGGGCCGTCAAGGATTGAAACCAAGTCAGGCGTGGTTTCCAATTAGCGCTAGAGAAGTCGCAAGACTATTAATGGCAAGACATGTCTGACAAAGACGAATATCACGAACTGTATACATGGCCATCTTCCAATGCCTAAAATCTTGCTAGTCGCAAAGGCATTTGCCCATTAACGTGCCTTGGTCACGATGGGAGCTTTCTAGCAACGTGGTTGGATGTGTTTCTCCCATGTGTTTACTTTCGTAGACACTAGATAGGATCATATTTACTACATCCAAACCATCACTAAGTTCTTTCAATACCTAGGCCAAGTTTTAAGACTAACATGTCACTTAGGCATTTCATCAAACACTTAGTAGCATGTCATACATGAAGAGCATTGTGAACATGAATTTAACACCATAGATTATTTATTCAAATGTATATATATGATCATAGAGTACCAAGGAGGGTTACAACACCCTAAAAATACAAGGTCACTACTCACACATCATGTAAGACAACATGGTGTGAGTAGGGTTTATAGCACACAACAAAGGGAATGGAAAAGAGAAGGAAGGAGGATGGTTAATCCTTGAACTCCCTTTTGATATTCTCTTCTCCTTGGTTGGATCTTTGATGATTGATGACCTTGGTTGAGCCTCTTTTCTGATCTTCTTCTCCTTAAAAACCTCCACACTTATGTCAAAACCCTCACTTTCTATTTATAAACTCGGCTGAAAATCTATCACTATAGCAGTTCCAATCGCTCGGCTGGTCCTGATGCTTAAAGTCTAGCCGATCGGCTAGTTATGCGCTTGGCAAGCCATCTGAAATCTTATTCCAGCCGACTGACTGGACTGGCCAGTCGACCGTCTGGATGTGGGCGGTTGTTGAGCCTTCTGAAATCTTATTCCAGTCGACCGACTGGATGTGGCCTGTTGCTCATATTTCTGCTCCTTCATCCAGCCGACTGGCTGGTTCAGGGGAGATTTTGAACCGGTCGGCTGGGATCCTTTTTTTGCCCACTTTTGTTCTAAATCTTCGGTGTTTCCCCGAGTTTTTGTATTATTTAGGCTTTGACTTTGAGGGAGACTCATTTTCTACCTGAAACGTAGAGATAGAGGTCAAATGACATCAAAATATTGTCGGAAACGAACCAATTATAGTGAAAAATGGATATTAATGAGTCGAAAACTCAACTCATAAACACTCCACACTTAAGCTTTGTTCGTCCCGAACAAAGTATGAAAATATGTCAAGGTCCTGCAAATCGCGAAATGCTAGTGGTGCTATGTTTTTGGTCTATTTTCCTGACTAGCTTTCACGAGGTCTCGATCATTATTCCTAGACATGTTATTTAAAGGAAAATGAAAGTATGTACATCCTAACTAGCTCCTTTTCGTAGGAGTTACGAATGCATTTAGCGCATGCATTAAGCCTTTAAACCCCTAAGCTACTCTAGTGGACGAGTTATAGTCTCATGAGAGTTTTCATAAATGGGAATACTCACAAATCCCAAATGCCCCTATCCCATGAGAATGAATTCAAGAGTGCTCAACAAAGACGAGGATTTTTCAAAACAAATCCCTCATCCCAAACTAGGACTACCATAACATTATCATCAAAAGAACTATTGAGCCATTTAAGTACCCATGAGGTTGTGCATTCAAGAATCATCAATGCTAGAGCTATCAATTGTCTCATCCAAATATCTACTCATTTTCAAGGCAATACAATAGAAGCAAAGTTATTAGTTTGCACAAAAGTGTGTCAATCGCTCACCTATGCTAGCTAGGGCTAGTCCATGGGTTTGCGACATGGAACTCGTTCCCAAGTCTTAGGTGCTTAAGCATCCATAAGGGAAGAGGAGTTCGGCACTATGAGTTCTTAGGAAACAATCATAGACCGAATGAGAGTTCCCGTGCAAGCACAAGGATCATCCAAGAGTTAATCCAACTAGCACACAATACAAATGATGCACCCGCGCAAATGTAGGATGATAGAAGAACATAAAGTCAAGTTTTAAGTGTTTCTTATTTTTATTTTTTTAAATGGCCTTTGGCCTACTAATGCTTTCGAGGGGGAACTTTTCTTCCTAACCCCCGACATTTGTATATTTTCGAGCAAAACTTTTTGTGTACATCGAGAACGTTTTTAGTCGGGGCTTTGCCCTCTTTGACCAAGAAAATGAAGCATTTTTTGTTGGGGCCTATTTTTTTGCCCTTTTTTTGACTTAAAACTTGACAATATGTTCAAAGAATTTATGGAATGCGCGGGACACAATCATAAGTAAGGCACTTGGTTAGAAGAACTCAAGTCACCAAGGAGCATACAAAAAGTCTAAGTTTTTCATGAAATTTTTTAAAAGTGCTTGCTAAAACTTAGTCCAAGGTATTTCAATGTCAATACTTAGAAAATTAGATAACCAAGAGATAGCAATGATATTGATTCACAAGAATGTACATTCAAGGGACTAGGTCGGTTCTAAGGTCAAGATCCAATAAATGTGACAAATAGGCTAGGAATTTAGAGTTAATAATCACAAGCCTATGTGGTTAAAAACACTATCATGTTAGGGATAAGATACTGACAGGTGTCGTTGTACCTGTGAAAAATAATATTTCTTTTTCCGACTAGCAAGTGGTAAGTCGGGTCGAATCCACAGAGATCGGTTGAGAATCTGTTCGCTAAGTATTAGAGTAACAATTGGGGGGGTTTTTGAATGCAACCGGTAAATAAAACGCAAGCAAGTAACAATGATTAATTATCTAAGAGCAATCGTCACACAAATTCTAGTATCAAATGTCAAAGAACAGTGCAAGCTAGAACTCTCGACTGTGATGCAAGACTAAATCATTAACCCAACCGTTTTGATTTCTAATGTTTTACAACTTATAGCTCCCCACTATGTTGCACTATAAGTTGTCCTAGGGTGTCAATCCTAGTGGTATATTACTCGTATCCTAGTTTACTATCCCCGCTAGGTTGCTAGTAAACTGTGATAATCGAAATGAACAAACTAACAGAAGCTCCCCCGCTAGGGTTCCACTTATGCTAGCACATCAATTCCATAAACATTGCATAGTAATATTACGCAAAACATAAAGATAAATATAGGTCTCAAGTCAAAACATCACAATGTCGAGTTTTAGCCTACACATATGAGTTTAGCTACTCATCGCAATGGAATACATCATCAAGTTGTTTGAATGTAATGAAACGAAAATACTTATGATGAATTTTCCACCAAGCTGCAGCTCCACTCTAACACTTGAATCCGTGTCTCTTTTCTCTTCTGAAATTCGATGTCTGGTCGCCTAGGGTTTGGCTCGATTTGTTCTCCTTTTATACTTCCTGAAATTGCAATTTAGAAATAACGAAATTCGACTGCCAGCTGTCATCCGTGGACGTCTCTTAATTTATAATCTGCGGACGTCTCAGCAATTATGGGAATTCATAAGCCGTCCGCGCCTCTAATTCTTCAGCCCTCCGCGGTTTGCACTGACAAAAATTCCAAAGTGCTTTGGACTTCATTTCTTTCCGCGCCAAACATCTTCAAATAGGCTCCTTTTAGCCGGTATTCCTTCAATGGTCTCCGAGTGTACTTGAGAACAAAAACTACACACAGGTAGTGAAATAATATACAGGTAACACTAAGAGACGGGGTTTTAACATATAAAATAGTCGTACAACTACGACTTATCAAACTACCCCACACTTGAACTTGTTCGTCCCGAACAAGAACAAAGCCATAGAACGAATTACAATGTACTAGTCATGCTAATCTTTACATCTCAATCTCAAATACAGCAATTAATCTTATCATGCTTAAGATTCTAACAATGCGAGTAAAGATAGATTTTTCGATACTTGTTACCTCGCGAGTTGCAATTCAAACGACCTTGGATGTTTGGGAGATAGTCCCCTATAGGTACCACGGACATTACATTCTTTTCTGAGTTCTGGTCTTTAGATTGAGTCAGCGTCTTTCTCTGACACATGATTTATTCACTGCTTTCATACCGTTGAGTCTTGAATTCTTTAACTTGTATGGACTTTGATAAACGACACATCTTTGCTTGAATCAATCAGATTTCTGATTTTTTCTTTTTTTCTACTTGATGGTTTGCCTTCGGCTTTTGAATTTGTTTCTTGTCCACATAATCATTTGCGCCCTTGAACCACTCCAATCATAGCCTTCGGATAACAGCATAGGAGTGCGTCCCGCTCTTTTCTCATCCTCGTCTTTTCTGCATGAGGCAAGGTAGGGGTTACCCACCCATTCCAAGCTACTTCGACTAGAGATGGACAATTCGTTTTCTCTGTCCCGTCACCACTTTGAACGCATGAATAAACTTGTATACTTGGTGACGGAGCTACTCTCAGGACTAGGCTAGTGAAGCGTCAACCTCCACCGCTTTTCTCAATCATCAGAACCAAAAACTCAGAACTTCCTGCAATTTGTCATACCTTTCTAGGACATTTCTGTCAACTCCACATCCCTGCATATCACAACTCGAAAGAACAAAGCATCGAAGTTTTTTTAATTTCGCATTTTTAGTCAAACGAGCACAATAGTCATAAAAAGCTGGAAATAAGATTTTTGACATATTAGAAAAGCATAGCAGTGCATCATCAGTTCGTTACGAGTTCATCAAGCCACATAACTGACTCTATAACATCTCACCCCACACTTAAACTGACACGTGTCCTCACGGTAGAACTCAAGAGGTAAGACGGATAAATAAAACGGACTCAAATAAAAAATAAAAATAAAAGACAATAAAATAAAAAATAAAAACGAAGGAACTGGTACTCCCCTAATAGTCTGGTGGTGGTGATTGAGCTCTGCGATTTTAACCTTTTAAAATTCACCGCGGACGTCTGAAGAAATTGCAATAATTGCTAAGGCGTCCGCGCTTTAATAGTTGAGACGTGCGCGAGATACACTGATGTAGAATTCCCTTCTTCAATTTATCACCTGAAACCACCAGAAATAAAAAGAAATGCACTCGAGGCGCATTATCAGCTTCCCAACTTCACTATAACATGTGTAAAGTAAATAAAACACACCGGGTTGCCTCCCGGGAAGCGCCTTTGTTTTACGTCCTTGGCTGGACATTACCTCTTTAGGGATCACAAGTTAGGATCCCATGGGCGTGTGAGGTCAAATTTCCTTACTCCTCTATGATACTCATAGCCCTCATCGAATGGTGCTCTTGTGTCTTCCATCCTGGTTTCCATCCAATCGTGCTATGTCTCGGTCGCTTCCTCGTGTATGGACGGTCATCATCCTCATAAGTATAAAAATTTGATCTCTTGCCACCAAACGCAAGTGACAACCAGCGTGTATCCATGTCAATCTTGGTTTTAGTGGCAAGGAGGAGTGGTCGTCCCGAAATAGGTGTCGGAGGGTCATTATCTCTAGCATCTCCCATCTGCAAAATGTAAGAGTCAATATCACGGGTGATTGTGAGAGTACCTGAGTCCTTACACTTTTTGAGCGGCGCTTGTTGACTCGTGGCGAGTGGGTGCTCTATCATTGGCTCTTCCGGCTCATGCTTCACCTCCAACTCATCTTCCAGCTCATCTTTATCGATCGTGTGGTCCTTAGGAGCTATCACCTGCATTGGGAATAGTAGAGGGGTGTTAGAATTTGGAATTTCGTTACCTAAAAATGGGAAGCCCGCGCACGTCTCTTGAATTACACCCGCGGACGTCTCTTGATTTTCTGGTAATTCTTCAGGCGTCCGCGCCTTAATTGTTGAGACGTCCGCCATAGCCACTGAGGTAGAATCTTCATTCAGCTCTTCCTTTCCCATTTCATAAACGGCGCTGGAAAGCTGACATACTTGCTTCTTTAGCTCTTTAACGTCTTCAGCTTGTTGGCCCATCTGTCGATCGAGCTCTTTGAACATGCCTCTCATTTCTTCTCTAAATTCCTTGATCGGGTCCTCCATCTCATGTTTATCTTCCTCGTTGTCTTCGTCATCACGAATTGCCTCATCCATCCTATTGCACCAAGGTGTCTCATCAATATACGACGCATAAAATCCTCTCATAGTGCGT
Organism: Rhodiola kirilowii; assembly: GCA_033675215.1. Taxonomy (NCBI): domain Eukaryota; kingdom Viridiplantae; phylum Streptophyta; class Magnoliopsida; order Saxifragales; family Crassulaceae; genus Rhodiola; species Rhodiola kirilowii. The sequence goes on along the minus strand of CM066194.1, from coordinate 28,960,078 downwards.
CTCGGATCCCGACGCCTGGGTAACTGTCCATATCGATTTCCTCCACCGAGGTATTCTCGATCCAACTCATCCTCGTAATCCTCGTATCTAGCTGCACGAGGTCTAGCATACTCATTCACGAATTTCTGATTTCTGGGGGGTGGTAGTCTTCGATCAACATCGTCGTCATAAACTGGTTCACTATAATAAGAATACATAGCAACCCATAAAACCAAACAAAAACAAAAAAAGACAATAAAATAAAACTAAAAGAAATAAATACTTAGTGAGATTCTTCGTTACCAATCCCCGGCAACGGCGCCATTTTGACAGGTGTCGTTGTACCTGTGCAAAATTAATATTTCTTTTTCCGACTAGCAAGTGGTAAGTCGGGTCGAATCCACAGAGATCGGTTGAGAATCTGTTCACTAAGTATTAGAGTAACAATTGGGGGGGGGGGGTTTTTGAATGCAACAGGTAAATAAAACGCAAGTGACAGAACCGCTCGTCGTCGAAGCGATTTGTACAAATAAATTTATAGTAGTCCACTACTTGCGACTATACTACTGGGTAGTACTTGGTAAGTAGGGGTCGAACCCAAAGGAATCAGGGGAATAGATGTTCTTGAGGGTGGTTGTTTAACGGGAGAGCGTGTTTAAGGTCGGTTGGTTGGTTTTAAAGCTACCAGCTATTTTGATTGATTGATTGGTTGGTTGGTTGATTTTAATACTGGAAAGTAAATTACAGTTTATAATTAAAAGAAATGTTCGGTTTCAGGGGGCTTGTATTATATCATGTTTATCATTGACCTTTAGTGAATCGTCTAAGTATTCTACGGTGTATCAAGGCCATTCCAAGCACTCGATTTGCGTACACTGTCTAGCCTATTCCAAGGACGTAGAACACTTAATTCTATTTAGACTAATACTCCATTCCCGGTTATATTAGCCTATGTGCATCCATTCAATCCCTTTGGCCCAGTTTTCAAATGGTTTTTCTGATAGTCGACCTCTTCGAATAGTTTATTCATTTAATCCCCTTGGCCCAGTTTTTAAATGGTTTATTTATCCGAGTGTGATCGCGAATATCTAAGGAAGAGTTTACGAATTTGGACCCCTATGGTCACATTCCCAAATGGTTTACTATACCTTAGACATTCTAACTTTTATACATGGCACATAGAATCAGTGTTGATTACTAATTCGAGACACTAAGTTAATAGTATAAAACATTTTATAATACAAGTGCGCCCCGTCTACCGAACTATTAGTTTAGCTACTATTCATCGCGCTAAACATTATACTAAGGAATTAAAGACAACAGTTGATTAAATAAATACTAAGAGATACTTACAACCGTTGAAGCGCCAAGGGAGCTATCCTTTATTTCCAAAGCAAGATTACAACGTTACAAGTATTACAACTTCTAGAGAGAGAAGTGAAATTGAGAATTGGTGTGTTTTACAAATGAGGTTTGGCTTGGTATTTATAGCCAAAGTGAGGAGGAATGGATGGATGAGATGGAAGCACATGTCTTTTGATCCAAGGGAGGAGAAGGAGGAGCTTGTGGAGGAGACAAGTGGCGCAAGGAGGAGGAGCCGGCGGCTTTTGGTGGAGGAGGGTGGCGCCGCCGGTTGCCGGTCACCCAAGGGGGAGGAGCTCCTCCCTTGCCCACCTCCTTGAATGGTGGCCGGTCATCTTTGCCAAATGTGTGATTTTGTACAGTTTTGTGCAGTCTTTTCACAAAACTGTCAATGTGTTCCTTCCCCGGGATGTCTTGACTTCACTCCTGATTTTTCTGATTAATTTATTCTGGTCAATTTGACGTCAGGATCCTTGACATTTCTTCAGTCGGCATATGATCTTGACCTTGGATTGACTCTTGTTATCTTTTCAGCTTATAATCCTCTCCTTAGCTTGTTTTCACTTCAGTCTCTAAAATGCCCTGTGGAAATATATCGGGACTAACACGTAGATGTTAGACATACAAACAGTCTAATTCAGGGGGTTTTACTGTGTTTCTGACTCGTCTAACTTTGGTCCATCAGAATACCCCCCACTTTTAGTTGTTCGTCCCGAACAATGCTATTAAAGGGCGTAAGTTCTAAGTCTGGCTTTGGAATATGAAAATTAGACTGTGATACTCGATCTATCCTAATTCATGCATTGCTTACTTATTACCAAATTGAACTGCGTAAATAAATAGAAGAAACTTAATACTTGTACCTCCGTGCTGAGATGCAAATTATATTGGATGTCTCGGGAGATAGCTCTGTTCAGGTTCCTGGGTTGCAGCCTCGGGATCGTTTCTTACTATATGGTTTTCTTGTAGCTTTCTCTAGCACATGATTCGATTCGGGTTTCAGTGAGTTGAGCCTTTTTGATTTTCTTCTTTTTTGGCGAGGGACTGCTTTTGTAGTGAATTGGCCTTTGGCCTCTTTTGATTTGCTTCATTGAGCTTTTCGTCTTTTTGTGACTGCTAGTCCATTTTCTCAAGCCTTTTTGGGAGGTCCAATCTTCACCCGAAAGCCTATGGAAATACCTCCCCGCTCCTCTCGTCTTTGTCGTTTTGCGCGGGTCAAGATGAGGGTCGCTCATCTATTTTCTCGGCTATTTTGACTAGAGAGAGGACGGTCTGATTCCCGTCCTCGCCTTTGCATAGATGCTTCTTGGCGGAGTTGACTTCAATTATTCACTCAAAACCCGAAGTGCAGCCTCCACTGACTTCGAAAACCATATAGTTTGATCTGATCCTTTGATTGCTTCCCAAGTCCTTCTAGGGCAGTTTATGTCAACTCCACATCCCTAGTTATCTCAACACAAAGGACAAATGGAAAGTTACATTCTAAGTTTTTAAACAGTTTGAATTTTCACAAGGTAAATGCATGAATTCTGATTTATCTTTTTCACATTCTTAAATTCATATGTTCAAAAAGATACTAATACTAAAAAAGAAAAAACAGCAAGCATGTTATTTATGTACACAGGTGGTTTTCACCCCCCACTTTTGAACGAAGGCGTGCCTTAGTTCAAAAGTCATGCAAGCTTAAAACTAAGTACTTAAAGTAAGTGCAGAAAGTAAGATAGTGTCGGGTTACCTCCCGACCAGTGCACTTGTTTAACGTCGTTGGCTCGACAGTACCTCGTTTGTGGTTCATTGGTTTGGGTCCCATGGGTGGCTGAGGTCAGACTTTGCCACTGTCCCGGTGTTGGTTTTCGCCTTGCTTTTTCCTGATTTCTTGTTTAGGTTGGAACTCCACGGTTTTGGTGCTTTTTCTTTCCATAGTTTCTGAGAAGGCTGGGGACCTTTTACCATAACTGCTGGTTCAATGAGCCGTGCTCTCTTGTTTTTCCTTCCGGGCTTCCATTGCACCGGGCCATGTCTTTGTCGCTTCTTAGTGTATGGCCGGTTGACATCTTTGTAGTTTTGGAAGTTTAGTCTTTTGCCAACCGACCTTAAGCATGCGCCCTTGCTAACCCTCTTCTTTGTGGCAGAGATGAATTGCCATCCTAGAACGAGTGAGTTTTCAGCCGGCTTTTCTTGGCTCATGACGAGAGAGTGCTCCATTGTTGGCTTTTCTTGCCTTTGTCCCGCTTCCAACTCGCCTTGCACCTCCTTATTGATCACTTTATCTTCAGGGGCTGTGATCTGTATACAAAGCGAGGGGACAAGTTGGGGGACTTTCACCACAAGGGCTAGGTCTTTCTTGAGCAGTTCTTCAGTGAGGGCCGGGCCTAATTTGGCCGATTCCTCTTCGGTTATTTGTGAGTCCTCATCCTCAGTTGGCTCCGTGGGCTCCAATGTTGGCTCCTTTAGAGCCGCCTCCACGTCCATTACTGCCCCTGTACTGGTGTCTTCTTCCAGGTTTGTTGCGGGCAAGCTCGCAATGGGTGTGGTATTGGGCTCGTTTTGCACTGAGTCTACTTCCATCGTCGGTGCCTTATCTTCAGTTTGGTGCCACTGACCCTGTTTTGTGTTCTTTGCCAAATCATTTATGAGGCGCCAGGCTTCACCTATGGTTAACTTCCTGAGTGAACTCCCCGTTACATCATTAAATCTTTTCCGCTCAAGTGGCATCATTCCACCGAGAAATATTTGAAGAAGATTGAGTCTGGTGAATCCATGGTGCGGGTAGCTCGTTACAAGGAAGTCAAAGTCCGATAAGTAATCGTCCAAAGTTTCGTCCCGCGATTGCTTAGTGTCGATGATCTCTTCGCGGAGTAGTGAAACATATGCCTCATTGTTCCAAGGCTCGTGATCGTAGTAGGAAGGCATGGCGAAATTTTAAAAGAACAACTATCCAATGGCTAATTCCCCGGCAACGGCGCCAATTTGACAGAACCGCTCGTCGTCGAAGCGATTTGTACAAATAAATTTATAGTAGTCCACTACTTGCGACTATACTACTGGGTAGTACTTGGTAAGTAGGGGTCGAACCCAAAGGAATCAGGGGAATAGATGTTCTTGAGGGGGGTTGTTTAACGGGAGAGCGTGTTTAAGGTCGGTTGGTTGGTTTTAAAGCTACCAGCTATTTTGATTGATTGATTGGTTGGTTGGTTGATTTTAATACTGGAAAGTAAATTACAGTTTATAATTAAAAGAAATGTTCGGTTTCAGGGGGCTTGTATTATATCATGTTTATCATTGACCTTTAGTGAATCGTCTAAGTATTCTACGGTGTATCAAGGCCATTCCAAGCACTCGATTTGCGTACACTGTCTAGCCTATTCCAACGACGTAGAACACTTAATTCTATTTAGACTAATACTCCATTCCCGGTTATATTAGCCTATGTGCATCCATTCAATCCCTTTGGCCCAGTTTTCAAATGGTTTTTCTGATAGTCGACCTCTTCGAATAGTTTATTCATTTAATCCCCTTGGCCCAGTTTTTAAATGGTTTATTTATCCGAGTGTGATCATGAATATCTAAGGAAGAGTTTACGAATTTGGACCCCTATGGTCACATTCCCAAATGGTTTACTATACCTTAGACATTCTAACTTTTATACATGGCACATAGAATCAGTGTTGATTACTAATTCGAGACACTAAGTTAATAGTCTAAAACATTTTATAATACAAGTGCGCCCCATCTACCGAACTATTAGTTTAGCTACTATTCATCGCGCTAAACATTATACTAAGGAATTAAAGACAACAGTTGATTAAATAAATACTAAGAGATACTTACAACCGTTGAAGCGCCAAGGGAGCTATCCTTTATTTCCAAAGCAAGATTACAACGTTACAAGTATTACAACTTCTAGAGAGAGAAGTGAAATTGAGAATTGGTGTGTTTTACAAATGAGGTTTGGCTTGGTATTTATAGCCAAAGTGAGGAGGAATGGATGGATGAGATGGAAGCACATGTCTTTTGATCCAAGGGAGGAGAAGGAGGAGCTTGTGGAGGAGACAAGTGGCGCAAGGAGGAGGAGCCGGCGGCTTTTGGTGGAGGAGGGTGGCGCCGCCGGTTGCCGGTCACCCAAGGGGGAGGAGCTCCTCCCTTGCCCACCTCCTTGAATGGTGGCCGGTCATCTTTGCCAAATGTGTGATTTTGTACAGTTTTGTGCAGTCTTTTCACAAAACTGTCAATGTGTTCCTTCCCCGGGATGTCTTGACTTCACTCCTGATTTTTCTGATTAATTTATTCTGGTCAATTTGACGTCAGGATCCTTGACATTTCTTCAGTCGGCATATGATCTTGACCTTGGATTGACTCTTGTTATCTTTTCAGCTTAAAATCCTCTCCTTAGCTTGTTTTCACTTCAGTCTCTAAAATGCCCTGTGGAAATATATCGGGACTAACACGTAGATGTTAGACATACAAACAGTCTAATTCAGGGGGTTTTACTGTGTTTCTGACTCGTCTAACTTTGGTCCATCAGCAAGCAAGTAACAATGATTAATTATCTAAGAGCAATCGTCACACAAATTCTGGTATCAAATGTCAAAGAACAGTGCAAGCTAGAACTCTTGACTGTGATGCAAGAATAAATCATTAACCCAACCGTTTTGATTTCTAATGTTTTACAACTTATAGCTCCCCGCTAGGTTGCACTACAAGTTGTCCTAGGGTGTCAATCCTAGTGGTATATTACTCGTATGTGATGTTCCCTTGAAGTGGCATGTATTTGGCAAAACGTAGTTAGACAGTTCGAGCAGGTGTTCAGGGGGAGTTCGAACAATATCCTGGTACTCCTGTACAGCGTGATCAAGACGCAAGGATATTTCCCGGAAGATATTGAACCACAAAGATCTCGTCAAGTTGAAGACGGCCATCGACTTATTCGAGCAATAGATATTCGAATGAATATTTACATTAAGGCGGCAAAGCTTACTTGGGCAAGAAGACTTCGGATTATCTTCCAACCGATTCAAAAGATATTCATCAAATATCTAGGAATATTTCCTAAATATTTGATGGGATTATCTTGTGCGAATTAGGGTTTCGCTCGAGCATATAAATACAATGCAAGAGCAACCCTAATTCTCATCGCTTTCGAAGATCAAATACACACGAACATATCCTACTGATTGACGAAGAAGAAAGCGACGACCGGTTGTGTTTTCTCATTGGAAACACATCGGTGCAAGTACAGTCTGTTCAAGTGCAACACAGACTGTCTGAAGCGTATCAACTGCCGCACACAACAAAGGTGAACAAGCTTTCGAGAGAAAGCTCCGAGCTTCTGGAGAAGGTCGAGAACGTTCGGACTGCAGGTTCTGAACGAAGGGGATCGAGGGGAATTGCGGTGAACTTCGGTTGCAAATCTGAGAGACGGAGTATTGAGGTTAGGCTATTACAAGGTGTAAGTGTAAGTCCCTGTGGAATCCCTATACTCGTAATAAAGATTTGCTGTCCCTTTTTCGGGTGTGGGAAACCCCCCAGAGTAGGCGGAGCCAAACTGGGTTATCAGTCTGTGAGTTCTACTACTTTAGTTTATTTGCTGAACTGTTGTGATACGAGTTCAACCTCTGTCAGTTGAACTGTTGTGCAAAGAGTCCCAGATCTGTCTCAACAGTACCCTGGACACAAGCTTGAACAGGGGACATAATTTCAATTGGTATCAAAGCCGAACACTCGACACACTGAGTGGGATCCTGAACTGTTCAAGATGACTCTGAAGGAAGGACAAAGCATAACCAGACCCCCGCTACTCGAAGGATCGAACTATGCCACATGGAAGCCCGTGATGAGATCCTTTCTGAAATCTCTAGACGAAAAGGCATGGAAGGCTGTTCTGAAAGGGTGGATGGAACCCATGATGAACAATCTCACTGGAGAACCGATCGCCAAACCAGAAGCTCTGTGGACAGAAGAAGAGGACAAAGCTTCCATGGGAAACTCAAAGGCTATGAACGCAATTTTCTCGGCCGTAGATGAAAACGTCATGAAGCTAATCATCAACTGTGAAGTGGCCAAGTAAGCATGGGATATCCTCCAAACAGCCTTTGAAGGAACGGACAAAGTTTGCAACTCTCGCATGCAAGCTGTCACAACCAGGTTTGAAGAGATGAAGATGAAGGAGAGTGAAAACATCACTGACTACAACACCAGAGTTCTGGAACTGTCCAACGAGGCGTCTACACTAGGGAAACCCATCGATGAAGAAAGATTGGCCAGTAAGGTCCTGAGGTCTCTTCCCCCGAGATTTGCCATGAAAGTCACGACCATTGAGGAAATGCATGATATCATCACACTGAAGCTGGACGAGCTAAAGAGTTCTCTCAGAACTTATGAGATCAATCATGACTTCCAAACCGGAGAAGAGAAGGGAATCGCTCTCAAAGCAGATATGACGGAAGACAAACTGGATTCTGGCTGCACCACTGAGCAACTGGCCATGATGGCACAGAACTTTGGAAGAATGGTGCGGAAAATCAATAGACGTGGTCCTGAACAAGGTCAGTCTTCATCAACTGGTTACCGAAACTGGAAATCCGGCAGGGCAAGGTCTACTGATTCAAGGCAAGACTTGTCTGACAAAGGAAAAGAAGAGATTCAGTGTCATGAATGCAAGGGTTTTGGCCACATTGCTTCACAGTGTGCAAACACTCTCATGAAGAAAAGGCGTTGGTGGCGAGCTTCAACGACAGTGAGTCAGATGAAGAAAAAGAAGGTGAAACCACCAACTTTGTGGCCTTCGTCACAACTCTGGATGAATGCAGCAGCACCAGTGAAACTGTTCCATCTCAGTTGGAACTCCCAGGTGAAGACCCCTCAGACAGTGACAATGAAGAACTTACGCAGGATTCTCTGGCTCAGACATATAAAGATCTATATGAGAAGTGGCTACTTCTGATCAAGATCAATAAGAAGCTAAATGACACAGTGGCAAGCGTCACTATGGAAAAGGACAAGGTATGGCAGGAGGTCGAGATACTGCTGACACTAAAAGTGGAACTGGAAGGTACAATTGACTCACTCAATTCTCAACTGGCTGAAATAAAGCAGGAAAGGCTGGATCTTCTTGCTCAGAAAACAGAACTCCTTGGTACTGTCTCCTCACTGAAAGTCGAAATGCAGAAGGATCAGGACACTCATCCTGTAGGCATGGCGGGTCTGAGAAAAACCATCATAGACCTGCAGCGCAAAGAAATGTTCCAACTAAGGAGGGTACAACAGCTGGAACTTTAGCTAGAATCTGAGAAGATGGAACACTCTGACACTAAGGAGGAACTCAATCACCTCAAACAGTCGGTAAAAATGCTTAACTCTGGCACTAAAAACTTAAATGATATTCTCAGATCTCAAAGAATGGAGTCCGGACATAAAGGATTGGGGTTCACAGGAGAAGGCAGCTCAAAAGGTACAATGTTTGTTAAAACAAGACCGGTGTCGGAACAGAAGTCAGAACAGAAGGTGAGACAGCACCCCAGACGGAAAATAGACTTGCACCAAGAACAACCCAATCAAAGAAGGGCCGGTACGGTGCACTTCGGCTCTCACTCAGCACAAAGGAAGAATGGCGTAGTTGCTGGTATTGCAATCAGATGGGACACATCAAACTGAAGTGTCGCCTGTTTCAAGCAGAACGACGTGCTTTCCATCAACGAACCATACCGCAACAGAAACAAGTCTGGGTTCAAAAGGAAGACCGAACCGTTTGCATGGTGGCCTGTTACACCTCAAGCTACACATCGCATGATAGTTGGCACTTCGGCAGTGGATGCTCCGCGCACATGACAGGTAACTCTCAATATCTTACCCATATTAGACCTGTTGAGCAGATGTGGTTTGTCACCTTCGGGGATGGTTGACGGACGCACAGTCGTCGTGTGCAAACGTCAAGAATAAATTTATAAGTCCGCTACTCGCGACTTTACTACTGGGTAGTAAGTGGTAAGTAGGGGTCAAACCCAAGGGAATTAGGGGGATACGTTTGTTCTTTAAGGGATTTGTACAGCGAGGGAGCATGTTTTAAGGTTGATTGAGATTTTAGCGGTTATGACTAAGTGACATTTTTGGTTGTTTTTGGTTTTGAGTGCGGAAAAGTAAATTACAGAAAATAAATACTGAAAAGTAAAAAGAAAGACTTAAAGTGGGTGATGCGTGATTTGCGAGTCCTCCGGAAGGTGAGTGCAGTTGATTAAGGCAGTTATACTAGAAAAGTAAATACAAGGGGGTTTTGTAATTCAAGGGAAGCATTCGGTTTCGGGGGCATTGCGTCATAGCCTGTTTTATCATTTTAGTAATCCTTCTAAGTATTCAAACGTGCATCAAGGCCATTTCAAGCGCTCGATTTGCCACATTGTCTAGTCTTTTGCAAAAGTGTTCGAAAGTGAATCAAGGCCATTTCAAGCACTTGACTTGCAACACTGTCTAATCTTTTGCAAAAAATGTAGAGCCCTTGTTCTACTCAGACTAGCACCCCATTTCAAGGTATACTAGCCTATGTGCATCCATTTGGATTGTCTTTTCCGATTTATCCAAATGGTGTTTAAGAGAGATCGAAGTCCTCAGATAAGCTTTGCCATTTCAAGCATCCACTTACCCGAGTATGTTCACGAACTTCCACGGAAGAGCTTTGCCATTTCAAGCATCCACTCAACCTTGGAAATTCCGATCTAATATATGGCACATAGAACAAGTTTTGAATACAGAGAAAAAACACTAAAATAGTCTAAAACATTTTATAATACAAGTACGCCCCTTCAACCGAATAAAGAGTTTAGCTACGAATATCCATAGAGGTGGATACCATAGCTAAATACTCGGGGGTTTTTGAAAGACAGTAAGAAAGGAGAGGGGGTGGAATACTCAAGAACCAACAGGAGTATTCCTAATTCCTACTGAATACTCAAGAACCAACAGGAGTATTCTCTACAGTATTACAATACTCAAGAACCAACAGGAGTATTATAATTTCAAACCAAACTTACAAAGTAACAAAGTGTAGAGAGAGAAGTGTTTATTGATTTTTGGATTGTAGATACAAATGAGAGGAGAAGGCTTCCTTTTATAGCCAAATTAGGATGCAATGGAGGGCTAAGATGAAGCAACATGGAAAGCATCCAATGGAGGAGGAAATGGAGGTCATAGCCGCCAGTTGGAGGTGGGAAGAGGAGGAGGGGAGGTGACTTTGGTCACCTCCTCCAAAAGCCGCCGGTCTTGGTTGGATAAGGATGAAGTTTGTGTGAGTATTGTGTAGTTTTAACAAAACTATCAGTCCAATTTCGCTCCGGTCTGACTTTGGTTGTTCCTCGGTTGGATTTGAATTGAGTAATTCAATGTCAGGATCTTAAGATTTCTGCATTCGGCATCTGATCTTGACCTTGGAATGACTCGTAATATCTTTTCAGCGTAAAATCCTCTCCTTAGCCTGTTTTCTCTCTAAGCGCCAAAATACCCTATAGAAATATATCGGAACTAACAAGCAAAAGTTAAATAGACAAACAGTCTAATTTGGTGGGTTTTAATGTGTTTTTGATTCGTATAATTATGGTCCATCAGATCACCCCACACTTTTAGTTGTTCGTCCCGAACATTGCTATTAAAGGGCGGCACTCTAAGTAAGTTTGTTAAAATATGAAAATTAGACTGTGGTACTAGACTTATCCTAATTCATGCATTACTTACTTATTACCAAATTGAACTGTGTAAATAAATAGAAGAAACTTGATACTTGTACCTTCGTGCCGAGATGCAAATTATTCTGGATGTTTCGGGAGATAGCCCTTTTTAGGCTCCTGGACTGCAACCTCGGGACTGTCTCGCACTATATGGTTTCCTTGTAGCTTTCTCTAGCACGTGATTCGGTGCGGGTTTCACAGTTGAGTTGAGCCTTTTTGATTTCTTTCTTCTTTTGGCAAGGGACAGCTTTTTGTAGTGAATCGGCCTTTGGCCTTTGATTTGACTTTTTTGAGTACTTCACTTTTGTTCGGTTAAAACCTTCACAATTTTGGGCCTTTGGCCTCTTGATTTGCTTCTTTGAGCTTTTTGCTTCTTTGTGACTTGCTAGTCCATTTTCTCAGCCTTTTTGGGAGGTCCAATCATCGCCCGCGAGCATATGGAAATACCTCCCCGCTCTCTCTCATCATTGCCATTTCGGGCGAGTCGAAATGAGGGTCGCTCATTTATTTTCCCGGCTACTTTGACTAGAGATAGGACGGGTTGATTCCCGTCCCGCCTTCTTCATTTTTATGCATAAACACTGCATGGCGGAGCTGACTCTTGACTCAACTGAAAAACCCGAAGTGCAGCCTCCACTGACTTTGTAAACCATATAGTGAAATTCAGTCCTTCGATTGCTTGCCAAGCCCCTCTAGGGCATTTCTATCAACTCCACATCCCTAGTTTATCTCAACACAAAGGGACAAATGAGAAGTTACATTCTAAGTTTTTAAACAGTTGAATTTTCACAAGGTTAATGCATGAATTATGACTTATCTTCTTCACATTCTCAAGTTCATATTTTCAAAAAGATAACACTAAAAAAGAAAAACATGTTATTTATTTATGTACACATGCGGTTCTCACCCCACACTTTTGAACGAATGCATGCTTTTCAGCACTACTTAGTTCAAAAGCCATGCAAGCAGACAATTACGAGAAGGAAATGATATTAAGGAAAGGTAAGATCAGAACTCCCTTTAAAGTGTCGAGTGAACGACATGGCATGAGGCTGGATAATCGAGGGAGTTTGTCTGGGGCCGTGAACTCTCAGCGCAAGCCCGATAGTTCACGGAAGCTGCCTGGCTGATCCGATCGTGCTCCAAAAACCAATTCCTAAATAGTCAATTCATTCTATGCACCAAGTGGGTGAGAGCGACTTATTGATAAAAACTAAAAGACAGAAAATAAAAAGACAGAAAGTAAGATAGTGTCGGGTTACCTCCCGACCAGTGCCTTTATTTAACGTCGTTGGCTCGACAGTACCTCATTCCTGGATCACTGGTTTGGATCCCATGGGTGGCTCAGGTCGTATTTCGCCACTGTTCCTGTGTTGATTCTTGCCTTGATTCTTCCTGATTTCTTGCGAGACGATGTGCTTGGGTCCATGATGGACCAAAATTATACGAATCATAAACACAGTAAAACCCCCTTAATTAGACATTTTGTCTATTTAACTTCTACTTGTTAGTCCCGATATATTTCTATAGGGTATTTTGGCGCTTAGAGAGAATACAGGCTAAGGAGAGGATTTTACGCTGAAAAGATATCAAGAGTCAATCCAAGGTCAAGATCAGACGCTGAACGAAGAAATCTTAAGATCCTGACATTGAATTACTCAAATTAAATCAAACAGAGGAATAATCAAAGACAGACCGGAGCGGAATCGGACTGATAGTTTTGTGAAAAGACTGTACAAAACTCACAAAACTCCACCCTCCTCCTCACATGGGCGGCTCCTCCCTCACACCTTCCCTCCACCACTCCCACACCTCCACATGGCGGCTCCTCCTCCTCTCCTCCCAAAGCCGCCGGCGGCTAGAAGCTCCACCATGGAGAGCTTGCCATGTGGTGGCTCCTCAACCACATCTCCACCCCCTCCTCCTCCTCCCTTGGATGCACAACCACATGGAGCCATCTCCACCCTCCATTCCTCCTCCCTTAGCTTATAAATAGACAGCTTCTCCTCTCATTTGTATCATCACCACCATAATTCACAACTCCATAGTTAGAGAGAGAAGCTCTAACTTCTCTCTAGATTTTGGGCACTAATCATGTAATTTTACTTTGGAATCAAAGCATGATCCTTGGCGCTTCAACGGTTGTAAGTCTTTTTAGTTATTTAAATTGTATTTATAAACTCGTGTTTATTTCCAAGTTCATAGTTATGATAACCATTGCCATGATTAGTAGCTAAATTAGTTATTCGGTTGAAGGGGTGTGCTTGTATTATAAATGTTTTAGACTTTACTCTCAGTATACATTTATGTTCGATACTTGTTCTATGTGCCATATTTTAAGTCAGAGTTTCCAAGGTTGAGTGCCTGACAAGCAATAAGCTCTTCCGTGGAAATTCGTGAACATACTCGATAAGTGGAAGCCGTAACAAAGCAAAACTTATCGAGGAGTTCGGCTTATCTTAAAAATCATTTGGAAACTGGACCAAAGGGACCAAATGGATGCACTTACGGCTAAGATACTTCGAAAGGAGGAATTAGTTTTGCTTAGAACAAGTGTTTTAAATGATGTTGCAAGTCTTGTGCTAGGAATAGCCTCGATTCATCTTTGAACATTTAGCATGATCATTTCAAGTGTTCTACACGACGTTGCAAGTCTTGTGCTAGGAATAGCCTCGATTTCGAATGCTTGGTATGGTCATTAGCGGTCAATGATAAACAAATATGATACAAGGCCCCTAAAACCGAATACTTTCCTCACAGTCCATTATCAATTATTGTAATTTACTTTCAGTTCTCAAATCACACTCAAACCCAACCCCAATTGCATTTAATTTCTGCATAAGCTTCATTAAAGAACAATTAATCCACAATGACTCCCTTGGGTTCGACCCCTACTTACCACTTGCTACCCAGTAGTAAAGTCGCGAGTAGCGGACTTATAAATTTATTTGCACAAATCGCTTTAACGACGAGCGGTCTGTCAAATTGGCGCCGTTACCGGGGAGTTGTGAATCGGAATAGTTGTTCTATTTTCTTTTTTCTTTTTTCTTTTATCATGCAATTCACCAAGTCATACTACTACAGAATGGAACCTTGGAACAATACGGAGTTTTCCCCACCACCCTTCAAACTTGAAATCCGCGAGAAGATCAACAAAATAACGCAATCCCGGGACGAAACATTGGATGAGTACTTATGGTACTTCGATTCCATTGTGACGAGCTGCCCGCACCATGGATTTACCAACTCCGATCTTCAAATAAAATTTCTCTGTGGAATGTTGCCACATGAGTGGGACCAGCTAAATAATGCAGCAGGAGGATCAATGTGGGACTTAACCGTGGATGATCTTTGGATATTAATCAATGATTTGGCCGCAAGGTCAAGACCGAGCCAAGATCAGGCCAAGCCACTCAAAGATGGTATAACGGAGCTGGCATCTAGCATCCAGCAGTTGGAAAACACAATGCAACAAATCAGAGCTAAAACTGAATTATGGGCGGCAGAAAAGGAGCTGGCAGCTAACACCCAACAATTAGCCGCAAACATGCAGCAATTGAGTGCCGCGATGCACCAATTAACGGCCGAAACCGATTCAGGAGCAACAGAAAGGTTGGCTGAACCCGAGGAACCGACTGAGGATGAGGACCCGCAAATAACCGAAGAAGAACCACCCCAATCAGACCCGGTCCTTATCACCAATCCATCCGAGGAAATCACTGTCCTAATTACCGAACCAACAGAAATCCCGAACCTCACTGCTGAAGCGGCCGAAGAAATCAAGCCAGGCCCGGTCCTTGCGCTCGGAGCACCCGAGGAAGTCCCGAACCTCATTGCCGAACTGTCCGAGAAAGCCCCGGTCCCACTCACCACGACTCAACAAGGAAAACCGCCTGAAAACTCACTCGTTCCAAGAAAACCATCCATCACTGCCGCAATAAAGAAGATTGGCAGAGGCGCATGCCTGATGTCGCCTACATTGAATGGCACAAAACCAAATTTCCAAACTCACAAAGGTGCCAACTATTCCAACATGAAGAGGCGGCAAAGACATGGGCCGAAAGAATGGAAACCCGGAAGGAGTAACAAGCAAGCACGACGCATTTGACCAGCAGCTATGGTCAAGGAAACCTCACCCTCTCGGAGCAAAAGGGCTGCCGAGAAGAAGTTTGACCTCACTCACCCTTGGGATCCGACCGTATGATCCATGATTGAGGTATCGTCGAGCCAACGACGTTAAACAAGTGAACTAGTTGAGAGGTAACCCGACACTATCTTACTTTCCGCACTTTAATTTTCTATTTTTTATTTTCTGTTATTTAGTTTACTATCAATAAGTCGCTCTCACCCACTTGGTGCATGGAAGAAATGACTATTCAGGAATCGGACTTGGGTGCACATTAAGCCAGCCAGGCCTACGCTCAGAGTTCAAGGCCCCAGCCGAACTCCCTCGATTATCCAGCCTCGAGCCATGTCGTTCACTCGACACCTTAAAGGGAGTTCTGTCTTTCCTTTTCCTTAATATCATTTCCTTCTCGTATAACAACTGCTTGCATGGCTTTTGAACTCAGTCTTGCTGAAAGGCACGACTTCGTTCAGAAGTGTGGGGTGACAACCACCTGTATATATTAGTTAATAAATAATATCTTTTTGAAAATATGAACTTAAGAATGTGAAAAAGATAGACCAAAATTCATGCATTAACCTTGTGAAAATTCAACTGTTTAAAAACTTAGAATGTAACTTTTCATTTGTCCTTTGTGTGCTGAGATAAATAGGGATGTGGAGTTGATATAAACTGCCCTAGAGAGGCTTGGTAAGCAATTAAAGGATCAGTTCAATTTATATGGTTTTCGAAGTCAGTGGAGGCTGCACTTCGGGTTTCAGTGAAGATTGAAGTCATCTCCGCCACGCAGTGTTTATGCAAAAGGCGAGGATGGGAATCAGATCGTCCTATCTCCGGTCAAAGTAGCCGAGAAAATAGATGAGCGACCCTCATCTTGACCCGCACGAAACGACAGTCAAAGTAGCCGAGAAAATAGATGAGCGACCCTCACCTTGAACCGCGCGAAACGGCAAAAACGAGAGGAGCGGGGAGGTATTTCCATAGGCTTGCGGGCGATGATTGGACCTCCCAAAAGAAAGGCTTGAGAAAATGGACTAGCAACCACAAAAAGGCGAAAAGCTCAAAGAAGCAAATCAAGAGGCCAAAGGCCCAAAATTGTGAAGGTTTTAACCGAACAAAAAGTGAAGAACTCAAAGAGTCAAATCAAAGGCCAAAGGCCAATTCACTACAAAAAAAAGCAGTCCCTCGCCAAAAGAAAATCAAAGTACTCAAACCATTGAAACCCGAACCGAATCACGTGCAAGAGAAAGCTACCAGAAAACCATATAGTACGAGACGATCCCGAGGTTGCAGTCCAGGAGCCTAAAAAGGGCTATCTCCCGAAACATCCAATATAATTTGCGTCTCAACACGGAGGTACAAGTATTAAGTTTCTTCTATTTATTTACGCAATTTAATTTAGTAATAAGTAGTAATGCATGAACTAGGATAAATCTAGTCCCACAGTCTCACTTTCATATTTTACTTAGATTGTGTGTACACCCTTTAATAGCATTGTTCGGGACGAACAACTAAAAGTGTGGGGTGATCTGATGGACCAAAATTATACGAATCATAAACACAGTAAAACCCCCTTAATTAGACATTTTGTCTATTTAACTTCTACTTGTTAGTCCCGATATATTTCTACAGGGTATTTTGGCGCTTAGAGAGAATACAGGCTAAGGAGAGGATTTTACGCTGAAAAGATATAAAGAGTCAATCCAAGGTCAAGATCAGACGCTGAACGAAGAAATCTCAAGATCCTGACATTGAATTACTCAAATTAAATCAAACAGAGGAATAATCAAAGACAGACCGGAGCGGAATTGGACTGATAGTTTTGTGAAAAGACTGTACAAAACTCACAAAACTCCACCCTCCTCCTCACATGGGTGGCTCCTCCCTCACACCTTCTCTCCACCACTCCCACACCTCCACATGGCGGCTCCTCCTCCTCTCCTCCCAAAGCCGCCGGCGGCTAGAAGCTCCACCATGGAGAGCTTGCCATGTGGTGGCTCCTCCACCACATCTCCACCCCCTCCTCCTCCTCCCTTGGATGCACAACCACATGGAGCCATCTCCACCCTCCATTCCTCCTCCCTTAGCGTATAAATAGAGAGCTTCTCCTCTCATTTGTATCATCACCACCATAATTCACAACTCCATAGTTAGAGAGAGAAGCTCTAGCTTCTCTCTAGATTTTGGGCACTAATCATGTAATTTTACTTTGGAATCAAAGCATGATCCTTGGCGCTTCAACGGTTGTAAGTCTTTTTATTTATTTAAATTGTATTTATAAACTCGTGTTTATTTCCAAGTTCATAGTTATGATAACCATTGCCATGATTAGTAGCTAAATTAGTTATTCGGTTGAAGGGGTGTGCTTGTATTATAAATGTTTTAGACTTTACTCTCAGTATACCTTTATGTTCGATACCTGTTCTATGTGCCATATTTCAAGTCAGAGTTTCCAAGGTTGAGTGCCTGACAAGCAATAAGCTCTTCCGTGGGAATTCGTGAACATACTCAATAAGTGGAAGCCGTAACAAAGCAAAACTTATCGAGGAGTTCGGCTTATCTTAAAAATCATTTGGAAACTGGACCAAAGGGACCAAATGGATGCACTTACGGCTAAGATACTTCGAAAGGAGGAATTAGTTTTGCTTAGAACAAGTGTTTTAAATGATGTTGCAAGTCTTGTGCTAGGAATAGCCTCGATTCATCTTTGAACATTTAGCATGATCATTTCAAGTGTTCTACACGACGTTGCAAGTCTTGTGCTAGGAATAGCCTCAATTTCGAATGCTTGGTATGGTCATTAGCGGTCAATGATAAACAAATATGATACAAGGCCCCTAAAACCGAATACTTTCCTCACAGTCCATTATCAATTATTGTAATTTACTTTCAGTTCTCAAATCACACTCAAACCCAACCCCAATTGCATTTAATTTCTGCATAAGCTTCATTAAAGAACAATTAATCCACACTGACTCCCTTGGGTTCGACCCCTACTTACCACTTGCTACCCAGTAGTAAAGTCGCGAGTAGCGGACTTATAAATTTATTTGCACAAATCGCTTTAACGACGAGCGGTCTGTCACATACATCATCCAAAATTGCGCCAAAAGGCGACTTAACATCCAAAAACATCATCCAATGCAACAAGTCAAAGAAGAGATACACATGACAGGAGAAAAATGAAGCATGGACTCATGATGTAGCATCATCGCCTCTCGGAGTGGTGGCACCATCAACGTCCTCCATAGCATCAAGAAAGGGTGTGCCAGCCTCCTTGGGTCTAGTAGATGGCGTGGAGGGCAAGGAGGAGGTGGCACAATTTGCAGCAGGCCCTGGATCAACTGGAGGGGCATGGACTGGAGCGCTCGACCCACTGATCATGGATAACAGTATATCACGGAGCCACTACGACTCCTGGCGAGCTCTCGTAGCCTCATCTCTAGCAAACTCCTCAAGTCGGGTCAAGCCACTGCTCAAGTTAGCAATATCAGAGGAGACTCGCTCTCGCCACTCAGCCCAATTATTTGTGGCGCGAGGAGCACTCTCAATAGTAGGCTCCACGATGGGTGGCCCCTTAGCAATGGGAGCTGCAGGCTCGGTAGCTGTGGGAGGAGAGGCTATGGGAGAGGAAGGAGGAGAAGGGGTGAGGTTGGCTAAGCAATAAAGCGGGTTCTGCTCCTTGAATGATTTCCTCCTATATATAGTCTCGGAGTTCCTTCTTTTGAGGCATTTTGTCCTCCTCCCAAGTCTTCCCATCCGCCTTAAGAAGGTGCATATATTTCATGGTGCGTAGATCAAGGAGTTCCTTAGATGGTTTGGGGCAACTCGCATGGTCAAAGGTGAAGTTACATCTTAAAGCAATCAATGTGATCAAAGAGCCTCCTCCCAAAGCAAGATTCCGTGAGGACTCTTTAACAGTTCTCAAAAACTGGGAGGCAAGGATGGCAAACCAATCGAGGACATCTCCATGATCAATAGCCATTATTATCTTCATTTCGGGGATTGATAGCGACCTAGCCTCCTCCTTCCTCGTATTCACCCCAATGGCAATAAGGCGGTGTATAACTTTCCAAACCGGGGCGGTGATGGCCGAAGAGTTGTATGATGCTATAAACCATTCTCTCCTCCCTGATATCCTCTTCCAAAATTGACTCCGCTCATGCTCACTGAATTTCCGCACATCTACACCATGAGGAGGAAAGCTTAACCAATCTAGAATCACACTCTCCCTTATTTGGAAATCCCTTCCTCCCAATACAAATTTCCAAGATACCTCCCCTTCCTCATCCTTCAACCATTCAAATGAGCATATAAACTCCTCCACTACCCTTTGGTAGGAGCCCGGATCATCCATAAACAGAAAATTAAGTCCATTATGAGCAAGCCGAGAATGTACCTCATCAGCGACATCACGGTCAAGGTCTCTAAGGAGCTCCATGCTAGGGTAGAGAGTCGTGATAGCCTTCTTCTTCTTTTTCTTGATGGTGTCATAATGCTTCCGGTGTTCCTCATCTTCGAACATGAGTGGCTCGGAGAAGGGGTAAGGGGTGGGGAGAGGCAAGGGGCCCTCTAATGGACCTTCAACCGGCACTACTGGAAAGAGTGCATTTGTGGGAGAGGCAGCAGGTGGGGTGGTGGTGCTCTCGCAATGGGAGGTGACAGAGCCCACCGCACTGTCGTTAAGGTGCGATGTTCTCTGTGCAAAAATAAATTTATATCTCCGCTACTCGCGACTTCACTACTGGGTAGCAAGTGGTAAGTAGGGGTCGAACCCAAGGGAATTGGTGGATTAGTTGTTCTTTAATGAAGCTTATGCATAAATTAAATGCGATTGGGTTTGGGTTTGAGTGTGCTTTGAGAACAGAAAGTAAATTACAACAGTTGATAATGAACTGTAAGGAAAGGATTTGGTTTAGGGGTTTCATATCATATCATCGTTCATCATTGACCTCTAATGATCATACTAAGTGTTCAAAAGTGTATCAAGGCCATTTCAAGAACTTGATTTGCCACACTGTCTAGCCCATTTCAAGGTCATAGAGCACTTGTTATATTTAGTCTAGCACCCCATTTCAAGGTATACTAGCCTATGTGCATCCATTTGATCAATCATTCCGATCAATCCAAATGGTGTTTTAAAGAGGTCAAACTCCTCAGATAAGCCTTGCCATTTCAAGCATCCACTTACCCGAGTATGTTCACGAACCCCACGGAAGAGTTTTGCTCTGTCAAGCATCCACTCAACCTTGGAAGTTCTAACCTAATATATGGCACATCGAACAAGTTTTGAAACACTAAGTAGCATTAAGTATAGAGTCTAGAACGGTTTATGATATAAATATCCCCTCTACCGAATAAAAGCTTTTGCTACTTGTATTCATGTCAAGGAATACAAGCAAACCATGGCTTTGAACAAGGATACCGAAAAGGAGAATAACTTTAAAGTAAGAACAATATATACGGAAAGTAAAGGACAAGTCAGGAAAGAGAAAGCCGTGGCTTTTGTACCTACAATAAGTGGAGGAGAGGAGCTCCTAAGCAAGATTCAAGCAAGGAAAAGTAGCTCCAAAATGAAGAACAAAATGTGTATTGAAAGTGAAGAGAAGAGGTTTAAGCCCTCTATCTCTCTAAAGAACATGAGATTGTGGGATATGTTTACAAGGGAAGGAGGAGCTCTATTTATAGGCCATGAAGAGGGATGGATGTGGATGAGAAGAAGACACTTGTCACAAGATGGGAGGGAGAGCTCAAAAAGCCATCGGGTGATGTCATCCTCCCCTTAGCCGCCCCCCATGTGTCATGAGAGAAGAGGAGGAGAGGCTTAGCCGCCTCCCATGTGGCAAGAGAAGAGAGTAGTTTGAGTTTTGTGAGTCTCATCCCAAAAAGCCATCGGTCCTTTCAGCTCCAGACTGACTCTGGTTGCTCTTTGGTTGGACTTGTTTTGAGTGATTCCACGTTCGGTTCTTGAAAGTCAAAATTTGGTCGTGACCTGGAATGGCTCGTAATTCATTTTCAGCTTTAAAATTCCTCCTTAGCCTGTATTCTCTCTAGAACTCAAAATACCCTGTAGATAAATATCGGAACTAACAAGCAAAAGTTAAATAGACAAAGAGTCTAATTTGGTGGGTTTAACTGTGTTTATGATTCATACAATTATGGTCCATCAGATCACCCCACACTTTTAGTTGTTCGTCCCGAACAATGCTTTTTAAAGGGCGGCACACACAATCCAAGTAAAAACTTTAAATATGAAAGTGAGAATATGAACTAGATTTATCCTATTCCTGCATTACTTACTTATTACCAAACTAAACCGTGTAAATACTTAGAAGAAACTTGATACTTGAACCTTCGTGCCGAGATGCAAATTAATTCGAATGTTTCGGGAGATAGCCCTTTTCAGGCTCCTGGACTGCATTCTCGGGATTGACTCACACTATATGGTTTCATTGTAGCTTTTTCTAGCACGTGATTCGGTTCGGGTTTCACTGAGTTGAGCAATTTGATTTCTTTTTGGCGAGGGACAGCTTTTGTAGTGAATCGGCCTTTGGCGTTTGGCCTTTGATGTTGAATTGGAGTTTCTTCACTTTTGTTTCGGTTAAAACCTTCACAATTTTGGCCTTTGGCCTTTGATTAGCTTCTTTGAGCTTTTGCTTCTTTGTGACTTGCTAGTCCATTTTCTCAGCCTTTCTTTGGGAGGTCCAATCATTGCCCGCGAGCATATGGAAATACCTCCCCGCTCTTTCTCATCCTCGCCGTTTCGCGCGGGTCAAGATGAGGGTCGCTCATCTATTTTCCCGGCTACTAGGACTAGAGATAGGACGGTTTGATTCCCGTCCCGCCTCTTGCATAAACGCTGCACGGCGGAGATGACTTCAATCTTCACTAAAACCTGAAGTGCAGCCTCCACTGACTTCGAAAACCATATAGTTAGATTCGATCCTTCGAGTGCTTGCCAAGCCTCTCTAGGGCAGTTTATGTCAACTCCACATCCCTTGTATATCTCAGCACAAAGGGACAAATGAGAAGTTACATTCTAAGTTTTTAAACAGTTGAATTTTCACAAGGTAAATGCATGAATTTAGATCTATCTTTTTCACATTCTCAAGTTCATATTTTCAAAAAGATAATATTAAGGGAAAATGAAAAAGAAAAACATATGTGCAACGGCAGTTCTCACCCCACACTTTTGAACAAAGGCGTGCCTTTCAGCAAGACTTAGTTCAAAAGTCATGTAAATATATACAAGAGACAGAAATGACATTAAGGAAAAGAGAAGAACTGAACTCCCTTTTACTGTGTCGTGTCGTGGAACGACATGGCTCGGAGCTGGATAATCGAGGGAGTTCGGCTGGGGCCTCGAACTCTCAGCGCAGGCCCGGTAATTTCTCGGAAGCTGCCTGGCTGATCTGATCTTGCTCCAAAAATCGATTCCTACATGTTAGACATTCCTTCTATACAAAAAGTGGGTGAGAGCGACTTACGGTAAAAACTAAATGACAGAAAAGAAAATTACTGAAAGTAAGATAGGTGTCGGGTTACCTCCCGACCAGTGCATTTGTTTAACGTCGTTAGCTCGACAGTACCTCATTTAGGGATCATAAGGTGGGATCCCATGGGCGTGTGAGGTCGAATTTCTTCTCGACTGCCCTTTTGCTCCGAGAGGGTGAGGCCTCATTGACCATAGCTGCTGGTCCAATGAGTCGTGCTCGCTTGTTACTCCTTCCGGGTTTCCATTCGTTCGGCCCATGTCTTTGCCGCTTCTTCATGTTTGAATAATTGGCACCTTTGCGGGTTTGGAAGTTTGGTTTTGTGCCATTAAATGTAGGCGACATTATGCATGCGCATCTGCCAATCCTCTTCATTGTGGCAGTGATGGATGGTTGTCTTGGAACGAGTGAGTTTTCAGGCAGTTTTCCTTGGCTTGTGACGAGTGAGAGTTCCTTTGTCGGCTTTTTTGGCTCATGCTCCTCCTCTAACTCCCCTTGCACCTCATCATTATTGATTATATGATCTTCGGTGGCTATGATCGGCATAAAACGCGAAGGGTTAAGTTGAGGCACTTCGACCATGAGGACTGGGTCTGTTTCAGGTGCTCCGACAGTGAGGACCAGGTCTTTCTCGGACAATTCGGCAATGAGGTCCGGGACTTCCTCGGGTGCTCCCAGCGCAAGGACCGGGCCTGGCTTGATTTCTTCGGCCGCTTCGGCAGTGAGGTTCGGGACTTCTGTTGGCTCGGCAGTTAGGACTGTGATTTCCTCGGATGGATTGGTGATAAGGACCGGGCCTGATTTGGGCAGTTCTTCTTCTAACTCCCAGGGATAATCTGAATGGAGCTCTTCTTCAGGCAACCATGGGTCCTCATCCTCGCCATTCATATGGTCTCCGGGGGCAATCATATTGAGGTCCGGGTCTGTTTTGGGCAGTTCGGCACTGAGGTCTGGGTATGTCTCGGGCAACTCTTCAGTTAGGACCAAAATTGAATTGGGCAGTTTGGCAATGCAGTCCCAGATCAGTTGTGTAGCTGCCCAGAATTCCTCATTTTCGACCTCGTCTTGGTGTATCGGGGCACTCATTTGCTGGATGCTAGCTGCCAATTCTTCCTCCTTGTCCTCGAATGGCTCGGCAATGTGGACCTGGGTTTCCTCGGGCATTTCGGAAATGTGTACTGATACTGATTCGGGCAGCTTGTTAATGAGGTCCCAAAGCTGGTTTGATGCTTCTTTTTGAGCCGCCCAGAATTCCTCGTTTTTGACCCGGTTTTGGTGCAACATGTTGGCCAGTTCTTCGAGCCGCATGGCCTGATCTTGTTTCGCGCTTCTTGCCTTATCCTCTATTAAGTTCCACAGATCATCCACTCTTAAGTTATCCACCGAGCCTCCCGCTGCATCATTTAGCCTATTCCAATCTTGTGGCATCATTCCACCGAGAAACCTTTGAAGAAGATCTAAGTTTGTGAATCCATGGTGCGGGCAGCTCGTCAAAATGGAGTCAAAGTACGCCAAGTACTCGTCCAAAGTTTCATCCCGGGATTGCTTTATGTTGTTGATCTTCTCGCGGACTTCAAGTTCAAAGGGTGGTGGGGAAAACTCCTCATTGTTCCAAGGCTCCATTCCGTAGTAGTAAGACTTAGTGAATTGCATGATAAAACAAAAAAGAAAAAACAAAATAGAATAACTATTCCGATTCACAACTCCCCGGCAACGGCGCCAGTTTTGACAGAGCCCATCGCACTGTCGTTAAGGTGCGATGTTCTCTATGCAAAAATAAATTTATATCTCCGCTACTCGCGACTTCACTACTGGGTAGAAATTGGTAAGTAGGGGTCGAACCCAAGGGAATTGGTGGATTAGTTGTTCTTTAATGAAGCTTATGCATAAATTAAATGCGATTGGGGTTGGGTTTGAGTGTGCTTTGAGAAGTGAAAGTAAATTACAACAGTTGATAATGAACTGTAAGGAAAGGATTCGGTTTAGGGGTTTCATATCATATCTGCGTTCATCATTGACCTCTAATGATCATACTAAGTGTTCAAAAGTGTATTAAGGTCATTTCAAGCACTTGATTTGCCACACTGTGTAGCCCATTTCAAGGTCATAGAGCACTTGTTCTATTTAGGCTAGCACCCCATTTCAAGGTATACTAGCCTATGTGCATCCATTTGATCAATCATTTCCGATCAATCCAAATGGTGTTTTAAAGAGGTCGAACTCCTCAGATAAGCTTTGCCATTTCAAGCATCCACTTACCCGAGTATGTTCACGAACCCCACGGAAGAGTTCTGTTCTGTCAAGCATCCACTCAACCTTGGAAGTTCTAACCTAATATATGGCACATAGAACAAGTTTTGAAACACTAAGTAGCATTAAGTATAGAGTCTAGAACGGTTTATGATATAAATATCCCCTCTACCGAATACAAGCTTGAGCTACTTGTATTCATGTCAAGGAATACAAGCAAACCATGGGTTTGAACAAGGATACCGAAAAGGAGAATAACTTTAAAGTAAGAACAATATATACGGAAAGTAAAGGACAAGTCAGGAAAGAGAAAGCCGTGGCTTTTGTACCTACAATAAGTGGAGGAGAGGAGCTCCTAAGCAAGATTCAAGCAAGGAAAAGTAGCTCCAAAATGAAGAACAAAATGTGTGTTGAAAGTGAAGAGGAGAGGGTTAAGCCCTCTATCTCTCTAAAGAACATGAGATTGTGGGATATGTTTACAAGGGAAGGAGGAGCTCTATTTATAGGCCATGAAGAGGGATGGATGTGGATGAGAAGAAGACACTTGTCACAAGATGGGAGGGAGAGCTCAAAAAGCCATCGGATGATGTCATTCTCCCCTTAGCCGCCCCCCATGTGTCATGAGAGGAGAGGAGGAGAGGCTTAGCCGCCTCCCATGTGGCAAGAGAATAGAGGAGTTTGAGTTTTGTGAGTCTCATCCCAAAAACCCATCGGTCCTTTCAGCTCCGGACTGACTCTAGTTGCTCTTCGGTTGGACTTGTTTTGAGTGATTCCACGTCCGGTTCTTGAAAGTCAGAATTTGGTCGTGACCTGGAATGGCTCGTAATTCATTTTCAGCTTTAAAATTCCTCCTTAGCCTGTATTCTCTCTGGACTTCAAAATACCCTGTAGATAAATATCGGAACTAACAAGCAAAAGTTAAATAGACAAAGAGTCTAATTTGGTGGGTTTAACTGTGTTTATGATTCATACAATTATGGTCCATCAGGAGGCGCAGGGGCCTTCTTCTTTTTTGGTTTCATAGGTGCGGAGGAGGCTCCCTTAGAAGTTTTGCTCTTCTTCTTAGGTGGAGGGTTGGGAGAGGGAGGAGGGGAGTCCATTTCCTCATCTGAGCTGTCCTCTATTGATGGACCACAATTATACGAATCAAAAACACAGTAAAACCCCCCAAGTTAGACTGTTTGTCTATCTAACATCCATCTGTTAGTCCCGATATATTTCCACAGGGCATTTTAGAGACTGAAGTGAAAACACGCTAAGGAGAGGATTTTATGCTGAAAAGATAACAAGAGTCAATCCAAGGTCAAGATCATATGCCGACTGAAGAAATATCAAGGATCCTGACGTTGAATTGACCAGAATAAATTAATCAGAAGAATCAGGAGTGAAGTCAAGATAGTCCGGGGAAAGAACACACTGACAGTTTTGTGAAAAGACTGCACAAAACTGTACAAAACTCACATATGGCAAGATGACTTGGTGACTTGATGAAGAGGTGGCCAAGGGAGGAGCTCCTCCACCCAAGGCAACCGGCAACCGGCGGCTGCCACCACCCTCCTCCTCCTTGACCGGCGGCTTTTGGCCCCTCCATGTGGTGGCTCTTCCTCCCTTGATTTGCCCATCCAATCTCCATGCAACAAGTGCCCTCATCTTAGCCCTCCATTTCTCCTCCACATGGCTATAAATACACCCCTCCTCCTCCTCATTTCATCATCCCAAAATTGAAAATCACTTCTCTCTCTACATTTTGTTACTTGTAAGTTTGGTTCAGTTTTGAAATAATACTCCTGTTTGTTCTTGAGTATTATACTGGAAATTATAATACTCTTGTCGGTTCTCGAGTATTATAATACTGTAGAGAATACTCCTGTTGGTTCTTGAGTATTCAGTAGGAATTAGGAATAC
This sequence comes from Rhodiola kirilowii, assembly GCA_033675215.1. Lineage (NCBI taxonomy): Eukaryota > Viridiplantae > Streptophyta > Magnoliopsida > Saxifragales > Crassulaceae > Rhodiola > Rhodiola kirilowii. The sequence continues at coordinate 28,933,250 of CM066194.1, read as the reverse complement.
TCCTGTTGGTTCTTGAGTATTCCACCCCTTTCCCTCTTACTGTTTTCAAAAACCCCCGAGTATTTAGCTATGGTATCCATCTCTATGGATATTCGTAGCTAAACTCTTTATTCGGTGGAAGGTATTTTCTTGTATTATATAATGTTGTAATATCTTTTAGTTTCATTTCTTTGTATTCAAAACTTGTTCTATGTGCCATTTATAGTCAGAATTTCCAAGGTTGAGTGGATGCTACGAAAGGGCAAAACTCTTCCGTGGGGATTCGTGAACATACTCGGGTAAGTGGATGCTACGAAAGGGCAAAGCTTATCTGAGAAGTTCGACTCATCTAAAACACCACTTGGTCAATCGTAACTGTGAGATCAAGTGGATGCACAAAAGGCTAAGATACTTCGAAAGGAGGAATTAGTCTGAAATAGAACAAGGGTTGCTTTAAACGATGTTACAAGTCTTGCGCTACGAAAGGGCCTCGATTCATCTTTGAATACTTAGAAAAGTTACTAACAGTTTATTATATACATGTTATAATATAAGAGTACCTGAAACCGAATGCTTTTCTTTACTGTTAAACCGCAATCACCAACTGCTGATCTACCGGAGGAATTACAATCACGCATCACCCACTGTAAGTCTTCTTTGTATTTACAGCATTTAATTTCTGTATTTACTTTTCCGCAATCAAAACCAAAAAACCCCCAAAAAATCACGTAGTTAATTAGAGCGCTAAAATCTCAATCAACCATAAAACACGCTCCCCCCAGTTCAATCACCCTAAAAGAATAGCCTATTCCCCTAATTCCCTTGGGTTCGACCCCTACTTACCACTTACTACCCAGTAGTGTAGTCACAAATAGCGGATATTATAAATTTATTTGTACAGAGGACACTGCACCTTAACGACAGTGCGGTGGCCCTCCGTCAAATTGGCGCCGTTGCCGGGGAATTAGCCGTCGAATAAACTGTTCTTTTCTCTTCCTCCATCTCTTTTAAATTCTCGCGCTCGAAACAACTATGTCTCGCGAAGGAAGTCATCATGACTACCAGGATGACGATGAAATAAACCTGTACGAGCGAAATGATGAAGTGCCACTTCCATTTATGGATGATCCGGAGCAACTCATCAGAAGCAGACGAGCTCGTGATAGGGAGGCCATCAGACGAAACCAAGAACCCCCCGAGGACCGAAATGCAGCTGGTCCAGTACGACAACCCCCTAGATATCCCCCACCCCCTCGCCCTCGACAAGTTCCTAGACAAGAACCCATCTTCGATAACTACTACGGGGATGACAACTACCGTGAACCCACCCTGGGAGAACTTTCGGCACCAGATTTCAGAGTTCAGCCATGGTGTATCTACGAAGGACCTGAGCTAGAAAACATCTCCATCAACACTTCAGTGGCCCACAGCTTGCCAAAATTCTCAGGAACTCGTGGAGAATCAGCAATGACTCATCTCCAGCATCTACATGGGATTTGCCAAAACCTCAAACCAAATGGCGTAAACGTAGACGACTTTAAGTTAAAGGCGTTCTACTTTTCCCTCATTGATGCGGCAAACGACTGGTTCCTGTCATTACCTTCCGGAAGCATCAGAACATGGGCTCAGATGCAGAAGAAATTCTTAGACAAATACTACCCAGCAGGAAGAGCAATGCAAGTAAGAAGGCAACTGCAAGACATCAAACAAGGGCCCAACGAAACCATGTATGATTACCTGGAAAAGTTCAATCACCTGGAAAGAAGCTGCTGTACCCTTGGACTGCCCGAGAAACTCATAATCGAGTACCTCATTGATGGATTAAGACCCTTAGACAAAATGCTCCTGGATGCCTCAGCTGGAGGGTCCATAATGAATCTATCATTGAGTGGTGTTAGGCAACTCATCAACGACGTTGCCGAAAATGCCCGATTTAGAGAAGAGAAAACTCGGCAGGAAGAATTCTCCCGAACGAAAAATGTGGCAAAAGCTGAAACATCGACGGGGCCTATATCTGAGGAAATAAAGCAGTTAAAAGAAATGATGATTCAGCTCCTACGAAGACAACCAATTCCGGTAAAACCTTGCGAGTTCTGTGGATCTATAGACCACAAAAGTGACGCATGTCCGACATTAATAGAAGAGGAACCGGCGGAAGTAAATGCAATAGGAGGATATCAAGGATACAACAACAGCAACGACAGAGCAGGACAGAATAGGTAGTACGGTCAAACATCCAAACCAGACTGGCGTAACAACAACAGCTATCCTCAGAAGGAAGCACAACCAGCTCAGTCATACCACCAACCCCCCCCCCCCCCACCGACAGTATAACCAGAATGCTCCAGGACAATATCAGCAAACAGGATCGAATCAGAGTCAGCACCAAACCGGCCTGAATAATCAGCAAGAACCAACCAAGTCGCTCGATGACACGGTGAAGGAGCTCGCAGGAAACGTAAATCGATTGGGTACTTCGCTACTCCAATACCAGGCGAAAACTGACGGGGCAATTTCTGAATTGACCAAACAAATGTCCCAGCTCGCCACTGCAATGTCAACGCTGACCAGTGAACCTGGCAGACTTCCTTCACAAACCATCCAAAACCCAAGGGCGAATCTTAGCATGATAAAAAGGTCAAACGTAAAGACAACCCTGGGAGAAGCAGCACGAGCCCCAGCCTACAAACTCACTAACAAGCACTTCAACCGTAGACGTCGTCCTGACTGGAATCAAGAGGAAGACCGACCCAATAATGACAGAACATGGGTCACGCATGCTGACAATGGACGGTACGCATTCACCGTCTGCATATCACCACCGTCAGTCATACACTCTGACATACCAGCATCTGGATGGGATTACAATAGCAATGAAAGGGATGAACAGAATGGCCCAGCATTGGGAAAAGCCCTCACTTCTGATCATGAGTCACAACCAGAAAGAGATAAAGACCCAGGGGCCTTCACAGTCACCTGCGGTATTGGTGAGACCCAAATCCATAAGTGCTTAGTCGACCTTGGGGCTGCTGTCAATGCCATGCCTTCCTCCTTATATTACTTACTAGGACTGGGTCCATTGAAACCACCCCGATCAAACATCGAACTAGGAGATAAATCATGCATCCGCCCGGTTGGAGAACTGGAAGATGTAATACTCCATGTGGGAGAACTCGTAGTTGCTGCAGACTTCTATGTAATACCAACAGAAGAGACCTGCAAAGACGACCCACCAACAATAATATTGGGACGACCATTCCTCTACGCCACTAAAGCAAGAATCGATGTAGGCAAGGGCTAATTATCACTTAAGTTCGGCGGCAAAATTGCACACTTCTACATTCATCAGAGCCGCCCGGACACAAAAAAACCGCCAGACATAACTCCTATCTCGGATCACGGTGCACAGTTTTCTGACCTGTCATTAGAGACCAAAAAAATAACAAGACCAGCAGCTATGGTCAAAGGTCTCCCGCCTTCTCAGAAGCAATGGAAAGAGAAAACACCAAAACCATGGAGCTCTTACTCCAGCAAGAAGTCAGGACAAGTCAAAGCAAGAAACAACACAGGAACGGTGGCAAAGTTTGACCTCAGCCACCCATGGGACCCAAACCAGTAATCCACAACGAGGTATCGTCGAGCCAACGACGTAAAACAAGTGCACTGGTCGGGAGGTAACCCGACACTATCTTACTTTCCGCACTTACTTTCAGTACTTAGTTTTAAGCTTGCATGACTTTTGAACTAAGGCACGCCTTCGTTCAAAAGTGGGGGGTGAAAACCGCCTGTGTACATAAATAACATGCTTGCTGTTTTTCTTTTTTTAGTAATAGTATCTTTTTGAACATATGAACTTAAGAATGTGAAAAAGATAAATCAGAATTCATGCATTTACCTTGTGAAAATTCAAACTGTTTAAAAACTTAGAATGTAACTTTCCATTTGTCCTTTGTACTGAGATAACTAGGGATGTGGAGTTGACATAAACTGCCCTAGAAGGACTTGGGAAGCAATCAAAGGATCAGATCAAACTATATGGTTTTCGAAGTCAGTGGAGGCTGCACTTCGGGTTTTCAGTGAATAATTGAGTCAAACTCCGCCAAGAAGCATCTATGCAAAGGCGAGGACGGGAATCAGACCGTCCTCTCTCTAGTCAAAATAGCCGAGAAAATAGATAAGCGACCCTCATCTTGACCCGCGCAAAACGACGAAGACGAGAGGAGAGGGGAGGTATATCCATAGGCTTGCGGGCGATGATTGGACCTCCCAAGAAGGCTGACAAAATGGACTAGCAAGTCACAAAGAAGCAAAAAACTCAAAGAAGAAAATCAAAAGAGGCCAAAGGCCCAAAATTGTGAAGGTTTTAACCGAGCAAAAGTGAAGCACTCGACAAAGTCAAATCAAAGGCCAAAGGCCGATTCACTACAACAAAAAAGCAGTCCCTCGCCAAAGAAAAAAATCAAGAAGGTTCAACTCACTGAAACCCGAACCGAATCACGTGCATGAGAAAGCTACCAGAAGACCATATAGTACGAAACGATCCCGAGGCTGCAACCCAAGAACCTGAAAAGGGCTATCTCCCGAAACATCCAATATAATTTGCATCTCAGCACGGAGGTACAAGTATTAAGTTTCTTCTATTTATTTACACATTTTAATTTGGTAATAAGTAAGCAATGCATGAATTAGGATAGATCGAGTACCACAGTATAATTTTCATATGCCAAATCCGAACCTAGAATTTACGCCCTTTAATAGCATTGTTCGGGACGAACAACTAAAAGTGGGGGGTATTCTGATGGACCACAATTATACGAATCAAAAACACAGTAAAACCCCCCAAGTTAGACTGTTTGTCTATCTAACATCCATCTGTTAGTCCCGATATATTTCCACAGGGCATTTTAGAGACTGAAGTGAAAACACGCTAAGGAGAGGATTTTATGCTGAAAAGATAACAAGAGTCAATCCAAGGTCAAGATCATATGCCGACTGAAGAAATATCAAGGATCCTGACGTTGAATTGACCAGAATAAATTAATCAGAAGAATCAGGAGTGAAGTCAAGACAGTCCGGGGAAGGAACACACTGACAGTTTTGTGAAAAGACTGCACAAAACTGTACAAAACTCACATATGGCAAGATGACTTGGTGACTTGATGAAGAGGTGGCCAAGGGAGGAGCTCCTCCACCCAAGGCAACCGGCAACCGGCGGCTGCCACCACCCTCCTCCTCCTTTACCGGCGGCTTTTGGCCCCTCCATGTGGTGGCTCCTCCTCCCTTGATTTGCCCATCCAATCTCCATGCAACAAGTGCCCTCATCTTAGCCCTCCATTTCTCCTCCACATGGCTATAAATACACCCCTCCTCCTCCTCATTTCATCATCCCAAAATTGAAAATCACTTCTCTCTCTACATTTTGTTACTTGTAAGTTTGGTTCGATTTTGAAATAATACTCCTGTTTGTTCTTGAGTATTATACTGGAAATTATAATACTCTTGTCGGTTCTCGAGTATTATAATACTGTAGAGAATACTCCTGTTGGTTCTTGAGTATTCAGTAGGAATTAGGAATACTCCTGTTGGTTCTTGAGTATTCCACCCCTTTCCCTCTTACTGTTTTCAAAAACCCCCGAGTATTTAGCTATGGTATCCATCTCTATGGATATTCGTAGCTAAACTCTTTATTCGGTGGAAGGTATTTTCTTGTATTATATAATGTTGTAATATCTTTTAGTTTCATTTCTTTGTATTCAAAACTTGTTCTATGTGCCATTTATAGTCAGAATTTCCAAGGTTGAGTGGATGCTACGAAAGGGCAAAACTCTTCCGTGGGGATTCGTGAACATACTCGGGTAAGTGGATGCTACGAAAGGGCAAAGCTTATCTGAGAAGTTCGACTCATCTAAAACACCACTTGGTCAATCGTAACTGTGAGATCAAGTGGATGCACAAAAGGCTAAGATACTTCGAAAGGAGGAATTAGTCTGAAATAGAACAAGGGTTGCTTTAAACGATGTTGCAAGTCTTGCGCTACGAAAGGGCCTCGATTCATCTTTGAATACTTAGAAAAGTTACTAACAGTTTATTATATACATGTTATAATATAAGAGTACCTGAAACCGAATGCTTTTCTTTACTGTTAAACCGCAATCACCAACTGCTGATCTACCGGAGGAATTACAATCACGCATCACCCACTGTAAGTCTTCTTTGTATTTACAGCATTTAATTTCTGTATTTACTTTTCCGCAATCAAAACCAAAAAACCCCCAAAAAATCACGTAGTTAATTAGAGTGCTAAAATCTCAATCAACCATAAAACACGCTCCCCCCAGTTCAATCACCCTAAAAGAATAGCCTATTCCCCTAATTCCCTTGGGTTCGACCCCTACTTACCACTTACTACCCAGTAGTGTAGTCACAAGTAGCGGATATTATAAATTTATTTGTACAGAGGACACTGCACCTTAACGACAGTGCGGTGGCCCTCCGTCATCTATCAACGAGGCTCTCAACTGGTTCCTTTTTCGAGTGACAAGGGGCATGTCATCCTCGTCGCTATCGGTTGGCTCTTCAATCCGAATGTCCCTCGATGGCTATTGGGCAATTCCCTTGCCCTTAGACTTGGTTTTGGATGAAGAACCAACTTGAGGCATGATTGGAGTGCAATGGGAAAGATTTAGATTCTGCTCTGAATTGTGATCCACCCGGTCGGCTGGATGGAGAGCAATTGCTCACCCGGTCGGCTGGGTCTGTGAATCTAGGTCAAAAATGGGGGTTTCTCAGGAGGCTTCGGTGATCCAAATTGGTGCTTGGGGAGTTTAGGCGAGCGAGAGATTTACGATCGGTTTGGGTGGTCGGATGAGTGGATACGATGCCGGACGGAGGAGATCAGACGAGATGGCTTGTCCGATCAAACCTGGGTTGTGGGGCTGATGGAGCGGCCGGTGCTGCTGGGTTGAGCGGACTGAGCTAGGTTGGACGAAGGCGAGGCGAGGGCGAGGTGGTCGGATGGTGTGGATTTGCTTGGTCGAGGTTGGAGTGTCGGGTGCGGCTGAGGAGTTTGAGCCGCTCGGGTGAGATGGGATGAGTGTGTGAGATGAAATGAAAATGAAGAGTTGGGGTTATTTGGATAAGGGGTTCTCACCCGGTCGGCTGGTAGGGCCAACCGGTTGGCTGGGGCTGCAAGAAGGAGGGGGGCTCTTGAAGATCAATCGAGTCGGTCGGGTGGGGCTTTCAGCCGGTCGGCTAAGGCTGAGCGAACTGAGGAGACTGGTGAGGTTTCCATCGACCCGATCGGCTGGCGTCCGGCTGCATATCACCCGATCGGCTGGGGCAGTTTTCAGTAAGAAAGCTTTAAGTTTTTGCTCTGAAAATCCTTTGATACTTGCTTGAACCCCAACTCCACACTTAGAATTTTTACCCCGCATCACAAATAAACACACTCAATATTCACACGAATTCAATTCCAACTAAAGGCATGCTTCACCAAGAAATCACTAGCATACATATGATTTTCAACAAAACGCAAGCTAGGATCATACACTCCACACTTAAGACATCACCATCATCTAGATATTTCGTGCAAGCACAATTCCACACCAAGCACACCTAATCATGCATTTTAGATCATCCTAGCACCAAGTTCACATCCAAAGTTCAATGCATGCATGCCAAACATATATGAAATTAATTGTGCATAAATGGACAACTTACAAACCGGGTGACCTCCCGTAAGGGCCTAGTTTAACGTCTTGGCAAAGACCGAGCCGAATCTTTTCTCAAGAAACACACTTGAGGAGTCCTTTGCTAGGATCCCTCCTCAAGCGGATTGTAGCTATTTCATGGGTCGGTCAAGGAATAAGTTGCATTATGCTCATCCCGAACTTGTTCACAATAGTGCTTGAGCTTTTGTCCGTTTGCTTTAAAAATAGCTCCTTCATCATTGAGTAACTCTACATGGCCATCTTTATGAGGCTTGTGAACAATGAAAGGACCGCTCCATCGGCTCCTTAGTTTTCCCGGGAAGAGCTTGAGCCTAGAATTGAAATGTAGGACATTTTCTCCTTTTTTGAATTCACGACGAAAGATCCTCTTGTCATGCCATTTCTTCGTCTTCTCCTTGTAGATTCTAGCACTCTCATAAGCTTCATTCCTTATTTCTTCTAACTCGTGGAGTTGAAGGACCCTATTTTCTTCCACCGTTTGTAAGTCCATATTCAAGAATTTAATTGCCCACATTGCCTTATATTCCAATTCAACCGGCAAATGGCATGGTTTCCCATATATGAGGCGATATGGAGACATCCCAATGGGGGTCTTGAAGGCGGTACGATAAGCCCATAACGCATCATCTAGCTTTGATGACCAATCTTTCCTTGAGCTTCCCACCGTCTTTTCCAAGATTGCCTTAATTTCCCAATTTGAGATCTCCACTTGCCCACTAGTTTGTGGGTGATATGGCGTTGCTACCTTGTGGCTCACCCCATACTTTCGAAGCAAGGCTTCAAAGTGTTTTTCCTTAAAGTGTGAACCGCCATCACTAATGACGGTCCTTAGAACTCCAAACCTCGGGAAAATTATCTTCTTGGATAGCTTGGTGACAACCTTAGAATCGTAAGTAGGAGAGGCGACGGCCTCTACCCATTTGGAGACATAATCAAATGCGACCAATATGTATTGATTTCCGTATGAGGACGGGAAATGACCCATGTAGTCTATACCCCAAACATCAAATATTTCCACCGGTAGCATGCTTTGTTGGGGCATTTTATGTCTCTTAGAAATATTTCCGGTCCTTTGGCATTGGTCACAAGCCTTGACGAATTCATAAGCGTAACCAAAGAGGGTGGGCCAATAGAATCCACTTTGTAGGACTTTTGACGCCGTTTTTGCTCCACTACCATGCCCTCCATATTTAGATGAATGACAATGGTATAGTATATTCCTCATCTCTTCTTCGGCGACACAAGTCCTATATATCCCGTCCGCGCAAAGTCTATACAAGAAGGGCTCATCCCAATAATACCTCTTCATCTCGGATAAGAATTTCCTCTTTTGATGGTGGTTCATGCCGTGAGGAATGATCCAACATACCACGAAATTTACCATATCCGCGTACCACGGGAGGGCCTCCGCTTCCACTCTCATTAGTTGCTCTCTAATGAAAGCGTCATCTACAAGGCTAGTGTCTTCTTTGAGTTCCTCATTTCCTTCAAGCCTAGATAGATGATCGGCAACGAGATTTTCCACTCCCTTCTTATCTGTGATCTCAATATCAAATTCTTGGAGCAAGACGATCCATCTTATTAGTCTTGGCTTGGAGTCCTTCTTTGACAAAAGATATTTGATTGCCGCGTGATCGGTGAAGACTATGGTCTTTGATCCCACAAGGTATGAACGAAACTTGTCGAAGGCATAAACAATAGCAAGGAGTTCCTTTTCGGTTGTGGAATAATTCAATTGAGCTCCATTTAAAACCTTGCTTGTGTAGTGAATGGCGTGAAGTTTCTTGTCCACCCTTTGACCGAGCACCGCTCCAATAACATAGTCACTTGCATTACACATGAGCTCGAAGGGCAAATCCCAATTAGGAGGTTGAATGATAGGGTTCGAGAGGCCACCAAACATTCTTCATCAAACCGGAATTTGGTGTCACTCCATAATAAGTTTGTTAAAGGCCTTACAATCTTTGAGAAGTCCTTAATAAATCTTCTATAAAAGCCGGCATGGCCTAGACAGCTCCTTATTCCTCTAACATCCTTTGGAGGTGGCAATTTTTCAATAACTTCCACTTTAGCCTTATTCACCTCAATTCCTCTTTTTGAGACCAAATGTCCAAGCACTATGCCTTCCTGCACCATAAAATGACATTTTTCCCAATTTAGCACAAGATTCGTCTCAATACATCTTTTCAAGACTTTTGCCAAATTGGCCAAGCACTCATCAAATGAGGACCCATAGACAGAAAAATCATCCATAAACACTTCCATAATTTCCTCAATAAATTCTGAAAAGATAGCCATCATGCATCTTTAAAATGTACCTGGTGCATTACAAAGTCCAAAGGGCATTCGCCAATAGGCAAATGTTCCATAAGGACAAGTAAAGGTAGTCTTTTCTTGATCTTGTGGATGAATAGGGATTTGGAAAAATCCACTATATCCATCAAGATAGCAAAAGTAATCATGCTTGGCTAACCTCTCTAACATTTGATCAATCAAAGGAAGTGGGAAGTGATCTTTCTTAGTGGCATTTTTAAGTTTTCGGAAATCTATGCACATACGCCAACCCGTGACGGTTCTAGTTGGTATTAATTCATTTTTATCATTTTTAACAACCGCCATGCCCCCCTTTTTGGGTACCACATGTATGGGACTCACCCATTTTGAGTCCGCAATAGGGAAAATGATTCTCGCATCAAGCATTTTCAAAATTTCCTTCTTCACAACTTCACCAACAATGGGATTAAGTCTTCTAGCATGCTCTATAGATGGTAAACTATCATCCTCCAAATTAATTTTATGCATGCACAAATTAGGGCTTATCCCTTTCAAATCATCAATAGAATAGCCAATAGCATCTTTGTGCTCTCTAATCACATCAAGCAATCTCGAAGTCTCATTATCATTCAAGGAAGCATTCACGATGATAGGCAAAGTAGAATTGGGGCCTAAGAACTCATACCTTAGGCTTGTTGGTAGAGTTTTTAACTCTACCGAACAAGACTCCTTACCTTTGTCGCTTTGAGTATCCCCTTCATCATCCAAGATAGCCCAACAATCAACATGCTCGGGTAGCTCATTATCAAGGTCAAACTCATTCATAAGCAAGTTAGGCACATCATATACTTCATAAGCATCAACAAGGTCTAGATAATTGCAACTCATGGTAGAACTAGGACATTTTTGTGCCTTTTCTAGATTAAATTCAACCTCCTCGTCACCTACTCTCATGGTAATTGACCCCTTAGTAGTATCAAATATAGCCCCGGCGGTGTAGAGGAAAGGCCTTCCCAAAAGAATGGGAATTTCATTGTCCTCTTCCATCTCTAACACCACAAAATCCCCCGGAATATAGAAATTCCCTACTCTAACCGGGACATCCTTAAGAACTCCCTTAGGGAATCTTGAGGAGAAGTCCGCGAGTCTTAAAATCATCTGAGTTGGTTTAGGTTCACCCATGTTCAATTTCTTACACAAAGAATAAGGCATCAAAGATATGCTAGCACCCAAATCACACATAGCACGTTCAATTTTAACATCATTTATATAACATGAATGGAGAAGCTACCGGGATCCTCAAGTTTGGGTGGCATGCGTGGTTGGAATATGGCACTACATTCTCCATTGGGGGACACCGTGTCAACGTCCTCGATCATCCTCGTGCAAGTAATGACATCTTTTAGAAATCTAGCATAGGATGGTGCTTGAGTGATTACCTCGGTGAAGGGCATAGTAACATAGAGCTTCCTCATCATCTCGGCAAACTTCGAGAATTTCTTGTCATTGCTCTTCTTCTTGAGCCTTTGTGGAAAGGGGATATGAGGAGTTTAGGGTCTAGGCTCATCTTTCTCTTTTTCTACTTCCTTCTCCTTTTGGTTTTGAGGATTAGGGACCTCTTCATCTAGCTCTTCAATTTCGGCACTAGCTTGGCCTTTTAGATCAAAAGAAAGTTTCTTCTTCTTTGGTTTCTCACCCTCTAGCACTTTACCACTCCTTAGTGTGACCGCATTACAATGCTCCCTTTGCCCTTGCTCGGGTCAAGCCGGCAATTTTCCTTGTGCCCTTGTGGATGATTTGGCTTGTTGAGCTATTTGGTTCTCAAGCATTTTGTTGTGAGTCTCCATCCTTTCTATTTGGGCTTGCATCTTATCTTGGTTAGCAAGGAGTTTAGCAAACATTGCTTCAACACCGGAGAGTTCATTTGAAGTTTATGGAGGGGGCTCAACTTGTTGGTAGGGTCCTTGAGCTTGAGCTTGTTATTGTTGCCCTTGGTATTGGTTCCTTGGTTGGAATTGATTCTTTGGCGGGTAAGCTTGATTCGTGGAGGTAGGCTTGGGACCAAATCCGGGAGGTGTAGTACCAAAATTGGGACGAGTGGGACTCATAGTCTTGTATGAGAAATTTGGGTGATTCTTCCAAACCGAGGAGAACCTTGGAGTAGTATAGTTAGATTGGGAATTTTGGCCTTGAGAGGCACTAGCTCCATACTCTCTACCTTGGTTTCCACCGACATAATTCGCCTCTTAATACCCAATTCTATGTCCATCCCTTTGAACCAAAGGGCAAGAGTTGGTCTCATGCTCATAGACCTCGCAAATGTCACAACCTTGGCTCCTTGAGTTGTCCTTCTCCGGGTGTTTCAATTCGAATACTTCGTTCGAGAGGTTCTCAAAATCTTTCCTTAGGGCATCATAGTCACTTGTGCTCACGGCCTTTACTTCGTGCCTTTCGCTTTTCCTTCTCAGGTTTCCTCTTTCACTTCCCCACATGAAATAATTCTTTGTGACTTCTCGATTACCGCATATCCTTCAGGAGGTTCAAGCTCCATGATAGCTCCTCCCACGGCGGTATCAAGTGCAAGCCGCGAGGGACCATCAACACCATGATAGAAGGTATGGAAAACGAGGAGGTCGTCCAAGCTGTGATGTGGGCAAAGCCTTTGATACTCTTTATACCTCTCCCAAGCTTCATAAAGTGTTTCCCCGTCCATTTGTGTAAAATTTGTAATTTGATTTCTATAGTAGGCCATCTTGGAAGAAGGGAAATACTTGTTAAGAAATGCAACGCCAAGCTCCTCCCACGTGGTGAAACTATTCAAAGTTTGGCTCCTTAACCAATCTCTTGCTCTTCCCGTGAGGGAGAAAGGGAATAACCTCAAAAGCTTAGCATCTTCGGAGAACTCATTAATCTTGAATGTGGCACAAACTTTAAGGAATCTGGTCAAATGAGAGTTTGGGTCCTTATGGTGTCCTCCCAAGAATTGGTTTGATTGGACCATTTGGATGGTTGAGGTCTTCAAGTTGAAGTCTCGGTTATCCACCACCGGGACAAGGATCGGGGAACGGTATCCATAAGCATTGGGAGGGGCATAGTCCTTGAGAACCCTTCTAGCTCGAGGGCCTTGTGGGTGTTGACCTTGGGGAGGGGGTGGTATAGGAGGAAGTCTATCTCCCATGTCTTGAGTAGTTTCTTGAGCGTTTGAGGTCGATCCTTTAGCCTTGATTGTCTTACTCCTTGTAAGGTGAGGATTAACGATATCTCTTATCGGTTGATTCAAGTCTCTATCCACAATCTTGGTAAGTTTCTTGGTCTTAGGTGGCATAAACAAGATGCACCTACAAGGGGAAAACAATTAAGACAAGTGAGGATAGTGGAATAAGCTCAAGAATCACGAGTAGCAAAGCAAACAAGAAAAACATGGAATAGTCGGAGTACTAAACGATTCTTCCTAGGGACAATCTAGCCATTGCTCCCCGGAAATGGTGCCATTTTGACAATTGTAATATTTTTCGTATAGTCAAAAGAATTTCTAATTGACCAGTAAGACCGGTGTCGAACCCAAGGGAGCAATTGGATTATACGCTAGGGGAATCAAATTTTCTACTCGGCTATTCCTTCAATTCAATTATGTGATTGGTTTCAAATTTAGAACAAATGATGAAATGGTTTCAAGGGGATTTTAATTCTATTCAAAGAGAGTTTCGAGGGGTTACTCCCCTCCTTGGCAATTTCCCAACGATCATGTACACAAGAGTTAAATCATTTTTAAGGGGTTGCTAGGTTCTTAAACCAAGCTAGACTAAGGTAGACAAACTATCATGTGAGTCTAATCCTAGTCAAGCCATCCTAATTAGAAGCTCACCTATTAAAGATATTGATTCACTCTATAGCACTATTATCCTTGGAACATCTCCCAAGGTAATAAATGCTATAGGAATTAAGTTTTAGTTAACCTCACACCATGCATTTACTCTCATAAACACTTGGTGAGTTCATTTCTACCATATCCAAACCATCACTAAGCTCTTTCAATACTTAGATCATAGTTCTAATGTAAACATGTCACTTAGGCATTTTATCAAACACTTAGTAGCATGTCTTAAATAGAGATCATGGTGAAATGAAATCAACTCCATAGATTGCATAAGGAATGTGTATACATGATCATTGAGTACCAAGGAGGGTACAAACACCCTCAAAACACAAGGAGACTACTCACACATCATGTAAGACAACATGGTGTGAGTAGGGTTTTTACACAATCAAATGAGAAGAGAAGAGGAATAGAAATAGGATGGGTAATCCTAGATATCTCCCTTTGATCTTCAATCCTCTTTGGTTGGATGGTGATGGAGGCCCTTGATTTGATCTCTTTTTTTGGAAAAATCTCCCAAAAATGCCAAGTACCTAGGTCAAAACAGCCACTTTCTATTTATAGTCTCGGGCAAAAATTCTACTGTGACAGGCACACCCAATCGGCTGGACAGGGCCTTCGGATCTCAGCCGGTCGGCTGGGGCAGGGAGAGATCAGTCAGTTCTGAGATGTTTATCCAGCCGGTCGGGTGGTCAGTTGAGCCGCCCGGCTGAGAGTGGTCTTGGTAAGGCAGCCTGATAGCCCTTCTCCACCCGACCGGTTGGGTTCATGAGCCGACCGGCTGGACATCTTCTTAATGCAGGCAGTCTGGGAGCCTTATCCACCCGACCGGCTGGCAAAACCACCCGACCGGGTCGAGGTGCGAAGGATTTTTTTGAGTCTCCGTCATCCATCCATCCGCTCGGCTGGTACATTGGGTATTTCCCAGCCGGTCGGCTGGGCTCCTTTTCTGCCCAAATTTTGCTCTAGTCTCCGATTTTCCCCCGAGTTTTCATATTTTGGCTTTGGCACTAAGATATCTTGTTTTGTACCTGAAAAGTACGAAAAGGGATCAAATGACATTGAATTATCGACGGAAGCGAACTAAAGCTATAGTAAAAAATGGGTATTAATATGTCAAAAACTCGACTTATCAGAATCCCAACGTGTGTTTCCAGGTGTCTGCAACGTAAGTTCCTGATTGAGTCCACTTCCTGTTCTTATATCACAATTACCAATAGCCTCTTTTAGTCGCTCTTGATATTTGTCGCGAATTATATCTTATCTTTTGCATGATGCTCCAACCACATTCAATAGAAGAGATAATTTATCAAAAAAATGACCCACTTCAAAAATTTTTTTTGAAATTGCAACAACAACAAGCTGTAGTGGATGAGCAAAAAAATGAATATAATAAGCTGAGCTATTTTCCTGTGAAATTAAGGCTCTTAATCCATTGAACTCACTTTTCATATTACTTGCTCCATCATAGCCTTGTCCTCTTACACTTTTCAAATTCAATCCATTTTGCCGAATAATGAATCAATAGCATTTTTAAGATTGCCAGTCGATGTATCTTTCATATGAATAACACCAATAAACCTCTTATTATCAATTCCTGATTTATCAACAAATCGTAGAATCACAGCCATTTGCTCCTTGTAAAAAAAATCACTGGACTCATCCACTAATAATGCAAATACGTCGTTCTCAATTTCTTCAATAATACGACAAGTTACTTCTTGAGAAAAGCAACGCACAACGTCATTTTCAATCATTGGAGAGATCATTTGGTTGTTTCCAGGAACCTTTTTTAAAACTACTTTGCTGGCAGTCTCATTCTGACACTACTACGAATAGCACATTATTCATCGGTTCTGCTCCGATGCGTAATTGAGCGATGCGTAATGTTCAGACGTTATGCATCGATTCTGGTGCAAAACCGATGCATAATATGAACATTACGCTTTGGTTTTATACCAGAACCAATGCATTATCTCTTAAAAATTTGGCAAATTTGGCTTCTAATAGCTCAAATCCACCTGAAATTTTTCAAAACATAAATATACCATGTTGTTCAATTTCAAGTACACTGCTGCTCATTCAAAACATCGAGATACATTCATTTCAAAAAGATAATCATTTGGTACACGTACGTCTTCATCCTTCCATTTACCGAATATATAGTTTGTTGTGAGTCTTGTTTTAAAGTTCCTCCATGCGCTGGATGCATACTTGACCTCCTGCTCTTTGTGTGGCTCGCATCCAAGAAACACTTCCTGAAAAAAATATAACAAGTTATAATTAGTACAATCAAAAATTAATATTGCTAATAATACGATGTTGGAATTATCGAATATCTTACGGTTGCTTCGTTCCGCATAACTTCCTTGTAAGTTTTCGGCACCTTCCTCAATCAGTGTATTCGATAGGAACTTGCGTACGGGCCACTACGCCAAGGTAGCTCCTCCACGTGTCAATATCATTGCCTAAGGGGTAACCTGTGACATCAAATTAGACTGTGATCTTGGTACCATTATCCCTATGTTCCTTAATCATTCCGAGCATATACGAGGGGACTCTCGTAATTTTCTTTGACACGTGGGGTTCGTGAACATACTCGGGTAAGTGGAGGCTTTAACGAGCAAAGCTTATCTGAGGAGTTCAACCTCTTTTAAAAAACCATTTGGTTGATCGTAACTGAAGATCAAATGGATGCACATAAGGCTAAGATACTTCGAAAGGAGGAATTAGTCTAAATTGAACAAGTGTTCTAAATGATGTGGCAAGTCATGTGCTAGAAATAGCCGTGATACATCTTTGAACACATAGTATGATCATTAGAGGTCAATGATAAACATATTATGATACAAGGCCCCTAAAACCTAATCTTTCCTTTAATTGTAATATCACCTGTTACTTTACTTTCAGTCTCATATCAACTGCTTACTTTCAGTCCATATCAACTGCTTACTTTCCGCAAGTCGTGTCCATCAAGCAATTACTTTCTGCACTTTACTTTTACTACAGACTTTATCAACATCAGCCCGGCATAACCTTTGGTACGCAACACGCTTGAAACACAGCGTGCGGCCAGTATCAACCGTGTGTCTGCGGTTGATCTTGAAATCGACTGTTCCAGCACTTTATCTTTCAGTACTAAAACAAAAACCAACCCCCCAACTGTTTTATTTACTTTTCCTTTTCGAAAGAACAACTATCCACTAATTCCCTTGGGTTCGACCCGTACTTACCACTTACTACCCAAAATAGTAAAGTCGCGAGTATCGGAGATATAAATTTATTTTTACACAGAGAACATCGCACCTTAACGACATCGCGGTGGGCTCCGTCAAGTACCAAATTCATAAAAACACATCGTTCAAGTACTCTACTCAAGTTATCCAATCATGCATCAAAAGTGTTACCATAAACAACGAAATCATCCATACAAACCTCAATGCAACTACCTATGATGTCAGAAAAAATACTGGCAACCACCCGATTAAAGGTGCCAGGCGCATTACACAATCCAAAAGACATGCACCGAAAGTACCAAAGGGACATGTGAAGGTAGTTTTCTCTTGATCCCCTCCGGTGCAATGGGAATCTGATTATAGCTAGAGAATCCATCAAGAAAATAAAACTAAGTCTTACCTACCAGCCTATCGAGCATCTGGTCAATAAATGGAAGAGGAAAGTGATCCTTACACGTCACGACATTCAGCATCATGTAGTTAACGCACGTGCGCCATCGATTCTTGACTCGAGTAGTCACAATCTCACCTGCAACATTTTTCTTGACAGTAATACCTATTTTCTTTGGTACTACATGTGCCGGACTTACCCACTAACTGTCTGAAATTGGGTAAATCACATCAGCATCAAGCAACTTCTGAATTTCCTTCTGCACTACCTCCATTATGATCGAGTTCAGTCCCCTCTGAGGCTCTCTCAAAGGCTTAGCCTCATCCTCCAACAAAATACGGTGCATGCATACAGCCGGGCTGATTCCTCTGATATCTGCAAGTGTCCATCCGATAGCCAGCTTGGTGCTGCTCAGCAGCTCAATCAATCGCCTTTCCTTTTCTGTTTCGAGCCCGTTTGCTCTAGAACGTAATACCTATTTTCTTTGGTACTACATGTGCCGGACTTACCCACTGACTGTCTAAAATTAGGTAAATCACATCAGCATCAAGCAGCTTCTGAATTTCCTTCTTCACTACCTCCATTATGATCGAGTTCAGTCCCCTCTGAGGCTCTCTCAAAGGCTTAGCCTCATCCTCCAACAAAATACGGTGCATGCATACAGCCGGGCTGATTCCTCTGATATCTGCAAGTGTGCATCCGATAGCCAGCTTGGTGCTGCTCAGCAGCTCAATCAATCGCCTTTCCTTTTCTGTTTCGAGCCCGTTTGCTCAACACCGCATTCTTAAGATCCTTTTATCTTTTAATTCACAAACCACCCTCATTCATTGGAACACAAACTACCTCCTAATTCACCTAATGATGTTTACCGTCCCACAAAAAAAATTAGCCAATAAACTTTCCTTTCTCTTCGGGCATTCTTTGAGCGTTTGGATTATAGAAACACTATGAATGCTTGAAGATCCCAACACAAACGAAAATCATCATAGCTCTTCCACTAATCGAGAGAAACATTTTTGCCCAACCAGCTACCTTAGACCTTATATAGTCCTCCAAGTGCTTACAATAACTGATTTATGCTCTGCACGATAACAGAGGCCCCTAATTAAGTAGCAGGGAAGGTGCCCTCCTTGAAACCGGTACGCTAGTAATGCTTTCTTCCTATCCTCCCAACATGCTTCGAGAAGAATATTCTACTCTTCGCAGCATTTAACTATTGACCAGATAATAGACAAAATTTACTAGCTAGATCTAATAATTTTTTCACTGATCTTTTACTTGCATTTGTAAAAATCAACAAATCATCAACCTAAAGAAGGTGATGAACATTCTTGCAACCGATAGGTCATGATTTTACTGCCACCAACCTCTCTATTGAGCAGTCTCGTAACGAACTCCATAGAAAGAATGAATATAATAGGGGATAAACGGTCCTCTTGGCAGTTACCTCTATTTGATTTAAAGAAACCATATTGGTTCTCATTCAACACCACCGAGTACAAACGGTTAGCAATATTTTATAAATCATATCAGTCCATTTGTTGGAGAAACCAAAAGCATTTAACACTTTTAATAAAAACCTCCATGACAGTCTATCATAAGCCTTCGACATATCAATCTTTATGATAATATCACCTTCATAGGCTTTATAGTTAATAACTCGCACCATGTCATGAGCCATTCCTATGCAATCGTGGATACTCCATCCTTCCATAAAACCTGTTTGTTCAGGATAAATAATGTACTGCAAAATCTTCTTTAGTCTACAGTATAGCAATTCAGGTACAATTTTGTGAACAAAATTACAGAAACTAATGGACGAATTTGATAAATAGTACACACCTTCTTTACCTTGGGTAACAAGATGATGCTTGTTTAAAAGATGGCCTTAGGAAGATGAAGGTTGTCAAAGAAACCTTGAACTGTGTTCACTAGGTTATTTTTGATAATATCCCAACAACTTATAAAGAGTTTTCCTGTAAAGCCGTTAGGGCCAGAGGCACTCTTAGGGTTCTTCTCAAAGAGAGTCTGTCAAATTTTGTCTTCTACATGTGTACGAGTCAAATCAACATTCTGCTCCTCTGAAATAACTGAATCGATGCTTCCCTTAATATTCATAGGGCTAGAATTACCGAACCCCCCCTTCCCCAAATAAATATTTGAAATGGTTGCTCGCCTTTAAACCCTATGAAATTTTTTTCCTCCGTATGTGAACCATCCTCGAGTTTTGGACGAGTGCAGTTTTGAATCCTTGGAGCTTTGATCGAGGCATGTTAGAGGCTAGTGTTGCGTTCACCATCTTGCATCCAGCTCACTCGTGCCTTTTCTTCCAACATACTGTGTTGGTACTTGGTAGTGCTAGATAAAATCTTGGTCCCATCAGAGTTGAAGTTGTGTCTCCATAGCTTCGATCTCCTTCGTGGCTAGTTTGATTTTATTGATGACACAGCCGAAGCTTTCCCAATTCCACTTCTTTAAATCGGACATCGTCTGATTTAGTTTTAGGGGCAATATTCACCAGAGGGGTTATACTGATCTTTCTTCTGCCAGATTGTTTCAACCCCGTTTTGTAATTTCTCATGCTCAGTACACACTCCCATGAAAATGAAGCTTCTACCTGTTGGAGCATTGGAGCCTTTGAAGGAAACTAGCACTGGACAATGATCAGACGCCACTCTCGCTAGATGGAGAACTTAAAGTTGTTGATAAGCCGCCATTGCTAGGCAATTGAGAAGTGCCCTATACGGTTGGAGAAAATTTTTGCTGTTCCCACTTTGGTTATTTGACCAAGTGAAAAGGCAACCCGAGAACCCAGCATTGGACACCCTCACATTAGCCATGAACTCAGTTAAATTCCTTGATAGAATTTTCACCTTTCCGATTACCCTTAGTTTTCCGACCAGGAAGCAATTGAATTAAAATCACCAACAATCAACCATGCATGGTTTATTCATATGTTGTGAAATACTCTACAGATCATCCCAATAAATGCTTTGAATTTTGGGATCGATAGAGGCGTAGATAAAACTACATACTAAGTTCTCATTACTGGAGTCACAAGTAACTTCTACTGTAATATGTTGGGCTGAATGGGTGATCAAAGGTACCTGAAAACCACTCTTCCAAATGATCCAAATATGAGAATTCATTAGAAAACTTTGAAGAAACTTTTTGTAAGCTTAGCCAGATCATCAGATGCAGCCTTTGGCTCCAAGATAACGCAAACATCAATATTATAATTACGAAACAGAAGTAGAAGTAGAAGGTAATCCATGGTACCTTGTTTCATAATGCCCCTGACATTCAGACACAGAATGTTGTTCATCATCATTGAGTATTCTGGTCAAGGTAGTGCTTGCGACCTGTTGAACAATCATGCTTCTTGCTGGCTTGAGCACCATCTCTGATCCATCGGTACCTGGCAACTTCATTTGGGTGCACCCAAACTCTCGAAGCATCACAATACGTAAGGGCACTTGAGTTGCTTTTTAAACGCATCTCTGCATTGGACAGGACAACTCATTTGGACATCTTGTATTGGTGTGGAACTAATATCACTCACTTCCTCCATAGGTTGGTCTCAAGACACCAAAGTCTCTCCTTGGATGGCATCACTATAAATAACCATAGCCACGTTATTAAGAACCAGGCCCTTGTCAGCTTTAGATGTGTACTCCACTTCACTGAGAGATTTGTCTATTTCCTTTGGCAAGGTATTGGTGTTCTCCAAATTTTCTTTGTCAGAATCTAAGCTGGATGGCTTCTTGTCTGCCTCAATCTCTTTAGGAGTATTCCCCCTTTTCACTTGTATAATATTTAGTACTAGTTGTGTTTGTCTGCAGACCGTCATGGATTTCCCCAACTTTTTGTTCCTTCAGATTATTTTTCTTATGTTTCTTGCCTCCTTTTTTCTCGGTAACTAGCCTCCAACCATCATCTGCCAATTTGGAAATAGCATGATCCTCATCCATAATCTTCGCATTCCCTTCATTGACACTGATGATTTCTTTCTCCTTATAAGCTTTACCTGGTATAGTAACCGATATAGCTGTGCCCTTACCATCAACACTTCATGTCCTGTGTGATTGTTTTTCCTGGAACCAAATCAGAATCGGTGGTGTCTTTCCCATCAGTGTAATTGCTAGGTTTAACTCCTAGTGATAGTTTGACTCCTTGCATCTAGTTATCAACACTTCAGGCGATGCCTGTTGACTACAAAAGATTTTCCACCTTCAACACTCACCTCCAAGTGACCATCAGGATACGCCCTGGCAACTGTGTATGGACCACTCTATATAGTTTGCAGTTTTCCAAGAAATAATCAGACGCAAGAGTTGTAGAGATGGACTCACCAGCCTTCATTGATCTCTCTGCACATTATTCTCTTGTCATGTATTTCTTCATTCTCTCCTTGTTGATACGAGCGTTCTCATAGGAGTCTAGTCTGATCTCTTCGAGCTCGTTAAGCTGAAGTAAACATTTTTCACCGACTCGTTTAAGGTCAATGTTCAGTTTTCTGACAGCCCATGGTGCTTTGTACTGGATCTCGACTAGCACTTGACAACTCTTCCCGTAAACAAGTCTGAAAGGACTTATTCTGCTTGGAGTCTTAAAGGCAGTCAGCCCACGACTTCTTCTGCGTCATCTAGTTTGGACGCAAAATATTTTGTATTGCTAGAGACTATGTTCTCCAGTATACTCTTGATTTCCCTATTGAAGATTTCTACCTGCCCATTTGTTTGAGGGTGATACATAGTGCCAATCTTGTGTTAAACACCATACCTCTTCCGTATAGTCTTGAAATTCCTCTCATTGAAGTGAGAACCTCCGCCACGGATCACTGTTCTGGAGACACCAAACCACGTGAATATAACCTTCTGAAACATCCTTATAACTACCTTGGCATCGCTAGTAGGAGCAACCACTGCTTCAACACACTTAGAAACATAGTCGACTGCTACTATATACTGATTCCTGTAGGATGGTGGAAATGGCCTTACAAAATTGAATCCCCATACAACGAACAGCTCCCTGGAAAAATACTCTACTAAGGCATCTGCTGGAACTTTGAAATATTGCGCGTCCACTGACACTGGTCACAAGCTTTGACAAAGTAGTGTGCATCTTTGAACAGTGTTGGCCAAAAAAATATGGATTGCACTACCTTTGCAGCTATTTTTGAACCTGCTCGATGTCCAACGTATTGCAAGGAGTCACAACGCTCAAAGATCCATCTAATCATATCCCATTTTGAACGCTGTAGATTTTCACACGCAAATGAATTGCGATAGAATCTCTATTTGGTCAAAAACATTTACAAAGACCGGTAAGACCGGGCCGAACCCAAAGGACCAAGCCAAGCACATGCACTATGTAAGATCGTGTTTCCATTCAGCTATTCTAACCATAAATGTATAAAGGGTTGAGTATATTCTAAATCCTATGTAGCGAGTAATTATGGATACACGATAGATATGAGGTGTTTCGAGGGGTTACTCCCCTCCTTGGTAATTTTCTAATGATCACATACATGATATTCAAACATTTCATGGTAGTCAAATAGTTTAGAACCTTCTTAGCTCGAACCTCACTCAATCGAGGATATCAGTTCATTCCATTGAATAATCGTCCTATGGGTGGGAGATAAATGCAAGGAACATACGCACTAGTTCACTTCCTACCCATGCATTGTAGAAAACCTAGCTTAGACTAAGGTAGACCAATGTTCATGTGAATCTAGTCTTAGTCAAGCTCTCTTATAGCTCGAACCTCACTCCATCGTGGTAATTGGTTCATTCCATAGCACTATTATCCTTGAAATGTCTTCCTTAGGTAATAAATACTATGAACTCGGGGACTAGTTATCATCAAATGCATTTATTTACTTTCATAAACACTAAATAGATTCACATTCTCAATTATCCAAACCATTCCTAAGGTTGTTAGATCCTTAGGTCTAGTTTCAATGATTAATCATGTTACTTAGGCATTTTATCAAACACTTAGTGGCATGTCATAAATGAAGAGCATAGAGAACATAAATTTGACACCATTTGATGAGATTAATTGATGATTTGCTTAATGACTAACTCCAGTAAATTAAACATTCAATCCTAGTCAAGCATCCATATCCTAAGGTTCATTTACATGATTTAAGATATAGATTATTTTCTCCATCCTAGAACTATTCCCTACAGTTTCCAAGTCCTAAGTCCAAGTTTTAGTCCAAGTTGTCACTTAGGCATTTTAAAAAACACCTAGAGTGCATAACATTCATAACACAAGAGAAAATGAAATCAACAATCATCCATATGAATATCAATGTATATTTGTGATCAAAGAGTACCAAGGAGAGTCATAAGACCCTCAAAACACAAGATCACTACTCACACATCATGTAAGACAACATGGTGTGAGTAGGGTTTATAGCAAACAATAAGTAGAATAGAAAAAGATGTAGAGGAAGGAGGATTGTCAATCCTTGAACTCCCTTTAGTCTTCTCTTCTTGCCCTTAGTTGGATCTTTTGATGATTGATGACCTTGGATAAGCCTCTTTTCCAATCTTCTTCTCCCCAAAAACCTCCACTCTTAGGTCAAAAATCCCTCTTTCTATTTATAGACTCGGCTGAATTTTTGGCACTGTAGCAGTTCCAGTCGACCGACTCGATGCCGAGAGATTTTGAGCATTCTGAGTTCCTTTCCAGTTGACCAACTGGATGTTTGCTTGGGCAAGCCTCGTAATGTCTTATTCCAGTCGGTCGGCTGGCTGATTTCAGTCGGTTGACTGACACTTCCCAGAGGTTTTTCATAGTTTTAACGTCCGAATTTGGTCTTGGCGTAAACTAGAAAGTTGTAGCCCTTTTGAGTTACCTTTCCAACAAGCTACGGATAAACCAATTCGGACACCGTATGCGCTCTGGTCATGCACAATAAGCTGTAAAGGTCAATCTGCCCTATTTTGCTCCGAAACTCCCTATTTTGCGACAAAACTTCTATTTTTCAACCAATCTTGATATTTAGGCCTTGACCATGGGGGAGACTTGTTTTCTACCTGAAACGTAGAGATAGAGGTCAAATGACATCGAAATATCGTCGGAAACGCCTCAAAGCTATAGTGAAATATGGCCATTATCAGTCGAAAACTCAATTGATCAATGACAAAACCGCTCGTCGTCGAAGCGATTTGTACAAATAAATTTATAGTAGTCCACTACTTGCGACTATACTACTGGGTAGTACTTGGTAAGTAGGGGTCGAACCCAAAGGAATCAGGGGAATAGATGTTCTTGAGGGGGGTTGTTTAACGGGAGAGCGTGTTTAAGGTCGGTTGGTTGGTTTTAAAGCTACCAGCTATTTTGATTGATTGATTGGTTGGTTGGTTGATTTTAATACTGGAAAGTAAATTACAGTTTATAATTAAAAGAAATGTTCGGTTTCAGGGGGCTTGTATTATATCATGTTTATCATTGACCTTTAGTGAATCGTCTAAGTATTCTACGGTGTATCAAGGCCATTCCAAGCACTCGATTTGCGTACACTGTCTAGCCTATTCCAAGGACGTAGAACACTTAATTCTATTTAGACTAATACTCCATTCCCGGTTATATTAGCCTATGTGCATCCATTCAATCCCTTTGGCCCAGTTTTCAAATGATTTTTCTGATAGTCGACCTCTTCGAATAGTTTATTCATTTAATCCCCTTGGCCCAGTTTTTAAATGGTTTATTTATCCGAGTGTGATCACGAATATCTAAGGAAGAGTTTACGAATTTGGACCCCTATGGTCACATTCCCAAATGGTTTACTATACCTTAGACATTCTAACTTTTATACATAGCACATAGAATCAGTGTTGATTACTAATTCGAGACACTAAGTTAATAGTCTAAAACATTTTATAATACAAGTGCGCCCCGTCTACCGGACTATTAGTTTAGCTACTATTCATCGCGCTAAACATTATACTAAGGAATTAAAGACAACAGTTGATTAAATAAATACTAAGAGATACTTACAACCATTGAAGCGCCAAGGGAGCTATCCTTTATTTCCAAAGCAAGATTACAACGTTACAAGTATTACAACTTCTAGAGAGAGAAGTGAAATTGAGAATTGGTGTGTTTTACAAATGAGGTTTGGCTTGGTATTTATAGCCAAAGTGAGGAGGAATGGATGGATGAGATGGAAGCACATGTCTTTTGATCCAAGGGAGGAGAAGGAGGAGCTTGTGGAGGAGACAAGTGGCGCAAGGAGGAGGAGCCGGCGGCTTTTGGTGGAGGAGGGTGGCGCCGCCGGTTGCCGGTCACCCAAGGGGGAGGAGCTCCTCCCTTGCCCACCTCCTTGAATGGTGGCCGGTCATCTTTGCCAAATGTGTGATTTTGTACAGTTTTGTGCAGTCTTTTCACATAACTGTCAATGTGTTTCTTCCCCGGGCTGTCTTGACTCCACTCCTGATTCCTCTGATTAATTTGTTCTGGTCAATTCAACGTCAGGATCCTTGATATCTCTTCAGTCGGCATATGATCTTGACCTTGGATTGACTCTTGTTATCTTTTCAGCTTAAAATCCTCTCCTTAGCATGTTTTCACTTCAGTCTCTAAAATGCCCTGTGGAAATATATCGGGACTAATACGTAGAAGTTAGATAGACAAACAGTCTAAATAAGGGGGTTTTACTGTGTTTCTGACTCGTATAACTTTGGTCCATCAGATTACCCCCCACTTTTAGTTGTTCATCCCGAACAATGCTATTAAAGGGCGTAAGTTCTAAGTTTGCTTTGGAATATGAAAATTAGACTGTGGTACTCGATCTATCCTAATTCATGCATTGCTTACTTATTACCAAATTGAACTGTGTAAATAAATAGAAGAAACTTAATACTTGTACCTCCGTGCTGAGATGCAAATTATATTGGATGTCTCGGGAGATAGCCCTGTTCAGGTTCCTGGGTTGCAGCCTCGGGATCGTTTCTTACTATATGGTTTTCTTGTAGCTTTCTCTAGCACATGATTCGATTCGGGTTTCAGTGAGTTGAGCCTTTTTGATTTTCTTCTTTTTTGGCGAGGGACTGCTTTTGTAGTGAATTGGCCTTTGGCCTTTGATTTGACTTTTTTGAGTGTTTCACTTTTGCTCGGTTAAAACCTTCACAATTTTGGGCCTTTGGCCTCTTTTGATTTGCTTCATTGAGCTTTTCGTCTTTTTGTGACTGCTAGTCCATTTTCTCAAGCCTTTTTGGGAGGTCCAATCATCGCCCGCAAGCCTATGGAAATACCTCCCCGCTCCTCTCGTCTTTGTCGTTTTGCGCGGGTCAAGATGAGGGTCGCTCATCTGTTTTCTCGGCTATTTTGACTAGAGAGAGGACGGTCTGATTCCCGTCCTCGCCTTTGCATAGATGCTTCTTGGCGGAGTTGACTTCAATTATTCACTGAAAACCCGAAGTGCAGCCTCCACTGACTTCGAAAACCATATAGTTTGATCTGATCCTTTGATTGCTTGCCAAGCCTTTCTAGGGCAGTTTATATCAACTCCACATCCCTAGTTATCTCAGCACAAAGGACAATTGAAAAGTTACATTCTAAGTTTTTAAACAGTTGAATTTTCACAAGGTTAATGCATGAATTATGATTTATCTTTTTCACATTCTTAAGTTCATATTTTCAAAAAGGTACTTATTAAAAAAGAAGAAAAAAAAAACAGCTGCATGTTATTTATGTACATAGGTGGTTCTCACCCCCCACTTTTGAACGAAGGCGTGCCTTAGTTCAAAAGTCATGCAAGCTTAAAACTAAATACTGAATTTAAATGACAGAAATTAAAGTGCGGAAAAGTAAGATAGTGTCGGGTTACCTCCCGACCAGTGCAATTGTTTTACGTCGTTGGCTCGACGATACCTCGTTTGTGGTTCATTGGTTTGGGTCCCATGGGTGGCTGAGGTCAAACTTTGCCACCATTCCTGTGTTGTTTCTTCCTGACTTCTTGCCGGATGTTGTGTTTTGGTCAGGACTCCTTTGTTTCGGGATTTTTTCCTTCCAATACCCCGGAGGGGGTGATGGGCTTTTCACTACTAGCCTTTTGAAGTTTTTGTATTTGGGACTGCCTAGTCCAGTTGCGGCATAGCAATGCTCCATCGGGGGGTTACTCTGCATAGGTCCTTTTCCCATCCGCTTTTCAGCCTCTTCTTGGATCGCATAGTTCGCTGCGACTTTCTCATTGATCAAGGGGAAAAGTCGGGAAGGCCTCATGAGGCTTGGTTCTGCCTCGTTATGTTGGTTCGTGAAGAACTGATCGTAGATAGTCTCAGCTGCCTGGGTAATGATAGTCGGGTATGGAATAGGCAGCTCGTCGGTAGTGTTCTGGACTTCTACTTTGTTGCTTCCGGTGCTTTCCATGTCTGATTCCTCGGATGGTTCGGGAGTCTCTTCTGACTGCTCGGTGGTTTCTCCTTCATTAGCCTCTGGGTCAGCTTCTTCTGTCTGCATTTCCTCGTCGGCTTGGGGTGCTCGTCTTGTGGCAGCGGCCAGGCCGATTATAAGGTACCACATGTCTGCAACGGTGAAGTTTGTTGCAGACCTTTTCATAGCTTCGTTAACTCTTCCCAGCTCTTCAGCCCTCATCCCACGAAGGAATTTTTGGAGAAGAACTTTCTTCGTAAATCCATGGTGCGGGCAGCTTGAGACGATGGCATCGTAGTTCATGTAGTATTCGTCCAAAGTCTCATCCCGGGATTGTTGAAGGCTCATGATCTTCTCAGGGTTTCTTGGCGTAAAGATGGTGGGGAGAATTCTTTCAGGAACGGAACGCAGAGGTCTACGAAACGTTCTGCACTGCAAGCGGTGGATGTGTAGTACCATATCGTGGCGAAGTCGGTTAGAGAGAATTTGAAGCATTTCAGCTTAAATTCCTCTAACACTTCGTTCTCAGGTTTGATGTGGTGGCAGACGTGGTGGAAGTTTCGGCAGTGCTGTACAGGGTCTTCTCCTTCCGTTCCTCCGAACAGGGGTAGAAATCATGTTGTCCATGCATGCGTAATGGGTGATGTCATAGAGAAAAGAAAGAAAAAAGAAAGGGGAGAGAAAGAACAACTATCCGATGGCTGATTCCCCGGCAACGGCGCCAATTTGACAGAACCGCTCGTCGTCGAAGCGATTTGTACAAATAAATTTATAGTAGTCCACTACTTGCGACTACACTACTGGGTAGTACTTGGTAAGTAGGGGTCGAACCCAAAGGAATCAGGGGAATAGATGTTCTTGAGGGGGGTTGTTTAACGGGAGAGCGTGTTTAAGGTCGGTTGGTTGGTTTTAAAGCTACCAGCTATTTTGATTGATTGATTGGTTGGTTGGTTGATTTTAATACTGGAAAGTAAATTACAGTTTATAATTAAAAGAAATGTTCGGTTTCAGGGGGCTTGTATTATATCATGTTTATCATTGACCTTTAGTGAATCGTCTAAGTATTCTACGGTGTATCAAGGCCATTCCAAGCACTCGATTTGCGTACACTGTCTAGCCTATTCCAAGGACGTAGAACACTTAATTCTATTTAGACTAATACTCCATTCCCGGTTATATTAGCCTATGTGCATCCATTCAATCCCTTTGGCCCAGTTTTCAAATGGTTTATTTATCCGAGTGTGATCACGAATATCTAAGGAAGAGTTTACGAATTTGGACCCCTATGGTCACATTCCCAAATGGTTTACTATACCTTAGACATTCTAACTTTTATACATGGCACATAGAATCAGTGTTGATTACTAATTCGAGACACTAAGTTAATAGTCTAAAACATTTTATAATACAAGTGCGCCCCGTCTACCGAACTATTAGTTTAGCTACTATTCATCGCGCTAAACATTATACTAAGGAATTAAAGACAACAGTTGATTAAATAAATACTAAGAGATACTTACAACCGTTGAAGCGCCAAGGGAGCTATCCTTTATTTCCAAAGCAAGATTACAACGTTACAAGTATTACAACTTCTAGAGAGAGAAGTGAAATTGAGAATTGGTGTGTTTTACAAATGAGGTTTGGCTTGGTATTTATAGCCAAAGTGAGGAGGAATGGATGGATGAGATGGAAGCACATGTCTTTTGATCCAAGGGAGGAGAAGGAGGAGCTTGTGGAGGAGACAAGTGGCGCAAGGAGGAGGAGCCGGCGGCTTTTGGTGGAGGAGGGTGGCGCCGCCGGTTGCCGGTCACCCAAGGGGGAGGAGCTCCTCCCTTGCCCACCTCCTTGAATGGTGGCCGGTCATCTTTGCCAAATGTGTGATTTTGTACAGTTTTGTGCAGTCTTTTCACAAAACTGTCAATGTGTTTCTTCCCCGGGCTGTCTTGACTCCACTCCTGATTCCTCTGATTAATTTGTTCTGGTCAATTCAACGTCAGGATCCTTGATATCTCTTCAGTCGGCATATGATCTTGACCTTGGATTGACTCTTGTTATCTTTTCAGCTTAAAATCCTCTCCTTAGCATGTTTTCACTTCAGTCTCTAAAATGCCCTGTGGAAATATATCGGGACTAATACGTAGAAGTTAGATAGACAAACAGTCTAAATAAGGGGGTTTTACTGTGTTTCTGACTCGTATAACTTTGGTCCATCAATCAACACTCCACACTCAAGCTTTGTTCGTCCCAAACAAAGTATGGAAATATGTCAAGGACATGCAAATGGTGAAATGCTAGTGGTGCTATGTTTTTCGTCTATTTTCCTCACTAGCTTTCACAAGGTCTCGATCATTATTTCTAAACATGTTATTAAAAGAAAAATGAGACGACTGTACAATCTAACTAGCTCCTTTTCGTGGGCGTTACGAATGCATTTAGCATATGCATTAAGCCTATAAACCATAGGCTACCCTAGTGGACGAGTTATAGTCTCGTGAGAGTTTTCAGAAAAGGGAATACTCACAAATCCCATATGCTCCTATCCCATGAGAATGAATTCAAGAGTGCTCAACCGAGGCGAAGATTTCTCATAACCAATTCCTCACCCAAAACTAGGACTATTGTCACAATATCATCAAAAGAACTATTGAACCATTTGAGTACCCTTGAGGTTGTGCATTCAAGATTATCAATACTAGAGCTATCAAATGTCTAATCCAATCATCTACTCATTTTCAAGGCAATACAATAGAAGCAAAGTTGTTAGTTTGCACAAAAGAGTGTCAATCGCTCACCTATGCTAGCTAGGGCTAGTCCATGGGTTTGCGACAAGGAACTCCTTCCCAAGCCTTAGGCGTTTAAGCCTTAATCCATAAGGGAAGAGGAGTTTGACACTTATGAGTTCTTAGAAAATGGACATAGACCAAATGATAGCTCCCGTGCAAGCACAAGGGTCGTCCAAGAGTTAATCTAACTAGCACACAATACAAATGATGTACCCGCGCAAATGTAGAATGATGGAAGAACATAAAGTCAAGTTTTATATGCTTCTTATTTTCTTTTTTCAAATGGCCTTTGGTCTACAAATGCTTTAGAGGGGGAACTTTTCTTCCTAACCCCTGACATTTGTATATTTTTTTGCACAAAACTTCTCTAGCGCTCGAGAAAGTTTTTAGTCGAGGCTTTGCCCTCTTTTGACCATGAAAATGAAGCATGTTTTTTGTTGTGGCCTATTTTCGCCCTCTTTTGACTCCACACTTAAAACTTGACAATATGTTCAAGGAATGTATGGAGTGCGCGGGAAACAATCATAAGCAAGACACTAAATTAGAAAGAGCTCAAGTCACCAAGGAGCATACAAGAGGTCTAAGTTTTTTTGTGAAAAATGTTAAAAGTACTTGCTAAAACTCAATCCAAGGTATTTAAACGAAAATACTTAGAAAATTAGATAGACAAGGGATAGCAATGATATTGATTCACAAGAATGCACATTCAAGGGACTAGGTCGGTTCTAAGTGCAAGATCTAATAAATGTGACAAATAGGCTAGATGTGATTTATATAGATTCAAAGTTGATAGTCACAAGCCTAAGTGGTTAAAAACACTCTCATGTTAGGGATAGAATCTCATGAATGCAAGTGTCCATTCTAAAATGATAGGCATGACATAATATGAGTGAACTATGCGACTACCTGATGGCGCGTATTTATACGATTCATCGAATCAGTTAAACCCACCAAATTAGACATTTGGTGATACGAACTTGTGTTTGTTAATACCATTTTGTGTATACAGGCTATTTTGGGGTCTAAAGAGGAAACACACTTAAAAAGAGAGAATTGTGCCAAAAAGCCAGCCAAGGCCCGAGGACCTCAGCCAGGGACCGAGAAACTTCACCCGGGTACCGAGAGCCGTACCCGGCCCCATCCGAGAATGCCAGGTCCCTGTCCTGGGCCCGTCTGAGAAACCAGGTCCCTGCCCAGGCACCACCCAGGCCACGCTCGAGCTATCTAGCACTGA
The DNA here is from genome assembly GCA_033675215.1 of Rhodiola kirilowii. Lineage (NCBI taxonomy): Eukaryota > Viridiplantae > Streptophyta > Magnoliopsida > Saxifragales > Crassulaceae > Rhodiola > Rhodiola kirilowii. The sequence continues at coordinate 28,901,354 of CM066194.1, read as the reverse complement.
ATTCAAGTTGCCCGGGCAAACGAGCTGTTCTGATGAATCCACCTCGAGCAAAGTGATCAAAATTGCAAATAAGGTGGACAATGTCGGAAAACCAAGGAGAATGCTCTGGCAGATTGGCAACTGGCCCAATTCCAAAGGTCCCGCGCGCGCTGATAGGCACCGAAACCAAGTCGCTCGACCAAACCATGGAATCTGGCAATTCTGGATCGGCCAAAGTATTTTAAATGCCAAATGACTCGGAAAATCTCACTTCCTAGACAAAACGCCCGAGTGGAACCAGCTCAAGCCCGATCAAAGCCAAACTAGGGCAATTTCGATCGTTTTGGGATTTCGACCATGCTCCGGGCAGAATCTGGCCAAACATCCTTCATGGATCAGTCTTAGAATCTCCTCAACATTCCAAATCCATGGTCCTACAGCCAAGGACCGCCGGCCAAAGCTCCAGCCAAATTCCGGCCATATTCCGGCCAACTCCGGCCAAGCTCCGATCAAGCTCCGACCAAGTACAACCATGACCTAACCAAGTTTCGGCCAAGAACCAACCGAGTCCCAATATTCCGGTTACTTACTATTCATTTCGGTTGGCTTTTGGATTCCGGTTGGCCTTTACTATTCAATTCCGGTTGCCCTTTGGCTTCAAGCTAGCCAAGTCGGTGGAACCATGGGGAACTAGCTCCAAGTCGGTTGGTTGGCCTAGCAAAGTCGGTTGGCCTCAATGCCAAGTGGTTGGCTCTCCTCTTCTTCCTATCCAAATGGTTTGCTTTTGGGATATTTTTCAAGCCAAACTTAGCCCCCAAGTCTTCCTCTTCTATAAATAGAGGCCTTAGCCTTAGAAATCATCCATGTACATTTTTAGGAAGTTGAGAGCTTATCTCTCTTCTTCACACTTCAATACACAAACATATTTCCTCACAATTGCTCTCTACTTGTTCTTGCTTTGTTCTTGTGATCTTCTTTACTTTACTTGCACTTGTTCTTGAGCTCCGAAGCTCTTTGTTTTCCTTTGTCAAAGCCTTTACTTTCCCTTGTCTTGATTTGGAGCTCCTCTCCCTTTAATTTTCTTGCACAAAGGCCACGGCTACTTGTATTCCTTGACATGAATACAAGTAGCTAAAGCTTTCTTTACTTTTCTTGTCAAAACCAAGTCCTCTCCTTTACTTTCTTGTCAAAACCGAAGTCCTCTTTTACCTTTCCTTGTTCTTGTTTTCTTGTTTTCTTTATTTTTATAAGCATGGTGATTGTATTCCTTGACATGAATACAAGTAGCTAAAGCATATTCAGTCAAAAGGGTGTTCATACTTGTGTATGCATCTTGAGACTTGAGCTTAATGCTTCTTTGTGTGTCAACTAGTTCTTGTGCCCTTCATTCGGTTTGAACAACACGGTTAAGTGGATGCTTGAAATGGCAAAGAATTTCCGAGTGGTTCAATCCCCCTTTAAGTCGCTTGGTTGATCGGAAAAGAGAGATCAAGTGGCTGCACTTTAGAACTAGAAGTTTATGTCTTGATTTTGGAGTAGATTGTGGTGTAAGTGCTAGAAATGGCCTTACTGTAGGGTTATATCTGGACCAAGGAATAACCCACACTTATGAACACAAAGTAAGATCATTTGACGTCCATGATGGTTGTCTCACAAGTAGAGACCCTAGACTGAATATCTTTCGTCCCTACTTATCAGCACTTTACTTTTTGTCATTTACTTTTCAGCACTTTACATTCAGTACTTTACATTTCAGCACTTTACATTTCAGTCTTTACTTTTACGCACTTTACATTCAGTCATTTACTTCACGTACTTTACTTTCCGCACTTTTACTTTCATTACAGCAGTTTTCAACATCAATCAAACATAACATTTTGGTACGTATTGCGCTTGAAACACAGCGTGCGACAAACCAAAACGTATGTTGTATGGTTGATATTGAACTCGGTTGTTCTCGCACTTACTTTACGCACTTTACTTTCAGCGCTTTATTTTCAGTCTTTACTTTCAGCACTTTAAATTCAGTCTTTTACTTTCTATCATTTACTCTCTGTATAAAAAACCAACAAAAACCCAATCTGTCTTTACTTTCATTTTCTTTATTTTTAAAGAACAATTAATCCACACTAACTCTCTTGGGTTCGACCCCTACTTACCGCTTGCTAATCCAATAGTGAACCACGAGTAGTGGAACTATAAATGTAAATTTTGCAACGTTCAACGACGCGCTGTCAAATTTTGGCGCCGTTGCCGGGGAGTCGTGCAATCGGAATAGTTGTTCTATTTGTTTTTCTTTTTTGTTTTGCAGTCCACCATGTCGTTGTGCTACGAAAGCAAGCCTTGGTACTATGAGGAGTTTTCCCCACCATCCTTCGAACTTGAAGTCCGCGAGAAGATCATCAACCTTGAGCAATCCCGGGACGAAACTTTGGATGAGTACTTGGCGTACTTTGACTCCATTGTGACGAGCTGCCCGCACCATGGATTCACGAACTTCGATCTTCTTCAAAGGTTTCTCGGTGGAATGATGCCACATGAGTGGAATAGGCTCAATGATGCTGCAGCGGGAGGGTCGATAATGAACTTGACCATGAATGATCTTTGGAACTTGATAGATGATTTGGCCGAGAGGTCAAGACCAAGACAAGATCAGGCCGAGCCACTCGAGGACTATATAATGGAGCTGGCAGCTAGCAACCAGCAGTTGGCCACAGACATACAGCAATTGAGTGCCACGATGCACCAAAACTAGGCCGAAGCCGAGGAATCATGGGCAAAAGTTGTGGTGGCTCAAAAGGAAACGGCATATCTGATCAATTAGATGCTCAAGCCAAGGGTCATCAAGGAAGAGCCCACGGAGCCGGCAGAGGATGAGGACTTGCGGATGGCCGAAGAAAAACCATCAAAAACATGCCCGGTCCTCATTTCCAATCTGTCCGAGGAAGTCTCGGACTCAACTGATGAGTTACCCGAGACATACCCGGACCTCACTACCGAGCTGCCTAATTCAGACCCGGACCTCATGGCCGAGAAGCCCCAACTTAACCCTTCATGTTTTATGCAGATCATAGCCACCGAAGATCATTGAATCAATGATGATGAGATGCAAGGGGAGTTGAAGGCAAATAAAGGGCAAGAAAAGCCAATGATGGAGCGCTCACTCACCACGACTCAACAGAGCGGCTCGGAAAACTCACTTGTTCCAAAGCGACCCATCTCCGCTGCCACAAAGAAGAAACTTGGCAGGGGCGCATGCTTGATGTCGCCTACACTTGATGGCACAATGAACAGGGTGTCGTCGTACCTGTGCAAAAACAATTTATATTTTTCCTCGCTCTTGGCTGTGGGTTAGTACAGTGATGAGTAAGGGTCGAACCCTAGGGAGCTAGATGGTTACTACTTCGCTCTGTAATAGAGAAAAAGAACAAGAAACTAATGTGAAAGTAGAGGTTAGTGTAATAATCGAGAAGTGCAAGGGATTTATCAATCAAAGGAATATTCAGGTTAGGGTATTATTCAATTGTGACTTGGTTTTATCATTGATTTCTAAATATCATGTTTCTAATTCTTTTAAACCTAATAATTCAATACTCCATTCCAAGATATATCAAATTAGTGCTCTATTTGTTTGTAGCTCTCTAGTATCAAACAAACAGTAAACAATGGATTTATATCGTTCAACTAAATCTAACCTTTCCGGGTATCAACTCAGTTTCACAATATTAATCGAGATAATTAGCACAAGGTTTAATGGAATAATAAAACAAGCATTAAGATTCAAATCTCAAAAACATAAGTCACGATTATTTAACCCTAACCCGAATATGGGTTTTAGTTACACATATTCATAATTAAATAATGCAGGGAAATAAAAGGGACAAGAACTTCACTATGAGATCGAGATTTCAAAAGCAAGGCACGGTGGCTATGGGCGGCGCACGGAGGAGGGTACGGCTGAGCAAGGCTGAGATCCGGCGGAGGAATGGAGAGCAGCAGGTGGTGCACGGCCAAGTGAAGAGAATAGTATTCGAATATGAGATGGGATGATTATGGATGGCAGCACTGCTCTTCTATTTATAGGGTTTGAGAAACCCTAACTTGGTCATAAAGCTACGAAACCCTAGCGTCGCATACAAATTGGGCCGGCTGCTGGACTTTGGAACTTGGACTTTTTTTTCCGAAGCACTGTTCATGGGCCGGAATTACTGTTCATCGGACACTGTTCACGCCGGAATCACTATTCACGCCGGAGTACTATTCACGCCGGAATCACTATTCACGCCGGAGTTACTGTTCACGAGCCGAAAAACACTGTTCACGGCCCTCCTTTGGTCTGATCTTCAATTGCGATGTTTCTGGCATGAAAATGCCGTCTTTTAAGCGTGATTCCTCCTAGAGCTTCCAAATCACCTGAAACACGAAACAACACTAAAAAGTAACTGTTCGCATAATAAAGTGAATGAAATGGTGGGATTTAATGACTCGACAAGTCGTATAAATACGGCTCATCAAACCACCCCACACTTAAACTTGTTCGTCCCGAACAAGGACTAGGTCATAAGAGGAAAAAATGAAGTACGAACATCACAAAGCTTCGGTCATCCTAGACGTGCTACATGGACATGAATCGATTACTCTAGATCTCGCCTGTTATGCATGCTCGCTACTAATGTCTTTGTGCTAAAACATGGGTTAAAGATACGTGTTACCTTTGGGTCGAGATGCAAATCAATTCGGATGTATCTGGAGATAGCCCTGTTTAGACCCATGAACCCTCATTCTCGGGCTCGAACTCGCTGCTATGTGGTTATGCTTTGCCGCTTTTTCTTGCACGTGATTGATTCGAGCTCCAAAGTGTTGAGAGATTTCGGTCAGCTATAGTGTCATCTGATTCGGAATTTCAATGATGCTGTCACATGAGACGTGTGGACTATCACGATGGTTGTGGATTTGTTGCTTTGTAGTGCGGATTGTGATTTGCTCGAACCGTGGTTTCTCCTCCTTTTGACGCGAGTCAAGCCGAGGGTCGCTCGTCTATTTTCCCGGCTACTCGGATTAGAAACCTTCCTGCTCTTACTCATCATCGTCCTTTCGACATGGGTCAAGTCAAGGGTCGCTTGCCTGTTTTCTCGGCTACTTGGACTAGAGCTTGGACGGTGTGAAGTTTTCCCGTCCCGACCAACCGCAAAGGGTACCGCAGCAGCGGAGCAGACTCGTACTATGTTGCCTCGAAGTGCTAGCCTCCACGAACTCCACATAACCACATATCCTGAGTTCGGCCTTTGAACGATCTGTCAAGTCTCTCTAAGGCATTGCTATCAACTCCACATCCCTGTTTATCTCAACTAACAAAGGCACGCAAAATTTTAAGATCACATGCTAGTCGCACAAATCAATTTTCACCAAGACATGCATGTAAAATCGGCTATATCTATTTCACCCAATCATTATCCACTAGGAAATAGTGAAGTATCATGTACAAAAATTTTAAAAATGACTCGAAACGTGCTGACTCTGTGTGGTGGGCGTGAAACAAACATGCTGACTCGATAACTGACTCTCCCACCCCACACTTTTGAAATGAGCCGTGTCCTCACGGCACGACTCAAATCTAGACACACAAATGCATGCAATAAATAGATAAGGAAAGGAAAAGGGTAGAACGAGACTCCCCTGGGATGTAGACGGTGGTCGGCTGAACTCGGATCAAGTCCGGGGGCTAAAATGCGTAGCTCCAAGGGAATTTTCCGGCCGACTAAGTCCAATCCCTGCAAAATGAAACCGATTCCTTTCCAAGGCACAATGTGACAATAATGACTCAAAACAAACATAATAAGTAAATAAACTGAAAAGCAAAAGGTGCAGGGCTGCCTCCCTGCGAGCGCCTTTGTTTAACGTCGTTGGCTCGACAGTACCTCCTCTAAGTGTCAGGAGTTAGGATCCCATGGGCGTGTGAGGTCATACGTCTGCTCAGCAACTCCCTCTGTTCGTCCAGTGTGCACATCTAGCTGTGCGCTCGGCTCTGCTCTCCCAGATTCAGATGGTTTCTTCCCCTTATAGCCTCGAGAAGATGTGGACATCTTGGCCATAGCTGCTGGCCTGGTAGTCTGTAGAGCCTGCTCTGGTGGGTCTGGAACTAGGGTGTCGTACTCTGATGTGTGCACAATGTCTGGCGGTTTCCTTGTGCGTGGACGATCGTCATCCTCGTAGACATAGAAGTCTGCTTCCTTCCCACCGCATGATAATGACAGTAATCCTATGCCCATGTCAATCCGGGTCTTGGTGGTGTAGAGGAATGGCCGTCCCAAAATGAGCCCTGGTGGTTCGCTTTTTCTGGATTTTTCCATCTGCAAGACATAGAAATCTGCAGGCACAGCAAGATCTCCTACTCGGAGGGTTAGATCTTCAAGCAATCCAGTAGGGCGAACACAAGACTTATCCCCTAATTCTATAGACAACCTAGGTGGTTTCAATGGTCCAAGACCCAGCGAGCAATACAAAGAGTAAGGCATGACATTAATAGCAGCACCCAAATCAATTAAGCAGTGAGGTATTTGGGTCTTACCGATACCACAGGTAACCGTGAAGGCCCCTGGGTCCTTACTCTTTCTTGAGGGTGTCTCCTGGCTCGCAGTGGGTGCACGCCTCATCATCTGGTCGTTGTGCGTAGGCCTCACCACCAATCTCATCTCTGATTCAGCTTCCTCAGTCACATGGCTTTCGGGAGCAGCTACCTGCATGGCACATGAAGAACTCCTAATTTCGGACCTCTGAGCTGTGAGGGCCGAGTCTGGCTGAACTGCGCTGCGTGTGCCCGAGCTAAGTTCCTCTGTGTGCTCCTCGAATGCTGCATCCACAGCCACTATCTCTACTTGGCTGACGTTCCCTCTTGGATTCTGAACGGTTTGCGAGGGAAGTCGTCCTGTGTTGTCATCAAGCCTGGAGAGAGTCGTGGACATCTGCCCTATTTGCTTCTGAATGTTAGCTAGTGCTCCGTCGGTTTTGGCCATGTACTGGTTCAGGTTTGTATTTGTCTGTTGGGCGCTAACTGCCAGATCTCTGACCATGTCCTCTAGCGACTTACTGGGGCCTTGGTTGCTCGGACCTGCTTGATAAGTGTTCGGCCCTTTCTGCTGGTACTGCCCTGGTGCATTCGGCTGGTACTGACTGTTAGGATGTCTGTACGGCTGCTGAGTCTGCTGATTCTGCTGATTCTGCTGAGGGACATTCAGGCGTGCTGGGTGAGTCTGATTCTGCTGATAGTTGTTCCTCCAGGCCCCTTGATTGGGTGCTGCTGCGCCATACTGCTTGATTGGGCCTGGTTGGTTGCCATAATTCTGATAATTGCCCACTGCATTCACATCGCCCTGAACGTCTGTCTGTAAGGTGGGGCACTCATCTGTCTTGTGATCTGTAGACGTACAGAACTCGCATGGCTTGGCCTGGACCGGAGTCCTTCGGACTACATGCTTCATCAGCTCCCTCATCTCCTTGAGTTCTGCGAACACGGCACTGATAGAGGGCTCAGCGGTGGACACGTTCTTGGGGCGGGCATACTCGTCCTCTTTTGTGGTCTCATCCTGGAATCGCTCACCCTCTGCCACTGATATGATCTTCTGCTTTACTCTGGCTGGGGTCATGTTCATGAGTTGGCCTCCAGCTGAGGCTTCCAGTAACTTCCTGTCCATCCTGCGAAGTCCATCCAGCATATATTCCACGATCAACTTCTCCGGGAGCTCCAGATTGCAGCAACTCTTCTCCAAGGCAAGGAATTTCTCCACGTACTCGTACATGGTCTCGTTTGGGCCTTGCCTGAGCTCTTGCAACTGTCTCCGGACTTGCGCTGCACGCCCTGCTGGATAGTACTTGCTGAAGAACTGCCTCTGCATCTGCTCCCACGTATAAATACTGCCTGAGGGTAAAGATAGGAACCAATCTGTAGCGGCATCCTGTAGTGAGAAATAGAAGGACTTCAGTTTGAAGTCATCCACTTCGACTCCGTGTGGCCTGAGGTTCAAGCATATCCCGTGAAAACGCGTCAAGTGAGACGTGGCAGACTCTCCCTTCCTTCCTGAGAACTTAGGCAAGTGGTGGACGACTGAGGTGCTGATTGCGATGGCTGCGATGTCTGGTCCTTCATGAATTGGCCATGACTGGTCTCTGAAACTAGGAACCGAGAGCTCGCCCATAGTAGGTCCTTCATATTCGTCCTCCTCATCGTCTCGAGCTACTTGCTAGTGTGGAGGTCTCTGAGGTGGTGGGTACGGATGTTGCGGATGATACGGTGGTGGTGGATATGGTGGTGGATATTGCGGGTAGGGCTGTTGCGGATACTGTGGGTACTGAGGTGGTGGATACTGCTGATATGGTGGGTACTGAGGGTATTGTGGGTACTGTGGTTGGGGTTGTTGTTGGTTTTGAGGTTGATGGTTTTGAGGTTGTTGTTGTTGCTGGAACTGTTGAAGCTGATCAGGGATAGCCCCCCTGATCTCGCCATGTTGGATCATCGGTCCTTGAGGTAGTACTCCTTCCTCATTTCGAACATTCTGGTCTACTTCTTCATTGTTTTCACCAACTCTACTTCCTGAGTGAGACATGTTACGGAAATAACAAGCACCGGGTAGCAAACACCGAAATAGCAAACACAGACTAGCAACAAAGGGTTCCCAGGAGATTGGAACACAATCCCCTTAGACTCGTAAGTCTTGGTGACAGAACCCTCTAGAAGCTAGAAATCAAATCGAAATAAACGAAAAACAGAAAACGAATAAACTAGCAGTAAAGGATCCCCAGGAGATTGGAGGAGTCACAATGGTCTCACTTAAAACCCAATCCCCTTAGACTCGTAAGTCTTGGTGACAGAACCCTCTAAAAGCTAGAAATAAAATCGAGGCAGTTGAAAAATACGAAAAAGTAAAATTCACCGAGATAAGCAAATTTCGAAATAATGCAAAGAGAAAAAATAAACGAAAAAGTAAAGAAGAACAAATTTCACCGTGCTTAGCTCCCCGGCAACGGCGCCATTTTGAACAGGGTGTCGTCGTACCTGTGCAAAAACAATTTATATTTTTCCTCGCTCTTGGCTGTGGGTTAGTACAGTGATGAGTAAGGGTCGAACCCTAGGGAGCTAGATGGTTACTACTTCGCTCTGTAATAGAGAAAAAGAACAAGAAACTAATGTGAAAGTAGAGGTTAGTGTAATAATCGAGAAGTGCAAGGGATTTATAAATCAAAGGAATATTCAGGTTAGGGTATTATTCAATTGTGACTTGGTTTTATCATTGATTTCTAAATATCATGTTTCTAATTCTTTTAAACCTAATAATTCAATACTCCATTCCAAGATATATCAAATTAGTGCTCTATTTGTTTGTAGCTCTCTAGTATCAAACAAACAGTAAACAATGGATTTATATCGTTCAACTAAATCTAACCTTTCCGGGTATCAACTCAGTTTCACAATATTAATCGAGATAATTAGCACAAGGTTTAATGGAATAATAAAACAAGCATTAAGATTCAAATCTCAAAAACATAAGTCACGATTATTTAACCCTAACCCGAATATGGGTTTTAGTTACACATATTCATAATTAAATAATGCAGGGAAATAAAAGGGACAAGAACTTCACTATGAGATCGAGATTTCAAAAGCAAGGCACGGTGGCTATGGGCGGCGCACGGAGGAGGGTACGGCTGAGCAAGGCTGAGATCCGGCGGAGGAATGGAGAGCAGCAGGTGGTGCACGGCCAAGTGAAGAGAATAGTATTCGAATATGAGATGGGATGATTATGGATGGCAGCACTGCTCTTCTATTTATAGGGTTTGAGAAACCCTAACTTGGTCATAAAGCTACGAAACCCTAGCGTCGCATACAAATTGGGCCGGCTGCTGGACTTTGGAACTTGGACTTTTTTTCCGAAGCACTGTTCATGGGCCGGAATTACTGTTCATCGGACACTGTTCACGCCGGAATCACTATTCACGCCGGAGTACTATTCACGCCGGAATCACTATTCACGCCGGAGTTACTGTTCACGAGCCGAAAAACACTGTTCACGGCCCTCCTTTGGTCTGATCTTCAATTGCGATGTTTCTGGCATGAAAATGCCGTCTTTTAAGCGTGATTCCTCCTAGAGCTTCCAAATCACCTGAAACACGAAACAACACTAAAAAGTAACTGTTCGCATAATAAAGTGAATGAAATGGTGGGATTTAATGACTCGACAAGTCGTATAAATACGGCTCATCACACAATGCTGAACTTCCAAACTTGCCGAGGTGCCAACCATTTGAACATGAAGAAGCGACAAAGACATGGCCCAAAGGAATGGAAACCCGGATGGAGGAAAGACAAGAGACCACGGCTCAATGGACCAGCATCTGTGGTCAAGGAGCCATCACCTTCTCGGAAGCATGTAAAAAAGAACCTGCCGGACCAATGGAGAACCAAACCGCACCTTCTCGGAAGCATGTAAAAAAGAACCTGCCGGACCAATGGAGAACCAAACCGAGCACATCACTCCACAAGTTCTTTGGGCAGAATAAAAGGGCAGCCGAGAAGAAGTTCGACCTCAAACGCCCATGGGATCCCAACTTATGATCCATGAGTGAGGTACCGTCGAGCCAACGACGTTAAACAAAGGCACTTGCCGGGAGGTAACCCGACATATTCAGTTTTTCAGTTTTTCTTTTTTTTCTTTTCGTATGTCATTTTTTTTCATACTCACCTCCTTTCCTTTATTTGCTTACATTTTGTCTTTTGAACTAAGTCATTCCGAGAGGCATGGCTTTGTTCAAAAGTGTGGGGGTGAGTCTTTGCACATATTACTATGCATGTTTTCTTTTCCTTAAAATTTTTATCTTTTCAAAACTTTTTGAAAATACACACTTTCATGATGTGAAAATAGATAGATCCGATTCATGCATTTCCTTGTGAAAACTTAGTTGTGTAAAAACATGTGTATTTAACTTTCTACTTGTCCTTGTGTGCCAAGATAAACGTAGGATGTGGAGTTGAAAGAAATGCCCTAGAGAGGCTTGACAAGCACTCAAGGGACCGGATCCTTACTTTATGGTTATGTGAAGATTGTGGAGGCTGTACTTCGGGCTTCTTGGTGAAGAGTGGACTCCGCTATGCAGCGTCTATGCAAGAGGCGGGATGGGAATCAAACCGTCCATTCTCTAGTCCAAAGTAGCCGGGAAAATAGATGAGCGACCCTCATCTTGACCCGCACAAAAAGGGTGAGGATGAGAAAGAGCGGGGAGGTATTTCCATATGCTCTCGGGGGATGATTGGACCTCCCAAAAGTGAAGAAAATGGACATGCAAATCTCATCAAAGGAGGAAAGCTCGAAGAAAGAAAATTCAGCCAAAGTGGTGAAACCAAACCGAATCAAAAGTGAAGTACTCAAAGAGTCAAATCAAAGGCCGAAGGCCAAACCTCACTACAAAAAGCTGTCCAACCACGCAAACAAAGTAAAAGAGCTCGACCTATTAGCCCGAATCAATCACGTGCTAGAAGAAGCAAGTAACATAACCATATAGTAAGATCGGATCCGAGAGTCCAGTTTAAAGGCCTAAAAAGTGGCTATCTCCCAATCATCCAAATTGATTTGCATCTCGGCTCAAAGGTACACGTATCTAGTTACTTTCATATGTGAGCATGATTTCGTTTGGAAGCAAGTAAGTTATGCATGCAAAAGGTGAAGTCTAGTTTTGCATCTCACATTCACAACTAGGACTTAGGGTGTTTTTGTTCCTCTTATTGACTACACTTGTTCGGGACGAACAAGATTAAGTGTGGGGGTATTTGATGGCGCGTATTTATACGATTCATCGAATCAGTTAAACCCACCAAATTAGACATTTGGTCATACGAACTTGTGCTTGTTAATACTATTTTGTGTATACAGGCTATTTTGGGGTCTAAAGAGGAAACACACTTAAAAAGGGAGAATTGTGCCAAAAAGCCAGCCAAGGCCCGAGGACCTCAGCCAGGGACCGAGAAACTTCACACAGGTACCGAGAGCCGTACCCGGGCCCATCCGAGAATGCCAGGTCCCTGTCCCGGGCCCGTCCGAGAAACCAGGTCCCAGCCCAGGCATCACCCAGGCCACACCCGAGCTATCTAGCACTGAATTCAAGTTGCCCGGGCAAACGAGCTGCTCTGATGAATCCACCTCGAGCAAAGTGATCAAAAGGGAAAATAAGGTGGACAATGTCGGAAAACCAAGGAGAATGCTCGGGCAGATTGGCAGTTGGCCCAATTCCAAAGGTCCCGCGCGCGCTGATTGGCACCGAAACCAAGTCGCTCGACCAACCCATGGAATCTGGCAATTCCGCATCGGCCAAAGTATTTTAAATGCCAAATGACTCGACAATCTCACTTCCCAGACAAAACGCCCGAGTGGAACCAGCTCAAGCCCGATCAAGGCTAAACTAGGGCAATTTCGGCCGTTTTGAGATTTCGACCATGCTCCGGGCAGAATCTGGCCAAACATCCTTCATGGATCAGTCTTAGAATCTCCTCAACATTCCAAATCCATGGTCCAACAGCCAAGGACCATCGGCCAAAGCTCTGGCAGATTCCGACCATATTTCGGCCAACTCCGGCCAAGCTCCGGCCAAGCTCCGATCAAGCTCCGACCAAGTACAACAATGACCCAACCAAGTTCCGGCCAAGAACCAACCGAGTCCCAATATTCCGGTTACTTACTATTCATTTCGGTTGGCTTTTGGATTCCGGTTGGCCTTTGCTATTCAATTCTTGTTACCCTTTGGCTTCAAGCTAGCCAAGTCGGTGGAACCATGTGGAACTAGCTCCAAGTCGGTTGGTTGGCCTAGCAAAGTCGATTGGCCTCAATGCCAAGTGGTTGGCTCTCCTCTTCTTCCTATCCAAATGGTTTGCTTTTGGGATATTTTTCAAGCCAAACTTAGCCCCCAAGTCTTTCTCTTTTATAAATAGAGGCCTTAGCCTAAGAAATCATCCATGTACATTTTTAGGAAGTTGAGAGCTTATCTCTCTTCTTCACACTTCAATACACAAACATATTTCCTCACAATTGCTCTCTACTTGTTCTTGCTTTGTTCTTGTGATCTTCTTTACTTTACTTGCACTTGTTCTTGAGCTCCGAAGCTCTTTGTTCCTTTGTCAAAACCTTTACTTTCCCTTGTATTGATTTGGAGCTCCTCTCCCTTTACTTTTCTTGCACAAAGGCCACGGCTACTTGTATTCCTTGACATGAATACATGTAGCTAAAGCTTTCTTTACTTTTCTTGTCAAAACCAAGTCCTCTCCTTTACTTTCTTGTCAAAACCGAAGTCCTCTTTTTACTTTCCTTGTTCTTCTTTTCTTGTTTTCTTTATTTTTATAAGCATGGTGCTTGTATTCCTTGACATGAATACAAGTAGCTAAAGCATATTCAGTCAAAAGGGTGTTCATACTTGTGTTTGCATCTTGAGACTTGAGCTTAATGCTTCTTTGTGTGTCAACTAGTTCTTGTGCCCTTCATTCGGTTTGAACAACAAGGTTAAGTGGATGCTTGAAATGGCAAAGATTTTCCGAGTGGTTCAAACCCCCTTTAAGTCGCTTGGTTGATCGGAAATGAGAGATCAAGTGGCTGCACTTTAGAATTAGAAGTCTATGTCTTGATTTTGGAGTAGATTGTGGTGTAAGTGCTAGAAATGGCCTTACTTTAGGGTTATATCTGGACCAAGGAATAACCCACACTTATGAACACAAAGTAAGATCATTTGACGTCCATGATGGTTGTCTCACAAGTAGAGACCCTAGACTGAATATCTTTTGTCCCTACTTATCAGCACTTTACTTTCTGTCATTTACTTTTCAGCACTTTACATTCAGTACTATACATTTCAGCACTTTACATTTCAGTCTTTACTTTTACGCACTTTACATTCAGTCATTTACTTCACGTACTTTACTTTCCACACTTTTACTTTCATTACAGCAGTTTTCAACATCAATCAAACATAACATTTTGGTACGTATTGCGCTTGAAACACAGCGTGCGACAAACCAAAACGTATGTTGTATGGTTGATATTGAACTCGGTTGTTCTCGCACTTACTTTACGCACTTTACTTTCAGCACTTTATTTTCAATCTTTACTTTCAGCACTTTAAATTCAATCATTTACTTTCTGTCATTTACTTTCTGTATAAAAAACCAACAAAAACCCAATCTGTCTTTACTTTCATTTTCTTTCTTTTTAAAGAACAACTAATCCACACTGACTCTCTTTGGGTTCGACCCCTACTTACCGCTTGCTAATCCAATAGTGAGCCACGAGTAGTGGAACTATAAATGTAAATTTTGCAGCGTTCAACGACGCGCTGTCACTACCCCACCCACATTTAAAATGTAGCATAGTCCCTAAGCGCAAACAACAAAGAGAATGAGATAAAGGCGCATAGAAAGTCCCCTCATTTGTAGATGTGCCCCACCAATAGAAAAGACGCCATTGTGCTAAACGTGATCGAACATGATGCAAATAACTTCCTTGATGACAATAACACATGAGAGGTTAAAAGCAACAAGTGACATACAAGGTTATGCAAAACTCAAGTATGAGCAAGAGAGAATCACAAGTCATATGATAACATCATGGCACAAGTTTCATAGAATTCAAACAAGGAAGTTGACCAACATTCTCTATAATGTGCACAAGGTATCTAAAGTGCTAAGAAAATGTCAAACTACAGTCATAGCATGACATAACAATATAGTTCCACTCTAGTAGACTCCAATAAGGTACATGACCACTATGGGCAACATCATTAAGCATAGAAAGATCAAGGGAAAGTTGGAGGGGTGTGGTGGTCTGAAGTGGAATTGGAGTGAGTAGAACTCACTCCACACTTAAAATTTTACCCACTAATCATACGTATCACACTCCACACTTTAGAGCCTTAGCTACTCAAAATCATGCCAAACACTTAAACATATAAAAGAACAAGAATGAAACACTTACAAACCGGGTTACCTCCCGCGAAGGCCAAGTTTTTCCCGTCTTGGCAAAGACGTAGCAAAGCGCCCCATATAATCACTCGTTGAGAAGTCCTTTGCTAGGATCCCTTCTCACGGGGCCTTGGACTTGGTCGTGTCAATCCACCTTCAAATCCCATTTAAATTTCTTCCCATCTAGTCTACAATGGACTTTCCTTTGGGAAGTTAACCCCTTCAATAATGAAGATGCCTTAAGAAGTAAGGGGTCATGGGAGCTTTTTCCAATTAATGTTTCGAAGTAGGGCAAGAAGCTCCAAAACTTGTCTCGAGACGTCGTAGTGAAGAAAGGTTCTTCAAAACTTGTCTTGAGCTTGATGGGTATCCCTTCCTTGAGTTTTTTAATAACGTCCATGGGTGCCCAAACCTCAATATCCCTCATTGAACTTGAGTCTTCTTGCATGCGAGTTTGTTCCTTAGTTTCTTCCATGAAAACCTCAACAAAGTCTCTATACCCTAGAAGACTTTTAGTCTCTATACGCTCTTCCTTGATCTTATCCTCATCAAGAAATTGGGAATCACATTTAGGCTCTTCTATAGCGGGAGGGAGGAGTTCTTCTTCATCAATAAAAGATGTTTCCTCTATGTAAGAGGCATCATCATTGAAGAATTCCTCATCGGAGAGCCAATGCGTTGATGGAATGGTGGACTCTTGTGTGTTCTCATCCAAACGATCTTGAGATGTGGTAGTAGTGAAGGATGCTTCAATTTTGCATTATATCTCGTCCTTGTTACAAGATTCACCATCCGATAGCCAAGCTTCGGTGGCGGCTCTCCAAAATTCATCCTCCCTTTCTAGATCCCATTCTTTCCTTGAGACATTAGAATCAAGGAGTTCTTCTTCTTCGGAGACCTCCTCTTCCTCATCCAAGTTTCTATTCTCAATTTTAAATTGCGCCTGACGATTGTAGATTTTAGCATATAGTCAAAAGAATTTATAATTTGACCGGTAAGACCGGTGTCGAACTCAAGGGAGCAAACGGATTATGCGCTAGGTCTATCAATTTCTAACTCGGCTATTCCTTCGATTCAAGTGTGATGATGATTATCAATGATGAAAACAAGTAATGAAATGGTTTTAGGGGAATTAATTCAATTGAAGCGAGTCTCGAGGGATTAAGCCCCTCCTTGGCAATTTCCCAATGATCATGGATACAAGAGTTTTAATTATTTAAGAGTTGATAGGTTTAAAACCTAGCTTAGGCTAAAATTAGACAAACTATCATGCAAGTCTAATCCTAGTCAAGCCATCATATGTAGAATCTCACTAATTAAAGGTATTGATCCACTATATAGCATTTATTGTCATAAATGCTATATGCATGAAGTTCTAGTTAGCCTCTCACCATGCATTTACTCTCATAAATGTTGGATAAGTTCATTTTTACTACATCCAAACCATCACTAAGCTCTCTCAATACTTAGATCATGATTCTAACACAAACATGTCACTTAGGCATTTTATCAAACACTTAGCAACATGTCTCAAATGAAGAGCATAGTAAAATGAAATCAACTTCATAAAATCCATGTTAATGTGTATACAAAGATCATTGAGTACCAAGGAGGATCATAAAACCCTCAAAACACAAGGGGGACTACTCACACATCATGTAAGACAACATGATGTGAGTAGGGTTTCTAACAAAATCTAAGAGAAAAGAAGGGGAATAGAGTAGGATGATTAGTCCTAATGAACTCCCTTGATCTTCAATCCTCCTTGATAAGATGATGATGGATCCCTTGATTGAGCTCACTTTCCCTTGTCTTTTCCCCCAAAGAAGCCAAGATGCTAGGTCAAACTTATCACTTTCTATTTATAGGCTCGCTGAAATTCTAGAAGTGTAGCAGTCCCAGTCGATCGACTGGCGTTGTGCTTGTGGCCCAGTCGATCGACTGGAGTAGAAAAGACTGTTTGATAAGCAGTTTCCCAGTCGATCGACTGGGGGGTCCAGTCGACCGACTGTGGAAACACTAATTTCAACCCCTCCTGAAGTCTTCACCACTCGACCGACTGGCACAGGATGTCTTCCCAATCGATCGACTGAGATCACGTGGCCTGCATGCTCTTGATGGAATACTCACCAGTCGACGACTGGGAGGTCCAGTCGACCGACGGTGGAAACATGATTTGCAGGGCCTTCTGGAGCACTTTCCAGTCGATCGACTGGAGCAGGGGAGCTTCCCAGTCGATCAACTGGGGACCAATTCTGCTCACTTTTTGCTCTAGTCTTCGATTTCACCGAGTTTCCTTCTATTGGCTTTTGGCACTAAGACATCTTGTTTTGTACCTGAAACGCACGAAAAGGGGATCAAATGGCATCGAATTATCGTTGGAAGGGAACTAAAGCTATAGTGAAAATGGGTATTAACGAGTTGAAAACTCGACTCATCAACACTCCACACTTAAGCTTTGCTCATCCCGAACAAAGTATGCAAATATGCCAAGGAAGTGCAAATGGCGAAATGCTAGTGGTGCTATGTTTTTCGTGCATTTGCCTCACTAGATTTCACAAGGTCTCGATCATTATTTCTAAACATGTTATTGAAAGAAAAATGACAAGTATGTACAATCTAACTAGCTCCTTTTCGTAGGCGTTACGAATGCATTTAGCGTATGCATTAAGCCTTTAAACCCCTAGGCTACCCTAGTGGACGAGTTATAGTCTCGTGAGAGTTCTCAGAAAAGGGAAATACTCACAAATCCCAAATGCACCTATCCCATATGAATGAATTCAAGAGTGTTCAATCGAAGCTATGATTTCTCAAAACAAATTCCTCACCCCACGCTAGGTCCATTATCACAATATCATCAAAAGAACTTTTGAACCACTTCGAGTACCCTTGAGGTTGTGCATTCTAGGTCATCAATACTAGAGCTATCAATCGTCTCATCCAAAAGTCTATTCATTTTCAAGGCTATACAATAGAGGCAAAGTTTTTAGTTTGCACAAAAATTGTCAATCGCTCACCTAAGGTAGCTAGGGCTAGTCCATGGGTTTGCGACATGGAACTCATTCCCAAGTTTTAGGCGCTTAAGCCGTAATCCATAAGGGAAGAGGAGTTCGACACTAGAGTTTCCGATAAACATGCATAGACCAAATGATAACTCCCGTGCAAGCACATGGGTCGTCCAAAAGTCATCTAAATAAGCACACAATGCAAATGATGAATCCCGCACAAATGATGAATGGAGGAAAACATAGAGTCAAGTTTTAAGTGCTTCTTATTTTCTTGTTGAAACGGCCTTTGGCCTACAAATGCTTTCGAGGGGGGACTTACCTCCGTAACCCCCGGCATTTGTATATTTTGATCAAAACTTGTCTTGTACTTTGAGAAAGTTTTTAGTCGGGGCTATGCCCTCTTTGACCGCTAACAATTTTTTTTTTGGGGCCTATTTTTTGCCCTCTTTTGTTTTTGACTCCACACTTAAAACTTGACAATATGTTCAAAAATTGTATGGAATGTGCGGGAATCAAACATAAGCAAGGCACCGTGTTAGAGAACTCAAGTCACCAAGGAGCATTCAAAGGGTCTAAGTTTTTCACGAAGATTTTAAAAGGTGCTTGCTATAACTTGATCCAAGGTATTTCAACGAAAATATTTAGAGGATTGGATAGACGAAGGATAGCAATGATATTGGCTTTCAAGAATACACATTCGATGGACTAGGTCGGTTCTAAGCTCAAGATCCAATAAATGTGGCAAATAGGCTAGATGTGATTTATAGGAATTAAGAATCGATAGTCACAAGCCTATATGGTAAGAACACTTCTTATGTAGGGATAAGGTGCAAGTATGCAAGTGTCCATCTCAAAATGATATGTATGGCATGCAAACATGTGAACTATGCGCATCAAACCACTCCACACTTAATTCAAGCTTAGTCCCTAAGCGCAAAGAATGATAAAAATAGAGGCAAAGGCGCATTGGAACTCCCCTCGTTTGTAGACCCGGTGATAAGACTCTTGGGAGTGAGAAATTACCTTTTGGTTGCAATTGTAGATAAAGTAGGTGTTTTTGGACATGATAAGAATATGAAAATGGATATCCTGTAGAGTGAACAACATAAATGGTAAACACCTTCAATATCATAAGAGTAATGATCATTCAACCAAGGGAAAGTCAAGAGTATAAGCATCAAAATGGCATACATCATCAAAATTGCGCCAAAGGGCGACTTAACATCCAAAACAATCATCCAATGCAACAAGCAAAATAAAAGAGACACATGTGTAAACTAGATAAAGCATGGAATCATGATGTAGCCTCGTCGTCTCCGGGCCTAACTGAATCAACGACACCCTCATCATCAGGCGGCGCCCTGGGACCCGTCATCAGTGGGCTATCCTCGCGAGCAGAACTCACACATGGGAGCATCCCTCCAGGAAGTGGTGTGCCCGCCTCCCCTACTATAGAGACTGGCGTGGTAGGCAATGGGGAGGCGCCACGGGGAGCAGAGAACTCCGGAGTAGTAGAAGGGATGAAAGGAGCGCTGGGGCCACTGATGAAGGACTGGACCCTAGATCTGAGCCACTCCCAATCCCGGTGGGATCTCGCATCAGACTCTCAGACGAAGTCCTCAAGGCGTGTCAAACCGGTCTGCAAGTCAGCAACATCAGAGGTAATCCTCTGTCTCCACTTGGCTGAGTCATCTGCGACTGGGAGAGGGATCTCAACGGTAGGCTCTACTGGTGGAAGCTCCTCATCTGCTGGTGGAGGCTGGCCATCTGCCGGAGGGGGTGGAGGAGGTGAGGCAGGAGGCGATGGAGTGAGGTTGGCAAGGCAATAGAGAAGGTTCTGCTGCTTGAACATACTCTTCTTCGTGGCGGCACCGGTCACAAGCCCTTCCTGATGAGGCTTCGTGTCCTTCCCCCAAGTCTTGCCATCCCTCTTGATGATGTGCATGTGCTTCATGAGGTCCAAGTCAAGCACGCTCCTTGATGGCGCCTCACATCCCTCGTAGCCAAAGGTGAAGTTACACCTTAGGGCTATCATAGTGATCAAGGAGCCTCCTCCTAGGCCCCGGTTCCTCGTTCCTGGCTTCACAATGGTCTCGAACCGGTCGGCAAGAATGGCTAGCCAATCAACGGCTTACCCATGATCCATAGCGAGCATGAGCTCCATATCCGGGAGAGTAAACGACCTAGCCATCGCCGTCCTCGTGTTAATCCCAATGGCAATGACGTGGTGTATAATTTTCCAGACCGGATCAGTAATGGCCGAAGAGTTATACAATGAAATGAACCACTCATTCCTCCTAGAAATCCTCTTCCAAAATCGGGTCTGCTGGTGCTCATTAAATTTTCGGGGCGACGCCTCAGGCTGTGGGAATCCCAACCATTCTCTAATCATGCTCTCCCTAATCCGGAAATCCCATCCTCCCAAGACGAATTCCCAATAGAATACATGCTCGCCCCCCTCCTCCTCCTTTACCCACTCAAAAGAGCATATAAACTCTTCAACTAGCCTCGGGTAAGTCCCCGGATCATCCAAAAACAGAAAAGACAGACCACACTGAGTGACGCGAGAATGTACCTCATCTGTGACTGCTTCATCAATGCTACGAAGCAATCCCATGTTCAGGTATAGCGTCGGGATGGCCGTCGTCTTCTTCGAAGTGATGGTAGCGTGATGAGTCCGGTGCTTCTCGTCCCTAAATACCAGGGAAGCCGAGAACGGGTACGGGACCGGTACGGGCATAGGTCCTATGTAGGGTCCCTCGTGAGGCTCAACCGGGACAGTAGCCGTGGATGGAGGTGCTGCGGCAGGAGAAGGCTCTCTGGGCAAAGGGGGTGAAGGCGCTGTGGGAGTAGGAGGCATGGGCGCTCTCCTCTTCGGTGCCGGGTTCTTCGGTGGAGCTCTTTTCTTCTTAGGAGGAGGTGCGGGGGAAACCGATGGGGCATCCAATAACTCATCCGAGGATGAGCTAGAGTCTGCTAGCGAAGCTGTGAACTGCTTCCTCTTGCGAGAGACGAGAGGCAAGTCATCCTCGTCGTCTTCGTTTTGCTCAATGATCCGATCAACTCTCGAAGGCTCTTGGGCAACCTCCTTGCCCTTGGATGTGGATTGGGACAAAGAATCGGCACGAGGCATGATTGCAAATGGAATGAAAAAGTGAAGAATGAACCTGAGCAAAAACCTCCTGAAATAACAATCCAGTCGATCGACTGGTGCTGCAGGGTAATTCCAGTCGGTCGACTGGAGGGCGATTAGGGCACAAGTTGGGGTTTTTCACCGGAGGCCTTGGCGACTTGAATCGGGGGCTGGGGTTTGTAGGCGGACGGATTTGGAGTGGAATGAGTAATCGGACGATGGCAGGCGATGCCGGAATGAGCAGATTGGACGGTGGATTGAGTTTCCGATCGGATCGGAGATGCGGGTGGAATTTCAGGGTGATCGGTGCGGCTGGGTGGTCGGAGAGGGCTGGAGGGATGGCGAAGAGGCTGGGGTGATGGTCGGAAAAGGCTGGGTGGCGCCGGATCGATATGTGATTTGGTGGAGGAGCTTTGGTTTTTAGGGTTTCGGTCGAAATTGAGGAAATGAGGAAGAAAGGGAGGTTTTGGTTAAGGAAATCCCTGTCGATCGACTGGGAGGCGAGTCGATCGACTGGGAGGCGAGTCGATCGACTGTGGAGAGTAAAAATGAGGTGTTCCTGAGACTCTCCCCAGTCGATCGACTGGAGTGTTGCCTGTCTCCCAGTCGATCGACTGGATCCCAAATTCCAGCTTCAAAATTTTTCTGCTTTTCAACGAATCCCAAACTCCACACTCAGAATTTTTACTCCTCATCAAAAATAATTGCCATTCAAAATATCACATAAATTCAGGGAACGCTCACCCAAGAAATCACTAGCATACAAATATACGATTTTCGAACAAGGCAAGCTAGGATTATCGACTCCACACTTAAGACGCCACCATCATTAAAAATTTTCATGCAAGCCTCATATCACACCAAACACACCTAATCATGCATTTAAAATCATTTCAGTCATCAATCCACACGACAAATTCACAAAATGCATGCTACACATATATGAAAATTACTTGTGCATAAATGGACAACTCACAAACCGGGGTACCTCCCGTGAGGGCCTAGTTTAACGTCTTGGCAAAGACCGAGCCGATCCTTTTCTCAATTAAGAAACACACTTGAGGAGTCCTTTGCTAATCCCTCCTCAAGCGGATAATAGCTCCTCTATGGGTCGGTCAAAGAGTAGGTCACATTTTGCTCATCCCGAACTTCCTCTCTATAATGCTTAAGCCTTTGTCCATTTGCCGTGAAGATAGTTCCGTCATTATTGAGCAACTCTACATGACCATCTTTGTGAGGCTTGTGGACAAAGAAAGGACCACTCCATCGGCTTCTTAATTTCCCCGAGAATAATTTGAGCCTAGGGTTGAAGAGCAAGACCTTTTCTCCCTTTTTGAATTCACGACGAAATATTCTCTTGTCGTGCCATTTCTTGGTCTTCTCCTTATAGATCCTAACACTCTCATAGGCTTCATTCCTTATTTCCTCCAACTCATGGAGTTGTAGGACCCTATTGTCTCCCACCGTTTGTATGTCCATATTCAAGAGTTTAATTGCCCACATCGCCTTGTATTCCAATTCTACCGGCAAATGGCACGGTTTCCCATATATAAGACGATAGGGAGACATCCCAATAGGGGTTTTGAACGCCGTACGATAGGCCCATAGAGCGTCATCTAGCTTTGATGACCAATCTTTCCTCGAGCTTCCCACGGTCTTTTGTAAGATAGACTTTATTTCTCGGTTTGTGGGTGATACGGCGTCGCAACTTTGTGGCATACCCCATACTTGCGAAGTAAGGATTCAAAATGTGTTTCCTTAAAATGTGAGCCGCCATAACTAATGACGGTCCTCGGAACTCCAAACCTTGGAAAGATAATCTTCTTGAATAGCTTGGTGACAACTTTAGAATCGCAAGTAGGGGAAGCGACGGCCTTAACCCATTTGGAGACGTAGTCGACCGCGACCAATATATATTGATTCCCATATGTGGACGGGAATGGACCCATATAATCTATGCCCCAAACATCGAATATCTCAACCGGGAGGATGCTTTGTTGGGGCATTTCATGCCTCTTGGATATATTTCCCGTCCTTTGGCATTGATCGCAAGCCTTGACGAATTCATATGCATATCTCTCATTTCTTCTTCGGCGACACAAGTTCTATATAGCCCATCCGCGCATAGCCTATATAGGTAGGGCTCATCCCAATAATATCTCTTTGTCTCGGATAGGAACTTCCTCTTTTGATGGTGGTTCATGTCATGAGGAATAATCCCACAAACCACGAAGTTCACTAAATCCGCATACCATGGGAGGGCCTCCGCCTCAACTCTCATAAGTTGCTCTTCAATGAATGAGTCATCCACGGGCCTAGTATCTTTTTCAAGCTCTTCATTTCCTTCAAGCCTCGATAGGTGATCGGCTACCACATTTTCTACCCCCTTTTTATCTTTGATCTCGATATCAAATTCTTGGAGCAATAGAATGCACCTTATCAATCTCGGCTTGGAGTCTTTCTTTGCCAAGAGGTACTTGATCGCCGCGTGATCGGTTGATCCCACTAGGTATGAACGAAACTTGTCAAAGGCATACACGATAGCAAGGAGCTCTTTTTCGGTTGTAGTGTAGTTCAATTGAGCCCCATTAAGAACCTTGCTTGTATAGTGAATGGCATGAAGTTTCTTGTCCACCCTTTGTCCAATAACCGCCCCAACGGCATAATCACTTGCGTCACACATGAGCTCAAAGTGCAAATCCCAATTAGGAGGTTGGATAATTGGAGCCGATACTAATGCCTTTTTCAACTTCTCAAAGGCCACCAAGCATTCTTCATCTAACCGGAACTTGGTGTCATTGCATAATAGGTTTGTTAAAGGCTTTGCAATCTTCGAGAAATCCTTAATAAACCTTCTATAGAATCCGGCATGGCCTAGAAAGCTCTTTATACCCTTGACATCCTTTGGAGGCGGCAATTTTTCCATAACTTCAATTTTAGCTTTGTCCACCTCAATTCCCCTTTTCGAGACCAAGTGACCAAGCACTATCCCTTCCTGAACCATGAAATGACATTTTTGCCAATTAAGCACAAGGTTCGTTTCAATGCATCTTTTCAATACTTTTGCCAAATTGGCTAAGCAATCATCAAAAGAGGAACCATAAACAGAAAAGTCATCCATAAACACTTCCATGATCCTCAATAAATTCCAAAAATATAGCCATCATGCATCTTTGAAAGGTACCCGGCGCATTACAAAGTCCAAAGGGCATTCGCC
Organism: Rhodiola kirilowii; assembly: GCA_033675215.1. Lineage (NCBI taxonomy): Eukaryota > Viridiplantae > Streptophyta > Magnoliopsida > Saxifragales > Crassulaceae > Rhodiola > Rhodiola kirilowii. The sequence continues at coordinate 28,877,031 of CM066194.1, read as the reverse complement.
GATAGGCAAATGTTCCATAGGGACATGTAAAGGTGGTTTTTTCTTGATCTTGTGGATGAATAGGGATTTGGAAAAATCCTCTATATCCATCAAGATAGCAAAAGTAGTCATGCTTAGCTAGTCTTTCCAACATTTGATCAATAAAAGGAAGTGGAAAGTGATCTTTTTTAGTGGCTTGGTTAAGTTTCCTATAACCCACACACATACGCCACCCGGTTACGGTCCTTGTGGGAATCAACTCATTTTTAGCATTTTTAACCACCGTCATTCCCCCTTTTTTTGGTACTACATGAATGGGGCTCACCCATTTAGAGTCCGCAACGGGGAAAATGATTCCCGCATCTAGCAATTTTAGAACCTCCTTTTTCACAACTTCTCCCACATTTGGGTTTAATCTCCTAGCCCTCTCCCTAGATGGCATACTATCACTCTCTAGATTGATTTCATGCATGCACAAGTTTGGGCTTATTCCCTTTAAGTCATCAATAGAGTAGCCAATAACATCCTTATGTTCTCTAACAACATCAAGCAATTTTGAAGTTTCATTATCATTCAAAGAGGCGCTCACAATAATAGGCAATGTAGAATTAGGGCCTAAGAACTCATACCTTAGGCTTATTGGTAGAGCTTTTAACTCTACCGAACAAGACTCCTTACCTTTGTCGCTTTGAGTTCCCTCTTCACTCTCTTCCTCCAAGATAGCCCTACAATCAACATGCTCGGGAAGCTCATTATCAAGGTCAATTTCATTCACAATCAAGTTAGGCGCATCATATAGCTCATAAGAATCAACAAGGTCTAGATAATTGCAACTCATGGTAGAATTAGGACCTTTTTGTGCCTTTTCTAAGTTAAATTCAACTTCCTCATCTCCTACCCTCATGGTAATAGACCCCTTAATAGTATCAAATATAGCCCCCGCGGTGTAGAGGAAAGGCCTTCCCAATAGAATGGGAATTTCATTGTCCTCTTCCATCTCTAACTCCACAAAATCCCCCGGAATGTAGAAATTCCCTACTCTAACCGGGACATCCATAAGAATTCCCCTAGGAAATCTTGAGGAGCGGTCCGCGAGTCTTAAAACCATTTGAGTTGGTTTAGACTCACCCATATTTAACTTTTTGCACAAAGAATAAGGCATCAACGATATGCTAGCACCCAAATCACACATAGCACGTTCAATTTTAATATCATTTATATAGCATGAAATGGAGAAGCTACCGGGATCCTCAAGTTTTGGTGGCATGCGCGGTTGGAATATGGCACTACATTTGCCGTTGAGGGACACCGTGTCGACATCCTCGATTGTTCTCCTGCAAGTAATAACATCTTTTAGAAATCTAGCATAAGAAGGAGCTTGGGTGATTACCTCGGTGAAGGGCATTGTGACATAGAGCTTCCTCATCATTTCGGCAAACTTGGAGAATTGCTTGTCATTGCCCTTTTTCTTTAACCTTTGGGGAAAAGGAATAGGAGGAGTGTATACTCTTGGTTCGTATTTCTCCTTTTCCACCTCTCTTTCGTTTTCAACTTGAGGGTTAGGAATCTCTTCATCCAACTCTTCAATTTCGGCACTAGCTTGGCCTCCAAGATCAAAAGTAACCTTCTTCTTCTTTGGTAGTTCGCTCTCTAGCTCTTTTCCACTTCTCAAAGTCACCTCATTGCAATGCTCTTTATTTACTTGGTCGGGTCTAGCCGGTAACTTCCCCGGTGCCCTTGTAGATGCTTTGGCTTATTGAGCAATTTGGGTCTCAAGCATCTTGTTGTGGATTTCCATCCTGTGATGTGATTGCTTGACCTCATTCAATTCTTGCCGTATCTCATTTTGATTTGCTAGGAGCTTTGCAAACATTGCTTCAACCCCGGAGAGTTCACTAGAAGGTTGTGGGGGAGGGTCAACTTATTGGTAGGGCCTTTGAGCTTGAGTAGGGTATTGTTGCCCTTGGGTTTGGTTCCTTTGAAGCAAAGTCGGCCCTTGACCTTGATATTGGTTCCTAGGTTGGAACGTTTGATTGGATTGAGTAGGTTTGGGACCAAATCCGGGAGGTGTAGATCCAAAGTCCGGACGAGTAGGATTCGTGGTTTTGTAGGAGAAATTCGGGTGATTTCTCCATCCCGAGGAGAACTTGGGTGTAGTGTAATTTGCTTGAGAGCTTTGCCCTTGGTTGGCATTACCTCCATAGTCTCTTCCTTGGTTTCCTCCCACAAAATTCACTCTTCATACCCTTGCCTATGCACATCCCTTTGAACCAAAGGGCAAGAAACGGTCTCATGCTCATAGACCTCACAAATATCACACCCTTGCTTAGTCGAAGGTTCTTTTTCCGGGTGTTTCAACTTGAAGACTTCATCCGAGAGGCTATCAAAATCCTTCCTCAAAGCATCGTAGTCACTTGTGCTAACCGCCTTTACTTCATGCCTCTCATGTCTCCTTCTTGGATTTCCTCTTTCACTTCACCACATGAAGTAGTTCCATAATAGCTCCGCCCGAGGCGGTGTCAAGTGCAAGTCGTGAGGCACTATCGACACCGTGGTAGAAGGTGTGGAAGACTTGGAGATCGTCGAGGTTGTGATGGGGGCAAAGCCTTTGGTACTCTTTGTATCTTTCCCATGCTTCATAGAGGTTTTCCCCATCCAATTGTGAGAAATTTGTAATTTGATTCCTATAGTAGGCCGTCTTGGAAGGAGGGAAGTATTTGTTTAGAAATGCCACGGCGAGCTCCTCCCAAGTCATGAAGCTATCCGGCGTTTGACTCCTCAACCAATCCTTAGCTCTTCTCGTGAGGGAGAAGGGGAATAACCTTAAAAGCTTAGCATCTTCCGAGAACCCATTGATCTTGAAGGTGGCACACACTTCGAGAAACGTAGTCAAGTGAGAATTAGGGTCCTCATTGTCCCTTCCCAAGAATTGGTTGGATTGGACCATTTGGATTGTGGAAGTCTTCAAATCAAAATCTCGGTAATCAACCGTCGGTACAAGGATCGGGGAACGATACCCATAGGCCGTAGGAGTGGCATAATCCTTGAGAACCCTTCTAGCTTGAGGGCCTTGTGGTAGCTGACCTTGAGGCGGGGGATGTGGAGGAGGAAGTCTAATATCTCTATCTCCCATGACTTGATGAGTGATTTCTTGAACGTTCGAGGTTGATCCTTTTTCCTTAGTTGTTCTACTCCTTGTAAGGTGAGGATTCACGAATTCTTTTATGGGTTAATTCAAATCTCTATCCACAATTTTGGTAAGCTTCTTTGTCTTTGGTGGCATAAACGAGATGCACCTACAAGGGGAAAACAATTAAGACAAGTGAGAATAGCGAATAAACTCAAGAATCAAGATTAACAAAGCAAATAAAGGAAAACATGGAATAGTCGGAGTACTAAATGATTTTCCTAGGGATAATCTAGCTAATGCTCCCCGGCAACGGCGCCATTTTGACGATTGTATATTTTAGCATATAGTCAAAAGAATTTATAATTTGACCGGTAAGACCGGTGTCGAACCCAAGGGAGCAAACGGATTATGCGCTAGGTCTATCAATTTCTAACTCGGCTATTCCTTCGATTCAAGTGTGATGATGATTATCAATGATGAAAACAAGTAATGAAATGGTTTTAGGGGAATTAATTCAATTAAAGCGAGTCTCGAGGGATTAATCCCCTCCTTGGCAATTTCTCAATGATCATGCATACAAGAGTTTTAATTATTTAAGAGTTGATAGGTTTAAAACCTAGCTTAGGCTAAAATTAGACAAACTATCATGCAAGTCTAATCCTAGTCAAGCCATCATATGTAGAATCTCACTAATTAAAGGTATTGATCCACTATATAGCATTTATTGTCATAAATGCTATATGCATGAAGTTCTAGTTAGCCTCTCACCATGCATTTACTCTCATAAATGTTGGATAAGTTCATTTTTACTACATCCAAACCATCACTAAGCTCTCTCAATACTTAGATCCTGATTCTAACACAAACATGTCACTTAGGCATTTTATCAAACACTTAGCAACATGTCTCAAATGAAGAGCATAAGAAAATGAAATCAACTTCATAAAATCCATGTTAATGTGTATACAATGATCATTGAGTACCAAGGAGGATCATAAAACCCTCAAAACACAAGGGGGACTACTCACACATCATGTAAGACAACATGATGTGAGTAGGGTTTCTAACAAAATCTAAGAGAAAAGAAGGGGAATAGAGTAGGATGATTAGTCCTAATGAACTCCCTTGATCTTCAATCCTCCTTGATAAGATGATGATGGATCCCTTGATTGAGCTCACTTTCCCTTGTCTTTTTCCCCAAAGAAGCCATGATGCTAGGTCAAACTTATCACTTTCTATTTATAGGCTCGCTGAAATTCCGGAACTGTAGCAGTCTCAGTCGATCGACTGGCGTTGTGCTTGTGGCCCAGTCGATCGACTGGAGTAGAAAAGACTGTTTGATAAGCAGTTTCCCAGTCAATCGACTGGGGGGTCCAGTTGACCGACTGTGGAAACACTGATTTCGACCCCTCCCGAAGCCTTCACCAGTCGACCAACTAGCACAGGATGTCTTCCCAATCGATAGACTGAGATTACGTGGCTTGCATGCTCTTGATGGAATACTCACCAGTCGATCGACTGGGAGGTCCAGTCGACCGACTGTGGAAACATGATTTGCAGGGCCTTCTGGAGCACTTTCCAGTCGATCGACTGGAGCAAGGGAGCTTCCCAGTCGATCGACTGGGGACCAATTTTGCTCACTTTTTGCTCTAGTCTTCGATTTTCACCGATTTCCTTCTATTGGCTTTTGACACTGAGACATCTTGTTTTGTACCTGAAACGCACGAAAAGGGGATCAAATGGCATCGAATTATCGTCGGAAGTGAACTAAAGCTATAGTGAAAATGGGTATTAACGAGTCGAAAACTCGACTCATAGCGCCATCTCAGCTTTAAGCATTTTCATGGATTGTTCCACTTCCGCCAATTGAGCTTCAAACATCGAGTTATGAGCCCTCGTTTCTTTCAATTCATCCACTCGAGCTCCTAGCTTTTCACACTTGGCAAGAGTGTAGCACATACAATGGAGGGAATACTTGAAGGTTGAGGAGGTTGAGGGTATGGACGGTAGGAGTCTTTAACTTCAAAACATTGGCTATCATCCCAATTTGGAGTGGAATAATTTGTTTGATAGCCAAATTCTTGAAAATAAGAATATGGTTGCTCCTACTCTTGGTAGTATTCTCCATTAGGAAAGACTCGTTAGTTGTAGGGGTCAATCCTCGCAAAACAAGATAAACTAAGTTAGCAAGGGATATGAGTAGAAAAAGGGAATTTACAAGTATAAGAAAGAAGAAAAATATTCACAAGAATAATCGAAACTTCCACACAATCTAATCTAGGGATGTGCTAACTAGTTGCTCCCCGGCAAAGGCGCCATTTTGAACGTTGTAGATTTTCACACGCAAATGAATTGCGATACGAATCTCTATTGGTCAAAACAATTTATAAAGACCGGTAAGACCGGGTTAAACCTAAAGTAGTAAGTCAAGCACATGCACTATGTAAGATCGTGTTTTTGTTCGGCTATTGATCAGTCAATATTTTGACTAATTATTCACTACATTCGATGAAGGATAACACTCGTTCTCCCGGTAAATTGTCTCTATTTGATGTCTTTATCTAGTGTTTCAGGATAAAAAGACATTTCATCACTCCTTGGACTCAAAGTGTCAAAAGAACGAAAAGATCAACGAAAAAGGTCGAAAAAGAGCTCTGCACCAACAAGGGGCCGTGACAGTCATGACGTCTCATAAAGATCACGGCAGTCACGGTAGGATTTTCACGCAGAAAGAATTGGGCATTCTCAGACATGCCATGACCTGTTTATATGTCACGGCAGTCACTGTACCAATTTTTCTCAGTGAACTTCAGCCTTGGCCGTGACGTGCCGTGACACCCAACAAAGGATACGGTAGTCACGGCACCTATTTAGCTCAGTGGATTCTAGCCTCTGCCGTGACTCACCGTGACGTCCACCAAAGGTCATGGTAGTCACGACACCTTTTCAGCCCAGAGACATTCAGCCTTTGCCACGACCTACCGTGACAGTCCTGATGGTCACGGTAGTCACGGTACCTCCGGGAGCAGAATTATCATAAAGTTTCCTAATTTTGATTTTTGGGCTTTTGGCCTTTTTGGGCGAGCTATAAAGGAAACACAACCAGATTGGATAGGTGTGCTTATTCTGAGATTTAAGAACCCTAACTTGGGAGAGAAGACGGAGAACATCGTGAGAGATTGAGGATCATCAAGCTACATCGTCTACGGTTAACTCGTCCTTAATATTCTCTTATTACACTATTCGTGGTTTAATCACCATGAATAGCGAGTAGTCTTCTTTATTCCGGGATCCTATGGATCCCATGCTATGTACCCAACCCTCATGTGATCAATTAACGTTTTTATTTATGCAATTCGAATATTCAATTTCATTGTGCTTAATTTATCATTCTATGCAAGTATTTATATCGAATGGGATGTTTGCATGCTAGAACGTATTTAAGTTAATTACCGAAAGATGGATCGGTCCTAGGTATTAATCAGATTATATGAAATTGTATGAAAACCTTAAGTCTAATAAATCGAGATCGTTGATAATCCGTGGATGGGCGGCGTTCAACGATTAAGATTAATCTAAACAATGATCCGTGGATGGGCGGCTTACTTAGTGTTATTTTGGTTTATTCGATAGCATGAATAATTTACGTGACATGGTTGCATGATTGTTGGGGTTAGCATGGGTGAAGTATGATTCTGGAATTCTTTCTCTGATAAAACACAAACCTTTATTTTTCTGCTATTTAATTTCTGCAATTTTTGTGACAACAAAACCTTTGTTAAATCGGAATAGCTAAATAGGTCACTAGTTAACTAGTATTCACACACCTGTTCCTTGGATCGACCCTTGGCTTACCAAGGTTTATAAATTTTGTTTGACTGGAATTTGACCCCTAAAACTCATAATTTGACAACTATAAAGGGTTAAAAATATGCTTGTCAGCTATACTAACCAAAAATGTATAAAGGGGTAAGTATATTCTAAATCCTATGTGGCGAGTAATTATGGATAAAAGATAGATAGGAGGTGTTTCGAGGGGTTACTCCCCTCCTTCGCAATTTCCCAATGATCACATACACGATATTCAAACATTTCATGGTAGTCAAATAGTTTAGAACTTTCTTAGCTCGAACCTCACTCAATCGAGGATATCGGTTCATTCCATTAAATTATCGTCCTACGGGTGGGAGATAAATGCAATGAACATACGCACTAGTTCACTTCCTACCCATGCATTGTAGAAAACCTAGCTTTGACTAAGGTAGACCAATGTTCATGTGAATCTAGTCTTAGTCAAGCTCTCTTATAGCTCGAACCTCACTCCATCGAGGTAATTGGTTCAATCCATAGCACTATTATCCTTGAAATGTCTTCTTGAGGTAATAAATACTATGATATCGGGGACTAGTTATCATCAAATGCATGTATTTACTTTCATAAACACTAGATAGGATCACATTCTCTATTATCCAAACCATTCCTAAGGTGGTTAGATCCTTAGGTCTACTTTCAATGATTCAACATGTTACTTAGGCATTTTATCAAACACTTAGTAGCATGTCATAAATGAAGAACATAGAGAACATGAATTTGACACCATTAGAAGGGATTAATTGATGATTCGCTTAATGACTAACTCTAATGAATTAAACATTCAATCCTAGTCAAGCATCCATATCCTAAGGTTCATTTGCATGATTTAAGATATAGATCATTTTCTCCATCCTATAACTATTCCTAGGGTTTCCAAGTCCTAAGTCCAAGTTGTCACTTAGGCATTTTTACAAACACCTAGAGTGCAATCAACAATCATCCATATGAATATCAATGTATATTTGTGATCAAAAAGTACCAAGGAGAGTCATAAGACCCTCAAAACAAAAGATCACTACTCACACATCATGTAAGACAACATGGTGTAAGTAGGGTTTATAGCACACAACAAGTAGACTAGGAAAAGATATAGAGGAAGGAGGATTGTCAATCCTTGAACTCCGTTTAGTCTTCTCTTCTTCCCCTTAGTTGGATATTTTGATGATTGATGACCTTGGATGAGCCTCTTTTCCAATCTTCTTCTCCCCAAGAACCTCCACTCTTAGGTCAAAAATCCCTCTTTCTATTTATAGACTCGGCTGAATTTTTGATACAATAGTAGTTCCAGTCGACCAACTTAATGTGAGAGATTTTGAGCATTTGGAGTTCCTTTCCTGTCGACCGACTGGATGTTTGCTTGTGCATGCCTCCTGATGTCCTAATCCAGTCGGTTGGCTGGCTAATTTCAGTTGGTGGACTGACACTTCCTAGGGCTTTTTCGTGGTTTTAACGTCCGAATTTGGTCTTGGCGTAAACTAAAAAGTTGTAGCCCTTTGAGTTACCTTTCCAACAAGCTACAGATCAACTAATTCGGACACCATAAGCGCCCTGGGCATGCAAAATAAGTCATAAAGGTCAATCTGCCTTATTTTGCCCCGAAACTCCCTATTTTGCGAAGAAACTTCTATTTTTCAATCAATCTTGATATTTAGGCCTTGACCATGGGGGAGACTTGTTTTCTACCTGAAACGTAGTGAAATTCTATCCCCTGTTCAAGCTTATGTTCAAGGTGCAGTTTGAGACACCTTGAACTCCTTTCACAACAGTTCAGCGGTCAGAGAAGATAACTGAGACACACACAGTTAACTGGATACGGACTCTACAAGGAAGTGTTCTGACCGAGGTTTAAACAGTTTATTAAGCAGAACCGAAAAGTAGAGGGAAACAAGAGCACGCACGATATGTTACCCAGTTCGGCCTCGCCTACTCTGGGGGGTTTCCCACATCCTAAAAGGGACACAAATCGTATTACGAGATTAGAGCTACAAGTGGTCTTACTCTTACACAACCCCGTGTTTGTAATCGCCTAGCCTCTAATTCTCCGTCTCTCGGATTTGTAATCTCGGTTCATCGCAGCTTCCCTCGATCCCCTGTGGGTAGGACGAGACTTCCCTCTCGGCCTAGTCTTGGACCTCCCAGAAGTCCAGTCACCTTCTCTCAAAGACGTATCTTGAGTGTCGTATGTGTGTGTGCACTTTGTAGTTCTTCAAGCACAGTCTGAACAGCACACTGAACAGACCTTAACTTTTCCCGTTGATATTCAGGTGAGGAATATTCAACCGGCCGTCGCTTCTCCTCCAATCTCACGAACTCTCGTGTTTTTCTTTTCTCTCAGGAAGCGACTCAGATATGGATGCCCTAGCATTGAATTTGCTCGGTTGATATCCAAATCTGCTCAAGATAATCCCATCAAATATTTTGGAAATAATCCTAAATATTTGATGTATATCTTTCTCAAATCGGTTGGAGGAATATAAGATTACTTCCTCGCGAAGTCAGCCACGCCGCCTTCCTTCAATATGATGTGAAGATGTTCATTCGAATATCTGAGGCTCGAAAAATTCACTGGCCGATTTCAGTTCGATTCGAATAGATCCTCGATCTTTAGAATCTTCCGGAAACATCCTTGCGTCTGCTCCACGCTGTTCATGTGTACCAGGATGTGTTCAAACTCCCCCTGAACTCCTGCTCGAACTGTCTAAAGGCGTTTTGCCAATTACATGCCAGATCGAATTTCTTTATCAGATTCTTGGCAAACTTGCTTTGTGAGATGAAAATACCTTCTTCCTTCTTAGTCACCTGGAGTCCTAGGAAGTAGTTCATCTCCCCAACCATGCTCATCTTGAACTCCTTCCGCATCTGTTCTACAAACTGATCCACCAGTTTCTGGGTATTGGACCCAAACACAATATCGTCAACATAGATTTGTGCGATAATAAAGTCTGACCTTGTGTGTTTCACGAACAGGGTTTTGTCCACTCCCCCTCGCACATATCCATGATCGACGAGGAACACAGTGAGGCGCTCATACCAAGCTCTGGGCGCTTGTTTGAGGCCATATAAGGCTTTCTTCAGGTGGTACACAGATGCTGGGTGATGTGGGTCCTCAAATCCCTTAGGCTGAGCAATGTAAACTTCCTCATTCAGAAAACCAGTTAGGAAAGCACTTTTGACATCCATCTGGAACAGTCAAAAATTTACGTTACATGCTAGAGCAAGAAGTAAGCGGATGGCTTCAAGACGTGCGACCGGAGTAAGGGATTCCTCAAAGTCAATTCCTTCTATCTGAGTGTATCCTTGTGCAACAAGGCGAGCTTTGTTTCTTGTGATATTCCCTGATGCGTCGGACTTGTTTTTGAATATCCATTTTGTGCCAATGACGTTAACCCCATCAGGTCTTGGAACCAGATCCCATACATCATTTTGGGCAAATTCTTCCAGTTCATTGACAGGTCGTCGTTGGTACCTGCAAATTTGAATTTATAGTTCCTTACTCTAGACTGTGGGTTAGTACAGTGGCAAGCAAGGGTCGAACCCTAGAGAGCTAGATGGCTACCTATTGTTCTGTAAGAAAGAAGACAATTGGTTGTAACTGATTAGGAAACAGTGCAAAAAGGAAATAAGACGAGTGTGTATCAATGAGAGAGAATATTCAGACTAGGGTTTCTAATCGTGACTTGGTTTATCCTTGATTTTTAGGTGTTTAATTCTGCGTTTCTTAAGTGTGGTTACTCCGGGTCAGGTTATAACCTAAGGTAGGACCGTTAGATCACTACGCCATAATCTACTCCTGGTCAGGTTATAGAATTCTAGTTCTAGCAAACCTAATACTCCTGGTCAGGTTATATTTGGTTTAGTACGTCTATTTATTCTAACGGGTCAGTATCAAATAAGTAGGAAATAGAGGGTGAGGATTTCTCGGTTAAGCTTTACCGTTTCGGGTCTCCACTTAACCATGCAATTCAAACCGAATTAATGTGCACAAGAACTAGTAGAATGCAAGAATAATATTAAGCATGAAATCTCAAAACGTTTGTCACAACAATTGAAACCCTAGCCCGAATAACGGGTTTAGTTACACATAGCCATTAAAGCAAAACAATGAATAAAAAGGGAACAACGTGACTTCTCTATGCCGAGTGGGAGTAAGGACCGGGCCGTGAGGGCTGAGTGCCGAGGGTGCTAGGAACGCCGGACGGTTTCAGCCGAGAGGAGGAGAGGTGAGCTCGCTTGTGAGAAGGAATGCTCGAATTTGGGATGTTGAGAGCTCGCTTGTGAGAAGGAATGCTCGAATTTGGGATGTTGAGAGCTCGCTTGTGAGAAGAAATGCTCGAATTTGGGATTGTTGAGAGCTGATGGGATGGTTTGAAGGGCTGAGGAGAGCTCTTAATTATAGAGTGGAGTGAAGCTTGAATCCCCTTGAAGTCGGTCAAGTCCAAATCTAGATTAGGAAAGATTTCCAAATCTTTTAGCTTGTTTTCCAAGTAAACTTCTTGTGCAAGTCTTCTAGGCTCTTCCAGGACCTTCTAAACCGTCATTCATGGAATTTGGATTTTTTCCTGAAATTACTGTTCACGACATGAAATTACTGTTCATCTCGGAATTACTGTTCACGAGCCGAGAATACTGTTCACGACGCTCCTCTGGCTTTAATCTTCAACTGCGATGTTTTTGGCATGAAAATGCCGTCTTTTAAGCGCGTTTCCTCCTAGAGCTTCCGAAACACCTGAAATGCAAAACAACCCTAAGAAGTAACTGTTTGCATGATAAAGTGCCGGAATTGGTGGGATTTGATGACTCGATGAGTCGTATAAATACGGCTCATCATTACTCCTGCATGGCGAGGACCCAATACTCATCAAGTAATGCTTCCTTTATGTTCTTCGGCTCAATTGAGGAGAGGAAGCACGAGAAGGCAGCCAATTCTCTGGAGTTGCTCAGTTTTCTGTGAGTTTGAACTCCGTCACTTGGTGATCCAATGACCTCAGAGATTGGGTGATCCCTGACAGAGGTATCTTCAGTCGGTTCATGCTCAGTCTGCTGGGATGATGGTTGTGTTTTGGGTATTGTGCTAGTACTGTCGTCAGTGTCACCCGAGACAGCCTGCACGAACACTTCATCCTTGACTTCGACATTTATAGATTCCATGGCTGATCATGTGCGCTTGTTGAACACCCAGTATGCTCGACTGTTTGAAGAATACCCTAGAAAGAACCCGTCATCACTCTTTGGATCCAGCTTCTGTCGGTACTCCTGGTCATTCAGAATGAAGCATTCACTTCCAAAAATGTGTAAGTATTTATCAGTGGGCTTCTTTCCTTTCCAAAGTTCGTAGCACGTCTTCTCCGTTCCAGTGCGTACAGTAACTCGATTTATGACGTGACATGCCGTATTCATAGCTTCGGACCAGAACTTCAGAGGAATCTTCTTGGCATGGATCATCACCCGGGCCATCTCTTGGATGGTACGATTTTTCCGTTCCACAACTCCATTCTGCTGAGGGGTGATTGCTGATGCGAACTGATGAGTAATCTCGTGTTTCACGCAGTAGGTTCCTATAGTAACATTCTTGAATTCTGTGCCATTATCACTCCTGGTGGATACCAGTTTTTCCCCTTTGTCTTCCCTTTCTCGTTGGATCAAGGTAGCAAGTTCTATGAAATGTTGCGCAGCTTCAGTCTTGTCCCGAAGGAACCTTGTCCAAGTGAATCTGGTGAAGTCATCAACACAGACCAGAACATACTTCTTCCCACCATAGCTCTCAGTTTGCATTGGTCCCATCAAGTCCATATAGATCAGTTCCAGGGGTCTGTTGGTGCTGATTTGAGAGATCTTAGGGTGTGATGCTTTGGTCTGTTTCCCGATCTGGCATTCTCCACACATCACATCCTAACTTCCTTTGACATTTAGTATTCCTCGGATGAGTCCAAATGAGCAGAGTTTCTTTAATGTCTTGAGGTTTAGATGACCCAAACGTCTGTGCTAGAGGGACATCTCATCGGCTTGCCTAGACAAGCAAGCTGGTGAAGCAACTGTTCCAGTGGAGCCGATGAGGTAACAGTTGTTGGCTGCTCTGCTTCCTTTCATCAAGGTGCCTCCATCTTTATCAAAAACTTGGCATGAGTTGTGAGTGAATTTGACATGATGTCCGCTGTCGCAAAATTGACTAATGCTGAGTAGGTTCACTTTTAGTCCTTCAACTAGGAGAGTGTCTTTGAGAACAGGTAGATTCGGAACCTTCAATGTCCTACAGCCGATCACCTATCCTTTTCCTCCATCTCCGAAAGTGATGAACTGCTTCTTAAAAACAGGTCGAATCTGCGTAAGGTATTTGGAGTCACCAGTCATATGGGCGGAGCATCCGCTATCAAAGTACCAGCGATCTTTCTCCATGTGACTTGAGGAGCTGAACGCAACCATGCAAACATCTTTACTTATGCAAGTCTCCGTGTCTGTCTTCCAATCATGGACCATGCTCGAGGGTAACTAACCTTGCTTCGCAGTCATCTTGAACAGTTCCAGGATCCCACTCAGTGTGTCGAGTGTTTGCTCTGATACCATGTGAAATTCTATCCCCTGTTCAAGCTTATGTTCAAGGTGCAGTTTGAGACAGACCTTGAACTCCTTTCACAACAGTTCAGCAGTCAGAGAAGATAACTGAGACACACACAGTTAGGTGGATACGGACTCTGCAAGGAAGTGTTCTGACCGAGGTTTAAACAGTTTATCAAGCAGAACCGAAAAGTAGAGGGAAACAGGAGCACGCACGATATGTTACCCAGTTCGGCCTCGCCTACTCTGGGGGGTTTCCCACACCCTAAAAGGGACACAAATCGTATTATGAAATTAGAGCTACAAGTGGTCTTACTCTTACACAACCCCGTGTTTGTAATCGCCTAGCCCCCAATTCTCCGTCTCTTGGATTTGCAATCTCGGTTCACCGCACCTTCCCTCGATCCCCTGTGGGTAAGACGAGACTTCCCTCTCGGCCTAGTCTTGGACCTCCCAGAAGTCCAGTCGCCTTCTCTCAAAGACGTATCTTGAGTGCCGTGTGTGTGTGTGTGCACTTTGTAGTTCTTCAAGCACAGTTTGAACAGCACACTAAACAGACCGTAACTTTTGCCGTTGATATTCAGGTGAGGAATATTCAACCGGCCGTCGCTTCTCCTCCAATCTCACGAACTCTGTTTTTCTTTTCTCTCAGGAAGCGACTCAGATCCGGATGCCCTAGCATTGAATTTATATGCTCGGTTGATATCCAAATCTGCTCAAGATAATCCCATCAAATATTTTGGAAATATTCCTAAATATTTAATGTATATTTTTCTCAAATCGGTTGGAGGAATATAAGATTACTTCCTCGCGAAGTCAGCCACGCCGCCTTCCTTCAATATGATGTGAAGATGTTCATTCGAATATCTGAGGCTCGAAAAATTCGCTGGCCGATTTCAGTTCGATTCTAAAAGATCCTCGATCTTTAGAATCTTCTGGAAACATCCTTGCGTCTTCTCCATGCTGTTCATAAGTAAGAGTGTTTAACTTATAAGGCAAGGGTTTCTCCAAGGCAAGGATATTTTAGTAGGAGTTCGAACATATCCTAGTACACATATACAGCGTGGAGCAGACGCAAGGATATTTTCCGGAAGGATATTGGACAGCGAAGATATCGCCAAGTTAAGTTGGCCAGCGACTTATTCGAGCATAAGATATTCGAATGAATATCTACATTGAAGGCGGCGTTGCTTACTTGGGCAAGAAGACTTCGTATATTCTTCCATCCGATTTGAAAAGATATACATCAAATATCTAGGAATATTTCCTAAATATTTGATGGGATTATCTTGTGCTGATTAGGGTTTCGTCCTAGCTTATAAATACAATGCTAGGGCGCCCTTATTCCGCATTGCTTTCAAGATCAAACATACACGAGTATACACTATCGATTGGGAAGGAAGAAAGCGACGGCCGGCTGTGTTTCCCCACTGGAAACTCATCGGTGCAAGAGCATTCTTATCAAGTGCAACTGAGACTGCCTGGAAGCGATCAAACTGCCGCACACAACAAAGGTGAACAAGCTTTCGAGAGAAAGCATCCGAGCTTCAGGAGAATGTCGAGAACGTTCGGACTGCATGTTCGGACGAAGGGGATCGAGGTTAACTGCTGTAAACCTTGGTTGCAAATCTGAGAGACGTAGTGTTAGAGGCTAGGCAATTACAAGGTGTAAGCGTAAGTCCACTTGTAGCTCTGACTCGTAATAAAGATTTGCTGTCCCTTCCAGGGTGTGGGAAACCCCCCACAGTAGGCATGGCCGAACTGGGTTATCATTCTGTGCGTCCTTCTACTTTCGTTCTGTTGTCTGAACTGTTGTGATACGAGTTCAAGGTCTGTTGCAACTGTACCTTGAACTGTCTGCTGAACTGTTGTGAAAAGAGTTCAAGGTCTGTCGCAATTGTATCTTGGACACAAGCTTGAACAGGGGATATAATTTCAATTGGTATCAGAGCAAACACTCGACACACTGAGTGGGATCCTGAACTTTTCAAGATGACTCTTAAGGAAGGACAAAGCATCACCAGACCCCCACTACTTGAAGGATCGAACTCTGCCACCTGGAAGCCCGTGATGAGATACTTTCTGAAATCCTTAGATGAAAAAGCGTGGAAGGCTATTCTGAAAGAATGGACGGAACCCATGATGAACAATCTCACTGGAGAACTGATCCCGAAACCGGAAGCACTGTGGACAGAAGAGGAGGACAAAGCATCTATGGGAAACTCAAAGGCTATGAACGCAATTTTTTCTGCCGTGGATGAAAATGTCATGAAGTTCATCATCAACTGTGAAGTGGCCAAGGAAGCATGGGACATCCTCCAAACAGCCTTTGAAGGCACAGACAAAGTTCGCAACTCTCACATGCAGGCTGTCACAACCAGGTTTGAAGAGATGAAGATGAAGGAAAGTGCAACTATCACTGAGTACAACACCAGAGTTCTGGAATTGGCTAACGAGGCTTCTGCTCTAGGGAAACCCATCGATGAAGAAAGGTTGGCCAGTAAAGTCTTAAGATCACTCCCTCCGAGATTTGCGATGAAGGTCACGGCCATAGAGGAAATGCACGACATCGCCAAACTAAAACTGGACGAGCTGATGGGTTCTCTCAGAACCTACGAGATCAATCATGATTCTCAACCTGGGGAAGTGAAGGGAATCGCCCTAAAAGCGGACAGGTCTAAAGACAAACTGGATGGTGGCTGCACTACTGAACGAACTGGCTATGATGGCTCAGAATTTTGGCAGAATGGTGCGGAAAATCAACATACGTGGACCAGAACAGGGCCAGCCTTCATCAAATAGCTTCCGAAACTGGAAAACCGACAGGTCAAGATCCAGAGACATGAGACAAGACTCTTCTGACAAAGGAAAGGAAGAAATTCAGCGCCATGAATGCAAGGGGTTTGGACATATTGCCTCCCAATGTGCGAATACCCTCATGAAGAAGAAGGCAATGGTCGGTAGCTTCAGCGATAGTGAGTCAGACGAAGAAAAAGGTAAAACAACTAATTTTGTGGCTTTTGTTACTACTCTTGGAGATTGCAAAAATTCCAGTGAAGGAGTACCACCTCAGTTGGAACTCTCGGTTGAAGACCTCTCAGATAGTGACGATGAAGAACTCACGCAGGAGTCTCTGGTTGAGACATATAAAGATCTGTACGAGAAATGGCTGATACTGATCAAGGTCAACAAGAAGCTGAATGACACAGTAGCAAGCGTCACTATAGAAAAGGACAAGGTCTGGCAGGAGGTCGAGATACTGCTTACACAGAAGGTGCAACTCGAAGGCACAGTAGACTCACCGAACACTCAACTGGCTGAAATGAAACAAGAAAGATTGTGTCTTCTTGCTAAGAGAACAGAGCTCCTGGGTACTGTCTCTTCACTGAAAGTCGACATGGAAAGGGACCGTGACACTCATCCTATAGGCATGGCGAGTCTAAGAAAAACCATCACAGATCTAAAGTGCAAGGAGGTGTTCCAACTAAGGAGGATAGAACAGCTGGAACTTCAGCTAGAATCTGAGAAGATGGATCACTCAGACACTGAGAAGGAGCTCAATCACCTCAAACAGTCGGTAAGGATGCTAAACTCTGGCACTAAAGACTTAAATGATATTCTTAGATCTCAGAGGATGGAGTCTGGACATCGTGGGCTGGGGTTTACGGAAGAAGGCACTTCAAAAGGCACTACCCTCGTTAAAGCACAACAGGTGACGGAACAACGGCCTGAACAGAAGGTGAAACAGTCCAGAGGAAAGAACCTAGCCGATCACAGGAAGTCTTTTAGCACACCAAATGATGGAACGACTCGTGGAACACCCGTCCAACGCCGTGATTCCTCACCAGTAAAGCAAAGGAGAGAGTGGCGCACTTGCTGGGACTGCAACCAGATGGGACACATCAAACTGAAGTGTCGCCTGTTTCTTGCTGAACGACGTGCTTTCCAACAACGGACCATACCGCGACAGAAACAAGTCTGGGTTCAAAAGGCAGACCAAACCGTTTGCATGGTGGCCTTTTACTCCTCAAGCCACACAGCGCAAGATAGTTGGCACTTCGACAGCGGATGCTCCGCTCACATGACAGGTAACTCTCAGTATCTTACCCATATTAGACCTGTTGAGCAGATGTGGTTTGTCACCTTCGGGGATGGTGGAAAGGGTCAGGTGATCGGCTGTGGGACATTGATGGTTCCGGATCTCCCTACACTCAAGAACACCCTCCTTGTCAAAGGACTAACAAGGAATCTTATCAGCATCAGTCAACTGTGCGACGATGGACATTATGTGTCATTCTCTAGCTACTCATGTCTTGTCCTAGATAAGAATGGTGATACACTGATGAATGGAAGAAGGGATGCCAACAACTGCTACACCATTCGGATGGGTCTGATGGGATCGATAAACGACGAGAACCATGGCAAGCAACCGGTTGCTCTTGCCTGTGCAAACGCTCAACATAGATTTCTGCGAGGGGGAGTGGATAAGACCTTGCACACAAGGCCTGATTGGAGATGCGCACAAATCCATGTTGACAACTGTCCCAAACAACTGTTGAATCAGAAGGTGTCACAGTTACGAAAGGAGTTCGTACAATGCCCACAGAAATATGCCTGGAGCCGAACAAGAAAATATGAATATGAAGGGCACCAGAAGATGATAACTCTAAGGCATACCAAGACCTTTGTCAACCCCTATGGCAGGTTACGGAGTGGAACACCCAGATCCCCAGTGGGTCTATGTGGTGTCAACCACTGAATGCATCCGACGGTGGTCAGTCAAAGTCGAATCTCCAGTTGAACAGTTGGACTGACCACCTAAGGAAGGGAGCTGGAACAGAAGGTACAGCGCGTGAAGACCAATATTTTTTAATATTCTCAAAGATCTTTCATGCCATTATTTGAAAACGGGAGTTGACTATTTTGGGAAGTTGAAAAGGCCGGAGGATATTTTTTTGAAACACAAAACAGTTGAGTGTGTTCAATTGCTTACTCACTCTCGTCAAAACCCTAGAACTGCAAAATCTCTCTCAACCGCTCTTTCTCCAAACGGCGATGGTAAACACAAGGAAGTCTTCAAAGTCCGGCATCAAATCCGCTGAGAAGAAGAACATGCGTCCTCAAAGGCTCTGGCGGCAAAACCCCAAATTTTGAAAGCAGAAGCTCCGAAGGAGAAAAAGGCGTCGCCTTTACGCTCCGTCACCGAATCTTTGGCCGAAGCAAAGAAGACTGCCGGAGGAGTAACAGTTAAAATCCCTCAGTCGACCACGGTGGACTCATCCATCTCATTAGATACTAGTACGTCTCAAGAAGTCCGTCCCCAATCTGAGGTAATTCCAACTGTCCCTTCAGTTTCTGCAAATATTCCTATTGTTGAAAAGATTGTGGCGGACAAAGATCTGAATGTGGGTGTTGAGAAGGAGGGTAAGTCTGTTGATTGTGATGAAGCCAGTAGGGCTGTTATTGGTGCTGGTACTAGTGGTGTTGCTATTAGTGATAAGGCGATTGTTGGTGACAAGGCCGGTAGTACTGTCACTGGAAATAAATCTGTCAAGCATGTTGAAGATGGTGAACCCAGCAAGGTGACTGGAGGGTCAGCAACATGGTGGGAGAAAACCCATGCCTCTGGGTATATTCGTCCGAGAGGTTTACGAAGAAAGAAGGGGACTCGCCGAGTTGTTTCTCCAAAACAATGTCTGGCCAAGATTAGTACAATCAGAGGAAACCTTATAGCAATGTCTGATGAGGAGACAGAGAAACTTCTTGAGGCCTCTGGGAAGAGGAAGCTAGTGATTAATGAGGAATCTGACGATGGCTCGGACAAGAAGATTGAAGGTTCAGAAGGTGAACCAATCAGTAAGCAAGAGGAGATTGTGTCCGAGATGGTGCATCCACCAGAGAATCTTGAGGTGTTGAAGGAAGCCTCTATAGAAGAATCTGATCCTACAGAAAAGGATGAAGAGTTGCAGAAGATGTTCAAAGACTTTGATGATGTCATGGAACATTTGGAAAAAGAGAAGGATCGGGGAATGGCAAGTTCAGAGGGAGTTCAGCATGCCCAGAGTGTTGGGGCAGAAGGGTCTGCTGCCGAGAAAGTTGCAAGTGTTCCAACTATGGAACCAAGTGTTCAGACTGAAGCTGAAACTGCACCAGCTCTAGAGGAAGTTATGGCTAAGGAGACAGTGGCTGTACCAGCAGTCATTCAAGGTGATCTTTGTAATGATCATATGGAGGAGGATGATACATCAGTTCACGGGGTGTCTGCGAAGTCAGTGTCAAAGGAAGTTATTCTTTCGGAAGATGACCAGGACCTTGTCCCTCTTGTCAATCTCAAAAGGACAAAGAAGGAAAAGAAGAAGGTAGATTTTGCAAAGTCTACAAAGGGATCAGTTCAGAAGGTTGCTGAGGACAGCATTGGTGCAGGGGGAGTCGGCTCTTCCAAGAAAAGGAAGCGCAATGCTGCGGTTCCCGTCTCTGAAGATACTGGGAGATGCGAAGTCCCAGCCCCTGAGTCTGAGACTGTTCCAGTGGGTAAGGTCAAGAAAGGAGTGTGGTTCGTTAATAAAGACGCTGTATTGAAATGGAGTTATGTGCTGAAAAGGAAAATCATTCCTGAGAGGTTGCTAGATGAGTCCCGATACAAGGGAAAGGAAGTGATTGAGGTGCTCAAGGAATCTGATCTGTTCTGGACGTTGGACAGATGCAAGCCGTTCAACGAGAAATTGGTGCGTGAAGCCATGGTAAACCTTCCTCCTGGGTTTGGGGTCATTGGAGAAGCAGATTATGGGGTCTTCTATGTTAGAGGAAGAAGGATCAAGATTGATCCTGAGCTGATCAATGTATACTTCTCCATGGACAACCCAGTTGTTGATGAAGAGGAATCAAGCTTTGAGAAGATAGTGAGCACCATCACTACAGGCTCTGTTCGGTGGAGGCCTGAGTCAGTTGTACATACTGCGGATCTGTCGACGTTCTATTCAATGCTATTTTTCATTGCTGTTTTCAACTGGAGGCCGTCTACTCATCGCTCTACTGTCAATAAGGACATGGCCCAACTGATTTATCAGATAGGGAATAAGCTGCAGTTCAACCTGGGCATAGTAATGTTCAAACAGATTGCTGAACATGCCACTTTGACGAGAACTCTGCACCAGATTTGCTTCCCGTCTCTGATATATGAGCTGATCATCCATCAAGCTCCAGATTTGAAGGCCTCGCCTAACCATCTCACAAAGGCACCTAGCAAGTTTGTCGTTGACCACAAGTTGTTTAAAGGGCGTCACGTGAACGATCTCAAGGAGGGGAACCAGAAAGGAAAGGGTGTTGCGGAGTCGAGTCGAGGGTGAGCCAGGATGGGCCGGGATGAGAGGAGCCAGCTGCTCAATGACCTGAATGTCATCATTGAAGTGGACAAAGAGCAACGCAAGCGCATCAACAAGCTTGCTCGTGCCCTCAGCTACCCAAGTGAGGATGAATATGATGATGCCGATTCTGAGGATGCCACTGATGATGGGTCGTCTGCATGAAGGTCCTCCAAAAAACTATCTCCCTGAACTATTTGTTTAAACTTTCGTACTATGTGCTTGTTCTGACACTGTTTTGATTGGCTGTTCGAACTCAGATTGTACCCCTTGTCAGTTTGTGGCAAAAAGGGGGAGTATTTTGGAGGAGACAATTTTTGTTTCCCTCAAAAGTTGTATATTGTCTAGATAGTTAGATAGACTTAGTTATCTAGTAGATCTGGTTTTGCCAAAATGCCAAGGGGGAGATTGATGTTCCCTTGAGTGGCATGTATTTGGCAAAACGTAGCAGAGACAGTTCGAGCAGGAATTCAGGGGGAGTTCGAACATATCCTAGTACACATGTACAGCGTGGAGCAGAAGCAAGGATATTTTCCGGAAGGATATTGGACAGCAAAGTTATCGCCAAGTTAAGTCGGCCAGCGACTTATTCGAGCATAAGATATTCGAATGAATATCTACATTGAAGGCGGCGTTGCTTACTTGGGCAAGAAGACTTCGTATATTTTTCCATCCAATTTGAAAAGATATACATCAAATATCTAGGAATATTTCCTAAATATTTGATGGGATTATCTTGTGCTGATTAGGGTTTCGTCCTAGCATATAAATACAATGCTAGGGCGCCCTTATTCCACATCGCTTTCAAGATCAAACATACACGAGTATACACTATCGATTGGGAAGGAAGAAAGCGACAGCCGGCTGTGTTTCCCCACTGGAAACTCATCGGTGCAAGATCAGTCTTATCAAGTGCAACTGAGACTACCTGGAAGCGATCAAACTGCCGCACACAACAAAGGTGAACAAGCTTTCGAGAGAAAGCATCCGAGCTTTAGGAGAAGGTCGAGAACGTTCAGACAGCAGGTTTGGACGAAGGGGATCGAGGTTAACTGCTGTAAACCTCGGTTGCAAATCTGAGAGACGTAGTGTTAGAGGCTAGGCAATTACAAGGTGTAAGCGTAAGTCCACTTGTAGCTCTAACTCGTAATAAAGATTTGATGTCCCTTCTAGGGTGTGGGAAACCCCCCAGAGTAGGCGTGGCCGAACTGGGTTATCATTCTGTGCGTCCTTCTACTTTCGTTCTGGTGTCTGAACTATTGTGATACGAGTTCAAGGTCTGTCGCAACTGTACCTTGAACTGTCTGCCGAACTGTTGTGAAAAGAGTTCAAGGTCTGTCGCAACTGTATCTTGGACACAAGCTTGAACAGGGGATATAATTTCAGGTGCATTTGGGATTTGTGAGTATTCCCATTTCTGAAAACTCTCACGAGACTATAACTCGTCCACTAGGGTAGCCTAGGGGGTTTAAAGGCTTAATGCATACGTTAAATGCATTCGTAACGCCTACGAAAAGGAGCTAGTTAGGATATACATACTTTAATTTTCCTTTGAATAACATGTTTAGAAATAATTATCGAGACCTTGAGAAACCTAGTGAGGCAAATAGACAAAAAACATTGCACCACTAGCATTTCGCCATTTGCATGACCTTGACAAATATTCATACTTTGTTCGGGACGAACAAAGCTTAAGTGTGGAGTGTTGATGAGTCGAGTTTTTGACTCATTAATGGCCAGTTTCACTATAGCTTTGGTTCGTTTCCGACGATATTTTGATGTCATTTGACCTTTATCTCTACGTTTCAGGTAGAAAACAAGTCTCCCATAAGGTCAAAGCCTAAATACCCAGATCGCATGCCCAAATCGCATAGCAAACTAGAGCAGATTGACCTTTCCATATTATTTTGCATGCCCAGATCGCATACGGTGTCCGAATTGGTTAATTTATAGCTTGTTGGAAAGCTTACTCAAAGGACTACAACTTTCTAATTTACGCCAAGACGAAGTCCAGAAGTTACGACCACGAAAGAGCCTAGGGAAGTGTCAGCCGACCGGCTGACTAACGATCTAGGGATGCCTGCCCAAGTGCATAACCAGCCGCCTGGCTAGAAGTTCAGTATCGGAACCTACCGACCGGCTGGAGCTGCTACTTCAGAAATTTTCACCCGAGCCTATAAATAGAAAGAGGGCTTTTGACATAAAGAGTGGAAATTTTTGGGGAGAAGAAGAGCAGAAAAGAGACTCAACCAAGGTCATCAATCATCAAAAGATCCAACTAAGGAGAAGAAGAGAAGATCAAACGGAAGTTCAAGGATTAACCATCCTCCTTCCTTTACGCTTTTCCATTCCCTTTGTTATGTGCTATAAACCCTACTCACACCATGTTGTCTTACATGATGTGTGAGTAGTGATCTTGTGTTTTGAGGGTGTTGTAACCCTCCTTGGTACTCATGATCATGTATATACATTTAATTCAACAATCTATGGTGTTAACTTCATGTTCACTATGCTCTTTATGTATGACATTGACGGAGCCCACTGCACTGTCGTTAAGGTGCAATGTTCTCTGTGCAAGTAAATGTATATTTTCCGCTACTCGCAACTACACTACTGGGTAGCAAGTGGTAAGTAGGGGTCGAACCCAAGGGAATTAGGAGGATACGTTGTTCTTTGTGGGATTTGTACAGGATGGGAGCATTTTTTAGGTTTGATTGAGATTTTAGCGGTTATGACTAAGTGACTTTTGCCACCGGTCATGGAGGAGAAGGGGGGTGTTTTTGCCACCCATGAGTCATCTTCTTCACCAAAGCCGCCGGTCACTTGGTCCATGGATGAGTTTTTGACAGTTTTGTGCAGTCTTTTCACAAAACTATCAGTCCAATTTCTCTCCGGTCTGACTTTGGTTGTTCCTCGGTTGGATTTGAATTGAGTAATTCAATGTCAGGATCTTGAGATTTCTTCATTCAGCGTCTGATCTTGACCTTGGAATGACTCGTAACATCTTTTCAGCGTAAAATCCTCTCCTTAGCGTGTTTTCTCTCTAAGCGCCAAAATACCCTGTAGAAATATATCGGGACTAACAAGTAGAAGTTAGATAGACAAACAGTCTAATTTGGTGGGGTTTACTGTGTATTTAATTCGTATAATTATGGTCCATCAGATTACCCCACACTTTTAGTTGTTCGTCCCGAACAATGCTATTAAAGGGCGGCACACTAAGCAAGTTTGTTGAAATATGAAAATTAGACTGTGGTACTAGATTTATCCTAATTCATGCATTACTTACTTATTACCAAATTGAACTGTGTAAATAAATAGAAGAAACTTGATACTTGTACCTCCGTGCTGAGATGCAAATTATTCTGGATGTTTCGGGAGGTAGCCCTTTTTAGGCTCCTGGACTGCAACCTCTGGACCGTCTCGCACTATATGGTTTCCTTGTAGCTTTCTCTAGCACGTGATTTGGTTCGGGTTTCAATGGTTTGAGTACTTTGATTTTCTTTTGGCGAGGGACTGCTTTTGTAGTGAATCGGCCTTTGGCCTTTGATTTGACTCTTTGAGTACTTCACTTTTTGTTCGGTTAAAACCTTCACAATTTTGGGCCTTTGGCCTCTTGATTTGCTTCTTTGAGCTTTTTGCATCTTTGTGACTTGCTAGTCCATTTTCTCAAGCCTTTTTGGGAGGTCCAATCATCGCACGCAAGCCTATGGAAATACCTCCCCGCTCCTCTCATCCTTGTCGTTTCGCGCGGGTCAAGATGAGGGTCGCTCATCTATTTTCTCGGCTACTTTGACTAGAGAGAGGACGGTCTGATTCCCGTCCTCACCTTTTTTTCTTTTTTGCATAAACACTGCATGGCGGAGACGACTTCAATCTTCACTGAAACCCGAAGTGCAGCCTCCACTGACTTCGAAAACCATATAGTTTGATTCGATCCTTCGATTGCTTGCCAAGCCTCTCTAGGGCATTTCTATCAACTCCACATACCTAGTTTATCTCAGCACAAAGGGACAACTGAGAAGTTACGTTCTAAGTTTTTAGACAGTTGAATTTTCACAAGGTAAATGCATGAATTTTAGATCTATCTTTTTCACATTCTTAAGTTCATATTTTCAAAAAGATAATATTAAAAAAGAAAAAGAAAAACATGTTATTTATTTATGTACACATGCGGATCTCACCCCACACTTTTGAACGAAGGCGTGCCTTTCAGCACTACTTAGTTCAAAAGCCATGCAAGCAGACAATTACGAGAAGGAAATGATATTAAGGAAAGGTAAGATCAGAACTCCCTTTTTGTGTCGAATGACATGGCATGAGGCTGGATAATCGAGGGAGTTCGGCTGGGGCCTTGAACTCTCAGCGCAGGCCCGGTAAATTCACGGAAGCTGCCTGGCTGATCCGATCGTGCTCCAAAAACCAATTCCTAAATAGTCAAATCATTCTATGCACCAAGTGGGTGAGAGCGACTTATTGATAAAAACTTAAAAGACAAAAAATAAAAAGACAGAAAGTAAGATAGTGTCGGGTTACCTCCCAACCAGTGCACTTGTTTAACGTCGTTGGCTCGACAGTACCTTATTCCTGGATCACTGGTTGGGGTCCCATGGGTGGCTTAGGTCATATTTCGCCACTGTTCCTATGTTGTTTCTTGCCTTGCCTTACCTTGATTTCTTGTGAGATGATGTGCTTGGGTCCTGTTCCTGTTGTTCTGGTGATTTCTCCTTCCAACGTCTCTGAGAAGGTGAGGGACCTTTGACCATAGCTGATGGTCTTGTTACTCTTTCAGTCTCCCTCGGCAGGTCAGAAATCTGTGTACCGTGATCTGAGATAGGTATAATGTCTGGCGGTTTCTTTGTATCCGTGCGGCTATTATCAATGTAGAAATGTGCGATTTTGCCGCCGAACTTAAGCGATAATGAGCCCTTGCCCACATCGATCCTTGCTTTAGTAGCGTAAAGGAATGGTCATCCCAAGATTATTGTTGGAGGGTCGTCTTCGCTGGTCTCTTCCGTTTGTATCACATAGAAGTCTGCAGTAACGACGATCTCTCCCACATGGAGTATTACATCTTCTAGCACTCCAACCGGACGGATGCACGATTTATCTCCTAGCTCGATATTTGACCTGGGTGGTTTTAATGGACCAAGTCCTAATAAGTAATATAAGGAGGAGGGCATGGCGTTGACAGCAGCTCCAAGATCGACTAAGCACTTATGAATCTGTGCTTTACCAATACTGCAGGTGACTGGGAAGGCCCCTGGGTCTTTATCTCTTTCCGGTTGTGGCTCGTGATTTGAAGTGTGGGCTCTTTCTATTGTCGGGCCATTCTGCCCGTTCCTTGGCTTAGGATTTGTATAATCGGATCCCTTAATATTTTTCTTTGAAGCATAAATATTAGTTGGGGAGTCCCACCTTAAATTGTTACTGTCATCCCATCCAGATGCTGGTATGTCAGAGTGTATGATCGGTGGTGGTGTTATACAAACGGTGAATGCGTACCGTCCATTGTCTGCATGTGTAACCCATGTTTTGCCATCATTGGGTCGGTCTTCCTCTTGATTCCAATCAGGTCGACGCCTCCGGGCGAAGTGCTTGTTCGTAAGTTTGTAAGTTGGGGATCGTGCAACTTCTCCTAGAGTCGCCTTTTCATTTGACCTTTTTATCATGCTAAGATTTGCTATTGGGTTTTTGATGGTTTGTGAAGGGAGTCTGCCAGGTTCATTAGTGAGTGTTGACATTGCTGTGGCGAGCTGGGACATTCGTTTGGTTAGTTCTAAAATTGCCCCGTCAGTTTTCGCCTGGTATTGGTGTAACGAAGTACCCAATTGATTAATGTTTCCTACGAGCTCCTTCATCGTGTCATCGAGCGACTTTCTTTGTTCTTGCTGATTGTTTGGGCCGGTTTGGTACTGATTTGGTCCTCTTTGCTGATATTGTCCTGCCGATGGAGCGTTCTGGTTATACTGTCGGTGGGGGGGTTGGTAATATGACTGAGCTAGTTGAGGGACAACTGGTTGTGCTTCCTTCTGAGGATAGTTGTTGTTACGCCAGCTCGGGTTGGTTGCTTGACCATACTGTCTGTTTTGTCCGGCTCTGTCATTTTTGTTGTTTTATCCTTGGTATCCTCCCACTGCATTCACTTCTGCCGGTTCCTCTTCTATTAATGTCGGACATGCGTCAGTTTTGTGGTCTGTAGAACCACAGAACTCGCAAGGTTTTACCGGAACTGGCTGTCTTCGTAGGATTTGAATCATCATCTCCTTTAGCTGCTTCATCTCTTCAGGCATAGAGCTCATCGATGTTTCAGCTTTTGCCACATTTTTTGTCCGGGAGAATTCTTCCTGCTGAGTTGTATCTTCTCTGAATCGGGCATTCTCAGCAACGTTGGTGATAAGATCCCTTATGCCACTTAATGATAGATTCATCATGGATCCTCCAGCTGAGGCATCCAGGAGCATTTTGTTTAAGGGTCTTAATCCGTTAATGAGATACTCGACGGTGAGTTTCTCGGGTAGTCCAAGGGTATAGCAGCTTCTCTCTAGGCGGTTGAATTTTTTCAGGTAATCGTACATGGTTTCATTGGGTCCTTGCTTGATGTCCTGCAATTGCTTCCTTACTTGCATCGCTCTTCCTGCTGGGTAATATTTGTCCAAGAACTTCTTCTACATCTGAGCCCATGTTCTGATGCTTCCGGAAGGTAATGAAAGGAACCAGTCGTTTTCCGCGTCAATGAGGGAAAAGTAGAACGCTTTTAACTTGAAGTCGTCTACGTTTACGCCATTCAGTTTTAAGTTTTGGCAAATACCATGTAAGCGTTGGAGATGAGTCATTGCCGATTCTCTACGCGTTCCTGAGAATTTTGGTAAGTTGTGGGCCACTGAAGTGTTGATGGCGATATTTTCCAGTTCAAGGCCTTCGTGAATGCACCACGGCTGAATTCTGAAATCTGGTGCCGAGAGCTCTCCCAATGTAGGTTCACGGTAGTTATTGTTATCTCCGCAGTAGTCATCGAAAGCGGGTTCTCATCTTGGCACTTGTCGAGGTTGAGGGGGTGGTGGATATCTAGGGGTTGTACTGGACCAGCTGCATTTCGGTCCTCTGGTGGTTCTTGATTTCTTCTGATTGCCTCCCTATCACGAGCTCTTCTGTTTCTGAAGAGTTGTTCTGGATCGTCCACAAACAGAAGTGGCACCTCATCGTTTCGCTCGTACAGGTTTATCTCGTCATCATCCTGATAGTCATGGTGGCTTCCTTCGCGAGACATGGTTGAAGCGCGTATTGATTTAAAGAACTTATCCGATGGCTAATTCCCCGGCAACGGTGCCAATTTGACGGAGCCCACTGCACTGTCGTTAAGGTGCAATGTTCTCTGTGCAAGTAAATTTATATTTTCCGCTACTCGCAACTACACTACTGGGTAGCAAGTGGTAAGTAGGGGTCGAACCCAAGGGAATTAGGAGGATACGTTGTTCTTTGTGGGATTTGTACAGGATGGGAGCGTTTTTTAGGTTTGATTGAGATTTTAGTGGTTATGACTAAGTGACTTTCTTTGTTTGTTTTTGGTTTTGAGTGCGGAAAAGTAAATTACAGAAAATAAATACTGAAAAGTAAAAAGAAAGACTTACAGTGGGTGATGCGTGATTTGCGAGTCCTCCGGAAGATGAGCGGTTGGTGATTGCAGATGATCGAGCAATTTATAAAAGTAAATACTGGGGGGTTTTGTAATTCAAGGAAAACATTCGGTTTCAGGGGCCTTGTATCATAATTGTTTATCATTAACCGCTAATGATCATACTAAGTGTTCAAAGATGAATCGAGGCCATTTCTAAGCGCAAGACTTGCAACATCGTTTAAAACACTTGTTCTACTTAAGACTAATTCCTCCTTTCGAAGTATCTTAGCCTTATGTGCATCCATTTGATCTTCTGTTACGATTTCCCAAAATGGTTTTTAAGATAAGTCGAACTCCTCAGATAAGTTTTGCTTGTTACAGCTTCCACTTACCGAGTATGTTCACGAATTCCCATGGAAGAGCTTTGCTTGTTACAGCTTCCACTCAACCTTGGAAATTCTGACTATATATGGCACATAGAACAAGTTTTGAACACAAAGATGCACTAGGTGCAGGGTCTAAAACATTTTACAATACAAGTACACCCCTTTAACCGAATAAAGAGTTTAGCTACGAATATCCATAGAGGTGGATACCATAGCTAAATACTCGGGGGTTTTTGAAAACAGTAAGAGGAGAGGGGGTGGAATACTCAAGAACCAACAGGAGTATTCCTAATTCCTACTGAATACTCAAGAACCAACAGGAGTATTCTCTACAGTATTATAATACTCAAGAACCGACAGGAGTATTATAATTTCAAACCGTTATAATACTCAAGAACCAACAAGAGTATTATTTCATAAACCAAACTTACAAAGTAACAAACTTAGAGAGAGAAGTGTATTATGATTTTTTTTGATGATACAAATTAGGAGGAGGAGGAGCTCTCCTTTTATAGCCAAAGGGCAGGAGGATGGAGGGTGGAGATGGTGGCATGTGGTGTTGCATCCAAGGGTGGAGGAGGAGGGGAAGAAGATGTGGTGGAGGAGCCACCACATGGCAACTTCTCATGGTGGCACAAATAGCCGCCGGTTGCCGGTTGAGAAGGGAGGAGGGGAGGTGACTTTGGTCACCTCCTCCCAATAGCCACCGGTCATGGAGGAGAAGGGGGGGTGTTTTGGCCACCCATGAGTCATCTTCTTCACCAAAGCCGCCGGTCACTTGGTCCATGGATGAGTTTTTGACAGTTTTGTGCAGTCTTTTCACAAAACTATCAGTCCAATTTCTCTCCGATCTGACTTTGGTTGTTCCTCGGTTGGATTTGAATTGAGTAATTCAATGTCAGGATCTTGAGATTTCTTCATTCAGCATCTGATCTTGACCTTTGAATGACTCGTAACATCTTTTCAGCGTAAAATCCTCTCCTTAGCGTGCTTTCTCTCTAAGCGCCAAAATACCCTGTAGAAATATATCGGGACTAACAAGTAGAAGTTAGATAGACAAACAGTCTAATTTGGTGGGTTTTACTGTGTATTTAATTCGTATAATTATGGTCCATCAGACATGCTACTATGTGTTTGATGAAATGCCTAAGTGACATGTTGATCTTAAAACTTGACCGAAGTCTCGAATGACCTTGGGAAAGGTTTGGATGTAGTGAATCTGATCTTTTCTATGAATTTGAAGTAAACTAGTCCCCTAACCCTATATCATTTATTACCTTAGGAAGACATTTCAAGGATAATAGTGCTATAGAGTGAACCAATATCTTGATAAAGTGAGGTTCTAATTAAAAGAGCTTGACTAAGAATAGATTCACATGAAAGTTGCTCTACCTTGACACCTTGATTTGCATAATTCTTGTATACGCGATCATGGGAAATTGCCAAGGAGGGGAGTAACCCCTCGAAACACCTCTTATCTATCTTTTATCCATAATTACTCGCCACATAGAATTTAGAATATGCACACTCTTTTATATATTTTTGGTTGAGAGTAACCGAACGGAAACACAATCTTACATAGTGCATGTGCTTGGCTTGCTCCTTTGGGTTCGACCCGGTACTTTACCGGTCATTATAAATTGTTTTGACCTACTACATTCGATCATCTCTTAATTGATACTATATAGAGGTGAAAAAGAATAGTTCGTCACTTATGGAATTCAAAATGGGCAAAAAGGACTCCCAGTCGACCGACTAAAAATCTCCCCTGAATCAACCGATCGACTGGATGAAAGAGCATAACAGGGAGCAAGCAAGCCACATCGAGTCGATCGGCTGGACCCACCAGTAGCAGACTGGAAACAAGCTTCAGAGTGCTGATAAACCTCCAACATCGAGTATGTCGGCTGGAATGAGATTTCAGAAGGCTGCCCAAGCACATATTCAACCAGTAAACCGGCTAGAATTTCGAGCATCAGTCCAGCCGACCGACTGGACCTACTAAAGTAGGGTTTTTTTAACCGAGTCTATAAATAGAAAGTGAGGGTTTTGACCTAAGGGGGCTGGTTTTTAGGGAGATAAAAGTTTGAGAAAAAGGCTAAGGAAGGCTCACCATCATCAAAGGATTGCTTGGGGGAGAAGGGAGAAGATCAAGAAAGGAATCTAGAGCTTGCTCAACATCTCCAACCTGTGTTTTCTCTACTCTTCTTTTCTCCCTCTTTGTAGATTTGTATTGAAAACATGTATCATGATGATGTGTGAGTAGTTCTTGTGTTTTGAGGGTCTTACAACCCTCCTTGGTACTCTATGATCATGTATATACATTTGATTCAATAATATATGGTGTTAAATTCATGTTCACTATGCTCTTCATATATGACATGCTACTAAATGTTTGATGAAATGTCTAAGTGACATGTTGATCCTAAACTTGACCTAAGTATCGATAGACCTTAGGAAAGGTTTGGATGTAGTGAATATGATCGTATCTAGTGTTTATGATGATGAATACATCGATATGAAGTGAACTAGTCCCCTAAGCCTATGGTATTTATTGCCTTGGGAGATGTTCCAAGGCTAATAAATGTTATTGAATAAACCGACATTCCCGATTGAGTGAGGTTCTAATTAAGAGAGCTTGACTAGGAATAGATTCACATGAAAGTTGGTCTACCTTAGCCTAAGCTAGGTGTTAAACTATTTGACACCTTGATTTGCATAACTCTTATATACATGATCAATAGAAAATTGCCAAGGATGGGAGTAACCCCTCGAAACGCCCTTTAATCTACCTTCTATCTCTATTTACTTGCCATTAAGGATTTAGATACACACTCTTTTATACATTTTTGGTTCGAATAGCCGAACGGAAATACAATCTTATATAGTGCATGTGCTTGGCTTGCTCCTTTGGGTTCGACCCGGTCTTACCGGTCTTTATGAATTGTTTTTGACCAAAGAGATTCTATTGCATTTATTTGCATGTGAAAATCTACAGCGTTCAGGGCAACACCATCGTTCCTAGAGAAGTCGAAAGGGTGGAGGATGTTGGGCATTGTGAACTGCTATTGAATCGAGGGGAAGTCATGCCACACTTAAAATTTAACCCACTAATTCCCAATTGCACACTTGATGGACCATAATTGTATGAATCATAAACACAGTTAAACCCACCAAATTAGACTGTTTGTCTATCTAACTTCTACTTGTTAGTCCCGATATATTTCCACAGGGCATTTTAGAGATTAAAGTGAAAACACGCTAAGGAGAGGATTTTATGCTGAAAAGATATCAGGAGTCAATCCAAGGTCAAGATCAGACGCTGAACGAAGAAATCTCAAGATCCTGACGATGAACTACTCACATTAAATCCAACAGAGGAATAATCAAAGACAGCCCGGAGCGAAAGTGGACTGATAGTTTTGTGAAAAGACTGTACAAAACTGTCAAAATTCATCCATGGACCAAGGTGACCGGCGGCTAAGGGTGAATGGATGAGTCATTGGGTGGCTCCTCCCCTCCTCCTCCTTGGGTGACCGGTGGCTTTGGCTTGGAGGTGGCCAAAGCCACCTCTCCTCCTCCATGGTGACCGGCTACCGGCGGCGCCTCCTCCCACCATAGGGTTGCGCCACTTGTCCTCCTCCTCCACATGCTCCTCCTCCCTTGGATCAAAAGACACTTGCCACCATCTCCACCACCCATCTCCTCCCATTTTGGCTATATAAGGAGGAGCTCCTCCCCTCATTTTAATCATCCAAAAATTGTAAAAACACTTATCTCTCTAAGTTTGTTACTATGTAAGTTTGGTTCGGTTTTGAAATAATACTCCTGTTGGTTCTTGAGTATTATACTTTAGGGAATACTCCTGTTGGTTCTTGAGTATTCAGTAGGAAATTGGGAGTACTCCTGTTGGTTCTTGAGTACTCCACCCCTTTCCCTCTTACTGTTTTCAAAAACCCCCGAGTATTTAGCTATGGTATCCACCTCTATGGATATTCGTAGCTAAACTCTTTATTCGGTTAAGGGTTCACACCCTTGTGCCAACATCTTGAGATTTTTGCACTCAATATTGTTTTACGCTTCTCTAGTCTTGGAGATCGAGGTTGAGTAACACCTTTTTCGGGTTATTCAATCTTAGTCTTTGAAATCTAGTTAGAGTAACACCTTTGTCGGGTTATTCGAGCTAGAAAAAAGACTAGAAACCTAAGGCTTTGTCAAACTTGTTGTGGAGTACCACCTTTGTCGGGGTATTTGGGTTGTCACATTTGTCGGGACAACAACATAACAACTTGACAGGTTAAGGGTGTGGAGTACCACCTTTGTCGGGGTATTTGGGTTGTCACCTTTGTCTGGATAACCACACGTAGAAGTGTAAAGGAAATCTATTGAAGTCAATGATAGATGTGTCACAAGAAGAGTCCCAAAACCGAATGCTTTCCCCTGATTCAAAACACCATCTGCATTTTACTTTCTTAGTATAAACTGCTCACATACCGAAGGACTTGACAATCACGCATCACCCGCTGTAAGTCTTCTTTGTATTTTCAGTATTTACTTTTCTGTAATTTACTTTTCCGCACTAAAAACCAAAACCAACCAACCAATCACTTAGACGTTAGTATTAAAATCTCAATCAACCTAAAAAACGCTCCCTCGCTGTTCAATCCCCAACAGTATTCACTATCGTGACAAACCCGTAAAGAACACATATCCCCCTAAGTCCCTTGGGTTCGACCCCTACTTACCACTAGCTACCCAGTAGTGAAGTCGCGAGTAGCGGACTTTATAAATATTATTTGTACATTTGCTCTGACGACAAGCATCTGTCAAATTGGCGCCGTTGCCGGGGAATTAGCCATCGGATAAAGTTCTTTGAATCGTTACGCGCTTCAAAACAACCATGTCTCGCGAAGAAAGTCGCCATGACTACCAGGATGACGAAGAAATAAACCTGTACGATCAAAATGATGAGGTACCGTTTCCATTCGTCGATGATCCGGAACAACTCATCAGGAACAGAAGAGCTCGTGATAGGGAAGCAGTCAGAAGAAACCAAGAATTACCCGAGGACCGAAATGCAGCTGGTCCAGTACAACCTCCTATCCATCCTCCACGACCACAACCTCAACCTCGATACATGCCAAGAAGAGAACCCGCTTTCGACGACTACTACGGGGATAATTACTACCGTGAACCAACTATGGGCGAGTTAAATGCCCCTAATTTCGAGACACAGTCGTGGTGCATCTATGAGAGCCCTGAATTAGAAAACATAACCATCAACGCATCAGTGGCACACAGCTTGCCCAAATTCTCAGGAGCTCTGGGAGAATCTGCGACCACTCACCTCCAACACCTACATGGCATTTGCCAGAATCTAAAGCCCAATCAAGTGAATATGGACGACTTCAAGTTAAAGGCGTTCTATTTTTCCCTCATAGACTCGGCAAGCAACTGGTTCCTTTCATTGCCTTCCGGAAGCATCAGAACATGGGCTCAGATGCAGAAGAAATTCTTAGACAAATACTATCCGGCTGGAAGAGCAATGCAAGTAAGGAGGCAACTACAGGAAATCAAACAAGGTCCCAATGAAACCATGTACGATTACCTGGAAAAGTTCAATCACCTAGAAAGAAGCTGATGTACCCTTAGACTACCCGAGAAACTCATCATCGAGTACCTCATTGATGGATTAAGACCCTTAGACAAAATGCCCTTGGATGCCTCAGCTGGAGGATCCATGATGAATCTATCATTGAGTGGCATAAGGAATCTCATCGCCAACGTTGCTGAAAATGCCCAATTTAGAGAAGAGACTACTCGTCAAGATGAATTCTCTCGATCTAAAAAAGTAGCACTAGCCGAGGTATCAGCAAACTCCATGACTGAAGAGATAAAACAGTTAAAGGAGATGATGATCGAGATCATACGTAGACAGCCAGTTCCGTTAAAACCTTGCGAGTTCTGTGGTTCTACAGACCACAAAACTGACGCATGCCCAACATTGATAGAAGAAGAACCGGCGGAAGTAAATATAGTAGGAGGATATCAAGGATACAACGACAGAGCTGTACAAAACAGACATTACGGTCAAACATCCAACCCGGTCTGGCGTAACAACAACAGCTATCTTCAGAAGGAGGCACAACCAGCTGTCCCTCAACTAGCGCAGTCATTCTACCAAATCCCCCACTGACAATATAACCAGAACGCTCCATCGGTAGGCCAATATCAACAAAAAGGGCCAAATTAGCACCAAGCCGGCTCGAGCAATCAGCAGGAATCAAGCAAGTCGCTCAATGACACGATGAAGGAGCTCGCGGGAAACGTTAATCAATTGGGTACTTCACTACACCAGTACCAGGCAAAAACTGACGGGGCAATTTTAGAATTGACCAAACAAATGTCCCAGCTCGCCACCACAATGTCAACACTCACTACTGCACCTGGCAGACTCCCTTCACAGACCGTCCAAAATCCAAAGGCGAACATAAGCATGATAAGGAGGTCAAACATGAAGGTTACACTAGGAGAAGTAACACGGTCCCCAACCTACAGACTTACGAACAATCACTTCAACCGTAGGCATCGACCAAATTGGAATTAAGAAGAAGACCGACCCAATGATGGCGAAACATGGGTTACACATGCTGACAATGGACGGTACGCATTCACTGTTTGCATAACACCGCCGCCGATCACACATTTTGACATACCAGCATCTGGTTGGGACTCCCCAACTAATACTTATGCTTCGAAGCAAAATGTTAAAGGGTCCGAGTATGCAAATCCTAAGCCAGGGAAGGGGCAGAATAGCCCGACAATAGAAAGAGCCCTCACTACAGATCATGAGCCACTACCGGAAAGAGATAAAGACCCTGAGGCTGACGAAGAAGAAACCATTGAACCGTCAGAAGATACTCCAGAACCATCGGAAGTATCAGACATAGAAAGCTTCGGGAGTAACGAACCTTCATGGGAACAGAACGCCGTGTCAGCAATGGATGAAGTCCAGAATACCACCAGTATGCTGCCCGAGCAATACCCAGCTTTCTTCACCCAAGCTTCCGAGACCATCTACAACCAGGTCCCCACAGACGGACATGACGAGGCAGGACCAAGCCTTAAGATGCGACCATCCCAACTCTTCCCATCAATCAACAAGCAAATCGTAGAGAACTATGCGATCCAAGAAGAGGCTGAAAAGCGGATGGGAAAAGGGCCTGAGCAGGATGACTCCTACATGGAGCACGCTTTCGCCATGACTGGACAAGGTAGCCCTAAACAGGAGAAAACCCAGTTCAAAAAGCTGATAGTGAAAGGTCCCTCGCCTTCTCAGAGACGTTGGAAGGAGATACCATCAGAACTGGACCCAAACTCGTCATCTGCTAAAAAATCAGGAAGACTCACCGCAAGAATCGAAGTCGGTGGAATCAAGAAGGGTGACCTCGGCCACCCATGGGACCCAAACCAGTGATCCACAAACGAGGTATCGTCGAGCCAACGACGTTAAACAAGTGCACTGGTCGGGAGGTAACCTGACACTATCTTACTTTTCTGCACTTTAATTTCTAGCATTTAAATTCAGTAATTTAGTTTTAAGCTTGCATGACTTTTGAACTAAGGCACGCCTTCGTTCAAAAGTGGGGGGTGAGAACCACCTGTGTACATAAATAACATGCTTGCTATTTTTTCTTAGTAATAGTATCTTTTTGAAAATATGAACGTAAGAATGTGAAAAAGATAAGTCATAATTCATGCATTAACCTTCTGAAAATTCAACTGTCTAAAGACTTAGGATGTAACTTTTCATTTGTCCCTTTGTGCTAAGATAACCAGGGATGCGGAGTTGATAGAAATGCCCTCGAAGGACTTGGCAAGCATTCGAAGGATCGAATCAAACTATATGGTTTTCAAAGTCAGTGGAGGCTGCACTTCGGGGTTCAGTGAATAATTGAAATCATCTCCGCCAAGAAGCATCTATGCAAAGGCGAGGACGGGAATCAAACCGTCCTCTCTCCGTTCAAAGTAGCCGAGAAAATAGATGAGCAACCCTCATCTTGACCCGCGCGAAACGACAGTCAAAGTAGCCGAGAAAATAGTTGAGCGACCCTCACCTTGACCCGCGCGAAAACGGCAAAAAAGAGAGGAGCGGGGAGGTATTTCCATAGGCTTGTGGGCGATGATTGGACCTCCCAACAAGGCTGAGAAAATGGACTAGCAAGTCATAAAGAAGCAAAATACTCAAAGAAGAAAATCAAAAGAGGCCAAAGGCCCAAAATTGTGAAGGTTTTAACCGAGCAAAAGTGAAGCACTCAAAAAAAAGATCAAATCAAAAGCCAAAGGCAGAATCACTACAAAAAAGCAGTCCCTCGCCAAAGAAGAAAAATCAAAAAGGCTCAACTCACTGAAACCCGAATCGAATCACGTGCTAGAGAAAGCTACAAGAAAACCATATAGTGCGAGACAATCCCGAGGATGCCAGCCTGGACCTGAAAAGAGCTATCTCCCGAGACATCCAATATAATTTGCATCTCGGCACGGAGGTACAAGTATCAAATTACTCCTACGTATTTATACAGTTTAATTTAGTAACAAGTAGTAATGCATGAATTAGGAAAAGTCTAGTACCACAGTCTTATTTTCATATTTCGACCAACTTACTTAGTAACGCCCTTATAAAGCATTGTTCGGGACGAACAACTAAAAGTGGGGGGTAATCTGATGGACCATAATTGTATGAATCATAAACACAGTTAAACCCACCAAATTAGACTGTTTGTCTATCTAACTTCTACTTGTTAGTCCCGATATATTTCCACAGGGCATTTTAGAGATTAAAGTGAAAACACGCTAAGGAGAGGATTTTATGCTGAAAAGATATCAGGAGTCAATCCAAGGTCAAGATCAGACGCTGAACGAAGAAATCTCAAGATCCTGACGATGAATTACTCACATTAAATCCAACAGAGGAATAATCAAAGACAGCCCGGAGCGAAAGTGGACTGATAGTTTTGTGAAAAGACTATACAAAACTGTCAAAATTCATCCATGGACCAAGGTGACCGGTGGCTAAGGGTGAATGGATGAGTCATTGGGTGGCTCCTCCCCTCCTCCTCCTTGGGTGACCGGTGGCTTTGGCTTGGAGGTGGCCAAAGCCACCTCTCCTCCTCCATGGTGACCGGCTACCGGCGGCGCCTCCTCCCACCATAGGGTTGCGCCACTTGTCCTCCTCCTCCTCCACATGCTCCTCCTCCCTCCTCCTCCCTTGGATCAAAAGACACTTGCCACCATCTCCACCACCCATCTCCTCCCATTTTGGCTATATAAGGAGGAGCTCCTCCCCTCATTTTAATCATCCAAAAATTGTAAAAACACTTATCTCTCTAAGTTTGTTACTATGTAAGTTTGGTTCGGTTTTGAAATAATACTCCTGTTGGTTCTTGAGTATTATACTTTAGGGAATACTCCTGTTGGTTCTTGAGTATTCAGTAGGAAATTGGGAGTACTCCTGTTGGTTCTTGAGTACTCCACCCCTTTCCCTCTTACTGTTTTCAAAAACCCCCGAGTATTTAGCTATGGTATCCACCTCTATGGATATTCGTAGCTAAACTCTTTATTCGGTTTAGGGTTCACACCCTTGTGCCAACATCTTGAGATTTTTGCACTCAATATTGTTTTACGCTTCTCTAGTCTTGGAGATCGAGGTTGAGTAACACCTTTGTCGGGTTATTCAATCTTAGTCTTTGAAATCTAGTTAGAGTAACACCTTTGTCGGGTTATTCGAGCTAGAAAAAAGACTAGAAAGCAAAGGCTTTGTCAAACTTTTTGTGGAGTACCACCTTTGTCGAGGTATTTGGGTTGTCACCTTTGTCGGGACAACCACATAACAACTTGACAGGTTAAGGGTGTGGAGTACCACCTTTGTCGGGGTATTTGGGTTGTCACCTTTGTCGGGATAACCACACGTAGAAGTGTAAAGGAAATCTATTGAAGTCAATGATAGATGTGTCACAAGAAGAGTCCCAAAACTGAATGCTTTCCCCTGATTCAAAACACCATCTGCATTTTACTTTCTTAGTATAAACTGCTCACATACCGGAGGACTTGACAATCACGCATCACCCGCTGTAAGTCTTCTTTGTATTTTCAGTATTTACTTTTCTGTAATTTACTTTTCCGCACTAAAAACCAAAACCAACCAACCAATCACTTAGACGTTAGTATTAAAATCTCAATCAACCTAAAAAACGCTCCCTCGCTGTTCAATCCCCAACAGTATTCACTATCGTGACAAACCCGTAAAGAACACATATCCCCCTAATTCCCTTGGGTTTGACCCCTACTTACCACTAGCTACCCAGTAGTGAAGTCGCGAGTAGCGGACTTTATAAATATTATTTGTACATTTGCTCTGACGACAAGCATCTGTCAACACTCTACACTTAAAGTCAAAGCCACACAAAGTCACACTATCACGCCAAACAATGCATTAAAACATGAATAGACAACTAACAAACCGGTACCGCCCATGAGGGTCTTGTTTAATATCTTGAGAAGACTAGGAAAGCGCCCCATAGAATCACTCCTGAGAAGTACTTTACTAGGATTCCTTCTCATGGGGCCTTAGACATTTGAGGTGTCAATCCAACTTCAAATTCTATTTAAATTTTCGTCCGACAAGTCTACAATGGAATTATAATTGCAAGTTTGACCCCTTCATAAGTGTGATGCCCTTTAGAATTAAGGGATTACGGGAGCTCCTTTCAAATATTCTTGCAAAACAAGGTAGTAAGCTCCTAAAATTTTATCGAGACTTGGTGACAAAGAAGGGATCTTTGAAACTTGTCTCGAGTTTGATGGGCACACCCTCCTTGAATTTTTCGATAATGCCCTTGGGTGCCCAATCCTCAAACTCCCCATTCATACTTGTATTTTTTTGTATGCAATGTTGCTCTATAGTCACGTCCATAGAGACCTCTACTAAGTTTTCATACTCTTGGAATCCTTGTGGATCCATATGCTCTTGTTCTAATTATCCCCAGTACGAGATACAAGCTCACCCACCATTAGTGAGGTTGAAAGTGTCTAAAGAGTGTAGTCTTTTATACTTGAATCATCTTCATCTAACTCTTTGATAGCTTGACTCGGCTTTTCATAAGAGCGACTTGACAATTCTTCATCACTTAATTCAAATACTTCATCTAACTCTTCTTCTACATCAATGTTCCCATTCTAAGTATCTTGTTGCACTAATATGCTTTCCAACACTTGGTTTTGGGCAACAAGTTTATCTATGCATCGCTTCAAAGCTTGAAGATCTTGAGTAGCCTTGGCTTGGGAGGTCTCTTGATTAGCTAGGAGGATGGCTACAGTTTCCATGATGGAAAGTTCACCGTTAGGTGACTGTAGGAGTGTTCTACAAATAAGCATTGTCTATCATCCCAATTAAAAGTGTTGGAATGTGTTAGATAGCAATACTCTTCCCAATAGGTATTTGGTTGCTCCTCGTCTCGATCATATGTTACATTATACATGACTTGTTGTTTATATGAATCCATCCTCGTTAAACAAGATGAACTTAAGTGATAAGTTGATTTCTCACTCTATTATTTGGTTCACTCTTAATAGATTGTAGTTTGTTTTTTGATATTTTTGGTGTAATTTAATCATCTTTTTGGCTTTTTAGGTCATTATATTCACCGCATCTAGTTTGGAGCCTTAACATTCCAAAGTTTGAAGAACCATTTAAGAAGCTACCAAAAATGGAAGAGGGTCTGAAGTAGCTTGCCCGGCTCAAATGGGTCAAGGAAGCCCTTGCCCCAGTCACCACCTGACTCGCCTGAGTGATGCTGGCTTAACCAAACAATTTATATAACTCATGACACTTGGCGGAGTGCAGTCTATAACTACTAATTTCTCAAAAAATTCTGACGCTAGGAAAATGACGAAGAACAGACGGAATTTTTCTAGAAAACAAAGAATTTCTGTCACTTTTCCATCACCGATGACAATGACGGCCTTTTTCCTTGCGCAAACCAGTTTCCGTCTTTAGTTTCCGTCAATGTTAAATCAACATTCTGTCTCAATTCCGATAACAAAAATTCCGTCGCAAGTCTGGCATGTATCCGACGAGATTAGCCATCAAATTATCGTCTAAATTTTGTAATAGTGGTCTTCAGCCATTTTTCGGAAAATT
The DNA here is from genome assembly GCA_033675215.1 of Rhodiola kirilowii. Lineage (NCBI taxonomy): Eukaryota > Viridiplantae > Streptophyta > Magnoliopsida > Saxifragales > Crassulaceae > Rhodiola > Rhodiola kirilowii. The sequence continues at coordinate 28,835,933 of CM066194.1, read as the reverse complement.
TCAGTCTACAGAGACACCGTCAAAAATCCATCAATTTTACATGACTTGCAGTTCCGTCATTTGTCCGATAAACTTTCGGGACAAAATATTATCAGCACTATTTCATGTAATTTCCGTCATCTTCATTTCCGTTGATATTACGAATATTTTCCGTCATTATTTGTTTCCTTCAATTTTCCATCGTAAATTCGGCAATAAGTTTCCGTCGACATTCCGTTGATCTACCGTCATCACATTTTCCATCTCTATTCAAACAAATTTCTGCCAATAATATTTGCCGTCAACAGTTCAGCAATGTTTCGTAGATAATATTTTCCAGCTATCTTCCGTCGTATTTACGTCATCAACTTTTCCGTTGATATTCCCACAAAATTCCATCTAAAAGCTTCCCGTCACATTCCATCGATTTTTCGACAAAATTACGTTATGTTTTATCTACTTTTTTTTTAAATTGAATGTTTATAAAATATTAATTTGGGCAATGACAGTTTCCGTCGAAATTCCGTTGATCTCCCGTCATCACATTTTCCGTCTCTATTCAAACAAATTTCCGTCAACAATATTTTTTGTCAATAGTCCAGCAATGTTCCGTTGATAATATTTTCCAACTATATTCCGTCGATAATATTTTCCACCTATATTCCGTTGTAATTACATCAGCAACTTTTCTGTTGATATTCCCACAAAATTCTGGCTAACAGCTTCCCATCACATTCCGTCGATATTCCCACAAAATTAGTTATATTTATATACTTTTTTTTTCAAATCGAATGTTTATAAAATATTAATTTGGGCCATTTATAATATTAATTGCATGATGATGTCCCCGGTTGTCTTCATTCGATCTCTGACTAGGCGGACCACGATTGTTTCCATTGGGGCTTTGACTTGGAGGTGGAGGGATTCCAGAAGTTAACATCCTCATCATATCAGCCTGCATTTGCATCATTTGCATCAATCAGTCTATGCTTTCCTTCATGTTTCTGATCTCAGCCTTTTGTCGGGACTGGGAGCTATAAACCTTGTCCATGCGCTCTAAATGCGGCCTCATCTCCTGATACAACCACTCGTCCAATGGTGGAGGCCTCGATCTCTGTGAGCTCGCGCATGACTGGCTGCGTGTCGAGGAGAACTTGTCCGAGAACAATGTCACCGCAAGCCCATACAGATACGGTATCACAGACCTCGGGTTAACCCCCATGACAGTCGCAGAGGCCTCTACCATCTCCTCTTCTGGTACCCTTTCCTTTCCATTGTAATTCTTTAGGACTGAAGCTTCAGCATCCGCGAGCTGTTTCTGCACATTTTCCAAATAACATTAAATGTTTAGTCAGCAAAGGAAACCAAAATTTGTTTATATGAAAAAAAAACAAATTTATTAACAAATTAAATGTGACTACAACTTAAATTTATTAAGAAATTAGTGTAATAAGAAAATATAATTGCTTATAACATACCCTTTTGTTCTCCGCATCGGCCGTCAAATACGTCCCATCCTTCTGCTTGAATTTCCTGTCAAACATATCAGTGGGCAACACTTGTCTTTTAGATAAATGTGTTATTCTAAATGATATTAATAATTGAATTATTTGTAAATAATGTATTACCATCTTCTCCTTGAGATAGTGTGCTGGTCTCGACCCAAAGGCGTGCAATGCTGGCCCGTTTCTGGAATGCTGGGTCAAGTAAGTTTGCTTGTTCTTTTCATTACGGTCTTTGAATGTTGGATCCGTGTCAAATTGAGCTTTTCCTGCAACTTTTGGATCATTCGTCAACCATTTCGGGCCTTTAGTCTTCCCGGTTCGCATACCTTTTCAGGCATCTTAGAGAATCTTAGCCGCCTTCTTCCTGAAGTTGGCCTCAATTTGGTCGTTGTGGATCAGATCCCATCGGTACAAGCTCTGCATGTAGATTACATATTTGTGTTACGAACAATTTAATGGAAACCTAAAACTATTGAATCTAAAACATACTTGCATGATGAAAACTTTAACGAAAAAGTTCATGGTAATACAGATTTAATACATTTTACCTTTAAGTTTAGAAACCACTTCACCGGCGCTTCTGGATCACACGTCCCGATGGCCGTCCAACCAACCTTACAACCAGGCCCAATACATTGCAGCCCAATTTTTTTAACAGCTGAAGGTGTGTCAAAGCCGAAAAAAGACAAGTTGGACATTTACAATATGGTTAGTAAAACAAGCTACACAAACTCTGGCATCGATCCCAACGGTGCATCCCCATCTGGAACGATCCAAGGCCGATCATCCTACGGCATCGAAGTCAACGGTGTCTCCTTATCAACTCCACCACCAGCCGAAGTCCCTCCTCTAACAAACTGTGCCCGAGGTGTGTCATCATCATCGCCATCATCTGCCGAACTCCCTTCGGTTCCCTCCTCACCCTGCCTGTTGCCCTAAGACTCCTCCATGAATGACTTGTAATTGAAATTCAGCAGTTCGTCGATCGTGTATTCATTAACATGTGGTAAGGTTCCGTCCTCATCCATCGGAACAACGATCGGCTCCTGTACAGGCATAGAAGGCATGTACACTTCCGGGGTTGGACGTCTGTTCCCGGTTGACGATGGTGGACGTTGCATATCCTGGCTCTATTGTCACGATTGGCGCATGTCAGTTAGCCTCATTTGTGATGAACTCCCAGAACCTCTACCAGTGCCGGTATTCCTCTTACTGGCTACATTACGCTTTAGTGGTGCCATATAACCTGACAAAAATTGTAATGTAATTAGTAAACCTAAATATATGTTACATATAAGTCGAACATGATGTTCCCACGTATGGCATGGCTTTGGCAAAACATCTTTAGAGAGATCAAGCATAAGGTCAAGACGTGTCCAACCGAAGCTTGGAACTCAAGTGCTGCGTGAAACAGAGGCACGGAAGTTTCCTAATCCAGAAGTTTCTAAAGATCGAAGATACAATCGGTTGGAGTCAGCTAACAAGAAAATAGAAGATCAGATATTCAAAAGAATATCTACATATCAGTTACAGGTCGGTTAAGGATACTCGACCTGCCTTGGCATGGAAGAAATTGCTAAAGATTGGATAAAAGATATCTAGCAAATATTTAGGAATATCTCCTAAATTATTTGACAGATTATCTAGGACTGATTCGGGAACTTCCGCAGCATATAAATAGAGTGCTAGGGTGTCCAAATCAACCATCGCTTTTGGAGAAATAAAACACGAGTGATCTTGAGTAGAGGAGGAGGAGGAGCGACGGCCGACTAATCATTCCACACCAGAATATCTACGGTGAAGAGGCAGCCTATTAAGTGTGATAATTAGACTATTCGTACTGGAACAAACCGCTGCACACACATTGCTACTGATCGCATTCAGGAGAAGGCGTCCAAGCTTCGAGAGAAGTTTGAGTTAGTTTGAAGGGAGTCTCGAAATCAGGGGAGCCGAGATCGCAAATCTGAGTGAAGGAGTGATAGAGGCTAGGCGTTTACGTTCGGGAGATTGTAAAAGTAAGACCACCTGTAGCTCTATACTTTTCAATCAAGATTTACTACCCTTTAGGGTGTGTGAAGCCCCAGAGTAGGATGTTGTCAAACTGGGTATTACTTCATGTGTGCCTGCATTATTCTGTTCAGCATTCTATTGGATTAGTGTTCCAGCTTAGTTCGAACACCATCTAGATCTCATATTGGACAAGACAATACTATTTCAATTAGTATCAGAGCAGACACTCAACATACAGAGTGTGATCCGGATTCCATTTAAGATAAGTTTGATGGCAGGGCAGAGCACCAACCGACCCACATTGCTTGAAGGGCGGAACTACGGCTATTGGAAGTCCAAGATGAAGGCCTTCCTAAAATCCCTGGATGATAAGGTCTGTCGAGCTGTTCTGGTTGCTGGGACCTAGCCCCTGATGGCCAATATTGAAGGAATAATGGTGATTAAACCCGAAGCACTATGGACTGACGCAGATGAAAAAGCGTCTATTGGGAATGCAAAGGCCATGAATGCAATTTCTCTAGAGTGGACGAGAATGTGTTCAATCTTATAGCTAATTGTGAAATTGCTAAGGAAGCATGGGACATTCTCATGACAGCCTATGACAGGACAGACAAAGTTAGAAACTCTCGAATGCAAATGGTGACTATTAAATTCAAGGATCTGAAGATGAAGGAAGAAGACACCATTGCTGACTTCAATAGAAGAGTTCTTGATCTGTCCAACGAGGCTGCTGCACTGGGGAAACCCATAGAATGCTTAGCAAGGTCCTGATATCGCTCCCTCCGAGGTTTGCCATGAAGGTAGCTACAATTGAAGAAATGCAGGATATTTCAAAACTTAAGCTGGAAGACCTCATGGGATCGCTGAAAACTTACGAGATGAATCAACTGCACGATGGTCAACCAAGAGGAGGCAAGGGAATTGTTCTGAAAGCTGAAGTGTTTGAGGAAAAGTATGAGTCCGTCTGCTCGATTGAACAGCTGGGAATGATGGCAAAGAACTTCGGCAGAATGGTGAGACAGATCAACAGACGTGGTTCTCAGCTAGGGCAATCATCATCTACCAACTTTCGAAACTGGAAGAGAGGTAAAGCAAAGACCAGTGATAACAGGGAGGAGCACTACAGTGACAAAGGCAAAGAAATCAAGTGTCGAGAATATAGAGGATATGGCCACATACAAGCTGAATGCTCTAACACTCTGAAGAAGGAGGGGCTAGCTGCTAACCTGAGTGACAGTGAGTCTAACGATGAGGACAAGGATGATGAAACGAATAACTTTGTTGCATTCGTCGTCACAATTGAAGAGTGCAGTGAATCAAGTGAAAGCAAGTACTCCAACCCTATGTCCGAACAGCCAGTTGACGACACCTCAGATAGTGATGATGAGGAACTTACTAAGGAGACTTTGGCTGAAACATACAAAGAATTATATGAGAAGTCGCTGATGGTGATTGATCTGAACAAGAAACTTACATAAACAGTGGCCAGCTTGACTGAACAAAAGGACAAGATATGGTAGGAGGTGGAAGTTCTGGTTACTCAGAAGGTGGAACTCCAAGAAGAAGTCACCTCTCTAAAGAATCAAATGATCAAAATGAATCAGGAAAGATACACCCCAAGTGGAACTCCTAGGCACTGTGTCGTTCCTGAAAATTGAGATGGAGAAAAACCAATAGATACACCCCAGAGGCATGGTGGAGATGAGAAAGAAAAATACACACCTCAGTCATAAAAGAGGTTCATCTCTTGAACAAAGTGGAAGCACTAGAACTTCAGATGGAAATGGAGAGAAGAAGCCATGCGACCACTATAAACGAACTTGGTGAATGTAAGAGATCAGTAAGGATGTTGAACTCTGGTTCAAAAGATCTGGATGCCATAATCAAGTCTCAAAGAGTAGAAGATGGTCACAGAGGCATCGGCTTCACTGGTGAAGGCAGTTCGAGAAAGACAAAATTTACAAAAGTCTGAATTGGCAGGGGCTCAGAAGACTGGACAAAATATGGCCCTGAACCTTGAGAAGACTCCAGGTAATAGGAGGAAGACCTTGACTTACCTAGTCAGATCTGTGTCAGAATGGAGAAGAGACACTTGTACATGCTGGTACTGCTACTAGATGGGGCACATCAAACCGAAGTGTCGACTATTTATAGCTGAGCAAAAAGCTATGGAGTCCAGAGTAAACCCTTGGATTCATCAAGTCTGGAGACCAAAGATCAGGGAGGATGTCTGCATGGTCACCTTCATCTCGTCTAGTCACTTGAAGAAAGACCGCAAGTATTTCGACAGTGGATGCTCAGCACATATGACGGGTAACTCTAAGTATCTTATACATATTAGACCTGTTAAGAAACGTCAGTTTGTTACGTTTGGAGATGGAGGAAAGGGGCAGGTGATCGGCTGTGGGACATTGAAGATTCTGGATCTACTTGCGCTCGAGAATGTTCTCCTGGTTGACGGATTGAAAGTAAACCTGATTAGCATTAGTCAACTATGTGATGGAGGTTACCATGTCTAATTCACTCATGATTCATGCCAAGTACTGGACAAGAAGGGAGGTACACTGATGGAAGGAAACAGATCAACAAACAACTATTATCTTTTAGGTACTGATGGAACAGCTGCTGCATCTACCTGCTTGATGAGCCAGACTGATGAGATGGAGTTATGGCACAGGCGATTGGGGCATCTGAACCTCAAAACACTGAAGAGAATATCTACAGCAGGACTCATTCGAGGAATCCCACAGTTAAAGGAGACCAGGACGTCATGTGTGGCGAATGCCAGATTGGAAAACATACAAAGGCATCACACTCGAAGACCTCTCAGATCAGCTACAGCAGACCTCTAGAATTGGTACATATGGACTTGATGGGACCAATGCTAGTTGAAAGCTACAGAGGCAAGAAGTATGTCCTGGTGTGTGTGGATGACTACACCAGATTCACCTGGACCAGATTTCTCCATGACAAGTTTGAAGCGGCACGACAGTTCATTGAACTCGCAACCCTTCTTCAGAGAAAAAGGAAGGACAAAGGAGAAAACCTGGTGGCCATTAGAAGTGATCACAGTAAGGAGTTTGAGAACAGCACCCTGACCAACTACTGTGCTGAACATGGAGTTGCTCACCAGTTTGCATCTCCCATCACTCCACAATAGAATGGTGTGGTGGAACGCAAGAATTGCACAATCCAAGAGATGGCCCGAGTTATGCTCCATGCCAAGAAGGTTCCTCTCAAGTTCTGGTCTGAAGCGATGAATACAGCATGTCACATCATCAACCGAGTAATAGTGTGCACTGGCACGGAGATGACCTGATATGAGCTATGGAAAGGAAAGAAACCCATTGTGAAATACTTCCACATCTTCGGTAGCGTGTGTTTCATCCTGAACGATAGAGAGTACAGACAGAAACTCGACTCGAAGAGTGATGAGGAATCTTCCTTGGATACTCTCTTGATAGTCGGGCGTACCGTGTGTTCAACAAACGTACATGGTCTGTCATGGAATCGATTAATGTTAAGGTAAAAGATGAAGTTATCGAGAGACCTGTACCAGACGATGATGACGGTAGTGGTGGAACAGTGTCTGCAACAACCTCTCCGTCTCCACCTACTGAAGATGGCAGTCCGGGGGGAGTACCAGTTGAGGACAATAATTCCTCGGACTCTACCTCTGACGAGGATGCAGTCACCAGTACACCCACGGGAACACGAGACAATGTATCAGCTCTACATCCATCTGGATGGATTTCCAAGAATCATCCAATTACTGAAGTTATTGGTGAACCGTCTGAAGGAATGAAGACTCAAGGCAAGGAGATCAATTATCGGGAGTTGGCTGCAAGCTCGTGCTTTCTGTCCACTATAGAACCAAAGAATGTCAAGGAAGCGCTGCTTGATGACTACTGGGTTATGGCGATGCAAGAAGAGCTGGAAAAGTTTACCAGGAATGATGTGTGGGACTTGGTTCAGTGACCTAAAGATGTGAATGTCATCGGAACTAAATGGATATTCAAGAACAAATTATATGAGAAGGGCAACATCATGAGAAACAAGGCCAGACTGGTTGCACAAGGAAAACTCATATAGAGGGCATTGACTTCGATGACGCATTTGCCCTCGTTGCACGTCTTGAAGTCATTCGCTTACTCCTTGCACTGGCCTATCATCTGAATTTCTGCCTGTTCCAGATAGACGTGAAGAGTGCGTTTCTGAATGACTTTCAGAATGAAAAAGTATATGTTGCTCAACCCAAGGGATTCGAAGACCCACATCATCCGATTCAGGTGTATCGTCTGAAGAAGGCCCTATATGGACTCAAACAAGCGCCCAGAGCTTGCTACGAGCATCTCACGATGTTCCTCGTTGACCATGTGATCAGTCGAGTTTTCGATTGATTAATGGTCATATTTCACTATAGCTTTGAGGTGTTTCCGACGATATTTCGATGTCATTTGACCTCTATCTCTACGTTTCAGGTAGAAAACAAGTCTCCCCCATGGTCATGGCCTAAATATCAAGATTAGTTGAAAAAATAGAAGTTTTGGCGTAAAATAGGGAGTTTCGGGGCAAAACAAGGCAGATTGAACTTTTCGACTTATTTTGCACGTCCAGGGCGCATACGGTGTCCGAATTGGTTGATATTTAGCTTGTTGGAAAGGTAACTGAAAGGTCTATAACTTTCTAGTTTACGCCAAGATGAAATTCGGACGTTAAGACGATGAAAAATCCCTGGGAAGTGTCAATCGACCGTCTGAAATTAGCCAGCCAACCGACTGGAATAAAACTTCAGAAGCTGTCCAGATTTTAAACAACCAGTCGACTGACTGGATCAAAAATGCAGAAACTTCAATTTCGGAGCTATAAATAGAAGGTGAGGTTTTTGACCTAAAGGTGGAGGTTTTTGGGGAGAAGAAGATTGGAAAAGAGGCTCATCCAAGGTCATCAATATTCAAAAGATCCAACTAAGGGGAAGAAGACAAGACTAAAGGGAGTTCAAGGATTGACAATCCTCCTTCGTCTACATATTTTCCATTCTTCTTATTGTGTGCTATAAACCCTACTCACACCATGTTGTCTTACATGATGTCTGAGTAGTGATCTTGTGTTTTGAGGGTCTTATGACTCTCCTCGGTACTATTTGATCACAATATACATTGATATTCATATGGATGATTGTTGATTTTATTTTCTCTTGTGTTATGAATGTTATGCACTCTAGGTGTTTGATGAAATGCCTAAGTGACAACTTGGACTAAAACTTGTACCTAGGACTTGGAAAACCTAGGGAATAGTTCTAGGATGGAGAAAATGATCTATATCTTGAATCATTTAAATGAACCTTAGGATATGGATGCTTGACTTGGATTGAATGTTTAATTCATTGGAGTTAGTCATTAAGCGAATCATCAAATAATCCCATCTAATGGTATCAAATTCATGTTATCTATGCTCTTAATTTATGACATGCCACGAAGTATTTGATAAAATGCCTAGTAACATGTTGAATCATTGAAACTAGACCTAAGGATCGGACGACCTTAGGGATAGTTTGGATAATAGAGAATGTGATCCTATCTAGTGTATTACAGAAAGTAAACACATGCATTTGTTGCTAACTAGTCCTTCATGCCTATTTCACTTATTACTTTAGGAAGACATTTCAAGGATAATAGTGCCATAGAGTGAATCAATATCCTCGAATGAGTGAGGTTCTAATTAATAGAGTTTGACTAGGATTAGATTCACATGAGAATTGGTCTATCTTAGTCTAAGCTTGGTTTTCTACAATACATGGGTAGGAAGTGAACTAGTGCGTATGTTCATTATATTTATCTCCCACCCATAGGACGATAATGCAATGGAATGAACCGATATCCTCGAATTGAGTGAGGTTCGAGCTAAGAAAGTTCTAAACTATTTGACTACTATGAAATGTTTGAATATTGTATGTGATCATTGGCAAATGCCAAGGAGGGGAGTAACCCCTCGAAACACCTCTTATCCATCTTTTATCTCTAATTACTCGCCACATAGGATTTAGAATATACACACACCTTTATACATTTTTGGTTTAGTATAGCCAAACGGAAACACGATCTTATATAGTGCATGTGCTTGGCTTGCTCCTTTGGGTTCGACCCGGTACTTTACCGGTCATTATAAATTGGTTTTCACCAATAGAGATTTCTATCGCAATTCATTTGCGTGTGAAAATCTACAGCGTTCAAAATGGCGCTGTTGCCGGGGAGCAACTAGTTAGCATATCCCTAGATTAGATTGTGTGGAAGTTCCAACTATTCTTGTGAATATTTTTCTTTTTCTTATACTTGTACATTCTTTTTCTACTCATATCCCCTACTAACTTCGTTTATCTTCTTTTGCGAGGATGGATCACTACAACCAATAAATCATGCACAATGGAGATTATTATGAAGAGGATCCACCAAATTTCCATTGTGAAGACTACTGGATGTACAACCACAACCAACAAGCCTTTTCTAATGGAGAATACTATCAAGAGGAGGAGCAACCATATTGGAATTTCCAAGAGCATGACTATCAAACTATTTATTATAATTTGAATGGGGATGACCAAGAAGAGGAGCAACCAAACGCCTATTGGGAAAACTCTTGGCATCCATCGCATACTTACACTCCAAATTGGGATGATGGCCAATTTTTCGAAAATGAAGACTCCTACCCTCAATACCCTCAACCTCCTCAACCCACAAGTGAGCCCTGCAATATAGAAGCCATGATTGCTAAACTCCTAGCTAACCAAGATGAGATGAGACAAGAATTGAAGGAAGCGAGGCAAGCCCACCAAGATATGCATGCTCACATCGATATGCTTCAAGCCAAGTTAGCACAACAAACAATTAAAGATGGAAACTTGGGTAAGGAAGAGGAGATTTCCGAAGAAGAAATCCTTGCATCTAATGCCTCAAGGCAAGAAGGGGATCAAGAATCGGAGGAGGAATTTTGGAGAGCCACCACCGAAGCTTATTATAAGACATGGGATGGTGAATCTTGTAACAAGGACAAGATGGAATGCAAAAGTGAAGCATCCTTCACTACTAGCACATCTCAAGATCATTTGGATGGGAACACATAAGAGCTCACCATTCCATCAACGCCTCGGCTCTCCGATGAGGAATTCTTTAATGATGATGCCTCTTACATAGAGGAAATACCTTTTGTTGATGAAGAAGAACTCCCTCCTCCCGGTTTAGAAGAGCCTAAATGTGAACCCAAACTTCTTGATGAGGATAAGATAGAGGAAGAGCTTAAGGAGCAAAAAGGACTCCAAGGGTATGAAGACTTTGTTGAGGTCTATATGGATCAAGTTAAAGAGCCTTCTCGTAAGCAAGAAGACACAAGTCTAGAGAGGGATATTGAGGAATGGGCACCCAAGGACATCATTGAAAAACTCAAAGAGGGGATGCCCATTGATGGACCAAAGTTATACGAGTCAGAAACACAGTAAAACCCCCTTATTTAGACTGTTTGTCTATCTAACTTCTACGTATTAGTCCCGATATATTTCCACAGGGCATTTTAGAGACTGAAGTGAAAACATGCTAAGGAGAGGATTTTAAGCTGAAAAGATAACAAGAGTCAATCCAAGGTCAAGATCATATGCCGACTGAAGAGATATCAAGGATCCTGACGTTGAATTGACCAGAACAAATTAATCAGAGGAATCAGGAGTGGAGTCAAGATAGCCCGGGGAAGAAACACATTGACAGTTTTGTGAAAAGACTGCACAAAACTGTACAAAATCACACATTTGGCAAAGATGACCGGCCACCATTCAAGGAGGTGGGCAAGGGAGGAGCTCCTCCCCCTTGGGTGACCGGCAACCGGCGGCGCCACCCTCCTCCACCAAAAGCCGCCGGCTCCTCCTCCTTGCGCCACTTGTCTCCTCCACAAGCTCCTCCTTCTCCTCCCTTGGATCAAAAGACATGTGCTTCCATCTCATCCATCCATTCCTCCTCACTTTGGCTATAAATACCAAGCCAAACCTCATTTGTAAAACACACCAATTCTCAATTTCACTTCTCTCTCTAGAAGTTGTAATACTTGTAACGTTGTAATCTTGCTTTGGAAATAAAGGATAGCTCCCTTGGCGCTTCAACGGTTGTAAGTATCTCTTAGTATTTATTTAATCAACTGTTGTCTTTAATTCCTTAGTATAATGTTTAGCGTGATGAATAGTAGCTAAACTAATAGTTCGGTAGACGGGGCGCACTTGTATTATAAAATGTTTTAGACTATTAACTTAGTGTCTCGAATTAGTAATCAACACTGATTCTATGTGCCATGTATAAAAGTTAGAATGTCTAAGGTATAGTAAACCATTTGGGAATGTGACCATAGGGGTCCAAATTCGTAAACTCTTCCTTAGATATTCGTGATCACACTCGGATAAATAAACCATTTAAAAACTGGGCCAAGGGGATTAAATGAATAAACTATTCGAAGAGGTCAACTATCAGAAAAACCATTTGAAAACTGGGCCAAAGGGATTGAATGGATGCACATAGGCTAATATAACCGGGAATGGAGTATTAGTCTAAATAGAATTAAGTGTTCTACGTCCTTGGAATAGGCTAGACAGTGTACGCAAATCGAGTGCTTGGAATGGCCTTGATACACCGTAGAATACTTAGACGATTCACTAAAGGTCAATGATAAACATGATATAATACAAGCCCCCTGAAACCGAACATTTCTTTTAATTATAAACTGTAATTTACTTTCCAGTATTAAAATCAACCAACCAACCAATCAATCAATCAAAATAGCTGGTAGCTTTAAAACCAACCAACCGACCTTAAACACGCTCTCCCGTTAAACACCCCCCCTCAAGAACATCTATTCCCCTGATTCCTTTGGGTTCGACCCCTACTTACCAAGTACTACCCAGTAGTATAGTCGCAAGTAGTGGACTACTATAAATTTATTTGTACAAATCGCTTCGACGACGAGCGGTCTGTCAAATTGGCGCCGTTGCCGGGGAATCAGCCATCGGATAGTTGTTCTTTCTCTCCCCTTTCTTTTTTCTTTCTTTTCTCTATGACAGCACCCATTACGCATGCATGGACAACACGATTTCTACCCCTGTTCGGAGGAACGGAAGGAGAAGACCCTGTACAGCACTGCCGAAACTTCCACCACGTCTGCCACCACATCAAACCTGAGAACGAAGTGTTAGAGGAATTTAAGCTGAAATGCTTCAAATTCTCTCTAACCGACTTCGCCACGATATGGTACTACACATCCACCGCTTGCAGTGCAGAACGTTTCGTAGACCTCTGCGATCCATTCCTGAAAGAATTCTCCCCACCATCTTTACGCCAAGAAACCCGTGAGAAGATCATGAGCCTTCAACAATCCCGGGATGAGACTTTGGACGAATACTGCATGAACTACGATGCCATCGTCTCAAGCTGCCCGCACCATGGATTTACGAAGAAAGTTCTTCTCCAAAAATTCCTTCGTGGGATGAGGGCTGAAGAGCTGGGAAGAGTTAACGAAGCTATGAAAAGGTCTGCAACAAACTTCACCGTTGCAGACATGTGGTACCTTATAATCGGCCTGGCCGCTGCCACAAGACGAGCACCCCAAGCCGACGAGGAAATGCAGACAGAAGAAGCTGACCCAGAGGCTAATGAAGGAGAAACCACCGAGCCGTAAGAAGAGACTCCCGAACCATCCGAGGAATCAGACATGGAAAGCACCGGAAGCAACAAAGTAGAAGTCCAGAACACTACCGACGAGCTGCCTATTCCATACCCGACTATCATTACCCAGGTAGCTGAGACTATCTACGATCAGTTCTTCATGAACCAACATAACGAGGCAGAACCAAGCCTCATGAGGCCTTCCCGACTTTTCCCCTTGATCAATGAGAAAGTCGCAGCGAACTATGCGATCCAAGAAGAGGCTGAAAAGCGGATGGGAAAAGGACCTATGCAGAGTAACCCCCCGATGGAGCATTGCTATGCCGCAACTGGACTAGGCAGTCCCAAATACAAAAACTTCAAAAGGCTAGTAGTGAAAAGCCCATCACCCCCTCCGGGGTATTGGAAGGAAAAAATCCCGAAACAAAGGAGTCCTGACCAAAACACAACATCCGGCAAGAAGTCAGGAAGAAACAACACAGGAAAGGTGGCAAAGTTTGACCTCAGCCACCCATGGGACCCAAACCAATGAACCACAAACGAGGTATCGTCGAGCCAACGACGTAAAACAAGTGCACTGGTCGGGAGTTAACCCGACACTATCTTACTTTTCCGCACTTTAATTTCTGTCATTTAAATTCAGTATTTAGTTTTAAGCTTGCATGACTTTTGAACTAAGGCACGCCTTCGTTCAAAAGTGGGGGGTGAGAACCACCTATGTACATAAATAACATGCAGCTGTTTTTTTTTCTTCTTTTTTAATTAGTACCTTTTTGAAAATATGAACTTAAGAATGTGAAAAAGATAAATCATAATTCATGCATTAACCTTGTGAAAATTCAACTGTTTAAAAACTTAGAATGTAACTTTTCAATTGTCCTTTGTGCTGAGATAACTAGGGATGTGGAGTTGATATAAACTGCCCTAGAAAGGCTTGGCAAGCAATCAAAGGATCAGATCAAACTATATGGTTTTCGAAGTCAGTGGAGGCTGCACTTCGGGTTTTCAGTGAATAATTGAAGTCAACTCCGCCAAGAAGCATCTATGCAAAGGCGAGGACGGGAATCAGACCGTCCTCTCTCTAGTCAAAATAGCCGAGAAAACAGATGAGCGACCCTCATCTTGACCCGCGCAAAACGACAAAGACGAGAGGAGCGGGGAGGTATTTCCATAGGCTTGCGGGCGATGATTGGACCTCCCAAAAAGGCTTGAGAAAATGGACTAGCAGTCACAAAAAGACGAAAAGCTCAATGAAGCAAATCAAAAGAGGCCAAAGGCCCAAAATTGTGAAGGTTTTAACCGAGCAAAAGTGAAACACTCAAAAAAGTCAAATCAAAGGCCAAAGGTCAATTCACTACAAAAGCAGTCCCTCGCCAAAAAAGAAGAAAATCAAAAAGGCTCAACTCACTGAAACCCGAATCGAATCATGTGCAAGAGAAAGCTACAAGAAAACCATATAGTAAGAAACGATCCCGAGGCTGCAACCCAGGAACCTGAACAGAGCTATCTCCCGAGACATCCAATATAATTTGCATCTCAGCACGGAGGTACAAGTATTAAGTTTCTTCTATTTATTTACGCAGTTCAATTTGGTAATAAGTCAGCAATGCATGAATTAGGATAGATCGAGTATCACAGTCTAATTTTCATATTCCAAAGCCAGACTTAGAACTTACGCCCTTTAATAGCATTGTTCGGGACGAACAACTAAAAGTGGGGGGTAATCTGATGGACCAAAGTTATACGAGTCAGAAACACAGTAAAACCCCCTTATTTAGACTGTTTGTCTATCTAACTTCTACGTATTAGTCCCGATATATTTCCACAGGGCATTTTAGAGACTGAAGTGAAAACATGCTAAGGAGAGGATTTTAAGCTGAAAAGATAACAAGAGTCAATCCAAGGTCAAGATCATATGCCGACTGAAGAGATATCAAGGATCCTGACGTTGAATTGACCAGAACAAATTAATCAGAGGAATCAGG
Organism: Rhodiola kirilowii; assembly: GCA_033675215.1. Classification (NCBI taxonomy): domain Eukaryota; kingdom Viridiplantae; phylum Streptophyta; class Magnoliopsida; order Saxifragales; family Crassulaceae; genus Rhodiola; species Rhodiola kirilowii. The sequence continues at coordinate 28,820,762 of CM066194.1, read as the reverse complement.
AGTGGAGTCAAGACAGCCCAGGGAAGAAACACATTGACAGTTTTGTGAAAAGACTGCACAAAACTGTACAAAATCACACATTTGGCAAAGATGACCGGCCACCATTCAAGGAGGTGGGCAAGGGAGGAGCTCCTCCCCCTTGGGTGACCGGCAACCGGCGGCGCCACCCTCCTCCACCAAAAGCCGCCGGCTCCTCCTCCTTGCGCCACTTGTCTCCTCCACAAGCTCCTCCTTCTCCTCCCTTGGATCAAAAGACATGTGCTTCCATCTCATCCATCCATTCCTCCTCACTTTGGCTATAAATACCAAGCCAAACCTCATTTGTAAAACACACCAATTCTCAATTTCACTTCTCTCTCTAGAAGTTGTAATACTTGTAACGTTGTAATCTTGCTTTGGAAATAAAGGATAGCTCCCTTGGCGTTTCAACGGTTGTAAGTATCTCTTAGTATTTATTTAATCAACTGTTGTCTTTAATTCCTTAGTATAATGTTTAGCGCGATGAATAGTAGCTAAACTAATAGTTCGGTAGACGGGGTGCACTTGTATTATAAAATGTTTTAGACTATTAACTTAGTGTCTCGAATTAGTAATCAACACTGATTCTATGTGCCATGTATAAAAGTTAGAATGTCTAAGGTATAGTAAACCATTTGGGAATGTGACCATAGGGGTCCAAATTCGTAAACTCTTCCTTAGATATTCGTGATCACACTCGGATAAATAAACCATTTAAAAACTGGGCCAAGGGGATTAAATGAATAAACTATTCGAAGAGGTCAACTATCAGAAAAACCATTTGAAAACTGGGCCAAAGGGATTGAATGGATGCACATAGGCTAATATAACCGGGAATGGAGTATTAGTCTAAATAGAATTAAGTGTTCTACGTCCTTGGAATAGGCTAGACAGTGTACGCAAATCGAGTGCTTGGAATGGCCTTGATACACCGTAGAATACTTAGACGATTCACTAAAGGTCAATGATAAACATGATATAATACAAGCCCCCTGAAACCGAACATTTCTTTTAATTATAAACTGTAATTTACTTTCCAGTATTAAAATCAACCAACCAACCAATCAATCAATCAAAATAGCTGGTAGCTTTAAAACCAACCAACCGACCTTAAACACGCTCTCCCGTTAAACAACCCCCCTCAAGAACATCTATTCCCCTGATTCCTTTGGGTTCGACCCCTACTTACCAAGTACTACCCAGTAGTATAGTCGCAAGTAGTGGACTACTATAAATTTATTTGTACAAATCGCTTCGACGACGAGCGGTCTGTCACCCATCATTCTTGAGACAAAGTATGAAGACCATTTCTTCACTACGACGTCTCGAGACAAGTTTTGGAGCTTCTTGCCATATTTTCAAAGATCATTTGAAAAAGCTCCCATGGCCACTTAATTTTTAAGGGATCTTCATATTTGAAGGGGTCATACTCCAAAAGGAAAGTCCATTGTAGACTTGATGGGAGGAAATTCAAATGGGATTTGAAGGTGGATTGACACGACCAAATCCAAGGCCCCGTGAGAAGGGATCCTATCAAAGTACTTCTCAACGAGTGATTCTATAGGGTGCTTTGCTACGTCTTTGCCAAGACGGGAAAAAACTGGCCTTTACGGGTGGTAACCCGGTTTGTTAGTTGTTCATTCTTGTACTTTTTGTTTAAGTGTTTGGCATGATTTTGAGTGGCTTAGGCTCTAAATATGGAATGTGAAATGTGTGATTAGTGGGTCAAATTTTAAGTGTGGAGTGAGGTCTACTCAATCTAATTCCACTTCACATTGCCAAGCCCCTCCACTTTGCCTTGATTTCTCAATGTATGATGATGTCGCCCCTTAGTGTTCATTTGCCTTCTTTTAGTTTACTAGATGAGGACTATCTTGTTATACCACGCTATGAGTCTAGTTTCACATTTGGAGCACTTAGGAACCCTTGTGCATATTTTGGGGGGTGTGGGTAAACTTTCCTTGTTTGAACTCTGTGAATCTTATGCCATGATGTTATTATGCAACTAGTGAAGCTTTCTTGCTCATACATGAGTTGTATTACCTTGTATGCCACTCGTTACTTTTTAACCTCTCATGTCTTCTTGTCATCAAGGAAGTTATTTGCATCATGAACAATCAAGCTTAGCACAATAGCGTCTTTTCTATTGGTGGGGCACATCTACAAACGAAGGGAGTTCCTATGCGCCTTATTCTCATTCTCTTTATTGTTTGCGCTTAGGAACTAAGTTATGTTTTAAGTGTGGATGGGGTAGTCGCATAGTTCACTCATATTATGCCATGCTTATCATTTTAGAATGGACACTTGCATTCATGTATTCTATCCCTAACATGAGAGTGTTTTTAACCACATAGGCTTGTGACTATCAACTCTAAATCCCTATAAATCACATCTAGCCTATTTGTCACATTTATTGGATCTTGAACTTAGAACCGACCTAGTCCCTTGAATGTGCATTTTTGTGAATCATTATCATTGTTATCCCTTGTCTATCAAATTTTCTAAGTATTTTCGTTGAAATACCTTGGATTAAGTTTTAGCAAGCACATTTAAAAATTTTAACGAAAAACTTAGACCTTTTGAATGATCCTTAGTGACTTGAGTGCTTCTAACTTAGTGCCTTTCTTATGATCGTTTCCCGCACATTCCATACATTCCTTGAACTTATTGGCAAGTTTTAAGTGTGGAGTCAAAAACAAAAGAGGGCGAAAAATAGGCCCCAACAAAAAATGCTTCATTTTCATGGGCAAAAAAGGGCAAAACCCCGACCAAACTTTCTCAAAGGCCACGAGAAGTTTTGCTCTTAAACATACAAATGTCGGGGGTTAGGAAGAAAAGTTCCCCCTCGAAAGCATTTGTAGTCGAAAGGCTATTGGAAAAAGAAAATAAGAAACACTTAAAACTTGACATTATGTTCGTCCATCATGCCACACTTGCGCGGTATTCATCATTTGCATTGTGTGCTAGTTAGATTAACTCTTGGACGATCCTTGTGGTTGCACGGGAGCTATCATTTGGTCTATGCTTGTTTATTAAGAACTCTAGTGTCGAACTCTTCTTTCCTTATGGATTACGGCTTAAGCGCCTAAAACTTGGGAATGAGTTCCATGTCGCAAACCCATGGACTAGCCCTAGCTAGCATAGGTGAGCGATCGACACTTCTTTTGTGCAAACTAAACTATAACTCCATTGTATTACCTCTTGAAAATGAGTAGACCTTTGGATGAGACTTTTGATAGCCCTAGTATTGATGATCTCGAATGCATAACCTCATGGGTACTCAAGTGTTTCAAAAGTTCTTTTGATGATAATGTGATGGTAGTCCTAGCTTGGGGTGAGGGCTATGTTTTGAGAAATCCTCGCCTTGGTTGAGCACTCTTGAATTCATTCTCATGGGATTGGTGCATATGGAATTTGTGAGTATTCCCTTTTCTAGAAAACTCTCACGAGACTATAACTCGTCCACTAGGGTAGCCTAGGGATTTAAGGCTTAATGCATATGCTAAATGCATTCGTAACGCCTACGAAAAGGAGCTAGTTAGATTGTACATACTTGTCATTTTTTTAATAAAGTTGATTTATTCAAACGGTTAAAAGTGGCACATTGCCACCAAACAAGGAGGACACACAACTAGCTCAAACTAGACAAACAACCAACCAGGCCCTGGAAAAAGAAACCCAAAACAAACCACTAGACAACGTCTCAAAAACCAAAAGCCCTGCTAAAAAAACACATGCACCTAAACAAAAAACACCAGAAGCTTTACAAACTATAACCTATGGATTCTATCCATTTTCTATCAACTAAGTTAATTTTTGTAATGTCAAGAGCGCCTATTTTCATCTTGAGATACCATATAATTCTCTTCATAGCTGGGTATGGATGGAACCTCCCCTCTAAAGATATTAGAATTCCTGGCTCTCCAAACTTCGTAAGCCGACATAGATATAGCAGCTGCCAGCATTCTTGTTCTCAATGCATTAGAATTCAGACTTTTGAACCAAGGAATCAGAAGGTGCCACTTAGTAGGGATCCCGCGCATCTTAAGGAAGCCTGCAAATATCTGTATAACTTGCTTGGCAAATTGACAGTCAAAGAATAGATGGTGTCTAGACTCTTGGGAACTTCTGCATAACACACAAGAACCTTCCACCATATAGCCCATGTCTCGCATCCTGTCCCTGGTGTAGTTTATTCTTTGCAACTAGCCACGAGTGAAAGGCGCTTCTAGGGGAGTTGAATCCGTTCCACACTAGTTTATACCACTCCATCTTTTCTGAATGCGCCACCAGAGTATCATAAGTGTCTCTAACCGTAAAACCATCACCTGAACCCTGAAATACATTTAGTACTCAGCAGCTTACAATCTTCAAGTTTTTTGATAATCCAAGTTGTCTTACTAGCATTCTCGGCTTCCCACCAATCCTTACCTTTAGTCCAGTAGGTTCTGGTTCAAGCTCTCCACACACTATCTGCATCCTTACTCATCTCCCAAAGTTGATTAAGCCTCAAAGCTTCATTCATAACAGAGAGATCCTTGATACCCAGACCTCCCTCGGCTTTCTCCTTGCACACCTCTTTCCAGCTCACAAGAAAATCACCCTTACCTGTAGCATTCCCTTTCCACAGAAATCTAGCACAAATAGAGCAAATTGTATGCAAGACTTTCCTAGGAAGGATGCACATCATGGTCCAGAAATAAACCACAGATTGAAGGACTGATTGTATAAGTAATATCCTTCCAGCTTTAGAAAGATATCTGTTTCTCCAAGAATGAGTTCTGTTTGTAATTCTATCTATCTAACAACTACAGTCTTGTGAGTTGATGGCTTTCGAGTTCAGAGGGATGCCTAGGTACCTCACAGGGAGCTTCGCTACAGCTATACCAAGGACTTGCTCCACCCACACTTTCTTGGTATGATGTTTGCTTGAGTGGCATGTATTTGGCAAAACGGCGTTAGACAGTTCGATCAGGAGTTCAAGGGGAGTTCGTACATATCCTGGCACTCATGTACATCGTGGAACAGACGCAAGGATATTTCCCGGAAGGATTTCGACAACAAAGATCTCGTCGATTTGAAGTCGGCCAGCGACTTATTCGATCATCAGATATTCGAATGAATATCTACATTGAAGGCGGCATGGCTAACTTGGGCAAGAAGTCTTCGAATATTCTTCCAACCGATTTGAGAAAGATATACATCGAATATTTATGAATATTTCCTAAATATTTGATGGGATTATCTTGAGCTGGTTTGGATATCGTCCGAGCATATAAATACAATGCTAGGGCGTCCATAATCAGCATCGCTTTCAATATCAAACATACACGAGTATACCCTATCGATTGGAGAAGAAGAAAGCGACGACCGGTTGTGTTTCTCCACTGGAAACTCATCAGTGCAAGAGCAGTCTAATCAAGTGCAACTCACACTACCTGGAAGCGATCCAACTGCCGCACACAACAAAGGACAACACGCTTTTGAGAAAAAGTGACCAAGCTTCAAGAGAAGGTCGAGGACGTTCGGACTGGAGGTTCGAACAAAGGGGATCGAGGCAAACTGTTGTTAACCTTGGTTGCAAATCTGAGAGACGCAGTGTTAGAGGCTAGGTAATTACAAGGTGTAAGCGTAAGTCCACGTGTAAGCTCTAAACTCGTAATAAAGATTTACTATCCCTTCTAGGGTGTGGGAAACCCCCCAGAGTAGGCATAGCCGAACTGGGTTATCATTCTGTGCGTCCCTCTACTTTTGTTCTGTTGACTGAACTGCTGTGAAAGGAGTTCAAGGTCTATCTCAACTGTACCTTGAACATAAGCTTGAACAAGGGATAGAATTTCAATTGGTATGAGAGCAAACACTCGACACACTGAGTGGGATCCTGAACTGTTCAAGATGACTCTGAAGGAAGGACAAAGCATCACCACACCTCCGCTACTTGAAGGCTCAAATTATGCCACCTGGAACCCGTGATGAGGCATTTTCTAAAATCTCTAGACGAAAGGGCTTGGAAGGCTGTCCTGAAAGGTTGGACAGAACCCATGATGAACAATCTCACTGGAGAACCGGTTCCGAAACTTGAAGCTCTGTGGACAGAAGAGGAGGACAAAGCTTCCATGGGAAACTCAAAGGCTATGAATGCGATCTTCTCTGCAGTAGATGAAAACGTCATGAAGCTAATCATCAACTGTGAAGTTGCTGAGGAAGCGTGGGATATTCTCCAAACAGCTTTTGAAGGCACAGACAAAGTTTGAAACTCTAGCATGCAGGTTGTCACAACCAGGTTCGAAGAGATGAAAATGAAGGAAAGTGAAACCATCACTGAGTACAACACCAGAGTTCTAGAACTGGCTAATGAAGCTTCGGCTCTTGGGAAACCCATTGATGAAGAAAGATTGGCCAGTAAAGTCTTAAGATCACTCCCTCCGAGATTTTCCATGAAAGTCACGGCCATTGAGGAAATGAACGACATCTCAAAACTAAAGCTGGGCGAGCTAATGGGGTCTCTCAGAACCTACGAGATCAATCATGATTTCCAACCCGGAGAGGTGAAGGGTCGCCCTAAAGGCAGACATGTCAGAAGACAAACTGGACGCTGGCTGCACCACTGAGCAACAGGCTATGATGGCTCAGAACTTTGGCAGAATGGTGCGGAAAATCAACAGACGTGGTCCAGAGCAAGGTCAGCCTTCATCAACTAGCTTCCGAAACTAGAAAACTGGCAGGTCAAGGTCCAGAGATATGAGACAAGACCCCTCTGATAAAGGAAAAGAAGAAATTCAGTGCCATGAATGCAGGGGTTTCGGTCATATTGCTTCACAATGTGCAAATACTCTCATGAAGAAGAAGGCAATGGTCGCTAGCTTCAGCGATAGTGAGACAGATGAAGAAAAAGGAGGAGGTGAAACCACTAATTTTGTGGCTTTCGTTACAACTCTAAGAGAATGCAGCACTACCAGTGAAGGAGTACCATCTCAGTTGGAACTCCTGGCTAAAGACCTTTCAGACAGTGACGATGAAGAACTCACACAGGAGTCTCTGGCTGAAACATATAAAGATCTGTATGAGAAGTGGTTGCTACTAATAAAGGTCAACAAGAAGATGAATGATACGGTTGCAAGCATTACTATGGAAAAGGACAAGGTCTGGCAGGAGCTCGAGATACTGCTTACACAGACGGTGGAGCTCGAATGCACGATAGACTCACTAAATACTCAACTGGCTGAGATGCAACAGGAAAGACTGTGTCTGCTTGCTCAGAAAACAGAGCTCTTGGGTACTGTCTCTTCTCTAAAAGTCGACATGGAGAAGGACCGTGACACTCATCCTACAGGCATGGCAGGTCTAAGGAAAACCATCACAGATCTGAAACGCAAGGAGGTGTTCCAACTTCGGAGGGTAGAACAGCTGGAGCTTCAGCTTGAATCTGAGAGAATGGATCATTCAACCACCGAAAAGGAACTTAATCACCTCAAACAAACGGTAAGGATGCTAAACTCAGGCACTAAAGACTTAAATGACATTCTCAGGTCTCAAAGGATGGAGTCTGGACATCGAGGCTTGGAGTTTACTGAAGAAGGCACCTCAAAAGGCGCTACCTTTGTTAAAACTACACAAGTGATGGATCAGTTGCCGAAACAGAAGGTGAAAGAGTCTAAGGGAAAGAACCTAGCTGATCACAAGAAGACTCACAGCACATCAAGTGAAGGAAAGACCCGTGGAACACCCGTCCAATGCCATGACCATTCACCAGTGATGGAAAGGACAGATAGGCCACCAGATGGGACACATCAAATGGAAGTGTCGCCTATTTCTTGCTGAACGACGGGCATACCAACAACAGACCATACCGCGACAGAAACAAATCTGGATACCAAAGGCAAACCAGACGGTATGCATGGTGGCCTGCTGCTCCTCAAGTGACACAGTGCAAGACAGTTGGTACTTCGACAGCGGATGCTCCGCCCACATGACAGGTAACTCTAAATACCTCATTCATATTAGACCTGTTGAGAAGATGTGGTTTGTCACCTTCGGGGATGGTAGAAAGGGTCAGGTGATCGGCTGTGGGTCATTGAAGGTTCCGGATCTCCCTGTACTCGAGGACACCCTCCTTGTTGAAGGTCTGACAATGAATCTTATTAGCATCAGTCAACTGTGCAACGATGGACACTATGTGTCATTCTCTCGCGAATCATGCCTCGTCCTAGACCAGAATGGCGGAATTGTGATGAAAGGGAGAAGGGGTGCGAATAACTGTTATACCATAGGGGTGAGTCTGATGCATCCGATGGGTCGAGACTGTGTACAAGCCAAACATCGATCTCTGCGAGGGGGAGTGGAGAAGACCCTTCACATGAGGTCTGATACCGCACAAATCGATGTTGACAATTGTACCAGGAAATTGATGGATCTGAAGGTGTTACAGTTGCAGAAGGAATTCGGTCAGAAGATGTCACAGTTGCAGAAGGAGTTCGTACAGTATCCTCAGAACCTTCCCAGGAACCGAACAAGAAAACGTGAATACAGAGGGCAACAACGGGCTATTACTCCGAAGCATATGACAACGGACGTGGAATTGACCAAGACCTTCATTGATTCACACGGCATTTCTCAGCTTGAAATAGCCAGATCCTTCTCGGGTCTTCGTGGTGTCAAACACTGATTGCATCCAACAGTGGTCAGTCAAAGTCAAAACTCCAGCTAAACAGTTGGACTGACCACCTAAGAAAGAGAGCTGGAACAGAAGGCACAGTGCTTGAAGACAAATATTTTTTGAATATTCTCAAAGATTTTTCATGCCGTTATTTGAAACGGGAGTTGACTGATTTGGGAAGTTGAAAAGGCCGGAGTATATTTTTGAAACACAAAAGACAGTTCGGTGTGTTCAATTGTCTTCTCACTCTCGTCCAAACCCAAGAACGGCAAAAAACTCTCTCAACCGCTCCTTCCTCAACGACAATGGTGAGTACCAGAAAGTCAGCGAGGTCCGACGTCAAATCCGCTGAGAAGAAGAAAGAAAGCATGCAGTCCTCGAAGTCTCTGGCGGCGAAACCCCATGTTCCGAAATCAAAAGTTTCGAAGGAGAAAAAGGCGTCGCCTTTACACTCAGTCACTGAAGTCTTGGCCGAAGCCAAGAAGATTGACGCAGGAACAGCCGGTGAATTTACTCAGTCGACCGCGGTAGATTCGCCCGACTCAATCGATGTTGGTACGACTCAAGTCCGTCCCCAATCTGAGGTATTTCCAACTGTTGTTTCAGATTCTGCAAATATTCCGACTATTGATAATATTGTGCCGAAGGAAGATGAGAATGTGGGTGTTGAGAAGGATGGTAAATCTGTTGTCGGTTATAAAGCCTGTAGGGCTATTGTGGATGGTGAACCTAGTAGGGCTGTAGTGAGCGATAACACCAGTAGGGCAGTGGTTGGGAATAAAACTGTCAAGATTTTGGAAGGTGGGGGGAACCGATCAAGGCAGCTGGAGGTTCAGCAACGTGGAGGGAAAAGATTTTTGCCTCTGGATACATTCCTCCAAAGGGTGGTCGCATGAAGAAGTTTAGGCGGGCATGTGACTCCCCCAGAAAGTATCTAGCACAGATATATGCTACTAGAGGTCGGAAGATTCCAATGTATGATGAAGAAACAAAGAAGTTCATTGAGGCCTCGAGGAAGAGAAACTTGGTGACTAATAATGCTTCTGACGATGAGCCTTCTAAGAATCTAGGAGGAATCATTGATGAACGTTCCGGTGAACATGCTGAGACTGTGTTAGAGGAGATTAATCCATCAGAAGAGGGAGATGTGTTGAAATAAGCCATACCAGAAGAATCTGATCCTGCAGAAAAGGATAAAAAGTTGGAGAAGATGTACAAAGACATTGATGATGTCATGAAAGATTTGGAAAAGGAGAAGGATCTGGGAGTGGCAAGTTCAGAGGAACCACCTCGTGCCCAGGGTGTTGGGGCAGAAGAGTTTGATGCTGTGACAAAAGCAAGTGTTCCATCTCAGGAACCAGGTGTTCAGACAGAAGTTGAGTCAAGTGGAGTTCCAGAGGAAGTTGTTGCTAAAAAGACAATGGTTGTCCCAGTAGTTGTTCAAGATGATCTTCGTAGCGACCATATGGAGAAAGATGGCTCATCCATTCGTGAGGATACTCCGAAGACAGTTTCAAAAGCGGTTACTCTTTCGGAAGATCACCAAGACCATGTTCCCCTTGTCAATCTAAAAGGGCAAAGAAGGACAAGGAAAAGAAGAAGGTTGCGTTTGCAAAATCTACAAAGGGGTCAGTTCAGAATGATGCTGAGGCGGACATCGTGGTAGGGGGAGCTGTTCCATCATAGAAAAGGAAACGTGATGCTACAATTCCTGTGTCTGAGGATGCGGGGAGATGCGAAGTTCCAGCCCCTGAGTCTGACGATGTTCCAGTTGGTGTGGTCAAGAAAGGAGTTTGGTTTGTCAATCATGATGCTGCTAAGAAATGGAGTTGTGTGCTGAAAAGGAAGATCATCCCTGAGAGGGTGCTGGAGGAGTCTAGGTATAAAGGGAAGGAGGTGATTGAAGTGCTGAAACAATCTGATCTATTCTGGACGTTGGACAGATGCAAACCCTTTGACGAACAGTTGGTTCGTGAGGCCATGGCAAACCTTCCCCCTCGTTTTGGGGTCATTGGAGAAGCAGAATATGGAGTCTTCTTTGTAAGAGGAAGACAGATCAAGCTTGATCCAGAACTTATTAATGTGTACTTCTCCATGGATGATCCAGTCGCTGATGAAGAAGAATCAGATTTTGGAAAGGTGATAGAGACCATCACTGCACGCTCAGTTCGGTGGAGGCCCGACACTGTGGTACATACTGCTGATCTTTCCACGTTCTATTCCATGCTATTCTTCATCGCTGTCTTCAACTGGAGACCCTCGACTCACCATTCAACGGTTAACCAGGACATGGCCCAACTTATTTATCAGATAGGGAATAAGCTGAAATTCAACCTGGGCAGAGTAATGTTCAAACAGATCACTGATCATGCTACCTCTAAGAGAACTCTACACCAGATTTGTTTCCCATCCCTGATAAATGAGTGGATCATCCATCAAGCTCCAAATTTGAAGACCTCGACTGACCATCTCTCAAAGGCACCTATCAAGTTCATCGTTGACCACAAGCTGTACAAAGGCCGTCACGTGAACGATCTCACGGAGGGGAACCAGAAAGGAAAAGGTATTGTGGAGTCAAGTCAAGGGGGAGCCATGATGGGCCGGGATGAGAGGAGTCAGCTACTCAAGGACCTGAATGTCATCATTGAAGTGGACAAGGAGCAACGCATGTGCATCAACAAGCTCGCTCGTGCCCTCAGCTACCCAAGTGAAGATGAATCTTATGATGCAGATTCTGAGGATGCCACTGATGATGGGTCGTATGCATGAAGGTCCCCTGAAAAACTATCTCTCTGAACTCAGTATTATTACAAAGTTTCATATTTTTTTGTGCTTGTTCTGGCACTGTTTGATTGGCGGTTCGAACTTAGATCGGACCCCTTGCCAGTTTGTGGCAAAAAGGGGGAGTATTTTGAGAGGAGACAATTTTTGTTCTCTCAAGGTTGTCTAATGTCTAGATAGTTAGATAGATCTAGTTATCTAGTAGATTGGGTTTTGCCAAAATGCCAAGGGGGAGATTGATGTTCCCTTGAGTGGCATGTATTTGGCAAAACGGCATTAGACAGTTCGAGCAGGAGTTCAGGGGGAGTTCGTACATATCCTGGCACTCATGTACAGCGTGGAACAGACGCAAGGATATTTCCCGGAAGGATTTCGACAACGAAGATCTCATCGATTTGAAGTCGGCCAGTGAATTATTCGATCATCAGATATTCGAATGAATATCTACATTGAAGGCGGCATGGCTAACTTGGGCAAGAAGTCTTCGAATATTCTTCCAACCGATTTGAGAAAGATATACATCGAATATTTAGGAATATTTCCTAAATATTTGATGGGATTATCTTGAGTTGGTTTGGATATCGTCCGAGCATATAAATACAATGCTAGGGCGTCCATAATCAGCATCGCTTTCAATATCAAACATACACGAGTATACCCTATCGATTGGAGAAGAAGAAAGCGACGGTCGGTTGTGTTTCTCCACTGGAAACTCATCGATGCAAGAGCAGTCTAATCAAGTGCAACTCAGACTGCCTGGAAGTGATCCAACTGCTGCACACAACAAAGGACAACACGCTTTTGAGAAAAAGTGACCGAGCTTCAAGAGGAGGTCGAGGACGTTCTGACTGGAGGTTCGGACGAAGGGGATCGAGGCAAACTGTTGTTAACCTCGGTTGCAAATCTGAGAGACGCAGTGTTAGAGGCTAGGCAATTACAAGGTGTAAGCGTAAGTCCACGTGTAAGCTGTAAACTTGTAATAAAGATTTGATGTCCCTTCTAGGGTGTGGGAAACCCCCCAGAGTAGGCGTAGCCGAACTGGGTTATCATTCTATGCGTCCCTCTACTTTTGTTCTGTTGACTGAACTGTTATGAAAGGAGTTCAAGGTCTGTCTCAACTGTACCTTGAACACAAGTTTGAACAGGGGATACAATTTCATGGTATCTAGCATACCTACAACGAAAACCTGACTCTTGGCCAGATTGTTAGAGAGCCCGGAAGATCTAAGGAGCCTCTCTACACAATCTTTCAACGCAGTAATAGAAGAAGATCTGGCGTTGGAAAAAAGAAACAAGTCATCTGTGAATAGAATGTGCTTCAGGTCAGTTCTGTGGCACTTAGGGTGAAAATAAAACCCATCTGTCCTGTCCAACCTGTCCAGAAGGCACAAAAGGTACTCCATAGCTATCAGAAATAAGAAGGGCGAGATTGGATCCCCTTGACGAAGCCCCCTTTTGCCCTCAAAATAACTCACCATCTCCCCATTGATGAGGACCGAGAAGGAGGGGGATCTCACACACATTCTGACCCAAGAAATAAACTTCAAAGGAAATTTGAGCTCCTGAAGCACAGAATCCAAAAAGTCCCAGCACACAGTGTCATAAGCCTTCCTTAAGTCAATTTTCCAGGCTATTCTCTCAATGATGGTCCTTCTCCCATAAACTGCCATCAATTGCTGAGCAACACTCACATTTCTGACTATGGATCTCCCCTTCACGAAAGCCCCTTGAGCCTGGTTAATGATTTTAGGCATGAGGTCCTTTATTCTCTCCGCTAAAACTCTTGAAATAACTTTGTAGAACACGTTACAGCAAGAAATAGGTGTACTTTTCTGGGTGCATAGCTGAGTTATGCTTCTGAATAAGGGCTAAAGCAGTCGAGTTGAGCCCTTTAGGGAGAGCATTGTATCTCAAACAGTGAGGAACGCTATTACATAATTCAGTACCAATTAAATTCTAGTTACTCTTAAAGAAACTGGCGGAAAACCCATCAGGACCTGGAGACTTGTCCACTCTGATAGCGCTGAGCGACTTCCAAATCTCTGCATCAGTAGCTTCTCTAATAAGGCCCCTGCACCAATCATCTTCAACTAACTTCTCGGATGAAATAGTCGTCTTATAAATAGGATCCGGATCAACCGAGTAGCCTAACAAGGACCGAAAATAATTGGAAAAAACTGAATGAATCAGATTCTTTTCTAAGGAAACACTGCCATCTGCAAGCCTTACTGCCTTTATTGTTTCTGCTCCTTCTACCTTTAATAACACTGTGAAAATATCTAGAGTTGACATCGCCATCTTTTAACCATTGAATCTTGGTTCTTTGTTGATAGCAAATCATTTGATATCTTTTCAATTTCTTAAACTGCCTAGCTGCCTCAGTTTCTAGGGATAATAATGTTTCATCACAGGGTTATCATGCACTGACTTCTAATTTTTGAGAAGGGTTTCTCTAGCATCTTCTACTCTTTTGTCCAAGCCAACAGTCACATTAACAAACCTCTCTTTGAACATACCCTTCATCTTCTTTAACTTGGCTTGCAACAAAAATAAATTGTTGCAAGGCCTAGAGCTCCTCCAACAGCCCTCAACGCAGTCTTTGTACATATCTATGGCTTCCCAAAACCTGCAATATCTGAAGTGTTTCTAATACGTCTCTCTAGCACCCTAAGAAATCAAAATCGGACTATGATCTGAAATGCCTGGAGGAGACAAATGGCCTTGGCATCTAAAAACTCATCGAACCAGCTCTCATTGCCCATAGCCCTGTCCAACTTGCACCAAACTCTATTATCTGGATTTTTATTATTGTTGTTCCAAGAATAAAAACATCCACCTTGCTCCAGGTCTACTAGCCCTCTTTGAACAACAAAATTCTTTAGGTCCTGAATGTCTCTGTCCCTCACCATCGCACCATTCCTCTTTTCGTTTCTGCTAAGGACACTATTAAAATCCCCTGTGAAAAGCCAGCTTCCTTGAAAACCACTAGTTTCTCTATACATCGTCTCCCACATAAAATTTCTCTCAGCATAGTTATTACTCGCATAAACAAATATGACTCCAAAGTTGGTAAAATTAGACTTCACCTCACAACACATAAAGTGGGACATGTTCCTCATCACTTTCACTTGACATCTAGCAGAATTCCATAGCACAATAAGTCGAGACCAGCCATTATGATTTATACTATAACTTCCCTTACAATCCCCATTTGGACTGCACTTGACAATAGCATCCTTGCACTTATCCTCATTCAATTTTACTTCCAAATAAAGCTATAAAATCAACTATATTGCAACTAATCCAGTTCTTCACTTCGAACATTTTCATGGGGCTGTTCAAACCCCTTATATTCCAGCTTGCTAAACTAAACATTAGAAGTAAGAATGGGTGTTACCTCCCTCCTTCCTTCCTTTGTCACCTTTCTTCCCCTTAAGGTCTTTCGACCTCTGCGTAAGACTTCATCATTCAGCTTTGAAACTATGTTACTGTTCGAGACACTCTTAGAATTCCCACTGTCGGCGGTCCCTACTAATCTTTTCTCCTTTTGTCTAGCCCTCTTTTGAGCACTTTTCGAAAGAACAATTTCATATGCTCCTGAATCTCCCTTCTTGCATGTTCACCCTACTTTAGTCATTTCTTTTCTACCTTTATCAGCCTCTGCTTCCACTTTCTCAAAGCTGTAATTTCCAAATTCATCCTCTTCCGCTTCTCCTACCACTTCGAGCGGAGTTTCTTCAACAACCTCCATGTCCTCGAGATCATCCACAGCTTCCCTTTTGTCTTTCTCCTTACCCGCTGCCAATTCTTGTTCTTTTAAAGCAGCTAACATTTGATGAAAATTAGGTTCCGGGCATTGCTCTTTAAGGTGACCAAAATTGTAGCAATTGCCGCATCTCGGAGGCCTCCATTCATACAACACTGATTGAACATATTTGTTACCGTAGGTGTCCTCATACTCAATGTTATCCTCTAGCTCTACTTCTCCAAAAACCTCCACGCAAACCCTTGCAAAGCTTAAACTAGTTACGTCAGCTATTATACCATCCGTGCTGATAGGCCTGCCTACTTTGGAGCAAATACGACTCAGAATCCTGAGGTCCGTCAAATGAGCTTTGATTGCTGGCTGCGTCACCCACACTGGAAGCGATGCCACACTGCCACACTTGTAGTCCTCATGCTCCGACCATTCCTTTAGAATCAACGGACGATTATCGAATGTACATGGGCCGCCTAGTAAAATTTCCAATTTCTTCTCTTCCCCATCAAAATTCAACATGAAGATGCCGTTGTTCAATAATGAAACCTTAACAACAGACTCATCCCCCCATTTGGATCTGATAAACCCTCTCATTCTTCCCAAATACGGTTTCGATCCAAAAACGAACCCTACTAGGGCATTCTTGAATTTGCATGTCGCGTTCTCCCACTCGTCCGCCGGGATAACTACTCTACCGCACCTTGAATTTGGGCCACAAACTGAAGCGGCACCCCCATCTCACGGTTTCGATTAGCTTGAGTCTTCGCGGCCCAAAATCTCTTATTTCGATTTGCCAGATCTGTTCCCTTCTCCTCTTGAATTGCTTCTATCAGATTCGAGCTTTCGTTAGCAGGTACCTATTGCTTCTAGCTTCTACTTGTCATTTTTCTTTTAATAACATGTTTAGAAATAATAATCGAGACCTTGTGAAAGCTAGTAAGGCAAATAGACAAAAAACATAGCACCACTAGCATTTCGCCATTTGCAGGACCTTGACATATTTTCATACTTTGTTCGGGATGAACAAAGCTTAAGTGTGGACTGTTGATCAGTCGAGTTTTTGACTTATTAATGGTCATATTTCACTATAGCTTTAAGGCATTTCCGACGATATTTCAATGTCATTTGACCTCTATCTATACGTTTCAAGTAGAAAACAAGTCTCCCCCATGGTCAAGGCCTAAATATCAAGATTGGTTGAAAACTAGAAGTTTCGGCGCAAAATAGGGAGTTTCAGGGCAGACTTACCTTTCCGACTTATTGTCCACGCCCAGGGCGCATACGGTGTCCGAATTTGTTGATCTTTAGCTTGTTGGAAAGGTAACTCAGAGGGCTACAACTTTTGAGTTTACGCCAAGACAAAATTCTAACGTTAAGACCACAAAAAAGCACTGGGAAGTGTCAGTCGACCGACTGAAATCAGCCAGCTGACCGACTGGAATAAAACTTCAGAAGCTGGCCAGATTTTACACATCCTGTCGACCGACTGGATGAAAAGCGCAGAAACTTCAGTTTCGGAGCTATAAATAGAAGGTGAGGTTTTTACCTAAGGGTGGAGGTTTTTGGGGAGAAAAAGATTGGAAAAGAGGCTCATCCAAGGTCATCAATCATCAAAAGATCCAACAGAGGGGAAGAAGAGAAGACTAAAGGGAGTTCAAGGATTGACAATCCTCCTTCCTCTACATATTTTCCATTCTTCTTGTTGTGTTCTATAAACCCTACTCAGACCATGTTGTCTTACATGATGTGTGAGTAGCGATCTTGTGTTTTGAGGGTCTTATGACTCTCCTTGGTACTCTTTGATCACAATATGCATTGATATTCATATGGATGATTGTCGATTTTATTTTCTCTTGTGTTATGAATGTTATGCACTCTAGGTGTTTGATGAAATGCCTAAGTGACAACTTGGACTAAAACTTGAACCTAGGACTTGGAAACCCTAGGGAATAGTTCTAGGATGGAGAAAATGATCTATATCTTGAATCATGCAAATGAACCTTAGGATATGGATGCTTGACTTGGATTGAATGTTTAATTCATTGCATTTAGTCATTAAGCGAATCATCAATTAATCCCATCTAATGGTGTCAAATTCATGTTATCTATGCTCTTCATTTATGATATGCCACAAAGTGTTTGATAAAATGCCTAGTAACATGTTGAATCATTGAAACTAGACCTAAGGATCTAACGACCTTAGGTATAGTTTGGATAATAGAGAATGTGATTCTATCTAGTGTATTACGGAAAGTAAACACATACATTTGTTGCTAACTAGTCCTTCATGCCTATTTCACTTATTATCTTAGGAAGACATTTCAAGGATAATAGTGCTATAGAGTGAATCAATATCCTCGAATGAGTGAGGTTTCTAATTAAGAGAGTTTGACTAGGATTAGATTCACATGAGAATTGGTCTATCTTAGTCTAAGCTAGGTTTTCTACAATGTTTGGGTAGGAAGTGAACTAGTGCGTATGTTCATTGTATTTATCTCCCACCCATAGGACGATAATGCAATGGAATGAACCGATATCCTCGAATTGAGTGAGGTTCGAGCTAAGAAAGTTCTAAACTATTTGACTACCATGAAATGTTTGAATATTGTGTATGTGATCAATGGGAAATGCCAAGGAGGGGAGTAACCCCTCGAAACACCTCTTATCTATCTTTTATCTCTAATTACTTGCCACATAGGATTTAGAATATACACACATCTTTAGACATTTTTGGTTTAGAATAGCCGAACGGTAACACGATCTTACATTGTGCATGTGCTTAGCTTGCTCCTTTGGGTTCGACCCGGTACTTTACCGGTCATTATAAAATTTTTTGACCAATAGAGATTTCTATCGCAATTCATTTGCGTGTGAAAATCTATAGTGTTCACCATGGCTACGTGCGAGGGGGAGTAGATAAGACTCTATTCGTCAAGCACACAAGGTCAGATTTTATTATCGCAGAAATCTATGTAGACGATATAATGTTTGGGTCCAGTACACGGAAGACGGTGGACCGGCCAGTTTGTGGAATAGATGCAAAAGGAGTTCAAGATGAGCATGGTTGGAGAGATGAACTACTTTCTTGGACTACATGTGAAACAGAAGGATGATGGCATCTTTATCTCACAAGGCAAGTACGCCAAGAATTGATCAAAAAGTTTGACATTGAAAAGGCAAGTCACAAGAGGACGCCAGCTGCTACGCACTTGAAGATCACTAAAGATGATGCTGTAACAAATGTTGACTAGACGCTATACAGGAGCATGATTAGGAGTCTCCTATATATAACAGCCAGCAGACCGGATATTGCTTATGTAGTAGGAGTTTGTGCAAGATACCAGGCAAATCCAAAAGATAGTCATCTACTGCAGGTAAAAAGAATCATCAAGTACATATGTGGAACTGCTGAATATGGCATCTGGTACACCAAGGACACCAACCCATTCCTTGTTCGATACTGTGACGCGGACTAGGCAAGAAACGCTGAAGATTGAAAGAATACTTCTGGAGGTTGCTTTTTCTTAGGCAACAATTTGGTTTCCTGGTTCAGTAAAAAGCAAAATAGCATCTCTCTCTACGGCCGAAGCAGAGTATATTGCTGCATGGAGTTGCTGCACTCAGTTGCTATGGATGAAGAAGATGTTGTCTGAATACGGAGTGGAACAGGAAGAGATGACCTTGTACTGTGACAACATGAGTGCTATCAGCATATCCAAAAACCCAGTACAGCAGTCCAGGACGAAGCACATAGACATCAGACACCACTTCATCAGAGAGCTAGTAGAATAGCATGTCATTACGTTGAAGCATGTGACAACAGACAATCAATGCACGGATATCATTTCCAAGCCACTTGATGCTACTCAATTTGAGACACTTAGATCCTCTCTCGGTCTATGTGTTGTCAACAACTAACTATTCCATGCAGTGCTCAGTCAAAAGCAAAACTCCAGCAAAACAGTTGGACTGGCCCATTAAAGAAGAGAGCTAGAACAGATGGTGCGTGACTAAAAGGGAAGTTAAAGAGTTCTAAATATTTAAAAAAATTGAAATCGTCCCTCACTTGCTCACTCTGTCGCCGACGATTCTAAAACCCTAGTTCAACAATCGTCTCAAGCTCTCTCCAAGCAACAGCAAATCAGCAGCAAATGGTGAACACAAGGAAAACCGCCAAGAACGTAGTCAAGACTTCTCCGGAACCAAAGAAAGATGTCAAAGCATCATGGACGGTGAATCCAAAGACTGCCAAGACACCAATGTCAAAAGTGATGAAGGAGACAAAGTCAAAACCAACGGAGAATGAGACATCAAAGAAAGCCATGGATTCTAAGGCGGCAGAAGCAGTTATCCCAATTAACTCTAAGATCTGAGACTGAGAGACTTGTGAAAAATACAAGTAAGAGAACGTTGATACTCGGATGAAGGGTCAGTACAGAAGACAGGCAAGGCAGCTGCAGGAGTTAAGCAAATGGTGTTAAAGATAATCCAAAGCTACATGTTGACCAGAAGCAGGAACAACTAGAGGGTGATGGGTAGATGAATCAGATCCATCTGAGAAGGATGACAAACTTGATGACATGTACAAGGAGATTGATGAAGTGGTGCAAGAATTACAGAAGGAAAGACCAGCTGATCAAGAAGATAGTGAGTCTGAAAAGAAGTCAGGCATGAAGAAAGTTGTAGCTGATGAAGAAGAGGCTGCTGACATGATGTCAGATGCAAACCCAGTGGGTGAACAAGTTAGTGTTGAACCAGAGGTTCACAAGGAAGTGGAGCTTCCGAAAAACCAAGACGTGGAGATGAAAGAGGCAGATCAGACAGAGCCTAAAATAGACAAACCCCAGGAAGATGCACAGGACTCAATTCTCTTGTCAGGGCTCAAGAGAGCAGAAAAGAAGAAACCAAAGAAGAAAGTGGTGATTCAGGAATTCTCATCCAAGATTCCCAACAAACTGGATGGAGGCAGCTCAGATGGAGGGGGAGCAAGTGCTTCCAAGAAGAGAAAGCGAGGTAGTCCATCTCCTGTTTCAAGTGTTGTTCCTACTAGCATTAGAAAAGGTGGTGTATGGTTTGCAAGTAAGGATGCTGCTGCTAAGTGAAGTCAGTCCAAAAGCACAAATCATTCCTGAGAGGATCATTGACGAAAAATGCTACAAGGGAAAGGAGTTCTTGCACTTGCGAAGAGAGACATTTGTTTTGGACACTGACAAAAAGCAAGCCATTTAACGAGCAGCTGGTTCGTGAGGCTATCGCAAATTTGCCAAAACAGTTTGGCATTGTTGGGGACAAGGACTATGGAGTGGTCTATGTTCGAGGAAAAGGGTCAGGCTTGATCCAGAGATCATCAACATTTATTATGCCATGAATTACCTAGTTATGGACGAGGAGGCAGATTTCAACAAGATTGCCACTGCATTACTGCTGGCTCTTACCCTTTATGGGGACAACTCCATCCATGTCGCAGATCTGACCACCTTCTACTCCATGGTGTTCTTCATTGCCATTGTCAACTGGAAATCGACGTCTCGTCGAACCTCAGTCAGCAAGGATATGGCATAGCTGCTATACCAAATTTGGAACAGAATGCATTTTAACTTGGGCAGATTAATGTTCCAACAGATTGCCGAACATGCCACCTCTAGTAGATCTCTGTACCAGAATGGATTTCCATCTCTCATCTATGAGCTCATCATCTACAAGAATCCAGAGCTGAAGACGTCCCAGGATAGTCTCTCAAAAGCCCCGCAGAAGTTAACTATTAATCACAAGCTGTTCAAAGGTCGTCATGTGAATGACCTAAAGGAACCCAGCTTGACGAGGAAAGACGTCCCTGAGTCATCAATGAGGAGAGCTACTGCTGGTGAGAAGACGTCGCGTGCTGAAAGAGGAAGATTGTTGAAGGAGCTGGAGATCATCTTGGAGGTGGAACAGGCGTAAAAGAAACAAATCAACCACTTGGTACGTGCGCTGACATATCAGCGATGATGAATATGAACCTGCTGATGAAGAGGCTAGTGTCTCCGATGAAGACTCCTCTATGTGAAGGTCCATGCTACAAAACCTTGAACTTTGACTCTGAACTTGTTTTTTTCTTTTTGTCACTTGTTCTGGTACAATTTTTTTCTGTTTGAACTATGTTCGAACACTCCTTGCCAGTTTTGTGGCAAAAAGGGGGAGTAATTTTTAGGCGGATGTTTGTTTCCCTCAATTATCTCTAAAGTCTAGATAGTTAGAACTAAAAGATTTGGTTTTGCCCAAAATGCCAAGGGGGAGATTGATGTTCCACGTATGGCATGGCTTTGGAAAAACATCTTTAGAGAGTTCAAGCAGAAGGTCAAGAGGTGTTTAATCGAAGATTGGAACTCAAGTACAACGTGAAACAAAGGCACAGAAATTTCCTAATCTGGAAGTTTCTAAAGATTGAAGATACAATCGGTTGGAGTCGGCTAACGAGAAAATAGAAGATCACATATTCAAAAGAATATCTACATATCAGTTACAGGTCGGTTAAGGATACTCGACTTGCCTTGGTGTAGAAGAAATCGCTTAAGATTGGATAAAAGATATCTAGTAAATATTTAGGAATATCTCCTAAAAGGTTTGACAAATTATCTAGGACTGATTTGGGACCTTCCGTAGCATATAAATAGAGTTCTAGGGCGTCCAAATCAACCCTCGCTTTTGGAGAAATAAAACACGAGTGATCTTTAGTAAAGGAGGAGGAGGAGCGACAGCCGACTGATCATTCAACACCGAAATATCTACGACGAGGAAGCAGTCTGTTCAGTGTGCTGATCAGACTGTTCGTACTGGAACAAACCGCTGCACACACATTGCTACTGATCTCGTTCGGGAGAAGGCGTCCGAGTCTCGAGAGAAGTTTGAGTTACTTCGGGTGGGAGTCTCGAACTCAGGATATTGAGGGGAGCCGAGATCGCAAATCTGAGTGAAAAAGTGATAGAGGCTAGGTGTTTACATTTGGGAGATTGTAAGAGTAAGATCACCTGTAGCTCTATACTTTTCAATAAAGATTTGCTACCCTTTACGGTGTGGGAAGTTGACGGAGCCCACCGTACTGTCGTTAAGGTGAGATGTTCTCTGTGCAAAAATAAATTTATATCTCCGCTACTCTCGACTTCACTACTGGGTAGCAAGTGGTAAGTAGGGGTCGAACCCAAGGGAATTGGTGGATTAGTTGTTCTTTAATGAAGCTTATGCATAAATTAAATGCGATTGGGGTTGGGTTTGAGTGTGCTTTAAAAACTGAAAGTAAATTACAACAGTTGATAATAGACTGTAAGGAAAGGATTCAGTTTAGGGGTTTCATATCATATCATCGTTCATCATTGACTTCTAATGATCATACTAAGTGTTCAAAAGTGAATCAAGGCTATTCCTAGCACATGACTTGCCACATCGTCTAGTCTTTTGCAAGACAAAGATCTCTTGTTCTAGTATGTGCATCCATTTGATCATCATTCCTGATAAACCAAATGGTGTTTAAAAGAGGTTGACTTCCACAGATAAGCTGTGCTCTTCCGAGCCTCTACTTATCCACGGAAGATCACGAACCCATGGCAAAGCTTTGCTCTTCCGAGCATCCACTCAACCAATGGAATTCTGACCTAATATAAGGCACCTAGAACAAGTTGAACACAAAGAGGCACTAAGAGAAGGGTCTAAAACATTTTATGATACAAATACTCCCTCTACCGAATACAATCTTTAGCTACTTGTATTCATGTCAAGGAATACAAGCAAACCATGGCTTTGAACAAGGATACCGAAAAGGAGAATAACTTTAAAGTAAGAACAATATATACGGAAAGTAAAGGACAAGTCAGGGAAGAGAAAGTCGTGGCTTTTGTACCTACAATAAGTGGAGGAGAGGAGCTCCTAACCAAGATCCAAGCAAGGAAAAGCCATTGGAGGTGAGTCATTCCTCCCAAAAGCCGCCGCCCATGTGGCAAAGGAGGAGTGGATGATGGCTTAGCCGCCCATGTGGTGGAGGAGGGGAGGATATGTGTGAGTGGAATGAGATCTTTTCTCCAAAAAGCCATCGGTTGGCATGTGACTCCGGTTGCCCTTTGGTTGCCTCTTCGGTTGCCCTTTGGTTGCTCCTTAGTTGACATCAAAAGATAAGTCACTTATACTTGGCATTTCACTTGTGTTCTTGATCTTTGTTGGAATAACTCATTGGGACTTAGTTGTGGCTTGATCGGAGTATGGTCAGTTCTGACTTGTAATCCACTTTCAGCGTTAAGAACTCCATTTTAGCTCGTTTTCATCTTTACTCCTTGAAATGGCCTGTAGAACAAAAGTTAAACTAACAAGTAAAAGTTGTCAAGATAAAGCATCTAATTTGGTGGGTTTAACTGTCTTAATGAATCATATAAATATGGTCCATCAGATCACCCCACACTTTTAGTTGTTCGTCCCGAACAATGCCATTTAAGAGATGTGCACACAATCCAAGTAAAAACTTTAAATATGAAAGTGAGACTGTGGGACTAGATTTATCCTAATTCATGCATTACTTACTTATTACCAAACTAAACCGTGTAAATACTTAGAAGAAACTTGATACTTGTACCTTCGTGCCGAGATGCAAATTAATTTGGATGTTTCGGAAGATAGCCCTTTTTAGGCTCCTGGACTGTATTCTCGGGATCGACTCGCACTATATGGTTTCCTTGTAGCTTTTTCTAGCACGTGATTCGGTTCGGGTTTCACTGAGTTGAGCTCTTTGATTTCTTTTTGGTGAGGGACAGCTTCTGTAGTGAATCGGCCTTTGGCCTTTGGCCTTTGATGTTGAATTGGAGTTTCTTCACTTTTGTTCGGTTAAAACCTTCACAATTTTGGCCTTCGGCCTTTGATTAGCTTCTTTGAGCTTTTACTTCTTTGTGACTTGCTAGTCCATTTTCTCAGCCTTTTTGGGAGGTCTAATCGTCGCCCGCAAGCATATGGAAATACCTCCCCGCTCTTTCTCATCCTTGTCGTTTCGCGCGGGTCAAGATGAGGGTCGCTCATCTATTTTCCCGGCTACTAGGACTAGAGATAGGACGGTTTGATTCCCGTCCCGCCTTTTGCATAAACGCTGCACGGCGGAGATGACTTCTATCTTCACTGAAACCCAAAGTGCAGCCTCCACTGACTTCGAAAACCATATAGTTAGATTCGATCCTTCGAGTGCTTGCCAAGCCTCTCTAGGGCAATTTATATCAACTCCACATCCCCTGTTTATCTCAGCACAAAGGGACAAATGAGAAGTTACATTCTAAGTTTTTAGATAGTTGAATTTTCACAAGGTAAATGCATGAATTATGATCTATCTTTTTCACATTCTTAAGTTCATATTTTCAAAAAGATAATATTAAGGGAAAAGGAAAAGAAAAAGCATGTTAACTAACTATGTACACAGGTGGTTCTCACCCCACACTTTTGAACGAAGGCGTGCCTCACAACACGACTTAGTTCAAAAGTTATGCAAGCAAATATATACAGGAAAGGTGAGAATGAAAAAACTAAATGACAGAAATTAAATGACTGAAAGTAAGATAGGTGTCGGGTTACCTCCCGACTAGTGCATTTGTTTAACGTCGTTAGCTCGACGATACCTCAATCATGGATCATAAGTAGGGATCCCATGGGTGCTTGAGGTCGAACTTCTTCTCGGCTGCCCTTTTGCTCCGAGAGGGTGAGGCTTTATTGACCATAGCTGCTGGTCCAATGAGTCGTGCTCGCTTGTTACTCCTTCCGGGTTTCCATTCTTTCGGCCCATGTCTTTGCCGCTTCTTCATGTTTGAATAGTTGTCACCTTTGCGAGTTTGGAAGTTTGGTTTTGTGCCATTAAATGTAGGCGACATTAAGCATGCGCCTCTGCCAATCCTCTTCATTGTGGCAGTGATGGATGGTTGTCTTGGAACGAGTGAGTTTTCAGATGGTTTTCCTTGGCTTGTGACGAGTGAGAGTTCCTTTGTCGGCTTTTTTGGCTCATGCTCCTCCTCTAACTCCCCTTGCACCTCATCATTATTGATTATATGATCTTCGGTGGCTATGATCGGCATAAAACACGAAGGGTTAAGTTGGGGCACTTCGACCATGAGGACTGGGTCTGTTTTAGGTGCTCCGACAGTGAGGACCAGGTCTTTCTCGGACAGTTTGGCAATGAGGTCTGGGATTTCCTCGGGTGCTCTGAGTGCAAGGATCGGGCCTGGCTTGATTTCTTCGGCCGCTTCGGCAGTGAGGTTCGGGACTTCTATTGGCTCGGCAGTTAGGACTGTGATTTCCTCGGATGGATTGGTGATAAGGACCGGGCCTGATTTGGGCAGTTCTTCTTCTAACTCCCAGGGATAATCTGAATGGAGCTCTTCTTCAGGCAACCATGGGTCATCATCCTCGTCATTCATATGGTCTCCGGGGGCAATCATACTGAGGTCTGGGTCTGTTTTGGGCAGTTCGGCACTGAGGTCTGGGTATGTCTCGGGCAACTCTTCAGTTAGGACCAAAATTGATTTGGGCAGTTTGGCAATGCGGTCCCAGATCAGTTGTGTAGCCGCCCAGAATTCCTAATTTTCGACCTCGTCTTGGTGTATCGGGGCACTCATTTGCTGGATGCTGGCTGCCAATTCTTCCTCCTTGTCCTTGAGTGGCTCGACAATGTGGACCTGGGCTTCCTCGGGCATTTCAGAAATGTGTACCGGTACTGATTTGGGCAGCTTGTTAATGAGGTCCCAGAGCTGGTTTGATGCTTCTTTTTGAGCCACCCATAATTCATCGCTTTCGACCTGGATTTGGTGTACCATGTTGGCCAATGATGGACCACAATTGTATGAATCATAAACACAGTTAAACCCACCAAATTAGACTGTTTGCCTATCTAACTTCGATGTTTTAGTCCCGATACATTTCTACAGGGTATTTCAGAGCATAGAGAGAATACACGCTAAGGAAGAGCTTTTAGCACAGAAAAGATATCAGGAGACAATCCAAGGTCAAGATTAGACGCTGAATGAAGAAATCTAAAGATCCTGACTTGGAATCATTCAAAACAAATCAAACCAAAGAGAAACCGAAGACAATCCGGAGCTGGAATACACCGATAGTTTTGTGCAAACTGCACAAAACTCACAACCACTCTCCTCATGCCACATGGACCGGCGGCTTTCTCCTCACATCCACCCCTCCTCCTCTCCCCTTCCTCCACATGTCAACCTCTCCTCCTCCCTCCCAAAAGCCGCCGGCGGCTTTGTGTTGTCCCTCTCCCCTTGTGACACTTGTCTTCCTCTCCTTCTCCCCCCATCTCCACCCTTGGATGCCAAACCACATGCCCTCATCTTGGCCCTCCATTCCCCTCCCCTTAGCCTATAAATACCAAGCTCTCCTCCTCATTTCAAACATCCCAAAATTGTGTAAAACACTTCTCTCTCTAAGTTTGTTACTTTGTAAAGTTTGGTTTGATATCAATAAAAGTTCAGTTTGTTCTCAAATACTTTAGTTCGATCTTGAGTACTCCTGTTGGTTCTTGAGTACTCAAGTTTTCAGTTACAGTTCAAGAGTTACTCCTGTTTGTTCTTGAGTAATCTCTTTCTCTTCTCTCTTTACTCCTGTTTGTTCTTGAGTATTCTTTTCCAAATCCCCAAGTATCCTAGTTATGATGTCCAACTCCATGGATATTCGTAACTAAACCCTTCATTCGGTTGAAGGGGAGTTCTTGTTTTATAAAATGTTTTACTTCGTTTAGTTTCTTTTCTCTGTATTCAAAACTTGTTCTATGTGCCATTTATAAGGTCAGACTTTCCAAGGTTGAGTGGAAGCTACGAAAGGGCAAAACTCTTCAGTGGGAAGTCGTGAACATACTCGGGTAAGTGGATGCTACGAAAGGGCAAAGCTTATCTGAGGAGTTCGATCTATCTTTAAAACCATTTGGAAACTGGACCAAAGGGACCAAATGGGTGCACAAAAGGCTAAGATACTTCGAAAGGAGGAATTAGTCTGAAGTAGAACAAGGGTTTACAAACAGTGTGGCAAATTGAGCGCTACGAAAGGGCCTCGATACACGTTTGAATACTTAGAAGGGTTACTAAAAGAATGAACAGGATATAATACAAGGCCCCCCAAGACCGAATACTTCTCTCGCAATTACAAAACCCTCCTGTCTTTACTTTTATTGTTCAATCAACTGCAACCATCAACCGCTTACAATCCGGAGGACTTGCAATTCACGCATCACCCACTGTAAGTCTCCTTTGTATTTTCAGTATTTACTTTTCTGTAATTTACGTTTCAGCAATCAAATCCGAAACCAATCAAAAAGTCACGTAGTTGTTAGCACTAAAACCTCAACCAACTTAAAACACGCTCTCTCGCTAGACAAATCCCTTAAAAGAATAACCTATTCCCCTAATTCCCTTGGGTTCGACCCCTACTTACCAAGTACTACCCAGTAGTATAGTTGCGAGTAGCGGACTATTATAAATTTATTTGCACAAATCGCTCTGACGACAAGCGGTTCTGTCAAATTGGCGCCGTTGCCGAGGAATTAGCCATCGGATAAGTTGTTCGAATCAATACGCACTTCAAAACAACCAAGTCTCGCGAAGAAAGCCACCATGACTACCAGGATGACGAAGAAATAAACCCGTACGATCGAAATGATGAGGTTCCATTCGTCGATAATCCGGAACAACTCATCAGAAACAGAAGAGCTCGTGATAGAGAGGCTGCCCGAAGAAACCAAGAACCACCCGAGGACCGAAACCCAGCTGGTCCAGTACAGCCCCCTAGATACCCACCATACCCTCAACCCCGACAAATGCCTAGGCAAGAACCTGTCTTCGACAACTACTATGGGGACAACAACTACCGTGAACCTACTATGGGAGAATTAAATGCCCCTAATTTCGAAACACAGCCGTGGTGCATCTACGAGAACCCTGAATTAGAAAACATAACCATCAACGCGACAGTAGCCCACAGCTTGCCAAAATTCTCAGGAACTCAAGGAGAATCCGCCACAACTCACCTCCAACGCCTGCATGGAATTTGCCAAAACCTAAAACCCAATCGAGTGAATATGGACGACTTTAAGTTAAAGGCGTTCTATTTTTCCCTCACAGACTCGGCAAACGACTGGTTCCTTTCATTACCTTCCGGAAGCATCAGAACATGGGCTCAAATGCAGAAGAAATTCGTAGACAAATACTATCCGGCGGGGAGAGCAATGCAAGTAAGGAGGCAACTACAGGAAATCACACAGGGTCCCAATGAAACCATGTACGATTACCTGGAAAAATTCAATTACCTAGAAAGGAGCTGCTGTACCCTTGGACTGCCCGAGAAACTCGTC
Organism: Rhodiola kirilowii; assembly: GCA_033675215.1. NCBI lineage: Eukaryota > Viridiplantae > Streptophyta > Magnoliopsida > Saxifragales > Crassulaceae > Rhodiola > Rhodiola kirilowii. The sequence goes on along the minus strand of CM066194.1, from coordinate 28,792,196 downwards.
ATCGAATACCTCATTGATGGATTAAGACCCTTAGACAAAATGCTCTTGGATGCCTCAGCAGGGGGATCCATGATGAATCTATCATTAAGTGGCATAAGGAATCTCATCGCCAACGTTGCTGAAAATGCCCGATTTAGAGAAGAGACTGCTCGTCAAGATGAATTCTCTCGATCAAAAAAGGTAACACAAGCTGAAATATCAGTAAACTCCATAACTGAAGAGATGAAACAATTAAAGGAGATGATGATTCAGATCATACGAAGACAATCAGTTCCTGTAAAACCTTGTGAATTTTGCGGTTCTACGGAGCATCAGACTGACACATGCCCGACATTAATAGAAGAGGAACCTGCAGAAGTAAATGTAGTGGGAGGATACCAAAGATACAACAACAGCAACAACAATGACAGAGCCGGACAAAACAGACAGAACGGTCAAGCAACCAACCCAAACTGGCGTAACAACAACTATCCTCAGAAAGAAACACAACCAGCTATCCCTCAACTAGCCCAGTCATTCTACCAACCCCCCCACCGGCAGTATAACCAGAACGCTCAACCAGCAGGCCAATATCAGCAAAAAAAGACCAAATCAGTACCAAGCCGGCACGAGCATTCAGCAAGAACCAAACAAGTCGCTCAATGATACGATGAAGGAGCTCGCAGGAAACGTTAATCAGTTGGGAACTTCACTACACCAGTACCAAGCAAAAACTGACGGGGCAATTTCTGAATTAACTAAACAAATGTCCCAGCTCGCCACCGCAATGTCAACACTTACTCCTGAACCAGGCAAACTTCCTTCACAGACTATCCAAAACCCGAAAGCAAATATCAGCATGATAAGAAGGTCAAACATGAAGGATCCTCTGGGAAAAGTAGCACGGTCCCCAACCTACAAACTTACGAACAATCACTTTTTCCGTAGGCGTCGTCCTGATTGGAATCAAGAAGAAGATCGACCCAATAATGGCAAAACATGGGTCACGCATGCTGACAATGGACGGTACGCATTCACTGTTTGCATAACACCTCCGCCAATCATACACTCTGACATACCAGCATCTGGATGGGATGACGCACCAACTAATATTTATACTTCGGGGCAAAATATTAAGGGGACCGATTATACAAACTCTAAGCCGTGGAATGGGAAGAATGACCAAATAATAGAAAAAGCCCTCACTACAAATCTTGAGTCACAACCGGAAAGAAACAAAGACCCAGGAGCCTTTACAGTCACTTGTGTTATCAATGAAACACAGATTCATAAATGCTTAATCGATCTTGGGGCTGCTGTCAACGCCATGCCTTCCTCCTTGTACTACTTACTAGGACTAGGTCCATTGAAACCACCCCGATCGAATATCGAGCTAGGAGATAAGTCGTGCATCCGTCCAATTGGAGAGTTGGAGGATATAATACTCCATGTGGGAGAGCTCGCCGTCGCTTCAGATTTTTATATAATACCAACAGGAGAGACCAACGAAGACGATCCTCCAACAATAATATTGGGACGACCATTCCTCTACGCTACTAAAGCAAGAATCGATGTGGGCAAGGGCTCACTATCGCTTAAGTTCGGCGGCAAAATTGCATACTTCTACATTGATAAGAGCCGCATGGATACAAAGAAACCGCCAGACATTATACCTATCTCAGAACAGGATAAACAGATTTCCGACCTTCCAAAGGAGATCAAAAAAGCAACAAGACCAGCAGCTATGGTCAAAGTCCCCTCACCTTCTCAAAAGCAATGGAAAATGAAATCACTAAAACAATGGGAGCAAAACCCAAGCACAACATCCCCCAAGAACTCAGGAAAAGAGAAGGCTGAAACCAATGCAGGAACCGCGGCAAAATTCGACCTGAGCCGCCCATGGGATCCCAACTGGTGATCCCCTTTGTGTCGAGCCAACGACGTTAAACAAGTGCACTGGTCGGGAGGTAACCCGACACTATCTTACTTTTCTGCACTTTTAATTTCTGTCATTTAATTTTCCAATAAGCGCTCTCACCCACTTTTTGTATAGAAGGAATATCTTTCATGTAGGAATTAAGTTTGGAGCAAGACCGGATCAGCCAGGCAGCTTCCGTGAATTTACCGGGCCTGCGCTGAGAGTTCGAGGCCCCAGCCAGACTCTCTCGATTATCCAGCCTCATGCCATGTCATTTCCACGACACAGTAAAAGGGAGTTCTGTTCTTCTTTTTCCTTAATGTCATTTCCTTCTTTTGTATATATTTGCATGACTTTTGAACTAAGGCACACCTTCGTTCAAAAGTGTGGGGTGAGAACCATCTGCATGTTTTTCTTTTCTTTTTAAATAGTATCTTTTTGAAAATATGAACTTAAGAATGTGAAAAAGATAGATCATAATTCATGCATCAACCTTGTGAAAATGCAAACTGTTTAAAAACTTAGAATGTAACTTCTCATTTGTCTTTTGTGCCGAGATAAACTAGGGATGTGGAGTTGATAGAAATTGCCCTAGAGGGGCTTGGCAAGCACTTGAAGGATCAGATCAAACTATATGGTTTTCAAAGTCAGTGGAGGCTGCACTTCAGGTTTCGGTGAATAATTGAAGTCAACTCTGCCTTGAAGCATCTATGTAAAAGGCAAGGACGGGAATCAAACCGTCCTCTCTCTAGTCAAAATAGCCGAGAAAATAGATGAGCGACCCTCATCTTGACCCGCGCAAAACGACGAAGACGAGAGGAGCGGGGAGGTATTTCCATATGCTCGCGGGCGATGATTGGACCTCCCAAGAAGGCTTGAGAAAATGGACTAGCAAGTCACAAAGACGCAAAAAGCTCGAAGAAGCAAATCAAGAGGCCTCAGGCCCAAAATTGTGAAGGTTTTAACCGAACAAAAGTGAAGAACTCAAAGCGTCAAATCAAAGGCCAAAGGCCAATTCACTACAAAAAGCAGTCCCTCGCCAAAAGTAATCAAAGTACTCAACTCACTGAAACCTGAATCGAATCACGTGCTAGAGAAAGCTACAAGAAAACCATATAGTGCGAAACGATCCCGAAGGTGTAGTCCAGGAGCCTGAAAAGGGCTATCTCCCGAAACATCCGAAATAATTTGCATCTCAGCACGAAGGTACAAGTATCAAGTTTCTTCTACTTATTTACGCAGTTTAATTTAGTAACAAGTAGTAATGCATGAATTAGGAAAAATTGAGTACCACAATCTTATTTTTTATATTTTAACCAACTTACTTAGTAACGCCCTTATAAAGCATTGTTCGGGACGAACAACTAAAAGTGTGGGGTTATCTGATGGACCACAATTGTATGAATCATAAACACAGTTAAACCCACCAAATTAGACTGTTTGCCTATCTAACTTCGATGTTTTAGTCCCGATACATTTCTACAGGGTATTTCAGAGCTTAGAGAGAATACACGCTAAGGAAGAGCTTTTAGCACAGAAAAGATATCAGGAGACAATCCAAGGTCAAGATTAGACGCTGAATGAAGAAATCTAAAGATCCTGACTTGGAATCATTCAAAACAAATCAAACCAAAGAGAAACCGAAGACAATCCGGAGCTGGAATACACCGATAGTTTTGTGCAAACTGCACAAAACTCACAACCACTCTCCTCATGCCACATGGACCGGCGGCTTTCTCCTCACATCCACCCCTCCTCCTCTCCCCTTCCTCCACATGTCAACCTCTCCTCCTCCCTCCCAAAAGCCGCCGGCGGCTTTGTGTTGTCCCTCTCCCCTTGTGACACTTGTCTTCCTCTCCTTCTCCCCCCATCTCCACCCTTGGATGCCAAACCACATGCCCTCATCTTGGCCCTCCATTCCCCTCCCCTTAGCCTATAAATACCAAGCTCTCCTCCTCATTTCAAACATCCCAAAATTGTGTAAAACACTTCTCTCTCTAAGTTTGTTACTTTGTAAAGTTTGGTTTGATATCAATAAAAGTTCAGTTTGTTCTCAAATACTTTAGTTCGATCTTGAGTACTCCTGTTGGTTCTTGAGTACTCAAGTTTTCAGTTACAGTTCAAGAGTTACTCCTGTTTGTTCTTGAGTAATCTCTTTCTCTTCTCTCTTTACTCCTGTTTGTTCTTGAGTATTCTTTTCCAAATCCCCAAGTATCCTAGTTATGATGTCCAACTCCATGGATATTCGTAACTAAACCCTTCATTCGGTTGAAGGGGAGTTCTTGTTTTATAAAATGTTTTACTTCGTTTAGTTTCTTTTCTCTGTATTCAAAACTTGTTCTATGTGCCATTTATAAGGTCAGACTTTCCAAGGTTGAGTGGAAGCTACGAAAGGGCAAAACTCTTCTGTGGGAAGTCGTGAACATACTCGGGTAAGTGGATGCTACGAAAGGGCAAAGCTTATCTGAGGAGTTCGATCTATCTTTAAAACCATTTGGAAACTGGACCAAAGGGACCAAATGGGTGCACAAAAGGCTAAGATACTTCGAAAGGAGGAATTAGTCTGAAGTAGAACAAGGGTTTACAAACAGTGTGGCAAATTGAGCGCTACGAAAGGGCCTCGATACACGTTTGAATACTTAGAAGGGTTACTAAAAGAATGAACAGGATATAATACAAGGCCCCCCAAGACCGAATACTTCTCTCGCAATTACAAAACCCTCCTGTCTTTACTTTTATTATTTAATCAACTGCAACCATCAACCGCTCACAATCCGGAGGACTTGCAATTCACGCATCACCCACTGTAAGTCTCATTTGTATTTTCAGTATTTACTTTTCTGTAATTTACGTTTCAGCAATCAAATCCGCAACCAATCAAAAAGTCACGTAGTTGTTAGCACTAAAACCTCAATCAACTTAAAACACGCTCTCTCGCTAGACAAATCCCTTAAAAGAATAACCTATTCCCCTAATTCCCTTGGGTTCGACCCATACTTACCAAGTACTACCCAGTAGTATAGTTGCGAGTAGCGGACTATTATAAATTTATTTGCACAAATCGCTCTGACGACAAGCGGTTCTGTCAGCCAACTACTGGTTGCTAGATGCCAGCTCCGTTGTAACGTCCTCAAGTGGCTCGGCCTGATCTTCTCTTGGTCTTGACCTCGTGGCAAAATCGTTTATCAATTTCCAAAGATCATCCATGTTTAAGTTATTTACAGAGCCTCCTGCCGCGTCATTAAGCCAATTCCACTCATATGGCATCATCCCATCGAGAAACCTTTGAAGAAGATCTGAGTTGCTGAATCCATGGTGCGGGCAGCTCGTTACAATGGAATCAAAGTACCATAAGTACTCGTCTAATGTTTCGTCCCGGGATTGCTCAAGGTGGTTGATCTTCTCGCGAATTTCAAATTTGAAGGATGGTGGGAAAAACTCCTCATCGTTCCAAGGCTCGTTTTGATAGTACATTGACATGGTGGTTTGTAAAAAATAAAAAGAACAACTACTCCGATTTATAAATCCAATTCCCCGGTAACGGCGCCAATTTTGACGGAGCCCACCGCACTGTCGTTAAGGTGCGATGTTCTCTGTGCAAAAATAAATTTATATCTCCGCTACTCTCGACTTCACTACTGGGTAGCAAGTGGTAAGTAGGGGTCGAACCCAAGGGAATTGGTGGATTAATTGTTCTTTAATGAAGCTTATGCATAAATTAAATGCGATTGGGGTTGGGTTTGAGTGTGCTTTAAAAACTGAAAGTAAATTACAACAGTTGATAATAGACTGTAAGGAAAGGATTCGGTTTAGGGGTTTCATATCATATCATCGTTCATCATTAACCTCTAATGATCATACTAAGTGTTCAAAAGTGAATCAAGGCTATTCCTAGCACATGACTTGCCACACCATCTAGTCTTTTGCAAGACAAAGAACTCTTGTTCTAGTATGTGCATCCATTTGATCATCATTCCTGATAAACCAAATGGTGTTTAAAAGAGGTTGACTTCCACAGATAAGATGTGCTCTTCCGAGCCTCCACTTATCCACGGAAGATCACGAACCCATGGCAAAGCTTTGCTCTTCCGAGCATCCACTCAACCAATGGAATTCTGACCTAATATAAGGCACCTAGAACAAGTTGAACACAAAGAGGGACTAAGAGAAGGGTCTAAAACATTTTATGATACAAATACTCCCTCTACCGAATACAAGCTTTAGCTACTTGTATTCATGTCAAGGAATACAAGCAACCCATGGCTTTGACCAAGGATACCGAAAAGGAGAATAACTTTAAAGTAAGAACAATATATACGGAAAGTAAAGGACAAGTCAGGGAAGAGAAAGCCGTGGCTTTTGTACCTACAATAAGTGGAGGAGAGGAGCTCCTAACCAAGATCCAAGCAAGGAAAAGTAGCTCCAAAATGAAGAACAAAATGTGTATTGAAAGTGAAGAGAAGAGGGTTAAGCCCTCTATCTCTCTAAAGAACTTGTGGATTGTGGGATGATTTTACAAGGGCAAGGGAGGGCTCTATTTATAGGCAAGGTGAAGGGATGAGAGCCATACACTTGTCACAAGGGAGAAGAAGAGCTCACACATGGCAAGGGATGGATGGAGGAGCAAAAAGCCATCGGAGGTGAGTCATTCCTCCCAAAAGCCGCCGCCCATGTGGCAAAGGAGGAGTGGATGATGGCTTAGCCGCCCATGTGGTGGAGGAGGGGAGGATATGTGTGAGTGGAATGAGATCTTTTCTCCAAAAAGCCATCGGTTGGCATGTGCCTCCGGTTGCCCTTTGGTTGCCTCTTCGGTTGCCCTTTGGTTGCTCCTTAGTTGACATCAAAATATAAGTCACTTATACTTGGCATTTCACTTGTGTTCTTGATCTTTGTTGGAATAAGTCATTGGGACTTAGTTGTGGCTTGATCGGAGTATTGTCGGAGTATGGTCAGTTCTGACTTGTAATCCACTTTCAGCGTTAAGAACTCCATTTTAGCTCGTTTTCATCTTTACTCCTTGAAATGGCCTGTAGAACAAAAGTGAAACTAACAAGTAAAAGTTGTCAAGATAAAGCATCTAATTTGGTGGGTTTAACTGTCTTAATGAATCATATAAATATGGTCCATCAGAAGTCCCCCAGAGTAGGTTATTGCCGAACTGGGTGTGTGCCTACGTTATTCTGTTCAGCCTTCTATTGGATTAGTGTTCAAGCTTAGTTCGAACACCATCTAGATCTCATCTTGGATAATACATTAGTATTTCAAAATACAGCGTGATGTATGAAAAAAAACCACCCAAGGGACTAATACGCTTCTTGCATTGTTATAAACATCATTGTTCATATAGACATAGCAGGAAAAACGCACCAAGGGAGCTAGCTGCTACATGGAGTTGGAGTTGGAGTAGAAGCAGGAGGTTCCAAATGATTAATCAAACAAACAAATGATGAATCAAACAAACAATTGAGTCAAACACAGAGTTGGAAATGAATCAAACAAGTAATTCGAACACACAGAGGGATGTAACAATAATCAAACAAGAGTGTAACATTCGCCCACAATGAATATCAGTTAAAATCAACAAACACAAATCAAACAAACCACAGTCAACAAGCACGAATAGAACGAACCACACGAATCAAACAAGAGTGTCTAAAGGGATGTTTACACAACAATCAACCATTCGACCACAAACAAACGAAGAACATTTAACCACGGTCAACCTTCGACGGAATGAAACAAAGGGAAATCAAAATCAAAGAAACACGATTACGGATGACACATACCTGGCAGACGAAACCGGCATGTGAAAACGGACAAAACCGGGTGGCGAATGCGACGGAAGAAAACGAACGAGAGTTTTGAAGGACGGCTGACTTACGAAGAAGAAGGAGAAGGGTTTCCGATGTTGCGTGTAATTTAATTTTTTCAGTCACAATTCCGTCATTATTCCACTTACATATTAAAAACTTATTTTACTTATTCTGTCGTAAATTCGTCCAAAAACCGTTAATTTTTTCTAAATATTAATTTTTTAAATTTTTCGAAGGCGCGGTAATTGAGTCTCAGTAAGATTGTCGATCACATCTGAGATTTTAATTACACAAAAGATAGAGCTTCATCTATAGGCGCTGTGTAAAGTACTCATAAGACAGCGCTTCATTAGTAAGCGATGTCTTATATCTGACTTTAGACAACGCATATAGATGAAGCATTGTCTTATGTCTCCCTTTAGACAGTGCCTTCTGTATCAAGCGCTGTCTTATGTGTACTTTAGACAGCGCCTTCTGTATCAAGCGCTGTCTAAAGACTAGTTTTTTGAAGACAGCGCTTAAACGAAGCGCTATTTCAAAGCTCATCTGTATTAGTGCCGTCATTATTCCACTGTACTCATTTATCTCTGCCAAATTGCCGTCATTATTCCGTCATTATTTCATCAAATATCAATAATATTTATCTTTTACTTCATCTTATTCATTTTTACTTCATCATCCTTCATTTTTACTTTCATCCTACTTTAAACATTAATTTATTCCAACATAAATAACATTAATTTATTCCAACGTTAAAATGTATTCCAACTTGAAGATTTATTGAATTGAACTTACATTTTTATCTCAAAAAGTGTAATGTAAGTGTACATCATTTAACTAAACTAGAAATGTAAATGCCCTTCTCAGCTTAGTTTTTAGAAAAATTTCTTCCTGCACTTTTAAAGGTCGTTTGGGCTTTTGTGACGAGGCCCAAACCTAAACCCTTCCCGGCCTGTGTGAGCTGGTCCATATCATCGCACACCATATGACTATACGCATTGCCCTGGCTCACTTCCAGAAGTAATAACACGCTCAATCCTATCTCTTAGTGCTCTTTAGAGCCCTTCCCCGCACTCCCTTTTCCTTTTTGTAGCAAGTAGGCCTTCAGAGTAGAGTTCCAGCTCAAATCTGACACTTCCAGATTTGAATTTTTCCTTTCCTTTTTTTTCCTTCTGACCTTAACAGAGAAGACACGCTAGTCCCCTCCTTCCTTATAGTAGACTCTGACACTTTTTGGATAGACTCCGTAGACCTCTGTACGTTGAGTTTTAGTTGCTAATCTTTTCTTATGTTCTAAAGGCTAAATGTGCACGAAGGGGAAATTCAATGTCTGGCATCAAAGTAAAGCAGTTGGAGCATGAAGGGGAACTTCAATGTCTAGCATTAGGAATAATTGAAGGTGGCAACTCTGCCCAAGAGGTGTGGCAACAAAGTATCAGCTGAAAGGAACTTATGAAGCCCGGAGAGCAAGCTGCAAAAAAAGATAGTGAGTTGGAAGAGAAGACAAAGGCTCTTGAGGAAATGGTGCAAGGCGGCGGATCAACAATTGGTATTGGGTACAATGTGTTTGATGGTACTAATTTCAGGTTGCCAACTCGTTGGAGTATCCTTTGTTAGTTGTTGTTTAATTTGGATCAGAGCTTTTGTTTTGTGAACTGCTTTTCAAAGTTTGTTGATTTGTTTCTTCTAGTATAAATGAGGTTCTTGATTGTTGATTTTTGAATGTAGGTAAATTTACAAAACAGGAATATCATATATAATCTTACGCCGAATACATCTTTAAACAAATCCAAAAGTAATCATGTGCAACTACTGGGCAGTAAATATGGTACACTTACGTGACTAATCCATATAACAATTATGTACTTAAGCGACTGAAAATGACGTAGTGCTCGATTGAAAGAAAAATGTTACGTGCGCTTGAACTGAAATAGTATTGTGTAGAGTGAGTGTATTACATGGTGCCCATTAGAGGGATGCCGATTAGGCCTGGGCTCGGGTCGGTTCGGGCCGAATTTTTGCAAAAACCGAACCGAAACCCAAAAATTCGGTTCGGTTCGGGTTCGGGCTTTTTCAAAGCAAAAACCGACTAAAACCCGAAAATTCGGTTCGGTTCGGGTTCGGGTTTTTTTGGGTTTTTTTCGGGTTTTTATTTTTTGGTCTTTTTCGGTTTTTTTTTTGTTTTTTCGGTTTTTTCGGTTTTTTTTTTGGTTTTCGGTTTTTTTCGGTTTTTTCAGTTTTTTCAGATTTTTTTCGGCATTCGGTTCGGTTCGGGCTTTCGGTCCCAGAAAAATTCAAAACCGAGACCGAACCGAATGTTGAGAATCGGTTCGGGTTTTTTTTGGTCCGGTTTTCGATCGGATAAAAACCGACCCGTTCGGTCTTTTTTCGATTCGGTTCGGTTTTTTTTTCGGTCTTCGGTTCTGGACGCCCACCCCTAATGCCGATAGTGAGTTCAGGACGCCTAACATATGTGCAGTGTGCAGGAAAGCTTGGGTGCGGCACTGATGAGCCAATGCCAAGCCAAATGAATAAGAATTACATTACACTTTCTTAGTCTACTTATTTCATTCCTCTACCAGTTTGACAAACGTACTAACTACCCCACATATGACTGGATTGGTATGCTCTCTAGTTTCATATTGAAATTTTCCCATGGTGGTTGAGATGTTGTTCTGGTCGAGTTCAGTACAATATCTAGAACAACTTATGCGATAATAAACGTAAAGCGGAAAATAAACGACACGCAAAGTTGTTACCCATGTCGGTGTTAACGAGCATACGTCTAGGGGCTGTCACTTAGCCTGGTGGATAGCAATTCACTAATAATGAGTATTACAAGTACAGGATTTTATGTTTACAGAGTACCTCTTAAACAACATGAGCCTCAGACACTCTAGCAATCACAATCTAGGTCTCCCCCTAGATTTGAGCTCCTCTGCCGTTTCCACCAATATGATCCTACGTGCGAATCAGCGCCTTCTTCCGAATGTGCAGCTGAGAACACAGTGCATGTACCTTGAGCGTTGTTCTACGATCAATCTGCTGAGCACCAGAACAGATTGAATCCGAGCGCCGTGAGTAATCAGTTACGATTAGTTCACCGGCCGTTTGCCTCCTCCTCCCTTCAGTGAGTATGAGCGTGAATTATTTCTCCATAAGTGCTCACTAATACCTAAGCATTAGCCCTCCTTATATAGAGCAGTAGAAACCCTAAAGCGAGTAGGATTCCTAAACAAGCCCGCCTATATCTTTAGGAAACCTTTCCTAATATCCTACGCATATCTATTGTAGATAATCCTTCATTCGAATCTTCAATCTCGATTAGGCAATCTTTGATTATCTTCTCGACTAAGATAGCTTCAAGCGCAAGCAACTGACTTCAAGGATATCTTCGATTATCCACATGCACCGACTTGCCAAAACTGATCTTGGGAATATCTCCAGGTGAAGTTGTGCAACGTCGGTTGAAACAAGTTTCCAAATCTGAATTTGGAAACTTCCAACTTCTGTCCATTGATGTGCAACCACCTTGCTCTTCCAACGGTCGACTGAGTTTCCTAATCTGAATTAGGAAACACTCCATCTGCTTCAACTTGTTCCAGGACAGTTGTCTCTTCCAGTCTTGAACAACAACTTGAACAACTATACTAAGTTTTGCCAAACTACATGCCATAAAACTAACAATCTCCCCCTTGGCATTTTTGGCAAAACTAACTATAACTACTGTAATCTACCTATACTACTATTACAGTTGAATCTTTGAGGAGATTTCAAACTCCCAAATTGTGCTACTAAGTAAGCTACTAACTGAATCTTTGAGGAGATTTCAAACTCCAAAGACGATAGGCACTAGACGAATCTTTTAAAGAGATTTCCAACTCTGAACAAGTGACTAACAAAAAGCACAAGCGAATCTTTTAAGGAGCTTTCAATCTCCGAAACTACTCCCCCTTTTTGCCACAAAAAGATAAGGGTGTACAAAACAGTAGCAATAGTTCTGAAGAAAAAGACTAGAGTTCAACGAAACATAGAGTTATTTGAAAATAGAGTAGAGAGACATCACCGAGAGCTAGTAGTCGGACTCCTCGTCACTAGCTTCATCACCAACCGAGTCACCGTCATCTTCTTCCTCGGGATAGCGAAGGCCAACCAAGAGCTTTGTGATCTTTTTCTTTCTGGCCATGAGCAGCACCATCCTCTCATTAGCATCCGCTAATTCCTCTTCAAGATGAGATATCATTTGTTTCCGAGTGGCAGATGAAATAGGAGCACGAAGTTCATCCTGAATTCGCTCAGTCCCCTTCTTCTTTGGTTCGACAGGTTAATCCATATCCAGATCCACAATATTTTTTCCAGAGAAATGCTTGTGATATGTAAGAAAAACCTTTGGCATACCTGTCAACTTGTCTTGACTTGTCAAGATGTCTGGATGATGTGCGACCACAAGTTGATGAATCAAGGAGGGGAATCCAATGGGATGATTGACTTTGACAAAGCTTGCATGGCTAGTAATCTGATCGAATATGAGACGACCAAGATCGATTTTCTGACTAGCTCCTAGGGCCTTCAGGAAGGCTACCATTGATTGGCCAAGCGTTGTGTGATGATTGTTTGGCAACAAGTTATGGACTACAATGCTGTGGAGCAAAGAGTGCTTTGTAGACAGGACCTTGACCAGAAAAGTCAGAGAGTACCACTTCGAACGAACTCCACCAGTAAGAGCTGCATCAATTTTGTGTTAGTTGGGGTTCTCTCCAATATTCAACGCTCATGCTTCAATGCCAAAATAGTCATTTATTCCATCTGGAGTAATGACGACCTGCTTGCCCCTCACACTTGCCATTCCGAACGATGAGCTCTCGATATTGGCAAAACCTTCTGGTAGATTCACAATGACTTCCCTTATGAGGTTAGCCGCAAAAGGTTTAGCCATTGACACGGATGGCCACAAGTCGAGCTCTTTGATCAGCCTCACAATCTCTTTGGCTGCATATTTGTCAGCCTCCAGCACCCTTTCAGCCACGATCTTCCTCTTTTGAACAAATTCCCACTTCTTTACATGGTCGTCTGACACAAACCAAACACCGTCCACCACAACTCCAAATTGAAACTGTACTTTCTTTCCCTTTTCTTTAGTCTTGCCTGAAGGAGAACTTGTCTTAGCTTTCTTCACTGCCGGAGGGACAACCTTCTCTTGTCTAGAAGCTTCAACATCAACTGTCTTTTTAATGGGGGAAGAAGCAGAAGTCTTCCTTTTCTTTGATGCCTTCTTCTCAGCAACTGGGGGAACTACCACATCAGCCTCTTGGCTTAGTGCTACTTTCTTTAACTTGGCTGCTCGCTTTGATTTGGTGACATGATTCGTACTCACTGGAACATCTTTCTGACTTTCTTTGACCAAGTCAGACAACTTGGTTGATTCATTTGGAGAATCTTCACTTAGGTCCTCCATCTCATCATCAGCAGTATTGGAATTGGGTTCTTCATCAACGTAGTACTCAGCCGGATCAAACAACTCTTGCAGAGCCTCATCCACCTCATCTAAATCCTTCTGCGGGTGTGCTTCTTCTCCATCACTTGGCACCTCAACATCTACTTTTTCAGAACCAGACATGCACAAAGTCTGCTCCTCTGTAACAGACCCTTCACCAGCTTCTTCAAACGTCTCAACAGAGTCTTCACTCAGCTTCTCCTCCTCTTCTTCAGCTTTACTGGATTCTTCAATAGGCACAGCAGTGTCTACTTTCTCAGCAGCATCACCTTCAACCTCTCTTTCCTCAGACTCTTCATCATCTGACTCAAAAACGACTACCCTACGTTTCACTATTCTAAACTTCTCTTTCACAGGAGTTTTCTTATGAGCAACCAACATAACCCTTCCACCTTTTACCACAGGAGTACTGACGGAGCCCACCGCACTGTCGTTAAGGTGCGATGTTCTCTGTGCAAAAATAAATTTATATCTCCGATACTCGCGACCTAACTATTTTTGGTAGTCAGTGGTAAGTACGGGTCGAACCCAAGGGAATTAGTGGATTAATTGTTCTTTCGAAAGGGGGGATTGAATAAAGCAGTTGGGGGGTTGGTTTTGGTTTTTAGTACTGAAAAGTAAAGTGACAGTTGATATTACAATTAAAGGAAAGTATTCGGTTTTAGAGGCCTTGTATCATAGTCTGTTTATCATTGACCTCTAATGATCATACTAAGTGTTCAAAAGTGAATCAAGGCTATTCCTAGCACATGACTTGCCACACTGTCTAGTCTTTTGCAAGACAAAGAACTCTTGTTCTAGTATATGCATCCATTTGATCATCATTCCTGATAAACCAAATGGTGTTTTAAAGAGGTTGACTTCCACAGATAACCTGTGCTCTTCCGAGCCTCCACTTATCCATGGAAGATCACGAACCCATGGTAGAGCTTTGCTCTTTCGAGCATCCACTCAACCAATGGAATTCTGACCTAATATATGGCACCTAGAACAAGTTGAACACAAAGAGGCACTTAAGAGAAGTGTCTAAAACATTGTATGATACAAGCACACCCCTTCAACCGAATGAAGGGTTTAGCTACGAATATTCATGGAATAGGACATCATAGCTAAGTGCGTTGAAAAGTAAAGGTTTTTGAAAGACAGTAAAGTAAAGTTTTCGAAAGTAAAGATAGGAAAGTAAACTTGTTGAATTGAAAAGACAGTAAAGTAAAGAAGAGAGTACTTACAAAAACCGTTGAGAGTGCTGAAGATCAAGCTTCGATTCCAAAGTAAAGTGCTTACATGATTCTGCCCAAAATCTAGAGAGATAAGTAACAAGGGTGATGAGCCGTATTTATACGACTCATCGAATCATTAAATCCCACCAATTCCAGCACTTTATTATACGAACAGTTACTTCTTAGTGTTGTTTCGTGTTTCAGGTGATTTGGAAGCTCTAGGAGGAATCGCACTTAAAAAATGGCATTTTCATGCCAGAAACATCGCAGTTGAAGAACAGACCCAAAGGAGGGCCGTGAACAGTAACTCCGACATGAACAGTATTTTTCGGCTCGTGAACAGTAACTCCGGTGTGAACAGTAACTCCGCATGTGAATAGTGATTTCGGCCGAGTCCAGCCCAGTTCGTCCGGCCCAAAAGCAATGTGAAATTAAGGCAACATACAAGCTAGGGTTTTGGAACATTCTGGAAGGTTCAAGATGGCTTAATTATCAAGCAAAAGAGTAGCTTGGAGTTAAAGCAAGAAAGATATGGAAATATTGCCTAAATTATCTGTTGGATTATTTAGGCAATTCTAGGTCTTTCTCAACCTTATAAATAGAGGAGCTCACAAGACCAAATAATCATCCCTCAACTCACACGAGTTCCCTCTCTCAAAGCTCTCGGCTAAGCCTTGCTCCGCCTAGCTCCACCGTGCGCCGCCCAGCTCAGCCGTGTCCCACGGCCGGTTCTTCTTCTCTCCTCAGAATAGTGAAGTTACTTCGTTTTTATTACTCTTGCATTATTTACATGGCTATGTGTAACTAATCCTATTATTCGGGCTAGGGTTTATACATTGTGACGATGTTTTTGGGACTTGGATCTTAATGCTATATTCATTGTTTTACTAATTCTCGTGCATGAATTCCATGAATTATTGCTAGACTAGGCGGATACTTTGTCGTAAAACCTAGTTGCGCATATTTCTATATTAATCATCTATCTAATACTTTGTCGTTTGGATAGGTAGCACGTCTAGGTTAGATAACACCTTTGTCGGGTTATTAAACCTAGGGGAATTAGAAGCTTAACACCTTTGTCGGGTTAAGTTGTGGCGTAACACCTTTGTCGGGTTACTTGGGAAGTCACCTTTGTCGGGACAACCACACTTAGAAATTATGAATTAGAATATTAGAAGTCAATGATAAAACAAGTCACAATCAAACCCTAGTCTGAATATTCCTCTCTGATATTTACACACTCGCTTATTTCGTTTATTTGCACTGTTTCCTAATCTCTCACAAACCCCAATTGTCTTTTCTTTTCTTCTTACAGAACAAAGTAGTAACTATCTAGCTCCCTTGGGTTCGACCCTTGCTTGCCGCTGTACTAACCCACAGTTCAGAGTAAGGAATTATAAATTTAGATTTGCAGGTACAACGACGGCCTGTCAAATTTTGGCGCCGTTGCCGGGGAGCTACGCACGGTGAATTTGGTTCTCTTTCCTTTTTCGTTTATTTCTTTTTTGTTTCTGTTTATTTCGTACTTCTTGCTATTCGGTGAATTTTCCCAGTTTAATTATTTCGATTTCCTCATTTTCCGATTTCCGTTTATTTCGATGTCCAATTTCTAGCTTTTAGAGGGTTCTGTCACCAAGACTTACGAGTCTAAGGAGATTGGGTTTTAAGTGAGACCGCTGTGACTCCTCCAATCTCCTGGGGACCCTTTGTTGCTAGTCTGTTCTTGCTATTCCGGTGTATTGCTATTCGGTGCTTGCTATTTCGTGTGCTATGTCTCACGCAGGTAGTAGAGTTGGTGACAATAGTCACAATGATGAAGTCGAACAGGTTGTCCGAGACAGAGAAGGACAGCTTCCACAACACAACGCACAAGGACCGATCGTCCAGAATGGAGAGATCCGAGGGGCTATCCCGGGACAATTTCAACAACCACCAATCCAACCCCAACCGTATCAACAGTACCCACAGTATCCCCCACCGTATCAGCAGTACCCACCACCACCATATCCACAGTATCCACAACCACCATACCCCCAGTACCCACCACAATACCCACCATTACCATACCATCCACACCAGTAATACCCACCACCTCAGAGACCTCCACGCCAGCCAGCAGTCAGAGATGATGATGAGGATGACGCCAATGAAGGACCAACTATGGGCGAGCTCTCGGTTCCCAATTTCAAGGACCAGTCATGGTGTATCTACGAAGGACCAGACCTCGCAGCTATAACAGTCAGCACCTCAGTCGTCCATCATCTACCTAAGTTCTCAAGGACCAAGGGAGAGTCAGCCACATCTCACTTGACACGATATCACGGGATATGTCTGAACCTGAAGCCATACGGAGTCGAAGTAGATGACTTCAAACTGAAGGCATTCTACTTCTCACTTACAGACGCTGCTACAGATTGGTTCCTATCCTTACCCTCTGCTAGTATCTACACATGGGAACAAATGCAGAGGCAGTTCGTCAGCAAGTACTATCCAGCAGGGCGTGCAATGCAAGTTCGGAGACAGTTGCAAGAGCTCAAACAAGGACCCAACGAAAATATGTACGAGTACGTAGAAAAATTCAACCCCTTGGAAAAGAGCTGCTGCAATCTTGAGCTCCCATAGAAATTGATCGTCGAGTATATGCTAGATGGACTTCACAGACTGGATAGGAAACTACTAGAGGCCTCAGCTGGAGGCAACCTCATGAATCTGACCCCAGCCAGAGTCCGAGAGAAGATACAAGAAGTGGCAGAAAGTGAACGGTTCCAGGATGAATCTACTAAGGAGGACGAATATGCCAGATCCAGAAACGTGTCAAGGGTTGAGCCCACAGTTAGTGCTATGGCCGAGAAGATCAAGGAGCTGAAGGACATGATGCAACATGTGATCAGGAGACAACCAGTCCAGACAAAGCCATGCGGTTTTTGTGTAGCTACAGATCACAAGATAGATGAGTGCCCGACCTTGATGGAAGACGACCAGGCTGAGGTCAATGCAGTAGGAGATTATCAGAGTTATGGCAACCGGCCAGGGCCAGTCCGACCATATGGCGCAACCACAAATAATCAAGGAGTCAATGGATAGCCCTGGAAGAGCAACAATCATCAGTATCAGACCCAGAGAGAGCCGGCACGACAGAACACGCCTCAGCAGAACCAGCAGCCTTATCAGCCCCCACATCGGCAGTATCAACAGAATGCGCCAGGTCAGTACCAGCAGAGAGGTCCAAACAATAATCAGCCGGGCCCAAGCAGTCACGACCTCAATAAGTCACTGGAGGACATGATGAAAGAGCTGGCAGCTAGCAACCAGCAGTTGAATGCAACCATGACCTAGCACATAGCCATGACCAACGGAGCAATAACAGACTTGAAAAAGCAGATGTCCCAGATTGCTACGATAGTCTCAAGGCTCGAGGACAACGCTGGACGACTTCCCTCGCAAACCATTCAGAATCCAAAGGGGAATGTCAGCATGGTAGGAGTGGTGGACATGACACCAAAGAAACCCGCATGTTGGGAGGACGAGATGCTCGACACTATGGCAAGATACAGCACGGAAGAGCCGAGCCCACAGCTTACCAAGACCGAGCCAGAAGGATTATTGGTAGCACGGCCTACGCAGAGCAACCCAATCATGAGGCAGCCGCTCTCTACAAGCCATGAGACACCGCCGGAAAAGAGTAAGGACCCAGGGGCCTTCACGGTCACCTGTGGTATCGGTGAGACCCAGATACATCGCTGTTTAATTTATTTGGGTGCTGCTATTAATGTCATGCCTTACTCTTTATATCGTTCGTTGGGACTTGGTCCATTGAAACCGCCTAGGTTATCGATTGAATTAGGGGACAAATCTTGTGTTCGACCTACTGGTTTGCTAGAGGATCTAACCCTCCGAATTGGAGATCTTATTGTTCCTACAGATTTCTATGTCTTGCAGATGGGCGATGCTAGAGACGACAAGCCGCTAGGGCTAATTTTGGGGCGACCATTCCTTCACACCACCAAGACCAAGATTGACATGGGCAGAGGCTTACTGTCATTAGCATTCTGTGGGAAGGAGGCAGATTTCTATGTCTATGAGGATGCTGACCAACCATGCATAAGAAAACCGCCAGATATTGTGCACACATCAGATTATGATGCCCTAGTTCCGGACCCACCAGATCAGGCCATACACACCACTGGGCCAGCAGCTATGGCCAAGAAATCCTCACCATCTCGGGGATATGTGAAGGCGAACCCGCCTGATCAATGGAGAGCAGACCCGAGCACGTCGTCATAGGAGGATTTTGGGCAAATTGAAGGAGTTGCTGTGGCGAAGTACGACCTCACACACCCATGGGATCCTAACTTGTGATCCCTAAAGAGGTAACGTCGAGCCAACGACGTAAAACAAAGGCGCTCGCAGGGAGGCAGCTCGACACTTTTTATTATTCTTTCAGTTTTATTTATTTATTGTGTTTATCTGAGTCTTGAGTCTTTTCATCACATTGTACTTGGGAGAGAAGATGATTTTCATGCAGGGACAGAGGCAAACGTATCGGAAATATTAGCGTAATACTGTATCCAACGTGAGTAGTTCACTCCTTGAATAAATTGTGTCAAGAAACATGAGCGTTTAAAGATTTTGTCACAAAGACTTACGAGTCTAAGGAGGTTGGGTTTTAAGTGAGACCGTTGTGACTCCTCCAACCTCCTGGGAATACTTTATTCGTCTTAATGTCTTTGGCACAGACCTTTCAGTTGTGACGAACTCACGTTGCGACACAAGCTTCAATGGAGCTCTCTTTGAGGATTCATAGGAGAATAATCAGTCGTTCCTGATCATCACGCATCGCACGAGGGAAGTGCCTATCCAACCTTACTCTCTTCTTATTTCCATTTTATTTATTGCATGCATTGTGAGTCTAGATTTGAGTCGTGCCGTGAGGACACGGCTTATTTCAAAAGTATGGGGTGGGAGAATCAGTTATCGAGTCAGCATGTTTATTTTCTTACACCCTGCACAGAGTCAGCACGTTTCCCGTCATTTTTAAAAATTTTGTACATGATACTTCACTATTTCCTAGACTTGCAGTATTGGATAATGACTAGGTGAAATAGATAGAGCCGATTACATGCATGTCTTTGGTGAAAAATGACTTGGGCGACTAACATGTGATTTTAAAAATTTTGCGTGCCTTTGTTAGTTGAGATAAACAGGGATGTGGAGTTGATAGAAATGCTCTAGAGAGACTTGACAGATCATTCAAAGGCCGAACTCAGGATATATGGTTATGTGGAGCTCGTGGAGGCTAGCACTTCGAGGCAACATAGTACGAGTCTGAAATCTACTTGTCTTAGTCAAGACGAGTTCCAGATGGTGTTCGAACTGCGTCTCAAACACTTGTTGGACAGTTTCAGGTTGTGTTCAAACAAATACTGGAACACCTTAGTAGACAGAACATAAACAGCACAACATAGGAGCACACACGATATGATAACCCAGTTCAGCCTCGCCTACTCTGGGGGGTTTCCCACACCCGAAAAGGGACACAAATCTTATTACGAGTTTAGAGCTATTCATGGACTTACACTTACACAACGCCTTGTTTGTAATAGCCTAGCCTCTAACACTCCGTCTCTCGGATTTGCTATCTCAGTTCGTCGCAACTCCCCTCGATCCCCTATGGTTAGGACGAGACTTCCCTCTCGGCCTAGTCTTGGACTTCTCGGAAGTCCAGTCGCCTTCTCTTAAAGACGTAGCTTGATCACCGTGTGTGTCGCTTTGTTGTCCTTCAAGAACAGTCTGAACAGCACATTGAATAGACTGCTTCTTCGCCGTTGATATTTCGGTGTGGAATAATCAGCCGGCCGTCACTCCTCCTCCAATCTCACGAATGCTCTGGTGTTTTCTTTTCTCTCCGGGAGTGATACAGATCTGGTAGCCCTAGCCTTGTATTTATATGCATGGGCAAGATCCAAATCTGTTCCAAATATCCTCATCAAATATTTAGGAAATATTCCTAAATATTCGATGGATATTTCCAATCCAATCTTTAGGAAGTATATTCAAAAACTTCCTTCCCAAGTCAGCCACGCCGCCTTTAATCTGATGTGTAGATATTCGTTTGAATATCTGAATCTTTGAATTCCTGCTGGCCGACTCCAATCAGAATATCCTTGTCAAATATTTCGGAGATACTCCTCAATATTTGATCGATATTCAATCTCTTCGAAATCCAATCTTTGGAGATTACTTCTGTGCCAAGCCATCCAATATTTTCAAATTCAAGCTGAAGATATTCATTTGAATATCTGATCATTAATGATGACTTGTCGATTGATTCCAATCAGATCATATCTTCGATCTTCCGAATTAGGAAACGTTCTTCTTTCCTCCAATCTTCAAAAAGATCTTGATCTTTCTTTCCCACCAAGTAATTCCAAATCTTCTTAAACGACTCCAAAATGATGAGAGGATATTCATTTGAATATCTGATCTTCTAATTTATTTATGAGCCGACTCCAATCAGATCAGATCTTCGATCGTCCAGATTTAGGAAACGTCTTATCTTCAGATCTACTGTATGCGAGTTCCAGTAGGTGTTTGAACACTCCTTGAACTCCTGCTTGAACTGTCTAAAGCTGTTTTGCCAAAGCCATGCCATTCATGGGAACATCAAAGTCTGCTCCGCCACTGCGGTACCCTTGCGGTTGGTCGGGACGGGAATACTTCACACCGTCCAAACTCTAGTCCAAGTAGCCGGGAAAATAGACAAGCGACCCTTGGCTTGACCCGAGTCAAAAGGACGATGATGAGTGAGAGCAAGTAGGTTCGAGCAAGTCACAATCCGCACCACAAAGCAACAAACCCTTCATCATTGTGATAGTTTACACCGAAA
The DNA here is from genome assembly GCA_033675215.1 of Rhodiola kirilowii. Taxonomy (NCBI): domain Eukaryota; kingdom Viridiplantae; phylum Streptophyta; class Magnoliopsida; order Saxifragales; family Crassulaceae; genus Rhodiola; species Rhodiola kirilowii. The sequence goes on along the minus strand of CM066194.1, from coordinate 28,770,886 downwards.
TCAAGTGTAGAGCGCCTTTGAAGCACCAAAACCGAAATCATCTATAGCTGGCTGAAAAGCACTCAACACTTTGAAGCTCGAATAAATCACGTGCAAGAAAAAGCAGCAAAACATAACCATATAGCAGCGAGTTCGAGTCCGAGAATGCGGTTCATGGGTCTAAAAAGGGCTATCTCCCGATACATCCGAATTGATTTGCATCTCGGCCCAAAGGTAACACGTATCATTAACCCGTGTTTTCGCACAAGTTTAATTAGTAACGAGCATGCATAGAAGGCGGGATCTAGAGTAACCGAGTCATAACCATGTAGCACGTCTAGGATGCTGAGGCATTGTAGTGTTTGCAGTTTTTCGTTCCTCTTATGACCTAGTTCTTGTTCGGGACGAACAAGTTTAAGTGTGGGGTGGTTTGATGAGCCGTATTTATACGACTCATCGAATCATTAAATCCCACCAATTCCAGCACTTTATTATACGAACAGTTACTTCTTAGTGTTGTTTCGTGTTTCAGGTGATTTGGAAGCTCTAGGAGGAATCGCGCTTAAATGACGGCATTTTCATGCCAGAAACATCGCAGTTGAAGAACAGACCCAAAGGAGGGCCATGAACAGTAACTCCGGCATGAACAGTATTTTTCGGCTCATGAACAGTAACTCCGGTGTGAACAGTAACTCCGCACGTGAATAGTGATTTCGGCCGAGTCCATCCCAGTTCGTCCGGCCCAAAAGCAATGTAAAATTAGGGCAACATACAAGCTAGGGTTTTGGAACATTCTGGAAGGTTCAAGATGGCTTAATTATCAAGCAAAGGAGTAGCTTGGAGATAAAGCAAGAAAGATATGGAAATATTGCCTAAATTATCTTTTGGATTATTTAGGCAATTCTAGGTTTTTCTCAACCTTATAAATAGAGGAGCTCACAAGACCAAATAATCATCCCTCAACTCACACGAGTTCCCTCTCTCAAAGCTCTCGGCCAAGCCTTGCTCCGCCTCCTCTCCTCCGCCTAGCTCCACCGTGCGCCGCCCAGCTCAGCCATGTCCCACGACCGGTTCTTCTTCTCTCCTCGGAATAGTGAAGTTACTTCGTTTTTATTACTCTTGCATTATTTACATGGCTATGTGTAACTAATCCTATTATTTGGGCTAGGGTTTATACATTGTGACGATGTTTTTGAGACTTGGATCTTAATGCTATATTCATTGTTTTACTAATTCTCGTGCATGAATTCCATGAATTGTTGCTAGACTAGGCGGATACTTTGTCGTAAAACCTGGTTGCGCATATTTCTATATTAATCGTCTATCTAATACTTTGTCGTTTGGATAGGTAGCACATCTAGGTTAGATAACACTTTTGTCGGGTTATTAAACCTAGGGGAATTAGAAGCTTAACACCTTTATCGGGTTAAGTTGTGGCGTAACACCTTTGTCGGGTTACTTGGGAAGTCACCTTTGTCGGGACAACCACACTTAGAAATTATGAATTAGAATATTAGAAGTCAATGATAAAACAAGTCACAATCAAACCCTACTCTGAATATTCCTCTCTGATATTTACACACTCGCTTATTTCTTTTATTTGCACTGTTTCCTAATCTCTCACAAACCCCAATTGTCTTTTCTTTTCTTCTTACAGAACAAAGTAGTAACTATCTAGCTCCCTTGGGTTCGACCCTTGCTTGCCGCTGTACTAACCCACAGTTTAGAGTAAGGAATTATAAATTTAGATTTGCAGGTACAACGACGGCCTGTCAAAGGGACTTGTGCTTCTTGCACACAAAATGGGATGATGATATAAGGGAAGGGAAGTGTCTATTTATAGGCATGGGGGAGTGAGAGATGTGGAGGAGAAGCAAGACACTTGTCACAAAGGGAGAGGAGACACCCAAAAGCCATCGGAGTGAGGTGTTTCTTCCCTAGCCGCCGCCCATGTGGCAAGAGGGGAGAGGCTTGTGAGCTTAGCCGCCGGCCATAGGTGGCAAGGGAGTGGGTGAGTGTGTTTTGTGATCTTTTCCAAAAAGCCATCGGCTCACTTTCAGCTCCGGACTGACTCTGGTTGCTCTTCGGTTGGACTTGTTTTGAGTGATTCCATGTCAGGTTTATGAAAGTCAGAATTTGGTCGTGACCTGGAATGACTCGTAATTCATTTTCAGCTTTAAAACTCCTCCTAAGCCTGTATTCTCTCTAGACTTCAAAATACCCTGTAGATAAATATCGGAACTAACAAGCAAAAGTTAAATAGACAAAGAGTCTAATTTGGTGGGTTTAACTGTGTTTATGATTCATACAATTATGATCCATCAAGTACCCTCTCCGTGCATGCTGGCCACACCCTTTGGCTTTTCTCCAACCACTACCGAGCCAACCACAGACACACCAGGCATACTAGAACTGTTCGCATTCATAGATTTGGAAATGTTTGCGATTACCTCTTGTGTCGTCTTCTTCACAGGATCCTTGACTGAAGTGGTTTTAGAACCCGTCAGCTTCTTGGGATTTTCCTCCGGAATAGATTTAGCAAGAGGCTTTTCTTTCGCTTGGTTAATGGTTTCCGTCTCCTTCTCTGGTTTGTCCGAAATCTTCATCTCCGGAACTGACACCTTCTTTCCTATCGTTACTTTAGCCTTTTCGGGACAATTACCTTCCTTTTGGCACCCGATTTTGATTTTGTTATTGTCGCTTTATCACTGCCCAGTTTAGGGTTTTCTTTGGCCATCTTTGGATTATCAACAGGCTTCGATGATTCTTCAACCGTCGCAGTTTCAGGTGCCTTGTTCTTCATTGTGTCCACCATTGTTGAACTTCGTCAAACTTCGACTAGGGTTTTGTTGGAAGAGAGATAGTGAGACTCGAACAGTTGATTTGAATGGGAGTTGATTTTGGAAACACCATCGGTTTTTGGCAGGCCAAGTATCTTCTCGAATCTCCACACCTGCCACGTCACTTCACACCATTCTAAAAATATAATTTGAATATTTTGGTAATCCAATCATTTCTTCTCGCACCAGGATTTGAATATCATCCACCTGTCTTCCACGTCAGCCCTAAATGTATCTTGTTGTAGCTCTGGCTGACTAACTTGTGCTGAAACAACTTTAGTTGTCGGTGACACACAGACCTGGTGAGGATCTAGGTGTTTCCAACAGTAGGTTGTTCAAGGCTCTGATGAGGATTTCTCCTTGCTGCTTCATCACATCTTGTTCTACCATGTATTCTTTCAGCATCGACATCTTCCGCAACACTTTGGTGTAACAACCTTCAACATCTGATCTTGCGAGTTTGACGTACGGTTGCATCCTCTTCTTCGTGTTAACTCCCCTTCGAACATAGCCATGGTTGAGGCAATCAACCCATGATGTGGGAGCCTTCACACGATGAGAACAAAGCTTGAGCCTTCTTCTAACCCTATTGATATGTGTAGACTTCACAGTGGTTAAGATACATGTAAACCCACCCGGTTTTTTAGACTGCATCTGATTGTCTTGAGTCTTTATGCCTTCAGTCTTACTCCGCATGCATCTTGTTGCAGCAGTGGGTCGACCAAGATCCAACAAATAGGAGTTGTTTGAGGCTCTCCTTCTAGTGAGAACAGGTTCATTCTGGTTGTTCTGCACCACACACTTGTCCTGTGTGAACTGGACACGATTCTCCCCATCGCATAACTGGCTTATGCTGATTAGATTTGCCTGCAATCCTTCGACAAGAAGAACCTCCTTCAATCTAGGTAGGCCTGGAACCTTCAATGTTCCTCGCCCGAGAACTTTGCCTTCTATTCCGTCTCCAAAAGTCACAGATTTGCCTTTAAACTTTTCAATCTTGGTCAGAAACTCAAGGTTGCCAGTCATGTGTCTAGAACATCCACTATCAAAATACCATCTTTGCTTCTCCAGATGACTCGTGGATTTGAATGCAACGTGGCATACCTCGCTTCCTTGCTTAATTTTCCAGACTTGCTTTGTGGGGGGTTTTGACACTTCATGACGCTGACTCGTCTTCTTGAGAAATTTGTGGAAGTCAAGGCATCTTGACTTGAGGTGTCCCACTTGGTTGCAATAGAAGCACCTTCGTTTGTCTTGCCTTTTTGTGGGGTACCAAGCAGAATTTCTTCGTGAGATATGTTCTTCTGGAGCAACATATGAGCTTGGTTCAGCTTTCTCAAAAATTGTCTGTACGTTCCTAGATGAGCCAGTGAATCCTACCCCTTTGCTTCCTGATGGAGCGTATTTATACGATTCATTAAGTACTACTAAACCCACCAATTAAGACATTTGGTCATACGAACAAGTGCTTGTTAATGTCATTTTGTGTATACAGGCAATTTTGGAGTCTACAGCGGAAACATGCCTAAAAGGGGAGATTTATGCCCAAAAAGCACACCAAGCATTTCTGGCCAGTCAAGGCCCGAGAAAAACCTGCGCCCGAGCAAAACTTCAAATCTGGTCACGACCACTTTCCGGCGGTGTTCCAGCAAATCTAGCTCGAGCATTCATCTTAGAATCACTTCAAAATGCTAGAACCATCGCCCAAAAGCTGAGAACGCATTGCCAAGGACTCAAGCCCGTTTAAAACCAAACAAGGGCAATATCGGCCGTTTTGGGATTTCGACCATGTTCCGGGCAGAATTTGGCTTAGCATCCTTCTTGAGATCATCTTAGAATAACTTTTTCATTCAGAATACACTCTCCAAAATCCAAGAAGCTCCGGCCAAAGCTCCGGTCAGATTCCGGCGAACCTCCGACGAGCCTCCGATCAAACCAATTCCGACCACCACCATGCTCCGGTCATTTCTTGCTCCGGCCACGTTCCGCCGAAGTCCAACCAAAGTCTAACCGGAGTTGCATGGGAACCGATGGCTTTTGGAGCAAAATATCTCATTCCACTCACACTCACTTCCTCCACCTCACCACCGGTGGCTTTTGAGGAGATGATGCCACCTCATGGCCGGCGGCATTGAGGAGATGATGCCACCTTGGCCAGCGGCTTTGAGCTCTCCTCCTCCCCTCTTGACATGTGGATGGCTCTCCTCCACATCTCCTCCTCCCTCTTGCCTAAAAATATCACATCCCTTCTCATTTGTAAAGTGTCCCAAAATTTCGTGGCCTTTGGGTCCTTTGTTACTTATCTCTCTAGAATCCATCACCAAATCCATGTAAACACCTCACTTTGATATTGAAAGTTCCAAGTTGTTCTTGAGTTTTCCTTTGTGTTCTTGAGTTTTTACTTTCAAAACTTTACTTTCCTTGTCTTGATTTCCAAAAACCTTTACTTTCCTGTCTTTCAAAACCTTTACTTTACTCAGCACTTAGCTATGATATCCACCTCTATGGATATTCGTAGCTAAACCCTTCATTCGGTTGAAGGGGTGTGCTTGTATCATACAATGTTTTAGACCCTTCTCTTAGTGCCTCTTTGTGTTCAAAACTTGTTCTGTGTGCCATATATTAGGTCAGAACACTATTGGTTCAGTGGATGCTCGAAAGAGCAAAGCTCTTCCATGGGTTCGTGAACCTTCATGGTTAAGTGGAGGCTCGAAAGGGCACAGCTTAACTGTGGAGTTCAACCTCTTTAAAACACCATTTGGTTGATCAGAAATGATTGATCAAATGGATGCACATAAGCTAAGATACTTCGAAAGGAGGAATTAGCCCAAATAGAACAAGTGTTCTAAACGATGTGGCAAGTCATGTGCTAGAAATAGCCTTGATACATCTTTGAACACTTAGTATGATCATTAGAGGTCAATGATAAACAGATTTATGATATAAGGCCCCTAAAACCGAATCCTTTCCTCTAATTAAAACATCACCTGTCACTTTACTTTCAGTCCCATATCAACTGCTTACTTTCCGCAAGTCTTGTCCTTCAAGCATTTACTTTCAGCAAGTCTTGTCCTTCAAGCATTTACTTTCCGCAAGTCTTGTCCTTCAAGCATTTACTTTTCAGTATTTACTTTCAGTCCCGTATTTACTTTCTTTACTTTCAGTCATTTACTTTTCAGTACTAAAATCACAACCAACCCACTTACTTTTCAGTACTAAAATCACAACCAACCCCCAACTATCTTATTTTCCATTTTCGAAAGAACAACTGTCCACTAATTCCCTTGGGTTCGACCCCTACTTACCGCTTTACTACTCAATAGTAGAGTAACGAGTAGCGGACTTATAAATTTATTTTTGCACAGAGCCATCGCACATTAACGACGGTGTGGTGTGCTCCGTCACTTCCGCTAAAAGTTCTCTGAGCTCCCAGAAAGTCTTCTAGATTTTTAGTCCCAGAGTTGAGCATCTTACCAGATTTCTTAAGATTATTCTGTTCTTCCAGAGTCTCGGCATGAGTTTCTTTGTTTGTCTCAATCACAATTTTCAACGCATCTACAGTATTAAGAAGAATTACCTCTTGTCGTTTTAAAGCAGCATTCTTCTTCTTTAGATTAATAATGACTTCTGGATGTTCACCTTGACTCTTTTCAGTCTCCACCTTCTGGGATGATATAACTGCCAGTAGTTCAGCCTTCTGCGCAATAAGATATGTTCGCTCACTAGCAGCACGTCGTTGTGCGCTGCAAAATTTACATTTATAGTTCCACTACTTGTGGCTCACTATTGGATTAGTAGAGCGGTAAGTAGGGGTCGAACCCAAGAGAGTCAGTGTGGAATGGTTGTTCTTTTAAAAGAAAAGAAAAGAAAGAAAAATTAAAGTAAAGACAGGTTGGGTTTGAGTGGTTTAAACTGAAAGTAATACTGAAAAGTAAATTGCTGGAAAGTAAAGTGCTGTAACAGTCGAGTTCAATATCAACCGCAACACACTTTTAGTTTGTCGCACGCTGTATTTCAAGCGCAATACGTGCCAAATGTTATGTTGGATTGATGTTGAAAATGTCTGTAATGAAAGTAAAGTGCGGAAAGTAAATTGCGTAAAGTAAATACTGAAAGTAAAGTGCTGGAACAGTCGAGTTCAATATCAACCGCAACACACTTTTGGTTTGTCGCACGCTGTATTTCAAGCGCAATACGTGCCAAATGTTATGTTGGATTGATGTTGAAAATGTCTGTAATGAAAGTAAAGTGCGGAAAGTAAATTGTGTAAAGTAAATACTGAAAGTAAAGTGCGTAAAATAAAGACTGAAATGTAAAGTGCGTAAAGTAAAGTGCAGAAAAGTAAAGTGCTGAAATGTAAATGACAGAAAAGTAAAGTACTGAAAGTAAATGACATGTAAGTAAGGACGAAAGATATTCAGTCTAGGGTCTCTACTTGTGAGACAACCATCATAGACGTCAAATGATCTTACTTTGTGTTCATAAGTGTGGAGTTATTCCTTTTCAAGACTTAACCCCTACAGTAAGGCTTTTTCAAGCGCTTACACCACAATCTACTCCAAAATCAAGACATAGACTTCTAGTTCTAAGTGCAGCCACTTGATCTTCAGTTACGATCAACAAAGCGACTTAAGGAAGAGTAAACTACTCGGCTAAGCTTTGCTCTTTTGAGCATCCACTTAGCCTAGTTGTATAATCGAATAATGGCACCGAACTAGTTGACACAAAATAGCATTAAGTTCTAGTCTCAAGATGCATACACAAGTATGAACACCCCTTGACCGAATATGCTTAGCTACTTGTATTCATGGTAAGGAATACAAGCACCATACTTACGAAAGTAAAGAAAACAAGAAAAAGTAAAACAAGTGACCGGGAGCAACAAGAAAGTAAAGGGAAAGCCGTGGCTTTTGTGCAACAAAGTAAAGGAGATGAGCTCCAAATCAAGACAAGGGAAAGTAAGTGAGCTTGCTGGAAAGTAAGAGCTTTGGAGCTCAAGAACAAGTGAAGAACATAGAACAAAAGTGTGTTTGTATTGAAAATGAAGTGGAGAAGAGAGATAAGCTCTCAACTCCCTAAGTTTGTGGCTTTTTGAAAGACAAGGACTTCTAAGGCATAAGCCTCTATTTATAGACAAGGGAAACCTGGAGACTAAGTTTGGCAATGAAAATATCCCAAAAGCAAGTCCATTTGATTGGCTCTCCATATGACACCACTTGGGATATTTTAAGCCAAAGCCACCACTTGCTCTTATCTCCTCCATGAGCCACGAATTGGTCTTGGTTGAAGCCAAAGGGCAACCACTTGACTTGGTTGAGGCTTGGGCAAGTCACTTGGACTTGGTTGTGGCTTAGTTTGTTCCCAAGGGTCAACCAAAGTGAATTGTAAGGCCAACCGGGAAATAAGTAGTTTGGATTTAGTTGGACTTCACCGGAATGTGGCTGGAGCAAGAAATGACCGGAGCATGGTGGTGAGGATATGAGCTTGATCGGAGCATCACCGGAGGTTCGCCGGAGTTAGCCGGAATATGGCCGGGGCTTTTGTCGGAGCTTCTTGAATTTTGGAGAGTGTATTCTGAACGACAAAGTCATTCTAAGATGATCTCACAAAGGAAGTTTGTCCAGATTCTGCTCGGAACATGGTCGAAATCCCAAATCGACCGAAATTGCCCTATTTTGGCCTTGATCGGGCTTGAGCTGGTTCCACTCGGGAATTTTGTCTGGGAAGTGAGATTATCTGAGTTATTGGGCATTTAAAACACTTTGGTCGAGCCATATTTGTCAGATTCCATGGTTTGGTCGAGCGACTTGGTTTCGGTGCCTATGCGCGCGGGGCCTTTGCTTTGGAACTGGGCCAACTGCCAATCTGCCCGAGCATTCTCCTTGGTTTTCCGATATTGTCCACCTTATTTTCCATTTTGATCACTTTGCTCGAGGTGGATTCGTCAGATCAGCTCGTTTGCCCGGGCAACTTGAATTCAGTGCTAGACAGCCTGGGCGCGGCCTGGGCGATGCCTGGGCGCGGCCTGGTTTTCTCGGCGCTGGCTCTCGGACAGGGACCTGGGCGGGGACCTGGTCTTCTCGGTTCTGGTTCTCGGTCAAGGACTTGAGGTTCTCGGTACTAGGCATGGGTACCCGACTGAGCCCTCTCGGTCCTCGACTGGGTCCTCGGTCCCTGGTTGGTTTTCCTCGGGCCCTAGTTGCGACTTCTCGGCCAGAAATGCTTGGTGTGCTTTTTGGGCTCAAATTTCCCTTTTTAGGTGTGTTTCCTCTTTAGACTCCAAAATAGCCTATATACACAAAATGGCATTAACAAGCACTTGTTCGTATGACCAATTGTCTAATTTGGTGGGTTTAACTGATTCGATGAATCGTATAAATACGCGCCATCACTCACCTTTTACTTCAATCAACTGAGCTTGGAGGTCGGTGATAGTTTGTTGGAGTTCCACCTTCTGCGTAACAAGAATAGTAGCTTCTTCCCATACCTTTTCTTTGTCTTCCGTCAGATCTACCAGATTGCTGCGAAGTAACTTGTTTTGCTCAACTTCATTAAGCCATTCCAGGAATAACTCCTTGTACTTGCTGGCAAAGTCTTCATCAGAGACTTCTTCATCATTACTGCAGCTGGAGTACTGAGTATGATTCTCCGAGGATGACTTTGACTCAACTTCTTTGCTTGTCTCTCCTTCCTGGTTGACATAGGAAGCAAGGGCTACAAAATTAATGGACTCTCCTTCCTGATCAGATTCACTATCACTCCAGCAGACAACATAGGCATTCTTCTTCTGAGTGTTGATGCATTCTGCCCGAATATGTCCATACCCCTCACATTCTATGCATTGGATTCCTTTGCCTTTGTTGTCGTGATCTGAGTCTCTAGACTGGTTCCCCTTATGAGCTCTACCATCCTTCTGGAATCTCGAATTAGATGACTAACCAGAATCAGTCCCTTTATTGTACTGCCTCCTCATATACTTCCCAAAGTTTTTTACAAACATAGCATACTGTTTTTCTGACAATTCACCTGTCTTTTCTTTAACAACTTTAGATTTCAGACCGAGGATGGTGACCATCATGAGTCGGTCTTCTTCATCCATATCCATCTCATGGGTCTGAAGAGATCCCATCAGTTCATCCAACCTCATGGTTTTCACATCATGTGCTTCCTTGACTGCTAAAGCCTTCATGGCAAACTGCTTTGTTAAAGACCTCAGCACCTTTCTTACCAGTGTCTCTTCGGTCATTGGTTCTCCAAGGGAAAACGATTCACTAGATATGTCGAGGACTCTTGTGTTGAAATCAGTTATGGTCTCATCATCCTGCATCCTCAGACTTTCAAATTTTGACGTAACCGTCTCCATCCTAGATATTTTGACCTTGGTTGTACCTTCATGAGCGGTTTGTAGTATGTTCCAAGCCTTCTTTGCAACTTCACATGTAGAGATCATCTTGAAGTTCTTTCCATCAACTCCTGAGAATATGGCATTCATTGATTTGGAGTTTGCGGCTTCAGCACTCTTATGGATCTTGGTCCACTTGTCTTTAGTGAGAAGACTGACATTGCCCTCTTTGTCGATGGTCACTAGGTGTGTCTATCCTTGTTCAACAGCTTCCCACACTGATTCATCTTGAGACTTCAGGAATGCCTTCATTCGCACTCTCCAGTAACCATATTTGTTCCCTTCAAGTAGCGGAGGTCGCGTGATATTCTGCCCTTCTCCTAGATCTATCTCAACACCCTTCGAATCTTACTCTGTATGTTGAGTATTTGCTCTGATACCAATTGAAATCTTCTTGTGGTGGTTGAGATGTTGTTCTGGTCGAGTTCAGAATAATATCTAGACAACTTATGCTCTAATAAACGTAAAGCAGAAAATAAACGACACGCAAAGTTGTTACCCATTTCGTCGTTAACGAGCCTACGTATTGGGAGCTGTCACTTAGCCTGGTGGATAGCAATTCACTAATAATGAGTATTGCGAGTACATTATTTTATGTTTACAGAGTACCTCTTAAACAACCTGAGCCTCGGACACTCTAGCAATCGCAATCTAGGTCTCCCCCTAGATTTGAGCTCCTCCGCCATATCCACCAATATGATCATCCGTGAGAATCAACGCCTTCTTCCAAATGTGCGGCTAAGAACACAGTGCGTGTACTTTGAGCGTTGTTCTACGATCAATCTGCTGAGCACCAGAACAGATTGAATTCGAGCGCCGTGAGTAATCAGTTACGATTAGTTCACCGGCCGTTTGCCTCCTCCTCCCTTCAGTGAGTATGAGCGTGAATTATTTTTCCGTAAGTGCTGACTAATACCTAAGCATTAGCCCTCCTTATATAGAGCGGTAGAAACCCTAAAGCGAGTAGGATTCTTAAACAAACCCGCCTATATCTTTAGGAAACTTTTCCTAATATCTTGCGCATAGCTTGTAGATAATCCTTCATTTGAATCTTCAATCTCGATTAGGCAATCTTCGATTATCTTCTCGACTAAGATAGCTTCAAGCGCAAGCAGCCGACTTCAAGGATATCTTCGATTATCCACATGCACCGACTTGCCAAAACTGATCTCGGGAATATCTACAGGCGAAGTTGTGCAACGTCGGTTGAAACAAGTTTCCAAATTTGAATTTGGAAACTTCCAACTTCTGTCCATTGATGTGCAACCGCCTTGCTCTTCCAACGGTCGACTGAGTTTCCTAATCTGAATTAGGAAACACTCCATCTGCTTCAACTTGTTCTAGGACAGTTATCTCTTCTAGTCTTGAACAAAAACTTAAACAACTATACTAAGTTTTGTCAAACTACATGCCATAAAACTAACACATATTATTACACCTGGCAAGCATAAGTCAAGAGGGAGTTTTCCAGTTACTCTCAGTGCTTGGACAGCCAGATTACATCAAGCATTACAGAAACAGTCAGCAAAAAACAACCTATGAATGTGAAGACAATGGACACAGCAACATGGTCACAGAAGCTATGAAGCGAGTTGCAGAACTTGGGCAGAGCCGTGTGTTTGACTCCCGTGCGGTTCAGGTTTGTGACACCAGAAGCAGCCGATCCCGCACTCATCATGGCATAAGCAAAGACCTGTGATGCACTCCAAAGTCAGAGAGGCCTATAGAAACCCATCCGTCGTTTTGTCTAATTTTACAATGTTATGGGTTTCATAGTACCTGGTCTCCGGCAAGCATGAGCCACGCATGGCCCCTAGAAGGAATGATAGGAATTTTACGCCATAACCTTGACAAGCCGATAAGTAACTGAAGCAATGAGTGAGCAGCAACTGAGGCCGAGACACCAACTAGATACCTGAGTTAACAGTAAGTAATTACACAACAACACGTGACAGCTAAAACGAGCAAGATCAACAAAACTGTGTTCTAGGGTCACACTCTTAAGGAATGAATCAAATTGAATCTAACTATAAATTGATCCAACAACAACAACCATTCCAATTCGGTGATCACCTACTCAAAGTGCCACTGCAAACTGGTCCAATTACGAAAGACAGACTGAACCCTATCTACGGTTAGATATAGGCAACAAGAGAGCGGAGCGCACAAAGCTCAAAAGCTGGCAACTTTTTCAATGAGAAGAACAGTAAAGTAGTACACTCACGGGCTGTCTATAGCCTAAAAATGCACCAAACTCCAAGACAAGATTCTTAATAACCAAACTCTTAAATGTCACATGCCGCCCTCAAAAATTTAAAAATTAAAATCTGAAATTACAAATCCATAAAATGTTGCAACTCCGAGATCATATAAAGCATTAAATTAAGATAAATCTGCAAAAAATGAATTGCAAAAGGTTGTAAGAACTGAAGAGCTTACTCGAACGAGTTAGAGAAGGACCATTTGGAGTGCACTGGAAGCTCAAACCCATAAACAATAATGGTGGCATCCTCCTTGGCCAGGACCATCATTACAACCGCCACAACCGTTGTCATCAGGCACAGCAGCCGGAGTGCCAATTGCGCGCGTTCGACTCTCCGGAGAGGCAGCATCTCTGGTTTTCTGACCGTCGACCTCAGTTGACTGACATCGATTGTTTCTGTTGTCACCACCTTCGTCTCAGCCCTTTCGATTGCTGCTGCTTTCATGTTTGAGTCGGTTTTTGTGTGCTCTGTTTTTAAGTAAGATACGAATACAGAGGACTTGTTTTTGTTTTTCAGCGTAAATAAGAATTTGTTACTTTACATTTTAGTGATGTAGTTTCAAAAGAATTAAAAAAAAGAGTTTCTTTTATATAAAAAAAATGATCCTTTGAGTTTCTGATTTTACAAAATAACCCCAATGAGTTTCATATTCTCGGTTTAGACCTTTTTTATAGTAAAATCGATGCTTTGATTAGGGGTGATCGTGGGACGGATTTGGTTTGTCCCTAATTCGATCCAAAATAATGATCGGGTCACTTAGTTCAATCCAAACTTGACATTAAATATTGACCGGATCGTATATGATAACCAAATCAGTCACAAAAATAGACTTATAATATAAATATCAAGTAGGTTAAACAAAATAGCCTCAAAAGTCTCAGTTGGAAGTCCATTCTAATATCAAGTAGCTAAAACTAGACATCAAGTACACTTATAACACTGTTGATATTACTCATTCTAAGATTAGACTGAGGTTCTTAATAAAAAAGAAAAAAAGATTAGACTCAGGTTGAAGTCATTTGTAAAACATTTTTATTTTAAAATTTAACTATAAAAGTTATTAGATCTTATTTTATTGGATATCAATAGGAACGGGTAACCCGATGACTAATCCGAACCCGATTTATTTAGTACCGGGCCGGGTTCATATTCGTCCAAATTTCAACCGAATTGGGACGGGTCACCGAGTCGGGACGGGTCCTGCTTACCCCTAGCCTGGATATCGATTTGTTGTATTTTATAGAGGAAGGATCTTGTGCAAAGTATACTTTTGGTGCAAAATGGAAAGTTTGTCAAAATTAGGTTATAATTCGTCGTCGAGAACCAAAAGTATGACATAGTTTGTGAAGAGTATTTTATAATTCGTCGTCGAAAAATTAACCTTAAACGCGATTTAATTTCATCCGTCCGAATTACTAAATCAAAGATTGTAATTGATTTGTACTTTTTACAAAAATATTAAATATGCTCTTTGCACCAGATCTTTCTTCCTATTTCGTAACTAACCAATTATTTAACAAAACAACCCACCTGGACAAAGAAGGCCACCTGGACGCCACTGGAAAAATTAGATCCCCGGCTACCGATTTTCTTCCATATCTAGATCCCGAACCCCATTTTTGTCCTTCCACCCTCAAACGTAAAGCCTCTCAAAACCTCTGATTTTTAACTCCGTCTATCACCAATTTTGACCTATTTCCATTGGTAAGTTTGGTGTTTTTGTTGAATTTTCATTATTATGTTTGTTATACGGTTGTAATTGATATTTGTTTCGATTTGTGGGGTTTAATTATTGAATCGTGGTTTATGGTTTTAGGTTGAATTAGGTACATTTTGTTAGGGTTTAACTATTGTTGAACTATTGTCGAATTGTTGTTGAACTATAGTTAAATTGTTGTTTAGTGTTTAGGGTTGAATTTTATTTTGTTAATTGTTGTTGAAATGATAAATTGACGTTCAACAGGGTTGAATTGTGGTTGAAGGGAAAAGATCAGGTGCGAACTTGATTTTTGGTGCAAACTACAAAAGTCGTCAAAAGTGACCTATAATTCGTCGCCGAGAAACAAACCACACGATATAGTTCGTTAAAGTGGCCTATAATTTGTCGCCGAGAAACCTACCATATGACGCGGGATTTAATCTCATCCGTCTGATTGACCAAATCAATGGCTGTCATTGGTTTATATCTTTTACAAAAAAAAGATTGTGTGTACAGATCCTTTATCGTTGTTGAAGTGTCGTTTGGTATTTAGGGTTGTGAATTGTGGTTGAATTGTGATTTGATAGTTGCTTGTTTATTTTGAAATTTTAGTTTAGTTAAATTATTTACATTCCAATTCATTTGTAGAGATCAGTTTAATGAACTTTGGTTTTCGATTGAGTTTAATGTATGAGTAGTTGCAATAAATTTTGTGGTTATAGGTATGTCTTTAGGCAATTGGCGATCCACCTCACGCGGTAGGCCATCTACTTCACGTATTAAGCCTGCAACATGAAATCGATGACATAGTCCATCCTGACCCGATTGATGCATCCGTTCTCACTAAGAATAGTGTACATGACACTCAAAGGACCTAAATTAATCAAGTTGGTTTATATTATTCATTTAGTTTAACGTTCATCGTATAACACTTAAATTTACGGTGAGTGAACTGTGTCCTACTACAGGTAGACGATCGCTTTCAACCTGACCTGCCTTTGAAGGTGTATGAAGCTAACGTGGCAACTTTGAATCATCAAATTATGCATTGTGTTGCAAATGTTATCTTTCTCCCGTGGTCACAAGTTAGTAATGTGAAGACTAATCTAAACTTGTGCATGACGCTTGTGAAAAGATGAAGATCAGAGACTCACACTTTCCATTTCAATGGAGGATCGAGAGAACGCCTAACTGGCTTACCTATTGATGGGGAGCCTATGTTTGGTCTTTCAGACTTCAAATGAGAGCCCTTATGTGTAATGTTATTGGGCGCTTACCCTGACCATCCTAAAGGAAAGTCGTTAGGTAGCACGAGATGGTTCGATAACTACCTCAACAGGATGCCACAAGATGCGGTTGAAGAGTCATTGAAGATCTAAGCTAGGGTGTACATTCTTTGTCAATTAGGATTGACTCTCATGCCTTACTTGTACAACGATCAGGTTGTACTTCACTATCTCCAATTATTGGAGGATTTGGAGAATGCCTAGAGATATAGTTGGGGGAGTGCAATGTTATCCAATACAGTCAGTTGTGCAGAACTTCTGCTAAAGGAAAGTCAGAGGTGGGAGGTTATTCACTTTCATTACAGTTTTGGAGCGAAAAGTGCCTTCGTGTTGTGACTCCACAACCATTCTATCAAGAGCCGCCGTGCCATGGTGCAGACATCCATCCTTTTGGGAACCCTATTGGTCGCACTGTATGGCACTACACCTTCTTCTTATGTTTTTAAATTATTGCATGGTATTTGATTTTGATTAATCTTCAATTGACATATGCGCAGGAAATGGTCTGGACCAAAATATCATGAAGAGGTTCCACATGATTCTTTGATCTTCTATCGGTATCAGCTAGAGCGCATGGTGCATGTTGATTTTTTTTATCGAGCATATGTTGAGGAGTTGATGAGAGCAATTGTGTCATGTGTGCCTCTCGAGGTTTATGCGCAGCAGATGTGCCAATGATCTGCTCTAACATCATTGAACGTGCTTCACTAGGCAGTTCAGATGGATCCAACACATTCCACTAGCTTCCATAACATCTAGAAACGAGGGCCACTGTGAGACAAGAAAAATATAAGGCAATGGAGAGTGGATTTCCAGCGTATGTTTAAATATGGGTCCACCAATGGGAGAGACTAATTGTTTGTGATCCGGGTCAGGGGCGACGATATCAAAATCCCCACTGGGTAGTATGTTGCTTGGTATGCGAACATCATACATCGTGTGATCCAGCCAAGACTAGAGGAGGAGGACACTCCGACTATCGTCCCATTGCACACAAGTTACCCGACAATATAAATTTGTAACAATTTAGTCTAATCTATCTTTTTGTGTTTAACTTGCATTTTGTTTCCAGATTTTCGCACCTTGGCCATCTGCGTTAATAATGCCCCCGGCCGATTCATCACTTCTGCATAGCACCATACGTGATAAAAACTCTAGTAAAAACAATTTATATTAACCGCTAAGATCGGGTCGAACCCAAAGGAGCAAGCCAAGCACATGCACTATATAAGATTGTGTTTCCGTTTGGCTATTCTAATTCAAATGGAAGAAAGTGCGTATCTAAATCCTAAATGGCACGTAATTAGAGATAAAAGATGGATAAAAGGAGTTTCGAGGGGTTACTCCCCTCCTTGGCATTCACTAATGATCACATACACAATAGTTAAGCGTTTCATGGTGCCAAATAGTCTAGAACCTAGCTTAGACTAAGGTAGACCAATTTTCATATGAATCTATTCTTAGTTAAGCCATCTTAATTATAATCTCGCTCTATCGAGATGTTGATTCACTCTATAGCCTTTATTATCCTGTGAACATTTCCAAGGTAATTAATATCATAGAAATAAATTACTAGTTCACAAACACTAGAAATGATAATTTTCACTACATCCAAACCTTCACTAAGCTCCATCGATACTTGGATCAAATTTTAAGATCAACATGTTACTTAGGCATTTCATCAACCACTTGGTAGCATGTCAAATGTGAAGCACTTGGTGAAAATGAATTCAACACCATTCGTTGGGATTAATTGATGATTTGCTTAATGACCTAGCCCAAGACTTATGGAAATCAACTTTCGTTGACATTTCCTCAAGGCTTAGACCATCAACGGTGGAGTCTCACTCTTTTAAGATATTAACTCACTTTAACTCACCACTTGGTTCATAACTTTCAATACAAACCAAATCCAATGAATCAAACATTAATTTAACCCTAGTCAAGCATCCATATCCTAGAGTTCAATTTCATGATGAAGATATGAATCATTTTTCCATTCTAAAACTATTCCCTACCTCTCTCAAGTCATAGGTTCAAGTTTTAGTCTAAGTTGTCACTTAGGCATTTCATCAAACACCTTGCAACATAGCATTTCATAGCAAAAGAGAAAATGAAATCAACAATCAATCACATGAATATCAATGTATATTTGTGATCATAGAGTACCAAGGAGGGTTGTAGAACCCTCAAAACACAAGAATACTCACACATCATCATGAAAATATGTTTTCAATACAAAACAACAAAAGGGAGGATAGATGAGTAGAGAAAACCCAAGTGGTAGATAATTCAAGCTTTAGATTCCTTCCTTGATCTTCTCTCTTCTCCCCCAAGCAATCCTTTGATGATGGCGAGTCTTCCTTAGCCTTTTTCTCACATTTTCTCTCTCTAAAAACCAGCACCACCCTAGATCGAAACCCTCTTCTTCTATTTATAGCTGAAAAAAAAATCCTAAAGTAGTAGGTCCAGCCGGTCGGCAGGTGTAGTGTCTGAAATCCAGTGGGTCAGCGGGTGGCCTTGGGTCCTCATATGTTCTGTGTACACATCCAGCCGACCGGTTGGATTTACCAACCGACCGACTCAAAGTGAGAAGTTGCATGCTTGGACAGGGCATGGCCAGTCGACCGGTTGGATTTTCCAACCGACCGACTCAAAGTGAGCGGTTGCAGCTTGGAATTCCCCTGTCTCTAGCCGACCGGTAAACATGGTGAGCCGTTAGTTCTTTACGTGTGAGGGCAAGCCTTCGAATAGCTCTTTTTCAGGCGACCGATTTGTTGGCCAACCGACTGACTCAAAGTGAGTGAGAGCTCCCAAGTCTGTCTCTTCCATCCAGCCGACCGGCACGTTCAAGGTAGTTTCTAAACCGGTCGATTGGGAATCTATTTGTCCACTTTTTGCTCTTAAACTTCAATTTTTCATGCGATCTTGAATTCAATGGGGTATCATTTTGTAACTGAAATGTGAAAGGCAAGGGTCAAATGACATCGAAAACGAGTCAAAGCTTTAGTAAAATAATGGCAAAGAATAATGTGAAAATTCGACTTATCAGTTCTAGATTAGGTTGTTAGGTTGTTTAGCTAGTTGTTCCGCAAATAGCTAGAACAACATCTCGGCACACACGGGAGTACTTGAGTTTGAGTATATTTGACTTGTAACTACAATTACGCGACTGGACATGTATCACTTAGTAACATTTACTTACGCAATAGACACATGTGACAGAACAATGATACCCATCCTGTACAATAGTTCACAAATGCACGACTGACCTATCTCCTTATGTAACTGCAGTAAGGTTTGTCGAGTATGTGTCTTATGCGACTAGTATTGTTTTAGGTCCATTTCTTACTGTCTTATGTCACATGAATTAAGCGATTGCCCTTAGGCCTTACGTGACTGAGTGTAACTGAACCAGACCTGGTGCGACTGACGCATTCCTCTAAAGCGTCTAGTCTCGATCAGTCACACATAAGATGTAAAATGGCGAGTGACAGTACATAATTTCCAAGTCTGTGTATGGAATGCTCTCCCTTTGGCACACCATCTAAGGTTACTGCAATGATTATGTAACAAATTAGGCATTCTGTACCTATAGCCTCTAGGTTCCATTAAAAATGTTGATTGGGTGGAAATTATGTTTTCTGCTCGGTATGACTTGTGCAGTCCCCTTTTATGCCTCATCTTCCTGATACTGAGCTTACTCTAAAGGCGGTTCATAAATGTTCTTATTCCGGTTAGATATCTAAAGATTTCTCAATTAACTATTCGTGTTGGGTGCAGATGTAGGTGAACGGTTCTGGTATTAACTCATGTCGCCGTTTGCAGATATAAGAGTTGGATTAATTGAATGTGAAACACACAAAGGTAGATATTCGCAAGTCCTTGCAACCCTTGTCTTCGACCAATTGTTCAGTGGAAAACATACTGCCAAACTATTCTGCCAAAGTTGAGAGCTGAAAACACTTCATAAATATAGTCAAGTAACACAGTACGTAGGTACTCCTTCAATTATATTTATACAATTAAACTAACGTTATTTAGTTTTAGTATAGTGCAGAGTGCATTGTTTTTTTTTGATAGGGTTAGTGGGTTAAAGTTAGTATGTGCTCATTTTGAGCTGGTGAGGACTTGAACCCTGTCCACTTTGGGCGTAGGGTGAGGACTTGAACCCTGACCACTTTGGGCGCAGAGTGCATTGTTAATTAGTCTTAGAATCTGTATAGCAAATTAGAACTGTGTATATATATGTAACATCAAAAGGGGGCTGTATGTGGCTCTTGTAGCATGAGATGAGCTTGGTGTTTTGTTGATGGTTCTTCTACAGGAGGAGCCAGGGCACATTGACAAGGTTTTTCCATGATCTGGGCCTTTTCATTGGTAACACCGGCTATCGCAATGCCGTTTTCTATCCTTTCTCTTTGAGTGCTCTCAATAATCTCTGATCCAACTTCTTTTGTAGAATGTATCGGTTTTAATCCCTGTAAATGAAATGTTATGTGTGACCAAGACAACAGTGTGTCAAAAAGACCTAGAATTACTAAAATGCGGTGAAGATGCATTGACAATATACTATTGCTATTTTTACCTCTGTGAATATGATTTCAGCATCCCGCCGTTCAAATTTATTGACAATACCTCCTGCAATTTCCTACATCACACAACCTCATTAATTTGTTTTTTTTAATTTGATTGTGGATTTACATGGTACATATATCGAGGAATACATCACATACATAGCATGTGTCGACCACATATTGGAGCTCCAAGTTTGAACCAACATTTGTAGAATAAAATCAAACTATTTAAACTCAAGTGACCACCTTACCCTAGCTTGGTTGAGCTGCCCTTCACTCAAGGTCCTTGGCTCCATCTCAATGGAGCAACATAAACTAGCGGCAGCCATTATGGGTCAATCTCTGGCAAAATCTTCAACAGAACAAAATGACAACGTATGGTTTAGCAATACTAAAGCCTCTAGGGTGTCACACCATATTAGGCCTCTAGGATGTCCTATTTATACAGAGATCACGGAGTAAGAAGGACCACACACTTGTTTCAACAATCCAAGAAACTCACAGTTTCAAAGAATTGTGGCTAATAGAAAAAGATGATGATCAGAAGCCAATAGACATGTAACCTCATTTGCTTCTCGTGCTCTCTCTTCCTGCGTTGTGGATTTCGTAATGCTCATGCTTGCATTAACTATGTGTGTCGACGGATGGATGGTTGTTGATATATATAAATATTGACTTAGTTGATGATGTGATGTGTGGTTGATTTATCACGGGCTACACACTACAAATTTTGGGGAAAATGGGCGATAACTATTTTTAATAGTAGTGTTATCGTATGGATCCTTTATACCATAATTTTGCGATAAAAAGTTGAAATCCAGTTGTTTTATTCAAGACGAGTTCCAGATGGTGTTCGAACCGAGTCTCGAACACTTATCAAACAGTCACCGAAACAGAACAATGCACGCACACACGATATGATACTCAGTTCGGCAACAGTTTACTCTAGGGGGCTTCACACACCCTAAAGGGTAGAAAATCTTTATTAAGAGTTTAGAGCTACAGGTGGACTTACGCTTACACAACTCCCGTTTGTAATGGCCTAGCCTCTAACACTCTTCTCTTTGATTTGCGATCTCGGCTCCCCCTCGACCTTCTATGGGTAGGACAAGTCTTTCTCCCGACCTAATCTTGGATCTCTCCCGAGTCCAGTCGCCTTCTCCCGAATGCGCGTAATGATGACCGTGTGTGTGCGCTTGGTTGATCAGTAAGAACAGTCTGATCAGCACACTAAACAGACTGCTTCTTCGATGTTGAATCTCCGATGTGGAAATATCAACCGGCCGTCGCTCCTCCTCCTCTACTAAAGATCACTCTCGTGTTTTCTATTTCTCCCAAATCGATACTGATCAAGGAAACCCTAGCCTTGTATTTATAGTACACGGTTGGTTTCTAAATCAGTTAGGATATTCAATCTCGAGTCTTTAGGAAATATTATCTAAATATTCTCAAGCTTCCAAATCTTTTATCTTCAAGTATCTTTTGAATATCCTCTTTGATAATCTCGGCATCTTGATAATATAGCTCGAATATCTTTCCAACCAATCTGATCTTCAACCGACTCCAATCAGCATATCTTCCATATTAGGAAATTCTCAGATTAGGAAACTTCCGTGCTTCTTTCCACGCTGTATGCGAGTTCCAATCTTCGGTTGAACAGCTCCTTGACTTCTCCTGGAACACTCTGAAGACGTTTTGCCAAAACCATGCCAAACGTAGGAACAACAAAAGCAATGTTATCGTAATATCCACTACAAATTTTGGGAAGTTTAGACGATAACACCTCTACGATAAAGGAGGTTGTCGTATGTTTTTTACGATAACCGGACGCTAACATATGCGATAAACGAAAAAAATAATATTCTATACGATAACGTTTGCGATAAGTGTGCGGTAACAGGGCGTGCGATTACAGGATGTTATCGTATGACTCAAGAATGGTCATCGTAAATTTCTCTGCCAAGTGCCAACATTTGTTTAAATGATTTTTTTAATTTCTTCACACCAAACACCAAATGTATATTTTACCAAAAAAATAACTAAGGAAAGGTACTTGCAGCTTATTTCAGATCACCGCCCAACTTATTTCACTTTTTTTATCCCACCGCTTAAGTCGATAGGCAACATATCAGTTCATCAGCTCCCCCCTTTCGAGCGAACTGATTTCGTAGATTCGCATCCACCGCGTACTCCGTTTTATAACCAGGCCAACGATTCGCACCCATCATCTTACCGAACAGGTAATTTCATCGCATCCATTTCATAGAATACTAGATCTAGGGTTCTCACTTTGTTGTATTCGTCTTTCTTTCCCTACGGTTAGGGTTAGCGATGTTGTATATCATCGGTTTGGAGCTGTGCGATGCTGTATATCCATTTCATAGAATACTAGATCTGGACTGTGAGATGTTGTATATCATCAGTTTGGGGCTGTGCGATGTGAAGTATATTTGACAACCAGTGGTGTTTAGAAGCTGTAAAGCGATGCGAGAAGGCGTACATTAGGGTTGTTAGCTGCGTTGCTGATTTTCGTGGTTGTACATATATTTGCGGTTGTTGTGGTTTGTAGATTGTTCAACAAGCTGCCAGGGTATTAATTAAGTTGGAGCAGCTTCCTGAGGTAAAATTTCATCAAATTTTGATTGTTGTTTATGTTACCATGTGTTATTGTCAATCACTATTTATGTGCTTCACAATGGGTTGTTTAGTATTTTTGTTCTGTTTAAGTGTTTGAGATTGTAGTCAAGGTGAATTGTGAGTGAAACTTTGGTTCATTAATGCTTAAGATTAAGTGTAACACTTGCTGAATTTACTTGCTGCAATCAGCTTGTGGAGTTTTGTTGCCCAAACTGATGGGTGAGGTAAGTATTGCTCAAATGTTGTGGGAGGTTTGGTTTTGTCTGACATTGGTGCTGAATTAGCATCTTTGTGAATATGGTGCTGAATTCTTGTACCAAACAAGATCCTCGTCTTTTTGCAGATTGTTTCTGTTGGTGCCGAGGCTGGGAGAGTTGAAGCTGGCAAGAAGGTAAGGGTGAGAAAGGTAGTGAGAAAGCTTCCTGACATGATTTTCTTTGATTAAGGTTCAAGTGTTAATCCCAGTGTTTGGTATGCTAGAGGTAGTGAGAAAGCTTAAAGTAAGGCTTCCTGACATGATTGCTGTGTACGAGTCCTCGTGGTGTGTCCATGTTGCAAGCTATTTTTTATATTTAGCCGTTGTTCTTATTCCATGGACGGCAACATGGTTGGGATTGGGATTACTGTGTTGTGTGGAAATTGAGTGATAAATGACTGTATACTTATTTGTTAATCTTCTGATTTTTTTCCATCTTTTGAGCCTATGAATTTATGGGTGTTTAACTGTTTATGTTGTTGTTGTGCTTTGTTTTTGGTTTTAGATTTGTTGGATTTGTGGATTGTTGCTGTGCTGGTGGATATAGTCAGTGGGAGAAAAGTGAAGATCAGATTGGAGTAATGCCTGTTTGTAAGGATATTCATCTAACGCATCCAATTCATTGTGTGACCTTGGCTAAGATTTCTCCAATCACGCCTTTGTATTCAGGGTATGTTCTGCTTTTATAGTATGATCTTCTTCTTTTTTGATGAAATTTTTTGGAGCCATTGTTGATGGTTTTTTTTCCCGGTACAGGATACTCAGTGAAGTTGCAACTGAAGTTGCAACGACAAATGAACCAAAGCGGCTTTTGAAGACGATGGAAACTTGGTACTAGTCCCTCTTGGAGGTGGACTGATAGAGCTTATTTCGTGCATGAGGTCAGAGAGGGTAGGTGTTCTCGTAGGAGTCACCGGGGTGACGAAGCGGAAGACGAGGACCTCCGTAGCGATGAATTTTCCCATTTGATTTTCGATCAATATGTATTACAATTTTTGTCGGCATTTCATAATCGTTTTGGTTATATGAATTGTAGTGGTTTATTTTGTGAAATGAAAATCAATGCATTTACTGTACAAATATTTATAAATTAATTTTCTATTTTTAATAAATAAATTTAATTTATTTAAAATATTAATAAAATGATTATAATATGTAAAAAAATTTATTTATACTATTGTCGTACAGTCAACGTATGGTTGTCGTACAAAGCATACGATAACGCTACGAGGATAAAGTCCATGTTCTTGTATAGTTATCGTATCATTCTCGAACACTGTTCACGTATTGTTGTCGTATATTTCTTACGTCAAGGAAAATTGCGATAACACTGTTAGTTATCTTAAAAGTGGGTCCAACGACAACCTTACGACAACCAAACGTCTATTTATTGTTCTCGTTTATTTTCCCCAAAATTTGTAGTGATCTATTAATGTAAGAAACTTACGATAACGCTTTACGATAACAATACGATAACTCTGCGATAACTATGGTGGTTATCGTACTGTTATCGTACAAAGTATACGATAACTATGCGTTAACCATGCGATAATGTTATAAATAACTTATTTTGCGTGCTAATAATCATTAAATAAATATTTTTTAATAACTAAAATTTATTTATTAAAAAACAAAATTTAAATATACAAATATTTGTAAAGTAATTATCAAAAAAATAATATTTGTACAGTAAATAAAAATGTTTTTCATTTCACAAAATAAACCACTACGATTTCATATAACTAAACCAAAACGATTGTGAAATGTTGACAAAAATTGTAATACATATTGACCGAAGATCAAATGGGAAAAGTAATCGCCGCGTAGGTTCTCTCGTCCTTCTTTTTGTTATCCCGGCAACTTCTATGAGAATTCCTACCCTCTCTGATACCTAGTTTATATGATATGACTGCTAGAAGATTATACAGTTTAAACCAATAGAAGATGTGTAAAGAGACTTACATGCCAAACTGTAGCAGCTTTTGGTTTTACTTTGTGTTTAGATTCTTGAGTAATAGACAACTTTAATGCATAGCCGAAAGTGGAGAACATCATAGGAGACGTTCATAGAAGGTGTTCTTGCCTCTGTTAATCAGTATAAGTGTTTACCCTTTAAGTTTTTGTATCAGTCCAACTCTTATTATATTAGCAAAAGAAACCTTGAGAAGATTCCATGTAAAAGCTGCTTGATTGACAAAAAATATGGTTGCGGGAAATTCTAATTCTACTTTTCCTTCTAATTAATCAACCAAAGCTTAACATGTCAAGGTAGTTTCAGAAAGCCCTCTGTACAAGATAAATTCCCTTCCACACCTAAACATGCATCTTTAAGGAGTAAATAAAAGCAAATAAAATCACACCCTAATGTGAACTTTGTAAACATATATCGTACAAATTGCAAGGACGACTAACACATACAAATAAACAACAGGCTAGGCTGTAAAGGGTAAAATTTCATGAAACTTCCCGAAGCGTACAATGAATGGCCTACAACTACTTAAGATTCCATCTCGCTCCTCAAAAAAGTGGTTGTGTTCCCACTGACAGTTTCAGCATCAAGTGTATTTGTGTATCTATATATAAATGAAATTCACAACACATTTACCATTTCAAAGAGCATATTACTTGCGAGCATTAGCAAGTTTTTTTGTGTGAGCTTGTCCATCTCTATTCCAGTCAATTAGACATTACTCAGAAAGGAGATAGATGGAAGGGTACACCAGCTTGTCTTGGTCAAACACATTCATAATCCAAATACTAACTTAAATTAAAATTCATAATTCAACCATACGAAAAGCAAGATTCACATAATTCCTCCATATAAATCTAATAATCTAAAAACAAAACTAGTATCAATTGACAATACAACATATAAACTAGTAACAATGTGAAAAGGAAACAATATGTGTAAGCAAACACATAAATGAAGGACAAGTGATGGACCATAATTATACGAATCAAAAACACAGTTAAACCCACTAAATTAGACTGTTTGTCTATTTAACTTTTGCTTGTTAGTTCCGATATTTATCTACAGGGCATTTTAGAGACTAGAGAGAATACACGCTAAGGAGGAGTTCTTACGCAGAAAAGATGTTACGAGTCATTCCGAGGTCAAGATCAGACGCCGACTGAAGAAATCTCAAGATCCTGACATGGAATCACTCAAAACAAATCAAACCGAAGAGCAATCAAAGTCAGTCTGGGGCCGAAATACACCGATAGTTTTGTGAAAACGTCACAAAACCACACAAAACTCATCCTTTTGCCCAAGGTGACCGGTGGCTTTTGGTTGGAGGTAACCAAAGGAGGAGAGCCTCCCCCTTTTACCACCCAAAACCGGCGGCTATGACCTCCTCCCCTCCTCCCTTGGATGAAACCATGTGGTTTCATCTCATCCATCCATCTCCTCCCCTTTTGGCTATAAATAGAGCCTCACATCTCATTTGTAAATCATCCACATTCACAAACACTTATCTCTCTAAAGGTTTTGGTACTTTGTAAGCTTGGTTTGAAATCTATAATATTCTTGTTGGTTCTTGAATATTGTAGATCGTTCTTGAGTACTCTTGTCGGTTCTTGAGTACTCAAGCTTTACTTTATTATTCTTGAGTACTCTTGTCGGTTCTTGAAGTACTCACCCCTTTCCCTTACTGTCTTTACTTTCGAAAACTTTACTTTACTAACTTTCAAAAAACCTTTTCAAGTACTTAGTTATGATGTCCTCTTCCATGGATATTCGTAGCTAAACTCTTTATTCGGTTAAAAGAGTGTACTTGTGTCATAAAATGTTTTAGACCCTGCACTTAGTGCCTCTATGTGTTCAAAACTTGTTCTATGTGCCATATAACAGGTTAGAACTTCCAAGGTTGAGTGGAAGTTTTAACGGGCAAAGCTCTTCCGTGAGGTTCGTGAACATACTCGGGTAAGTGGATGCTTTAACGGGCAAAGCTTATCTGAGGAGTTCGACCTATTTCAAAAACCATTTGGTTGATCGTAACTGAAGATCAAATGGATGCACATAAGGCTAAGATACTTCGAAAGGAGGAATTAGTCTAAAATAGAACAAGTGTTTTAAACGATGTTGCAAGTCTTGTGCTAGAAATAGCCTCGATTCATCTTTGAACACGTAGTATGATCATTAGCGGTCAATGATAAACAACTATGATACAAAGCCCCTGAAACCGAATCGTTTCTTGATTTAAAACACCACCTGCACTTTACTTTCTTAGTATAAACTGCACTATCAACTGCTGACGTTCCGCAAGACTTGCCGATCACGCAACAACCGCTGTAAGTCTTCCTGTTTATTTTCAGTATTTACTTTCATGTCATTTACTTTTCCACACCAAAAACAGAAACCAACCAACCAATCACTTCGTTGTTAGCATTAAAACCTCAATCAACCTAAAAACACACTCCCTCGTTGTACAATCCCCTCAAAGAATAGCTTATCCCCCTAATTCCCTTGGGTTCGACCCCTACTTACCACTTGCTACCCAGTAGTTAAGTCGTGAGTAGCGGACTTATAAATTTATTTGCACATTTTGCTCTGACGACAAGCAATCTGTCAAATTGGCGCCGTTGCCGGGGAATTAGTTAATTAATCGGATAAAGTTCTTTGAATCGATACTCGCTTCAAAACAACCATGTCTTGCGAAGGAAGCCACCATGACTACCAGGATGGCAAAGAAATAAACCTGTACGATCGGAATGATGAGGTGCCACTTCCATTTGTCGACGATTCGGAACAAATCATCCGAGACAGAAGAGCTTGTGATAGGGAGGCCGCCCGACGAAACCAAGGACCACCCGAGGACCGAAATGCAGCTGGTCCAGTGCAACCCCCTATACATCGCCCACACCCTCAACCTCGACAAATTCCTAGGCAAGAACCTGTCTTTGACAACTACTATGGGAATAACAACTACCGCGCACCTACGATGGGAGAGCTAAATGCCCCAGATTTCGAAACGCAACCATGGTGCATCTACGAGGGCCCTGAACTGGATTACATTACCATCAACGCATCAGTGGCCCATAGCTTGCCCAAGTTCTCGGGAGAATCAGCAACAACTCATCTCCAACGCTTACACGGCATTTGCAAAAATCTAAAACCCAATCGAGTGTGTGTAGACGACTTCAAGTTAAAAGCGTTCTACTTTTCCCTCATTGACGTGGCGAACGACTGGTTCCTTTCATTACCTTCCGGTAGCATCAGAACATGGGCTCAGATGCAGAAGAAGTTCTTAGACAAATACTACCCAGCAGGAAGAGCAATGCAAGTAAGGAGGCAACTACAAGACATCAAGCAGGGCCCAACGAAACCATGTACGACTACCTGGAGAAATTCAACCACCTGGAAAGAAGCTGTTGTACCCTTGGACTGCCCGAGAAACTCATCATCGAATACCTCATTGATGGATTAAGACCCTAAGACAAAATGCTTCTGGATGCCTCAGCTGGAGGATCCATGATGAATCTATCACTGAGTGGCATAAGAAATCTCATCACCAACGTTGCTGAAAATGCCCGGTTCAGAGAAGAGACAACTCGACAGGAAGAATTTTCCCGAACAAAGAATGTGGCAAAAGCTGAAACATCAATGAGCTCTATGCCAGAAGAGATGAAACAAATAAAGAAGATGATGATTCAGATCCTGCAAAGACAACCAGTTCAAGTAAAGCCTTGCGAATTTTGTGGTTCTACGGACCACAAGACTGACGCATGCCCGACATTAATAGAAGAGGAACCGACAGAAGTGAATGTTGTGGGAGGATACTTGACAGAACCGCTCATCGTCAAAGCGATTGTGCAAATAAATTTATAATAGTCCGCTACTCGCAACTATACTACTGGGTAGTACTTGGTAAGTAGGGGTCGAACCCAAGGGAACTAGGGGAATAATTGTTCTTCGGGGGGATTACGCAGCGTGGGAGCGTGTTTAAGGTCGGTTGGTTGGTTTTAAAGCTACCAGCTATTTTGATTGATTGATTGGTTGGTTGGTTGATTTTAATACTGGAAAGTAAATTACAGTTTATAATTAAAGAGAAATGTTTGGTTTCAGGGGACTTGTATTATATCCTGTTTATCATTGACCATTAGTGAATCATCTAAGTATTCAAACGGTGAATCGAGGCTAGTTACAGCTCAAGACTTGCAACACCGGTTTAAAGCAACTCCTGTTCTATTTCAGTCTAGCGCCAATACCCTAAGGTATGCTAGCCTGGGTGCATCCACCTGATCTCACAGTTACGCTCGACCAGATGGGGTTTAGGATGAGTCGAACTCCTCAGATAGCTTTGCTTGTTACAGCTTCCACTACCTGAGTATGATCACGAGTTCCCACAGAAGAGCTTTGCTTGTTACAGCATCCACTCAACCTTGGAAACTCTGACTATATATGGCACATAGAACAAGTTTTGAATACTAACACTAGACACTAAGTTAATAGTCTAAAACATTTTATAATACAAGTGCGCCCCTTAGACCGAACTACTAGTTTAGCTACTATTCATCGCGCTAAACATTATACTAAGGAAATAAAAGCAGTAAATAAATACGAAGAAATACTTACAACCGTTGAAGCGCCAAGGGAGCTTTCCTTTATTTCCAAAGCAAAATTACAACATTACAAATATTACAACTTCTAGAGAGAGAAGTGAAATGAGATTGAGGTGTGTTTGAAATGAGGGGAGGAGCTCCTCCTTTTATAGCCAAAATGGGAGGAGATGGGTGGTGGAGATGGTGGACATGTGCATTTGATCCAAGGGAGGAGAAGGGAGGAGGAGGAGGAGGTGACATGTGGAGGAATAGTGAAGCCGCCGGTCCCTCCTCCCATAGCCGCCGGTTGCCGGTGGCCCAAGGGGGAGGAGCTCCTCCCTTGGCCACCACTTCATCAAGTGGCCGGTCATCCTTGCCCATATGTGAGATTTGTACAGTTTTGTGCAGTCTTTTCACAAAACTGTCAATGTGTTTCTTCCTCGGGCTGTCTTGACTCCACTCCTGATTCTTCTGATTAATTTGTTATGGTCAATTCAACGTCAGGATCCTTGATATTTCTTCAGTCGGCATATGATCTTGACCTTGGATTGACTCTTGTTATCTTTTCAGCATAAAATCCTCTCCTTAGCGTGTTTTCACTTCAGTCTCTAAAATGCCATGTGGAAATATATCGGGACTAACACGTAGAAGTTAGATAGACAAAATGTCTAATTTGGTGGGTTTTACTGTGTTTCTGACTCATATAATTATGGTCCATCAGATCACCCCACACTTTTAGTTGTTCGTCCCGAACAATGCTATTAAAGGGCGTAAGTTCTAAGTTTGGCTTTGGAATATGAAAGTTAGACTGTGGTACTCGATCTATCCTAATTCATGCATTGCTTACTTATTACCAAATTAAACTGCGTAAATAAATAGAAGAAACTTAATACTTGTACCTCCGTGCTGAGATGCAAATTATATTGGATGTCTCGGGAGATAGCCCTTTTTAGGCTCCTGTACTGCAATCTTAGGATCGTCTCGTACTATATGGTTTTCTGGTAGCTTTCTCTAGCACGTGATTCGGTTCAGGTTTCAGTGGTTTGAGTACTTTGATTTTCTTTTGGCGAGGGACTACTTTTGTAGTGAGTCGGCATTTGGCCTTTGATTTGACTTTTTGAGTTCTTCACTTTTTGTTCGGTTAAAACCTTCACAATTTTGGGCCTTTGGCCTCTTGATTTGCTTCTTCGAGCTTTTCACCTTTTTGTGACTGCTAGTACATTTTCTCGAGCATTTTTGGGAGGTCCAATCATCGCCTGCAAGCCTATGGAAATACCTCCCCGCTCCTCTCGTTTTTGCCGTTTTCGCGCGGGTCAAGGTGAGGGTCGCTCAGCTATTTTCTCGGCTACTTTGACTGTCGTTTTCACGCGGGTCAAGATGAGGGTCGCTCATCTATTTTCTCGGCTACTTTGACCGGAGATAGGACGGTCTGATTCCCGTCCTCGCCTTTTGCATTGCATGGCGGAGATGACTTCAATTTTCACTGAAACCCGAAGTGCAGCCTCCACTGACTTCGAAACCCATATAGTTTGATCTGATCCTTTGATTGCTTGCCAAGCCTCTCTAGGGCAGTTTATGTCAACTCCACATCCCTAGTTATCTCAGCACAAAGGACAAATGAAAAGTTACATTCTAAGTTTTTAAACAGTTGAATTTTCACAAGGTTAATGCATGAATTATGATTTATCTTTTTCACATTCTTAAGTTCATATTTTCAAAAAGGTACTTATTAAAAAAGAAAAACAGCTGCATGTTATTTATGTACAGAGGTGGATCTCACCCCACACTTTTGAACGAAGGCGTGCCTTAGTTCAAAAGTCATGCAAGCTTAAAACTAAATACTGAATTTAAATGACAGAAATTAAAGTGCGGAAAAGTAAGATAGTGTCGGGTTACCTCCCGACCAGTGCACTTGTTTAACGTCGTTGGCTCGACGATACCTCGTTTGTGGTTCATTGGTTTGGGTCCCATGGGTGGCTGAGGTCATACTTCTTGATTCCACCGACTTTGATTCTTGCGGTGAGTCTTCCTGATTTTTTAGCAGATGACGGGTTTGGGTCCAGTTCTGATGGTATCTCCTTCCAACGTCTCTGAGAAGGCGAGGGACCTTTCACTATCAGCTTTTTGAACTGGGTTTTCTCCTGTTTAGGGCTGCCTTGTCCAGTCATGGCGAAAGCGTGCTCCATGTAGGAGTCATTCTGCTCAGGCTCTTTTCCCATCCGCTTTTCAGCCTCTTCTTGGATCGCATAGTTTGCTGCGACTTGCTCATTGATCAAGGGGAAAAGTCGGGAAGGCCTCATGAGGCTTGGTTCTACCTCGTTATGTTGGTTCGTGAAGAACTGATCGTAGATAGTTTCAGCTGCCTGGGTAATGATAGTCGGGTATGGAATAGGCAGTTCGTCGGTGGTATTCTGAACTTCTACTTCGTTGCTTCCGGTGCTTTCCATGTCTGATTCCTCGGATGGTTCGGGAGTCTCTTCTGACGGCTCGGTGGTTTCTTCTTTGTCAGCCTCAGGGTCAGCTTCTTCTGTCTGCATTTCCTCGTCAGTGTGGGGAACTCGTCTTGTGGCAGCGGCTATGCCAGTTATCAGGTACCACATGTCCGCAATGGTGAGGTTTCCGGCAGACCTTCTCATAGCTTCATTGACTCTTCCCAGCTCTTCGGACCTCATCCCACGAAGAAATTTTTGGAGAAGAATTTTCTTCGTAAATCCATGGTGCGGGCAGCTTGAGACGATGGCATCGTAGTTCATGTAGTATTCGTCCAAAGTCTCATCCCGGGATTGATGAAGGCTCATGATCTTCTCACGGGTTTCTTGGCGTAAAGATGGTGGGGAGAATTCTTTCAGGAACGGAACGCAGAGGTCTACGAAACGTTCTGCACTGCAAGCGGTGGATGTGTAGTACCATATCGTGGCGAAGTCAGTTAGAGAGAATTTAAAGCATTTCAGCTTAAATTCCTCTAATACTTCGTTCTCCAGTTTGATGTGATGGCAGACGTGGTGGAAGTTTCGGCAGTGCTGTACAGGGTCTTCTCCCTCCGTTCCTCCGAACAGGGGCAAAAATCGCGTTGTCCATGCATGCGTAACGGGTAATGACATAGGAAAAAGAAAGAAAAAGAAAGGGGAGGGAAGAACAGTTATCCGATGACTAGTTCCCCGGCAACGGCGCCAATTTGACCGAACCGCTCGTCGTCAAAGCGATTGTGCAAATAAATTTATAATAGTCCGCTACTCGCAACTATACTACTGGGTAGTACTTGGTAAGTAGGGGTCGAACCCAAGGGAACTAGGGGAATAATTGTTCTTCGGGGGGTGACAGAACCGCTTGTCGTCAGAGCGATTTGTGCAAATAAATTTATAATAGTCCGCTACTCGCAACTATACTACTGGGTAGTACTTGGTAAGTAGGGGTCGAACCCA
Source organism: Rhodiola kirilowii (assembly GCA_033675215.1). Taxonomy (NCBI): domain Eukaryota; kingdom Viridiplantae; phylum Streptophyta; class Magnoliopsida; order Saxifragales; family Crassulaceae; genus Rhodiola; species Rhodiola kirilowii. The sequence continues at coordinate 28,737,981 of CM066194.1, read as the reverse complement.
AGGGAATTAGGGGAATAGGTTATTCTTTTAAGGGATTTGTCTAGCGAGAGAGCGTGTTTTAAGTTGGTTGAGGTTTTAGTGCTAACAACTACGTGACTTTTTGATTGGTTGCGGATTTGATTGCTGAAACGTAAATTATAGAAAAGTAAATACTGAAAATACAAAGGAGACTTACAGTGGGTGATGCGTGAATTGCAAGTCCTCCGGATTGTGAGCGGTTGATGGTTGCAGTTGATTGAACAATAAAAGTAAAGACAGGAGGGTTTTGTAATTGCGAGAGAAGTATTCGGTCTTGGGGGGCCTTGTATTATATCCTGTTCATTCTTTTAGTAACCCTTCTAAGTATTCAAACGTGTATCGAGGCCCTTTCGTAGCGCTCAATTTGCCACACTGTTTGTAAACCCTTGTTCTACTTCAGACTAATTCCTCCTTTCGAAGTATCTTAGCCTTTTGTGCACCCATTTGGTCCCTTTGGTCCAGTTTCCAAATGGTTTTAAAGATAGATCGAACTCCTCAGATAAGCATCCACTTACCCGAGTATGTTCACGACTTCCCACAGAAGAGTTTTGCCCTTTCGTAGCTTCCACTCAACCTTGGAAAGTCTGACCTTATAAATGGCACATAGAACAAGTTTTGAATACAGAGAAAAGAAACTAAACGAAGTAAAACATTTTATAAAACAAGAACTCCCCTTCAACCGAATGAAGGGTTTAGTTACGAATATCCATGGAGTTGGACATCATAACTAGGATACTTGGGGATTTGGAAAAGAATACTCAAGAACAAACAGGAGTAAAGAGAGAAGAGAAAGAGATTACTCAAGAACAAACAGGAGTAACTCTTGAACTGTAACTGAAAACTTGAGTACTCAAGAACCAACAAGAGTACTCAAGATCGAACTAAAGTATTTGAGAACAAACTGAACTTTTATTGATATCAAACCAAACTTTACAAAGTAACAAACTTAGAGAGAGAAGTGTTTTACACAATTTTGGGATGTCTTGAAATGAGGAGGAGAGCTTCCTTTTATAGGCATGGAGGATGGAAATGGAGGGCCAAGATGAGGGCATGTGGTTTGGCATCCAAGGGTGGAGATGGGGGAAGAAGGAGAGGAGGGAAAGTGTCACAAGGGGAGAGGGCAAGAGGGAAGCCGCCGGCGGCTTTTGGGAGGGGGATTGAGGTGGTGACATGTGGAGGAAGGGGAGAGGAGAAGGGGTGATTGTGAGGGCAAAGCCGCCGGCTAGGTGGCATGAGGAGAGTGGCTTGTGAGTTTTGTGCAGTTTTCACAAAACTATCGGTGTATTCCAGCTCCGGATTGTCTTCGGTTTCTCTTCGGTTTGATTTGTTTTGAATGATTCCAAGTCAGGATCTTTAGATTTCTTCATTCAGCGTCTGATCTTGACCTTGGATTGTCTCCTGATATCTTTTCTGTGCTAAAAGCTCTTCCTTAGCGTGTATTCTCTCTAAGCTCTGAAATACCCTGTAGAAATGTATCAGGACTAAAACATCGAAATTAGATAGACAAACAGTCTAATTTGGTGGGTTTAACTGTGTTTATGATTCATACAATTGTGGTCCATCAGATAACCCCACACTTTTAGTTGTTCGTTGATGGACCACAATTGTATGAATCATAAACACAGTTAAACCCACCAAATTAGACTGTTTGTCTATCTAACTTCGATGTTTTAGTCCCGATACATTTCTACAGGGTATTTCAGAGCTTAGAGAGAATACACGCTAAGGAAGAGCTTTTAGCACAGAAAAGATATCAGGAGACAATCCAAGGTCAAGATCAGACGCTGAATGAAGAAATCTAAAGATCCTGACATGGAATCATTCAAAACAAATCAAACCAAAGAGAAACCGAAGACAATCCGGAGCTGGAATACACCGATAGTTTTGTGCAAACTGCACAAAACTCACAACCACTCTCCTCATGCCACATGGACCGGCGGCTTTCTCCTCACATCCACCCCTCCTCCTCTCCCCTTCCTCCACATGTCAACCTCTCCTCCTCCCTCCCAAAAGCCGCCGGCGGCTTTGTGTTCTCCCTCTCCCCTTGTGACACTTGTCTTCCTCTCCTTCTTCCCCCATCTCCACCCTTGGATGCCAAACCACATGCCCTCATCTTGGCCCTCCATTCCCCTCCCCTTAGCCTATAAATACCAAGCTCTCCTCCTCATTTCAATCATCCCAAAATTGTGTAAAACACTTCTCTCTCTAAGTTTGTTACTTTGTAAAGTTTGGTTTGATATCAATAAAAGTTCAGTTTGTTCTCAAATACTTTAGTTCGATCTTGAGTACTCCTGTTGGTTCTTGAGTACTCAAGTTTTTAGTTACAGTTCAAGAGTTACTCCTGTTTGTTCTTGAGTAATCTCTTTCTCTTCTCTCTTTACTCCTGTTTGTTCTTGAGTATTCTTTTCCAAATCCCCAAGTATCCTAGTTATGATGTCCAACTCCATGGATATTCGTAACTAAACCCTTCATTCGGTTGAAGGGGAGTTCTTGTTTTATAAAATGTTTTACTTCGTTTAGTTTCTTTTCTCTGTATTCAAAACTTGTTCTATGTGCCATTTATAAGGTCAGACTTTCCAAGGTTGAGTGGAAGCTACGAAAGGGCAAAACTCTTCTGTGGGAAGTCGTGAACATACTCGGGTAAATGGATGCTACGAAAGGGCAAAGCTTATCTGAGGTGTTCGATCTATCTTTAAAACCATTTGGAAACTGGACCAAAGGGACCAAATGGGTGCACAAAAGGCTAAGATACTTCGAAAGGAGGAATTAGTCTGAAGTAGAACAAGGGTTTACAAACAGTGTGGCAAATTGAGCGCTACGAAAGGGCCTCGATACACGTTTGAATACTTAGAAGGGTTACTGATAGACCAAAGTTAGACGAGTCAGAAAACACAGTAAAACCCCCTGAATTAGACTGTTTGTATGTCTAACATCTACGTGTTAGTCCCGATATATTTCCACAGGGCATTTTAGAGACTGAAGTGAAAACAAGCTAAGGAGAGGATTTTAAGCTGAAAAGATAACAAGAGTCAATCCAAGGTCAAGATCATATGCCGACTGAAGAAATGTCAAGGATCCTGACGTCAAATTGACCAGAATAAATTAATCAGAAAAATCAGGAGTGAAGTCAAGACATCCCGGGGAAGGAACACATTGACAGTTTTGTGAAAAGACTGCACAAAACTGTACAAAACTCACATTGGGACAAGGTGACCGGCTACTTGCACAAGAGGTGGCCAAAGGAGGAGCTCCTCCCCCTTGAGCAACCGGCGACCGGCGGCTGAAGGAGGAGCAACCGGCGGCTCAACACCTCTCCTCCTCCACCACTTCCCTTCCTCCACTTGGCGCCACCCCATTCCTCCACCCAAAAGCCGCCGGCCTCCTCCCCTTCCTCCACATGCCACCCATCTCCTCCCTTGATTTTCTCCTCCAATCAAAAACCACCACTTGCCACCCATCACCACCCTTCCTCCTCCTCCTCCATGGCTATAAATAGGAAGCTCCTCCTCCTCATTTCACACACCAATTCTCAATTTCACTTCTCTCTCTAGAAGTTGTAATACTTGTAACGTTGTAATCTTGCTTTGGAAATAAAGGATAGCTCCCTTGGCGCTTCAACGGTTGTAAGTATCTCTTAGTATTTATTTAATCAACTGTTGTCTTTAATTCCTTAGTATAATGTTTAGCGCGATGAATAGTAGCTAAACTAATAGTTCGGTAGACGGGGCGCACTTGTATTATAAAATGTTTTAGACTATTAACTTAGTGTCTCGAATTAGTAATCAACACTGATTCTATGTGCCATGTATAAAAGTTAGAATGTCTAAGGTATAGTAAACCATTTGGGAATGTGACCATAGGGGTCCAAATTCGTAAACTCTTCCTTAGATATTCGTGATCACACTCGGATAAATAAACCATTTAAAAACTGGGCCAAGGGGATTAAATGAATAAACTATTCGAAGAGGTCGACTATCAGAAAAACCATTTGAAAACTGGGCCAAAGGGATTGAATGGATGCACATAGGCTAATATAACCGGGAATGGAGTATTAGTCTAAATAGAATTAAGTGTTCTACGTCCTTGGAATAGGCTAGACAGTGTACGCAAATCGAGTGCTTGGAATGGCCTTGATACACCGTAGAATACTTAGACGATTCACTAAAGGTCAATGATAAACATGATATAATACAAGCCCCCTGAAACCGAACATTTCTTTTAATTATAAACTGTAATTTACTTTCCAGTATTAAAATCAACCAACCAACCAATCAATCAATCAAAATAGCTGGTAGCTTTAAAACCAACCAACCGACCTTAAACACGCTCTCCCGTTAAACAACCCCCCTCAAGAACATCTATTCCCCTGATTCCTTTGGGTTCGACCCCTACTTACCAAGTACTACCCAGTAGTATAGTCGCAAGTAGTGGACTACTATAAATTTATTTGTACAAATCGCTTCGACGACGAGTGGTTCTGTCGAATTGGCGCCGTTGCCGGGGAATTAGCCATTGGATAGTTGTTCTTTTAAAATTTCGCCATGCCTTCCTACTACGATCACGAGCCTTGGAACAATGAGGCATATGTTTCACTACTCCGCGAAGAGATCATCGACACTAAGCAATCGCGGGACGAAACTTTGGACGAGTACTTAGCGTGCTTTGACTCCATGATAGAGAGCTACCCGCACCATGGATTCACCAGACTCAATCTTCTTCAAATATTTCTCGGTGGAATGATGCCACTTGAGCGGAAAAGATTTAATGATGTAACGGGGAGTTCACTCAGGAAGTTAACCATAGGTGAAGCCTGGCGCCTCATAAATGATTTGGCAAAGAACACAAAACAGGGTCAGTGGCACCAAACTGAAGATAAGGCACCAACGATGGAAGTAGACTCAGTGCAAAACGAGCCCAACACCACACCCATTGCGAGCTTGCCCGCAACAAACCTGGAAGAAGACACCAGTACAGGGGCAGTAATGGACGTGGAGGTGGCTCTAAAGGAGCCAACATTGGAGCCCACGGAGCCAACTGAGGATGAGGACTCACAAATAACCGAAGAGGAATCGGCCAAATTAGGCCCGGCCCTCACTGAAGAACTGCTCAATAAAGACCTAGCCCTTGTGGTGAAAGTCCCCCAACTTGTCCCCTCGGTTTGTATACAGATCACAGCCCCTGAAGATAAAGTGATCAATAAGGAGGTGCAAGGCGAGTTGGAAGCGGGACAAAGGCAAGAAAAGCCAACAATGGAGCACTCTCTCGTCATGAGCCAAGAAAAGCCGGCTGAAAACTCACTCGTTCTAGGATGGCAATTCATCTCTGCCACAAAGAAGAGGGTTAGCAAGGGCGCATGCTTAAGGTCGGTTGGCAAAAGACTAAACTTCCAAAACTACAAAGATGTCAACCGGCCATACACTAAGAAGCGACAAAGACATGGCCCGGTGCAATGGAAGCCCGGAAGGAAAAACAAGAGAGCACGGCTCATTGAACCAGCAGTTATGGTAAAAGGTCCCCAGCCTTCTCAGAAACTATGGAAAGAAAAAGCACCAAAACAATGGAGCTCTTGCTCCAGCAAGAAGTCAGGAAGAAGCAACACTGGAACGGTGGCAAAATTCGACCTAAGCCACCCATGGGATCCCAACCAATGAACCACAAACGAGGTATCGTCGAGCCAACGACGTAAAACAAGTGCACTGGTCGGGAGGTAACCCGACACTATCTTACTTTTCCGTACTTTAATTTCTGTCATTTAAATTCAGTATTTAGTTTTAAGCTTGCATGACTTTTGAACTAAGGCACGCCTTCGTTCAAAAGTGGGGGGTGAGAACCACCTATGTACATAAATAACATGCAGCTGTTTTTTTTCTTCTTTTTTAATAAGTACCTTTTTGAAAATATGAACTTAAGAATGTGAAAAAGATAAATCATAATTCATGCATTAACCTTGTGAAAATTCAACTGTTTAAAAACTTAGAATGTAACTTTTCAATTGTCCTTTGTGCTGAGATAACTAGGGATGTGGAGTTGATATAAACTGCCCTAGAAAGGCTTGGCAAGCAATCAAAGGATCAGATCAAACTATATGGTTTTCGAAGTCAGTGGAGGCTGCACTTCGGGTTTTCAGTGAATAATTGAAGTCAACTCCGCCAAGAAGCATCTTTTCAAAGGCGAGGACGGGAATCAGACCGTCCTCTCTCTAGTCAAAATAGCCGAGAAAATAGATGAGCGACCCTCATCTTGACCCGTGCAAAACGACAAAGACGAGAGGAGCGGGGAGGTATTTCCATAGGCTTGCGGGCGAAGATTGGACCTCCCAAAAAGGCTTGAGAAAATGGACTAGCAGTCACAAAAAGACAAAAAACTCAAAGAAGAAAATCAAAAGAGGCCAAAGGCCCAAAATTGTGAAGGTTTTAACCGAGCAAAAGTGAAGCACTCAAAAAAGTCAAATCAAAGGCCAAAGGCCAATTCACTACAAAAGCAGTCCCTCGCCAAAAAAGAAGAAAATCAAAAAGGCTCAACTCACTGAAACCCGAATCGAATCATGTGCTAGAGAAAGCTACCAGAAAACCATATAGTAAGAAACGATCCCGAGGCTGCAACCCAGGAACCTGAACAGGGTTATCTCCCGAGACATCCAATATAATTTGCATCTCAGCACGGAGGTACAAGTATTAAGTTTCTTCTATTTATTTACGCAGTTCAATTTGGTAATAAGTAAGCAATGCATGAATTAGGATAGATCGAGTATCACAGTCTAATTTTCATATTCCAAAGCCAGACTTAGAACTTACGCCCTTTAATAGCATTGTTCGGGACGAACAACTAAAAGTGGGGGGTATTCTGATAGACCAAAGTTAGACGAGTCAGAAACACAGTAAAACCCCCTGAATTAGACTGTTTGTATGTCTAACATCTACGTGTTAGTCCCGATATATTTCCACAGGGCATTTTAGAGACTGAAGTGAAAACAAGCTAAGGAGAGGATTTTAAGCTGAAAAGATAACAAGAGTCAATCCAAGGTCAAGATCATATGCCGACTGAAGAAATGTCAAGGATCCTGACGTCAAATTGACCAGAATAAATTAATCAGAAAAATCAGGAGTGAAGTCAAGACATCCCGGGGAAGGAACACATTGACAGTTTTGTGAAAAGACTGCACAAAACTGTACAAAACTCACATTGGGACAAGGTGACTGGCTACTTGCACAAGAGGTGGCCAAAGGAGGAGCTCCTCCCCCTTGAGCAACCGGCGACCGGCGGCTGAAGGAGGAGCAACCGGCGGCTCAACACCTCTCCTCCTCCACCACTTCCTTTCCTCCACTTGGCGCCACCCCATTCCTCCACCCAAAAGCCGCCGGCCTCCTCCCCTTCCTCCACATGCCACCCATCTCCTCCCTTGATTTTCTCCTCCAATCAAAAACCACCACTTGCCACCCATCACCACCCTTCCTCCTCCTCCTCCATGGCTATAAATAGGAAGCTCCTCCTCCTCATTTCACACACCAATTCTCAATTTCACTTCTCTCTCTAGAAGTTGTAATACTTGTAACGTTGTAATCTTGCTTTGGAAATAAAGGATAGCTCCCTTGGCGCTTCAACGGTTGTAAGTATCTCTTAGTATTTATTTAATCAACTGTTGTGTTTAATTCCTTAGTATAATGTTTAGCGCGATGAATAGTAGCTAAACTAATAGTTCGGTAGACGGGGCGCACTTGTATTATAAAATGTTTTAGACTATTAACTTAGTGTCTCGAATTAGTAATCAACACTGATTCTATGTGCCATGTATAAAAGTTAGAATGTCTAAGGTATAGTAAACCATTTGGGAATGTGACCATAGGGGTCCAAATTCGTAAACTCTTCCTTAGATATTCGTGATCACACTCGGATAAATAAACCATTTAAAAACTGGGCCAAGGGGATTAAATGAATAAACTATTCGAAGAGGTCGACTATCAGAAAAACCATTTGAAAACTGGGCCAAAGGGATTGAATGGATGCACATAGGCTAATATAACCGGGAATGGAGTATTAGTCTAAATAGAATTAAGTGTTCTACGTCCTTGGAATAGGCTAGACAGTGTACGCAAATCGAGTGCTTGGAATGGCCTTGATACACCGTAGAATACTTAGACGATTCACTAAAGGTCAATGATAAACATGATATAATACAAGCCCCCTGAAACCGAACATTTCTTTTAATTATAAACTGTAATTTACTTTCCAGTATTAAAATCAACCAACCAACCAATCAATCAATCAAAATAGCTGGTAGCTTTAAAACCAACCAACCGACCTTAAACACGCTCTCCCGTTAAACAACCCCCCTCAAGAACATCTATTCCCCTGATTCCTTTGGGTTCGACCCCTACTTACCAAGTACTACCCAGTAGTATAGTCACAAGTAGTGGACTACTATAAATTTATTTGTACAAATCGCTTCGACGACGAGCGGTTCTGTCAGTTACTAAAAGAATGAACAGGATATAATACAAGGCCCCCCAAGACCGAATACTTCTCTCGCAATTACAAAACCCTCCTGTCTTTACTTTTATTGTTCAATCAACTGCAACCATCAACCGCTCACAATCCGGAGGACTTGCAATTCACGCATCACCCACCGTAAGTCTCCTTTGTATTTTCAGTATTTACTTTTCTGTAATTTACGTTTCAGCAATCAAATCCGCAACCAATCAAAAAGTCACGTAGTTGTTAGTACTAAAACCTCACCAACTTAAAACACGCTCTCTCGCTAGACAAATCCCTTAAAAGAATAACCTATTCCCCTAATTCCCTTGGGTTCGACCCCTACTTACCAAGTACTACCCAGTAGTATAGTTGCGAGTAGCGGACTATTATAAATTTATTTGCACAAATCGCTCTGACGACAAGCGGTTCTGTCAAATTGGCGCCGTTGCCGGGGAATTAGCCATCGGATAAGTTGTTCGAATCAATACGCACTTCAAAACAACCATGTCTCGCGAAGAAAGCCACCATGACTACCAGGATGACGAAGAAATAAACCCGTACGATCGAAATGATGAGGTTCCATTCGTCGATAATCCGGAACAACTCATCAGAAACAGAAGAGCTCGTGGTAGAGAGGCTGCCCGAAGAAACCAAGAACCACCCGAGGACCGAAACCCAGCTGGTCCAGTACAGCCCCCTAGATACCCACCATACCCTCAACCCCGACAAATGCCTAGGCAAGAACCTGTCTTCGACAACTACTATGGGGACAACAACTACCGTGAACCTACTATGGGAGAATTAAATGCCCCTAATTTCGAAACACAGCCGTGGTGCATCTACGAGAACCCTGAATTAGAAAACATAACCATCAACGCGACAGTAGCCCACAGCTTGCCAAAATTCTCAGGAACTCAAGGAGAATCCGCCACAACTCACCTCCAACGCCTGCATGGAATTTGCCAAAACCTAAAACCCAATCGAGTGAATATGGACGACTTTAAGTTAAAGGCGTTCTATTTTTCCCTCACAGACTCGGCAAACGACTGGTTCCTTTCATTACCTTCCGGAAGTATCAGAACATGGGCTCAAATGCAGAAGAAATTCGTAGACAAATACTATCCGGCGGGAAGAGCAATGCAAGTAAGGAGGCAACTACAGGAAATCACACAGGGTCCCAATGAAACCATGTACGATTACCTGGAAAAATTCAATTACCTAGAAAGGAGCTGCTGTACCCTTGGACTGCCCGAGAAACTCGTCATCGAATACCTCATTTATGGATTAAGACCCTTAGACAAAATGCTCTTGGATGCCTCAGCAGGGGGATCCATGATGAATCTATCATTAAGTGGCATAAGGAATCTCATCGCCAACGTTGCTGAAAATGCCCGATTTAGAGAAGAGACTGCTCGTCAAGATGAATTCTCTCGATCAAAAAAGGTAACACAAGCCGAAATATCAGTAAACTCCATAACTGAAGAGATGAAACAATTAAAGGAGATGATGATTCAGATCATACGAAGACAACCAGTTCCTGTAAAACCTTGTGAATTTTGCGGTTCTACGGAGCATCAGACTGACACATGCCCGACATTAATAGAAGAGGAACCTGCAGAAGTAAATGTAGTGGGAGGATACCAAAGATACAACAACAGCAACAACAATGACAGAGCCGGACAAAACAGACAGAACGGTCAAGCAACCAACCCAAACTGGCGTAACAACAACTATCATCAGAAAGAAACACAACCTGCTATCCCTCAACTAGCCCAGTCATTCTACCAACCCCCCCACCGGCAGTATAACCAGAACGCTCAACCAGCAGGCCAATATCAGCAAAAAAGACCAAATCAGTACCAAGCCGGCACGAGCATTCAGCAAGAACCAAGCAAGTCGCTCAATGATACGATGAAGGAGCTCGCAGGAAACGTTAATCAGTTGGGAACTTCACTACACCAGTACCAACCAAAACTGACGGGGCAATTTCTGAATTAACTAAACAAATGTCCCAGCTCGCCACCGCAATGTCAACACTTACTCCTGAACCAGGCAGACTTCCTTCACAGACTATCCAAAACCCGAAAGCAAATATCAGCATGATAAGAAGGTCAAACATGAAGGATCCTCTGGGAAAAGTAGCACGGTCCCCAACCTACAAACTTACGAACAATCACTTTTTCCGTAGGCGTCGTCCTGATTGGAATCAAGAAGAAGATCGACCCAATAATGGCAAAACATGGGTCACACATGCTGACAATGGACGGTACGCATTCACTGTTTGCATAACACCTCCGCCAATCATACACTCTGACATACCAGCATCTGGATGGGATGACGCACCAACTAATATTTATACTTCGGGGCAAAATATTAAGGGGACCGATTATACAAACTCTAAGCCGTGGAATGGGAAGAATGACCAGACAATAGAAAAAGCCCTCACTACAAATCTTGAGTCACAACCGGAAAGAAACAAAGACCCAGGAGCCTTTACAGTCACTTGTGTTATCAATGAAACACAGATTCATAAATGCTTAATCGATCTTGGGGCTGCTGTCAACGCCATGCCTTCCTCCTTGTACTACTTACTAGGACTAGGTCCATTGAAACCACCCCGATCGAATATCGAGCTAGGAGATAAGTCGTGCATCCGTCCAATTGGAGAGTTGGAGGATATAATACTCCATGTGGGAGAGCTCGCCATCGCTTCAGATTTTTATATAATACCAACAGGAGAGACCAACGAAGACGATCCTCCAACAATAATATTGGGACGACCATTCCTCTACGCTACTAAAGCAAGAATCGATGTGGGCAAGGGCTCACTATCGCTTAAGTTCGGCGGCAAAATTGCATACTTCTACATTGATAAGAGCCGCATGGATACAAAGAAACCGCCAGACATTATACCTATCTCAGAACAGGATAAACAGATTTCCGACCTTCCAAAGGAGATCAAAAAAGCAACAAGACCAGCAGCTATGGTCAAAGTCCCCTCACCTTCTCAAAAGCAATGGAAAATGAAATCACTAAAACAATGGGAGCAAAACCCAAGCACAACATCCCCCAAGAACTCAGGAAAAGAGAAGGCTGAAACCAATGCAGGAACCGCGGCAAAATTCGACCTGAGCCGCCCATGGGATCCAAACTGGTGATCCCCTTTGTGTCGAGCCAACGACGTTAAACAAGTGCACTGGTCGGGAGGTAACCCGACACTATCTTACTTTTCTGCACTTTTAATTTCTGTCATTTAAATTTCCAATAAGCGCTCTCACCCACTTTTTGTATAGAAGGAATATCTTTCATGTAGGAATTAAGTTTGGAGCAAGACCGGATCAGCCAGGCAGCTTCCGTGAATTTACCGGGCCTGCGCTGAGAGTTCGAGGCCCCAGCCTGACTCTCTCGATTATCCAGCCTCATGCCATGTCATTTCCACGACACAGTAAAAGGGAGTTCTGTTCTTATTTTTCCTTAATGTCATTTCCTTCTTTTGTATATATTTGCATGACTTTTGAACTAAGGCACACCTTCGTTCAAAAGTGTGGGGTGAGAACCATCTGCATGTTTTTCTTTTCTTTTTAAATAGTATCTTTTTGAAAATATGAACTTAAGAATGTGAAAAAGATAGATCATAATTCATGCATCAACCTTGTGAAAATGCAAACTGTTTAAAAACTTAGAATGTAACTTCTCATTTGTCTTTTGTGCCGAGATAAACTAGGGATGTGGAGTTGATAGAAATTGCCCTAGAGGGGCTTGGCAAGCACTTGAAGGATCAGATCAAACTATATGGTTTTCGAAGTCAGTGGAGGCTGCACTTCAGGTTTCGGTGAATAATTGAAGTCAACTCTGCCTTGAAGCATCTATGTAAAAGGCAAGGACGGGAATCAAACCGTCCTCTCTCTAGTCAAAATAGCCGAGAAAATAGATGAGCGACCCTCATCTTGACCCGCGCAAAACGACGAAGACGAGAGGAGCGGGGAGGTATTTCCATATGCTCGCGGGCGATGATTGGACCTCCCAAAAAGGCTTGAGAAAATGGACTAGCAAGTCACAAAGACGCAAAAAGCTCGAAGAAGCAAATCAAGAGGCCTCAGGCCCAAAATTGTGAAGGTTTTAACCGAACAAAAGTGAAGAACTCAAAGCGTCAAATCAAAGGCCAAAGGCCAATTCACTACAAAAAGCAGTCCCTCGCCAAAAGTAATCAAAGTACTCAACTCACTGAAACCTGAATCGAATCACGTGCTAGAGAAAGCTACAAGAAAACCATATAGTGCGAGACGATCCCGAAGGTGTAGTCTAGGAGCCTGAAAAGGGCTATCTCCCGAAACATCCGAAATAATTTGCATCTCAGCACGAAGGTACAAGTATCAAGTTTCTTCTACTTATTTACGCAGTTGAATTTAGTAACAAGTAGTAATGCATGAATTAGGAAAAATCGAGTACCACAATCTTATTTTTATATTTTAACCAACTTACTTAGTAACGCCCTTATAAAGCATTGTTCGGGACGAACAACTAAAAGTGTGGGGTTATCTGATGGACCACAATTGTATGAATCATAAACACAGTTAAACCCACCAAATTAGACTGTTTGTCTATCTAACTTCGATGTTTTAGTCCCGATACATTTCTACAGGGTATTTCAGAGCTTAGAGAGAATACACGCTAAGGAAGAGCTTTTAGCACAGAAAAGATATCAGGAGACAATCCAAGGTCAAGATTAGACGCTGAATGAAGAAATCTAAAGATCCTGACATGGAATCATTCAAAACAAATCAAACCAAAGAGAAACCGAAGACAATCCGGAGCTGGAATACACCGAAAGTTTTGTGCAAACTGCACAAAACTCACAACCACTCTCCTCATGCCACATGGACCGGCGGCTTTCTCCTCACATCCACCCCTCCTCCTCTCCCCTTCCTCCACATGTCAACCTCTCCTCCTCCCTCCCAAAAGCCGCCGGCGGCTTTGTGTTCTCCCTCTCCCCTTGTGACACTTGTCTTCCTCTCCTTCTTCCCCCATCTCCACCCTTGGATGCCAAACCACATGCCCTCATCTTGGCCCTCCATTCCCCTCCCCTTAGCCTATAAATACCAAGCTCTCCTCCTCATTTCAATCATCCCAAAATTGTGTAAAACACTTCTCTCTCTAAGTTTGTTACTTTGTAAAGTTTGGTTTGATATCAATAAAAGTTCAGTTTGTTCTCAAATACTTTAGTTCGATCTTGAGTACTCCTGTTGGTTCTTGAGTACTCAAGTTTTCAGTTACAGTTCAAGAAATACTCCTGTTTGTTCTTGAGTAATCTCTTTCTCTTCTCTCTTTACTCCTGTTTGTTCTTGAGTATTCTTTTCCAAATCCCCAAGTATCCTAGTTATGATGTCCAACTCCATGGATATTCGTAACTAAACCCTTCATTCGGTTGAAGGGGAGTTCTTGTTTTATAAAATGTTTTACTTCGTTTAGTTTCTTTTCTCTGTATTCAAAACTTGTTCTATGTGCCATTTATAAGGTCAGACTTTCCAAGGTTGAGTGGAAGCTACGAAAGGGCAAAACTCTTCTGTGGGAAGTCGTGAACATACTCGGGTAAGTGGATGCTACGAAAGGGCAAAGCTTATCTGAGGAGTTCGATCTATCTTTAAAACCATTTGGAAACTGGACCAAAGGGACCAAATGGGTGCACAAAAGGCTAAGATACTTCGATAGGAGGAATTAGTCTGAAGTAGAAAAGGGTTTACAAACAGTGTGGCAAATTGAGCGCTACGAAAGGGCCTCGATACACGTTTGAATACTTAGAAGGGTTACTAAAAGAATGAACAGGATATAATACAAGGCCCCCCAAGACCGAATACTTCTCTCGCAATTACAAAACCCTCCTGTCTTTACTTTTATTGTTCAATCAACTGCAACCATCAACCGCTCACAATCCGGAGGACTTGCAATTCACGCATCACCCACTGTAAGTCTCTTTTGTATTTTCAGTATTTACTTTTCTGTAATTTACGTTTCAGTAATCAAATCCGCAACCAATCAAAAAGTCACGTAGTTGTTAGCACTAAAACCTCAACCAACTTAAAACACGCTCTCTCGCTAGACAAATCCCTTAAAAGAATAACCTATTCCTCTAATTCCCTTGGGTTCGACCCCTACTTACCAAGTACTACCCAGTAGTATAGTTGCGAGTAGCGGACTATTATAAATTTATTTGCACAAATCGCTCTGACGACAAGCGGTTCTGTCATTCGTCCCGAACAATGCTTTATAAGGGCGTTACTAAGTAAGTTGGTTAAAATATAAAAATAAGATTGTGGTACTCGATTTTTCCTAATTCATGCATTACTACTTGTTACAAAATTAAACTGCGTAAATAAGTAGATAAAACTTGATACTTGTACCTTCGTGCTGAGATGCAAATTATTTCGGATGTTTCGGGAGATAGCCCTTTTCAGGCTCCTGGACTACACCTTCGGGATCGTTTCGCACTATATGGTTTTCTTGTAGCTTTCTCTAGCACGTGATTCGATTCAGGTTTCAGTGAGTTGAGTACTTTGATTACTTTTGGCGAGGGACTGCTTTTTGTAGTGAATTGGCCTTTGGCCTTTGATTTGACGCTTTGAGTTCTTCACTTTTGTTCGGTTAAAACCTTCACAATTTTGGGCCTGAGGCCTCTTGATTTGCTTCTTCGAGCTTTTTGCGTCTTTGTGACTTGCTAGTCCATTTTCTCAAGCCTTCTTGGGAGGTCCAATCATCGCCCGCGAGCATATGGAAATACCTCCCCGCTCCTCTCGTCTTCGTCATTTTGCGCGGGTCAAGATGAGGGTCGCTCATCTATTTTCTCGGCTATTTTGACTAGAGAGAGGACGGTTTGATTCCCGTCCTTGCCTTTTACATAGATGCTTCAAGGCAGAGTTGACTTCAATTATTCACCGAAACCTGAAGTGCAGCCTCCACTGACTTCGAAAACCATATAGTTTGATCTGATCCTTCAAGTGCTTGCCAAGCCCCTCTAAGGCAATTTCTATCAACTCCACATCCCTAGTTTATCTCGGCACAAAAGACAAATGAGAAGTTACATTCTAAGTTTTTAAACAGTTTGCATTTTCACAAGGTTGATGCATGAATTATGATCTATCTTTTTCACATTCTTAAGTTCATATTTTCAAAAAGATACTATTTAAAAAGAAAAGAAAAACATGCAGATGGTTCTCACCCCACACTTTTGAACGAAGGTGTGCCTTAGTTCAAAAGTCATGCAAATATATACAAAAGAAGGAAATGACATTAAGGAAAAAGAAGAACAGAACTCCCTTTTACTGTGTCGTGGAAATGACATGGCATGAGGCTGGATAATCGAGAGAGTCTGGCTGGGGCCTCGAACTCTCAGCGCAGGCCCGGTAAATTCACGGAAGCTGCCTGGCTGATCCGGTCTTGCTCCAAACTTAATTCCTACATGAAAGATATTCCTTCTATACAAAAAGTGGGTGAGAGCGCTTATTGGAAATTTAAATGACAGAAATTAAAAGTGCAGAAAAGTAAGATAGTGTCGGGTTACCTCCCGACCAGTGCACTTGTTTAACGTCGTTGGCTCGACAGTACCTTGTTTTTGATCATTGGTTGGGATCCCATGGGTGGCTCAGGTTGAATTTTGCCACCATTCTTGTGTTACTTCCGGTACTCTCTATGTCTGATTCTTCTGATGGCTCGGAAGTTTCTTCTGATGGTTCGGATGTGACTTCCTCTGTAGGCTCTTCTTCTGAGCTTTCTATATCTGATTCGTTCATCACATCCTCTGAACTATTTCTTTCTGGACTGGCCTCGATATTTTGTGTTCCTTCATTTGGTTGAGGTACTGGCCTTCGTATTGTAGTTCCGGCCAAGCTGTCTATCACATCCCATACCTGAGTCAGGGATAAGTGTGAGGTTGTTCCTCCTACAGCGTTATTGAGCCTTGAGAACTCCTCAGCCCTCATCCCGCAAAGGAATTTTTGAAGAAGAAAAACCTCCGTGAATCCATGGTGCGGGCAGCGCGAGATCATGGCGTCATAATTCGTGTAGTACTCGCCCAAGGTCTCATCCCGGGATTGTTGCAGGTTCATGATCCTTTCTCGGGTTTGTTGTCGTAAGGATGGAGGGGAGAATTCTTTCAGGAATGGAATGCTAACGTCCATGAAATATTTAGCATTCATAGCAGTTGATGTGTAATACCAGATTGTCGCGAAGTCCGTTAGAGAGAATTTGAAGCAATTAAGTTTAAACTCCTCTAACGTTTCATTATTAGGTTTTATATGCTGACAAACATGGTGAAAGTTTCGGCAGTGTAGCACTGGGTCTTCTTCATTCGTACCTCCAAACAGGGGGAGATATCGTGTCGTCCATGCATACGAAGGTGGTTGCGTCAATAGGTCATGTGATGTGAAGAACAACTTATCCGATGGCTAATTCCCCGGCAATGGCGCCAATTTGACAGAACCGCTTGTCGTCAGAGCGATTTGTGCAAATAAATTTATAATAGTCCGCTACTCGCAACTATACTACTGGGTAGTACTTGGTAAGTAGGGGTCGAACCCAAGGGAATTAGGGGAATAGGTTATTCTTTTAAGGGATTTGTCTAGCGAGAGAGCGTGTTTTAAGTTGGTTGAGGTTTTAGTGCTAACAACTACGTGACTTTTTGATTGGTTGCGGATTTGATTGCTGAAACGTAAATTACAAAAAAGTAAATACTGAAAATACAAAGGAGACTTACAGTGGGTGATGCGTGAATTGCAAGTCCTCCGGATTGTGAGCGGTTGATGGTTGCAGTTGATTGAACAATAAAAGTAAAGACAGGAGGGTTTTGTAATTGCGAGAGAAGTATTCGGTCTTGGGGGGCCTTGTATTATATCCTGTTCATTCTTTTAGTAACCCTTCTAAGTATTCAAACGTGTATCGAGGCCCTTTCGTAGCGCTCAATTTGCCACACTGTTTGTAAACCCTTGTTCTACTTCAGACTAATTCCTCCTTTCGAAGTATCTTAGCCTTTTGTGCACCCATTTGGTCCCTTTGGTCCAGTTTCCAAATGGTTTTAAAGATAGATCGAACTCCTCAGATAAGCTTTGCCCTTTCGTAGCATCCACTTACCCGAGTATGTTCACGACTTCCCAAAGAAGAGTTTTGCCCTTTCGTAGCTTCCACTCAACCTTGGAAAGTCTGACCTTATAAATGGCACATAGAACAAGTTTTGAATACAGAGAAAAGAAACTAAACGAAGTAAAACATTTTATAAAACAAGAACTCCCCTTCAACCGAATGAAGGGTTTAGTTACGAATATCCATGGAGTTGGACATCATAACTAGGATACTTGGGGATTTGGAAAAGAATACTCAAGAACAAACAGGAGTAAAGAGAGAAGAGAAAGAGATTACTCAAGAACAAACAGGAGTAACTCTTGAACTGTAACTGAAAACTTGAGTACTCAAGAACCAACAGGAGTACTCAAGATCGAACTAAAGTATTTGAGAACAAACTGAACTTTTATTGATATCAAACCAAACTTTACAAAGTAACAAACTTAGAGAGAGAAGTGTTTTACACAATTTTGGGATGTCTTGAAATGAGGAGGAGAGCTTCCTTTTATAGGCATGGAGGATGGAAATGGAGGGCCAAGATGAGGGCATGTGGTTTGGCATCCAAGGGAGGAGATGGGGGAAGAAGGAGAGGAGGGCAAGTGTCACAAGGGGAGAGGGCAAGAGGGAAGCCGCCGGCGGCTTTTGGGAGGGGGAATGAGGTGGTGACATGTGGAGGAAGGGGAGAGGAGAAGGGGTGATTGTGAGGGCAAAGCCGCCGGCTAGGTGGCATGAGGAGAGTGGCTTGTGAGTTTTGTGCAGTTTTCACAAAACTATCGGTGTATTCCAGCTCCGGATTGTCTTCGGTTTCTCTTCGGTTTGATTTGTTTTGAATGATTCCAAGTCAGGATCTTTAGATTTCTTCATTCAGCGTCTGATCTTGACCTTGGATTGTCTCCTGATATCTTTTCTGTGCTAAAAGCTCTTCCTTAGCGTGTATTCTCTCTAAGCTCTGAAATACCCTGTAGAAATGTATCGGGACTAAAACATCGAAGTTACTCAGACAAACAGTCTAATTTGGTGGGTTTAACTGTGTTTATGATTCATACAATTGTGGTCCATCAGGGGGATTACGCAGCGTGGGAGCGTGTTTAAGGTCGGTTGGTTGGTTTTAAAGCTACCAGCTATTTTGATTGATTGATTGGTTGGTTGGTTGATTTTAATACTTGAAAGTAAATTACAGTTTATAATTAAAGAGAAATGTTTGGTTTCAGGGGACTTGTATTATATCCTGTTTATCATTGACCATTAGTGAATCATCTAAGTATTCAAACGGTGAATCGAGGCTAGTTACAGCTCAAGACTTGCAACACCGGTTTAAAGCAACTCCTGTTCTATTTCAGTCTAGCGCCAATACCCTAAGGTATGCTAGCCTGGGTGCGTCCACCTGATCTCACAGTTAGGCTCGACCAGATGGGGTTTAGGATGAGTCGAACTCCTCAGATAGCTTTGCTTGTTAAGCTTCCACTACCTGAGTATGATCACGAGTTCCCACAAAAGAGCTTTGCTTGTTACAGCATCCACTCAACCTTGGAAACTCTGACTATATATGGCACATAGAACAAGTTTTGAATACTAAGACTTGACACTAAGTTAATAGTCTAAAACATTTTATAATACAAGTGCGCCCCTTAGACCGAACTACTAGTTTAGCTACTATTCATCGCGCTAAACAAAAGCAGTAAATAAATACGAAGAAATACTTACAACCGTTGAAGCGCCAAGGGAGCTTTCCTTTATTTCCAAAGCAAAATTACAACATTACAAATATTACAACTTCTAGAGAGAGAAGTGAAATGAGATTGAGGTGTGTTTGAAATGAGGGGAGGAGCTCCTCCTTTTATAGCCAAAATGGGAGGAGATGGGTGGTGGAGATGGTGGACATGTGCATTTGATCCAAGGGAGGAGAAGGGAGGAGGAGGAGGAGGTGACATGTGGAGGAATAGTGAAGCCACCGGTCCCTCCTCCCATAGCCGCCGGTTGCTGGTGGCCCAAGGGGGAGGAGCTCCTCCCTTGGCCACCACTTCATCAAGTGGCCGGTCATCCTTGCCCATATGTGAGATTTGTACAGTTTTGTGCAGTCTTTTCACAAAACTGTCAATGTGTTTCTTCCCCGGGCTGTCTTGACTCCACTCCTGATTCTTCTGATTAATTTGTTATGGTCAATTCAACGTCAGGATCCTTGATATTTCTTCAATCGGCATATGATCTTGACCTTGGATTGACTCTTGTTATCTTTTCAGCATAAAATCCTCTCCTTAGTGTGTTTTCACTTCAGTCTCTAAAATGCCCTGTGGAAATATATCGGGACTAACACGTAGAAGTTAGATAGACAAACAGTCTAATTTGGTGGGTTTTACTGTGTTTCTGACTCATATAATTATGGTCCATCAGAGGATACCAAGGATACAACAACAACAGCAACGACAGAGCAGGACAAAACAGACAGTATGGTCAAACAACCAACCCGAGCTGGCGTAACAACAGCTATCCCCAGAAGGAAACACAACAAGCTGTCCCTCAACTAGCTCAGTCATTCTACCAACCCCCCCACCGGCAGTATAACCAGAACGCTCCATCAACAAGCCAATACCAGCAAAGAGGATTGAATCAATACCACCCCACCTCAAATAATCAGCAAGGACCAAGCAAGTCGCTTGAAAACGCAATGAAGGAAATCACAGGAAGCGTAAATCAATTGGGTAATTCGTTTAACCAATTTCAGGCTAAAACGGACGGGGCAATCTCAGATTTGACCAAGCAAATGGCCCAGCTCGCCACCTCAATGTCCGCACTCGTTAATGAGCCTGGCCGACTACCTTCCTAAACCGTGCAAAACCCAAAGACGAATGTTAGTATGATGAAGAAGTCAAACACGAAGGTAGCACTAGAAAAAACATCACGATCCACAACTAACAGACCTACGGCCAAACAATTCCTCCGTAGGTACCGACCTGATTGGAATCAAGAGGAAGATCGGCCCAATGATGGCAAAACATGGGTTACGCATGCTGACAATGGACGTTATGCATTCACCGTCACCATGACACCACCGCCAATTACCCACGTCGAAATACCAGCATCTGGCTGGGGTGACAATTACGATTTAGATGATCTCAATTGGGATTTCCCAACCGACATCTATGCATCAGAACAAAACATTTACCTAGAAGATCAGGAGTTGAAAGGGACCAATCATACAAATCCAGAGCCAAAGGATGAACAGAATGGCCTAATAATGGAAGAACCCTTCACTCCAAAACATGAGTCACAAAGGGATAAGGACCCGGGGGCTTTCACAGTCACCTGTGGGATTGGTAAAGCCCAAATTCATAAATGTTTAATCGATCTTGGGGCTGCCGTCAATGCCATGCCTTACTCCTTATATTTCTTATTTGGGCTTGGCCCATTGAAACCACCGAGGTCAAATATCGAGTTAGGAGACAAATCATGCATCAAACCAGTTGGAGTACTCGAAGATCTAATACTCGATGTAGGAGATCTCGTAGTTGCTACGAACTTTTATGTAATAGAAACAAAAGAGACCAGCGAAGACGGACCTCCGACGCTTATATTGGGACGACCTTTTCTCTATGCCACCAAAGCATGGATCGACATGGGCAAAGGCTTGCTATCACTTACATTTGGCGGCAAAAGTTCAGAGTTCTACATCGATATTTATGATGGCCGCCCAGGGACGTGGAAACCACCAGACATTGTGCCTATCTCAAATCTCAGTACACAGATTTCCAACCTACCAAGAGAAACTGAGAAGAACTCAGGAAAAATCAAGGCTAGATTCAATGAAGGAGCCGCGGCAAAATTTGACTTACGCCGCCCATGGGATCCAAACCTGTGATCTCCATCCGTCGAGCCAACGACGTTAAACAAGTGCACTGGTCGGGAGGTAACCCGACACCTATCTTACTGTCTGTCTTTTATTTTCCTATCATTTAGTTTTTTTTCCGTAAGTCGCTCTCACCCACTTGGTGCATAGAAGAAATGACTATTCAGGAATCAGACTTGGGTACAACATTAAGCCAGCCAGGCCTACGCCAAGAGTTCAAGGCTCCAGCCGAACTCCCTCGATTATCCAGCCTCATGCCATGTCATCCGCTCGACACTCTAAAGGGAGTTCTGTTCTTCCCTTTTCCTTAATGTCATTTCCTTCTCATAATGTCTGCTTGCATGGCTTTTGAACTAAGTTGTGCTAAAAGGCACGCCTTCGTTCAAAAGTGTGGGGTGAGAACCGCCTGTGTACATAACATGTTTTTCTTTTTCTTTTCCTTTAATATTATCTTTTTGAAAATATGAACTTGAGAATGTGAAAAAGATAGATCATAATTCATGCATTAACCTTGTGAAAATTCAACTGTTTAAAAACTTAGAATGTAACTTTTCATTTGTCCCTTTGTGCTGAGATAAACTAGGGATGTGAAGTTGACATAAACTGCCCTAGAGAGGCTTGGCAAGCAATCGAAGGACTGAATTTTGCTATATGGTTTTCGAAGTCAATGGAGGCTGCACTTCGGGTTTCAGTGAAGATTGAAGTCATCTCCGCCATGCACTGTTTATGCAAAAAGAAAAAAGGCGAGGACGGGAATCAGACCGTCCTATCTCTAGTCAAAGTAGCCGAGAAAATAGATGAGCGACCCTCATCTTGACCCGCGCAAAACGGCAAGGATGAGAGGAGCGGGGAGGTATTTCCATATGCTCGCGGGCGACGATTGGACCTCCCAAAAAGGCTTGAGAAAATGGACTAGCAAGTCACAAAGAAGCAAAATGCTCAAAGAAGCAAATCAAGAGGCCAAAGGCCCAAAATTGTGAAGGTTATAACCGAACAAAAAGTGAAGTACTCAAAGAGTCAAATCAAAGGCCAAAGGCCGATTCACTACAAAAGTTGTCCCTCGCCAAAAGAAAATCAAAGACCAAACCATTGAAACCCGAACCGAATCACGTGATAGAGAAAGCTACAAGAAAACCATATAGTGCGAGACGGTCCCGAGAATGCAGTCCAGGTGCCTAAAAAGGGCTATCTCCCGAAACATCCAGAATAATTTGCCTCTCAGCACGAAGGTACAAGTATCAAGTTTCTTCTAATTATTTACACAGTTCAATTTGGTAATAAGTAAGTAATGCATGAATTAGGATAAATCGAGTCCCACAGTCTAACTTTCATATTTTAAAAGCTTACTTAGTGTGCCGCCCTTTAATAGCATTGTTCGAGACGAACAACTAAAAGTGTGGGGGTGATCTGATGGACCATAATTATACGAATAAAAAACACAGTTAAACCCACTAAATTAGACTGTTTATCTATTTAACTTTTGCTTGTTAGTTCCGATATTTATCTACAGGGGATTTTAAAGACTAGAGAGAATACACGCTAAGGAGGAGTTCTTACGCAGAAAAGATGTTACGAGTCATTCCGAGGTCAAGATCAGACGCCGACTGAAGAAATCTCAAGATCCTGACATGGAATCACTCAAAACAAATCAAACCGAAGAGCAATCAAAGTCAGTCCAGGGCCGAAATACACCGATAGTTTTGTGAAAACGTCACAAAACCACACAAAACTCATCCTTTTGCCCAAGGTGACCGGTGGCTTTTGGTTGGAGGTAACCAAAGGAGGAGAGCCTCCCCCTTTTACCACCCAAAACCGGCGGCTATGACCTCCTCCACTCCTCCCTTGGATGAAACCATGTGGTTTCATCTCATCCATCCATCTCCTCCCCTTTTGGCTATAAATAGAGCCTCACATCTCATTTGTAAATCATCCACATTCACAAACACTTATCTCTCTAAAGGTTTTGGTACTTTGTAAGCTTGGTTTGAAATCTATAATATTCTTGTTGGTTCTTGAATATTGTAGATTGTTCTTGAGTACTCTTGTCGGTTCTTGAGTACTCAAGCTTTACTTTATTATTCTTGAGTACTCTTGTCGGTTCTTGAAGTACTCACCCCTTTCCCCTACTGTCTTTACTTTCGAAAACTTTACTTTACTGTCTTTTAAAAAACCTTTTCAAGTACTTAATTATGATGTCCTCTTCCATGGATATTCGTAGCTAAACTCTTTATTCGCTTAAAGGAGTGTACTTGTGTCATAAAATGTTTTAAACCCTGCACTTAGTGCCTCTATGTGTTCAAAACTTGTTCTATGTGCCATATAACAGGTTAGAACTTCCAAGGTTGAGTGGAAGCTTTAACGGGCAAAGCTCTTCCGTGGGGTTCGTGAACATACTCGGGTAAGTGGATGCTTTAACAGGCAAAGCTTATCTGAGGAGTTCGACCTATTTCAAAAACCATTTGGTTGATCGTAACTGAAGATCAAATGGATGCACATAAGGCTAAGATACTTCGAAAGGAGGAATTAGTCTAAAATAGAACAAGTGTTTTAAACGATGTTGCAAGTCTTGTGCTAGAAATAGCCTCGATTCATCTTTGAACACGTAGTATGATCATTAGCGGTCAATGATAAACAACTATGATACAAAGCCCCTGAAACCGAATCTTTTCTTGACTTAAAACACCACCTGCACTTTACTTTCTTAGTATAAACTGCACTATCAACTGCTGACGTTCCGCAAGACTTGCCGATCACGCAACAACCGCTGTAAGTCTTCCTGTTTATTTTCAAAATTTACTTTCATGTCATTAACTTTTCCACACCAAAAACCAAAACCAACCAACCAATCACTTAGTTGTTAGCATTAAAACCTCAATCAACCTAAAAACACGCTCCCTCGCTGTACAATCCCCTCAAAGAATAGCTTATCCCCCTAATTCCCTTAGGTTCGACCCCTACTTACCACTTGGTACCCAGTAGTTAAGTCGCGAGTAGCGGACTTATAAATTTATTTGCACATTTTTCTCTGACGACAAGCAATCTGCCAAATTGGCGCCGTTGCCGGGGAATTAGTTAATTAATCGGATAAAGTTCTTTGAATCGATACTCGCTTCAAAACAACCATGTCTCGCGAAGGAAGCCACCATGACTACCTGGATGACGAAGAAATAAACCTGTACGATCGGAATGATGAGGTGCCACTTCCATTTGTCGACGATCCGGAACAAATCATCCGAGACAGAAGAGCTCGTGATAGGGAGGCCGCCCGACGAAACCAAGGACCACCCGAGGACCAAAATGCAGCTGGTCCAGTGCAACCCCCTATACATCGCCCACACCCTCAACCTCGACAAATTCCTAGGCAAGAACCTGTCTTTGACAACTACTATGGGAATAACAACTACCGCGCACCTACGATGGGAGAGCTGAATGCCCCAGATTTCGAAACGCAACCATGGTGCATCTACGAGGGCCCTGAACTGGATTACATTACCATCAACGCATCAGTGGCCCATAGCTTGCCCAAGTTCTCGGGAGAATCAGCAACAACTCATCTCCAACGCTTACACGACATTTGCAAAAATCTAAAACCCAATCGAGTGAGTGTAGACGACTTCAAGTTAAAAGCGTTCTACTTTTCCCTCATTGACGCGGCGAACGACTGGTTCCTTTCATTACCTTCCGGTAGCATCAGAACATGGGCTCAGATGCAGAAGAAGTTCTTAGACAAATACTACCCAGCAGGAAGAGCAATGCAAGTAAGGAGGCAACTACAAGACATCAAGCAGGGGCCCAACGAAACCATGTACGACTACCTGGAGAAATTCAACCACCTGGAAAGAAGCTGCTGTACCCTTGGATTGCCCGATAAACTCATCATCGAATACCTCATTGATGGATTAAGACCCTTAGACAAAATGCTTCTGGATGCCTCAGCTGGAGGATCCATGATGAATCTATCACTGAGTGGCATAAGAAATCTCATCACCAACGTTGCTGAAAATGCCCGGTTCAGAGAAGAGACAACTCGACAGGAAGAATTTTCCCGAACAAAGAATGTGGCAAAAGCTGAAACATCAATGAGCTCTATGCCAGAAGAGATGAAACAAATAAAGGATATGATGATTCAGATCCTGCAAAGACAACCAGTTCAAGTAAAGCCTTTCGAATTTTGTGGTTCTACGGACCACAAGACTGACGCATGCCCGACATTAATAGAAGAGGAACCGGCAGAAGTGAATGTTGTGGGAGGATACCAAGGATACAACAACAACAGCAACGACAGAGCCGGACAAAACAGACAGTATGGTTAAACAACCAACCCGAGCTGGCGTAACAACAGCTATCCCCAGAAGGAAACACAACAAGCTATCCCTCAACTAGCTCAGTCATTCTACCAACCCCCCCACCGGCAGTATAACCAGAACGCTCCATCAACAAGCCAATACCAGCAAAGAGGATCGAATCAATACCACCCCACCTCAAATAATCAGCAAGGACCAAGCAAGTCGCTTGGAAACGCAATGAAGGAAATCACAGGAAGCGTAAATCAATTGGGTAATTCGTTTAACCAATTTCAGGCTAAAACGGACGGGGCAATCTCAGATTTGACCAAGCAAATGGCCCAGCTCGCCACCTCAATGTCCGCACTCGTTAATGAGCCTGGCCGACTACCTTCCTAAACCGTGCAAAACCCAAAGACGAATGTTAGTATGATGAAGAAGTCAAACATGAAGGTAGCACTAGAAAAAATATCACGATCCACAACTAACAGACCTACGGCCAAACAATTCCTCCGTAGGTACCGACCTGATTGGAATCAAGAGGAAGATCGGCCCAATGATGGCAAAACATGGGTTACGCATGCTGACAATGGACGTTATGCATTCACCGTCACCATGACACCACCGCCAATTACACACGTCGAAATACCAGCATCTGGCTGGGGTGACAATTACGATTTAGATGATCTCAATTGGGATTTCCCAACCGACATCTATGCATCAGAACAAAACATTTACCTAGAAGATCAGGAGTTGAAAGGGACCAATCATACAAATCCAGAGCCAAAGGATGAACAGAATGGCCTAATAATGGAAGAACCCTTCACTCCAAAACATGAGTCACAAAGGGATAAGGACCCGGGGGCTTTCACAGTCACCTGTGGGATTTGTAAAGCCAAAATTCATAAATGTTCAATCGATCTTGGGGCTGCCGTCAATGCCATGCCTTACTCCTTATATTTCTCATTTGGGCTTGGCCCATTGAAACCACCGAGGTCAAATATCGAGTTAGGAGACAAATCATGCATCAAACCAGTTGGAGTACTCGAAGATCTAATACTCGATGTAGGAGATCTCGTAGTTGCTACGAACTTTTATGTAATAGAAACAAAAGAGACCAGCGAAGACGGACCTCCGACGCTTATATTGGGACGACCTTTTCTCTACGCCACCAAAGCATGGATCGACATGGGCAAAGGCTAGCTATCACTTACATTTGGCGGCAAAAGTTCAGAGTTCTACATCGATGATTATGATGGCCGCCCAGGGACGTGGAAACCACCAGACATTGTGCCTATCTCAAATCTCAGTACACAGATTTCCAACCTACCAAGAGAAACTGAGAAGAACTCAGGAAAAATCAAGGCTAGATTCAATGTAGGAGCCGCGGCAAAATTTGACTTAAGCCGCCCATGGGATCCAAACCTGTGATCTCCATCCGTCGAGCCAACGACGTTAAACAAGTGCACTGGTCGGGAGGTAACCCGACACCTATCTTACTGTCTGTCTTTTATTTTCCTGTCATTTAGTTTTTTCCGTAAGTCGCTCTCACCCACTTGGTGCATAGAAGAAATGACTATTCAGGAATTGGACTTGGGTTTAACATTAAGCCAGCCATGCCTACGCCAAGAGTTCAAGGCCCCAGCCGAACTCCCTCGATTATCCAGCCCCATGCCATGTCATCCGCTCGACACTCTAAAGGGAGTTCTGTTCTTCCCTTTTCCTTAATGTCATTTCCTTCTCATAATGTCTGCTTGCATGGCTTTTGAACTAAGTTGTGCTGAAAGGCACGCCTTCGTTCAAAAGTGTGGGGTGAGAACCGCCTGTGTACATAACATGTTTTTCTTTTCCTTTTCCTTTAATATTATCTTTTTGAAAATATGAACTTGAGAATGTGAAAAAGATAGATCATAATTCATGCATTAACCTTGTGAAAATTCAACTGTTTAAAAACTTAGAATGTAACTTCTCATTTGTCCCTTTGTGCTGAGATAAACTAGGGATGTGGAGTTGACATAAACTGCCCTAGAGAGGCTTGGCAAGCAATCGAAGGACTGAATTTTGCTATATGGTTTTCGAAGTCAATGGAGGCTGCACTTCGGGTTTCAGTGAAGATTGAAGTCATCTCCGCCATGCAGTGTTTATGAAAAAAGAAAAAAAGGCGAGGACGGGAATCAGACCGTCCTATCTCTAGTCAAAGTAGTCGAGAAAATAGATGAGCGACCCTCATCTTGACCCGCGCAAAACGGCAAGGATGAGAGGAGCGGGGAGGTATTTCCATATGCTCGCGGGCGACGATTGGACCTCCCAAAAAGGCTTGAGAAAATGGACTAGCAAGTCACAAAGAAGCAAAATGCTCAAAGAAGCAAATCAAGAGGCCAAAGGCCCAAAATTGTGAAGGTTATAACCGAACAAAAAGTGAAGTACTCAAAGAGCCAAATCAAAGGCCAAAGG
This sequence comes from Rhodiola kirilowii, assembly GCA_033675215.1. Classification (NCBI taxonomy): domain Eukaryota; kingdom Viridiplantae; phylum Streptophyta; class Magnoliopsida; order Saxifragales; family Crassulaceae; genus Rhodiola; species Rhodiola kirilowii. The sequence continues at coordinate 28,709,802 of CM066194.1, read as the reverse complement.
CCGATTCACTACAAAAGCTGTCCCTCGCCAAAAGAAAATCAAAGACCAAACCATTGAAACCCGAACCGAATCACGTGATAGAGAAAGCTACAAGAAAACCATATAGTGCGAGACGGTCCCGAGAATGCAGTCCAGGAGCCTAAAAAGGGCTATCTCCCGAAACATCCAGAATAATTTGCATCTCAGCACGAAGGTACAAGTATCAAGTTTCTTCTATTTATTTACACAGTTCAATTTGGTAATAAGTAAGTAATGCATGAATTAGGATAAATCAAGTCCCACAGTCTAACTTTCATATTTTAAAAGCTTACTTAGTGTGCCGCCCTTTAATAGCATTGTTCGGGACGAACAACTAAAAGTGTGGGGTGATCTGATGGACCGTAATTATACGAATCAAAAACAAAGTTAAACCCACTAAATTAGACTGTTTGTCTATTTAACTTTTGCTTGTTAGTTCCGATATTTATCTACAAGGAATTTTAGAGACTAGAGAGAATACACGCTAAGGAGGAGTTCTTACGCAGAAAAGATGTTACGAGTCATTCTGAGGTCAAGATCAGACGCCGACTGAAGAAATCTCAAGATCCTGACATGAAATCACTCAAAACAAATCAAACCGAAGAGCAATCAAAGTCAGTCCAGGGCCGAAATACACCGATAGTTTTGTGAAAACGTCACAAAACCACACAAAACTCATCCTTTAGCCCAAGGTGACCGGTGGCTTTTGGTTGGAGGTAACCAAAGGAGGAGAGCCTCCCCCTTTTACCACCCAAAACCGGCGGCTATGACCTCCTCCCTTGGATGAAACCATGTGGTTTCATCTCATCCATCCATCTCCTCCCCTTTTGGCTATAAATAGAGCCTCACATCTCATTTGTAAATCATCCACATTCACAAACACTTATCTCTCTAAAGGTTTTGGTACTTTGTAAGCTTGGTTTGAAATCTATAATATTCTTGTTGGTTCTTGAATATTGTAGATCGTTCTTGAGTACTCTTGTCCGTTCTTGAGTACTCAAGCTTTACTTTATTATTCTTGAGTACTCTTGTCGGTTCTTGAAGTACTCACCCCTTTCCCTTACTGTCTTTACTTTCGAAAACTTTACTTTATTGTCTTTCAAAAAACCTTTTCAAGTACTTAGTTATGATGTCCTCTTCCATGGATATTCGTAGCTAAACTCTTTATTCGGTTAAAGGAGTGTACTTGTGTCATAAAATGTTTTAGACCCTGCACTTAGTGCCTCTATGTGTTCAAAACTTGTTCTATGTGCCATATAACAGGTTAGAACTTCCAAGGTTGAGTGGAAGCTTTAACGTGCAAAGCTCTTCCGTGGGGTTCGTGAACATACTCGGGTAAGTGGATGCTTTAACGGGCAAAGCTTATCTGAGGAGTTCGACCTATTTCAAAAACCATTTGGTTGATCGTAACTGAAGATCAAATGGATGCACATAAGGCTAAGATACTTCGAAAGGAGGAATTAGTCTAAAATAGAACAAGTGTTTTAAACGATGTTGCAAGTCTTGTGCTAGAAATAGCCTCGATTCATCTTTGAACACGTAGTATGATCATTAGCGGTCAATAATAAACAACTATGATACAAGGCCCCTGAAACCGAATCTTTTCTTGACTTAAAACACCACCTGCACTTTACTTTCTTAGTATAAACTGCACTATCAACTGTTGACGTTCCGCAAGACTCGCCGATCACGCAACAACCGCTGTAAGTCTTCATGTTTATTTTCAGTATTTACTTTCATGTCATTTACTTTTCCACACCAAAAACCAAAACCAACCAACCAATCACTTAGTTGTTAGCATTAAAACCTCAATCAACCTAAAAACACGCTCCCTCGCTGTACAATCCCCTCAAAGAATAGCTTATCCCCCTAATTACCTTGGGTTCGACCCCTACTTACCACTTGCTACCCAGTAGTTAAGTCGCGAGTAACGGACTTATAAATTTATTTGCACATTTTGCTCTGACGACAAGCAATCTGTCAACAAGTTAGAAGAAAAAACACAACTTATTGAATGACGACCGTAAATGATCCAAATAACGCCAAACTGTATACACGGCGACCACATAAACACAAATGTATTGACACAAGGCATACAGGAATCTACTATATGCCTACTCAGTCCTACTTGCACAAACTCCAATTCCCATTTACTAGACTAAATTTAACATAAAATGACGAGCGAAGTAATAACATTTCTCAATGTTTTATTTCACCTTAAAACTAATTTTATACCTTAGCACTTTCATTCGTATATGTGTACAACATTCTTTTTAAGTCACAGCATTTCTCATAAGTATGAGCATGCATATATCCTATGAAACCTGAATCAACGACCTAATTCACATAAGTCAGTTGGTCCTCTAAATTGCATCCATTGTCGACTAACTTCAAAGTACATGTCATATTATGAAACAAACACATTTAATAATCCCTAGAACAAACAAGCAACAACTGAACACAAGCAATTTGAGAACCGTGTATTGACATCATCCATCAATAATTACAAATTTGACTGCCCTAAACAGGTATCGAATCATCCATACCCCATTTCGGAAACTCTAATGGACGATTGTAACCAACAATGCATACCCAGAGTTAGCGGAGAAGCTCTATCACTGATTCGGGGTGAAATGAATAGAGATTAAGAATTTTAGTTTTAGGTTTCAGATTTTGGCATCAATTTGTGGCATACTTTTACTTTAACAGTACAATAATCGATAGTTATCATACACTTTAGTTATCGCAATGTAAATGTACTATTATCGCATATAATTGATTTTTTAAAAAGTATCGCAAATGTTCTTGTGATGTTATGGTAAAGTCTTTACGATAACAGGCTTTATCGCAGGTACATTATCGCAAGTTTCACCTGAAATTTGTAGTGACAGACGCATCATTCACTGACCTCTTTTCCTTTTCCATGACCCAAACTAAACAATCACTATACCATTTATCACATTATGCCAGTTCTAAAATTATGTGGCCTAAGTAAAAAATACGTTGCTTTAGATCCTGACAAACTAACCGATCGTCACATAAGAGCATATTACGTAAGCCGAGTGACATAAACAATCAGCTATGAAACTGAAAAATTCGCAATATGCTAATAGAATACTGTTCATTCGCACATTCGCAACACCACATTTGCAAATTATGTTTAGCAACACCACATATGCTAGTCGAACATAAGAATATGTCTAATGGAACAGTTCATTTGCAACACCACATTTGCAACAGTTCTAGGGGAGCCACTGCTTTCTTAAGGAAGCGCCGCTTTCCCCTGATTTCGTGACTATGAAAGGAATGTTCATGGTCATCCAAAAAAACTTGAATTGGATCGATGATCACTTCATCAATTTTAACAAGCAAATTCCAATAGAAGACACAAAGAACTAAGGAACTGACGCACGTCGTCTGACGCGTCAAACTTAAATTTATATTCCCCTGCAAGAAACTAGCTAGTGACTCGCCATCATCGTAGAGGATCTGTGTGTGTTGCGGAAAAATAAAGCTGATCAAAAATGGTAGCGGCAAAGAAGGCGAAGAAGACTCATGAGAACATCAACAGTAGGCTCGTGATGGACCGTATTCATACGACTCATCGAAGTAGTTAAACCCACCAAATTAGACTCTTTGTCTTAAGAACTTTCACTTGTTAGTGTCGTTTTACTCTACTGGCATTTTTGAAGGTCTAAAGTGGAAACAAGCCTCAAAGAGGAGTTTTGAGCCAAAAAGGATTATAAGTCAAATCGGGCCAGTCGGAGTCCGAGAGAGCCCAGCCGGGACCGAGAAATGTCATGCCGCGTCCTGGAAATGCCGGACGCACCCCAGAGCCAGTACCGAGGAACGCAGGATGCGTCCGGACGCACCGAGAATTTCAGTCGGGCCGTCCGAGAAAAGATGGACGCTTGCGTCCGTGACCGAGATTGCCGAGGCCTGTGTGCCGAGAGCCCGCGCCCGCCCAAGAGCAGCGCCCGAGCCCGGTAGACCAAAGGCCGAGGAGAGCTTCATTTCAGGCCACGACCTAGCTCCGGCTGCGTTCCGGCAAACGACCTCGAGCATTCGATTTCTATGAAGATTGTCGTTCCAAATCCATACTCAAACGGCAAGGAACGCAGGGTCCAAATTATGGGTCCGTCCAAGGCCATACAACTAAGTTCTAGGGCATCCGAGGCCATCTCAAGGTTCCGACTAGGATCCGGTAGTTCCAGCTCGGGCATCCATCAGAAAATCACTCAAATATGCTAGAACGGTCGGCATTTGGACAAGAACGCAAGGCAAAGGCACCGAGCCCGGTCAAGGCCAATCAAGGGGATTTCCGACTATTTTGGGATTCTAGCCATTCTCCCGCCAGAATCCGGCCTAACACCCTTGATGAAACCAATTTCTATTGATCTTGTCATTTAGAATCCTTGGTCCGCAACTCAAGCACCTCCGATCAAGATTCCGGCCAAATTACGGCGAGCTCCAATCAGCTTCCGACGATGCTCCGGCCATGCTCCGATCAATCACAACTATGCTCCGGCCAGTTATAGCCTTGCTTCGGCCACATTCCGGTGAAGTCCAACAATTTGCTTCGGCCACATTCCGGTGAAGTCCAACAAAAACCGAACTATTACTTTTCCAGTTGGCCATTTCTATTCCGGTTGGCCATTCTAGTCATGGCCGGTTGCCCTTTGAATCAAGTCCCCCCAAGTAGTTCAAGTGGTTGCCCCTTGGCTCAACCAAGTCCAAGTGGACTGCCCTTTGGCTCACCTAAGGCTTAGCCGCCCATGTGCATTGCCCTTTGGGCACAAACCAAGTCCAACCGGTGCACTTGAGGGAGGACTAGAGCCAAGTCGGTTGGTCCTCCCCCAACTCCAAACCGCCTCTTTTGCCTATATAAGGAGGGCTTGGCCCTTTGAAAACACATCTCTCACAAGTTTGGAGTGGAGGGAACTCTTGGTTGTTTGGTCACTTATCTCTCTAGCTAGATCTTTGTTACATTTGTACTCACAAGTCTTATAAACACTCACACAGGTTTGGGAATCAAAAGCTCCAACTTCTCTTTACTTGTTCTTGAGTTTGTTCTTGAGTTGTTCTTGAGTTTACTTTCCAAAACCTTACTTTCCTTGTCTTTGATTTTCGAAATTCATTTACTTTCTTTTGTACTAGCTATGGTATTCACTTCAATGAATATTCGTAGCTAAACTCTTCATTCGGTTGAAGGGGTTTATTTTATATCATAAACCGTTCTAGAATCTTTGCTTAATGCTACTTAGTGTTCTAACTAGTTCTTTGTGCCATATATTCGGGTTGAACATAACAAGGTTGAGTGGATGCATCGAAAGGGCAAAACTCTTCCTTGTAGTTCATCCCCTCTTAAACACCACTTGGTTGATCGGAAATGATTGATCAAGTGGATGCACTTAGGCTAAGATACTTCGAAAGGAGGAATTAGCCTAGCTAGAACTAGTAAGCTACGTCTTGAAAAGGACTAGCCGGTGTGGCATGTGCTTGAAAAAGTCTTGCTTTGGGTTAAGTCTTGAAAAGGAACAACCTACACCTTAGAACACTTAGTAAGATCATTAGAGGTCGATGATGAACGAAGCTATGATATAAAGCCCCTAAACCGAATCTTTCTCTTGATTAAAACACCACTTGTCATTTTACTTACAGTCTTACTCTCAACTGCTTAAATTCAGTACCCTTTACATTCAGCACCTTTACTTTCAAGCACCTAACTTTACTTTCAGTACCTTTACTTTCAAGCACCTAACTTTACTTTCAGTACCTTTACATTCAGTAACTAACTTTACTTTCAGTACTGACAAGGCACGTCGTCGTGTACCAAATCAAATCTAAATTTATAAAGTGTCTGCTACCTTAGGCTCACTATAGACTAGTAGAGCGGCAAGTAGGGGTCGAACCCAACGGAAATAGTTCATCTACTCGTTGTTCTTATGCAAGTAAAAGGTAAAGTAAAGTAAAGACAAGGTTGGGGGTTTTGGAAATGGTTTTGTAAGGTAAGTACTAAAAGTAAATGCAAAGGATTGTGATCAAGAGAATGATATTCGGTCTAGGGGCCTTTTGTTGTGGCTCAACTCATCATTGACCTCTAATGATCTATCCTTGCGCCCATAAGTGTGGCCTTTCCATTTCAAGAATGACCCAAGTAAGGATTGTTCAAATACTTACTCCATGATCTATTCCATTTCAAGAATAGATCACTAGTGTAAATAAGACTAATACCCTCTTTTAAGGTGTACTAGACTAGGTGCAAAAACTTGCTTCACGTTTCAATGAGAACAAGCACAATAGAGGTGAAGAAACCACACGGCTAAACCTTGCCTTTTCAAGCATTACTTTAGCCTAGGTATTCATTCCCAAACGATTGGCACAACTAGCAAATGGGTACAAGATAGCATTAAGATCAAGGTCTCAAAGCCTTGCTACAACATTAGGGAACCCCAAACCAAATAGTGAAGGATTTAGCCACTCATATTCATCAAGGGAATACAAGGGCTAGAAGACACAATCGGAATTACATGGCTCACACTTAAAATGCGTAGAGTGAAATGTAAAGTGCGTAGTAAAAGAAGAAGGAGTGGAGAGAAGTTGAGCTTTCCAATTCCAAATTGACAAGAGGTACAAAATGAGGGATTTTTGCCTAGATTTTCAGATTCTAAGAGTGTTCTTTCCCAAGGCCAAGGTGCTTCTTTTATAGGAGAATAAGGAAGGTTTAAGGTCTTGGATTGGCCTTAGGAACTTGGCATTTGCAATAGCCTAAACCGACTTTCCTCTTTGGGAAAGAGAGGCTTGGCATGAGTGAAGTTTGCATTGGAGTTAGCACACGCTAGGGTGACGTCAGCCTTGGAGGACGAGCCGAGAAAGTCAAGGGAAATGTTGACCCTTGAAGTTGAGTCCTTGAGAAGACCAAATGTGGTCTTGAGTCCTTGAGTCTTTGGGCGTCAGGTACTTGAGGTCTTTAGGCGCTGGGATGGCCTCAGATAGGGACTCGACTTCCTCGGATGGGTCTCGGAGTAGGTCTGGATGAGACTCGGACAACTCCTTCATTTCTCAGATAGGTCCTTCACTTACTCGGGTAGGACCAGAACTTGTCTCGGATGAGTCTTGGACTCGGGCAGGACTTCTTTTTCTCGGATGAGTCTCGGACTGGGACGCGACCTCCTCGGATGGGTTCCGGACTATGACTCGACTTCCTCGGATGGGTTCCGGACTAAGACTCGACTTCCTCGAATGGGTCTCGGACTGAGGTCCTTGGACCCGGCTTAGGTCCTTAGGTCCGGATGAAGTCCCTTGGACCCGAATGAAGTCCTTAGGTCCCAATTTACCCCCAAGTCATCTTGTGATGCATTTATGGCCTAAAATGCCATTCTTAAGTCCGTTTCCTCTTTAAGCTCCAAAAGGCCCTGAAATCCAAAACGAGATTAACAAGTAAACGTTCTTATGATTGAATGTCGTAAATGGTGGGTTTTGTTGACTTAATGAGTCGCATAAATTTGTCTCATCAAACCACCCCACACTTGAACTTGTTCGTCCCGAATAAGGCCTTAAGTCACAAGAGGAGAAACACAAACATCACAAGTCCTTCTCGGCACCCCTAGATAAATGCTAGTCTAGATTTCCCCTTTCCATGCATTCTCAATCACTACTCAAGGCATTTGCTAAAACATGGAATTGACTTGATACATGTACCTTTGAGCCGAGATGCAAACCAATTCGGATGAGTGGGAGATAGTCCTTTTTAGACCCATGATCTACACTCTTGGGTCCGGTTCTTGCCACATGGTTATACTTGTTGCTTCTTCTAGCACGTGATAAGTTCGAGCATCAAGGCTTGGACTTCTTTGTAGTGAACTTGGCCTTCGGCCTTTAAATGGCATTGATGTCCTTCACTTTGTTTCGGGTAAACCTTCACATGAGTTGATTTTTCTTTGAGCTTTGCTCCTTTTTAGTGAATTTCTTGTCCATTCCTTTTGGGAGGTCCAATCATAGCCCTCAAGCATATGGAAATACCTCCCCTCTCTTTCTCATCCTTGTCGTTTCGGCGCGAGTCAAGATGAGGGTCACTCACCTTTTTTCCCGGCTACTAGGACTAGAGATAGGATGGTTTGATTCCCGTCCCGCCACTTGCATAAACGCTGCAATGGCGGAGTCAACTTCAATCCACAAGTCTCGAAATGAAGCCTCCACAAGTCCGTATAACCATGTACTCGAATCCCGGATCCTTGAGTGCTTTTGTCAAGTCTCACTAGGACACTTCTATCAACTCCACATCCCTTTTTATCTCAACTCATAAGTACACATAGGTAGTTAGATCACATGTTAGTCGCACAATCTAAATTTCATAAGAGTAATGCATGTACTTAGTTCCATCTATTTCACAACATCAAAGCTCAAGAACCTCATCCCTACGCATTTTATTCACAAACTACGCACGTTATTCAAAAAATTTAAAATTTTCAAAGGGAAACGTGCTGACTCATTGACAGAACCGCTCGTCGTCAAAGCGATTGTGCAAATAAATTTATAATAGTCCGCTACTCGCAACTATACTACTGGGTAGTACTTGGTAAGTAGGGGTCGAACCCAAGGGAACTAGGGGAATAATTGTTCTTCGGGGGGAAATTACGCAGCGTGGGAACGTGTTTAAGGTCGGTTGGTTGGTTTTAAAGCTACCAGCTATTTTGATTGATTGATTGGTTGGTTGGTTGATTTTAATACTGGAAAGTAAATTACTATTTTAAAGATTAAGAGAAATGTTCGGTTTCAGGGGACTTGTATTATATCCTGTTTATCATTGACCATTAGTGAATCATCTAAGTATTCAAACGGTGAATCGAGGCTAGTTACAGCTCAAGACTTGCAACACCGGTTTAAAGCAACTCTTGTTCTATTTCAGTCTAGCGCCAATACCCTAAGGTATGCTAGCCTGGGTGCATCCACCTGATCTCACAGTTACGCTCGACCAGATGGGATTTAGGATGAGTCGAACTCCTCAGATAGCTTTGCTTGTTACAGCTTCCACTACCTGAGTATGATCACGAATTCCCACAGAAGAGCTTTGCTTGTTACAGCATCCACTCAACCTTGGAAACTCTGACTATATATGGCACATAGAACAAGTTTTGAATACTAAGACTAAACACTAAGTTAATAGTCTTAAAACATTTTATAATACAAGTGCGCCCCTTAGACCGAACTACAAGTTTAGCTACTATTCATCGCGCTAAACATTATACTAAGGAATTAAAGACAACAGTTAAATAAATACTGAAAATAATACTTACAACCGTTGAAGCGCCAAGGGAGCTTTCCTTTATTTCCAAAGCAAAATTACAACATTACAAATATTACAACTTCTAGAGAGAGAAGTGAATTTGAGTTGAAGTGTGTTGAAATGAGGAGGAGGAGGCCTCCTTTTATAGCCAAAATGGGAGGAGGTGGGTGGTGGAGATGGGTGGCAAGTGGTGCATTTTGATTGGAGGAGAAATCAAGGGAGGAGATGACAACATGTGGAGGAAGGGGAGGAGGCCGGCGGCTTTTGGCGGAGGAGGTGGCGCCGCCGGTTGACGGTCACCCAAGGGGGAGGAGCTCCTCCCTTTCCCACCTCCTTGAATGGTGGCCGGTCATCCTTGCCCAATGTGTGAGTTTGTACAGTTTTGTGCAGTCTTTTCACAAAACTATCAATGTGTTTCTTCCCCGGGCTGTCTTGACTCCATTCCTGATTCTTCTGATTAATTTATTCTGGTCAATTCAACGTCAGGATCCTTGATATTTCTTCAGTCGGCATATGATCTTGACCTTGGATTGACTCTTGTTATCTTTTCAGCTTAAAATCCTCTCCTTAGCGTGTTTTCACTTCAGTCTCTAAAATGCCCTGTGGAAATATATCGGGACTAACACGTAGAAGTTAGATAGACAAACAGTCTAATTAAGGGGGTTTTACTGTGTTTCTGACTCGTATAACTTTGGTCCATCAGATTACCCCCCACTTTTAGTTGTTCGTCCCGAACAATGCTATTAAAGGGAGTAAGTTCTAATTTTGGCTTTGGAATATGAAAATTAGACTGCGGTACTCGATCTATCCTAATTCATGCATTGCTTACTTATTACCAAATTAAACTGCGTAAATAAATAGAAGAAACTTAATACTTATACCTCCGTGCTGAGATGCAAATTATATTGGATGTCTCGGGAGATAGCCCTTTTTAGGCTCCTGGACTGCAATCTTGGGATCATCTCTTACTATATGGTTTTCTTGTAGCTTTCTCTAGCACGTGATTCGATTCGGGTTTCAGTGAGTTGAGCCTTTTTGATTTTCTTCTTTGGCGAGGGACTGCCTTTTTTTGTTGTTGTAGTGAATCGGCCTTTGGCCTTTGATTTGACTTTTTTGAGTGCTTCACTTTTGCTCGGTTAAAACCTTCACAATTTTGGGCCTTTGGCCTCTTTTGATTTGCTTCATTGAGCTTTTCGCCTTTTTGTGATTGCTAGTCCATTTTCTCGAGCCTTTTTGGGAGGTCCATTCATCGCCCGCAAGCCTATGGAAATACCTCCCCGCTCCTCTCGTCTTTGTCGTTTTGCGCGGGTCAAGATGATGGTCGCCCATCTATTTTCTCGGCTATTTTGACTAGAGAGAGGACGGTCTGATTCCCGTCCTCGCCTTTGCATAGATGCTTCTTGGCGGAGTTGACTTCAATTATTCACTGAAAACCCGAAGTGCATCCTCCACTGACTTCGAAAACCATATAGTTTGATCTGATCCTTTGATTGCTTGCCAAGCCTCTCTAGGGCAGTTTATATCAACTCCACATCCCTAGTTATCTCAGCACAAAGGACAAATGGAAAGTTACATTCTAAGTTTTTAAACAGTTGAATTTTCACAAGGTTAATGCATGAATTATGATTTATCTTTTTCACATTCTTAAGTTCATATTTTCAAAAAGGTACTTATTAAAAAAGAAAAAACAGCTGCATGTTATTTATGTACAGAGGTGGATCTCACCCCACACTTTTGAACGAAGGCGTGCCTTAGTTCAAAAGTCATGCAAGCTTAAAACTAAATTACTGAATTTAAAAGACAGAAATTAAAGTGCGGAAAAGTAAGATAGTGTCGGGTTACCTCCCGACCAGTGCACTTGTTTAACGTCGTTGGCTCGACGATACCTCGTTGTGGATTACTGGTTTGGGTCCCATGGGTGGCTGAGGTCAAACTTCTTGATTCCACCGACTTTGATTCTTGCGGTGAGTCTTCCTGATTTTTTAGCAGATGACGGGTTTGGGTCCAGTTCTGATGGTATCTCCTTCCAACGTCTCTGAGAAGGCGAGGGACCTTTCACTATCGGCTTTTTGAACTGGGTGTTCTCCTGTTTAGGGCTGCCTTGTCCAGTCATGGCGAAAGCGTGCTCCATGTAGGAGTCATTCTGCTCAGGCCCTTTTCCCATTCTCCTTTGAGCTTCTTCTTGGATCGCATAGTTCGCGGCGACTTGCTCATTAATTAAAGGGAACAGTCGGGAAGGCCTCATGAGGCTTGGTTCTGCCTCGTAATGTTGGTTCGTGAAGAACTGATCGTAGATAGTCTCAGCTGCCTGGGTAATGATAGTCGAGTATGGAATAGGCAGTTCGTCGGTGGTATTCTGGACTTCTACTTCGTTGCTTCCGGTGCTTTCCATGTCTGATTCCTCGGATGGTTCGGGAGTCTCTTCTGACGGCTCGGAGGTTTCTTCTTTGTCAGCCTCAGGGTCAGCTTCTTCTGTCTGCATTTCCTTGTCAGTGTGGGGAACTCGTCTTGTGGCAGCGGCTAGGCCAGTTATCAGGTACCACATGTCTGCAATGGTGAGGTTTGCGGCAGACCTTCTCATAGCTTCGTTGACTCTTCCCAGCTCTTCGGACCTCATCCCACGAAGAAATTTTTGGAGAAGAATTTTCTTCGTAAATCCATGGTGCGGGCAGCTTGAGACGATGGCATCGAATTTTATGTAGTATTCGTCTAAAGTCTCATCCCGGGATTGTTGAAGGTTCAGGATCTTCTCGCGGGTTTCTTGGCGTAAGGAAGGTGGGGAGAATTCTTTCAGGAATGGAACGCAGAGGTCTACGAAAGGTTCTGCACTGCAAGCGGTGGATGTGTAGTACCATATCGTGGCGAAGTCAGTTAGAGAGAATTTGAAGCATTTCAGCTTAAACTCCTCTAATACTTCGTTCTCCGGTTTGTTGTTGTGGCAGACTTGGTGGAAGTTTCGGCAGTGCTGTACAGGGTCTTCTCCCTCCGTTCCTCCGAACAGGGGCAGAAATCGCATTGTCCATGCATGCGTAACGGGTAATGACATAGGAAAAAGAAAAAAAAAGAAAGGGGAGGGAAGAACAGTTATCCGATGACTAGTTCCCCGGCAACGGCGCCAATTTGACAGAACCGCTCGTCGTCAAAGCGATTGTGCAAATAAATTTATAATAGTCCGCTACTCGCAACTATACTACTGGGTAGTACTTGGTAAGTAGGGGTCGAACCCAAGGGAACTAGGGGAATAATTGTTCTTCGGGGGGAAATTACGCAGCGTGGGAACGTGTTTATGGTCGGTTGGTTGGTTTTAAAGCTACCAGCTATTTTGATTGATTGATTGGTTGGTTGGTTGATTTTAATACTGGAAAGTAAATTACTATTTTAAAGATTAAGAGAAATGTTCGGTTTCAGGGGACTTGTATTATATCCTGTTTATCATTGACCATTAGTGAATCATCTAAGTATTCAAACGGTGAATCGAGGCTAGTTACAGCTCAAGACTTGCAACACCGGTTTAAAGCAACTCCTGTTCTATTTCAGTCTAGCGCCAATACCCTAAGGTATGCTAGCCTGGGTGCATCCACCTGATCTCACAGTTACGCTCGACCAGATGGGATTTAGGATGAGTCGAACTCCTCAGATAGCTTTGCTTGTTACAGCTTCCACTACCTGAGTATGATCACGAATTCCCACAGAAGAGCTTTGCTTGTTACAACATCCACTCAACCTTGGAAACTCTGACTATATATGGCACATAGAACAAGTTTTGAATACTAAGACTAAACACTAAGTTAATAGTCTTAAAACATTTTATAATACAAGTGCGCCCCTTAGACCGAACTACAAGTTTAGCTACTATTCATCGCGCTAAACATTATACTAAGGAATTAAAGACAACAGTTAAATAAATACTGAAAATAATACTTACAACCGTTGAAGCGCCAAGGGAGCTTTCCTTTATTTCCAAAGCAAAATTACAACATTACAAATATTACAACTTCTAGAGAGAGAAGTGAATTTGAGTTGAGGTGTGTTGAAATGAGGAGGAGGAGGCCTCCTTTTATAGCCAAAATGGGAGGAGGTGGGTGGTGGAGATGGGTGGCAAGTGGTGCATTTTGATTGGAGGAGAAATCAAGGGAGGAGATGACAACATGTGGAGGAAGGGGAGGAGGCCGGCGGCTTTTTGTGGAGGAGGTGGCGCCGCCGGTTGCCGGTCACCCAAGGGGGAGGAGCTCCTCCCTTGCCCACCTCCTTGAATGGTGGCCGGTCATCCTTGCCCAATGTGTGAGTTTGTACAGTTTTGTGCAGTCTTTTCACAAAACTGTCAATGTGTTTCTTCCCCGGGCTGTCTTGACTCCATTCCTGATTCTTCTGATTAATTTATTCTGGTCAATTCGACGTCAGGATCCTTGATATTTCTTCAGTCGGCATATGATCTTGACCTTGGATTGACTCTTGTTATCTTTTCAGCTTAAAATCCTCTCCTTAGCGTGTTTTCACTTCAGTCTCTAAAATGCCCTGTGGAAATATATCGGGACTAACACGTAGAAATTAGATAGACAAACAGTCTAATTAAGGGGGTTTTACTGTGTTTCTGACTCGTATAACTTTGGTCCATCACTCATGCATGTGCAAGAAAATAGACGTGATGACACAACAAACGACTAATCACCCCACCCCACACTTTTAAAACGAGCCGTGTCCTCACGGCACAACTCAATTTCAAGACAATATGCACAATATCAAGGGAAAGCAAAAATGGTGCTAAAGTGAGAATGGAACTCCCCTCATGATGTCCTTGCATGTCATGAAATGACAAGGCTCGGATTTGTACCAATCGGCTGAAGCTGGGGAAGTCTAAATCGGGCTCAGTTCTTCCTCGGACGCGTTCTGGACGCTCTTCGGTTCTGCTAACACACTCGGGAACCCGACCTACAAAACTCACAATTTTTCCCTTCCAAGTATAACGGGGTGAGAATAATGCAAGAAAGTAAAAATGCAGGAAATACTGAAAAATGCCAGGCTGCCTCCCGGCGAGCGCCTTTGTTTAACGTTGTTGGCTCGACGGTACCTCCTTCAAGGAGGTTCGTTGGGGTCCCATGGGTGGGTGAGGTCAAATTTCACCTCAGCTCTTTCCTTGATCCGCCACAAGTCCCGGTGGAGTGAAGTGCTCGAATCAGGTATCCAATAGTCGGGCGGTTTTGCCTTCACATTCCTCCATGTCGGCGAGGAAGTCTTAACCATAGCTGTTGCCCTAGTCATGCACACGGTCTCTCTTGGTAGGTCAAGGACTAGGGCACCGAGATCCGAGGTGTTCACAATGTTCGGCGGCTTCTTTGTGCCCGGGCGGTCATCATTATCATAGATGTAGAAATCTGAAATTCTGCCGCCGAATGAAAGTGACAATAAACCCATGCCCATGTCAATCCTAGCCTTGGTGGCGTAGAGGAATGGCCGTCCCAATATAAGTGTAGGAGGCTCATCATCTCTAGCATTGCCCATCTGCAAGACGTAAAAATCTACAGGAATAGCAAGGTCTCCCACTTGGAGTGTTAGGTCCTCGAGTAGTCCAACCGGTCGAATACATGACTTGTCCCCCAACTCAATCAACATTTTAGGCGGGCTCAAAGGACTAAGTCCCAACGAGTGGTATAAGGAATAGGGCATGGCGTTGATGGCAGCGCCAAGATCGATCAAGCAATGAGGAACTTGAGCCTCACCTATACCGCATGTGACCATGAAAGCCCCTGGGTCTCTACCCTTTCCCGGTGGTGACTTGTTGCTCGTAGTGAGGGAACGCTCTATCATGGGTCTATTCTGCTTGGGCAACTCCTCCGATCTATCTAGCTTGTCATCATCAATCATAATCACCTCCATCATGCTAACATTTCCTTTTGCATTTTGAACGGTTTGTGAGGGAAGTCGACCAGACTCTTTTGTGAGCTCGGATACTGTGGTAGCAAGTTGGGACAACTGTTTGTTGATTTCGGCTATTGCTCCCCTTGTTTCGGCCTGGTTTTGCTTTATTGTAGCATTCATTTTCACATTGCTAGCGGCCAACTCTTTCATCATGTCCTCTAAGGACCGGTTTGGTCCTACCGGGCTTGGTCCCGACTGATTTTGGCTTGGTCCCCTTTGATAGGATCCCGGTACATTCTACTGATATTGTCTTTGGGGAGGCCTATAGAATTGTTGGGTGGCTTGAGGAGCGGCTTGTTGGTGAGATTGAGGAGCCGAGTCCCTTGGAATGTCGTGACGCCAAGTCTGCCCGGCCAGTCCTTGTCTATAAGGTTGACTAGGTCCAGCCCGGTATTGATACCCTTGATAGTTCCCCACGGCATTCACTTCCCCATGGTCCTCTTCTTGCAAAGTCGGGCAAGAGTCCATCTTGTGGTCCATAGCCCCACAAAACTCACATGGTTTGGTTTTGACCGGTTCCCTTCTCATCAAGTGCATCATCATCTCCTTCATTTGCTTCAAGTCCTCGGCCATATGATTCACAGGGGCTTCGGCCTTGGCCACATTTCTCGTCCGGGTGAACTCCTCTTGACGGCTATTAGCTTCTTCAAACTGGGCATTCTCGGCCACCTTCATAATCAAGTCCCTTATTCCCCTCAATGTGAGACTTGCCATTGATCCTCCGGCCGAGGCATTCAACAACATCTTGTCCAAGGGCTTGAACCCATCCAACAAGTACTCCAGAAGGATCTTCTTGGGGAGCCCTAGATTGCAACAACTCCCCTCTATTTGGTTGAATTTCTCCAAATAATCATACATAGAGTCATTTGGCCCTTGTTTCAACTCTTGCAATTGTCTCCTCACTTGTGAGGCTCGGCCAGCAGGATAGTATTTGGCCAAGAACTTGGCTTGCATTTGTGCCCAAGTTTGAATACTTCCCGAAAGCAAGGAGAGAAACCAGTCTATAGCCGCATCCATTAAGGAGAAGTAGAAGGCCTTCACCTCGAAGTCATCTACTTCTACTCCATGGGGCTTAAGATTCTGACAAGTGCCATGAAAACGTTTGAGATGGGAAGTCGCGGACTCTCCTTGAGTACCCGAGAACTTTGGCAAATTGTGCACAACTCCGGTGCTAACCAATATATCCTCAAGTTCCGGGCTCTCATAGATACACCAAGATTGGTTTCTAAAGTTAGGAGCCGAGAGTTCCCTCATGGTAGGTTCTTGAAAGAACTCATTCTCAAAGTTTTCATCCCGGGCGTATTGCACTTTTGGGGCACGTTATTGAGGGTGAGGTCTAAGCGGGGGTCTAACCGGTTGCCTCGGATCCATTCGGGCTTGATCCTCGGGCATCCCTTGGTTTTGCCCGGCCGCATGCCTTCTCCTCATGTTAGCTTGTCGGACTAGCACCTCGGGGTCCTCATAGAATAGAGGTGGTGCTTCGTCGCGACCATATCGGTGCATATCATTGTTCACCTCATAATCACCAAAATTGTCACTATGGTGAGACATGGTTCAATAAGCACTAAGAGCAACCAAAAAGTAAAAACAAGAACAACCTTCACCGATGTAACTAAATCCCCGACAACGGCACCAAAATTTGACAAGGCACGTCGTCGTGTACCAAATCAAATCTAAATTTATAAAGTGTCCGCTACCTTAGGCTGACTATAGACTAGTAGAGCGGCAAGTAGGGGTCGAACCCAAGGGAAATAGTTCAACTACTCATTGTTCTTATGCAAGTAAAAGGTAAAGTAAAGTAAAGACAAGGTTGGGGGTTTTGTAAATGGTTTTGTAACGTAAGTACTAAAAGTAAATGCAAAGGATTGTGATTAAGAGAATGATATTCGGTCTAGGGGCCTTTTGTTGTGGCTCAACTCATCATTGAACTCTAATGATCTATCCTTTCGCCCATAAGTGTGGCCTTTCCATTTCAAGAATGACCCAAGTAAGGATTGTTTCAAATACTTACTCCACGATCTATTCCATTTCAAGAATAGATCACTAGTGTAAATAAGACTAATACCCTCTTTCAAGGTGTACTAGACTAGGCGCAAAAGCTTGCTTCACGTTTCAATGAGAACAAGCACAATAGAGGTGAAGAAACCACACAGCTAAACCTTGCCTTTTCAAGCATTAGTTTAGCCTAGGTATTCATTCCCAAACTATTGGCACAACTAGCAAATGGGTACAAGATAGCATTAAGATCAAGGTCTCAAAGCCTTGCTACAACATTAGGGAACCCCAAACCGAATAGTAGAAGGATTTAGCCACTCATATTCATCAAGGGAATACAAGGGCTAAAAGACACAATCGGAATTACAAGGCTCACACTTAAAATGCGTAGAGTGAAATGTAAAGTGCGTAGTAAAAGAAGAAGGAGTAGAGAGAAGTTGAGCTTTCAAATTCCAAATTGACAAGAGGTACAAAATGAGGGATTTTTGCCTAGATTTTCAGATTCTAAGAGTGTTATTTCCCAAGGCCAAGGTGCTTCTTTTATAGGAGAATGAGGAAGGTTCTAGGTCTTGGATTGGCCTTAGGAACTTGGCATTTGCAATAGCCTAAACCGACTTTCCTCTTTGGGAAAGAGAGGTTTGGCATGAGTGAAGTTTGCATTGGAGTTAGCACACGCTAGGGTGACGTCAGCCTTGGAGGACAAGCCGAGAAAGTCAAGGGAAATGTTGACCCTTGAAGTTGAGTCCTTGAGAAGACCAAATGTGGTATTGAGTCCTTGAGTCTTTGGGCGTCAGGTACTTGAGGTCTTTAGGCGCTGGGATGGCCTCGGACAGGGACTCGACTTCCTCGGATGGGTCTCGGAGTAGGTCTGGATGAGACTCGGACAGCTCCTTCATTTCTCGGACAGGTCCTTCACTTACTCGGGTAGGACCAGAACTTGTCTCGGATGAGTCTCGGATGAGTCTTGGACTCGGGCAGGACTTCTTTTTCTCGGATGAGTCTCGGACTGGGACGCGACCTCCTCGGATGGGTTCCGGACTAAGACTCGACTTCCTCGGATGGGTTCCGGACTAAGACTCGACTTCCTCGAATGGGTCTCGGACTGAGGTCCTTGGACCCGGCTTAGGTCCTTAGGTCCGGATGAAGTCCCTTGGACCCGAATGAAGTCCTTAGGTCCCAATTTACCCACAAGTCATCTTGTGATGCATTTATGGCCTAAAATGCCATTCTTAAGTCCGTTTCCTCTTTAACCTCCAAAAGGCCCTGAAATCAAAAACGACATTAACAAGTAAACGTTCTTATGATTGAATGTCGTAAATGGTGGTTTTTTTTGACTTAATGAGTCGCATAAATACGTCTCATCAAGTACCTTTACTTTCAGTACCTAACTTCTACTTTCAGCACATTTACCTTTCAGTATATTTACCTTTCAGTACCTTTATTATTAGTCTTTATTTTCCGTCATTTACTTTTAAGTCATTACTTTCAGTTCTAAAACCAAAATCAAACCCAACTATCTTACTTTATTTTCCATTTTCAAAAGAACAACTCTATCCACTAATTCATTTGGGTTCGACCCCTACTTACCACTTTACTAATCCAATAGTAAGGCCAAAGTAGTGGACTTATAAATTGTAATTTGCAGTGTCACGATGAATGGCATCTATCAGCTGGCTCTTGTGATGAAGAGCAGAAAATTCACGCTTGGATACAAGACGGTTCTGCGTCAGTTGAGGAGCTAAAAAGGTAAGCTTATTATCATCTTCAACAACTGCCCGCCTTTGAGGAAGTCTGAGATTGAATACTATGCAATGCTTGCCAAGGTTCAAGTTCAGCATTTCAATGGAAACAATGTTGATCTTGGGGCAGCTTGTGGTAAGTACTTCAGAGTGTCCTGCTTGAGTATATCTGACCCAGGTGATTTTGATATCATCAAGGCCCTCTAAAGTGAACAGTAACTGGATGTGTCCCTTGGTTTTGTTTCAGTCCACTTCACGTTTTGTACCGACTCTTTGCTAATCGAATGCCATTATACTAAGTGTTTGAGACTTGTCAAAAAAAAACTAGCTAGTGGCAAGCAGGGTCGAACCCAAGGGAACTGGTTGTTGAAGCTGTTACTGAAACCAATTAAAAAGGGGGGGGGTTTGTGATCAAATATTGTAAAGGCACAAAAGAAAAGACTAACGAAGATTTCAATTAGAGAATGCATTCAGCTTAGGATTTCTATTGTGACACGTTTATCATTGACTGCTAATAATCAAATCTCATAGTTCCAACGTGTGGTTATTCCGGAAAGGCAATAACCCAAGTATCCCGGCAAAGGTGTGATGGACCATAATTGTATGAATCGTAAACACAGTTAAACCCACCAAATTAGACGCTTTGTCTATTTAACTTTTGCTTGTTAGTTCCGATATTTATCTACAGGGTATTTTGAAGTCTAGAGAGAATACATGCTAAGGAGAAGTTTTTGAGCTGAAAATGGATTACAAGTCATTCCAGAACACAACCAGATTCCGACTGTACAACTTTCATAAACCTGACATGGAATCACTCAAAACAAGTCCAACCAAAGGGCAACAGAGTCTGTCCGGATCTGAAAGGGAGCCGATGGCTTTTGGGAAAAAAGATCTCAACTCACACTCACTCTCCTTCCTCCATGTGGCCGGCGGCTAAAGCCACAAGCCACTCCTCCTTGGACATGTGGCCGGCGGCTCCTCCCTTGATGACTCACCCCGATGGCTTTTTTGCTCTCCCTCCCATCTTGTGACAAGTGTCTTCTTCTCATCCACATCCATCCCTCTCCCTAGCCTATAAATAGAGCTTCTCCTTCCCTTTGTAATCCCATCCCACAATATATAAGTCTTTAGAGAGATAGAGGGCTTAACCCTCTTCTCTTCACTTTCAATACACACTTTGTTCTTCATTTTGGAGCTACTTTTCCTTGCTTGGATCTTGCTTAGGAGCTCCTCTCCTCCACTTATTGTAGGTACAAAAGCCACGGCTTTCTTTTCCCTGACTTGTCCTTTACTTTCCGTATATATTGTTCTTGCTTTAAAGTTATTCTCCTTTTCGGTATCCTTGTTCAAAGCCATGGTTTGCTTGTATTCCTTGACATGAATACAAGTAGCTAAAGCTTGTATTCGGTAGAGGGAGTATTTATATCATAAACCGTTCTAGACTCTATGCTTAATGCTACTTAGTGTTTCAAAACTTGTTCTATGTGCCACCTATTAGGTTAGAACTTCCAAGGTTGAGTGGATGCTTTAACGGGCAAAGCTCTTCCGTGGGGTTCGTGAACATACTCGGGTAAGTGGATGCTTTAACGGGCAAAGCTTATCTGAGGAGTTCAGCCTCTTTTAAAAACCAATTGGTTGATCGTAACTGAAGATCAAATGGATGCACATAAGGCTAAGATACTTCGAAAGGAGGAATTAGTCTAAATAGAACAAGTGTTCTAAACGATGTTGCAAGTCTTGTGCTAGAAATAGCTTTGATTCATCTTTGAACACTTAGTATGATCATTAGAGGTCAATGATGAACGATGATATGATATGAAACCCCTAAACCGAATCCTTTCCTTACAGTCCATTATCAACTGTTGTAATTTACTTTCAGTTCTCAAAACACACTGAAACCCAACCCCAATCGCATTTTATTTATGCATAAGCTTCATTAAAGAACAACTAATCCACCAATTCCCTTGGGTTCAACCCCTACTTACCACTTGCTACCCAGTAGTGAAGTCGCGAGTAGCAGAGATATAAATTTATTTTTGCACAGAGAACATCACACCTTAACGACAGTGCGGTGGGCTCCGTCAAGGTGATACGCCACCGTTTAACCCGGCAAAGGTGTTAAACGTCTAGTTCTTTCCTAAACACGATAATCCGACAAAGGTATTGCCTTGTTTAGGCGTCACTGACAGGTGTCGTTGTACCTGTGCAAAAACATTTGTAATTCCGACTAGCAAGTGGTAAGTCGGGTCGAATCCACAGAGATCGGTTGAGAATCTGTTCAGTAAGTATAAAAGTAACAATGGGGGGGGGTTTGAATGCAACAAGTAAATAAAAACGCAGCAAGCAACAATGATTAAAAGAGCAATCGTCACACAAATTCAAGTATCAAATATTAAAGAACAGTGCAAGCTAGAACTCTCGACTATGATGCAAGACTAAATCATTAACCCAACCGTTATGATTTCTAATGTTTTACAACTTATAGCTCCCCGCTAGGTTGCACTACAAGTTGTCCTAGGGTGTCAATCCTAGTGGTATATTACTCGTATCCTAGTTTGCTATCCCTGCTAGGTTGCTAGTAAACTGTGACAATCGGAATCAACAAACTAACAGAAGCTCCCCCGCTAGGGTTCCACTTATGCTAGCATATCAAATCCATAAACATTGCAGAATAATATAACGCAAAACATAAAGATAAATATAGGTCTCAAGTCAAAACATCACAATGTCGAGTTCTAGCCTACACATATGAGTTTAGCTACTCATCGCAATGGAATACATAATCGTAATTGAGTAAGATGACATGAAAATACTGATGTCGAATAATCCTCCAAGCTTTCTTCAATTGGAACCCTAATCCGAGAGTTCTCTTCTCTATTTCGTGGCTCTTTTCCACACTGGAATTCGAGGTCTGGCCACCTCTAGTCGCCTAGGGTTTCGTCTTCTTATTCTGCTTTTTATACTCCACGAGGTGCCAAATCAAAAATAGGAAATTCGACTGCCAGCTGTCACCCGCGGACGTCTCCTGCATTTACTCCCCGCGGACGTCTCTTGAATTACGGTAATTGTTCAGACGTCCGCGCCATTAATCATTAAGGCGTCCACGTTCTGCACTGACAAAAATTCCAAAGTGCTTCGGACATCATTTCTTTCCGCGCCAAACATCTTCAAATAGGCTCCTTTTAGCCGGTATTCCTTTCATGGTCTCCGAGTGTACCTGAGAACAAAAACTACACACATGTAGTGAAATAATATACAGGTAACACTAAGAGACGTGGTTTTAACATATAAAATAGTCGTACAACTACGAGTCATCAGTCACTACTTATTTTTACGGCAAGACAGGGTTTGAATTGTTAGGCTAAGCTCTACGACAAAGTATCCACTTAGATTCACTATTCAATCCTTGAGATTAAGCACAAGAACTAGAGAACAAGAAATTGCATTAAGAATAAGGTCTCAAAGCGTATGTAACAATGACGAAACCCTGAACTGAATACATAATCGTGGAAAAACACATAATTAAAGGTAGTAAGAAATTCTCGTCTCTCGTCGAAAGTTTCACCTTCTCCTCTAGAGCCGTCTCCTGAATGATGGGAATATGAGATTATGGAAACCCTAACCCAAAACATCTTATTTATAGCAAAAATTGGGTTTCTGATGGACCATATTTATATGATTCATTAAGACAGTTAAACCCACCAAATTAGACTCTTTGTCTATTTAACTTTTGCTTGTTAGTTCCGATATTTATCTAAAGGGTATTTTGTAGTCTAGAGAGAATACAAGCTAAGGAGGAGTTTTAAAGCTGAAAATGGATTACAAGACACTCCAGGCCACAATCGGATTCCGACTGTACAACTTTCATAAACCTGACATGGAATCACTCAAAACAAGTCCAACCGAAGGGCAACCAGAGTCAGTCCGGAGCTGAAAGGACCCGATGGCTTTTGTGAAAAGATCACAAAACACCTCACAACCACTCCCCTCCACCTATAGCCGGCGGCTTTTGCCAAGGAGATGACACATGGGGGGGGGCTCCCCCTCCCCTCCACCTCACCCGGCGGTTCCTTGCTCCTCCATTCCCCTCATGCCATGTGGTGTCTTCTCATTCCTCCCCTTAGCCTATAAATACACATGCCCTCTTCACTTGTAAATCATCCTTAAATCCACAATCACTTATCTCTCTAGATTGAGAGCACAATCCATGTAAACACTTCTCTTTGATATCAAAAGCTTTACAGTTGTTCTTGAGTACTCTTGTCGGTTCTTGAAGTACTCAAGCCTGTCTTTACTTTTTCCTGAGTTTACTCCTGTCGGTTCTCGAGTATTCTCCTTTTACTTTCCTGTCTTTACTTTCAAAAAACTTTACTTTCATGTCTTTTGAAAACCTTTACTTTCAAGCACTTAGCTATGATGTCCTTGACAGAACCGCTTGTCGTCAGAGCGATTTGTGCAAATAAATTTATAATAGTCCGCTACTCGCAACTATACTACTGGGTAGTACTTGGTAAGTAGGGGTCGAACCCAAGGGAATTAGGGGAATAGGTTATTCTTTTAAGGGATTTGTCTAGCGAGAGAGCGTGTTTTAAGTTGGTTGAGGTTTTAGTGCTAACAACTACGTGACTTTTTGATTGGTTGCGGATTTGATTGCTGAAACGTAAATTACAGAAAAGTAAATACTGAAAATACAAAGGAGACTTACAGTGGGTGATGCGTGAATTGCAAGTCCTCCGGATTGTGAGCGGTTGATGGTTGCAGTTGATTGAACAATAAAAGTAAAGACAGGAGGGTTTTGTAATTGCGAGAGAAGTATTCGGTCTTGGGGGGCCTTGTATTATATCCTGTTCATTCTTTTAGTAACCCTTCTAAGTATTCAAACGTGTATCGAGGCCCTTTCGTAGCGCTCAATTTGCCACACTATTTGTAAACCCTTGTTCTACTTCAGACTAATTCCTCCTTTCGAAGTATCTTAGCCTTTTGTGCACCCATTTGGTCCCTTTGGTCCAGTTTCCAAATGGTTTTAAAGATAGATCGAACTCCTCAGATAAGCTTTGCCCTTTCGTAGCATCCACTTACCCGAGTATGTTCACGACTTCCCACAGAAGAGTTTTGCCCTTTCGTAGCTTCCACTCAACCTTGGAAAGTCTGACCTTATAAATGGCACATAGAACAAGTTTTGAATACAGAGAAAAGAAACTAAACGAAGTAAAACATTTTATAAAACAAGAACTCCCCTTCAACCGAATGAAGGGTTTAGTTACGAATATCCATGGAGTTGGACATCATAACTAGGATACTTGGGGATTTGGAAAAGAATACTCAAGAACAAACAGGAGTAAAGAGAGAAGAGAAAGAGATTACTCAAGAACAAACAGGAGTAACTCTTGAACTGTAACTGAAAACTTGAGTACTCAAGAACCAACAGGAGTACTCAAGATCGAACTAAAGTATTTGAGAACAAACTGAACTTTTATTGATATCAAACCAAACTTTACAAAGTAACAAACTTAGAGAGAGAAGTGTTTTACACAATTTTGGGATGTTTGAAATGAGGAGGAGAGCTTGGTATTTATAGGCTAAGGGGAGGGGAATGGAGGGCCAAGATGAGGGCATGTGGTTTGGCATCCAAGGGTGGAGATGGGGGAAGAAGGAGAGGAAGACAAGTGTCACAAGGGGAGAGGGAGAGGGCAAAGCCGCCGGCGGCTTTTGGTGTGGATGGAGGAGGATGTGACATGTGGTGGTGTGGGAGAGGAGGAGGGATGGATGTGAGGAGAAAGCCGCCGGTCCATGTGGCATGAGGAGAGTGGTTTGTGAGTTTTGTGCAGTTTGCACAAAACTATCAGTGTATTTCAGCTCCGGATTGTCTTCGGTTTCTCTTCGATTTGATTTGTTTTGAATGATTCCAAGTCTGGATCTTTAGATTTCTTCATTCAGCGTCTGATCTTGACCTTGGATTGTCTCCTGATATCTTTTCTGTGCTAAAAGCTCTTCCTTAGCGTGTATTCTCTCTAAGCTCTGAAATACCCTGTAGAAATGTATCGGGACTAAAACATCGAAGTTAGATAGACAAACAGTCTAATTTGGTGGGTTTAACTGTGTTTATGATTCATACAATTGTGGTCCATCAGATAACCCCACACTTTTAGTTGTTCGTCCCGAACAATGCTTTATAAGGGCGTTACTAAGTAAGTTGGTTAAAATATAAAAATAAGATTGTGGTACTCGATTTTTCCTAATTCATGCATTACTACTTGTTACTAAATTAAACTGCGTAAATAAGTAGAAGAAACTTGATACTTGTACCTTCGTGCTGAGATGCAAATTATTTCGGATGTTTCGGGAGATAGCCCTTTTCAGGCTCCTGGACTACACCTTCGGGATCGTCTCGCACTATATGGTTTTCTTGTAGCTTTCTCTAGCACATGATTCGATTCAGGTTTCAGTGAGTTGAGTACTTTGATTACTTTTGGCGAGGGACTGCTTTTTGTAGTGAATTGGCCTTTGGCCTTTGATTTGACGCTTTGAGTTCTTCACTTTTGTTCGGTTAAAACCTTCACAATTTTGGGCCTGAGGCCTCTTGATTTGCTTCTTCGAGCTTTTTGCGTCTTTGTGACTTGCTAGTCCATTTTCTCAAGCCTTTTTGGGAGGTCCAATCATCGCCCGCGAGCATATGGAAATACCTCCCCGCTCCTCTCGTCTTCGTCGTTTTGCGCGGGTCAAGATGAGGGTCGCTCATCTATTTTCTCGGCTATTTTGACTAGAGAGAGGACGGTTTGATTCCCGTCCTTGCCTTTTACATAGATGCTTCAAGGCAGAGTTGACTTCAATTATTCACCGAAACCTGAAGTGCAGCCTCCACTGACTTCGAAAACCATATAGTTTGATCTGATCCTTCAAGTGCTTGCCAAGCCCCTCGAAGGCAATTTCTATCAACTCCACATCCCTAGTTTATCTCGGCACAAAAGACAAATGAGAAGTTACATTCTAAGTTTTTAAACAGTTTGCATTTTCACAAGGTTGATGCATGAATTATGATCTATCTTTTTCACATTCTTAAGTTCATATTTTCAAAAAGATACTATTTAAAAAGAAAAGAAAAACATGCAGATGGTTCTCACCCCACACTTTTGAACGAAGGTGTGCCTTAGTTCAAAAGTCATGCAAATATATACAAAAGAAGGAAATGACATTAAGGAAAAAGAAGAACAGAACTCCCTTTTACTGTGTCGTGGAAATGACATGGCATGAGGCTGGATAATCGAGAGAGTCTGGCTGGGGCCTCGAACTCTCAGCGCAGGCCCGGTAAATTCACGGAAGCTGCCTGGCTGATCCGGTCTTGCTCCAAACTTAATTCCTACATGAAAGATATTCCTTCTATACAAAAAGTGGGTGAGAGCGCTTATTGGAAATTTAAATGACAGAAATTAAAAGTGCAGAAAAGTAAGATAGTGTCGGGTTACCTCCCGACCAGTGCACTTGTTTAACGTCGTTGGCTCGACACAAAGGGGATCACCAGTTGGGATCCCATGGGCGGCTCAGGTCGAATTTTGACGCGGTTCCTGCATTGGTTTCAGCCTTCTCTTTTCCTGAGTTCTTGGGGGATGTTGTGCTTGGGTTTTGCTCCCATTGTTTTAGTGATTTCATTTTCCATTGCTTTTGAGAAGGTGACGGGACTTTGACCATAGCTGCTGGTCTTGTTGCTTTTTTGATCTCCTTTGGAAGGTCGTAAATCTGTTTATCCTGTTCTGAGATAGGTATAATGTCTGGCGGTTTCTTTGTATCCATGCGGCTCTTATCAATGTAGAAGTATGCAATTTTGCCGCCGAACTTAAGCGATAGTGAGCCCTTGCCCACATCGATTCTTGCTTTAGTAGCGTAGAGGAATGGTCGTCCCAATATTATTGTTGGAGGATCGTCTTCGTTGGTCTCTCCTGTTGGTATTATATAAAAATCTGAAGCGACGGCGAGCTCTCCCACATGGAGTATTATATCCTCCAACTCTCCAATTGGACGGATGCACGACTTATCTCCTAGCTCGATATTCGATCGGGGTGGTTTCAATGGACCTAGTCCTAGTAAGTAGTACAAGGAGGAAGGCATGGCGTTGACAGCAGCCCCAAGATCGATTAAGCATTTATGAATCTGTGTTTCATTGATAACACAAGTGACTGTAAAGGCTCCTGGGTCTTTGTTTCTTTCCGGTTGTGACTCAAGATTTGTAGTGAGGGCTTTTTCTATTGTCTGGTCATTCTTCCCATTCCACGGCTTAGAGTTTGTATAATCGGTCCCCTTAATATTTTGCCCCGAAGTATAAATATTAGTTGGTGCGTCATCCCATCCAGATGCTGGTATGTCAGAGTGTATGATTGGCGGAGGTGTTATGCAAACAGTGAATGCGTACCGTCCATTGTCAGCATGCGTGACCCATGTTTTGCCATTATTGGGTCGATCTTCTTCTTGATTCCAATCAGGACGACGCCTACGGAAAAAGTGATTGTTCGTAAGTTTGTAGGTTGAAGACCGTGCTACTTTTCCCAGAGGATCCTTCATGTTTGACCTTCTTATCATGCTGATATTTGCTTTCGGGTTTTGGATAGTCTGTGAAGGAAGTCTGCCTGGTTCAGGAGTAAGTGTTGACATTGCGGTGGCGAGCTGGGACATTTGTTTAGTTAATTCAGAAATTGCCCCGTCAGTTTTTGCTTGGTACTGGTGTAGTGAAGTTCCCAACTGATTAACGTTTCCTGCGAGCTCCTTCATCGTATCATTGAGCGACTTGCTTGGTTCTTGCTGAATGCTCGTGCCGGCTTGGTACTGATTTGGTCTTTTTTGCTGATATTGGCCTGCTGGTTGAGCGTTCTGGTTATACTGCCGGTGGGGGGGTTGGTAGAATGTCTGGGCTAGTTGAGGGATAGCTGGTTGTGTTTCTTTCTGAGGATAGTTGTTGTTACGCCAGTTTGGGTTGGTTGCTTGATCGTTCTGTCTGTTTTGTCCGGCTCTGTCATTGTTGTTGCTGTTGTTGTATCTTTGGTATCCTCCCACTACATTTACTTCTGCAGGTTCCTCTTCTATTAATGTCGGGCATGTGTCAGTCTGATGCTCCGTAGAACCGCAAAATTCACAAGGTTTTACAGGAACTGGTTGTCTTCGTATGATCTGAATCATCATCTCCTTTAATTGTTTCATCTCTTCAGTTATGGAGTTTACTGATATTTCGGCTTGTGTTACCTTTTTTGATCGAGAGAATTCATCTTGCCGAGCAGTCTCTTCTCTAAATCGGGCATTTTAAGCAACGTTGGCGATGAGATTCCTTATGCCACTTAATGATAGATTCATCATGGATCCCCCTGCTGAGGCATCCAAGAGCATTTTGTCTAAGGGTCTTAATCCATCAATGAGGTATTCGATGACGAGTTTCTCGGGCAGTCCAAGGGTACAGCAGCTCCTTTCTAGGTAATTGAATTTTTCCAGGTAATCGTACATGGTTTCATTGGGACCCTGTGTGATTTCCTGTAGTTGCCTCCTTACTTGCATTGCTCTTCCCGCCGGATAGTATTTGTCTACGAATTTCTTCTGCATTTGAGCCCATGTTCTGATGCTTCCGGAAGGTAATGAAAGGAACCAGTCGTTTGCCGAGTCTGTGAGGGAAAAATAGAACGCCTTTAACTTAAAGTCGTCCATATTCACTCGATTGGGTTTTAGGTTTTGGCAAATTCCATGCAGGCGTTGGAGGTGAGTTGTGGCGGATTCTCCTTGAGTTCCTGAGAATTTTGGCAAGCTGTGGGCTACTGTCGCGTTGATAGTTATGTTTTCTAATTCAGGGTTCTCGTAGATGCACCACGGCTGTGTTTCGAAATTAGGGGCATTTAATTCTCCCATAGTAGGTTCACGGTAGTTGTTGTCCCCATAGTAGTTGTCGAAGACAGGTTCTTGCCTAGGCATTTGTCGGGGTTGAGGGTATGGTGGGTATCTAGGGGGCTGTACTGGACCAGCTGGGTTTCGGTCCTCGGGTGGTTCTTGGTTTCTTCGGGCAGCCTCTCTATCACGAGCTCTTCTGTTTCTGATGAGTTGTTCCAGATTATCGACGAATGGAACCTCATCATTTCGATCGTACGGGTTTATTTCTTCGTCATCCTGGTAGTCATGGTGGCTTTCTTCGCGAGACATGGTTGTTTTGAAGTGCGTATTGATTCGAACAACTTATCCGATGGCTAATTCCCCGGCAACGGCGCCAATTTGACAGAACCGCTTGTCGTCAGAGCGATTTTTGCAAATAAATTTATAATAGTCCGCTACTCGCAACTATACTACTGGGTAGTACTTGGTAAGTAGGGGTCGAACCCAAGGGAATTAGGGGAATAGGTTATTCTTTTAAGGGATTTGTCTAGCGAGAGAGCGTGTTTTAAGTTGGTTGAGGTTTTAGTGCTAACAACTACGTGACTTTTTGATTGGTTGCGGATTTGATTGCTGAAACGTAAATTACAGAAAAGTAAATACTGAAAATACAAAGGAGACTTACAGTGGGTGATGCGTGAATTGCAAGTCCTCCGGATTGTGAGCGGTTGATGGTTGCAGTTGATTGAACAATAAAAGTAAAGACAGGAGGGTTTTGTAATTGCGAGAGAAGTATTCGGTCTTGGGGGGCCTTGTATTATATCCTGTTCATTCTTTTAGTAACCCTTCTAAGTATTCAAACGTGTATCGAGGCCCTTTCGTAGCGCTCAATTTGCCACACTATTTGTAAACCCTTGTTCTACTTCAGACTAATTCCTCCTTTCGAAGTATCTTAGCCTTTTGTGCACCCATTTGGTCCCTTTGGTCCAGTTTCCAAATGGTTTTAAAGATAGATCGAACTCCTCAGATAAGCTTTGCCCTTTCGTAGCATCCACTTACCCGAGTATGTTCACGACTTCCCACAGAAGAGTTTTTCCCTTTCGTAGCTTCCACTCAACCTTGGAAAGTCTGACCTTATAAATGGCACATAGAACAAGTTTTGAATACAGAGAAAAGAAACTAAACGAAGTAAAACATTTTATAAAACAAGAACTCCCCTTCAACCGAATGAAGGGTTTAGTTACGAATATCCATGGAGTTGGACATCATAACTAGGATACTTGGGGATTTGGAAAAGAATACTCAAGAACAAACAGGAGTAAAGAGAGAAGAGAAAGAGATTACTCAAGAACAAACAGGAGTAACTCTTGAACTGTAACTGAAAACTTGAGTACTCAAGAACCAACAGGAGTACTCAAGATCGAACTAAAGTATTTGAGAACAAACTGAACTTTTATTGATATCAAACCAAACTTTACAAAGTAACAAACTTAGAGAGAGAAGTGTTTTACACAATTTTGGGATGTTTGAAATGAGGAGGAGAGCTTGGTATTTATAGGCTAAGGGGAGGGGAATGGAGGGCCAAGATGAGGGCATGTGGTTTGGCATCCAAGGGTGGAGATGGGGGAAGAAGGAGAGGAAGACAAGTGTCACAAGGGGAGAGGGAGAGGGCAAAGCCGCCGGCGGCTTTTGGTGTGGATGGAGGAGGATGTGACATGTGGTGGTGTGGGAGAGGAGGAGGGATGGATGTGAGGAGAAAGCCGCCGGTCCATGTGGCATGAGGAGAGTGGTTTGTGAGTTTTGTGCAGTTTGCACAAAACTATCAGTGTATTTCAGCTCCGGATTGTCTTCGGTTTCTCTTTGGTTTGATTTGTTTTGAATGATTCCAAGTCAGGATCTTTAGATTTCTTCATTCAGCGTCTGATCTTGACCTTGGATTGTCTCCTGATATCTTTTCTGTGCTAAAAGCTCTTCCTTAGCGTGTATTCTCTCTAAGCTCTGAAATACCCTGTAGAAATGTATCGGGACTAAAACATCGAAGTTAGATAGACAAACAGTCTAATTTGGTGGGTTTAACTGTGTTTATGATTCATACAATTGTGGTCCATCAGTCCTCTTCCATGGATATTCGTAGCTAAACTCTTCATTCGGTTGAAGGGGAGTGCTTGTATCATACAATGTTTTAGACCCTTCTCTTAAATGCCTCTTTGTGTTCAAAACTTGTTCTATGTGCCACATATTAGGTTAGAACTTCCAAGGTTGAGTGGATGCTTTAACGGGCAAAGCTCTTCCGTGGGGTTCGTGAACATACTCGGGTAAGTGGAGGCTTTAACGAGCAAAGCTTATCTAAGGAGTTCAACCTCTTTTAAAAAACCATTTGGTTGATCGTAACTGAAGATCAAATGGATGCACATAAGGCTAAGATACTTCGAAAGGAGGAATTAGTCTAAATAGAACAAGTGTTCTAAATGATGTGGCAAGTCATTTGCTAGAAATAGCCGTGATACATCTTTGAACACTTAGTATGATCATTCGAGGTCAATGATAAACAGACTATGATACAAGGCCCCTAAAACCGAATACTTTCCTTTAATTGTAATATCACTTGCTACTTTACTTTCAGTACCATTATCAACTGCTTACTTTCAGCACTTTAATTTCTGCAAGTCTTGTCCATCAAGCACTTTACTTTCTGCAAAAGTCTTGTCCTTCAAGCAATTACTTTCTGCACTTTACTTTTACTACAGACTTTATCAACATCAGCCCGGCATAACCTTTGGTACGCAACACGCTTGAAACACAGCGTGCGGCCAGTATCAAACGTGTGTCTGCGGTTGATCTTGAAATCGACTATTCCAGCACTTTACTTTTCAGTACTAAAACCAAAACCTACCCCACAACTGTTTTATTTACTTTTCCTTTTCGAAAGAACAACTATCCACTAATTCCCTTGGGTTCGACCCGTACTTACCACTTACTACCCAAAATAGTAAAGTCGCGAGTATCGGAGATATAAATTTATTTTTGCACAGAGAACATCGCACCTTAACGACAGTGCGGTGGGCTCCGTCAAAATTGGCGCCGTTGCCGGGGAATTAGCAAATTGATAGGTGTTCTTTTTTCGGTTGTTCATAATTCGCCATGTCTTCCTACTACGGAAGCGAACCTTGGAATGATGGGAGCAGTAACCTCATGTTTGAAATGCTTGGCTGTCTCCCCCAATTCGGAGGTACCATTGAAGAGGACCCTGTGATTCATTGCCAAAATTTTCACCACATCTGCCGCCACATGAAACCTGAGAATGAGATGTTAGAGGAGTTTAAGCTGAAATGCTTCAAATTTTCTTTAATTGACTCGGCAATAGATTGGTATTACTCATGTGCAGCTTATGAAGGCGATTATAGGGATCTACGAGCCAAATTTCTAGAAGAGTTTTCCCCGCCATCTCTCCGACTTGAAACCCGCGAGAAAATTTTCAACCTTGAGCAATCCCGGGACGAAACTTTGGACAAATACTATTCATACTTTGATACCATTGTTTCGCGCTGCCCACACCATGGATTCACCAACCACAATCTTATTCAAAGGTTTCTTGCTGGAATGACGTCCCTTGAGTGGAAAAGACTTAACGATGCAGCGGGAGGCTCGATCATGAAGTTAACCATGGCTGAAACTTGGGACCTCATAGACGATTTGGCAGAAAGCACAAAACAAGGGCCGATGTACCAAACTGATGATGAAGCACCGACGATGGAAGTGGACTCAATGCAGAACGAGCCCGACATCACGCCCATTGCAAGCTTGCCCGCAGAAAACCCGGAAGGAGACATCAGTACAAGCGCAGTAATGGACGTGGAGGCGGCTCTAAAGGAACCAACCTTGGAACCCATAAAGCTGACAGAGGATGAGGACGCATGGATAACTGAAGAGGAGCCTACATGGGAGCTCACTGCGGAGCTGCCTAATTCAAACCTGGTCCTCATCACTAATCTGCCCGAGGAAGTCCCGGCCCTACTTGACGAACCAAATGAAGTCCTGAACCTCACTACCAAACCAGCCGAGACATACCCATACCTCACTGCCGAACTGACCAAAAAAATCACGGCAGACCCGGTCCTCACTGAAGAGCTGCTCGAGAAAGGCCCTGTCCTTATGGCCGAGAAGCCCCTACTTAACCCTTCATGTTCTATGAAGATCACGGCCACCAGAGATGAGATGATCGATGATGATGCAGTGCTAGGCAAGTTGGAGGAGAAGCATGAGCCAAAACAATCAACGCGGGAGCTCCCACTCGTCACAAGCCAAGAAGAGCCTCCTGAAAGGTGTAAGGACCAAGGATGGCTAATCATCTTAGCCACAAAGAAGAGGGTTAGCAAGGGCGCATGCTTGAGGTCGCTTGGCAAAAGACTGAACTTCCAAAATTGCAAAGATGCCAACCGGCCATACATGAAGAAGCGGCAAAGACATGGGCTCAAAGAATGGAAACCCGGAAGGAGAAGCAAGAGAGCACGACTCCATGGACCAGCAGCTATGGTCAAGGGAGCCTCACCTTCTCGGACCTATGAAAAGAAGAACCTGCCAAACCAATGGAGAACCCAACCGAGCCCATCACTCCACAAGTTCTTTGGACAAAGTAAAAGGGCAGCCGAAAAGAAATACGACCTGAGCCACCCATGGGATCCCACCTTATGATCCAGGAATGAGGTACTGTCGAGCTAACGACGTTAAACAAATGCACTGGTCGGGAGGTAACCCGACATCTATCTTACATTCAGTCATTTAATTTCAGTCATTTAGTTTTTTGCCCTAAATCATTCTCACCTTTTCCTGTATTTATTTGCTTGCATGACTTTTGAACTAAGTCGTGCTGTGAGGCACGCCTTCGTTCAAAAGTGTGGGGTGAGAACCACCTTTGTACATAGTTAGTTAACATGCTTTCTTTTTTCCTTTTCCCTTAATATTATCTTTTTGAAAATATGAACTTGAGAATGTGAAAAAGATAGATCTAAATTCATGCATTTACCTTGTGAAATCTCAACTGTTTAAAAACTTAAAATGTAACTTCTCACTTGTCCCTTTGTGCTGAGATATACAGGGGATGTGGAGTTGACATAAAATGCCTTAGAGAGGCTTGGCAAGCAATCGAAGGACTGAATTTCACTATATGGTTTACGAAGTCTGTGGAGGCTGCACTTCGGGTTTCATGAAGATCAGAGTCATCTCTGCCGTGCAGCGTTTATACAAGAGGCGGGACGGGAATCAAACCGTCCTATCTCTAGTCAGAGTAGCCGGGAAAACAAATGAGCGACCCTCATTTTGACCCGCGCGAAACGGCAAGGATGAGAAAGAGCGGGGAGGTATTTCCATATGCTCTCGGGCGACGATTGGACCTCCCAAAGAAAGGTTGAGAAAATGGACTAGCAAGTCACAAAGAAGCAAAAGCTCAAAGAAGCTAATCAAAGGCCAAAAGCCAAAATTGTGAAGGTTTTAACCGAACAAAAGTGAAGAAACTCCAATTCAACATCAAAAGGCCAAAGGCCAATTCACTTCAAAAGCTGTCCCTCACCAAAAGGAAATCAAAATGCTCAACTCAGTGAAACCCGAACCGAATCACGTGCTAGAGAAAGCGACAAGTTTACCATATAGTGCGAGTCGGTCTAGAGAACGCAGTCCAGGAGCC
Source organism: Rhodiola kirilowii (assembly GCA_033675215.1). NCBI lineage: Eukaryota > Viridiplantae > Streptophyta > Magnoliopsida > Saxifragales > Crassulaceae > Rhodiola > Rhodiola kirilowii. The sequence continues at coordinate 28,675,334 of CM066194.1, read as the reverse complement.
TGAAAAGGGCTATCTCCCGAAACATCCGAATTAACTTGCATCTCGGCTCGAAGGTACAAGTATCAAGTTTCTTCTATGTATTTACACAGTTTAGTTTGGTAATAAGTAAGTAATGCATGAATAGGATAAATCTAGTCCCACAATCTCACTTTCCTATTTTGAAGTTTTACTTGGATTGTGTGCGCATCTCTTTAAAAAGCATTGTTCGGGACGAACAACTAAAAGTGTGGGGTGATCTGATGGACCATATTTATATGATTCATTAAGACAGTTAAACCCACCAAATTAGACTCTTTGTCTATTTAACTTTTGCTTGTTAGTTCCGATATTTATCTACAGGGTATTTTGAAGTCTAGAGAGAATACAAGCTAAGGAGGAGTTTTAAAGCTCAAAATGGATTACAAGACACTCCAGGCCACAATCGGATTCCGACAGTACAACTTTCATGAACCTGACATGGAATCACTCAAAACAAGTCCAACAGAAGGGCAACCAGAGTCAGTCCAGAGCTGAAAGGACCCGATGGCTTTTGTGAAAAGATCACAAAACACCTCACAACCACTCCCCTCAACCTATAGCTGGCGGCCTTTGCCAATGAGATGACTGACGGACGCACAGTCGTCGTGTGCAAACGTCAAGAATAAATTTATAAGTCCGCTACTCGCGACTTTACTACTGGGTAGTAAGTGGTAAGTAGGGGTCGAACCCAAGGGAATTAGGGGGATACGTTGTTCTTTAAGAGATTTGTACAGCGAGGGAGCGTGTTTTAAGGTTGATTGAGATTTTAGCGGTTATGACTAAGTGACTTTTTTTTGGTTGTTTTTGGTTTTGAGTGCGAAAAAGTAAATTACAGAAAATAAATACTGAAAAGTAAAAAGAAAGACTTACAGTGGGTGATGCGTGATTTGCGAGTCCTCCGGAAGGTGAGTGCAGTTGATTAAGGTAGTTATACTAGAAAAGTAAATACAAGGGGGTTTTGTAATTCAAGGGAAGCATTTGGTTTCGGGGGCATTGCATCATAGCCTGTTTTATCATTTTAGTAATCCTTCTAAGTATTCAAACGTGCATCAAGGCCATTTCAAGCGCTCGATTTGCCACACTGTCTAGTCTTTTGCAAAAGTGTTCGAAAGTGAATCAAGGCCATTTCAAGCACTCGACTTGCAACACTGTCTAATCTTTTGCAAAAAACGTAGAGCCCTTGTTCTACTCAGACTAACACCCCATTTCAAAGTATACTAGCCTATGTGCATCCATTTGGATTGTCTTTTCCGATTTATCCAAATGGTGTTTGAGAGAGATCGAACTCCTCAGATAAGCTTTGCCATTTCAAGCATCCACTTACCCGAGTATGTTCACGAACTTCCACGGAAGAGCTTTGCCATTTCAAGCATCCACTCAACCTTGGAAATTCTGATCTAATATATGGCACATAGAACAAGTTTTGAATACAGAGAAAAAACACTAAAATAGTCTAAAATATTTTATAATACAAGTACGCCCCTTCAACCGAATAAAGAGTTTAGCTACGAATATCCATAGAGGTGGATACCATAGCTAAATACTCGGGGTTTTTTTGAAAACAGTAAGAAAGGAGAGGGGGTGGAATACTCAAGAACCAACAGGAGTATTCCTAATTCCTACTGAATACTCAATAACCAACAGGAGTATTCTCTACAGTATTACAATACTCAAGAACCAACATGAGTATTATAATTTCAAACCAAACTTACAAAGTAACAAAGTGTAGAGAGAGAAGTGTTTATTGATTTTTGGATTGTGGATGATACAAATGAGAGGAGAAGGCTTCCTTTTATAGCCAAATGAGGATGGAATGGAGGGCTAAGATGAAGCAACATGGAAAGCATCCAATGGAGGAGGAAATGGAGGTCATAGCCGTCGGTTGGAGGTGGGAAGAGGAGGAGGGGAGGTGACTTTGGTCACCTCCTCCAAAAGCCGCCGGTCTTGGTTGGATAAGGATGAAGTTTGTGTAGTTTTTACAAAACTATCAGTCCAATTTCGCTCCGGTCTGACTTTGGTTGTTCCTCGGTTGGATTTGAATTGAGTAATTCAATGTCAGGATCTTGAGATTTCTGCATTCGGCGTCTGATCTTGACCTTGGAATGACTCGTAATATCTTTTCAGCGTAAAATCCTCTCCTTAGCCTGTTTTCTCTCTAGAGTCCAAAATACCCTGTAGAAATATATCGGAACTAACAAGCAAAAGTTAAATAGACAAACAGTCTAATTTGGTGGGTTTTACTGTGTTTTTGATTCGTATAATTATGGTCCATCAGATCACCCCACACTTTTAGTTGTTCATCCCGAACAATGCTATTAAAGTGCGGCACACTAAGTAAGTTTGTTAAAATATGAAAATTAGACTATGGTACTAGACTTATCCTAATTCATGCATTACCACTTATTACCAAATTAAACTGCGTAAATAAATAGAAGAAACTTGATACTTGTACCTTCGTGCCGAGATGCAAATTATTTTGGATGTTTCGGGAGATAGCCCTTTTTAGGCTCCTGGACTGCAACCTCGGGAATGTCTCGCACTATATGGTTTCCTTGTAGCTTTCTCTAGCACGTGATTCGATTCGGGTTTCACAGTTGAGTTGAGCCTTTTTGATTTCTTTCTTTTTTGGCGAGGGACAACTTTTTGTAGTGAATCGGCCTTTGGCCTTTGATTTGACTTTTTGAGTACTTCACTTTTGTTCGGTTAAAACCTTCACAATTTTGGGCCTTTGGCCTCTTGATTTGCTTCTTCGAGTTTTTGCTTCTTTGTGACTTGCTAGTCCATTCTCTTACGCCTTTTTTGGGAGGTCCAATCATCGCCCGCGAGCATATGGAAATACCTCCCCGCTCTCTCTCATCATTGTTGTTTCGCGCGAGTCAAAATGAGGGTCGCTGACAGGCTGTCGTTGTGACCTGCAAATTTACAATTTATATTTCCACTACTTTAGTGGCTTACTAATGATAGCAAGCGGTAAGTAGGGGTCGAACCCAAGGGAAGTTGGTTGGAAACAGTTGTTCTTTAAAAGCAATAAATAAAGAAAAGACAATTGGGGTTTTTGTGTGGTGGTTTTATGATGAAAATAAGTGCTTGAAAGGAAAATGACTGAAAGTAAGGTGCGTAAATTAAAGTTGCTTGAAGGTCCAAGTCTTTGACAATAAGTAAATGTGCGAGAAAGTAAAAATGCGTGGAAATGAAGGTGCTTGAAGGTCCAAGTCTTTACAGTGCTTGAAGGTCTAAGTCTTGGGAAATTAAAGACAAGAAGTAAATGTGCGAGAAAGTAAAGTGCGAGTAATGAAAAGGTGGTTCTTTTTAAGAGAAGGAATCCGGTCTTAGGAGTCTTATATTAAGTCCCCGTTCGTCATCGACCTCCAAGGATTTAACCAAATGTTCTAGGGAGTGAATTATTCCATTTCAAGACATAACTCCAAACAAAGCCATTTCAAGCATTTGTACCTCTGGCTTTTCCATTTCAAGACAAAGCTTACCAGTTCTAGCTAGGCTAACACCCCATTTCAAGGTATATTAACCTAAGTGCAATCGCTTGATCCCTCATTTCCGAACAAACCAAGCGACTATAGAGGGAATGAACTACTCGGAAGAGCTTTGCCATTTCAAGCATCCACTCTTCCTTGTTATGTTCACCCCGAAGGCGCAAGAACTAGCCAGAACATTAAAGTAACATGAAAGCAAGGGTCTAGAACGGTTTCATAGTATAAGGGCTCCTTCGACCGAATGGAAATTTAGCTACGAATACTCATGGGAGTGAATATCATAACCATTTGAACCAAAAGTAAACAAGAATGAGTAAGGAGAATTGAGCTTTTGATTGCTAGTGTAAAGTACTACAAGTGTTTTCGACCCACAAGTTCTCGTTTCCCTTCCTCAGTTTCTCTAAAATTGTCACTAAAAATCGTACACTAAGAAAGGGATGGAGCTCTTCTATTTATAGGCATGGGTGGGCGGTTGCTTCATGGAGAAGTAATGCTTCTCATTGGCCATCCGTCTTTAAGCTAGCTGGTGTGTGTGGTCTTCTTATGAGCTTCCTTCATCCTTAAGCTAGCCGCCTTTAAGCTAGTTGGTGCCAAGTGTGGCATCCCTTGAGCAAGGTGCTTCACAAGGCAAGCTGCTTCCAATGGACATCAAACCTAGCAAGTAGCTGGAACTTCGCCTGAGTTTTGGTCGGAAAAAAGTTCTACTCGGCGCTTGGCCTCGGGCGCGCACGGGCACCTGTCTCGGATACGCTCGGGCGCCTGTCTCGGATGTGCCCGGGCGCCTGTCTCGGATGCGCTCGGGCGCCTGTCTCGGATGCGCTCGGGCGCCTGTCTCAGATGCGCTCGGGCGCCTGTCTCGGATATGAACCTCAGCGCGCCTGCGAGCACACAGCAGTGATGTCCGGCACTGTTCTGGGGCGCGCCCTTATTTCTTCGGTGTTGACTCTCGGGCCTCAGCCGAGACCGCTCGGATATCGACCTGGGACGCAACCCGGTATTTCTCGGTCGCGGCCCGGTACTGAAGCTCGATTACGCCTGGGGCTTTCTCGGGCGCTGACTGGGTTCCTCGGTCACCTACTGGCCCGATCAACTTGTAATTTAATTCTGGCATAAAACTCCTCTTTTAAGCTGGTTTCTTCCCTAAACCTCAACATAGCCTGTAGAGCAAAATGGGACTAACAAGTGAAAGATGTCAAGATAAATTGTCTAATTTGGTGGGTTTAATTGATTCAATGAGTCTTATAAATATGCCCCATCAGATCACCCCACACTTATACTTGGTCGTCCCGAACAAGGCTAGTGAGAAGAGGCAACTAATATCTAAAGGTCCTAGACATGAATGTTAGAGTGCTAGTCTAGACTTTTCCTATTCATGCATCACTTGATGTCAAAATAAAGTGTGTTTAAAATTTTGAAGATAACTTAATACTTGTACCTCCGAGCCGTGATACAAACCAATTTGGATGTATTGGAGATAGCCCTTTTTAGGTTCTTGTTCGCACTCTTCGGACTGGACTCGGCAATATGGTTGTCTTCCGCAGCTTTCTCTAGCACATGATTTATTCGGGCTAAATGGGTCGAGTCTTTTACATTGTTTGGAAGAACAGCATTTGTAGTGACTTGGCCTTCGGCCTTTGATATTGAATTTGGATGCTTCACTTTTTGCCTTTGTTAAAACCTTCACAATTTGGCCTTTGGCCTTTGATTTCCCGAGCTTTGCTCTTTTGTGAACTGCTTGTTCGTCTTCATTCTTGGGAGGTCCAATCATTGCCCGAGAGCATATGGAAATGCCTCCCCGCTCTTTCTCATCCTTGCCCTTTCGCGCGGGTCAAGACGAGGGTCACTCGGCTATTTTCCCGGCTACTCGAACTAGAGATAGGACGGTTTGATTCCCGTCCCGCCCCTTACATAAACGCTGCATGGCGGAGTCTACTCGAAACCCAAGTAACCCGAAGTGCTAACCTCCACTAACTTCGGACAACCATATAGTGAGACCCGGTCCTCCGAGTGCTTGTCAAACCTTTCTAGGGCATTTTCTATCAACTCCACACCCCTATTTATCTCGGCACGTAAGAACAAATAAGAAGTTAAATTCTAAAGTTTTGACACAATTTAGATCTCACAAGGACATGCATGAATTCGGATCCATCTATTTCACATCATGAAGCTTATATTCAAGAGTTGCAAAAAGATAAAAATTAAGGAAAAAGAAATCATGCTGACTATTATGTGCAATAACTCACCCCACACTTTTGAACATAGCCGTGCCTCGCAGCACGACTTGGTTCAAAAGACAAAAAGAATAAGGGGACTTGGAAAGGAAATGACATAAGAGAAAAGAATCGAACTCCCTTGTGGTGTCGTCGTTGCCAAGTCATGGACGTAGGAGCAAACGATAGGCCCTTGGTTCGGCCGGATTCGGTTGAAGCTCTAGGAAGTTCGGCAGGGAAACTGGATTTCTCGGACGCGCCTCGGTGTTCCTTGGGCGCGTCCCCGGTACTTCTCGGTCGCGACTCGGTCTTTCTCGGGTGAAGCCCGGTCATTCCCGAGCGCGACTGCTGTTCCTGCACAAAAGATCAAATTCCTTCCAAATACGAGGGGATGAGTACGATTTAAACCTAAATTAAAAGAAAATACCGTTATAAAACAAAAAAGTGCCGGGTTACCTCTCGGCAAGTGCCTTTGTTTAACGTTGTTGGCTCGACGATACCTCGTCTAGGAGGGGTCGGGTGGCTCGGCTAGGTCGAATTGCTGAGGTGTTAAGTCCACCTCGCCATGGTAGTGTTTGACCCGCTGTCCATTTATTGTGAATTGGCTTCCATTTTCTGGGTTTTCTAGCTCGAGTGCCCCATGATTGAGCACCTTAATTACTGTAAAGGGGCCAGTCCATCTAGATTTTAGCTTGCCGGGCATCACCTTCAGTCTTGAGGAGAAAACCAGCACTTGTTGTCCTTCTTCAAATTGTCTCCGAAGAATGAACTTATCATGGTAGATCTTCGTTCGTGCCTTATAATCGGTTTGGTTCTCATAGGCTTCGAGACGCAACTCCTCAAGCTCGCACAGTTGCAGTTTTCTATCCAACCTGGCTGCCTTTAAATCCGGATTACATCGTTTGAGAGCCCAGTAGGCCTTATGTTCCAACTCCACCGGGAGGTGGCATGCCTTTCCATAAACTAGCCGGAAGGGAGAGGTCCCAATTGGTGTTTTGTATGCCGTTCGGTATGCCCATAGGGCCTCATCCACCCTTTTGCTCCAGTCCATTTTTGTCGGTTTTACCATTTTTTCTAAGATCCCCTTGATCTCGCGGTTGGAGATCTCCGCTTGTCCGTTGGTTTGAGGATGGTAGGTTGTGGATGTCCAGTGGTGCACATGGTAGTGTTTCAAGGTAGTGGTCATCATGCGGTTGCAAAAATGCGTGCCTTGGTCGCTGATTATTGCCTTGGGTACTCCTTATCTGCAACAAATGTTAGAGCGCAAAAAATCTACCACAGTCTTTGCATCGTCGTTCTTAGTGGCCTTAGCCTCTACCCATTTTGATACATAATCAACGGCAACTAGAATGTATATATTCCCGCGTGATATAGGGAAAGGTCCCATGAAGTCAATGCCCCATATGTCAAACACATCATTGACCAATATAGGCACTTGAGGCATCTCATTTCTAGCTGTCACATTTCCTACCCTTTGGCATCTATCGCATTTTCTACACTTCTGATAGGCATCTCTAAATATACTTGGCCACAAGAAGCCGCTATCTAGGATTTTTCTAGCAGTTCTCCTAGGCCCGAAGTGCCCTCCGCATGCAAATTCATGGCAAAAGCTAAGTACAGAATCTACTTCATTATCGGGTATGCATCTCCTGAGCAACTGATCAGCTCCTATTTTCCATAAATAGGGATCATCCCATAAGTAGAATCTAGCATCGTGTTTAAGTTTCATGCCTTGTGTTTTAGTAAATGAGGGAGGGAATATACCTCCTACAAGGTAGTTGACGATAGGAGCGTACCATGGCACTTTGTTTGAGATCGCATAGAGATGTTCATCCGGGAACGTCTCGGTGATGTGCCCTTCCTCTTCTCCTCGGACAATGCGGCTCAAATGGTCGGCCACTGTGTTCTCAATCCCTTTCTTGTCTCTTATTTCCACATCGAACTCTTGGAGTAATAAGATCCATCGTATCAGTCGTGGTTTGGCCTCTTTTTTCTTCATCAAGTACCAGATGGCTGCATGATCCGAGTAGAGAATTACCTTTGCTCCGAGCAAATAGGACCGGAATTTTTCTAGTGCAAACACCACAGCCAAGAGTGGAGTAATTTCCTTGGGCGACGTCTAAGGTCCTCGAGGCGTAGTAAATAGCCACAGGTTTCTTGTCCATCCGTTGGCCCAGCGTCGCGCCCACACCATAGTCGCTCGCGTCGCACATGATTTCGAACGGTTGGGTCCAGTCTGGCACCCGGATAATAGGTGTGCTAGTGAGCGCCCGCTTTAGCTCGTCGAAGGCTTCTCGGCACGCGGCTGTGAACTCGAAGGGAACGTCTTTTTGTAGAAGTTTTGATAGAGGCAATGCCTTTTTTGAGAAGTCTTGGATGAACCTCCGGTAGAATCCAGCGTGTCCAAGGAAGGACTTGATGTCGCGCACAGTTGTGGGGTAGGGAAGAGTCATGATTACGTCGACCTTTGCTTTGTCGACCTCTATCCCTTTGTATGAGATAACGTGCCCCAGGACTACCCCATGAGTTACCATGAAATGGCACTTCTCGTAGTTAAGCACTAGGTTCATCGAAACACATCGAGCCAACACGGCGCTCAGGTTGTCCAGGCATGCGTCAAAAGAGTCCCCATAAACCATGAAGTCGTCCATGAACACCTCGATCATTGTGCCGATCATGTCCGAGAAGATGCTCGTGACTACCCGCTGGAATGTGCCGGGCGCATTGCACAACCCGAAGGACATGCGGCGAAACGCGAAAGTTCCGAACGGACAAGTGAATGTGGTCTTGTCCTGGTCCTCGGGCACTATAGGAATTTGATTGTACCCCGAGAATCCATCAAGAAAATAGAAGTGAGGCTTGCCCGCCAGTCGGTCCAGCATTTGGTCAATGAACGGTAGAGGGAAATGATCCTTCCTTGTGACGGCATTTAATTTCCGGTAGTCGATGCACATCCTCCACCCATTCTTAACCCGTGTCGTTACCATCTTTCCTTCGGCGTCTTCTTCGACTGTGATCCCAGTCTTCTTTGGTACCACATGGATCGGGCTCACCCATCGGCTGTTCGAGATCGGATAGATTACATCCGCGTCGAGTAGTTTTTGTATCTCCTTCCTAACGATCTCCATCATGATTGGGTTGAGTCGGCGTTGAGACTCTCTTGATGGCCTGGCTCCATCCTCCAGCAAGATGTGATGCATGCACACCGCCGGGCTCACTCCCCTTAAGTCGGACAGAGTCCATCCAATTGCCAATTTGTGCCGACTTAGCACCTCCACCAAACGACGTTCCTGGTCAGTTTCCAGGCCACTCTTGATGATCACCGGGAGTGTTGCGTTTTCCCCTAAGAATGCGTACTTGAGATGTCCCGGTAGGGGTTTTAACTCCACTTCAGGTGCCTGCACAATCGAAGGCAGAAAAACATTAGATTTAAACAATCGTACTTCATTTACTTCATACCTTAGTGCTAGAGGCTCCGAAATCATCAAGTGGGTTAGCGCCTCATGAACGCCTTTGGTCAATGATTCCTTGTGCGAGTAGATGGCTTCATTGAGCGTGAGTTCTAGAGGGTCCATCCTTAGCTCTGGATGAATCTCTTGGACAAGGTCGTCCAAAGTGTCAAGAGCATGCACCTCTTCAAACTCCATGGGGTACTTCATCGCCCTGAATATGTCGAAGCTAAATACTTCCCCCTCAACTTCCATGGACAGTGTGCCACTATCGCAATCGATCTTCATTTTGGATGTATTGAGGAATGGTCTGCCTAACAAGATAGGTGCATGATCAGTTGGTCCGCAGTTTTCCATTTTGAGGACGTAGAAGTCCGCCGGGAAAACCAGCTCTCCCACTTGAACTAGCACGTCTTCGATCTTCCCTTCCGGTTGTTTGCATGACCGATCCGCTAGTTGGATCGTGAGACCGGTGGGTTCAAGAGGCCCAATCCGTAGGCACGAGTAAATTGAGTAGGGCAAAACATTGATTGAGGCCCCAAGATCTAGCATGCAGTTTTTGAGTCGTATGTTGCCAATTGTGCATGGTATAGTATAAGTTCTTGGGTCGCCACATTTGGGGGGCACTTTCCGTTGTAAGACGGCTGAGACGTTCCTACTCATCAGCTCTTGATCTACTCGAGCCCCTCTCCTTCGATTGGTGCACAGTTCTTTCAAGAATTTTACATATTTAGGTATTTGCTTGATGGCTTCTAAGAGAGGGATGTTGATCTCCACTTTGCTGAATAGCTCGAACACGTCCTTATCCATTACGTGCTGTTTTGGAACTCGGGACGGGACTGGGAATGGAAGAGGGGCGCTGGCCCTGGATTTCTCGGTTCTGGGCACAGGGCGTGACCTGGTTCCTTCGGTCGCTGGCACCAGGCGCGTCTCGCGTGCTTCGGTCGCTGGCGCCGGGCGTATTCTGGGTTCTTCGGATGTGTCCGGGTCTGAAGCACCAGGCGTCTCGGACCCTTCTTGGTCTTCCTCGGACATCTCCGGGTCCTCTTCTTCCTCTGGCTCCACGGGTTCAACGACACGCCTTTGGTCACTCCTAAGTGTCACGGCCTTCACATTTTCCTTCGGGTCTTGGAGGGTTTGCACATTGAGCCGGCCGGGTTTATGTTTGTACTCGGAGTCCTCGGTAGCCAGCTGGGACATTTGCTTGCCCAATTCTGCTAATGCTCCATCGGTTTTCGCCATGTATTGATGCACCGTGTTGGACAAATCCTTCACGATTTCCTCGAGCGGCTTGCTCGGGCCTTGCTGGCTCGGACCGGCCTGGTGCTGCTTCGGCCCCTTCGGCTGATATTGACCTGGTCCTCCCCGGTTGTATTGACGGTGAGGCGGTTGATAGAATTGCTGAGCCGGTTGAGGCGCGGCTTGTTGCGTTCTCCTCGGGGCAATGTTGTCGTATCGCTAGTTCTGTCCGGGCGCCTGCCCGAACTATCTCGAGTTGCTTGGCCAATTCTGTCCGGGCGCCTGCCCGAACTGCCGGCTCGGTCCCGCTTAGTCGCTGTTGTTGTACCCTTGATATCCACCTATTGCGTTTACCTCATCCGGGTCATTCTCCATCAACGTCGGGCAAGTGTCGGTTTTATGGTCCAAAGCACCACAAAACTCACAAGGCCTCATCTGAGCTGGCTGCCTTCGTAGGAGCTGAATCATCATTTCCTTCATCTGCTTCATTTCCTCGGGCAGGGAACTCATTGGTACCTCGGCTTGTGCCACGTTCTTTGTGCGGGAAAACTCTTCTTGCCGAGTCGTCTCCTCCCTAAACCGGGCGTTCTCCGCAACACTAGTGACAAGCTCCCTTATGCCGCTTAATGAGAGGTTCATCATCGATCCTCCAGCCGAGGCATCTAGGAGCCTTTTGTCGAGGGGCTTTAGTCCGTCTAGTAGGTATTCGATGATGAGTTTCTCTGGTAGCCCAAGAGTGCAGCAACTTTGCTCCAGGTTGTTGAACTTTTCTAGGTACTCGTACATGGTCTCATTAGGCCCTTGCCTTATCTCTTGCAACTGTCTCCTTACTTGCATCGCCCTTCCTGCTGGATAGTACTTATCCAAGAATTTCTTTTGCATTTGGGCCCATGTTCGAATGCTACCTGAAGGTAAGGAGAGGAACCAATCGTTAGCCGAGTCACTAAGGGAGAAATAAAATGCTTTTAATTTAAAATCATCCACATCTACTCCATAAGGTTTTAAATTTTGGCAAATGCCATGTAAACGTTGAAGATGAGTAGTAGCAGATTCTCCCTGATTTCCCGAGAACTTAGGCAAGTTATGGACCACCGATGTGTTTATAGCAATGTTCTCTAGGTCCGGGCCTTCGTCTATGCACCACGGCTGGGTCCTGAAATCGGGCGCCGAGAGCTCTCCCATGGTAGGTTCACGGAGAACTTCGTCCGCATAGTATTCGTCGAAGACTGGGTGTTGCCTCGGGTGTTGCCTCGGCGCGGCTCCAACTCTGCCTTCGGGCATCCCTTGATTTAACCGGGCCGCTTCCCTGATGGCTCGGTTGTGGTTCCGGATGAGCTGTTCCGGGTTGTCTATAAATGGGGGCGGTCCCTCATTGTCTCGGACAACCTGGTTTACCTCGTCATCAATTTCCTCGTCCTCATGATGGCTTCCTATACGAGACATGGTTAACGAGCAAAAACTAAAGAAAAAGAAAAGGAACAACTATCCAATACACTAACTTCCCCGGCAACGTCGCCAAAATTTGACAGGCTGTCGTTGTGACCTGCAAATTTACAATTTATATTTCCACTACTTTAGTGGCTTACTAATGATAGCAAGCAGTAAGTATGGGTCGAACCCAAGGGAAGTTGGTTGGAAACAGTTGTTCTTTAAAAGCAATAAATAAAGAAAAGACAATTGGGGTTTTTTTGTGGTGGTTTTATGATGAAAATAAGTGCTTGAAAGGAAAATGACTGAAAGTAAGGTGCGTAAATTAAAGTTGCTTGAAGGTCCAAGTCTTTGACAATAAGTAAATGTGCGAGAAAGTAAAAATGCGTGGAAATGAAGGTGCTTGAAGGTCCAAGTCTTTACAGTGCTTGAAGGTCCAAGTCTTGGGAAATTAAAGACAAGAAGTAAATGTGCGAGAAAGTAAAGTGCGAGTAATGAAAAGGTGGTTCTTTTTAAGAGAAGGAATCCGGTCTTAGGAGTCTTATATTAAGTCCCCGTTCGTCATCGACCTCCAAGGATTTAACCAAATGTTCTAGGGAGTGAATTATTCCATTTCAAGACATAACTCCAAACAAAGCCATTTCAAGCATTTGTACCTCCGGCTTTTCCATTTCAAGACAAAGCTTACCAGTTCTAGCTAGGCTAACACCCCATTTCAAGGTATATTAACCTAAATGCAATCGCTTGATCCCTCATTTCTGAACAAACCAAGCGACTATAGATGGAATGAACTACTCGGAAGAGCTTTACCATTTCAAGCATCCACTCTTCCTTGTTATGTTCACCCCGAAGGCACAAGAACTAGCTAGAACATTAAAGTAACATGAAAGCAGTCTAGAACGGTTTCATAGTATAAGGGCTCCTTCGACCGAATGGAAATTTAGCTACGAATACTCATGGGAGTGAATATCATGACCATTTGAACCAAAAGTAAACAAGAATGAGTAGAGGAGAATTGAGCTTTTCATTGCTAGTGTAAAGTACTACAAGTGTTTTCGACCCACAAGTTCTCGTTTCCCTTCTTAAGTTTCTCTAAAATTGTCACTAAAAAATCGCACACTAAGAAAGGGATGGAGCTCTTCTATTTATAGGCATGGGTGGGCGGTTGCTTCATGGAGAAGTAATGCTTCTCATTGGCCAGCCGTCTTTAAGCTAGCTGGTGCGTGTGGTCTTCTTATGAGCTTCCTTCATCCTTAAGCTAGCCGCCTTTAAGCTAGTTAGTGCCAAGTGTGGCATCCCTTGAGCAAGGTGCCTCACAAGGCAAGCTGCTCTTAGAGCAAGATGCTTCCAATGGACATCGGACCTAGCAAGTAGCTGAAACTTCGCCTGAGTTTTGGTCGGAAAAAAGTTCTACTCGGCGCTTGGCCTCGGGCGCGCGCGGGCGCCTGTGTCGGATGCGCGCGGGCGCCTGTCTCGGATGCGCTCGGGCGCCTGTCTCGGATGCGTTCGGGCGCCTGTCTCGGATGCGCTCGGGCCCCCGTCTCGGATATGAACCTCAGCGCGCCTGCGAGCACACAGCAGTGATGTCCGGCACTATTCTGGGGGGCGCTCTTATTTCTTCGGTGTTGACTCTCGGGCCTCAGCCGAGACCGCTCGGATATCGACCTGGGACGCGACCCGGTATTTCTCGGTCGCGGCCCGGTACTGAAGCTCGATTACGCCTGGGGCTTTCTCGGGCGCTGACTGGGTTCCTCGGTCACCTACTGGCCCGATCAACTTGTAATTTAATTCTGGCATAAAACTCCTCTTTTAAGCTGGTTTCTTCCCAAAACCTCAACATAGCCTATAGAGCAAAATGGGACTAACAAGTGAAAGATGTCAAGATAAATTGTCTAATTTGGTGGGTTTAACTGATTCAACGAGTCATATAAATATGCCCCATCAGTCGCTCATTTATTTTCCCGGCTACTTTGACTAGAGATATGACGGTTTGATTCCCGTCCCGCCTTCTTCATTTTTTATGTATAAACACTGCATGGCGGAGCTGACTCTTGACTCAACTGAAAAACCCGAAGTGCATCCTCCACTGACTTCGTAAACCATATAGTGAAATTCAATCCTTTGATTGCTTGCCAAGCCCCTCTAGGGCATTTCTATCAACTCCACATCCCTAGTTTATCTCAACACAAAGGGACAAATGAGAAGTTACATTCTAAGTTTTTAAACAGTTGAATTTTCACAAGGTTAATGCATGAGTTATGACTTATCTTTTTCACATTCTTAAGTTCATATTTTCAAAAAGATAACACTAAAAAAGAGAAAAAAATGTTATTTATTTATGTATACATGCGGATCTCACCCCACACTTTTGAACGAAGGCGTGCCTTTCAGCACTACTTAGTTCAAAAGCCATGCAAGCAGACAATTACGAGAAGGAAATGATATTAAGGAAAGGTAAGATCAGAACTCCCTTTAAAGTGTCGAGTGAACGACATGGCATGGGGCTGGATAATCGAGGGAGTTCGGCTGGGGCCTTGAACTCTCAGCGCAAGCCCGGTAGTTCACGGAAGCTACCTGGCTGATCCGATCGTGCTCCAAAAACCAATTCCTAAATAGTCAATTCATTCTATGCACCAAGTGGGTGAGAGTGACTTATTGATAAAAACTAAAAGACAGAAAATTAAATGACAGAAAGTAAGATAGTGTCGGGTTACCTCCCAACCAGTGCACTTGTTTAACGTCGTTGGCTCGACAGTACCTCATTTCTGGATCATAAGTATGGATCCCATGGGTGCTTGAAGTCGAACTTCTTCTCGGCTGCCCTTTTGATTTGCCCAAAGAACACATATGGCAGCGGGCTTAGTTCTGCTCTCCCTTGATCCGGAGGCTTCTTTTTCACATATCCCTGAGAAGGCGAGGACTACTTGACCATAGCTGCTGGTCCATTAAGTCGAGCTCTCTTGTTCCTCCTTCTGGGTTTCCATTCTTTGGGCCCATGTTTTTGTCGCTTCTTCATGTATGAATGGTTGGCACCTTTGCAAGTTTGGAAGTTCAGCATTGTGCCATTGAATGTAGGCGACATCAAGCCTATTTCCATGTGAAGCCTCTTCTTTGTGGCAACGACGAATGGTCGTCCTAGAACGAGCGAGTTTTCAGGGCCGCTTAGTTGAGTCGTGGTGAGCGAGAGCTCCATTGATGGTTTTTCTTGTCCTTGCTTTGCCTCCAACTCCCCTTGCACCTCAGCATAGGTCACATCATTTTTGGGTGCTGTGATTTGCATATAAACCGAGGGGAAAAGTTGTGGAACTTCCACCATAAGGGCCAGGTCTTTCTTGGACAGTTTGATAATGATGACCAGGCCTGCCTTAGGTGCATCGATAGTTAGGATCGGGTATGTTTTGGGTGCTTCGAGTGCAAGGATCGGGCCTGCTGTGATTTCATCGGTGAGTTCGGCAGTGAGGTCCGGGCATGTCTCGGCTGATTTGGTAATGAGGACTGGGCCTGATTTGGCCGGTTCTTCTTCGGTTATTTGCGAGTCCTCATCCTCAGTTGGCTCCGTGGGCTCCAATATTGGCTCCTTTAGAGCTGCCTCCACGTCCATTACTGCCTTTGTACTGACGTCTTCTCTCGGTTTTGTTACGGGCAAGCTCATAATGGGTGTGGTGTCGGGCTCGTTCTGTACTGAGTCCACTTCTATTCACTACAAAAAAATTCAAAATGGGCAATGATCTCAAGTCATCGCTGAATGTCAAAAAGTCATCGCTTATATATTTAAGCGATGACTTTTAAAGTTGTCGCATGTCGTTGCAGTAGGTTCCCTCGCAGAAAATTTTAGTGATAACTTTATAATGTCATCGTATTTAATATTTATTGCGATGATCATGAAGTTATTACAAAATAATTTTGTGACCACATAAGTTATTACAGAAAGAAATTTATGACACCACTTAAGATATCACAAAACCGTTTAACGATCACTTAAGTCATTGCAAAAAGGTGTTTTGCGACCACCTAAGACGTCACAGTTACCCTTTTTATAACCACCGAGGTCATCGCAAAACGCCATTTCTGCAACCACAAAAGTTATTACATTAAAAGTTTTTGCGAGCACCTAAGTCATTGCAAAAATATATTTCTGCAACCACTAAGAATGTCGCAATAAATTTTTTATGATCATCAAAATCATCGCTGAAAGACATTTTGGCAACTACTAAAGCTATCACAATTGATGTTTTTGCAACAACGAAGATCATCGTTCAAATATATTATTGATTAAAAATGTCAAATTTAAATTTTTTTTAGCCATGTTAATCATTTTAAATTTTTAATAAGTAACATCCAAAATGTATTATCATTATACTACAATTTATCAATACATATAACAAAACATTAACCTTAAATAAAAAATATTATGAATGAATACATATTTATTCTTGAGGTGCTTTTCGTAAAAAAATAACATAATATTCGTAGGAACTAGGGACATAAACATAAGACAAGAAAAACTTAAATAACAAAATTGAACCCAACATTTTTTCATCATACTAGCACTATATGCTCAATCCTCTTCCAAATCGTCCAAGCTTTCCAAGCTTTCACCATCACTATCTTTTTCTGCTTTGGCTTCAACTTGGACCTTTTTTTAAAAAAAGGAATATGTATATCAATATCAATCAATGGTTCAGACTAAAGATTCTTCATAGATAAGCAAAAGAATTGCAGACCATTTATAACCAAGAAATACCTTTCCTTGAGCCTGAAAATTGACAAAAATGTAATCCCTTGCGAATCATGACTAATGCATTTGAAATTGTGATGTATACTTGGAGAAACTGAAAGAACATCTGTGTTGTATGTTAGCTCATCTAAGATTATCACAAATGCAAGGGTTCTGCTTTTCATATTTTAGATAGAAAGATTTTCAAAAATGGCACAGCAAAATTGATGTTGAGCTGAATCACATGCTACCTTACACTATTCAATTCATAACTGCTGACTTCTTCAATTCATCATGCTCCATAATCTGTAATGGTTACAAGCCAACTAGGTTCAGATATGTATAGATATCTCTTTGACTACATTACAATTGAAAGATAGAAGTTCATACAAATATCCATACCAGAATTAAATTTAGCTAGGACTCCCTTACAATGGTCAGTTTGTGGTTTCTGAGATTACACTGCCAAAAAGATTAATAAACAAAAATCATCAGACTAAATCTGTTATCCATTTGATGAAGAAGAAAGGAAGACAAAACTGTAGTCAAGCTACCTTCATGTGAGTCTCCTCGAGGTGAGAATTCACCCTCAAGCACATTAACCAGATAATCAAGGAGTAGCATATTCCCAAGGGACTGCATCCTGCATTTGAATTGTCCTCTATTGCAATTATATTGTAGCATGGAGCTAAAACATAGAGCCTAAAAGTAAACTCACACAGAAATCGATGACCTTGTTGTAGTTTTCACTACTTTCACCTATAGTACTTGCAGGAATGTCTAAGCCAAACAAGAAAGGACACCAAGCCCGAACGACATACGCACAGTCATCAACTCCAAATTAGAGCAAATTATTACAACAGCAACAGAAAATAGAACACAAGAGGCAATCTGCCCCAATCAGTGTCAATTTGCTACCAGATATCGAGCGTAGCAAGTATCTGCAGCAACAAAAAAAATACCAAACCAGTATGACGACAGACATACATACCACAAATAGGCGAGACACAACCAATGAACAGCATATAGTCCCTAAATTTAAAACTTCCCTACCGGATGCCCCCCACCTTCAGACAGTAAGCTCCAATGTCAAATCCTACCACAGGTATCACATCACATGTACAAATCCCAACGAAACTGAAGGGTCAGTGCAGTACTTAGGACCATATACCTTCTACTTGATGGACAGCTGCCTCAAGCGCGCTGATTGAAATTGGGTTGTGTCGTGAATGGCTATCGTTACTTTACGCAAGGGATGAAGTGTCTTCTTAGGTTAGGGTTATCGATATCAGCTTTCAACTTGGTTGAACTGCCCGGGTACAAATTAATTTGACCAATTCAATTTCAAGCGCAAATTAATTTCACCGAAATTTCTCTTCAGCGCCACTATTTTGATGAAAATTTCTATTCAGCGCCAACCTATGCGGATCGAATTTCACCCCAAAATCTTTGCATATATCTCTTTATATCTGTAAATTTAAAAGTTTGTTTAGACTGATTATTTCAAAGTTTAATTTATTAGGAAATACTACTTAAAAATTGATTAGGAAACGGTCTATGTTTAGTTAGGACTTAGGATTTAGGAAATACTTGTTGGTTTCACTTGTTAATATTGATATCTAAATATAATATATAGTTGCTTTTAATAAATTATTTTATTTTGTTGGATCCACAACTAATTATACTTGTGACAGATTTAATAGTAACACCTACGTCCTACACATTTCTATTTTTTTATGCCTCATTAGAAAACCAATTTTAATTTAACAAATGTTTAACTTATCCAAAACTCAACAAATATCTAACATAAACAAACATGACATCAAACAAAAAATATATCACCACATTTGAGAGAACACACAATGTAGTGACCCTGCGCCATGAAAGGGAATGTCACTATATTATTGGTCCTTTCGTATTTTATGGCCTTTGTTGCTTCCAATTTATGACTAGTTTCATATATCCGCTTAGTTGTGGTAAAGTGTAACGATTTAGGTATTCGTAACTTACGCTACTTCGTTGTTACAGCTCCAGAACAACTTTATCATGTGAACAGGCATAAGTGTACTTTGTGGCAAAAATGATAGTGGTGCATTCTTATTGGAAACCTTGTAGTGTCCTTTGGTGAGAGTTGTTGTCCCTTCCACCAACCAATTTGGGTTTGAAATTATGTGCTTGAAATTATCTCATGGATCTCAATGATGCATTGCCTTTTAAAAATTTCCTTTTTCAAGGATGAAATATAAGCATCCAATTAATTTTGCGGATAAGGGTGAACAAGAATATCTGACTCAACAACAGAAAACAAAATACATTATAGGATGGTCTTATTCATGCCTATAAGATTATTTGTTTCATCATGCTGAGTAGCATCAATTCAAACTGTTATTCTGAACTTTTCGCCCAATTTACTCAGCTTCGATGGCTGGAATTCAACATTCTTCAATTCCTTTTATATTATACAACATAGAAGCTCAACTTATTTTTCATATGCAGCTTTTGTATGAGGTATCCAGGTGCGCAAGCCTGTAAAAAGATAGTAATGATACGTAAAAAGTTGTACTGTAGGAGAAAATCAAGGTTTAGGCATAACATGCTTCAAAATAAAGCTTCACAACCCTGCAAAACCATTCATAAATAATGGTAAAGCATATATAGGGTGTATAGAGAACACTCAACTCATAAGTCCAAACATCTTTCATTTTTCCAAACAAAGCAAGCAGAATCTTCCAAAAAGACACTAATAAGTTCCAAACATTCTGCAAGCTGAAGCACAAACCAACAAGCAGTTCTCTTTATCAATCACATGGTAGTCAAAGGTAATAAAACTTCAAGGATTTTGACAATCCCAAGAGTCTCAAATGCTCAATATAAAGACTCCTATATCTTATTAGGAAAAT
Source organism: Rhodiola kirilowii (assembly GCA_033675215.1). Lineage (NCBI taxonomy): Eukaryota > Viridiplantae > Streptophyta > Magnoliopsida > Saxifragales > Crassulaceae > Rhodiola > Rhodiola kirilowii. The sequence continues at coordinate 28,655,882 of CM066194.1, read as the reverse complement.
ATTCCATAACATAAGTCATATGCTAACCAGAGCAAACACAAACCTACTTTTCATTGTGCTATGAATCAATGTCTTTTATCTTCAGTCAATAATATTATTCGAAGGAGAAACAATTATGACGTGCACAAGTAGATGCTTAAATCACTGTAACATCTAGCTGCTAAACCAAGTTAGTCACAAATGCAACATCAGTATATTCCTGAGATATATCAGCTTTCGAAAAATTCAATCAATTACAATTTCTCAGTTTAAGCAGAGGAAAAAAAAGCCAAAGGCCATATACCAGACACTACCTGCTTCAATTCAAAATCATGGAATCTTAAACTCAACCTATTTAAATTTACCTGTAGGAGTAGGATCCACCGTTTCCGTAGGAGCTGGAGCTGAAGGTGAACCAAAAACTGCAAAAATTGAAACAAAAAGATATCAATTGGATAAATTATAAATCATCAAAATCTACTGCAATTCATCAGAATTGCTGACACAAAAATAAGTTTTTTTAAATAGAATCAATAGTATTCAATAGAGACAATACTGTCTTGTGCTTCAACAAATAAAACATTCGAAAAAGATCAACCTGAAAAAGCACCCAGTTGCCTGCAAGTTCTAAACCCAAACAAGTTTCCTAATTGTTTCCGACTCCACAAGTGACTGACTGACTGCCTCATAACAAAACCAACTAACTAGAGAAAGCTACTATCTATGACTTAACAAGGGGACTAGGGTCTCTCGCCAGTTTATCTATTGAGGACCTCAATCAACACTACTAACAATTGAAAGATGAATCTGATATGAACAACCAACCCTTCTGCGCCTAGCTCCTGAATAAGCTCTATTTTATTTTTGTCAGTTGAACTGGCACAAAATATATAACTCACTGCTTATGTCTTCCCATTCAACCATTGTGCAGAGTATTGAATCTGAAATTGGATTTCAAGAAGAACAGAAACCCTAATTTAGTAAATCTTACCTCAGGTGGCAGAGGAGGGAGCGGGCGATAGCAGAGGTGGGCGGTGGCGACGGGTGAGATACTGTGCGGCGATGGATGAGGGGTCCAGCGTGTAGCGACCGGTGATGGCAGTGGAGGGCGGTGACACGGAGGAGAGACAGGCGGAGCCGTACGAGGGGCCGTAGCTTTCTTCAAGTTCAACTGTGCGCCAATAGAGATAACCTTCAGAAGTTAACAAATATTTTATTTTATTTATTTTCTCTGTATATCTCAAGTTATATACTAGAAAAGTTTATTTTTGGAATTCAATTAACATGAAAATCTTTTTTTAAATTTGTAATCACTAGTTTTGGTTGCACAAAGTGTTATTCAGTAATAATTAATTTTAATCATCATAATAAATGATAATTAGTCACAACTCTAAATTAGTCGTCACATTTTTAAGTATTACGTGATGACTTTTTAAAGTTATCACCATTTTTTGTCGCAAAATGTGATATTCAGCGATAACTTTTTTTGGTCATCACATTAACTAACAATTAGTAACAACTTCGTATTAGTCATCACATTTGTTAATATTATGTGATGACCTTTTCAAGTCATCACTATTTTTGGTCGCAGATTAACTTTTTTTTTTGTAGTGATTGTTGGTGCCTTATTGTCAGTTTGGTGCCACTGACCTTGTTTTGTGTTCTTTGCCAAATCATTTATGAGGCGCCAGGCTTCAGCCACGGTTAACTTCATGAGTGAACATCCTGCTACATCATTAAGTCTTTTCCGCTCAAGTGGCATCATTCCACCAAGAAACCTTTCGAGAAGAACAGAGTCCGTGAATCCATGGTGCGGGCAGCTCGTTACAAGGGAATCGAAGTACCATACGTACTCGTCCAAAGTTTCGTCCCGGGATTGCTTTAGGTTGATGATCTCTTCGTGGACTAGCGAAAAAAACTCCTCATTGTTCCAAGGCTCGTTTTCGTAGTAGGAAGACATGGCGGATTATGTATAACAGAAAAAAGAACAACTATCCATCTGCTAATTCCCCGGCAACGGCGCCAATTTTTTACGGACGCACAGTCTTCGTGTGCAAACGTCAAGAATAAATTTATAAGTCCGCTACTCGCGACTTTACTACTGGGTAGTAAGTGGTAAGTAGGGGTCGAACCCAAGGGAATTAGGGGGATACGTTGTTATTTAAGAGATTTGTACAGCGAGGGAGCGTGTTTTAAGGTTGATTGAGATTTTAGCGGTTATGACTAAGTGACTTTTTTTGGTTGTTTTTGGTTTTGAGTGCGGAAAAGTAAATTACAGAAAATAAATACTGAAAAGTAAAAAGAAAGACTTACAGTGGGTGATGCGTGATTTGCGAGTCCTCCGGAAGGTGAGTGCCGTTGATTAAGGCAGTTATACTAGAAAAGTAAATACAAGGGGGTTTTGTAATTCAAGGGAAGCATTCGTTTTCGGGGGCATTGCATCATAGCCTGTTTTATCATTTTAGTAATCCTTCTAAGTATTCAAACGTGCATCAAGGCCATTTCAAGCGCTCGGTTTGCCACACTGTCTAGTCTTTTGCAAAAGTGTTCGAAAGTGAATCATAAGACAAGACAAGAAAAACTTAAATAACAAAATTGAACCCAACATTTTTTCATCATACTAGCACTATATGCTCAATCCTCTTCCAAATCGTCCAAGCTTTCCAAGCTTTTACCATCACTATCTTTTTCTGCTTTGGCTTCAACTTGGACCTTTTTAAAAAAAAAGGAATATGTATATCAATATCAATCAATGGTTCAGACTAACGATTCTTCATAGATAAGCAAAAGAATTGCAGACCATTTATAACCAAGAAATACCTTTCCTTGAGCCTGAAAATTGACAAAAATGTAATCCCTTGCGAATCATGACTAATGCATTTGAAATTGTGATGTATACTTGGAGAAACTGAAAGAACATCTGTGTTGTATGTTAGCTCATCTAAGATTATCACAAATGCAAGGGTTCTGCTTTTCATATTTTAGATAGAAAGATTTTCAAAAATGGCACAGCAAAATTGATGTTGAGCTGAATCACATGCTACCTTACACTATTCAATTCATAACTGCTGACTTCTTCAATTCATCATGCTCCATAATCTGTAATGGTTACAAGCCAACTAGGTTCAGATATGTATAGATATCTCTTTGACTACATTACAATTGAAAGATAGAAGTTCATACAAATATCCATACCAGAATTAAATTTAGCTAGGACTCCCTTACAATGGTCAGTTTGTGGTTTCTGAGATTACACTGCCAAAAAGATTAATAAACAAAAATCATCAGACTAAATCTGTTATCCATTTGATGAAGAAGAAAGGAAGACAAAACTGTAGTCAAGCTACCTTCATGTGAGTCTCCTCGAGGTGAGAATTCACCCTCAAGCACATTAACCAGATAATCAAGGAGTAGCATATTCCCAAGGGACTGCATCCTGCATTTGAATTGTCCTCTATTGCAATTATATTGTAGCATGGAGCTAAAACATAGAGCCTAAAAGTAAACTCACACAGAAATCGATGACCTTGTTGTAGTTTTCACTACTTTCACCTATAGTACTTGCAGGAATGTCTAAGCCAAACAAGAAAGGACACCAAGCCCGAACGACATACGCACAGTCATCAACTCCAAATTAGAGCAAATTTTTACAACAGCAACAGAAAATAGAACACAAGAGGCAATCTGCCCCAATCAGTGTCAATTTGCTACCAGATATCGAGCGTAGCAAGTATCTGCAGCAACAAAAAAAATACCAAACCAGTATGACGACAGACATACATACCACAAATAGGCGAGACACAACCAATGAACAGCATATAGTCCCTAAATTTAAAACTTCCCTACCGGATGCCCCCCACCTTCAGACAGTAAGCTCCAATGTCCAATCCTACCACAGGTATCACATCACATGTACAAATCCCAACGAAACTGAAGGGTCAGTGCAGTACTTAGGACCATATACCTTCTACTTGATGGACAGCTGCCTCAAGCGCGCTGATTGAAATTGGGTTGTGTCGTGAATGGCTATCGTTACTTTACGCAAGGGATGAAGTGTCGTCTTAGGTTAGGGTTATCGATATCAGCTTTCAACTTGGTTGAACTGCCCGGGTACAAATTAATTTGACGAATTCAATTTCAAGCGCAAATTAATTTCACCGAAATTTCTCTTCAGCGCCACTATTTTGATGAAAATTTCTATTCAGCGCCAACCTATGCGGATCGAATTTCACCCCAAAATCTTTGCATATATCTCTTTATATCTGTAAATTTAAAAGTTTGTTTAGACTGATTATTTCAAAGTTTAATTTATTAGGAAATACTACTTAAAAATTGATTAGGAAACGGTCTATGTTTAGTTAGGACTTAGGATTTAGGAAATACTTGTTGGTTTCACTTGTTAATATTGATATCTAAATATAATATATAGTTGCTTTTAATAAATTATTTTATTTTGTTGGATCCACAACTAATTATACTTGTGACAGATTTAATAGTAACACCTACGTCCTACACATTTCTATTTTTTTATGCCTCATTAGAAAACCAATTTTAATTTAACAAATGTTTAACTTATCCAAAACTCAACAAATATCTAACATAAACAAACATGACATCAAACAAAAAATATATCACCACATTTGAGAGAACACACAATGTAGTGACCCTGCGCCATGAAAGGGAATGTCACTACCATGTGATTGATAAAGAGAACTGCTTGTTGGTTCGTGCTTCAGCTTGCAGAATGTTTGGAACTTATTAGTGTCTTTTTGGAAGATTCTGCTTGCTTTGTTTGGAAAAATGAAAGATGTTTAGACTTATGAGTTGAGTGTTCTCTATACACCCTATATATGCTTTACCATTATTTATGAATGGTTTTGCAGGGTTGTGAAGCTTTATTTTGAAGCATGTTATGCCTAAACCTTGATTTTCTCCTACAGTACAACTTTTTACGTATCATTACTATCTTTTTACAGGCTTGCGCACCTGGATACCTCATACAAAAGCTGCATATGAAAAATAAGTTGAGCTTCTATGTTGTACAATATAAAAGGAATTGAAGAATGTTGAATTCCAGCCATCGAAGCTGAGTAAATTGGGCGAAAGTTCAGAATAACAGTTTGAATTGATGCTACTCAGCATGATGAAACAAATAATCTTATAGGCATGAATAAGACCATCCTATAATGTATTTTGTTTTCTGTTGTTGAGTCAGATATTCTTGTTCACCCTTATCCGCAAAATTAATTGGATGCTTATATTTCATCCTTGAAAAGGGAATTTTTTAATAGGCAATGCATCATTGAGATCCATGAGATGATGTTACTTGTTAGTGGCCTACAAATGCTAAGTGTTGTGGATAAGATTACCATAAACGTAACTTTAATGGTTCACATATCTATTATCAGAAAACAATTTGCTCTCATATCTCTCGACTCCTCCCTCGCACATGGATCTATCATCCACAACTAATTACCAGCTTGACCATTGTCCTCTCCCTGTATACTCTACCCGATACGAGAATGATAATGATTCAAAATTGATGCTCACAACTAAGAACATTTTCCTCATCTCGTTTTTCCTCCCACCTCTACTCCTAACTTTCATCTCTTTCTTGAATTGTGCAAAAAAATGCATATGTTGTGTCCTTATGTTATGTGTATCCCTTTGGTCTTACAATATCACTATTCAATTCCGCTAAAACAACTTACATAATTAAATAGAGCATAAATTTTTGTTTGGAAAATGATGTAGTCTTTTTCTTGATTCAACAAAAAAATTGTACAACTTTTTCGAGCACATAATTTCAAACCCAAATTGGTTGGTGGAAGGGACAACAACTCTCACCAAAGGACACTACAAGGTTTCCAATAAGAATGCACCACTATCATTTTTGCCACAAAGTACACTTATGCCTGTTCACATGATAAAGTTGTTCTGGAGCTGTAACAACGAAGTAGCGTAAGTTACGAATACCTAAATCGTTACACTTTACCACAACTAAGCGGATATATGAAACTAGTCATAAATTGGAAGCAACAAAGGCCATAAAATACGAAAGGACCAATAATATAGTGACATTCCCTTTCATGGCGCAGGGTCACTACATTGTGTGTTCTCTCAAATGTGGTGATATATTTTTTGTTTGATGTCATGTTTGTTTATGTTAGATATTTGTTGAGTTTTGGATAAGTTAAACATTTGTTAAATTAAAATTGGTTTTCTAATGAGGCATAAAAAAATAGAAATGTGTAGGACGTAGGTGTTACTATTAAATCTGTCACAAGTATAATTAGTTGTGGATCCAACAAAATAAAATAATTTATTAAAAGCAACTATATATTATATTTAGATATCAATATTAACAAGTGAAACCAACAAGTATTTCCTAAATCCTAAGTCCTAACTAAACATAGACCGTTTCCTAATCAATTTTTAAGTAGTATTTCCTAATAAATTAAACTTTGAAATAATCAGTCTAAACAAACTTTTAAATTTACAGATATAAAGAGATATATGCAAAGATTTTGGGGTGAAATTCGATCCGCATAGGTTGGCGCTGAATAGAAATTTTCATCAAAATAGTGGCGCTGAAGAGAAATTTCGGTGAAATTAATTTGCGCTTGAAATTGAATTCGTCAAATTAATTTGTACCCGGGCAGTTCAACCAAGTTGAAAGCTGATATCGATAACCCTAACCTAAGAAGACACTTCATCCCTTGCGTAAAGTAACGATAGCCATTCACGACACAACCCAATTTCAATCAGCGCGCTTGAGGCAGCTGTCCATCAAGTAGAAGGTATATGGTCCTAAGTACTGCACTGACCCTTCAGTTTCGTTGGGATTTGTACATGTGATGTGATACCTGTGGTAGGATTGGACATTGGAGCTTACTGTCTGAAGGTGGGGGGCATCCGGTAGGGAAGTTTTAAATTTAGGGACTATATGCTGTTCATTGGTTGTGTCTCGCCTATTTGTGGTATGTATGTCTGTCGTCATACTGGTTTGGTATTTTTTTGTTGCTGCAGATACTTGCTATTATGTGCTCGAAAAAGTTGTACAATTTTTTTGTTGAATCAAGAAAAAGACTACATCATTTTCCAAACAAAAATTTATGCTCTATTTAATTATGTAAGTTGTTTTAGCGGAATTGAATAGTGATATTGTAAGACCAAAGGGATACACATAACATAAGGACACAACATATGCATTTTTTTGCACAATTCAAGAAAGAGATGAAAGTTAGGAGTAGAGGTGGGAGGAAAAACGAGATGAGGAAAATGTTCTTAGTTGTGAGCATCAATTTTGAATCATTATCATTCTCGTATCGGGTAGAGTATACAGGGAGAGGACAATGGTCAAGCTGGTAATTAGTTGTGGATGATAGATCCATGTGCGAGGGAGGAGTCGAGAGATATGAGAGCAAATTGTTTTCTGATAATAGATATGTGAACCATTAAAGTTACGTTTATGGTAATCTTATCCACAACACTTAGCATTTGTAGGCCACTAACAAGTAACATCATCTCATGGATCTCAATGATGCATTGCCTTTTAAAAAATTCCCTTTTCAAGGATGAAATATAAGCATCCAATTAATTTTGCGGATAAGGGTGAACAAGAATATCTGACTCAACAATAGAAAACAAAATACATTATAGGATGGTCTTATTCATACCTATAAGATTATTTGTTTCATCATGCTGAGTAGCATCAATTCAAACTGTTATTCTGAACTTTCGCCCAATTTACTCAGCTTCGATGGCTGGAATTCAACATTCTTCAATTCCTTTTATATTATACAACATAGAAGCTCAACTTATTTTTCATATGCAGCTTTTGTATGAGGTATCCAGGTGCGCAAGCCTGTAAAAAGATAGTAATGATACGTAAAAAGTTGTACTGTAGGAGAAAATCAAGGTTTAGGCATAACATGCTTCAAAATAAAGCTTCACAACCCTGCAAAACCATTCATAAATAATGGTAAAGCATATATAGGGTGTATAGAGAACACTCAACTCATAAGTCTAAACATCTTTCATTTTTCCAAACAAAGCAAGCAGAATCTTCCAAAAAGACACTAATAAGTTCCAAACATTCTGCAAGCTGAAGCACGAACCAACAAGCAGTTCTCTTTATCAATCACATGGTAGTCAAAGGTAATAAAACTTCAAGGATTTTGACAATCCCAAGAGTCTCAAATGCTCAATATAAAGACTCCTATATCTTATTAGGAAAATATTCCATAACATAAGTCATATGCTAACCAGAGCAAACACAAACCTACTTTTCATTGTGCTATGAATCAATGTCTTTTATCTTCAGTCAATAATATTATTCAAAGGAGAAACAATTATGACGTGCACAAGTAGATGCTTAAATCACTGTAACATCTAGCTGCTAAACCAAGTTAGTCACAAATGCAACATCAGTATATTCCTGAGATATATCAGCTTTCGAAAAATTCAATCAATTACAATTTCTCAGTTTAAGCAGAGGAAAAAAAAGCCAAAGGCCATATACCAGACACTACCTGCTTCAATTCAAAATCATGGAATCTTAAACTCAACCTATTTAAATTTACCTGTAGGAGTAGGATCCACCGTTTCCGTAGGAGCTGGAGCTGAAGGTGAACCAAAAACTGCAAAAATTGAAACAAAAAGATATCAATTGGATAAATTATAAATCATCAAAATCTACTGCAATTCATCAGAATTGCTGACACAAAAATAAGTTTTTTTAAATAGAATCAATAGTATTCAATAGAGACAATACTATCTTGTGCTTCAACAAATAAAACATTCGAAAAAGATCAACCTGAAAAAGCACCCAGTTGCCTGCAAGTTCTAAACCCAAACAAGTTTCCTAATTGTTTCCGACTCCACAAGTGACTGACTGACTGCCTCATAACAAAACCAACTAACTAGAGAAAGCTACTATCTATGACTTAACAAGGGGACTAGGGTCTCTCGCCAGTTTATCTATTGAGGACCTCAATCAACACTACTAACAATTGAAAGATGAATCTGATATGAACAACCAACCCTTCTGCGCCTAGCTCCTGAATAAGCTCTATTTTATTTTTGTCAGTTGAACTGGCACAAAATATATAACTCACTGCTTATGTCTTCCCATTCAACCATTGTGCAGAGTATTGAATCTGAAATTGGATTTCAAGAAGAACAGAAACCCTAATTTAGTAAATCTTACCTCAGGTGGCAGAGGAGGGAGCGGGCGATAGCAGAGGTGGGCGGTGGCGACGGGTGAGATACTGTGCGGCGATGGATGAGGGGTCCAGCGTGTAGCGACCGGTGATGGCAGTGGAGGGCGGTGACACGGAGGAGAGACAGGCGGAGCCGTACGAGGGGCCGTAGCTTTCTTCAAGTTCAACTGTGCGCCAATAGAGATAACCTTCAGAAGTTAACAAATATTTTATTTTATTTATTTTCTCTGTATATCTCAAGTTATATACTAGAAAAGTTTTTTTTTGGAATTCAATCAACATGAAAATCTTTTTTTAAATTTGTAATCACTAGTTTTGGTTGCACAAAGTGTTATTCAGTAATAATTAATTTTAATCATCATAATAAATGATAATTAGTCACAACTCTAAATTAGTCGTCACATTTTTAAGTATTACGTGATGACTTTTTAAAGTTATCACCATTTTTTGTCGCAAAATGTGATATTCAGCGATAACTTTTTTTGGTCATCACATTAACTAACAATTAGTAACAACTTCGTATTAGTCATCACATTTGTTAATATTATGTGATGACCTTTTCAAGTCATCACTATTTTTGGTCGCAGATTAACTTTTTTTTTTGTAGTGATTGTTGGTGCCTTATTGTCAGTTTGGTGCCACTGACCTTGTTTTGTGTTCTTTGCCAAATCATTTATGAGGCGCCAGGCTTCAGCCACGGTTAACTTCATGAGTGAACATCCTGCTACATCATTAAGTCTTTTCCGCTCAAGTGGCATCATTCCACCAAGAAACCTTTGGAGAAGAACAGAGTCCGTGAATCCATGGTGCGGGCAGCTCGTTACTTGGGAATCGAAGTACCATACGTACTCGTCCAAAGTTTCGTCCCGGGATTGCTTTAGGTTGATGATCTCTTCGTGGACTAGCGAAAAAAACTCCTCATTGTTCAAAGGCTCGTTTTCGTAGTAGGAAGACATGGCGGATTATGTATAACAGAAAAAAGAACAACTATCCATCTGCTAATTCCCCGGCAACGGCGCCAATTTTTTACGGACGCACAGTCATCGTGTGAAAACGTCAAGAATAAATTTATAAGTCCGCTACTCGCAACTTTACTACTGGGTAGTAAGTGGTAAGTAGGGGTCGAACCCAAGGGAATTAGGGGGATACGTTGTTATTTAAGAGATTTGTACAGCGAGGGAGCGTGTTTTAAGGTTGATTGAGATTTTAGCGGTTATGACTAAGTGACTTTTTTTGGTTGTTTTTGGTTTTGAGTGCGGAAAAGTAAATTACAGAAAATAAATACTGAAAAGTAAAAAGAAAGACTTACAGTGGGTGATGCGTGATTTGCGAGTCCTCCGGAAGGTGAGTGCAGTTGATTAAGGCAGTTATACTAGAAAAGTAAATACAAGGGGGTTTTGTAATTCAAGGGAAGCATTCGTTTTCGGGGGCATTGCATCATAGCCTGTTTTATCATTTTAGTAATCCTTCTAAGTATTCAAACGTGCATCAAGGCCATTTCAAGCGCTCGGTTTGCCACACTGTCTAGTCTTTTGCAAAAGTGTTCGAAAGTGAATCAAGGCCATTTCAAGCACTCGACTTGCAACACTGTCTAATCTTTTGCAAAAAACGTAGAGCCCTTGTTCTACTCATACTAGCACCCCATTTCAAGGTATACTAGCTTATGTGCATCCATTTGGATTGTCTTTTCCGATTTATCCAAATGGTGTTTGAGAGAGATCAAACTCCTCAGATAAGCTTTGCCATTTCAAGCATCCACTTACCCGAGTATGTTCATGAACTTCCACGGAAGAGCTTTGCCATTTCAAGCATCCACTCAACCTTGGAAATTCTGATCTAATATATGGCACATAGAACAAGTTTTGAATACAGAGAAAAAACACTAAAATAGTCTAAAACATTTTATAATACAAGTACGCCCCTTCAACCGAATAAAGAGTTTAGCTACGAATATCCATAGAGGTGGATACCATAGCTAAATACTCGGGGGTTTTTTGAAAACAGTAAGAAAGGAGAGGGGGTGGAATACTCAAGAATCAATAGGAGTATTCCTAATTCCTACTGAATACTCAAGAACCAACAGGAGTATTCTCTACAGTATTACAATACTCAAGAACCAACATGAGTATTATAATTTCAAACCAAACTTACAAAGTAACAAAGTGTAGAGAGAGAAGTGTTTATTGATTTTTGGATTGTGGATGATACAAATGAGAGGAGAAGGCTTCCTTTTATAGCCAAATGAGGATGGAATGGAGGGCAAAGATGAAGCAACATGGAAAGCATCCAATGGAGGAGGAAATGGAGGTCATAGCCGCCGGTTGGAGGTGGGAAGAGGAGGAGGGGAGGTGACTTTGGTCACCTCCTCCAAAAGCCTCCGGTCTTGGTTGGATTAGGATGAAGTTTGTGTGAGTTTTGTGTAGTTTTTACAAAACTATCAGTCCAATTTCGCTCCGGTCTGACTTTGGTTGTTCCTCGGTTGGATTTGAATTGAGTAATTCAATGTCAGGATCTTGAGATTTCTGCATTCGGCGTCTGATCTTGACCTTGGAATGACTCGTAATATCTTTTCAGCGTAAAATCCTCTCCTTAGCCTGTTTTCTCTCTAGAGTCCAAAATACCCTGTAAAAATATATCGGAACTAACAAGCAAAAGTTAAATAGACAAACAGTCTAATTTGGTGGGTTTTACTATGTTTTTGATTCGTATAATTATGGTCCATCAATGACAAATGGGGGGGCAGCTCCCCCTCCCCTCCACCTCACCCGGCGGCTCCTTGCTCCTCCATTCCCCTCATGCCATGTGGTGTCTTCTCATTCCTCCCCTTAGCCTATAAATACCCATGCCCTCTTCACTTGTAAATCATCCTCAAATCCACAATCACTTATCTCTCTAGATTGAGAGCACAATCCATGTAAACACTTCTCTTTGATATCAAAAGCTTTACACTTGTTCTTGAGTACTCTTGTCGGTTCTTGAAGTACTCAAGCCTGTCTTTACTTTTTCCTGAGTTTACTCCTGTCGGTTCTCGAGTATTCTCCTTTTACTTTCTTGTCTTTACTTTCAAAAAACTTTACTTTCCTGTCTTTTGAAAACCTTTACTTTCAAGCACTTAGCTATGATGTCCTCTTCCATGGATATTCATAGCTAAACTCTTCAGTCGGTTGAAGGGGAGTGCTTGTATCATACAATGTTTTAGACCCTTCTCTTAAATGCCTCTGTGTTCAAAACTTGTTCTATGTGCCACATATTAGGTTAGAACTTCCAAGGTTGAGTGGATGCTTTAACGGGCAAAGCTCTTTCGTGGGTTCATGAACATACTCGCGTAAGTGGAGGCTTTAACGAGCAAAGCTTATCTGAGGAGTTCAACCTCTTTTAAAAAACCATTTGGTTGATCGTAACTGAAGATCAAATGGATGCACATAAGGCTAAGATACTTCGAAAGGAGGAATTAGTCTAAATAGAACAAGTGTTCTAAATGATGTGGCAAGTCATGTGCTAGAAATAGCCGTGATACATCTTTGAACACTTAGTATGATCATTCAAGGTCAATGATAAACAGACTATGATACAAGGCCCCTAAAACCGAATACTTTCCTTTAATTGTAATATCACCTACTACTTTACTTTCAGTACCATTATCAATTGCTTACTTTCAGCACTTTAATTTCCGCAAGTCTTGTCCATCAAGCACTTTACTTTATGCAAAAGTCTTGTCCTTCAAGCAATTACTTTCTGCACTTTACTTTTACTACAGACTTTATCAACATCAGCCCGGCATAACCTTTGGTACGCAACACGCTTGAAACACAGCGTGCGGCCAGTATCAAACGTGTGTCTGCGGTTGATCTTGAAATCGACTGTTCCAGCACTTTACTTTTCAGTACTAAAACCAAAACCAACCCCCCAACTGTTTTATTTACTTTTCCTTTTCGAAAGAACAACTATCCACTAATTCCCTTGGGTTCGACCCGTACTTACAACTTACTACCCAAAATAGTAAAGTCGCGAGTATCGGAGATATAAATTTATTTTTGCACAGAGAACATCACACCTTAACGACAGTGCGGTGGGCTCCGTCAGTTTCCAAGTCTGATTTTTGGGCTGGACATTCAAATCTCGGTTTTGCTGACAGTGGCCACGGACCATGTACATTTTAGCATCCGCAGACACTATTCATAAAATGGCATGCGTCTCGGAGTTTGCCTTCCCTTTCCTTTCTGAGTTTGCCTTCCCTTTCTGTGCGCCAGTTTTGACTTCGGCTCTCATTTAGACCCTCCAAATGACCTCGGATGCTCTTTGTGTGAACTAGAGAGTTATAGGGAATTGAGTCAGCTACGCAACGACATGTAACTCGTATTTTTCTGATCAATGGTCAATTCCCAACACTCCGTCGAACGTCCAAATGTCTGATCTGCCATTGTGATGTTTTTGGCATGAAATGCCATCTTTTATGCGCGTTTCTTCCTAGATCTTCCGAAACCCCTGAAATAAAAAACCATACTAAAAAGTAAATCTTTGCATATAAAAGTGTTGAAATAAATGGGATTAGTTGATTCGACGAATCGTATAAATACGACTCATCAAACCACCCCACACTTAAACTTGTTCGTCCCGAACAAGAACTAAGTCATAGAAGGAAAACAAATATGACACCACAACTTCTTTGTCGTCCTAATTAGATGCACATGAATATGAGTCGCTAGTCTTGACTTGCTTTTCTACGCATAACTCAATCATTACTCAAATCATCACGCTTCACATGGAAATAACTTGATCTGTATTACCTTTGAGATGAAATCCAAACCAATTCGGATGAATGGGAGATATTCCTTTTTAGACCCATGCTCTGCATTCGCTGTTCCGAACTCTAGCTATATGGTTATACTTCATTGCTTTTTCTGGCACATGATTCATTCAAGCTTCAAGGTTTTTGAGTTCTTCTTTCTTTGTTGGATAGTGATGAGTCGTATTTATACGACTCGTCGAATCAATTAATCCCATGTATTTCGACACTTTATAATGCGAACATTTACTTTTTAGTATGGTTTTACATTTCAGGTGTTTTGGAAGTTTTTGGAGGAAACACGCATAAAAGATGGCATATCATGCCAAAAACATCAAAATGGCGATCAGAACTTTGAACCTTCAATGGAGTAATGGGAATGGACCTGATCAAAAAAATACGAGACACATGCCGTTGCGTAGCTGACTCAATTTCCTACAACTCTCTAGTTCACACCAAGAGCATCTGATGTCATTTGGATGGTCTAATCAATAACCGAAGTCGAGACACAGTAGGCACCGCGCCCACAGTAGACATTAGCGTAGTGCTAACGTTAAGGCTAGGCACGGCCAGTACCGACAACGTCAAGGCTGGGAGCGGCCGTAATGTCTACACAGGGCGCGACAATGACGTCAGCAACGCGTTTTGATGACGTCAGCAGGCCGAAACTAGGAAATCAAGCCCAAAAATTAGACTTGGAAACCTTGTTTTTTGCTATAAATAAGATGTTTGGGTTAGGGTTTACATCATCTCATAATCTGATGTTTCCTTGAAGTGGCATGTATTTGGCAAAACGTAGTTAGACAGTTCGAGCAGGTGTTCAGGGGGAGTTAGAACAATATCCTGGTACTCCTGTACAGCGTGATCAAGATGTGAGGATATTTCCCGGAAGATATTGGACCACGAAGATCTCGTCAAGTTGAAGACGGCTAGCGACTTATTCGAGCAATAGATATTCGAATGAATATTTACATTAAGGCGGCAAAGCTTAGTTGGGCAAGAAGACTTTGGATTCTCTTCCAACCGATTCAAAAGATATTCATCAAATATCTAGGAATATTTTCTAAATATTTGATGGGATTATCTTGTGCGAATTAGGGTTTCGCTCGAGCATATAAATACAATGCAAGATCAACCCTAATTCTCATCGCTTTCGAAGATCAAATACACACGAACATATCCTACTGATTGACGAAGAAGAAAGCGATGACCGGTTGTGTTTTCTCATTAGAAACACATCGGTGCAAGTACAGTCTGTTCAAGTGCAACACAGACTGTCTGAAGCGTATCAACTGCCGCACACAACAAAGGTGAACAAGCTTTCGAGAGAAAGCATCCGAGCTTCTGGAGAAGGTCGAGAACGTTCGGACTGCAGGTTCTAAACGAAGGGGATTGAGGGGAATTGCGGTGAACCTCGATTGCAAATCTGAGAGACGGAGTATTGAAGTTAGGCTATTACAAGGTGTAAGTGTACGTCCCTGTGGAATCCCTATACTCGTAATAAAGATTTGCTGTCCCTTTTTCGGGTGTGGGAAACCCCCCAGAGTAGGTGGAGCCGAACTGAGTTATCAGTCTGTGAGTTCTACTGCTTTAGTTTATTTGCTGAACTGTTGTGATATGAGTTCAACCTCTTTCAGTTGAACTGTTGTGCAAAGAGTCCCAGGTCCGTCTCAACAGTGCCCTGGACACAAGCTTGAACAAGGGACATAATTTCAATTGGTATCAGAGCAAACATTCGACACACTGAGTGGGATCCTGAACTGTTCAATATGACTCTGAAGGAAGGACAAAGCATAACCAGACCCCCGCTACTCGAAGGATCGAACTATGCCACATGGAAGCCCGTGATGAGATCCTTTCTGAAATCTCTAGACGAAAAGGCATGGAAGGCTGTTCTGAAAGGGTGGACGGAACCCATGATGAACAATCTCACTGGAGAACCGATCGCCAAACCAGAAGCTTTGTGGACAGAAGAGGAGGACAAAGCTTCCATGGGAAACTCAAATGCTATGAACGCAATTTTCTCGGCCGTAGATGAAAACGTCATGAAGCTAATCATCAACTGTGAAGTGGCCAAGGAAGCATGGGATATCCTCCAAACATCCTTTGAAGGAACGGACAAAGTTCGCAACTCTCGCATGCAAGCTGTCACAACCAGGTTCGAAGAGATGAAGATGAAGGAGAGTGAAACCATCACTGAGTACAACACCAGAGTTCTGGAACTGTCCAACGGGGCGTCTGCACTAGGGAAACCCATCAATGAAGAAAGATTGGCCAGTAAGGTCCTGAGGTCTCTTCCTCCGAGATTTGCCATGAAAGTCACGGTCATTGAGGAAATGCATGATATCACCACACTGAAGCTGGACGAGCTAATGGGTTCTCTCAGAACTTACGAGATCAATCATGACTTCCAAACCGGAGAAGAGAAGGGAATCGCTCTCAAAGCAGATATGACGGAAGACAAAATGGATTCTGGCTGCACCACTGAGCAACTGGCCATGATGGCACAGAACTTTGGAAGAATGGTGCGGAAAATCAACAGACGTGGTCCAGAACAAGGTCAGTCTTCATCAACTGGTTACCGAAACTGGAAATCCGGCAGGGCAAGGTCTACTGATTCAGTGTCATGAATGCAAGGGTTTTGGCCACATTGCTTCACAGTGTGCAAACACTCTCATGAAGAAAAAGGCGATGGTGGCGAGCTTCAGCGACAGTGAGTCAGATGAAGAAAAAAAAGGTGAAACCACCAACTTTGTGGCCTTCGTCACAACTCTGGATGAATGCATCAGCACCAGTGAAACTGTTCCATCTCAGTTGGAACTCCCAGGTGAAGACCCCTCAGACAGTGACAATGAAGAACTCACGCAGGATTCTCTGGCTCAGACATATAAAGATCTATATGAGAAGTGGCTACTTCTGATCAAGATCAACAAGAAGCTAAATGACACAGTGGCAAGCGTCACTATGGAAAAGGACAAGGTATGGCAGGAGGTCGAGATACTGCTGACACTAAAGGTGGAACTGGAAGGTACAATTGACTCACTGAATTCTCAACTGGCTGAAATAAAGCAGGAAAGGCTGGATCTTCATGCTCAGAAAACAGAACTCCTTGGTACTGTATCCTCACTGAAAGTCAAAATGGAGAAGGATCGGGGAGAGTGGCCGAGTGGTCAAAAGCGACAGACTGTAGGCATGGCGGGTCTGAGAAAAACCATCATAGACCTGCAGCGCAAAGAAATGTTCCAACTAAGGAGGGTACAACAGCTGGAACTTCAGCTAGAATCTGAGAAGATGGAACACTCTGAAACTAAGGAGGAACACAATCACCTCAAACAGTCGGTAAAAATGCTTAACTCTGGCACTAAAAACTTAAATGATATTCTCAGACCTCAGAGAATGGAGTCCGGACATAGAGGATTAGGGTTCACAGGAGAAGGCAGCTCAAAAGGTACAATGTTTGTTAAAACAAGACCGGTGTCGGAACAGAAGTCAGAACAGAAGGTGAGACAGCACCCCAGACGGAAAATAGACTTGCACCAAGAACAACCCAATCAAAGAAGGGCCGGTACGGTGCACTTCGGCTCTCACTCAGCGCAAAAAAAAGAATGGCGCACTTGCTGGTATTGCAATCAGATGGGACACATCAAACTGAAGTGTCGCCTGTTTCAGGCCGAACGACGTGCTTTCCATCTACGAACCATACCGCAACAGAAACAAGTCTGGGTTCAAAAGGAAGACCAAACCGTTTGCATGGTGGCCTGTTACACCTCAAGCTACACATCGCATGATAGTTGGCACTTCGACAGTGGATTCTCCGCTCACATGACAGGTAACTCTCAATATCTTACCCATATTAGACCTGTTGAGCAGATGTGGTTTGTCACCTTCGGGGATGGTGAAAAGGGTCAGGTGATCGGCTGTGGGACAATGATGGTTCCGGATCTCCCTGCACTCAAGAACACCCTTCTTGTCAAAGGACTGACCAGGAATCTTATCAGCATTAGTCAACTGTGCGACGATGGACACTATGTGTCATTTTCAAGCTACACATGTCTTGTACTAGACCAGAATGGTGATACACTGATGAAAGGAAAAAGGGATGCCAACAACTGCTATACTATTAGGATGGGTCTGACGGATTCAATGAACAACGAGAACCATGGCCAGCAACCGGTTGCTCTTACATGTGCAAACACCCAACATAGTTTTCTGCGAGGGGGAGTGGATAAGACCTTGCACACAAGATCTGATTGGAGATGCGCACAAATCAATGTTGCTGGGTGTCCCGGGAAGCTGTTGAATCAGAAGGTGGCACAGTTACGGAAGGAGTTCGTACACTGCCCACAGAAATGTGCCTGGAGCCGTACAAGAAAATATGAATGCTCACGGAAGATGGTAACTCTGAGGCAGCATACCTTTGTCAACCCCTATGGCAGGTCACGGAGTGGAACACCCAGATCCCCCGGGGGTCTATGTGGTGTCAACCACTGAAAGCATCCAACGGTGGTCAGTCATAGTCGAATCTCCAGCTGAACAGTTGGACTGACCACCCAATAAAGAGAGCTAGAACAGAAGTCTCGACAGCTGATAAGTCGTAATTGTACGACTATTTTATATGTTAAAACCCCGCCTCTTAAGTGTTATCTGTATATTATTTCACTACCGTTGTGTAGTTTTCATTCTCAGGTACACTCGGAGACCATAGAAGGAATACTGGCTAAGGAGAGCTTTTTAGAAGATGTTTTGCGCGCGAAGAAATGAAGACTGAAGATTAGTAGTCTGAGCAGAGGAATTACGCGGACGCCTTGAGAGATTAAGAGGGCGCGGACGTCTCATAAATTTCATAATTCACAAGACGTCCGCGGGTCACAAAAAGCAAGAGGGGTCCGTGCGCAATTTCCAGCTGGAATTTCCTGAAATTGAATTGGGTTTTTCTCAAAAGAAATACAGGATGAAACCGAACAACCAATCTGAAATCGATGAGCCAATTTGGGGAGACAAGAAGACACACGTCAATTGAGGATTTTTTGTGGGTTTTAAAAACACACGTGGAGAAGGAAGATGAGAATTTGAAGAGCCATTGGAGAAGTGAACAATCAGAATATGAGGGGACAAATAGAGAAGATAAAAAAAAGAAAATGTAAAAATGAATCTGTCTTCTCTTTGACCAAAAAGTTTGGTCCGTGAAAAACAACAACATATTCTGTCCTTTGTTCACCAAAGCTTTGGTCTCCTGCCGTGTAGTTTTGGATCTTTGTTTGAAAAGTCTTTTTTTTGGTTAAGTGAAATTGAGAGCTTAGGCCGTGTGATTGGGAAGGATATTTGGTGAGAATTTGACACACATGTGAAGGAGGTTCTTTGCTTTCAGCCGTGTGTGTTTTGTGAAGAGAAGGTTTGAGAAGACATAGGATTGAAGAAGACAGTGGCTGTGAAGAGAATTGAAGTTTGGAGCAGAATCATCAAAAAGCTTGGTGAAGAGTTCACTATCAGTAACATCATCTCAACTCAATTACTTGATTATGTATTGCATTATCATGTGTAGCTTGCACTTGTTCCTTAATATTGATACTTTATTTCGTGTGACGATTGATCTCCTGACAACGGATCATTGTTGCACGCTGCGTTTTATTTACTTGGCTGAATTACAAAATCCCCCCGTTACTCTTATACTTAGTGATACAGATTCTCAAACCGATCTCTGTGGATTCGACCCGACTTGCCACTAGCTAGTTGGAAAAATATAAATGTTTTTGCACAGGCCAAACGACACCTGTCAAAATGGCGCCGTTGCCGGGGATTGGTAACGGAGAACTTTACTAAGTATTTTACTTCTTTTAAATTTTATTTTATTTTGTCACTTGATCGCTTTCTGTTTAAGTAACGATGTCGCAGAGAAGCGTTGATGGTGATGATGGAGAGCGAAGTAGTGTACAAGGGGATAACATTCGAAGACCCAGAGATCGTGCAGCTAGACACGATAATTTCGAGGAAGAACTGCTGATGGACCACAATTGTATGAATCATAAACACAGTTAAACCCACCAAATTAGACTGTTTGTCTATCTAACTTCGATGTTATAGTCCCGATACATTTCTACAGGGTATTTCAGAGCTTAGAGAGAATACACGCTAAGGAAGAGCTTTTAGCACAGAAAAGATATCAGGAGACAATCCAAGGTCAAGATCAGACGCTGAATGAAGAAATCTAAAGATCCTGACTTGGAATCATTCAAAACAAATCAAACCAAAGAGAAACCGAAGACAATCCGGAGCTGAAATACACTGATAGTTTTGTGCAAACTGCACAAAACTCACAAACCACTCTCCTCATGCCACATGGACCGGAGGCTTTGTCCTCACATCCATCCCTCCTCCTCTCCCACACCACCACATGTCACATCCTCCTCCATCCACACCAAAAGCCGCCGGCGGCTTTGCCCTCTCCCTCTCCCCTTGTGACACTTGTCTTCCTCTCCTTCTTCCCCCATCTCCACCCTTGGATGCCAAACCACATGCCCTCATCTTGGCCCTCCATTCCCCTCCCCTTAGCCTATAAATACCAAGCTCTCCTCCTCATTTCAAACATCCCAAAATTGTGTAAAACACTTCTCTCTCTAAGTTTGTTACTTTGTAAAGTTTGGTTTGATATCAATAAAAGTTCAGTTTGTTCTCAAATACTTTAGTTCGATCTTGAGTACTCCTGTTGGTTCTTGAGTACTCAAGTTTTCAGTTACAGTTCAAGAGTTACTCCTGTTTGTTCTTGAGTAATCTCTTTCTCTTCTCTCTTTACTCCTGTTTGTTCTTGAGTATTCTTTTCCAAATCCCCAAGTATCCTAGTTATGATGTCCAACTCCATGGATATTCGTAACTAAACCCTTCATTCGGTTGAAGGGGAGTTCTTGTTTTATAAAATGTTTTACTTCGTTTAGTTTCTTTTCTCTGTATTCAAAACTTGTTCTATGTGCCATTTATAAGGTCAGACTTTCCAAGGTTGAGTGGAAGCTACGAAAGGGCAAAACTCTTCTGTGGGAAGTCGTGAACATACTCGGGTAAGTGGATGCTACGAAAGGGCAAAGCTTATCTGAGGAGTTCGATCTATCTTTAAAACCATTTGGAAACTGGACCAAAGGGACCAAATGGGTGCACAAAAGGCTAAGATACTTCGAAAGGAGGAATTAGTCTGAAGTAGAACAAGGGTTTACAAACAGTGTGGCAAATTGAGCGCTACGAAAGGGCCTCAATACACGTTTGAATACTTAGAAGGGTTACTAAAAGAATGAACAGGATATAATACAAGGCCCCCAAGACCGAATACTTCTCTCGCAATTACAAAACCCTCCTGTCTTTACTTTTATTGTTCAATCAACTGCAACCATCAACCGCTCACAATCCGGAGGACTTGCAATTCACGCATCACCCACTGTAAGTCTCCTTTGTATTTTCAGTATTTACTTTTCTGTAATTTACGTTTCAGCAATCAAATCCGCAACCAATCAAAAAGTCACGTAGTTGTTAGCACTAAAACCTCAACCAACTTAAAACACGCTCCCTCGCTAGACAAATCCCTTAAAAGAATAACCTATTCCCCTAATTCCCTTGGGTTCGACCCCTACTTACCAAGTACTACCCAGTAGTATAGTTGCGAGTAGCGGACTATTATAAATTTATTTGCACAAATCGCTCTGACGACAAGCGGTTCTGTCAAATTGGCGCCGTTGCCGGGGAATTAGCAAATGGATAGTTGTTCTTTTTTCTGTTGTACATAATTCACCATGTCATCTTACTACGGCAAAAAGCCTTGGTACGATGAGAAATGTTCCCCACCATCCTTCCAACATGAAATCCGCGAAAAGATCAACTACATTGAGCAATCCCAGGATGAAACATTGGATGAGTACTTACGGTACTTTGATTCCCTTGTGACAAGCTGCCCGCACCATGGATTCACTAACTATGATCTTATTCAAAGATTTCTCGGTGGAATGATACCACACGAGTGGGATAGGCTCTTTGGGGCTTGATATATGATTTGGCCGAGGACTCAAGGCTCAGGCAAGAACAACACAATGCGCTTGAGGACATAATAAAAGAGTTGGCAGCTAGCAACCAACGGATGGACGAAAACCAAAGCCGGTCCTTGGAGGACGTAATGGAAGATTTGGCCGCGAGTTATGCGCAAATAGATGCAAGAATTCTGCAGAATCAAGCCGAGATGGCAAGGGCAGTAATGGATGTAGAGGCGGCTCTAAAGGAACCAACATTGGAGCCCACAAAGCTGACAGAGGATGAGGACGCATGGATAACTGAGGAAGAGCCTACATGGGATATCACTCCCGAGCCATCAGAAGACTTAGAGCCAGAAATCGATACAGTGTGGGACAAAGAAGAGCCTACATGGGATCTCACTCCCGAGCCATCCGAAGTGATGGACGAATCAGATACAGAAAGCATCGAGGAGGAATCTTCATGGGAACTCACTACCGAAGCGGACGAGGAAATCAAGCCCGGCCCGTTCCTCACTATCAAAGCACCCGAGGCAGACCCGGTCCTCATTATCAATCTGTCCGAGAAAAACCTGGCCCTTGGGGTGAAGTCCCCCAACTTGTCCCCTCGGGTTGTATAAGGATCACAACCCTTGAAGATGAAGTGATCATTGAAGAGGTGCAAGGCGAGTTGGAGGCAAGGCATGAGCCAAGAAACCAAACAATGAAGCACTCCCTCGCCACAAGCCAACCAAGCAGCCCTGAAAACTCACTCGTATTGAAACGACCATTCACCTCTGCCGCAAAGAAGAAGGCTTGCAAGGAGCATAACCCAGATGCCAACAGTTCATATACAAAGAAGTGACCAAGATATGGGCCAAAGGAATGGAAGCCCGGATGGAAAAACAAGAAAGCTCGGCTCAAGAAACCTGCGACTATGGTAAAAGGACCCTCGCCTTCTCAGAGACAATGGAAAGAGAAACCACCAGATCAATGGGAACAGATCCGGCAAGAGGTCAGGAAGAAGCAACACAGGAACGGTGGCAAAGTTTGACCTGAGCCACCCATGGGACCCAAACCAATGAACCACAAACGAGGTATCGTCGAGCCAACGACGTTAAACAAGTGCACTGGTCGGGAGGTAACCCGACACTATCTTACTTTTCTGCACTTTTAATTTCTGTCATTTAAATTTCCAATAAGCGCTCTCACCCACTTTTTGTATAGAAGGAATATCTTTCATGTAGGAATTAAGTTTGGAGCAAGACTGGATCAGCCAGGCAGCTTCCGTGAATTTACCGGGCCTGCGCTGAGAGTTCGAGGCCCCAGCCAGACTCTCTCGATTATCCAGCCTCATGCCATGTCATTTCCACGACACAGTAAAAGGGAGTTCTGTTCTTCTTTTTCCTTAATGTCATTTCCTTCTTTTGTATATATTTGCATGACTTTTGAACTAAGGCACACCTTCGTTCAAAAGTGTGGGGTGAGAACCATCTGCATGTTTTTCTTTTCTTTTTAAATAGTATCTTTTTGAAAATATGAACTTAAGAATGTGAAAAAGATAGATCATAATTCATGCATCAACCTTGTGAAAATGCAAACTGTTTAAAAACTTAGAATGTAACTTCTCATTTGTCTTTTGTGCCGAGATAAACTAGGGATGTGGAGTTGATAGAAATTGCCCTAGAGGTGCTTGGCAAGCACTTGAAGGATCAGATCAAACTATATGGTTTTCGAAGTCAGTGGAGGCTGCACTTCAGGTTTCGGTGAATAATTGAAGTCAACTCTGCCTTGAAGCATCTATGTAAAAGGCAAGGACGGGAATCAAACCATCCTCTCTCTAGTCAAAATAGCCGAGAAAATAGATGAGCGACCCTCATCTTGACCCGCGCAAAACGACGAAGACGAGAGGAGCGGGGAGGTATTTCCATATGCTCGCGGGCGATGATTGGACCTCCCAAGAAGGCTTGAGAAAATGGACTAGCAAGTCACAAAGACGCAAAAAGCTCGAAGAAGCAAATCAAGAGGCCTCAGGCCCAAAATTGTGAAGGTTTTAACCGAACAAAAGTGAAGAATTCAAAGCGTCAAATCAAAGGCCAAAGGCCAATTCACTACAAAAAGCAGTCCCTCGCCAAAAGTAATCAAAGTACTCAACTCACTGAAACCTGAATCGAATCACGTGCTAGAGAAAGCTACAAGAAAACCATATAGTGCGAGACGATCCCGAAGGTGTAGTCCAGGAGCCTGAAAAGGGCTATCTCCCGAAACATCCGAAATAATTTGCATCTCAGCACGAAGGTACAAGTATCAAGTTTCTTCTACTTATTTACGCAGTTTAATTTAGTAACAAGTAGTAATGCATGAATTAGGAAAAATCGAGTACCACAATCTTATTTTTATATTTTAACCAACTTACTTAGTAACGCCCTTATAAAGCATTGTTCGGGATGAACAACTAAAAGTGTGGGGTTATCTGATGGACAACAATTGTATGAATCATAAACACAGTTAAACCCACCAAATTAGACTGTTTTTCTATCTAACTTCGATGTTTTAGTCCCGATACATTTCTACAGGGTATTTCAGAGCTTAGAGAGAATACACGCTAAGGAAGAGCTTTTAGCACAGAAAAGATATCAGGAGACAATCCAAGGTCAAGATCAGACGCTGAATGAAGAAATCTAAAGATCCTGACTTGGAATCATTCAAAACAAATCAAACCAAAGAGAAACCGAAGACAATCCGGAGCTGAAATACACTGATAGTTTTGTGCAAACTGCACAAAACTCACAAACCACTCTCCTCATGCCACATGGACCGGCGGCTTTCTCCTCACATCCATCCCTCCTCCTCTCCCACACCACCACATGTCACATCCTCCTCCATCCACACCAAAAGCCGCCGGCGGCTTTGCCCTCTCCCTCTCCCCTTGTGACACTTGTCTTCCTCTCCTTCTTCCCCCATCTCCACCCTTGGATGCCAAACCACATGCCCTCATCTTGGCCCTCCATTCCCCTCCCCTTAGCCTATAAATACCAAGCTCTCCTCCTCATTTCAAACATCCCAAAATTGTGTAAAACACTTCTCTCTCTAAGTTTGTTACTTTGTAAAGTTTGGTTTGATATCAATAAAAGTTCAGTTTGTTCTCAAATACTTTAGTTCGATCTTGAGTACTCCTGTTGGTTCTTGAGTACTCAAGTTTTCAGTTACAGTTCAAGAGTTACTCCTGTTTGTTCTTGAGTAATCTCTTTCTCTTCTCTCTTTACTCCTGTTTGTTCTTGAGTATTCTTTTCCAAATCCCCAAGTATCCTAGTTATGATGTCCAACTCCATGGATATTCGTAACTAAACCCTTCATTCGGTTGAAGGGGAGTTCTTGTTTTATAAAATGTTTTACTTCGTTTAGTTTCTTTTCTCTGTATTCAAAACTTGTTCTATGTGCCATTTATAAGGTCAGACTTTCCAAGGTTGAGTGGAAGCTACGAAAGGGCAAAACTCTTCTGTGGGAAGTCGTGAACATACTCGGGTAAGTGGATGCTATGAAAGGGCAAAGCTTATCTGAGGAGTTCGATCTATCTTTAAAACCATTTGGAAACTGGACCAAAGGGACCAAATGGGTGCACAAAAGGCTAAGATACTTCGAAAGGAGGAATTAGTCTGAAGTAGAACAAGGGTTTACAAACAGTGTGGCAAATTGAGCGCTACGAAAGGGCCTCGATACACGTTTGAATACTTAGAAGGGTTACTAAAAGAATGAACAGGATATAATACAAGGCCCCCCAAGACCGAATACTTCTCTCGCAATTACAAAACCCTCCTGTCTTTACTTTTATTGTTCAATCAACTGCAACCATCAACCGCTCACAATCTGGAGGACTTGCAATTCACGCATCACCCACTGTAAGTCTCCTTTGTATTTTCAGTATTTACTTTTCTGTAATTTACGTTTCAGCAATCAAATCCGCAACCAATCAAAAAGTCACGTAGTTGTTAGCACTAAAACCTCAACCAACTTAAAACACGCTCTCTCGCTAGACAAATCCCTTAAAAGAATAACCTATTCCCCTAATTCCCTTGGGTTCGACCCCTACTTACCAAGTACTACCCAGTAGTATAGTTGCGAGTAGCGGACTATTATAAATTTATTTGCACAAATCGCTCTGACGACAAGCGGTTCTGTCAACTGCTCCAACGATACCTTGGTGAAAGACAGCTAGCTAGGCGTCGGGATCCGGGACGCACCTTGAGAGGAATCTGCGCTCCAATTATTGATGAGCAACCTTGGTGCATCAGACTCGATGAGGACGCAGATGGCATCGAAATAAAGAGTGGGGTGATACATCACTTGCCCAAATTTGGAGGAATGCCCGACGAGAACCCACTAATACACTTGAAGGATTTTTATGGAGTTTTCGCATCCATGAGATCAGCATCGGTTCCGGAAGAGATTTTTAAGTTAAAAACATTTCCTTTTTCTTTAGTAAGTCAAGCTAAATCGTGGTTGATGTCTTTACCTTCAGGTTCAATTACTTCATGGGAACAATTGCAAAGGAAATTCATGGACAAGTACTACTGTCATTCAAAGGCGGCTCAAACAAGAAAGGAGCTCTCGATGATTAAACAAGGGCGTGAGGAAACTTTATTCGACTACTTGGAGAGGTTTAGGAAATTGGAAGAGAACTGTCCGAATCATGGAGTCCCACAAAGGATGCTTATTGAATACTTTATGGAGGGATTGGTTCTAATGGAGAGAAGAATGCTGGATGCCGCCGCTCAAGGATCTATCCTTGACATGTACCTCGATGAAATTAGGCCGTGTGATTGGGAAGGATATTTGGTGAGAATTTGACACACATGTGAAGGAGGTTCTTTGCTTTCAGCCGTGTGTGTTTTGTGAAGAGAAGGTTTGAGAAGACATAGGATTGAAGAAGACAGTGGCTGTGAAGAGAATTGAAGTTTGGAGCAGAATCATCAAAAAGCTTGGTGAAGAGTTCACTATCAGTAACATCATCTCAACTCAATTACTTGATTATGTATTGCATTACCATGTGTAGCTTGCACTTGTTCCTTAATATTGATACTTGATTTCGTGTGACGATTGATCTCCTGACAACGGATCATTGTTGCACGCTGCGTTTTATTTACTTGGCTGAATTACAAAATCCCCCCGTTACTCTTATACTTAGTGATACAGATTCTCAAACCGATCTCTGTGGATTCGACCCGACTTGCCACTAGCTAGTTGGAAAAATATAAATGTTTTTGCACAGGCCAAACGACACCTGTCAACAGCCTAAATTTTTTTTAAATATCCTTGAAGATTTTATTTCGGATTATGCGGGAATAGATAGTTTTGGAAAGCTGAAGAGTCATATAGGAAAATTTGATTTTTGAAAAATCAAATTCATTCCCTGAGTATCATCTTCTCACTCTCGAAAACCCTAGAACGGAACTCTCCCTCTCAACTGCTCCTTCCTCAACCGACAATGGTGAACACCAGGAAGTCAGCAAAATCCCGTGCTAAATCTGCGGAGAAAAGCAAAGAAAGCATGCAGACCTCAAAGGCGTTGGCGGCGAAATCAAAGATTCCGAAATCAAAAGCTGCGAAGATGAAAAAGGCGTCGCCTTTACACTCCGCCACCGAATCTTTGGCCAAAGAAAAGTCTGCTAAAGGAGTTACCGCTGAAATTTCTTAGACGGCCACAGTGGATTCAACTCCACAAGTTCGTCCGCAATCTAAGGTAAATCCCACTATTTCTTCTGATTCTGCGAATACCTTCGTTGTTGAAAAATATGTGTTGAATGAAGAAGTAAGAGTGGAGGTTGAGAAGGGTGTTCAGTCGATTGATGGTGATGAAGCCAGTAGGGCTGTAATTGGCGATAATGGTGGTAAGGATGCTGGTGGTGTTAAAGATGTTGGTGCTGAAACAAGCACGGCGATGCTTGTTGATGAAGATGATAGAAATCTTGAGAGTAGTAGGGCTGTGACGGTTGACAAAGCCGGTAGTGCGGTTATTAAAAAGAATTCTGTCAAGAGTGTGGAAGAGGAGGAACCCAGCAAGGGGGCTGGAGGCTCAGGAACATGGAGAGAAAAGATCTTTGCCACAGGATACATTCCTCCGAAGGCTGGTCGCAGGAAGAAGGTGAAGCGGGCCAGTGACTCTCCCAGAAAATATCTAGCCCAGATCTATGCCACTCGAGGGAGGAAGATTGCAATGTCCGATGAAGAAACAGAGAAGTTTATCAAGTCCTCGGGGAAGAGGAATGTGGTGATTAGTGATGCTGATCCATCTGAGAACCAAGGAGTAATTACTGAAGAAGGTTCCAGTTTGGATGATGAGGCTATGATAGAAGAAATTAATCCATCAGGGAAGACTGATGTGTTGAAAGAATCTGATGCAGAAAAAGCTATAAGTGTTCCACCTATGGAACCAAGTGTTCAGTCTGGTGCTAAGACTGGAAGAGTTGCAGAGAAAGCTGCAAGCGGTTCAACTGTGGAACCCTCTGTTCAGACCAAAGTGCAAACAGCACCAGCTCTAGAGGAAGGTCTGCGTAACCTGGCTGTTGAAGCAGAAGAGTCTGCTACTGAAAAAGTCACAAGTGTTCCAACCGTGAAACAAGGTGTTCAGGCTGAAGTTGAGACTGGAGTAGTTCCAGAGACAGTGATGAGTGAAGAAACAATGACAGTTCAAGATGATCGTCGTAGGGATCAGTTGGAGGAAGATGGTCCATCCATTCGTAAGGATGCCTCTACATCAGCAGCAAAAGGTGTTACCCTTTCAGAAAATGACCAAGACAGTGTTCCCCTTGTCAACCTCAAGAGGACAACAAAGGGGAAGGAAAAGAAAAAGGTAGCCTTTGCTACGTCTACAAAGGAACCAGCTCAGAAGGTTGCTGAAGCAGGCAGTGGTGCAGGGGGAGCTGGCTATTCCAAGAAAAGGAAGCGCGTTGCTGTAGTTCCCATCTCTGAAGATGCTGGGAGATGTGAAGTCCCAGCCCCTGAATCTGAGACTGTCCCAGTCGGTAAGGTCAAGAAAGGAGTGTGGTTCGTGACTAAAGAAGCGGCATTGAAATGGGAATGTGTGCTAAAAAGGAAAATCATACTGGAGAGGCTGCTGGATGCATCCAGTTACAAAGGGAAAGAAGTGATTGAGGTGCTTAAAGAGTCGGATCTGTTCTGGACGTTGGATAGATGCAAGCCGTTCAACGAACAGCTGGTGCGTGAGGCCATGGCAAACTTGCCTCCAAAGTTTGGGGTCATTGGAGAGGCTGAGTACGGGGTCTTCTATGTAAGAGGAAGAAGGATCAAGATTGATCCAGAGCTGATCAATGTATACTTCTCCATGGACGACCCGGCTATTGATGAAGAAGAATCCAGCTTTGAGAAGATAGTGAGCACCATCACTGCAGGCTCTGTTCTGTGGAGGCCTGAGTCAGTTGTGCATACAGCAGATCCGTCTACTTTCTATTCAATGCTGTTTTTCATAGCGGTGTTCAACTGGAGGCCATCTACTCATCGCTCTACTGTCAACAAGGACATGGCCCAACTAATTTATCAGATTGGGAACAAGCGGAAGTTCAACCTGGGCAGAATAATGTTCAAACAGATTGCTGAACATGCCACATCGATGAGAACTCTGCACCAGATCTGCTTTCCATCCCTGATTTATGAGCTGATTATTCATCAAGCCCCTGATTTGAAAGCCTCGTCTGATCTCCTTACTAACGCTCCCAGCAAATTCACAGTGGACCACAAGTTATACAAAGGGCGGCATGTGAATGAGCTGAAAGGAGGGAGCAAGCCAGTTAAAGAAATTGGGGAATCCAGTCGAGGGGGAGCTAGAATGGGCATGGATGAGAGGAGCAAACTACTGAAGGAACTCCAGGCTATCATTGTTGCGGACAAGGAACAGCGCCGCCGGATTAACAGGCTTGCTCGAGCACTCAGCTACCCCAGTGATGATGAATCAGAAGCTACTGCCTCTGAAGAAGACTCCATTGAAGAAGCTTCCGATTAAAGGTCTATTGAAAAACTAAACCCTCTGAACTTTTTCAAACATTCTGCTCATATGTGCTTGTTCTGGCACAATTTATTTTGCTTGACTGTTCGAACTTGGTTGACCCCTTGCCAGTTTATGGCAAAAAGGGGGAGTAATTTTGAGAGGACAAATTTTGTGTTCCCTCAAGATGTCTAAATCTAGATAGTTAGCTAGTTTTAGTTATCTAGATGATTTGGTTTTGCCAAAATGCCAAGGGGGAGATTGATGTTCCCTTGAAGTGGCATGTATTTGGCAAAACGTAGTTAGACAGTTCGAGCAGGTGTTCAGGGGGAGTTCGAACAATATTCTGGTACTCCTGTACAGCGTGTTCAAGACGCGAGGATATTTCCCGGAAGATATTGGACCATGAAGATCTCGTCAAGTTGAAGACGGCCAGCGACTTATTCGAGCAATAGATATTCGAATGAATATTTACATTAAGGCGGCAAAGCTTACTTGGGCAAGAAGACTTCGGATTCTCTTCCAACCGATTCAAAACATATTCATCAAATATCTAGGAATATTTCCTAAATATTTGATGGGATTATCTTGTGCGAATTAGGGTTTCGCTCGAGCATATAAATACAATGCAAGAGCAACCCTAATTCTCATCGCTTTTGAAGATCAAATACACACGAACATATCCTACTGATTGACGAAGAAGAAAGCGACGACCGGTTGTGTTTTCTCATTGGAAACACATCGGTGCAAGTACAGTCTGTTCAAGTGCAACACAGACTGTCTGAAGCGTATCAACTGCAGCACACAACAAAGGTGAACAAGCTTTCGAGAGAAAGCATCCGAGCTTCTGGAGAAGGTCGAGAACGTTCGGACTGCAGGTTCTGAACGAAGGGGATCGAGGGGAATTGCGGAGAACCTCGGTTGCAAATCTGAGAGACGGAGTATTGAGGTTAGGCTATTACAAGGTGTAAGTGTAAGTCCCTGTGGAATCCCTATACTCGTAATAAAGATTTGCTGTCCCTTTTTCGGGTGTGGGAAACCCCCCAGAGTAGGCGGAGCCGAACTGGGTTATCAGTCTGTGAGTTCTACTGCTTTAGTTTATTTGCTGAACTGTTGTGATACGAGTTCAACCTCTGTCAGTTGAACTATTGTGCAAAGAGTCCCAGGTCTGTCTCAACAGTACCCTGGACACAAGCTTGAACAGGGGACATAATTTCATAATCCATCATTCAGAAGATGGCTCTGGAGGAGAAGGCGAAGCTTTCGACGAGAGAAGAGATTTTTCTACCATTCATTATGTGTTTTAATTCCATCATGTGTAGCTAAACTCTTTATTCAGTTTAGGGTTTCGTTCATTGTGACCCATGTTTTGAGACTTCGTTCTTAATGCTATTTTATGTTTTACTAGTTCTTGCTT
This sequence comes from Rhodiola kirilowii, assembly GCA_033675215.1. Classification (NCBI taxonomy): domain Eukaryota; kingdom Viridiplantae; phylum Streptophyta; class Magnoliopsida; order Saxifragales; family Crassulaceae; genus Rhodiola; species Rhodiola kirilowii. Next base: position 28,624,495 of record CM066194.1, on the reverse strand, counting down.
CATCACATGAATTAACTTGTTAGATTAAGTAGAAGCTTTATCGCAAAGATTAATTGAGCAATTAATTCTTACCGTTAATATCTACTGGAAACTTTGTCGTAAAGGTAGATTGTAATACCTAGGCTAAATAATACCTTTGTCGAATTATTAAGTCTAGGAAAGAACTAGAAGTCTAACACCTTTGTCGGGTTAGATTGTGGTGCATCACCTTTGTCGGGATACTTAGGGTTGTTACCTTTGTCGGAATGACCACACTTAGAAACATGAAATTAGATATTTAGCAGTCGATGATAAACATGTCACAATAGAAACCCTAAGCTGAATGCTCTCTCTGATTGGAAGTCTTTTGTTATATTTCTCTTTTGCACTCTTTACTTCTAACCCCCCCTTTCTTAATTGCTTATAGGAACAGCTTCAACAACACTAGCTCCCTTGGGTTTGATCCGGCTTGCTGCTACACTAGCTTTTAGCAGGAGATTATAAATTTAAGTTATACGCATCAGACGACGCGCGTCAAATTTTGGCGCCATTGTCGGGGAGCTGCGCTTTGATGAAGTTGTTTCTTTTTTGTTTTTGGTTTTTATTTTTTTTACTTTTGTGTGATTCACTATGTCTTCTTATTATAGTGGAGCATCTTGTGATGACGAAGACGATGAGGAAGATGATGGCAGCGCGGTTAAGTGTTGGATGATTGACCGTCTCCCGAAATTTAGAGGTGTCGTTGGAGAAAACCCTGTAACACATATAAAGAAGTTTCACTACACATGTGGCGCCATGAAGCCCAAAGGAAAATCATTGGCTAGTTTTAAGCTAACGATTTTTTTCTTTTCTTTAACTGACTCCGCTAGATCGGTATTATTCATCATTTGCTGATCGTGTAAGTACTTGGTCAAATCTACGAGCCTGGTTTCTAAAAAAGTTTTCTCTGCCATCCTTTCGATATGAAATCCGCGAGAAACTTTCTACCATTAAGCAATTCCAGGACGAAACATTATATGAATACTATTTGCGCTTCGATGACCTTGAGGGAAGCTGTCCACACCATGGATTAACATATTTATTTCTTCTTGAGATCTTTCTTAATGGGATGATTCCACTAGAGCATTCTATGCTTGATGCAGCAGCAGGAGGTTCAGTAATGAATTTACATATTTATGATATATGGGACCAGATAGATGATATGGCACAGAGATCAAGACGAGGTCAGATGCACAAAACAAATGATAAGTCACAGACAATGGAAGCAGATTCAGTGCAGACCGTGCCCGACATCACATGCAACACCTCCATCACAACCTTACCCGCAACAGAGACTCAAGCTTCATATGAAGAGGATAATTCCACCACTACCAGAGAGTTGCACACGGAGGAAGAAATAATTATGTCTGCGGTAATCTCTGAACCACCTCAAATTATACAATTTGATACACCTCTTCCACTTCTTGTGGAGGATAACATCATCCAAGATGATCATAAAGAACTAGAAGAAGAAGAAGCAGGAGAAGAAGAAAATGAGGATAAATTTAGCCGAATAGTGCCAGCCACATACGAGGAGGAAATATGTTCTAACGAAGAAAACTCCGCTCCTTACCTTTGCACAGACTTGATTACTAAAAAATCTGAGGTAAGCGCTGAATTTAATATGGAATTACATATGATTCATATGCCTCTTGTGTTGTACTTGCAGGATGGTGAACCTAACAAATTGCAAGAAAGGCATTTTGTTCACTTTACAATGTGGCTGCTAGTATCCCATTGTCCAGGACTAGAAACGAGATCACCAACTACAAACTATCATTCAAAAACACATTCATGAGTTGGAAGCATCATAAGGAGAAAAAACAAACTAGGTCTTGCAAGCATGTCTCTACAGAAGTTTCATTCGACATACCAAGACATGACACATGTGAATGGAAACTAGGATGGATAGACATGAGAGCACCACTCGATGAGGGCTATGAGCAGCACAAAGGAGTAGAGAAGTTTGACCTCACACGCCCATGGGATCCTAACTTGTGATTCTAATGAGGTATCGTCGAGCCAACGATGTAAAACAAAAGCGCTCGTAGGGAGGCAGCTGATGAGCCATATTTATACGACTCATCAAGTCAACAAAACCCACCAAATATGACATTTGATCATAAGAACGTTTACTTGTTAATGTCGTTTTGGATTTCAGGTCCTTTTGGAGTCTAAAGAGGAATCAGGCTTAAAAGATGGCATTTCAAGCCAAAAGCACCGCAAGCAATTTGGGGACCGAGAAACTTCAGATGGGTCCAAAGAAATGATCGCCTAGGCCGCACCCAGCGCACCAGCTGAGCTGTCTAGCACTGAATTCAAGTTGCCCGGGTAAACCAGCTGATCTGACAAATCCGACTCGAGCAAGTTGATCTAAATAACAGATAAGTCGGACAATATCACTTAACCAAGGAGAAAACCCGAGCAGATTGACAGTTGGTCCAATTCCAAAGCAAAGGCCCCGTGCGCATAGGCACCGAAACCAAGTCGCTCAACCAGACTGGCGAATCTGGTAAATCTAGCTCGACCAAGTTGTTTGAAATGCCCAATAACTTGCACGATCTATCTTCTCAGACAAAACGCCCTAGTAGTACCAGCCCATGACCGAGAAATGCCCAAGGTCTGGGTCCTATCAGATAAATTCCGGTCAGTCTAGGCCCGGCGAGGCCCCGATGAGTTTCCGGCCAAACGACTTCGACCATTAGGCTTAGAATTGCCTCAGCATTTCAAATCCTCTGTCAAAAAGCCAAAGAGCTCCGACCAAAATTCCAGCCAAGCTCCGACCAAAATTCCGACCAAGCTCCGATCAAGCTCCGATCAAGAACCAACCAAGAACCAAAGTCCCAATATTCTGGTTGGCTTCTACTATTCAAGTCGGTTGGCCTTTGGCTTCAACTAGCCAAGTCGGTTGGCTCTTCACTTTTGCCAAGCCTTATCCAAGTGTCCAAGTGGTTGGCTTTTGGCTCCCACTCCTCCAAGTCGGTTGGCTCTTCAACCTATTGCCAAGGCCAAGTCCATTCCCTATAAATAGAAGGTCATGGCATAGGAAATCTAGCTCTATTCTTGCCAATCTTAGACATAATATTGATCTTGAATCTTCTCTCATCTTCACACTTGAATACAAAACCACTCCTCACATTTGAGACTAGCTCTAAATCCTTTACTTTTCATTGTTCAGTTTCGAAATCCTATACTTTTCATTGTTCTTGCTTCCTTTTTGTAATCTTTTACTTCCCTTGTCATGGCTATTGTATTCCTCTCAATGAATACTAGTAGCTAAAACCTTCATTCGGTTTAAGGGATTCTTATATTATGACAACGTTTTGAGACCCTTTACTCAATGCTATTTTGTGTTTTACTAGTTCTTGTGCGATTATCTCGGATTGAACAACAAAGTTAAGTGGATGCTTGAAATGGCAAAGCTTTTCCGAGTGGTTCAATCTCTCTGTTAGCCCCTTGGTTGATACTGAAACGTGAGATCAAGCGGCTGCACTTTTATGATGATCCGGAACAGCCCGTCCGAGACCGAAACCAAGGGGAGGCTTTCCGGGGGAACCCAAGGCTGCAAAGGGTTCAAGATGCTGTTGGCCCAGGGCAAATACCGAGGCAGCCTCTTCCTCCACGACAATTCCCGAGAAGGCAGCCCGAGCGGGGAGTGCATTATGAGGAGTACTATGAGGATGACATCCTCCACGAACCCACCATGGGAAAACTCTCGGCCCCAAATTTCAGAAATCAGCCTTGGTGCATATACGAGGGCCCGAAACTTGAGAACATAGCCATCAACTCGGCCGTAGTACACAACTTGCCTAAGTTTTCAGGAACTCAAGGGGAATCAGCAACCACTCACCTTCAGCGTTTGCATGGCGTTTGCCAAAATTTAAAACCATATGGAGTAGATGTAGAGGATTTCAATTTGAAGGCCTTCTATTTCTCTCTTATTGATGCGGCTAATGATTGGTTTCTTTGCTAGCCCTCAGGTAGTATCCGCACATGGACCCAAATGCAAAAGAATTTCCTGGACAAACACTATCCCGCGGGTAGGGCGATGCAAGTAAGAAGGCAGCTGCAGGACATAAGACAAGGGCCCAATGAGTCGATAAACGACTACCTGGAAAAGTTCAACCGCTTGGAGTGGAGTTGCTGCACTCTCGGACTGCCCGAGAAGCTCATTATCGAGTACCTGTAATGGAGCCCACCGCACTGTCGTTAAGGTGCGATGTTCTCTGTGCAAAAATAAATTTATATCTCCGATACTCACGACTTAACTATTTTGGGTAGTCAGTGGTAAGTACGGGTCGAACCCAAGGGAGTCAGGTGAATAGTTGTTCTTTCGAAAAGGGGGGATTAAATAAAGCAGTTGGGGGGGTTGTTTTTGGTTTTTAGTACTGAAAGGTAAAGTAACAATTGATATTACAATTAAGGGAAAGATTCGGTTTCAGGGGCCTTGTCTCATATTTTTGTTTATCATTGACCTCTAATGATCATACTAAGTGTTCAAAAGTGAATCAAGGCTATTCCTAGCACATGACTTGCCACACCGTCTAGTCTTTTGCAAGACAAAGAACTCTTGTTCTAGTATGTTGACGGAGGGCCACCGCACTGTCGTTAAGGTGCAGTGTCCTCTGTACAAATAAATTTATAATATCCGCTACTTGTGACTACACTACTGGGTAGTAAGTGGTAAGTAGGGGTCGAACCCAAGGGAATTAGGGGAATAGGCTATTCTTTTAGGGTGATTGAACTGGGGGGAGCGTGTTTTATGGTTGATTGAGATTTTAGCGCTCTAATTAACTACGTGATTTTTTGGGGGTTTTTTGGTTTTGATTGCGGAAAAGTAAATACAGAAATTAAATGCTGTAAATACAAAGAAGACTTACAGTGGGTGATGCGTGATTGTAATTCCTCCGGTAGATCAGCAGTTGGTGATTGCGGTTTAACAGTAAAGAAAAGCATTCGGTTTCAGGTACTCTTGTATTATAACATGTATATAATAGACTGTTAGTAACTTTTCTAAGTATTCAAAAATGAATCGAGGCCCTTTCGTAGCGCAAGACTTGCAACATCGTTTAAAGCAACCCTTGTTCTATTTCAGACTAATTCCTCCTTTCGAAGTATCTTAGCCTTTTGTGCATCCACTTGATCTCACAGTTACGATTGACCAAGTGGTGTTTTAGATGAGTCGAACTTCTCAGATAAGCTTTGCCCTTTCGTAGCATCCACTTACCCGAGTATGTTCACGAATCCCCACGGAAGAGTTTTGCCCTTTCGTAGCATCCACTCAACCTTGGAAATTCTGACTATAAATGGCACATAGAACAAGTTTTGAATACAAAGAAATGAAACTAAAAGATATTACAAAATTATATAATACAAGAAAATACCTTCCACCGAATAAAGAGTTTAGCTACGAATATCCATAGAGATGGATACCATAGCTAAATACTCGGGGGTTTTTGAAAACAGTAAGAGGGAAAGGGGTGGAATACTCAAGAACCAACAGGAGTATTCCTAATTCCTACTGAATACTCAAGAACCAACAGGAGTATTCTCTACAGTATTATAATACTCGAGAACCGACAAGAGTATTATAATTTCCAGTATAATACTCAAGAACAAACAGGAGTATTATTTAAAAACCGAACCAAACTTACAAGTAACAAAATGTAGAGAGAGAAGTGATTTTCAATTTTGGGATGATGAAATGAGGAGGAGGAGGGGTGTATTTATAGCCATGTGGAGGAGAAATGGAGGGCTAAGATGAGGGCACTTGTTGCATGGAGATTGGATGGGCAAATCAAGGGAGGAGGAGCCACCACATGGAGGGGCCAAAAGCCGCCGGTCAAGGAGGAGGAGGGTGGTGGCAGCCGCCGGTTGCCGGTTGCCTTGGGTGGAGGAGCTCCTCCCTTGGCCACCTCTTCATCAAGTCACCAAGTCATCTTGCCATATGTGAGTTTTGTACAGTTTTGTGCAGTCTTTTCACAAAACTGTCAGTGTGTTCCTTCCCCGGACTGTCTTGACTTCACTCATGATTCTTCTGATTAATTTATTCTGGTCAATTCAACGTCAGGATCCTTGATATTTCTTCAGTCGGCATATGATCTTGACCTTGGATTGAGTCTTGTTATCTTTTCAGCATAAAATCCTCTCCTTAGCGTGTTTTCACTTCAGTCTCTAAAATGCCCTGTGGAAATATATCGGGACTAACAGATGGATGTTAGATAGACAAACAGTCTAACTTGGGGGGTTTTACTGTGTTTTTGATTCGTATAATTGTGGTCCATCAGAATACCCCCCACTTTTAGTTGTTCGTCCCGAACAATGCTATTAAAGGGCGTAAGTTCTAGGTTCGGATTTGGCATATGAAAATTAGACTGTGGTACTCCATCTATCCTAATTCATGCATTGCTTACTTATTACCAAATTAAACTGCGTAAATAAATAGAAGAAACTTAATACTTGTACCTCCGTGCTGAGATGCAAATTATATTGGATGTTTCGGGAGATAGCCCTTTTCAGGTTCTTGGGTTGCAGCCTCGGGATCGTTTCGTACTATATGGTCTTCTGGTAGCTTTCTCATGCACGTGATTCGGTTCGGGTTTCAGTGAGTTGAACCTTCTTGATTTTTTCTTTGGCGAGGGACTGCTTTTTTGTTGTAGTGAATCGGCCTTTGGCCTTTGATTTGACTTTGTCGAGTGCTTCACTTTTGCTCGGTTAAAACCTTCACAATTTTGGGCCTTTGGCCTCTTTTGATTTTCTTCTTTGAGTTTTTCGCTTCTTTGTGACTTGCTAGTCCATTTTGTCAGCCTTCTTGGGAGGTCCAATCATCGCCCGCAAGCCTATGGATATACCTCCCCTCTCCTCTCGTCTTCGTCGTTTTGCGCGGGTCATGATGAGGGTCGCTTTTCTATTTTCTCGGCTATTTTGACTAGAGAGAGGACGGTCTGATTCCCGTCCTCGCCTTTGCATAGATGCTTCTTGGCGGAGTTTGACTTAATTATTCACTGAAAACCCGAAGTGCAGCCTCCACTGACTTCGAAAACCATATAGTTTGATCTGATCCTTTGATTGCTTCCCAAGTCCTTCTAGGGCAGTTTATGTCAACTCCACATCCCTAGTTTTCTCAGTACAAAGGACAAATGGAAAGTTACATTCTAAGTTTTTAAACAGTTTGAATTTTCACAAGGTAAATGCATGAATTCTGATTTATCTTTTTCACATTCTTAAGTTCATATGTTCAAAAAGATACTATTACTAAAAAAAGAAAAACAGCAAGCATGTTATTTATGTACACAGGCGGTTTTCACCCCCCACTTTTGAACGAAGGCGTGCCTTAGTTCAAAAGTCATGCAAGCTTAAAACTAAGTACTGAAAGTAAGTGCGGAAAGTAAGATAGTGTCGGGTTACCTCCCGACCAGTGCACTTGTTTTACGTCGTTGGCTCGCGATACCTCGTTGTGGATTACTGGTTTGGGTCCCATGGGTGGCTGAGGTCAAACTTTGCCACCGTTCCAGTGTTGCTTCTTCCAGACTTCTTGCTGGAGCAAGAGCTCCATGGTTTTGGTGTTTTCTCTTTCCATTGCTTCTGAGAAGGCGGGAGACCTTTGACCATAGCTGCTGGTCTTGTTATTTTTTTGGTCTCTAATGACAGGTCAGAAAACTGTGCACCCTGATCCGAGATAGGCGTTATGTCTGGCGGTTTTTTTGTGTCTGGGCGGCTCTGATGAATGTAGAAGTGTGCAATTTTGCCGCCGAACTTAAGTGATAATGAGCCCTTGCCTACATCGATTCTTGCTTTAGTGGCGTAGAGGAATGGTCGTCCCAATATTATTGTTGGTGGGTCGTCTTTGCAGGTCTCTTCTGTTGGTATTACATAGAAGTCTGCAGCAACTACGAGTTCTCCCACATGGAGTATTACATCTTCCAGTTCTCCAACCAGGCGGATGCATGATTTATCTCCTAGTTCGATGTTTGATCGGGGTGGTTTCAATGGACCAAGTCCTAGTAAGTAATATAAGGAGGAAGGCATGGCATTGACAGCAGCCCCAAGGTCGACTAAGCACTTATGGATTTGGGTCTCACCAATACCGCAGGTGACTGTGAAGGCCCCTGGGTCTTTATCTCTTTCTGGTTGTGACTCATGATCAGAAGTGAGGGCTTTTCCCAATGCTGGGCCATTCTGTTCATCCCTTTCATTGCTATTGTAATCCCATCCAGATGCTGGTATGTTAGAGTGTATGACTGACGGTGGTGATATGCAGATGGTGAATGCGTACCGTCCATTGTCAGCATGCGTGACCCATGTTCTGTCATTATTGGGTCGGTCTTCCTCTTGATTCCAGTCAGGACGACGTCTACGGTTGAAGTGCTTGTTAGTGAGTTTGTAGGCTGGGGCTCGTGCTGCTTCTCCCAGGGTTGTCTTTACGTTTGACCTTTTTATCATGCTAAGATTCGCCTTTGGGTTTTGGATGGTTTGTGAAGGAAGTCTGCCAGGTTCACTGGTCAGTGTTGACATTGCAGTGGCGAGCTGGGACATTTGTTTGGTCAATTCAGAAATTGCCCCGTTAGTTTTCGCCTGGTATTGGAGTAGCGAAGTACCCAATTGATTTACGTTTCTTGCGAGCTCCTTCAGCGTGTCATCGAGCGACTTGGTTGGTTCTTGCTGATTATTCAGGCCGGTTTGGTGCTGACTCTGATTTGGTCCTCTTTGCTAATATTGTCCTGGAGCGTTCTGGTTATACTGTCGGTGGGGGGGGGGGTTGGTGGTATGACTGAGCTGGTTGTGCTTCCTTCTGAGGATAGCTGTTGTTGTTACGCCAGTCTGGTTTGGATGTTTGACCGTACTGCCTATTCTGTCCTGCTCTGTCGTTGCTGTTGTTGTATCCTTGATATCCTCCTATTGCATTTACTTCCGCCGGTTCCTCTTCTATTAATGTCGGACATGCGTCAGTTTTGTGGTCTATAGATCCACAGAACTCGCAAGGTTTTACCGGAATTGGTTGTCTTCGTAGGAGCTGAATCATCATTTCTTTTAACTGCTTTATTTCCTCAGATATAGGCCCCGTCGATGTTTCAGCTTTTGCCACATTTTTCGTTCGGGAGAATTCTTCCTGCCGAGTTGTCTCTTCTCTAAATCGGGCATTTTCGGCAACGTCGTTGATGAGTTGCCTAACACCACTCAATGATAGATTCATTATGGACCCTCCAGCTGAGGCATCCAGGAGCATTTTGTCTTAGGGTCTTAATCCATCAATGAGGTACTCGATTATGAGTTTCTCGGGCAGTCCAAGGGTACAGCAGCTTCTTTCCAGGTGATTGAACTTTTCCAGGTAATCATACATGGTTTCGTTGGGCCCTTGTTTGATGTCTTGCAGTTGCCTTCTTACTTGCATTGCTCTTCCTGCTGGGTAGTATTTGTCTAAGAATTTCTTCTGCATCTGAGCCCATGTTCTGATGCTTCCGGAAGGTAATGACAGGAACCAGTCGTTTGCCGCATCAATGAGGGAAAAGTAGAACGCCTTTAACTTAAAGTCGTCTACGTTTACGCCATTTGGTTTGAGGTTTTGGCAAATCCCATGTAGACGCTGGAGATGAGTCATTGCTGATTCTCCACGAGTTCCTGAGAATTTTGGCAAGCTGTGGGCCACTGAAGTGTTGATGGCGATGTTTTCTAGCTCAGGTCCTTCGTAGATACACCATGGCAGAACTCTGAAATCTGGTGCCGAAAGTTCTCCCAGGGTGGGTTCACGGTAGTTGTCATCCCCGTAGTAGTTATCGAAGATGGGTTCTTGTCTAGGAACTTGTCGAGGGCGAGGGGGTGGGGGATATCTAGTGGGTTGTCGTACTGGACCAGCTGCATTTCGGTCCTCGGGTGGTTCTTGGTTTCGTCTGATGGCCTCCCTATCACGAGCTCGTCTGCTTCTGATGAGTTGCTCCGGATCATCCATAAATGGAAGTGGCACTTCATCATTTCGCTCGTACAGGTTTATTTCATCGTCATCCTGGTAGTCATGATGACTTCCTTCGCGAGACATAGTTGTTTCGAGCGCGATAATTTAAAAGAGATGGAGGGAGAGAAAAGAACAGTTTATTCGACGGCTAATTCCCGGCAACGGCGCCAATTTGACGGAGGGCCACCGCACTGTCGTTAAGGTGCAGTGTCCTCTGTACAAATAAATTTATAATATCCGCTACTTGTGACTACACTACTGGGTAGTAAGTGGTAAGTAGGGGTCGAACCCAAGGGAATTAGGGGAATAGGCTATTCTTTTAGGGTGATTGAACTGGGGGGAGCGTGTTTTATGGTTGATTGAGATTTTAGCGCTCTAATTAACTACGTGATTTTTTGGGGGTTTTTTGGTTTTGATTGCGGAAAAGTAAATACAGAAATTAAATGCTGTAAATACAAAGAAGACTTACACTGGGTGATGCGTGATTGTAATTCCTCCGGTAGATCAGCAGTTGGTGATTGCAGTTTAACAGTAAAGAAAAGCATTCGGTTTCAGGTACTCTTGTATTATAACATGTATATAATAGACTGTTAGTAACTTTTCTAAGTATTCAAAGATGAATCGAGGCCCTTTCGTAGCGCAAGACTTGCAACATCGTTTAAAGCAACCCTTGTTCTATTTCAGACTAATTCCTCCTTTCGAAGTATCTTAGCCTTTTGTGCATCCACTTGATCTCACAGTTACGATTGACCAAGTGGTGTTTTAGATGAGTCGAACTTCTCAGATAAGCTTTGCCCTTTCGTAGCATCCACTTACCCGAGTATGTTCACGAATCCCCACGGAAGAGTTTTGCCCTTTCGTAGCATCCACTCAACCTTGGAAATTCTGACTATAAATGGCACATAGAACAAGTTTTGAATACAAAGAAATGAAACTAAAAGATATTACAACATTATATAATACAAGAAAATACCTTCCACCGAATAAAGAGTTTAGCTACGAATATCCATAGAGATGGATACCATAGCTAAATACTCGGGGGTTTTTGAAAACAGTAAGAGGGAAAGGGGTGGAATACTCAAGAACCAACAGGAGTATTCCTAATTCCTACTGAATACTCAAGAACCAACAGGAGTATTCTCTACAGTATTATAATACTCGAGAACCGACAAGAGTATTATAATTTTGAGTATAATACTCAAGAACAAACAGGAGTATTATTTAAAAACCGAACCAAACTTACAAGTAACAAAATGTAGAGAGAGAAGTGATTTTCAATTTTGGGATGATGAAATGAGGAGGAGGAGGGGTGTATTTATAGCCATGTGGAGGAGAAATGGAGGGCTAAGATGAGGGCACTTGTTGCATGGAGATTGGATGGGCAAATCAAGGGAGGAGGAGCCACCACATGGAGGGGCCAAAAGCCGCCGGTCAAGGAGGAGGAGGGTGGTGGCAGCCGCCGGTTGCCGGTTGCCTTGGGTGGAGGAGCTCCTCCCTTGGCCACCTCTTCATCAAGTCACCAAGTCATCTTGCCATATGTGAGTTTTGTACAGTTTTGTGCAGTCTTTTCACAAAACTGTCAGTGTGTTCCTTCCCCGGACTGTCTTGACTTCACTCCTGATTCTTCTGATTAATTTATTCTGGTCAATTCAACGTCAGGATCCTTGATATTTCTTCAGTCGGCATATGATCTTGACCTTGGATTGAGTCTTGTTATCTTTTCAGCATAAAATCCTCTCCTTAGCGTGTTTTCACTTCAGTCTCTAAAATGCCCTGTGGAAATATATCGGGACTAACAGATGGATGTTAGATAGACAAACAGTCTAACTTGGGGGGTTTTACTGTGTTTTTGATTCGTATAATTGTGGTCCATCATATGTGCATCCATTTGATCATCATTCCTAATAAACCGAATGGTGTTTTAAAGAGGTTGACTTCCACAGATAAGCTGTGCTCTTCCGAGCCTCCACTTATCCATGGAAGATCACGAACCCATGGTAGTGCTTTGCTCTTCCGAGCATCCACTCAACCAATGGAATTTTGACCTAATAAATGGCACCTAGAACAAGTTGAACACAAAGAGGCATTTAAGAGAAGGGTCTAAAACATTGTATGATACAAGCACACCCCTTCAACCGAATGAAGGGTTTAGCTATGAATATTCATGGAATAGGACATCAAAGCTAAGTGCGTTAAAAAGTAAAGGTTTTTGAAAGAAAGTAAAGTAAAGTTTTCGAAAGTAAAGACCGGAAAGTAAACTTGTTGAATTGAAAAGACAGTAAAGTAAAGAAGAGAGTACTTACAAAAACCGTTGAGAGTGCTGAAGATCAAGCTTCGATTCCAAAGTAAAGTGTTTACATGATTGTGCCCAAAATCTAGAGAGATAAGTAACAAGTGACTTGTGCTTCTTGCACACAAAATGGGATGATGATACAAGGGAAGGGAAGTGTCTATTTATAGGCATGGGGGAGTGAGAGATGTGGAGGAGAAGCAAGACACTTGTCACAAAGGGAGAGGAGACACCCAAAAGCCATCGGAGTGAGGTGTCTCTTCCCTTAGCCGCCGCCCATGTGGCAAGAGGGGAGAGGCTTGTGAGCTTAGCCGCCGGCCATAGGTGGCAAGGGAGTGGGTGAGTGTGTTTTGTGATCTTTTCCAAAAAGCCATCGGCTCCCTTTCAGCTCCGGACTGACTCTGGTTGCTCTTCGGTTGGACTTGTTTTGAGTGATTCCATGTCAGGTTTATGAAAGTCAGAATTTGGTCGTGACCTGGAATGACTCGTAATTCATTTTCAGCTTTAAAACTCCTCCTTAGCCTGTATTCTCTCTAGACTTCAAATTACCCTATAGATAAATATCGAAACTAACAAGCAAAAGTTAAATAGACAAAGAGTCTAATTTGGTGGGTTTAACTGTGTTTATGATTCATACAATTATGGTCCATCAACCTGCTTGATGGATTGAAGCCCCTGGACAAAATGCTCCAGGATGCCTCGGCTGGAGGGTCAATGATGAGCCTACCACCGAGCGGCATAAGGCAACTAATCACAAATGTTGCTGAAAATGCCCGGTTCAGAGAGGAGACCACTCGGCAGGATGAGTTTACCCGAACCAAGAACGTGGCGAAGGCCGAGACACCAGTGAACTCAATGCCCGAGGAAATAAAGCAGATGAAGGAAATGATGATCCAAATCCAACGGAGGCAGCCGGCTCAAGTGAGGCCTTCTGAGCATTCTGGTGCCACGGACCACAAGACCGATGCATGCCCGACCTTGATATAAGAGGACCCGGTGGAAGTCAATGCAGTGGATGGGTACCAAGGGTACAACAACAACAACCGGACCGGACCAAGCCGACAGTATTGGCAAGCGACCGAGTAAAACTGGCGAAATGACTCCGGGCAAAATTGGTGGAACAACGGCCATCCTCCTAGGGAAACACAGCAGGCTGCCCCTCAACCAGCTCAGCAGTTCTACCGAATGCCCCAACGGCAATACAACCAGAACGGACCGGTCATTATCAATAAAGGGGACCGAGCCACAACTAGGCGGGTCTGAGCCATCCGGGTCTGAGTAAGTCGCTGGAGGAAATAATAAAGGAACTTGCCGCAACTATGTATCAAAATCAAGCAAAGACTGATGGGGCAATAACAGATTTGTCTAAACAAGTGACCTGGCTGGCTACCACGTTGTGCGAACTCAATAATGAACCCGGCCACCTCCCTTCTCAAACCGTCCAGAACCCGAAGGGAACTGTAAGCGTTGTGACTCTTAGAAGTGGGAAAAAGCTTGTCGTTGAACCCACGGAGCCAGAGGAGGACGAAAGCCCGAAGGTGCTCGAAGAAGAACAGACCAGTCCCGAGGCGCTCGGTACTCTCGGACCGGATGCACCTGGAGCGCGCATACCAGGCCCGGTACCAGCTACCGAGGAAATCAGGCCACGCCCGATACTTGGGACCGAGAATTCCAAAATCAACTCCCCTCTTCCGTTCCCAGTGCCAACCCGAGCTCTGAAACAATACGTCATGGATAAGGACGTTTTTGACTTATTCAGCAAGGTTGAGATCAACATCCCCCTCTTGGAGGCCATCAAGCAAATCCCAAGATATGCAAAGTTCTTGAAGGAACTTTGCACTAACCGAAGGAGAGGTACTCGGATTGATCAAGAGCTGATGAGTAGGAACGTTTCAACAGTCATTCAGCGGAAGGTGCTCCCCAAGTGTGGCGACCCGGGGACTTATACCATTCCCTGCAAGATCGGCAACATCCGGATTGAGAATTGCATGCTAGACCTTGGGGCCTCAATCAAAGTCTTGCCGTATTCAATATACTCATGCCTTCGGATTGGGCCCCTTGAACCCGCCGGACTCACCATCCAATTGGCAGACAGGTCGTGCAAACAGCCCGAGGGAAAAATTGAAGACGTATTGGTCCAAGTGGGAGAGTTGGTATTTCCGGCGGACTTCTACGTCCTTAAAATGGAGAATGGCGGCACAACAGACCATGCGCCTATCCTTTTAGGCCGACCGTTTCCCAAGACGTCAAAAATGAAGATAGATTGCGGCAGTGGGATGCTCTCGATGGAGGTTGAAGGAGAGGTCTTCAGTTTCGACATATTCCGAGCCATGAAGTATCCTTTAGAGTTTGAGGCAGTGCATGCTCTGGATACATTGGACGACCTAGTCCAAGAGGTCCAGTCGGAGCGAGGTGTTGATCCGCTTGAGCTTACGCTAGAGAGGGCCATGTACTCACATGAGAACTTGTATGAGTTGGCCGAGGGCGTACAAGAGGCACTAGCTCACTTTGAGATCTCGGAGCCACTCACACCAAGGTATCAAGTCAAGGAGGTGCGACTATTCAAATATAACATTCTTTTACCCTCTATTGTGTAGGCACCTGATGGCGCGTATTTATACGATTCCTTGAATCAGTTAAACCCACCAAATTAGACATTTGGTCATACGAACTTGTGCTTGTTAATGCCATTTTGTGTATATAGGCAATTTTGGAGTCTAAAGAGGAATCACACTTAAAAAGGGGAGATTTATGCCAAAAAGGGTCACAAGTTATTTCTGCCCAGGCCGCGTCCGGGAGTGCCGAGGCCCGCGTCCGAGAAACCAGGTCCCCGCCCAGGCATCGCCCAGGCCACGCCCGAGCTATCTAGCACTGAATTCAAGTTGCCTGGGCAAACGAGTTGATCTGACGAATCCACCTCGAGCAAAGTGATCAAAATGGAAAATAAAGTGGACAATGTCGGAAAACCAAGGAGAATGCTTGAGCAGATTGGCAGTTGGCCCAATTCCAAAGTAAAGGCCCCGCGCGCACAGGCATCGAAACCAAGTCGCTCGACCAAACCATGGAATCTGGCAATTCTGGCTCGACCAAAGTGTTTGAAATGCCCAATAACTCAGACAATTTCACTTCCCAGACAAAACGTTCGAGTGGAACCAGCTCAAGCCCGCTCAAGGCCAAACTAGGGCAATTCTGGCCATTTTGGGATTTCGACCATGTTCCGGGCAGAATCTGGCTTAGAACCCTTCTTGAGATCGTCTTAGAATGACTTTGTCGTTCCAAATCATCTGTCCAAAAGCCAAGATGCTCCGGCCAAAGCTCCTGCCAGATTTCAGCCAGATTCCTGCCAACGTCCGACCAAGCTCCGATCAAGCTCAGGCCAAGCACAACCAAGTCCAACCAAGTTCCGGCCAAGAAGTTCCAACCAAGAACCGAATTCCCAATATTCCGGTTAACTTCTACTATTCATTTCGGTTTGGTTTTGGATTTCGGTTGGCCTCTACTATTCAAGTCCGGTTGGCCTCAACCAAACCAAGCTAGTTGCCCTTTGAGTTGAGCCAGGCTGAAGTCGGTTGGAAGGCAAGTGCAAGGCTTGTGGATGGCTTTTGGCTAAACCAATCAAAATGAAGTGCTTTTGGGATATTTCTTCAAGCCAAAGCTTATCTCTTCCCTTTAGGTCGGTTTAGATATTCTATAAATAGACGTCTTGGTCTTAGAATCATGTAGCCTTCGAAATTCCAAGTCCTTAGAGAGAAGAGAGCTTAACTCTCTTCTCTTCATTTTCAATACAAACACTCTCTACATTTTACTTTGTTCTTCACTTGTTCTTGAGCTCCAAGCTCTTTACTTTCCAGCAAGCACTCTTCACTTTGTTGTCAAGTTCTTGATTTGGAGCTCCTCTCCCTTACTTTCTTGTCTTGATAAAGCCACGGCTACTTGTATTCTTTGACATGAATACAAGTAGCTAAAGCTTTCTTTTACTTTCTTGTCAAAGCTCTCGATTTCCTTTACTTGCACTTGATTTGGAGCTCCTCTCCTTTACTTTTTCTAGTTTTCCTTACTTTCATAAGTATGGTGCTTGTATTCCTTGACATGAATACAAGTAGCTAAAGCATATTCGGTCAAAGGGTGTTCATACTTGTGTATGCATCTTGAGACTTGAACTTAATGCTACTTTGTGTGTCAACTAGTTCTTGTGCCATTCATTCGGTTTGAACAACAAGGTTAAGTGGATGCTTGAAATGACAAAGCTTTTCCGAGTGGTTCAAACCCTCTTTAAGTCGCTTGGTTGAACGGAAATGAGAGATCAAGTGGCTGCACTTTAGAACTAGAAGTCTATGTCTTGATTTTGGAGAAGATTGTGGTGTAAGTGCTTGAAATGGCCTTACCTTAGGGTTTATATCTTGAAATGGAATAAACCCACACTTATGAACACAAAGTAAGTCTATGAAGGAAGTGTCACAATGTGAGACCCTAGACTGAATATCTTTCATCCTTACTTATACGCACTTTACTTTTTTGTCATTTGAATTCAGTTCTTACTTTCAACACTTTACATTCAGCACTTTACATTTCTGCACTTTACTTTTACGCACTTACTTTACGCACTTTACTTTTACGCACTTACTTTACGCACTTTACTTTCAGCACTTTACATTCAGCACTTTACATTTCTGCACTTTAATTTTACGCACTTACTTTACGCACTTACTTTACGCACTTTACTTTTAGCACTTTATTTTCAGCACTTTACTTTCAGCCTTTTCAATTCTTTCATTTACTTTCTGTATAAAAACAACCAAAAACCCAATCTGTCTTTCTTTTATTTTTCTTTCTTTTCAAAGGACAACTACTCCACATTGACTCTCTTGGGTTCGACCCCTACTTACCGCTCTACTAATCCAATTGTGAGCCACTAAAGTAGTGGAACTATAAATGTAAATTTTGCATCGTTCAACGACGCGCTGTCAAATTTTGGCGCCGTTGCCGGGAAGTCGTGCAATCGGAATAGTTGTTCTATTTTGTTTTTCTTTTTTGTTTTATCATGCAGTTCGAGATGTCTTCCTACTACGAAAGCGAGCCTTGGTACGATGAGGAGTATTTCCCACCATCCTTCCAACTTGAAATCTGCAAGAAGATCATCAACCTTGAGCAATCTCGGGATGAAACATTGGACGAGTACTTATGGTATTTCGATTCCCTTGTGACGAGCTTCCAAACCATGGATTCGCGAACTTCGATCTTCTTCAAAGGTTTCTCGGTGGAATGATGCCACATGAGTGCAATAGGCTCAATAATGCTGCAGCGGGAGGGTTGATAATGAACTTGATCATGAATGATCTTTGGAACTTAATAGATGATTTGGCCGAGAGGTTAAGACCAAGACAAGATCAGACCGAGCCGCTAGAGGAAGATGTGGAAGAGTTGGCAGCTAGCATCCAACAGTTGGCCAACATGATGGACCAAAACCGGGCCGAAACCAATGAAGCCTTAGCTGAACTATCAAGGCAACTGTCCGACATGGTCAAGGCCGTATCCGAGCTTCACGCTAAGAGGATAAAGCAGAGAGAAGACAGTGCAAGGGTCGGTGAGGAAGAGCCCAGAACAGAACCCACGAAGCCGACAGAGGATGAGGACCCACAGATGACCGAAGAAGAACCAGCCACATCAGGCCCGGTCCTCATTTCCAACCTGTCCGAGGAAGTCCCGGTCCTAACTGACGAGTTGCCCGAGACATGCCCGGACATCACTACCGAACTAATCGAGAAAATTACGGCAGGCCCGGTCCTCACCGAAGAGCTACTCGAGAAAGACCCGGTCCTTATGGCTGAGAAGCCCCTGCCTAACCCTTCATGTTTTATATAGATCACGGCCACCAGAGATGATGTGATCAATGATGATGTAGTGCTAGGCGAGTTGGAGGAGAAGCATGAGCCAAACCAGCCAACAAAGGAGCTCTCACTCGTCACAAGCCAAGAAGAGCCTCTTGAAGAGTATAAGGACCGAGGATGGCCAATCATCTCAGCCACAAAGAAGAGGGTTAGCATGCGAGCATGCTTGAGGTTGCCAATGTTTGAAGGCACAATACCGAGCTTCCAGAATTGCAAAGGTGCCAACCACTCAAACATGAAGAAGCGGCAAAGGCATGGTCCAAAGGAATGGAAACCCGGAAGGAGAATCAAGAGGCCACGGCTCATTGGACCAGCAGCTATGGTAAAGGGAGCCTCACCTTCTCGGATGCATGTAAAAGAGAACTTGCCGGACCAATGGAGAACCAAACCAAGCACATCACTCCACAAGTTCTTTGGGCAGAATAAAGGGGCAGCCGAGAAGAAGTTTGACCTCAAACACCCATGGGATCCGAACTTATGATCCCTAGGAGAGGTACCGTCGAGCCAACGACGTTAAACAAAGGCACTTGCTAGGAGCTAACCCGGCATATTCAGTTTTTCAGTTTTTATTTTTCGTATGTCATTTTTTTTCATACTCACTCCTTTGTATTTGGAAAGAAATGACCTTATTGTGCAGGAACCGGGGCCACGACCGAGAATGACCGGGATGCGCCCGAGAATGACCGGATCGCACCCGAGAAAACTCGCCAGTACCGGGCCACCCCGAGAAGGTACCGGGCTGCGCCCGAGAGTCCAGTTCCCTGCCGAATTCCCTCGAACAACCACCAAATCTTGCTGGGCTAGGCCCCGTCGCTTGCTCAGCCGTGCACAACTAAGCAACGACGCTATAAGGGAGTTCTTTTCTCACTTTAATTTTTCTTGTCATTTCCTTTCCATTGTTAAACTAGCTTTTTGTGTTTTGAACTAAGTCATGCCGAGCAACATGGCTTTGTTCAAAAGTGTGTGGGTGAGTCTTTGCACATATTAGTATGCATGTTTTCTTTTCCTTAAAATTTTTATCTTTTTGAAACTTTTTGAAAATACACACTTTCATGATGTGAAAATATATAGATCCGATTCATGCATTTCCTTGCGAAAACTTAGTTGTGTAAAAACATGTGTATTTAACTTTCTACTTGTCCTTGTGTGCCAAGATAAACGTAGGATGTGGAGTTGAAAGAAATGCCCTAGAGAGGCTTGACAAGCACTCAAGGGACCGGATCCTTACTATACGGTTATGTGAAGATTGTGGAGGCTGCACTTCGGGCTTCTTGGTGAAGAGTGGACTCCGCCATGCACCGTCTATGCAAGAGGTGGGATGGGAATCAAACCGTCCATTCTCTAGTCCAAAGTAGCTGGGAAAATAGATGAGCGACCCTCATCTTGACCCGCGCGAAAAGGGCAAGGATGAGAAAGAACGGGGAGGTATTTCCATATGCTCTCGGGCGATGATTGGACCTCCCAAAAGTGAAGAAAATGGACATGCAAATCTCATCAAAGGAGCAAAGCTCAAAGAAATAAAATTCAGCCAAAGTGGTGAAACCAAACCGAAGCAAAAGTGAAGTACTCAAAGAGTCAAATCAAAGGCCGAAGGCCAAATCACTACAAAAGCTGTCCAACTACGCAAACAAAGAAAAAGAGCTCGACCCATTAGCCCGAATCAATCACGTGCTAGAAGAAGCAAGTAACATAACCATATAGTAAGCTCGGATCCGAGAGTGCAGTTCAAGGGCCTAAAAAGTGGCTATCTCCCAAATCATCCAAATTATTTTGCATCTCGGCTCTAAGGTACAAGTATCCAGTTACTTTCATATGTGAGCATGATTTCGTTTGGAAGCAAGTAAGTTATGCATGATAAGGTGAAGTCTAGTTTTGCATCTCACATTCATATTTGGGACTTAGGGTGTTGTTCCTCTCTTTGACTAGACTTGTTCGGGACGAACATGATTAAGTGTGGGGGTATTTGATGGCGCGTATTTATACGATTAATCGAATCAGTTAAACCCACCAAATTAGACATTTGGTCATACGAACTTGTGCTTGTTAATGCCATTTTGTGTATATAGGAAATTTTGGAGTCCAAAGAGGAATCACACTTGAAAAGGGGAGATTTATGCCAAAAAGGGTCACAAGTTATTTCTGCCCAGGCCGCGTCCGGGAGTGCCGAGGCCTGCGTCCGAGAAACCAGGTCCCCGCCCAGGCATCGCCCAGGCCACGCCCGAGCTATCTAGCACTGAATTCAAGTTGCCCGGGCAAACGAGCTGATCTGACGAATCCACCTCGAGCAAAGTGATCAAAATGGAAAATAAGTTCGAAAATGTCGGAAAACCAAGGAGAATGCTCGAGCAGATTGGTAGTTGGCCCAATTCCAAAGTAAAGGCCCCGCGCGCACAGGCACCGAAACCAAGTCGCTCGACCAAACCATGGAATCTGGTAATTCTGGCTCGACCAAAGTGTTTGAAATGCTCAATAACTCAGACAATTTCACTTCCCAGACAAAACGTTCGATTGGAACCAGCTCAAGCCTGCTCAAGGCCAAACTAGGGCAATTTTGGCCGTTTTGGGATTTCGACAATGTTCCGGGTAGAATCTGGCTTAGAACCCTTCTTAAGATCATCTTAGAATGACTTTGTCATTCCAAATCATCTGTCCAAAAGCCAAGAAGCTCCGGCCAAAGCTCCGGCCAGATCCTGGCCAGATTTCGGCTAACTCCGGCCAACCTCTGACCAAGCTCCGATCAAGCTCAGGCCAAGCACAACCAAGTCCAACCAAGTTCCGGCCAAGAAGTTCCATCCAAGAACCGAATTTCTAATATTCCGGTTAACTTCTACTATTCATTTTCGGTTTGGTTTTGGATTTTGGCTGGCCTCTACTATTCAAGTCCAGTTTGCCTCAACCAAACCAAGCTAGTTGCCTTTTGAGTTGAGCCAAGCTCAAGTCGGTTGGAAGGCTAGTGCAAGGCATGTGGATGGCTTTTGGCTATACCAATCAAAATGAAGTGCTTTTGGGATATTTCTTCAAGCCAAAGCTTATCTCTTCCCTTTAGGTCGGTTTAGATAGTCTATAAATAGACCTCTTGGTCTTAGAATCATGTAGCCTTCGAAATCCCAAGTCCTTAGAGAGAAGAGAGCTTAACTCTCTTCTCTTCATTTTCAATACAAACACTCTCTACATTTTACTTTGTTCTTCACTTGTTCTTGAGCTCCAAGCTCTTTACTTTCCAGCAAGCACTCTTCACTTTGTTGTCAAGTTCTTGATTTGGAGCTCCTCTCCCTTACTTTCTTGTCTTGATAAAGCCACGGTTACTTGTATTCTTTGACATGAATACAAGTAGCTAAAGCTTTCTTTTACTTTCTTGTCCAAGCTCTCGATTTCCTTTACTTGCACTTGATTTGGTGCTCCTCTCCTTTACTTTTTCTTGTTTTCCTTACTTTCATAAGTATGGTGCTTGTATTCCTTGACATGAATACAAGTAGCTAAAGCATATTCGGTCAAAGGGTGTTCATACTTGTGTATGCATCTTGAGACTTGAACTTAATGCTACTTTGTGTGTCAACTAGTTCTTGTGCAATTCATTCGGTTTGAACAACAAGGTTAAGTGGATGCTTGAAATGGCAAAGATTTTCTGAGTGGTTCAAACCCTCTTTAAGTCGCTTGGTTGATCGGAAATGAGAGATCAAGTGGCTGCACTTTAGAACTAGAAGTCTATGTCTTGATTTTGGAGTAGATTGTGGTGTAAGTGCTTGAAATGGCCTTACCTTAGGGTATATATCTTGAAATGGAATAAACCCACACTTATGAACACAAAGTAAGTCTATGATGGAAGTGTCACAACGTGAGACCCTAGACTGAATATCTTTCATCCTACTTATACGCACTTTACTTTTCTGTCATTTGAATTCAGTTCTTACTTTCAGCACTTTACATTCGGCACTTTACATTTCTGAACTTTACTTTTACGCACTTACTTTACGCACTTTACTTTCAGCACTTTACATTCAGCACTTTACATTTTTGCACTTTACTTTTACGCACTTACTTTACGCACTTTACTTTCAGCACTTAATTTTCAGCACTTTACTTTCAGTACTTTCAATTCTGTCATTTACTTTCTGTATAAAAACAACCAAAAACCCAATCCGTCTTTCCTTTATTTTTCTTTCTTTTCAAAGGACAACTACTCCACGCTGACTCTCTTGGGTTCGACCCCGACTTACCGCTCTACTAATCCAATAGTGAGCCACTAAAGTAGTGGAACTATAAATGTAAATTTTGCAGCGTTCAACGACGCGTTGTCAGCACCCGAAGTAGAATTGAATCCACTGCCCGGGCATTAAAAGTATGCGTTCCTAAGGGAGAACGACACACTTCCAGTGATCATCAAAAGCAGCCTAGAGGTAGATCAAGAGCGTCGTTTGGTGGAGGTGCTGAGGCGGCACAAGCTAGCCATTGGATGGACCCTAGCGGACTAAAGGGGAATAAGCCCGGCCGTGTGCATGCACCGCATTTTGCTTGAGGATGGGGCAAACCCATCAAGAGAACCTCAACGACGACTCAACCCGATCATGATGGAGGTCATTCAAAAAGAGATCCAGAAGTTGCTTGATGCGAAAGTAATCTACCCCATCTCGGACAGTCAATGGGTGAGCCTGGTCCACGTGGTTCCGAAGAAGACCGGGATCACGGTTAAGGAAAATGCCGAGGGCAAGATGGTTATGACAAGGGTCAAAAATGGATGGAGGATATGCATTGACTGTAGGAAGTTGAATGCCGTCACAAGAAAAGATCATTTCCCTCTTCCATTCATCGACCAAATGCTAGACCGATTGGCGGGCAAACCCTACTTCTGTTTCTTGGATGGATTCTCATTCTACAATCAGATTCACATAGCACCAGAGGACCAAGAGAAGACCACTTTCACCTACCCATTCGGCACATTTGCTTTTCGGAGGATGTCGTTTGGATTATGCAAAGCTCCGGGGACTTTTCAAAGAGTGGTGACTAGTATCTTCTTGGACATGATTGGGACGTTCATTGAGGTTTTCATGGACGACTTCACCATGTATGGAGACACCTTCGATGCTTGCTTGGATAACTTGAGCACGGTTCTGGCACGATGTGTCTCAATGAACTTAGTGCTCAATTATGAGAAGTGCCATTTCATGGTAACTCACGGTGTGGTCTTTGGACATGTCGTCTCACAAGAAGGAATAGAAGTTGACAAAGCTAAGATCAACCTGATCATGACTATGCCTTACCCCTCCATGGTGCGAGACATCAAGTCATTCCTTGGGCATGCTGGATTCTACAGAAGATTCATAAAGGACTTTTCCAAGAAGGCGTTGCCTCCATCCAATCTTCTCCAAAAAGATGTTCCTTTCGAGTTCACCAAGACATGCAAGGACGCCTTTGATGAGCTCAAGAAGGCCCTCACTTGCACACCCATCATCCGAACACCAGATTGGGGCCAGCCATTCGAAATCATGTGCGACGCTAGCAATTTTGCCGTGGGGGCGGTCCTCGGCCAAAGGGTTGATTAGAGGGCAGTCGTTATCTACTACGCCTCGAGAACCTTAGATGCAGCCCAAAGGAACTACTCCACCACCGAGAAGGAGCTATTGGCCGTGGTGTTTGCTCTAGAAAAGTTTAGATCCTACTTGCTCGGCACTAAGGTGATAGTCTTCTCTGACCATGCGCCATCCGATACTTAATGAAGAAGAAGGAGTCCAAGCCAAGACTCATAAGATGGATCTTGCTGCTGTAAGAATTCGATGTGGAAATCAGGGACAAAAAAGGCATTGAGAACAAGGTGGCCGACCATCTGAGCCGGTTAGTCTGAGAAGAGGAAGAAGGGCAAATCACCGAGTCATTTTCGGATGAACACCTCTATGTCGTTACAAGCAAAGTGCCATGGTATGCTCCAATCGTCAACTACTTAGAAGGAGGTACATTTCCTCCCTCTTATTCTAAAGCACAATTGATAGAGCCTTGTCGTGAGGCAATGTGCAAAATAAATTTATAAGTCCACTACTTGTGACTTCACTATTGGGTAGTAAAGCGGTAAATAGGGGTCGAACCCAATGGAATTAGTGGATAGTTGTTCTTTGAGGAAATTGTACAGAAATGTAAGTGCGATTGGGGTTGGTTGTGGTTTTAGTACTGAAAGTAAATTGCTGGAAAGTAAATGACTGAAAGTAAAGTGCTGAAAGTAAATTGCTGGAAAGTAAATGACTGAAAGTAAAGTGCTGAAAGTAAATTGCTGGAACAGTCGAGTTCAATATCAACCAAACAACATACTTTTGGTTTGTCGCACGCTATATTTCAAGCGCAATACGTGCCAAAGTTATGTTGGGTTGATGTTGAAAACGTCTGTAGTAAGCGGAAAGTAAATAACTGAAAGTAAAGTGCGGAAATGTAAAGACTGAAAGTAAGTGCGGAAAGTAAAGTACTGAAAGTAAAGTTAGTTGCGGAAAGTAAAGTACTGAATGTAAAGTTAGTTGCGGAATGTAAAAGTTAGTTGCAGAATGTAAAGTACTGAAAGTAAATGGTACCGAAAGTAAATAGTTGATATTGAGACTGAAAGTAAAATGACAAGTGATGTTTTGATTGAGAGAAGGATTCAGTTTTAGGGGCCTTGTATCATAGTCCGTTCATCATTGACCTCTAATGATCGTTCTAAGTGTTCAAAGATGTATCAAGGCCATTTCTAGCACTCGACTTGCCACACCGTCTAGTCCTTTTCAAGACATAGAGTACTTGTTCTAGATAGGCTAATTCCTCCTTTCGAAGTATCTTAGCCTATGTTCATCCTCTTGATCAATCATTTCCGATCAACCAAGTGGTGTTTAAAAGAGGTTGAACTCCATGGAAAAGCTTTGCTCTTTCGAGCCTCCACTCAAGCATGTATGTTCAAGAACCCCATGGAAGAGCTTTGCTCTTTCGAGCCTCCACTCAACCATGTGTGTTCTAACCTAATATATGGCACATAGAACAAGTTTGAACATAACAGAAGCACTAAGAAAAGGGTCTAAAACGTTTTCATGATACAAGCACGCCCCTTCAACCGAATGAAGGGTTTAGCTACGAATATCCCTAGAAGTGGATACCATAGCTAGTGCTAGAAAAGTAAATGGTTTTGAAAGCAAAGACAAGAAAAGTAAAGGTTTTGGAAAGTAAAATTCAAGAACAACAAGAATACACAAGAACAAACAAGAGTAAACTCAAGAACACTCAAGAATACTCAAGAACCAACAAGACTATTCATGATCAAGAGAGAAGGTAGAGCTTTTGATATTGAAAATGCAAGTGTTTTACAAGGATTGTGGGATGGATTCTAGAGAGATTATCTACCTAAGTTACAAGTTATGTTTTTCAAGGAGGGGAGGGCCTCCTTTTATAGCCAAATGTGGCGGTTTAGAGGTGGTAGTGGAGTGGGATATTTCCTCCCAAAAGCCTACGGTTCTCCCTCAACTCTGGTTAGACTTTGGTTTGCTCTTTAGTTGGACTTGTTTTGAGCCAAAGGGTGGCACATGAGTGCACATGGGCGGCTGAGCTTGAGATGTGCCAAAGGGCAACTATATGAGCTTGGTTGAGCTTTGGGCAAGTCCCTTGAACTTGGTTGAGGTTTGGTTTCAAACCAAAAGATCAACCGATGTGAATAGTATGCCCTAACCGGGAAATAAGTAGTTTGACTGGAGTAGGGCTAAAATGACCGGAGCAAGGTGGTGGTTGGATGAGGCATGATCGGAGCATCGCCGGAGGTCGATTGGACCTTGGCCGGAATATAGCCGGAGCTGCCGGAATTTTGGCCGGAGGTGATTGGGTCGAGGACCATGGATTCTGAATGACAAGGCCAAGATAAACATGTTTCATCAAGGAAGTTAGGCCTGATTCTGGCCGGAGCATGGTCATGGCCGGGGGTTGAAGTTTTCCTCGGGCCCGTGGTCGACCGGGCACGAGCGCTGCTCTCGGTGCGGTCCTGGTTTTCTTGGACTCGGCTCTCGGCGCTCTCAGATGTGGGTCTCGGCACCGATCTCGGCACGAGCGCTCGGACCTCTCGGCATGGGTGCTCGGCTCTCTCGGCACGGGCCATGGGACCTCTCGGCATGGGTGCTCGGCTCTCTCGACACGGGTAGATGTTTCCTTAAGTGGCATGTATTTGGCAAAATGTAGCTTAGACAGTTCGAGCAGGTGTTCAGGGGGAGTTCGAACAATATCCGGGTACTCCTGCACATCGTGATCAAGACGCAAGGATATTCCCGGAAGATATTGGACTACGATGATCTCGTCAATATGATGACGGCCAACGACTTATTCGAGTAGTAGATATTCGAATGAATGTCTACATCAAAGCGGCAAAGCTTATTTGGGAAAGAAGACTTCGGATTATCTTCCAACCGATTTAAAAGATATTCATCAAATATCTAGGAATATTTCCTAAATATTTGATGGGATTATCTTGTGCGAATTAGGGTTTCGCTCGAGCATATAAATACAATGCAAGGGCAACCCTAATTCTCATC
This sequence comes from Rhodiola kirilowii, assembly GCA_033675215.1. NCBI lineage: Eukaryota > Viridiplantae > Streptophyta > Magnoliopsida > Saxifragales > Crassulaceae > Rhodiola > Rhodiola kirilowii. The sequence goes on along the minus strand of CM066194.1, from coordinate 28,597,828 downwards.
GCTTTCAAAGATCAAATATACACGAGCATATCCTACTGATTGGAGAAGAAGAAAGCGACGGCAGGTTGTGTTTCCTCATTGAGAATACACCGGTGCAAGTGCAGTCTGTTCAAGTGCAACACAGACTGCCTGAAGCGTATCAACTGCCGCACACAACGAAGGTAAACAAGCTTTCGAGAGAAAGCATCCGAGCTTCTGGAGAAGGTCAAGAACGTTCAGACTGCATGTTCTGAACGAAGGGGATCGAGGGGAATTGCGGTGAACCTCGGTTGCAAATCTGAGAGACGGAGTATTGAGGTTAGGCTAGTACAAGGTGTAAGTGTAAGTCCCTGTGGAAACCCTATACTCGTAATGAAGATTTGCTGTCCCTTTTCGGGTGTGGAAAACCCCCCAGAGTAGGCGGAGCCGAACTGGGTTATCAGTCTGTGTGTCTCTACTACCTTTATCTGTTTGCTGAACTGTTGTGAAAAGAGTTCAACCTCTGTGTGTTGAACTGTTGTGCAAAGAGTCCCAGGTCTGTCGCAACACTACCTTGGACACAAGCTTGAACAGGGGACATAATTTCAATTGGTATCAGAGCAAACACTCGACACACTGAGTGGGATCCTGAACTGTTCAAGATGACTCTGAAGGAAGGACAAAGCATAACCAGACCCCCGCTGCTCGAAGGATCGAACTATGCCACATGGAAGCCTGTGATGAGATCTTTTCTGAAATCACTAGACGAAAAGGCATGGAAGGCTGTTCTGAAAGGGTGGACGGAACCCATAATGAACAATCTCACTGGAGAACCGATCGCCAAACCAGAAGCTCTGTGGACAGAAGAGGAGGACAAAGCTTCCATGGGCAACTCAAAGGCAATGAACGCAATTTTCTAAGTAGTAGATGAAAACGTCATGAAGCTAATCATCAACTGTGAAGTGGCCAAGGAAGCATGGGATATCCTCCAAACAGCGTTTGAAGGAACAGACAAAGTTCGCAACTCCCGCATGCAAGCTTCACAACGAGGTTTGAAGAGATGAAGATGAAGGAGAGTGAAACCAACACTGAGTACAATACCAGAGTCCTGGAACTGTCCAACGAAGCATCTGCACTAGGGAAACCCATCGATGAAGAAAGATTGGCCAGCAAGGTCCTAAGGTCTCTTCCTCCGAGATTTGCCATGAAAGTCACGGCCATTGAGGAAATGCATGATATCACCACACTGAAGCTAGACGAGCTAATGGGTTGTCTCAGAACTTACGAGATCAATCATGACTTCCAAACCGGAGAAGAGAAGGGAATCGCTCTTAAAGCAGATATAACGGAAGACAAACTGGATTCTGGGTGCACCACAGAGCAACTAGCCATGATGGCACAAAAATTTGGAAGAATGGTGCGGAAAATCAACAGACATGGTCCAGAACAAGGTCAGTCTTCATCAACTGGTTACCAAAACTGGAAATCCAGCAGGCCAAGGTCTACTGATTCGAGGCAAGACTTGTATGACAAAGGAAAAGAAGAGATTCAGTGTCATGAATGCAAGGGTTTCGGTCACATTGCGTCACAGTGTGCAAACACTCTCATGAAGAAAAAGGCGATGGTGGCGAGCTTCAGCGACAATGAGTCAGACAAAGAAAAAGGTGAAATCACAAACTTTGTGGCCTTCGTCACAACTCTGGATGAATGCAGCAGCACAAGTGAAACTGTTCCACCTCAGTTGGAACTCCCAGGTGAAGACCCCTCGGACAGTGACAATGAAGAACTAACACAGGACTCTCTGGCTCATACCTATAAAGATCTATATGAGAAGTGGCTGCTTCTGATCAAGATGAACAAAAAGCTAAATGACACAGTGGCAAGCGTCACTATGGAAAAGGACAAGGTATGGCAGGAGGTTGAGATTCTACTGACACTGAAGGCAGAACTGGAAGGTACAATTAACTCACTGACTTCTCAACTAGCTGAGGTAAAACAGGAAAGGCTGGATCTTCTTGTTCAGAAAACGAAACTCCTGGGTACTATCTCCTCCCTAAAAGTCGAAATAGAGAAGGATCGGGACACTCATCCTGTAGGCATGACGGGGCTGAGAAAAACCATCATTGATCTACAGCGGAAAGAAATGTTCCAACTAAGGAGGGTGGAACAGCTGGAACTTCAGCTAGAATCCGAGAAGATGGAACACTCTGACACTAGAGAGGAACTCGATCACCTCAAACAGTCGGTAATAATGCTCAACTCTGGCACTAAAAACTTAAATGATATTCTTAGATCCCTGAGAATGGAGTTCGGACACAGAGGATTGGGGTTCACAGGAGAAGGCAGCTCAAAAGGTACGACGCTTGTTAAAACCAGACCGGTGTCAGAACAGAAGACAGAACAGAAGGTAAGATAGCATCCCAGACGGAAAATAGACCTGCAACAAGAACAATCCAACAGTGGTCGAAGAAGGGATGGTACGATGAACTTCGGCTCTCATTCAGCGCCAAGGAAAGAATGGCGCACTTGCTGGTATTGCAATTAGATGGGACACATTAAACTAAAGTGTCGCCTGTTTTTAGCCGAACGACGTGCTTTCCAACAACGAACCACATCGCAACAGAAACAGGTCTGGGTTCAAAAGGCAGACCAAACCATTTGCATGGTAGCCTGTTACACCTCAAACTACTCATCGCATGATAGCTGGCTCTTCGACAGTGGATGCTCCGCACACATGACAGGTAACCCTCAATATCTTACCCATATTAGACCTGTTGAGCATATGTGGGTTGTCACCTTCGGGGATGGTGAAAAGGGTCAGGTGATCGGCTGTGGGACATTGATGGTTCCGGATCTCCCTGCACTCAAGAACACCCTCCTTGTTAAGGACTGACCAGGAATCTTATCAGCATCAGTCAACTATGCGACGATGGACACTATGTGTCATTCTCCAGCTACTCATGTCTTGTACTAGACCAGAATGGCGATACACTGATGAAAGGAAAAAGGGATGCCAACAACTGCTATACTATTAGGATGGGTCTGACGAAGTCAATGAACAATAAGAATCATGGCCAGCAACCGGTTGCTCTCCCATGTGCATACGCACAACCTAGCTTTCTGCGAGGGGGAGTGGAGAAGACCTTGCACACAAGATCTGATTGTAGATGCGCACAAATCAAGGTTGATGGGTGTCCCAATAAGCTGTTGAATCAGTCGGTGGTACAGTTGCAAAAGGAGTTCGTACACTGCATAGAGGAATGTGCCTGGCCCCGTACAAGAAAATATGAATGCTCACGAAAGATGGTAACTCTGAGGCAGCATACTTGTGTGAAACTATATGGCAGGTCACGGAGTGAAACACCCAGATCCCCAGGGGGTCTATGTGGTGTCAACCACTAAAAGCATTCAACGGTGGTCAGTCATAGTCGAATCTCCAGCTGAAACAGTTGGACTGACCACCTAATATATAGAGCTGGAACAGAAGGCACAGCGCATGAAAATCATTTTTTTAATATTCTCGAAGATTTTTCCTGTCGTTATTTGAATCAAGGGTTGTCTAATTTGGGAAGTTGAAAAGGCCAGAGGATATTTTGAAACACAAACCAGTTGAGTGTGTTCAATTTCTTCTCTCTCTCATCCCTAAAACCCTAGAACGGCATCTTCTCTCTCTCAACCGCTCATACACTCAACGGAGATGGTAAACACGAGGAAATCAGCGAAGTCTGGCGTCAAATCTGCTGAAAAGAAAAGGGAAGGCATGCAGGCCGCAAAAGCTCTGGCGGCGAAATCCAAAAATCCGAAATCGAAAGCTTCGAAGGTGCAAAAGGCGTCGCCTTTACGCTCCGACACCGATTCCTTGGCCCAAGCAAAGAAGTCTACCGAAGAAAATAATTCCTCAGCCAGTCACGGTAGACTCGTCCTTCGTCGCTGGTTCAAGCCGAGTTCATCCCCAATATGAGGTAACTACGAATTCTCAGTCCGTTCCCTTGGTTTCTGCAAATATTACTGTGGTAGAAAAGATTGTGGTGGACGGAGTTGTGAGTATGGATAGTGAAGCCAGTAGGGCCGTGGGGATTGCAGCCAGTAGGGCTGAGTTTGGTGATGATAATGACAAGAAGGTCATTGGTGTTAGGGCTGTTGTTGATGACAAAACCGTTCCTAAAAATATTCCTGTCAAGATTGTGGAAAGCGGCGAGCCCAGCAAGGTGGCTGGAGGGTCAGCAACATGGAGGGAGAAGATCCATGCATCTGGGTATATTCGCCCAGATGGTTTACGGAGAAAGAAGGGGTCTCGCCGTGTTGTGTCTCCAAGACAGTGCCTTGCCAAGATCAGCTTTGTCAGAGGGAGGCTCATAACAATGTCTGATGAGGGGATAGAAAATCTTCTTGATGCCTCTGGGAAAAGGAAGCTTGTGATGGATGAGGAGTCTGATGATGGCCCGGATAAGAGGATTGGAGGTTCGAAAGATGAACCAATCAGTAAGCCTGAGGAGGGTGTGTCCGAGATGATTCATCCACCAGAAAATCCTGAGGTGTTGAAGGAAGCCACAGTTAAAGGAGCTTCACTTGCAGAAGAGGATGAAGAGTTGGAGAAGCTGTACAAAGACATTGACAATGTCATGGAAGATTTGGAAAAGGAAAACAATCTTGGAGTTGACGAGTCTGAAGAACTTCTTTGTGCTCAGGGAAGTGAGGCAAAAGAGTCTGTCGCTGAGAAAGTTACTAATGTTCCAACTGTGGTACCATGTGTTCAGAATGAAGGTGAGACAGTTGAAGTCTCATAGGAAGTTGCTAAGGTTACAGTAGCTACTCCAGTTGTTGGACAAGATGTTCTGCATAGTAATCGTATGGAGGATGATGGTGCACAAGTTCGTGAGGATACATCGAAGCTAGTTTCAAAGGAGGGTACTCTTTCAGACGATGACCAAGATCTTGCTCCACTTATCTCTTTCAAAAAACCAAAGAAGGACAAGGGAAGGATGAAGGTGGCCTTTGAAAGATCTGCTAAGGGAACAGTCCAAGAGATTGTGAAGGAGGGCAACCTGGCAGGGGGAGCTGATCCTCATCTAAGAAAAGAAAATGTATAGCTCCTGTCCCTGTTTCAGTGGATGCTGGAAGATGTGAAGTCCAATCTCCTGAGGCTGATACTGTTCCAGTTGGATTGGTCAAGAAAGGTGTCTGGTACGTCAGTCGTGATGCGTACAAAAAGTGGAGCTGTGTGCTGAAAAGAAAAATCATACCTGAGAGGTTACTGGAGGAGTCCCGGTACAAGGGAAAGGAGGTGATTGAGGTGCTTAAGGAGTCTGATCTGTTCTGGACGTTGGACAGATGCAAGCCTTTCGACGAGCAATTAGTCCGTGAAGCCATGGTAAACCTTCCTCCTGGATTTGGGGTTATTGGAGAAGCAGATTATGGGGTCTTCTACGTTAGAGGAAGACGGATCAAGATTGATCCTGAGCTGATCAATGTATACTTCTCCATGGACGACCCAGTTGTTGATGAAGAGGAATCAAGCTTTGAGAAGATAGTAAGCACCATCACTGCAGGCTCTGTTCGCTGGAGGCCTGAGTCAGTTGTGCACACAGCGGATTTGTCTACGTTTTATTCAATGCTGTTCTTCATAGCTGTGTTCAACTGGAGGCCATCTACTCATCGCTCTACTGTCAACAAGGACATGGCCCAACTGATTTATCAGATAGGGAATAAGCTGAAATTCAACCCGGGCAGAGTAATGTTCAAACAGATTGCTGAACACGCTACTTCGATGAGAACTCTGCACCAGATCTGTTTCCCATCTCTGATATATGAGCTGATCATTCATCAAGCTCCAGATTTGAAGGCCTCGCCTGACCATCTCACAAAGGCACCCAGCAAGTTCATCGTTGACCATAAATTGTTTAAAGGGCGTCATGTGAACGATCTCAAGGAGGGGAACCAGAAAACAAAGGGTGTTGCGGAGTCCAGCCGAGGGGGAGCCAGAATGGGTCGTGATGAGAGGAGCAAGCTGCTCCAGGATCTGAATGCCATCATTTCCGCAGATAAGGAACAACGCAGGCGTATTAACAGGCTCGCTCGAGCCCTTATCTATCCCAGCGATGATGAATCAGAAGCAACAGTCTCTGAAGATGATTCCGTTGAAGAAGCTTCTGATTAAAGGTCCATTGACAAACTGAACCCTCTAAACTTTTTGTTTAAAACTATCGCTCTTAGTGCTTGTTCTGGCACATTTTGATTGTCTATTCGAACTCGGATCGCACCCCTTGCCAGTTCGTGGCAAAAAGGGGGAGTATTTTGGAGGAGACAATTCTTGTTTCCCTCAAAGTTGTCTACTGTCTAGATAGTTAGATAGACCTAGTTATCTAGTAGATCTGGTTTTGCCAAAATGCCAAGGGGGAGATTGATGTTCCATTAAGTGGCATGTATTTGGAAAAATGTAGCTTAGACAGTTCGAGCAGGTGTTCAGGGGGAGTTCGAACAATATCCTGGTACTCCTGTACAGCGTGATCAAGACGCAAGGATATTCCCGGAAGATATTGGACCACGAAGATCTCGTCAATATGATGACGGCCAACGACTTATTCGAGTAGTAGATATTCGAATGAATATCTACATCAAAGCGGCAAAGCTTATTTGGGCAAGAAGACTTCGGATTATCTTCCAACCGATTTAAAAGATATTCATCAAATATCTAGGAATATTTCCTAAATATTTGATGGGATTATCTTGTGCGAATTAGGGTTTCGCTCGAGCATATAAATACAATGCAAGGGCAACCCTAATTCTCATCGCTTTCAAAGATCAAATATACAAGAGCATATCCTGCTGATTAGAGAAGAAGAAAGTGACGGCCGGTTGTGTTTCCTCATTGAGATTACACCGGTGCAAGTGCAGTCTGTTCAAGTGCAACACAGACTGCCTGAAGCGTATCAACTGCCGCACACAACGAAGGTAAACAAGCTTTCGAGAGAAAGCATCCGAGCTTCAGGAGAAGGTCGACAACGTTTAGACTGCAGGTTCTGAACGAAGGGGATCGAGGGGAATTGCGGTGAACCTCGGTTGCAAATCTGAGAGACGGAGTATTGAGGTTAGGCTATTACAAGGTGTAAGTGTAAGTCCTTGTGGAAACCCTATACTCATAATAAAGATTTGCTATCCCTTTTCGGGTGTGGGAAACCCCCCAGAGTAGGCGGAGCCGAACTGGGTTATCAGTCTCTGTGTCTCTAATACCTTTATCTGTTTGCTGAACTGTTATGATAAGAGTTCAACCTCTGTGTGTTGAACTGTTGTGCAAAGAGTCCCAGGTCTGTCACAACACTACCTTGGACACAAGCTTGAACAGGGGACATAATTTCACGGGTGCTCGGCTCTCTCGGCACGGGCCCTGGGACGCGGCCTGGGACCTCTCGGCGCTGGGACCTTGGACTCGGCCCGGTAGTGAAACTTTGTCCCGGCTGAGCTCTTCGGTCCCCGGCTGGGCTCTCTTGACTTGTAATCCATTTTTGGTTCAAGAACCCCCTTTTTAGCTCGTTTTCTCTCTAAACCTCAAAATAGCCTGTACAACAAAAATGGAACTAATAAGTAAACGTTGTTAAGACAAAGTGTCTAATTTGGTGGGTTTAACTATCTTAATGAATCATATAAATATGGTCCATCAGATCACCCCACACTTATACTTGTTCGTCCCGAACAATGCTATTTTGAAAGAGAAACACAAAATCCAAGTAATAAGCTCTAAATAAGAAAGTGAGAATGTGGGACTAGATTTATCCTATCCATGCAATACTTACTTGTTACCAAACTAAACCGTGTAAATACTTAGAAGAAACTTGATACTTGTACCTTCGAGCCGAGATGCAAATTAATTCGGATGATTCGGGAGATAGCCCTTTTCAGGCTCCTGGACTGCATTCTCGGGACCGACTCGCACTATATGGTTAACTTGTAGCTTTCTCTAGCACACGATTTGGTTCGGGTTTCAATGATCTGAGCTCTTTGATTTCCTTTTGATGAGGGACAACTTTCGAAGTGATTTGGTCTTTGGCCTTCGATTTTGAATTGGAGTTTCTTCACTTTTGTTTCGGTTAAAACCTTCACAGAATTTGGCCTTTGGCCTTTGATTTGCTTCTTCGGGCTTTGCTTCTTTGTGATTTGCTTGTCCATTTTCTCAACCTTTTGGGAGGTCCAATCATCCCCCGAGAGCATATGGAAATACCTCCCCGTTCTTTCTCATCCTCGCAGTTTCGCGCGGGTCAAGATGAGGGTCGCTCATCTATTTTCTCGGCTACTTGGACTAGAGTTAGGACGGTTTGATTCCCGTCCCGCCTCTTGCATAAACGCTGCACGGCGGAGATGACTTTGAATCCAATGAAACCCAAAGTGCAGCCTCCACTGACTTCGTAAACCTATAGTGAAATCCAGTCCTTCGAGTGTTTGCCAAGCCTCTCTAGGGCATTTTATGTCAACTCCACATCCCCTATATATCTCTGCACAAAGGGACAAATAAGAAGTTACATCCTCAAGTTTTTACACAGTTGAGATTTCACAAGGTAAATGCTTGAATTTAGATCTATCTTTTTCACATTCTCAAGTTCATATTTTCAAAAAGATAATATTAAGGGAAAAGGAAAAGAAAAGCATGTTAATTAACTATGTGCAAAGGCAGTTCTCACCCCACACTTTTGAACGAAGGCGTACCTCTTGGAACGACTTAGTTCAAAAGCCGATTGCAAGCAAATATTTACAAGAAAGGAAATGGGTGAGTACGATTTAAGGCAAAAACTAAATGACATAAAAATAAAATCACTGAAAAAGATAAAAGTGCCGGGTTACCTCCCGACCAGTGCCTTTGTTTAACGTCGTTGGCTCGACAGTACCTCACTCAGGAGGGATCTGGGTCCCATGGGCGGCTTAGGTCAAATTTTGCCGCGGCTCCTGTATTGATCCTTGCTTTGACCTTCCCTAATTTCTTGCGGGATGATGTGCTCGGGCCAGGACTCCATTGACCGGGCGGATTTTCCTTCCAATTCTCCCAAGTAGGAGAGGATCTTTTGATCATAGTTGCTGGTCTTTTGAGTCGGGCTCTCTTGTGTTCAGGGCTGCCTTGTCTAGCTGTGGTGAATGAATGCTCCATCAAGGAGTCGTTCTGCTTAGGCCCTTCCTCCATCCATCTTTCAGGCTCTTCATTGATCACATAGTTTTCTGCGATTTGCATATCGATCAAAGGGAAAAGTTGGGAAGCTTCCATTATAAGTGCCGGTTCCATATTGACCAGACTGTCCGTGAGGAACTGGTCTTGGTTGATTTCTTCGGCTGCTTCGGTGGTGAGGGCAGGGTATGTTTCGGGTAGCTTGCCAGTGGCGACCGGGACTTCCTCTTCTGCCGGCTCGGTAGTGAGTTCCCATGAAGGCTCTTCTGCGTCCCTCACTAAATCGGTTTCCGGCTCTACGTCTTCTGATGGCTCGGGGGTGATCTCCCATGAATGTTCCTCCTCCGTGCTTCATGTTTCTGACTCGTCCCCCATGGCCTCCGCAATGTCTTCCCTACTCCTTTCTAGATTAGCTTCTACCATCAGCGCTCTATGATCAGCTTGGATCCTTGGCCTTCGTTTTGTGGCTTCGGCCAAGTCATCTATGAGATTCCACATTTCTGTCATGGTCAAGTGCATGGACGATCCTTCCACTGCGTCATTAATCCTTGATCGCTCAACTGGCCTCATCCCACAAAGAAATTTTTGGAGAAGAACCACTTCCGTGAATCCATGGTGCGGGCAGCGCGAAACTGAAATTATATCCCCTGTTCAAGCTTGTGTCCAGGGTACTGTTGCAACAGACCTAGAACTCTTTGCACAATAGTTCAAGGTTCAGTTGCGACAGATCTTGAACTCTAATCACAACAGTTCAGCAAACAGACAAAAGCAGTAGAACACACAGACTGATAACCCAGTTCGGCTCCGCCTACTCTGGGGGGTTTCCCACACCCGAAAAGGGACAACAAATCTTTATTACGAGTATAGGGTTTCCATATGGACTTACACTTACACCTTGTAATAGCCTAACCTCAATACTCCGTCTCTCCGATTTGCAACCGAGGTTCACCGCAATTCCCCTCGATCCCGTTCGTTCAGCCCTTCTGTCCGAACGTTCTCGACCTTCTCCAGAAGCTCGGATGCTTTCTCTCGAAAGCTTGTTCACCTTTGTTGTGTGCGGCAGTTGATACGCTTCAGGCAGTCTGTGTTGCACTTGAACAGACTGCACTTGCACCGATGTATTTCCAATGAGAAAACACAACTGGCCGTCGCTTTCTTCTTCTCCAATCAGCAAGATATGCTCGTGTGTATTTGATCTTTGAAAGCGATGGTGAATAAGGGCCCCCTAGCATTGTATTTATATGCTTGGACGAAAACCTAATTCGCACAAGATAATCTCATCAAATATTTAGGAAATATTCCTAGATATTTGATGTATATCTTTTGAATCGGTTGGAAGAATATACGAAGTCGTCTTCTTGCCCAAGAGAGCTTTGCCGCCTTCAATGTAGATATCCATTCGAATATCTCATGCTCGATTAAGTCGCTGGCTGACTTCAACTTGAGGAAATCTTCGCTGTCCAATATTCTTCCGGGAAATACCCTTGCGTCTGTTCCACGCTGTGTATGAGTACTAGGATATGTTCGAACTCCCCCTGAACAACTGCTCGAACTGTCTAAGCTACGTTTTGCCAAATACATGCCACTTAAGGGAACATCAATCTCCCCCTTGGCATTTTGGCAAAACCAACTCTACTAGATAACTAAGTCTATCTAACTATCTAGACAGTAGACAACTTTGAGGGAAACAAGAATTGTCTCCTCCAAAATACTCCCCCTTTTTGCCACAAACTGGCAAGGGGTGCGATCCGAGTTCGAACAGTCAAGCAAAAATGTGCCAGAACAAGCACTAAGTACTAAAGTTTTTAAGCAAATAGTTCAGGGAGATAGTTTTTAGAGGAGCTTCACGCAGATGTCTCTTCAATTGAATCATCCTCAGAAGTTGTAGTCTCGGACTCATCGTCACTCGGAAAGCTGAGGGCATGAGCAAGCTTGTTGATCCGCCTGCGTTACTCCTTGTCCACTTCGATGATTATATTCAGGTCCCTGAGTAGCTGGCTCCTCTCATCCCGGCCCATCCTGGCTCCCCCTCGACTCGACTCTGCAACACCCTTTCCTTTCTGGTTCTCCTCCTTGAGATCGTTCACGTTACGCCCTTTGAACAACTTGTGGTCGACGATGAACTTGCTGGATGCTTGTGTGAGATGGTCAGGTGAGGCTTTCAAATCTGGAGCTTGATGGATGATCAGCTCATAAATCAGAGATGGGAAGCAGATCTGGTGCAGAGTTCTCATCGATGTAGCATGTTCAGCAATCTGTTTGAACATTATTCTGCCCAGGTTGAACTTCAGCTTATTCCCTATCTGATAAATCAGTTGGGCCATGTCCTTGTTGACAGTAGAGCGATGAGTCGACGGCCTCTCGTTGAAGACAGCTATGAAAAACAGCATTGAATAGAACGTAGACAGATCCGCTGTATGCACAACTGACTCAGGCCTCCACCGAACAGAGCCTACAGTGATGGTGCTCACTATCTTCTCAAATCTCGATTTTTCTTCATCAACAGCTGGGTCGTCCATGGAGAAGTATACATTGATCAGCTCTGGATCAATCTTGATCCTCCTGCCTCTAACATAGAAAGCCCCATACTCCGCCTCTCCAAAAGCCCCAAACTTTGGAGGCAAGTTTGCCATGGCCTCACGCACCAGCTGTTCTTTGAATGGCTTGCATCTGTCCAACGTCCAGAACACATCCGACTCTTTAAGCACCTCAACCACTTCCTTCCCTTTGTAACTGGATGCATCCAGCAGCCTCTCAGGTATAATTTTCCTTTTCAGCACACAGTCCCATTTCACCGCAGCTTCTTTAGTCACGAACCACACTCCTTTCTTGACCTTACCCACTGGGACAGTCTCAGATTCAGGGGCTGGGACTTCACATCTCCCAGCATCTTCAGAGATGGGAACTGCAGCAACGCGTTTTCTTTTCTTGGTAGAGCCAGCTCCCCCTGCACCACTGCTGACTTCATCAACTTTCTAAACTGGTTCCTTTGTAGTTTTAGCAAAGACTACCTTTTTCTTTTCCTTGCCCTTTGTTGATCTTTTGAGATTGACCAGGGGAACACTGTCTTGGTCATTTTCTGAAAGGGTAACGCCTTTTGCTGCGGACATAGAACCATCCTTACGAATGGGTGAGCCATCTTCCTCCACATGATCCCTACGACGATCATCTTGAACTGCCACTGTCTCTTCACACATTATTGACTCCGGAACAACTCCAGTCTCAACTTCAGTCTGAACATTTTGTTTCACGGTTGGAACACTTGTGACTTTTTCAGTAGCAGACTCTTCTGCTTCAACAGCCTGGTTATGCTGACCTTTCTTTGGAGCTGGCGCTGTTTGAGCTTTGGTCTGAACAGATGGTTCCACAGTTGAATCGCTTGTAGCTTTCTCTGCACCTCTTTTAGTCTCAACACCAGACTGAAAACTTGGTTCCATAGTTGGAACACTTGTAGCTTTTTCTGCATCAGATTCTGTTGCCCCAACAGTCTGATCACACTGAGCTTCTTCAGGACTTGCCACTTCCTGATCCTTCTCCTTTTCCAGGTCTTCCATGACATCATCAATGTCTTTGTACAACTTCTGCAACTCCTCATCCTTTTCTGCTGGGTCTGATTCTTTCAACACATCTGACTTCCCTGATGGATTAGTCTCCTTCACCATAGCCTCAGCATGCATACCGGAACCTTCTTCAGCGATTCCTCCTTGATTCTCAGACGGATCAGCATCATTAATCACCAAATTCCTCTTCCCCGAGGACTTAATAAACTTCTCTGTTTCTTCATCGGACATTGCAATCTTCCTCCCTCGAGTGGCATAGATCTGGGCTAGATATTTTCTGGGAGAGTCACTAGCCCGCTTAACCTTCTTCCTGCGACCAGCCTTCGGAGGAATGTATCCTGTGGCAAAAATCTTTTCCCTCCACGTTCCTGAGCCTCCAGCCCTCTTGATGGGTTCCTCTTCTTCCACACTCTTGACAGAATTCTTTTTAATAACCGCACTATCGGCTTTGTCAACCGCCGCAGCTCTACCACTCTCAAGATTTCTATCGTCATCACCGCCAAGCACTGCCCTACTGGTTTCAACACCAACAGCTCTAACCCCACTAACAACCTTACCACCATTATCACCAATTACAGCCCTACTGGCTTCATCACCGTCAACCGACTTAACAGCCTTCTCAACCTCCACAATCTTTTCAATAATAGGAATATTTGCAGAAACTGAAGGAGCAGTTGGAAATACCTCAGATTGGGGACGAATTTCTTGAGATGAACCAGCATCTAATGTGACAGACGAGTCCACCACGGTTGACTGAGGGATTTCAACGGTAGACTTCTTCGCTTGGGCCAAAGATTTGGTGGCGGATTGTAAAGGCGACGCCTTTTTCACCGTCGGAGCTTTTGATTTTGGATTTTTGGATTTCGCCGCCAGAGCCTTTGAAGACTGCATGCTCTCTTTATTCTTCTCAGCGGATTTGATGCCGGATTTTGCTGACTTTCTGGTGTTAACCATTGCTGTGGAGGGGGAAGCGATTGAGAGAGAAGATGTCGTTCTTAGGGTTTTGGGGACGAGAGAGAAGACTATTGAACACACTCAACTGTTTTGTGTTTCAAAAGTATCCTCTGGCCTTTTCGACTTCCCAAATTAGACAACCCTTGATTCAAATAACGGTAAGAAAAATCTTCAAGAAAATTCAAAAAAAATGTAGATTTTCACGCGCTGTACCTTCTGTTCCAGCTCTCTTTTTTAGGTGGTAAGTCCAACTGTTCAGCTTGAGAGTCGACTATGACTGACCACCGTTGGATGCTTTCAGTGGTTGACACCACATAGACCCACTGAGGGTCTGGGTGTTCCACTCCGTATCCTGTGCCTCAGAGTTATCATCTTCTGGTGCCCTCCATATTCATATTTTCTTGTTCGGCTCCAGGCATATTTCTGTGGACATAGTACGAACTCCTTCCATAACTGTGACACCCTCTGTTGCAACAAATTCCTGGGACACCCGGTAATATGGATTTGTGCATATCCCCAATCAGATCCACTCCCCCTCGCAGAAATCTGTGTTTGACATTTGCACAGGCTAGAGGAACCAGTTGCTGGCCATGGTTCTCGACGTCCATTGATCCTTCCATCAGACCCATTCCAATGGTGTAGCAGTTGTTGACATCCCTTTTTCCTTTCATCAGTGTATCACCATTCTTGTCTAGGACAAGACATGAGTAGCTAGAGAATTACACATAGTGTCCATCGTCGCACAGTTGACTGATGCTGATAAGATTCCTTGTCAGACCTTCGACAAGGAGGGTGTTCTTGAGTGCAAGGAGATCCGGAACCATCAATGTCCCATAACTGATCACCTGACCCTTTCCACCATCCCCGAAGGTGACAAACCACATCTGCTCAACAGGTCTAATATGGGTAAGATATTGAGAGTTACCTGTCATGTGGGCGGAACATCCGCTGTCGAAGAGCCAACTGTCTTGCGCTGTGTAGCTTGAGGAGTAGCAGGCCACCAACCAAACGGTTTGGTTTGCCTTTTGAACCCAGACTTGTTTCTGTCGTGGTATGGTCCGTTGTTGGAATGCACGTCGTTCTGCAAGAAACAGGCAACACTTCATCTTGATGTGTCCCATCTGATTGTAGTACCAGCAAGTGCGCCGATCTATCCTTTGAGTCACTGGTGAATAGTCACGGTTTTCGACGGTTGATCTGCGGGTCTTTCCACCACCGAGTGTTCCATGCGTATCCTTGTGATCATCTCGGTTTTTTCCTTTGGACTGATCTTGGGACAAGTCTATTTTCTGTCTGGGGTGCTGTCTCACCTTCTGTTCTGGCAGGTGTTTAGACACTGATCTTGCTTTAACACACGAGCTGCCTTTGGGGGTACCTTCTTTTGTAAACCCCAGGCCTCGATGTCCAGATTCCAACCTCTGAGATCTGAGAATATCATTTAAGTCGTTAGTGTCAGAGTTTAGCATCCTTACCGACTGTTTGAGGTGATTGAGCTCCTTTTTAGTGTCTGAGTGATCCATCTTTTTAGATTCTAGCTGGAGTTCCAGCTGTTCTACTCTCCTCAGTTGGAACACCTCTTTACGCTTTAGATCTGTGATGGTTTTCCTTAGTCCCGTCATGCCTGCAGGATGTGTGTCTCGGTCCTTCTCTATTTCGACTTTCGGCGAGGAGATAGTCCCCAAGAGTTCTGTTCTCTGAGCAAGAAGACCCAATCTTTCATGTTTCATCTCAGCCAGTTGAGAATTCAGAGAGACAATTGTACCTTCCAGTTCTACCTTCAGTGTAAGCAGTATCTCGACCTCCTGCCAGACCTTGTCTTTTTCCATCGTGACGCTGGCAACTGTGTCATTTAGCTTCTTGTTGATCTTGATCAGAAGCAACCACTTCTCATACAGATCTTTATATGTCTGAGCTAGAGAATCCTGTGTGAGTTCTTCATGGTCACTGTCTGAGAGGTCTTCATTTGGGAGTTCCAACTGCGATGGAACTGTTTCAGTGGTGTCGCTGTACTCACTCAGAGTAGTGACAAAGGCCACAAAATTAGTGGTCTCACCTTTTTCTTCGTCTGACTCACTGTCGCTGAAGCTAGCGACCATTACCTTCTTCTTCATGAGTGTATTCGCACATTGGGAGGCAATATGTCCAAACCCCTTGCATTCATGGCAATGAATTTCTTCCTTTCCTTTGTCAGAGGAGTCTTGTCTCATGTCTTTGGATCTTGACCTGTCAGGTTTCTAGTTTTGGAAGCTATTTGATGAAGGCTAACCCTGTTCTGGTCCACGTCTGTTGATTTTCCGCACCATTCTACCAAAATTCTGAGCCATCATGGCCAGTTGTTCAGTAGTGCAGCCACCATCTTGTTTGTCTTCAGACATGTCTGCCTTGAGGGTGATTCCCTTCACTTCCCCAGGTTGAAAATCATGGTTGATCTCATAGGTTCTGAGAGAACCCATCAGCTCGTCTAGTTTCAGTTTGGCAATGTCGTGCATTTCCTCTATGGCCGTGACCTTCATGGCAAACCTAGGAGGGAGTGATCTCAGGACTTTACTGGCCAATCTTTCTTCATCAATGGGTTTTCCGAGAGTAGACGCCTCGTTGGACAGTTCCAGAACTCTGGTGTTGTACTCAGTGATGGTTTCACTCTCCTTCATCTTCATCTCTTCGAACCTGGTTGTGACAGCCTGCATGCGAGAGTTGCGAACTTTGTATGTACCTTCAAAGGCTGTTTGGAGGATATCCCATGCTTCCTTGGCCACTTCACAGTTGATGATTAGCTTCATGACGTTTTCATCTACTGCCGAGAAAATTGCATTCATAGCCTTTGAGTTTCCCATAGAAGCTTTGTCCTCCTCTTCTGTCCATAGTGCTTCTGGTTTTGCGATCGGTTCTCCAGTGAGGTTGTTCATCATGCGTTCCGTCCACCCTTTCAGAACAGCCTTCCATGCCTTTTCAAAAAGGATCTCATCACGGGCTTCCAGGTGGCATAGTTCGATCCTTCGAGTAGCGGGGGTCTGGTGATGCTTTGTCCTTCCTTCAGAGTCATCTTGAACAGTTCAGGATCCCACTCAGTGTGTCGAGTGTTTGCTCTGATACCAATTGAAATTATATCCCCTGTTCAAGCTTGTGTCCAGGGTACTGTTGCAACAGACCTAGAACTCTTTGCACAACAGTTCAAGGTTCAGTTGCGACAGATCTTGAACTCTAATCACAACAGTTCAGCAAACAGACAAAAGTAGTAGAACACACAGACTGATAACCCAGTTCGGCTCCGCCTACTCAGGGGGGTTTCCCACACCTGAAAAGGGACAGCAAATCTTTATTACAAGTATAGGGTTTCCACAGGGACTTACACTTACACCTTGAGATAGCCTAACCTCAATACTCCGTCTCTCAGATTTGCAACCGAGGTTCACCGCAATTCCCCTCGATCCCCTTCGTTCAGCCCTTCTGTCCAAACGTTCTCGACCTTCTCCAGAAGCTCGGATGCTTTCTCTCAAAAGCTTGTTCACCTTTGTTGTGTGCGGCAGTTGATACGCTTCAGGCAGTCTGTGTTGCACTTGAATAGACTGCACTTGCACCGATGTATTTCCAATGAGAAAACACAACCGGCCGTCGCTTTCTTCTTCCCCAATCAGCAGGATATGTGATGGACCATAATTATACGAATTAAATACACAGTAAAACCCACCAAATTAGACTGTTTGTCTATCTAACTTCTACTTGTTAGTCCCGATATTTTTCTACAGGGTATTTTGGCGCTTAGAGAGAAAACACGCTAAGGAGAGGATTTTACGCTGAAAAGATGTTACGAGTCATTCCGAGGTCAAGATCAGACGCTGAACGAAGAAATCTCAAGATCTTGACATTGAATTACTCAATTCAAATCAAACCGAGGAACAACCAAAGTCAGACCGGAGAGAAATTGGACTGATAGTTTTGTGAAAAGACTGCACAAAACTGTCAAAAACTCATCCATGGACCAAGTGACCGGTGGTTTTTGGAGAAGTGGTGACTCATGGGTGGCTTCCATCCCTCCTCCTCCTCCTTGGGTGACCGGTGGCTTTGGCTTGGAGGTGGCCAAAGCCACAAAAATCCCCTCCATTTGGACTTGCAACCGGCGGCTAAATGAGCAACCATGAGAAGTTGCCATGTGTTGGCTTCTCCTCCACATGCTCCTCCCCTCCTCCTCCACCCTTGGATGCAACACCACATGCCACCATCTCCATCCTCCTCCCCTTTGGCTATAAAAGGAGAGCTCCTCCTCCTCATTTGTATCATCCAAAAATCAACATTTCACTTCTCTCTCTAAGTTTGTGTTACGTTGTAAGTTTGGTTTATGAAATAATACTCTTGTTGGTTCTTGAGTATTATAACGGTTTGACATTATAATACTCCTGTCGGTTCTTGAGTATTATAATACTGTAGAGAATACTCCTGTTGGTTCTTGAGTATTCAGTAGGAATTAGGAATACTCATGTTGGTTCTTGAGTATTCCACCCTCTCTCCTCTTGCTGTTTTCAAAACCCCCGAGTATTTAGCTATGGTATCCACCTCTATGGATATTCGTAGCTAAACACTTTATTCGGTTAAAGGGGTGTACTTGTATTGTAAAATGTTTTAGACCCTACACCTAGTGCATCTTTGTGTTCAAAACTTGTTCTATGTGCCATATATAGTCAGAATTTCCAAGGTTGAGTGGAAGCTGTAATAAGCAAAGCTCTTCCGTGGGAATTCGTGAACATACTCGGTAAGTGGAAGCTGTAACAAGCAAAACTTATCTGAGGAGTTCGACTTATCTTAAAAACCATTTTGGGAAATCGTAACAGAAGATCAAATGGATGCACATAAGGCTAAGATACTTCAAAAGGAGGAATTAGTCTTAAGTAGAACAAGTGTTTTAAACGATGTTGCAAGTCTTGCGCTTAGAAATGGCCTCGATTCATCTTTGAACACTTAGTATGATCATTAGCGGTCAATGATAAACAATTATGATACAAGGCCCCTGAAACCGAATGTTTTCCTTGAATTACAAAACCCCCCAGTATTTACTTTTATAAATTGCTCGATCATCTGCAATCACCAACCGCTCTTCTTCCGGAGGACTCGCAAATCACGCATCACCCACTGTAAGTCTTTCTTTTTACTCTTCAGTATTTATTTTCTGTAATTTACTTTTCCGCACTCAAAACCAAAAACAACCAAAAAAAGTCACTTAGTCATAACCGCTAAAATCTCAATCAAACCTAAAAAATGCTCCCATCCTGTACAAATCCCACAAAGAACAACGTATCCTCCTAATTCCCTTGGGTTCGACCCCTACTTACCACTTGCTACCCAGTAGTGTAGTTGCGAGTAGCGGACAATATAAATTTATTTGCACAGAGAACATTGCACCTTAACGACAGTGCAGTGGGCTCCGTCAAATTGGCGCCGTTGCCGGGGAATTAGCCATCGGATAAGTTCTTTAAATCAATACGCGCTTCAACCATGTCTCGCGAAGGAAGCCACCATGACTACCAGGATGATGACGAGATAAACCTGTACGAGCGAAATGATGAGGTGCCACTTCCATTTGTGGACGATCCGGAACAATTCATCAGAAACAGAAGAGCTCGTGATAGGGAGGCAATCAGAAGAAATCAAGAACCACCAGAGGACCGAAATGCAGCTGGTCCAGTACAACCCCCTAGATATCCACCACCCCCTCAACCTCTACAAGTGACGAGACGAGAACCCGCTTTCGATGACTACTACAGAGATAACAACAACTACCGTGAACCTACATTGGGAGAGCTCTCGGCACCAGATTTCAGAATTCAGCCGTGGTGCATTCACGAAGGCCCTGAACTGGAAAATATCGCCATCAACACTTCAGTGGCCCACAACTTACCAAAATTCTCAGGAACGCGTGGAGAATCGACAATGACTCATCTCCAACGCTTACATGGTATTTGCCAAAACTTATAACCGAATGGCGTAAACGTAGACGACTTCAAGTTAAAAGCGTTCTACTTTTCCCTCATTGACGCGGCAAACGACTGGTTCCTTTCATTGCCTTCCGGAAGCATCAGAACATGGGCTCAGATGCAGAAGAAGTTATTGGACAAATATTACCCAGCAGGAAGAGCGATGCAAGTAAGGAAGCAACTGCAGGACATCAAGCAAGGACCTAATGAAACCATGTACGATTACCTGGAAAAATTCAACCGCCTGGAGAGAAGCTGCTATACCCTTGGACTACCCGAGAAACTCACCGTCGAGTATCTCATTAACGGATTAAGACCCTTAGACAAAATGCTCCTGGATGCCTCAGCTGGAGGATCCATGATGAATCTATCATTAAGTGGCATAAGGGATCTTATCACCAACGTTGCTGAGAATGCCCGATTCAGAGAAGAGACAACTCAGCAGGACGAATTCTCCCGGACAAAAAATGTGGCAAAAGCTGAAACATCGATGAGCTCTATGCCTGAAGAGATGAAGCAGCTAAAGGAGATGATGATTCAAATCCTACGAAGACAGCCAGTTCCGGTAAAACCTTGTGAGTTCTGTGGTTCTACAGACCACAAAATTGACGCAAGTCCGACATTAATAGAAGAGGAACCGGCAGAAGTGAATGCAGTGGGAGGATACCAAGGATACAACAACAAAAATGACAGAGCCGGACAAAACAGACAATATGGTCAAGCAACCAACCCGAGCTGGCGTAACAACAACTATCCTTAGAAGGAAGCACAACCAGCTGTCCCTCAACTAGCTCAGTCATACTACCAACCCCCCCCCACCGACAGTATAACCAGAACGCTCCATCGGCAGGACAATATCAACAAAGAGGACCAAATCAGTACCAAACCGGCCCAAACAATCAGCAAGAACCAAGCAAGTCGCTCGATGAAACGATGAAGGAGCTCGCACGAAACATTAATCAATTGGGTACTTCGCTACACCAATACCAGGCAAAAACTGACGGGACAATTTCAGAACCAACCAAACAAATGTCCCAGCTCGCCACGGCAATGTCAACACTCACTAATGAACCTGGCAAACTCCCTTCACAAACCATCCAAAACCCAAAGGCGAATCTTAGCATGATAAAAAGGTCAAACGAAAAGGCGACGCTAGGAGAAGTTGCACGATCCCCAACTTACAAACTTACGAACAGGCACTTCACCCGGAGGCGTCGACCTGATTGGAATCAAGAAGAAGACCGACCCAATGATGGCAAAACATGGGTTACACATGCAGACAATGGACGGTACGCATTGACCGTTTGTATAACACCACCACCGATCATACACTCTGACATACCAGCATCTGGATGGGATGACAGTAACAATTTAAGGTGGGACTCCCCAACTAATATTTATGCTTCGAAGCAAAATATTAAGGGATCCGATTATACAAATCCTAAGACAAGGAACGGGCAGAATGGCCCGACAATAGAAAGAGCCCTCACTTCAAATCATGAGCCACAACCGGAAAGAGATAAAGACCCAGGGGCCTTCACAGTCACCTGCAGTATTGGTAAAGCACAGATTCATAAGTGCTTAGTCGATCTTGGAGCTGCTGTCAACGCCATCCCCTCCTCCTTATATTACTTATTAGGACTTGGTCCATTAAAACCACCCAGGTCAAATATCGAGCTAGGAAATAAATCGTGCATCCGTCCGGTTGGAGTGCTAGAAGATGTAATACTCCATGTGGGAGAGCTCATCGTTGCTGCAGACTTCTATGTGATACAAACGGAAGAGACCAGCGAAGACGACCCTCCAACAATAATCTTGGGACGACCATTCCTCTACGCTACTAAAGCAAGGATCGATGTGGGCAAGGGCTCATTATCGCTTAAGTTCGGCGGCAAAATCGCACATTTCTACATTGATAATAGCCGCACGGATACAAAGAAACCGTCAGACATTATACCTATCTCAGATCACGGTACACAGATTTCTGACCTGCCGAAGGAGACTGAAAGAGTAACAAGACCAGCAGCTATGGTCAAAGGTCCCTCGCCTTCTCAGAGACGTTGGAAGGAGAAATCACCAGAACAACAGGAACAGGACCCAAGCACATCATCTCACAAGAAATCAAGGAAAGGCAAGGCAAGAAGCAACACAGGAACAGTGGCGAAATACGACCTAAGCCACCCATGGGACCCCAACCAGTGATCCAGGAATAAGGTATTGTCGAGCCAACGACGTTAAACAAGTGCACTGGTCGGGAGGTAACCCGACACTATCTTACTTTCTGTCTTTTTATTTTCTGTCTTTTAAGTTTTTATCAATAAGTCGCTCTCGCCCACTTGGTGCATAGAATGATTAGACTATTTAGGGATTGGTTTTTGGAGCACGATCGGATCAGCCAGGCAGCTTCCATGAATTTACCGGGCCTGCGTTGAGAGTTCAAGGCTCCAGCCGAACTCCCTCGATTATCCAGCCTCATGCCATGTCATTTGACACAAAAAGGGAGTTCTGATCTTACCTTTCCTTAATATCATTTCCTTCTCGTAATTGTCTGCTTGCATGGCTTTTGAACTAAGTAGTGCTGAAAGGCACGCCTTCGTTCAAAAGTGTGGGGTGAGATCCGCATGTGTACATAAATAAATAACATGTTTTTCTTTTTCTTTTTTAATATTATCTTTTTGAAAATATGAACTTAAGAATGTGAAAAAGATAGATCTAAAATTCATGCATTTACCTTGTGAAAATTCAACTGTCTAAAAACTTAGAACATAACTTCTCATTTGTCCCTTTGTGCTGAGATAAACTAGGGATGTGGAGTTGATAGAAATGCCCTAGAGAGGCTTGGCAAGCAATCGAAGGATTGAATCAAACTATATGGTTTTCGAAGTCAGTGGAGGCTGCACTTCGGGTTTCAGTGAAGATTGAAGTCATCTCCGCCATGCAGTGTTTATGCAAAAAAGAAAAAAAAGGCGAGGACGGGAATCAGACCGTCCTCTCTCTAGTCACAGTAGACGAGAAAATAGATGAGCGACCCTCATCTTGACCTGCGCGAAACGACAAGGATGAGAGGAGCGGGGAGGTATTTCCATAGGCTTGCGGGCGATGATTGGACCTCCCAAAAAGGCTTGAGAAAATGGACTAGCAAGGCACAAAGACGCAAAAAGCTCAAAGAAGCAAATCAAGAGGCCAAAGGCCCAAAATTGTGAAGGTTTTAACCGAACAAAAAGTGAAGTACTCAAAGAGTCAAATCAAAGGCCAAAGGCCGATTCACTACAAAAGCAGTCCCTCGCCAAAAGAAAATCAAAGTACTCAAACCATTGAAACCCGAACCAAATCACGTGCTAGAGAAAGCTACAAGGAAACCATATAGTGCAAGACGGTCCAGAGGTTGCAGTCCAGGAGCCTAAAAAGGGCTACCTCCCGAAACATCCAGAATAATTTGCATCTCAGCACGGAGGTACAAGTATCAAGTTTCTTCTATTTATTTACACAGTTCAATTTGGTAATAAGTAAGTAATGCATGAATTAGGATAAATCTAGTACCACAGTCTAATTTTCATATTTCAACAAACTTACTTAGTGTGCCGCCCTTTAATAGCATTGTTCGGGACGAACAACTAAAAGTGTGGGGTAATCTGATGGACCATAATTATACGAATTAAATACACAGTAAAACCCACAACATTAGACTGTTTGTCTATCTAACTTCTACTTGTTAGTCCCGATATATTTCTACAGGGTATTTTGGCGCTTAGAGAGAAAACACGCTAAGGAGAGGATTTTACGCTGAAAAGATGTTACGAGTCATTCCAAGGTCAAGATCAGAAGCTGAACGAAGAAATCTCAAGATCCTGACATTGAATTACTCAATTCAAATCCAACCGAGGAACAACCAAAGTCAGACCGGAGAGAAATTGGACTGATAGTTTTGTGAAAAGACTGCACAAAACTGTCAAAAACTCATCCATGGACCAAGTGACCGGCGGTTTTTGGAGAAGTGGTGACTCATGGGTGGCTTCCTCCCCTCCTCCTCCTCCTTGGGTGACCGGTGGCTTTGGCTTGGAGGTGGCCAAAGCCACAAAACTCCCCTCCATTTGGACTTGCAACCGGCGGCTAAATGAGCAACCATGAGAAGTTGCCATGTGTTGGCTTCTCCTCCACATGCTCCTCCCCTCCTCCTCCACCCTTGGATGCAACACCACATTCCACCATCTCCACCCTCCATCCTCCTCCCCTTTGGCTATAAAAGGAGAGCTCCTCCTCCTCATTTGTATCATCCAAAAATCAACATTTCACTTCTCTCTCTAAGTTTGTGTTACTTTGTAAGTTTGGTTTATGAAATAATACTCTTGTTGGTTCTTGAGTATTATAACGGTTTGAAATTATAATACTCCTATCGGTTCTTGAGTATTATAATACTGTAGAGAATACTCCTGTTGGTTCTTGAGTATTCAGTAGGAATTAGGAATACTCCTGTTGGTTCTTGAGTATTCCACCCCCTCTCCTCTTACTGTTTTCAAAAACCCCCGAGTATTTAGCTATGGTATCCACCTCTATGGATATTCGTAGCTAAACTCTTTATTCGGTTAAAGGGGTGTACTTGTATTGTAAAATGTTTTAGACCCTGCACCTAGTGCATCTTTGTGTTCAAAACTTGTTCTATGTGCCATATATAGTAAGAATTTCCAAGGTTGAGTGGAAGCTGTAACAAGCAAAGCTCTTCCGTGGGAATTCGTGAACATACTCGGTAAGTGGAAGCTGTAACAAGCAAAACTTATCTGAGGAGTTCGACTTATCTTAAAAACCATTTTGGGAAATCGTAACAGAAGATCAAATGGATGCACATAAGGCTAAGATACTTCGAATGGAGGGATTAGTCTTAAGTAGAACAAGTGTTTTAAACGATGTTGCAAGTCTTGCGCTTAGAAATGGCCTCCATTCATCTTTGAACACTTAGTATGATCATTAGCGGTCAATGATAAACAATTATGATACAAGGCCCCTGAAACCGAAAGTTTTCCTTATGATCATTAGCGGTCAATGATAAACAATTATGATACAAGGCCCCTGAAACTGAAAGTTTTCCTTGAATTACAAAACCCCCCAGTATTTACTTTTATAAATTGCTCGATCATCTGCAATCACCAACCGCTCATCTTCCGGAGGACTCGCAAATCACGCATCACCCACTGTAAGTCTTTCTTTTTACTTTTCAGTATTTATTTTCTGTAATTTACTTTTCCGCACTCAAAACCAAAAACAATCAAAAAAAGTCACTTAGTCATAACCGCTAAAATCTCAATCAAACCTAAAAAACGCTCCCATCCTGTACAAATCCCACAAAGAACAACGTATCCTCCTAATTCCCTTGGGTTCGATCCCTACTTACCACTTGCTACCCAGTAGTGTAGTTGCGAGTAGCGGAAAATATAAATTTATTTGCACAGAGAACATTGCACCTTAACGACAGTGCAGTGGGCTCCGTCAATATGCTCGTGTGTATTTGATCTTTGAAAGCGATGGTGAATAAGGGCGCCCTTGCATTGTATTTATATGCTTGGACGAAACCCAAATTCGCACAAGATAATCTCATCAAATATTTAGGAAATATTCTTAGATATTTGATGTATATCTTTTGAATCGGTTGGAAGAATATACGAAGTCGTCTTCTTGCCCAAGAGTGCTTTGCCGCCTTCAATGTTGATATTCATTCGAATATCTCATGCTCGATTAAGTCGCTGGCCTACTTCAACTTGACGAAATCTTCGCTGTCCAATATTCTTTCGGGAAATATCCTTTCGTCTGTTCCGCGCTGTGTATGAGTACTAGGATATGTTTGAACTCCCCCTGAACACCTGCTCGAACTGTCTAAGCTACGTTTTGCCAAATACATGCCACTTAAGGGAACATCAGAAACAACGGTATCAAAGTACGTATAATACTCGTCTAGTGTCTCGTCCCGGGATTGTTGAAGGCAGATGATCTTCTCGCGGGTGTCATGTCGTAAGGATGGCGGGGAGAATTTTGTTAGGAATTGGGCATGAAGATCCACATAATAGTCTGCACAACTAGAAGTTGATGAGTAATACCAAATTACAGCGAAGTCAGTTAGAGAAAGTTTAAAACATTCCAGTTTGAACCCTTCTATCGTTTCATTTTTAGGTTTCATGTGTCTGCAAATGGCGTTAAAATGTTGGCAATGTATTACAGGGTCCTCTCCAATGGTACCTCCAAACTAGGGGAGATACTGAATCATCCATGTATACATAGTGGAAAATCTAATGAAACAAAAATGAAAAGAAAAGAACAACTAATCTGATAACTTATTCCCCGGCAACGGCGCCAATTTGACAGAGCCTTGTCGTGAGGCAATGTGCAAAATAAATTTATAAGTCCACTACTTGTGACTTCACTATTGGGTAGTAAAGCGGTAAGTAGGGGTCGAACCCAATGGAATTAGTGGATAGTTGTTCTTTGAGGAAATTGTACAGAAATGTAAGTGCGATTGGGGTTGGTTGTGGTTTTAGTACTGAAAGTAAATTGCTGGAAAGTAAATTACTGAAAGTAAAGTGCTGAAAGTAAATTGCTGGAAAGTAAATGACTGAAAGTAAAGTGCTGAAAGTAAATTGCTGGAACAGTCGAGTTCAATATCAACCAAACAACATACTTTTGGTTTGTCGCACGCTATATTTCAAGCGCAATACGTGCCAAAGTTATGTTGGATTGATGTTGAAAACGTCTGTAGTAAGCGGAAAGTAAATAACTGAAAGTAAAGTGCGGAAATGTAAAGACTGAAAGTAAGTGCGGAAAGTTAAGTACTGAAAGTAAAGTTAGTTGCGGAAAGTAAAGTACTGAATGTAAAGTTAGTTGCGGAATGTAAAAGATAGTTGCAGAATTTAAAGTACTGAAAGTAAACAGTTGATATTGAGACTGAAAGTAAAATGACAGGTGATGTTTCGATTGAGTGAAGGATTCGGTTTTAGGGGCCTTGTATCATAGTCCGTTCATCATTGACCTCTAATGATCGTTCTAAGTGTTCAAAGGTGTATCAAGGCCATTTCTAGCACTCGACTTGCCACACCGTCTAGTCCTTTTCAAGACATAGAGCGCTTGTTCTAGATAGGCTAATTCCTCCTTTCGAAGTATCTTAGCCTATGTGCATCCTCTTGATCAATCATTTTCGATCAACCAAGTGGTGTTTAAAAGAAGTTGAACTCCATGGAAAAGCTTTGCTCTTTCTAGCCTCCACTCAACCATGTATGTTCACAAACCCCAAGGAAGAGCTTTGCTATTTCGAGCCTCCACTCAACCAGGTATGTTCTAACCTAATATATGGCACATAGAACAAGTTTGAACATAATAGAAGCACTAAGAAAAGGGTCTAAAACGTTTGCTTGATACAAGCACACCCCTTCAACCGAATGAAGGTTAGCTACGAATATCCATAGAAGTGGATACCATAGCTAGTGCTAGAAAAGTAAATGGTTTTGAAAGCAAAGACAAGAAAAGTAAAGGTTTTGGAAAGTAAAATTCAAGAACAACAAGAATACTCAAGAAGAAACAAGAGTAAACTCAAGAACACTCAAGAATACTCAAGAACCAACAAGAGTATTCATGATCAAGAGAGAAGGTAGAGCTTTTGATATTGAAAATGCAAGTGTTTTACAAGGATTGTGGGATGGATTCTAGAGAGATTCTTTACCAAAGTTACACGTGATGTTTTTCAAGGAGGGGAGGGCCTCCTTTTATAGCCAAATGTGGCGGTTTAGAGGTAGTAGTGGAGTGGGATATTTCCTCTCAAAAGCCTTCGGTTCTCCCTCAACTCCGGTTAGACTTTGGTTTGCTCTTCGGTTGGACTTGTTTTGAGCCAAAGTGTGGCACATGGAGTGCACATGGGCGGCTGAGCTTGAGATGTGCCAAAGGGCAACTATATGAGCTTGGTTGAGCTTTGGGCAAGTCCCTTGAACTTGGTTGAGGTTTGGTTTCAAACCAAAAGATCAACCGATGTGAACAGTGATGGAGCCCACCGCACTGTCGTTAAGGTGCGATGTTCTCTGTGCAAAAACAAATTTATATCTCCGATACTCGCGACTTAACTATTTTGGGTAGTCAGTGGTAAGTACAGGTTGAACCAAGGGAGTTAGGTGAATAGTTGTTCTTTCGAAAAGGGGGGATTAAATAAAGCAGTTGGGGGGTTGTTTTTGGTTTTTAGTACTGAAAGATAAAGTAACCGTTCATATTACAATTAAAGGAAAGATTCGGTTTCAGGGGCCTTGTATCATATTTTTGTTTATCATTGACCTCTAATGATCATACTAAGTGGTCAAAAGTGTATCAAGGCCATTTCAAGCACTTGATTTGCCACACTGTCTAGCCCATTTGAAGGTCATAGAGCACTTGTTCTATTTAGACTAGCACCCCATTTCAAGGTATACTAGACTATGTGCATCCATTTGATCAATCATTTTCGATCAATCCAAATGGTGTTTTAAAGAGGTCGAACTCCTCAGATAAGCTTTGCCATTTCAAGCATCCACTTACCCCGAGTATTTTCACGAACCCCACGGAAAAGTTTTGCCCTTTCAAGCATCCACTTAACCTTGGAAGTTCTAACCTAATATGTGGCACATAGAACAAGTTTTGAACACATAGAGGCACTAAGAGTAGGGTCTAAAACATTGTATGGTACAAATACACCCCTTCAACCGAATGAAGGGTTTAGCTACGAATATCCATGGAACAGGACATCATAACTAAGTACTTGAAAAAGTAAAGGTTTTTGAAAGACAGTAAAGTAAAGTTTTCGAAAGTAAAGACAGGAAAGTAAAGTACTTTGAAAGACAGTAAAGTAAAGAAAAGAGTACTTACAAAAACTGATAAGAGTGCTCAAGATCCAACTTCGATTCCAAAGTAAATTGTTTACATGATTGAGCCCACAAAAGCTAGAGAGATAAGTCACTTGAGGACTTGTGATGTTGGAATGAGATGGGATGATTTTACAAGTGAGAATGGCTTGGTATTTATAGGCTAAGGGAGGCAAGGAGATGAAGACACATGGCTCAAGATGGATGGAAGGGAGGAAAGCCGCCGGGGGGGAGGTGGTAAGCTCAAAGCCGCTGGGCCACATGTCTCCTCCATGGCCAAAGCCACCGGCCATGTGAGGGGAAGAGAGGAGTAGCCGCCCCCCATGAGGTGGATGGGAGTGGTTGAGTGTGTTTTGTGATCTTTTCCAAAAGCCATCGGTCCCCTTTCAGCTCCGGACTAACTCTGGTTGTTCTTCGGTTGGACTTGTTTTGAGTGATTCCATGTCAGGTTCTTGAAAGTCGGAATTTGGTCGTGACCTAGAATGACTCGTAATTCATTTTCAGCTTTAAAACTCCTCCTTAGCCTGTATTCTCTCCAGACTTCAAAATACCCTGTAGATAAATATCGAAACTAACAAGCAAAAGTTAAATAGACAAAGAGTCTAATTTGGTGGGTTTTACTGTGTTTATGATTCATACAATTATGGTCCATCAGATCACCCCACACTTTTAGTTGTTCGTCCCGAACAATGCTATTTAAGGGCGGAACACAATCAAAGTAAACTTTTAAATATGAAAGTGAGACTGTGGGACTAGATTAATCTTAATTCATGCATTACTTACTTATTACCAAACTAAACCGTGTAAATACTTAGAAGAAACTTGATACTGGTACCTTCGTGCCGAGATGCAAATTAATTCGGATGTTTCAGGAGATAGCCCTTTTCAGGCTCCTGGACTGCATTCTCGGGATCGACTCGCACTATATGGTTTCCTTGTAGCTTTTTCTAGCACGTGATTTGGTTCGGGTTTCACTGAGTTGAGCACTTTGATTTCTTTTTGGCGAGGGACAGCTTCTGTAGTGAATCGGCCTTTGGCCTATGGCCTTTGATATTGAGTTGGAGTTTCTTCACTTTTGTTTGGTTAAAACCTTCACAATTTTGGCCTTTGGCCTTTGATTAGCTTCTTTGAGCTTTTGCTTCTTTGTGACTTGCTAGTCCATTTTCTCAACCTTTTTGGGAGGTCCAATCATCGCCCGCAAGCATATGGAAATACCTCCCCGCTCTTTCTCATCCTCGCCGTTTCGCATGGGTCAAGATGAGGGTCGCTCATCTATTTTCCCGGCTACTAGGACTAGAGATAGGACGGTTTGATTCCCGTCCTGCCTCTTGCATAAACGCTGCACGCGGAGATGACTTCAATCTTCACTGAAACCCGAAGTGCAGCCTCCACTGACTTCGAAAACCATATAGTTAGATTCGATCCTTCGATTGCTTGCCAAGCCTCTCTAGGGCAGTTTATATCAACTCCACATCCCCTGTTTATCTTAGCACAAAGGGACAAATGAGAAGTTACATTCTAAGTTTTTAAACAGTTGCATTTTCACAAGTTAAATGCATGAATTTAGATTTATCTTTTTCACATTCTTAAGTTCATATTTTCAAAAAGATAATATTAAGTGAAAAGGAAAAGAAAAACATGTTATGTACACAGGCGGTTCTCACCCCACACTTTTGAACGAAGGCGTGCCTTTCAGCACGACGTAGTTCAAAAGTCATGCAAATATATACAAGAGAAGGAAATGACATTAAGGAAAAGAGAAGAACTGCACTCCCTTTTACTGTGTCGTGTCGTGGAACGACATGCCTCGGAGCTGGATAATCGAGGGAGTTCGGCTGGGGCTTTGAACTCTCAGCGCAGGCCCGATGATTCTCAGAAGCTGCCTGGCTGATCTGATCTTGCTCCAAAAACCGATTCCTACATGTTAGACATTCCTTCTATACAAAAAGTGGGTGAGAGCAACTTACGGTAAAAACTAAATGACAGAAAATAAAATTACTGAAAGTAAGATAGGTGTCGGGTTACCTCCCGACCAGTGCCTTTGTTTAACGTCGTTGGCTCGACGCATGGGGATCACAGGTTTGGATCCCATGGGCGGCTCAGGTTGAATTTTGCCGCAGTTTCTGCGTTGATTCTAGCCTTGACTTTTCCTGATTTCTTGTGAGATGATGTGCTTGGGTTAGAACTCCATGGTTTTGGTGGTTTCTCCTTCCATTGTTTCTGAGGAGGCGAGGGTTCTTTTACCATAGCTACTGGTCTTGTCACTCTCTCGGTCTCTCTTGGCAGTTCAGAAATCTGTGTTCAGAGATCCGAGATGGGTACAATGTCTGGTGGTTTCCTTGTCCTTGGGCGACCATCATAATCATGGATGTAGAAATCTGAAATTTTGCCGCCAAATGCAAGT
The DNA here is from genome assembly GCA_033675215.1 of Rhodiola kirilowii. NCBI lineage: Eukaryota > Viridiplantae > Streptophyta > Magnoliopsida > Saxifragales > Crassulaceae > Rhodiola > Rhodiola kirilowii. The sequence continues at coordinate 28,566,977 of CM066194.1, read as the reverse complement.
GATAACAAGCCCTTTCCCATGTCGATCCATGCTTTGGTGGCGTAGAGAAAAGGTCGTCCCAAAATAAGTGTTGGAGGGTCGTCTTTGCTGGTCTCTCCCGTTTGTATTACATAAAAGTCTGTAGCAATGACGAGCTCTCCCACATGGAGTATTAGATCTTCAAGCACTCCAACCGGTCGGATACATGATTTATCTCCCAACTCGATATTTGACCTTGGTGGTTTCAATGGGCCAAGCCCCAATAAGTAATATAAGGAGTAAGGCATGGCATTGACGGCAGCCCCAAGATCGATTAAGCACTTGTGAATGTGGGCTTTACCAATACCACAGGTGACTGTGAAGGCCCCTGGGTCCTTATCCCTTTCCGGTTGTGACTCCTGATCTGAAGTGAGGGATCTTTCCATTATCGGGCCATTCTGCTCATCCTTTGGCTCTGGATTTGTATGATCGAGCCCTTTTAACTCCTGATCTTCTAGGTAAATGTTTTGCTCTGATGCATAGATGTTAGTTGGGGAATCCCATCTGAGGCCATTAGAGTCATTGTCATCCCAGCCAGATGCCGGTATGTCAAAGTGTGTACTCGGTGGAGGTGTCATGCTGACCGTGAATGCATAACGTCCATTGTCAGCATGCGTGACCCATGTTCTGCCATCATTGTGTCGCTTCTTCTTGATTCCAATCAGGACGGTGCCTACGGGTGAAGTACTTGACCGTAGGTTTGTAAGTTGTGGATCGTGCTGGTTCTTCCAGTGCTACCTTCATGTTTGACTTCCTTATCATGCTGACATTTGCCTTTGGGTTTTGGATGGTTTGTGAAGGAAGTCTGCCAGGTTCATTAATGAGTGCGGACATTGAGGTAGTGAGCTGGGATATTTGTTTGGTTAAATCTGAAATTGCCCCGTAAGTTTTCGCCTGGAATTGGTTAAACGAATTACCCAATTGATTCATGCTTCCTGTGAGTTCCTTCATTATGTCTTCAAGCGACTTGTTCGGTCCTTTCTATTGATATTGACTCGTTGGATACTGATTTGGTCCTCTTTGCTGATACTGTCCTGCTGATGGAGCGTTCTGGTTATACTGCCGGTGGGGAGGTTGATAGAATGACTGAGCTAATTGCGGTGCGGCTTGTTGTGTCTCCCTTGGAGGATGGTTGTCATTCCGCCAGCTTGAATTGGTCGCTTGATTATACTGTCGGTTTGGTCCAGCTTTGTCGTTGTTGTTGTTGTATCCTTGGTATCCTACTACTGCATTTACTTCTTCCGGTTCCTCTACTATTAATGTCGGGCATGCGTCGTTTTTGTGGTCCGTAGAACTACAGAACTCGGAAGGGTTTACTTGAACTGGCTGCCTTCGCAGTATTTGCATCATCATTTCTTTCATTTGTTTCATCTCTTCTGTCATGGAGTTTTCTGACGTCTCGGCTCGTGCTACGTTTTTTGTTCTGGAGAACTCATCTTGCCGAGTGGTCTCCTCTGTAAACCGAGTATTTTCAGCAATGTCAGAGATGAGTCGCCTTATGCCGCTCAATGATAGTCTCATCACGGATCCTCCAGCTGAAGCATTAAGGAGCTTTTTGTCTAAGGGAGTCAATCCATTAATCTGGTATTCCATGATGAGCTTCTCGGGTAGTCCAAGAGTGCAGCAGCTTCGCTCCAGGTGGTTGAATTTCTCCAGGTAGTCGTACATGGTTTCATTAGGTCCTTGCCTTATGTCCTGCAGTTGTCTTCTTACTTGCATTGCTCTTCCTGCTGGGTAGTATTTGTCAAAAAATTTCCTTTGCATCTGAACCCATGTTCTGATGCTTCCCGAAGGCAATGAAAGGAACCAGTCGTTTGCCGAGTCAATGAGGGAAAAATAGAACGCTTTCAACTTGAAGTCCTCTATATTCACTCGGCTGGGCTTTAGATTTTGGCAAATGCCATGTAAGCGTTGGAGATGAGTTGTCGCAGACTCTCCATGAGCTCCTGATAATTTTGGCAAGCTGTGGGCCACTGACGCGTTGATGGTAATGTACTCCAGTTCAGGGCCCTCGTAAATGCACCATGGCTGTGTTTCAAAATCTGGGGCATTAAGTTCTTCCATAGTAGGTCCACGGAAGTTGTTATCCCCATAGTAATCATCGAAGACGGGTTCTTGCCTTGGCACTTGTCGAGGTTGAGGGGGTGGGGGATGTCTAGGGGACTGTACTAGACCAGCTCCATATCGGTCCTCAGGTGGTCCTTGGTTTCTTCGGATGGCCTCCCTATCACGAGCTCTTCTGTTTCGGATGATTTGTTCCGGATCATCGACAAATTGTGGCGGCGCTTCATTATTTTGATCGAACAGATTCATGTCGTTGTCATCCTGATAGTCATGGTGGCTTCCTTCACGAGACATGGTTGTGCAGAAGCGAGTTCAAAAGAGAAAAGAAAAAGAGAAGAATAGCTAATCAAAGGCTAACTCACCGACAACGGCGCCAGTTTTGATGGAGCCCACCGCACTGTCGTTAAGGTGCGATGTTCTCTGTGCAAAAATAAATTTATATCTCCGATACTCGCGACTTAACTATTTTGGGTAGTCAGTGGTAAGTACGGGTCGAACCCAAGGGAGTCAGGTGAATAGTTGTTCTTTCGAAAAGGGGGGATTAAATAAAGCAGTTGGGGGGTTGTTTTTGGTTTTTAGTACTGAAAGGTAAAGTAACAGTTGATATTACAATTAAAGGAAAGATTCGGTTTCAGGGGCCTTGTATCATATTTTCGTTTATCATTGACCTCTAATGATCATACTAAGTGTTCAAAAGTGTATCAAGGCCATTTCAAGCACTTGATTTGCCACACTATCTAGCCCATTTCAAGGTCATAGAGCACTTATTCTATTTCGACTAGCACCCCATTTCAAGGTATACTAGCCTATGTGCATCCATTTGATCAATCTTTTCCGATCAATCCAAATGGTGTTTTAAAGAGGTCAAACTCCTCAGATAAGCTTTGCCATTTCAAGCATCCACTTACCCGAGTATGTTCACGAACCCCACGGAAGAGTTTTACCATTTCAAGCATCCACTCAACCTTCGAAGTTCTAACCTAATATGTGGCACATAGAACAAGTTTTGAACACATAGAGGCACTAAGAGTAGGGTCTAAAACATTGTATGGTACAAGTACACCCCTTCAACCGAATGAAGGGTTTAGCTACGAATATCCATGGAACAGGACAACATAACTAAGTACTTGAAAAAGTAAAGGTTTTTGAAAGACAGTAAAGTAAAGTTTTCGAAAGTGAAGACAGGAAAGTAAAGTACTTTGAAAGACAGTAAAGTAAAGAAAAGAGTACTTACAAAAACTGATAAGAGTGCTCAAGATCCAACTTCGATTCCAAAGTAAAGTGTTTACATGATTGTGCCCACAAAAGCTAGAGAGATAAGTCACTTGAGGACTTGTGATGTTGGAATGAGATGGGATGATTTTACAAGTGAGAATGGCTTGGTATTTATAGGCTAAGGGAGGCAAGGAGATGAAGACACATGGCTCAAGATGGATGGAAGGGAGGAAAGTCGGCGGGGGGGGAGGTGGCAAGCTCAAAGCCACCGGGCCACATGTCTCCTCCGTGGCCAAAGCCGCCGGCCATGTGAGGGGAAGAGAGGAGTAGCCGCCCCCCATGAGGTGGATGGGAGTGGTTGAGTGTGTTTTGTGATCTTTTCCAAAAGCCATCGGTCCCCTTTCAGCTCCGGACTGACTCTGGTTGTTCTTCGGTTGGACTTGTTTTGAGTGATTCCACGTCAGGTTCTTGAAAGTCGGAATTTGGTCGTGACCTGGAATGACTCGTAATTCATTTTCAGCTTTAAAACTCCTCCTTAGACTGTATTCTCTCTAGACTTCAAAATACCCTGTAGATAAATATCGGAACTAACAAGCAAAAGTTAAATAGACAAAGAGTCTAATTTGGTGGGTTTAACTGTGTTTATGATTCATACAATTATGGTCCATCAAATAGTATGCCCTAACCGGGAAATAAGTAGTTTGGTTGGACTTCGCCGGATTTTGACCAGAGTAGGGCTAAAATGACCAGAGCAAGGTGGTGGTTGGATGAGGCATGATCAGAGCATCGCCGGAGGTCGATTGGACCAATGCCAGAGCTTGGCCGGAATATGGCCAGAGCTGCCAGAATTTTGGCCGGAGGTGATTGGGTCGAGGACCATGGATTCTGAATGACAAGGCCAAGATAAACATGTTTCATCAAGGAAGTTAGGCCTGATTCTGGCCGGAGCATGGTCATGGCCCGGGGTTAAAGTTTTCCTCGGGCCCTTGGTCGACCGGGCCCGGGCGCTGCTCTCGGTGCGGTCCTGGTTTTCTCGGACTCGGCTCTCGGCGCTCTCGGATGTGGGTCTCGGCACCGGTCTCAGCACGGGTGCTCGGACCTCTCGGCATGGGTGCTTGGCTCTCTCGGCACGGGTGCTTGGCTCTCTCGGCACGGGCCCTGGGACCTCTCGGCATGGGTGCTCGGCTCTCTCAGCACGGGTGCTCGGCTCTCTCGGCACGGGCCCTGGGACGCGGCCTGGGACCTCTCAGCGCTGGGACCTGGGACGCGGCCCGGTAGTGAAACTTGGTCCCGGCTGAGCTCTTCGGTCCCCGGCTGGGCTCTCTTGACTTGTAATCCATTTTTGGTTTAAGAACCCCCTTTTTAGCTTGTTTTCTCTCTAAACCTCAAAATAGCCTGTACAACAAAAATGGAACTAACAAGTAAACGTTGTTAAGACAAAGTGTCTAATTTGGTGGGTTTAACTATCTTAATGAATCATATAATTATGGTCCATCAACAATGCATGAAGCTTAGGCATGATGCTAGATTTTATGTGAGGGATGATCCTTACTTATGGAAAATAGGTGTAGATCAAATGCTTAGGAGATGCATCCCCAATACTGAGATAGTGATGAGCCGTATTTATACGACTCATCGAGTCATCAAATCCCACCAATTCCAGTACTTTTATATGCAAACAGTTACTTCTTAGTATTGTTTCGCATTTCAGGTAATTTGGACGCTCTAAGAGGGATCGCATTCAAAAGACGGCTTTTGGAGCCAAAAACATCACAAGGAGTTTATGGCCGGTTTATATGCACTTAAAATGAAGAATGGCCGAGAAAAACGAAGAATGGCCCGAGGGAATCAAAAGATGGCCGAAGAAAATCAGGCCGCGTCCCATGCGCCCAGGCCACGTCCGGGAATTCCAATGCCCAGCCGACCGCATGCCCGACCGGCTGTCCAAGCCATCCGCCCGTGCCTCCGACCGCATGTCCGCTCGGCCATCCGAGCGCGCATCCAAGCCATCCGCCCGTGCCTCCGACCGCATGTCCGCTCGGCCATCCGAGCGCGCATCCAAGCCATCCGCCCGGCCATCCGAGCTTCCGTCCGAGGGACCTGTCCCAGCACCCAGGCGCGCCCGCAGGCTGACCGTGCTCGAGAGAAGATTCGCCCGCCGTTTGATGAAGGTCCAGTCCAGCTCCAATCCGACCACACCATGGTCTTGCCCATGTGTCAGGCTACATATTGACCCAGGCCAAAGTCCTTTTCGACCCACGACCTAGCAGCGACCGAGGCAAGAACACACGAGGCCAACCAGCGCCCAAGTGCCCGGCCCCTGTCCAAGAAGCCAAAGGTCCAAGTTTTTGGTTCGACTTTTTCCCTCTCTTTTGTGGCGGTTTGAGAGGAGGTGTATGAAGCTTCGAGATAATGCTAGATGGATCTAGAAGATGTGGACGAAAAGATAGCAAAAAGATAATGCAAGTCGGTTTGATCAACTTAGGAAACATTCCCTAAAAAGTCTTTTGGGCCACCGAAAAATACTCAGACTTTTTAGGGAATCTACCGACTTTTGGGCATCACTCAACCCTATATATAGAGGAGCAGGTCGAGCCATTAAACTGGTCCCAAATTCAAGAGTTCTCTCCTCATATTGAGCTCTTCGTTTGCTTGGCACCTCCATTCCATCTCTCGGCACCATCATCCCGTGTCCAGTCCTTGCTCCATTGTTTACTCGGTCAAATTAGTGAAGTTCTTGTTCTCTTTATTTACTGCATTATTTCTTTATGACGATGTGTAACTAAACCGATTATTCGAGTTAGGGTTGAATAATTGTGACCATTGTTTTGAGATTCTGTTCTTCAATGTTATTCATGCATTCTATTTAGTTCTTGTGCGAATTATCAGTTTGAATTATTAGGGTAAGGGGAGATCCGAAAGGGTACAACTTGATCTAGTAATACTTACTATCTTTTCACTACTTATTTGATACCGACCTAGTTAGAATAAGTAGTTGCACTGAACCTAATATAACCAGACCAGGAGTATTAGGTTTGCTAGAATTAAACGGTTATAACCAGACCAGGAGTAACCCTAAGAAAGCAAGAATAAATCTTCAGAAATCAAGGATAAACAAAGTCACAATTGAATAAAACCCTAACCTGAATATCTTCTCTGATTGTTAAAACCCTAGCAATTTTCGTGCTTTACTTTTGGTTTACTAACCTTTACTCTCATTCCAGTTTCTTGTTTTTCTCCATTACAGAACAAAGTAGTAGCTATCTAGCTCCCTTGGGTTCGACCCTTGCTTACCGCTGTTCTAATCCACAGTTCGAAGTGAGGAAAATATAAATTGTTTTTGCACAGGTACGACGACACCCTGTTCAGATAGCTTTAGTAGTTAGCTTTTGTCATGAGCATGCTTGTGGTGGACACTTCGGGCCTAGGAGAACCGCTAGGAAAATCCTAGATAGCGGTTTCTTTTGGCCGAGTGTATTTAGAGATGCATTTGAGAAGTGTAGGAAATGTGATAGGTGCCAAAGGGTAGGCAACGTGTCGGCTAGAAATGAGATGCCCCAAGTGCCCATCTTGGTCAATAATGTCTTTGACATTTGGGGCATCGATTTCATGGGCCCTTTTCCCGTTTCATGTGGTTATGCCTATATACTTGTCGTTGTGGATTATGTATCAAAGTGGGTAGAGGATAAGGCCACTAGGTGTGATGATGCTAAAACTGTCGTCGATTTTTTGCACACTCACATATTTTGTAGGTATGGGGTACCCAAGGCCATCATAAGCGATCAAGGAACACATTTCTGTTATAGGATGATGGCCGCCACTTTGAAGCACTACCATGTGCACCACCGGACATCCACAGCCTACCATCCCCAAACAAATGGACAAGCAGAGATCTCCAATCGCGAAATAAAGGGGATCCTTAAAAAGATGGTGAAGCCGGCCCGGAAGGATTGGAGCCAAAGGCTAGACGAAGCTTTATGGGCCTATTGGGCACTCAAGAAATGTAATCCGGATTTGAAGGCCGCCGAATTGGATAGGAAGCTGCAATTATGCGAGCTTGAGGAGTTGCGGCTCGAGGCCTATGAGGGGCAGACGGACTACAAAGCACGGACCAAGCTATACCATGATAAATTCATTCTCCGACGCTCGTTCAAAATCGACCAACAAGTCCTAGTTTTCTCTTCCCGCCTGAAGTTAATGTCGGGCAAGCTGAGATCTAGATGGACCGACCCCTACACAGTGACTAAAGTATTCAACCATGGGGCACTTGAGCTGGAAAGCCCGGAAAATGGAAGCCGATTCAAGGTAAATGGACAGTGTGTTAAGCATTATCATGGCGAGGTCGACTTGACAACTCAATAATATGACCTAGCCGAGCCACCAGATCCCCCATGAATGAGGTACCTTCGAGCCAACGACGTTAAACAAAGGCACTCGCCGGGAGGTAACCCGGCATGTTTGGTTTTTTCTATGAGTCATTTAGTTTTTTCAGTTCGTTTTACTTATGTCGTTTTGTTTTAGTCTTGAGTCGTTCTCACCCCCTTTTGTACTTGGGAAAGGAACGATTTTCATGCAGGGAACAGACACTCCTCATGAGTTCGCATGCCTTTACCATTCGTTCGCATGGTCTCCTGCAGGCTGGGGAATTCGACCGCGTGCGAGCTAGCAAGGCCATTATGCGAACGCACAACATTTCATGCGACGGGTCGGGTTTGTGCGAATGCATGCTTGAACCATGCAGGCGCATGACCCTGAGAAATTTGCGCTAAGGCCTTCCAACTCGAGTTTCGCCGGACCATGTCCAAATCTGGCCGGGCCAGGCCCTGTCATTTGCTCCTACAACCACGACTAAGCAACGACACCATAAGGGGAGTTCTTTTCGACCCTTCCTTTCTATGTCATTTCCTTTCCTTCGTTCAAAAGTGTGGGGTGGGTAGTCGTTGCACATAAGAGTCAGCACGTTTTCCTTTTTCCCTTAACATTTTTATTTTTTTGAAATTTTTTTGAGAATATAAACTTGATGATGTGAAATAGATAGATCCGATTTCATGCATTTCTTTTGTGAAATCTAAATTGTGTAAGAACATGAGAATTTTACTCTCTACTTGTCTTTATGAGCTGAGATATATAGGGGATGTGGAGTTGAAAGAAATGCCCTAGAGAGGCTTGACAAGCACTCAAGGGACCGGATCTCATACTTATGGTTATATGAAGTTAGTGGAGGCTAGCACTTTGACAGAGCCCACCGCACTGTCGTTAAGGTGCGATGTTCTCTGTGCAAAAATAAATTTATATCTCCGATACTCGCGACTTTACTATTTTGGGTAGTAAGTGGTAAGTACGGGTCGAACCCAAGAGAATTAGTGGATAGTTGTTCTTTCGAAAAGGAAAAGTAAATAAAACAGTTAGGGGGTTGGATTTGGTTTTAGTACTGAAAAGTAAAGTGCTGGAACAGTCGATTTCAAGATCAACCGCAGACACACGTTTGATACTGGCCGCACGCTGTGTTTCAAGCGTGTTCCGTACCAAAGGTTATGCCGGGCTGAAGTTGATAAAGTCTGTAGTAAAAGTAAAGTGCAGAAATTAATTGCTTGAAGGACAAGACTTTTGCAGAAAGTAAAGTGCTTGATGGACAAGTCTTGCGGAAATTAAAGTGCTGAAAGTAAGCAGTTGATAATGGTACTGAAAGTAAAGTAGCAGGTGATATTACAATTAAAGGAAAGTATTCGGTTTTAGGGGCCTAGTATCATAGTCTGTTTATCATTGACCTCGAATGATCATACTAAGTGTTCAAAGATGTATCACGGCTATTTCTAGCACATGACTTGCCACATCATTTAGAACACTTGTTCTATTTAGACTAATTCCTCCTTTCGAAGTATCTTAGCTTTATGTGCATCCATTTGATCTTCAGTTACGATCAACCAAATGGTTTTTTAAAAGAGGTTGAACTCCTTAGATAAGCTTTGCTCGTTAAAGCCTCCACTTACCCGAGTATGTTCACGAACCCCACGGAAGAGCTTTGCCCGTTAAAGCATCCACTCAACCTTGGAAGTTCTAACCTAATATGTGGCACATAGAACAAGTTTTGAACACAAAGAGGCATTTAAGAGAAGGGTCTAAAACATTGTATGATACAAGCACTCCCCTTCAACCGAATGAAGAGTTTAGCTACGAATATCCATGGAAGAGGACATCATAGCTAAGTGCTTGAAAGTAAAGGTTTTCAAAAGACAGGAAAGTAAAGTTTTCGAAAGTAAAGACAGGAAAGTAAAAGGAGAATACTCAAGAACCAACAGGAGTAAACTCAAGAACAGTAAAAGAAAAGCTTGAGTACTACAAGACTCGACAAGAGTACTCAAGAACAACTGTAAAGCTTTCGATATCAAAGAGAAGTGTTTACATGGATTGTGCTCTCAATCTGGAGAGATAAGTGATTGTGGATTTTTGGATGAGATTGTGGGATGAGATACAAGTGAAGAGGGCATGGGTATTTATAGGCTAAGGGAAGTGTGGGATGTGGAGGAGGATGCAACACTTGGCACAAGATGAGAGGGGAGGAGGAAAGCCGCCAGCTAGGTGGAGGGAATGGGAAGCCGCCGGCTAGGTGGCGCAAGGGGAGAGGAGGAGGGCTTTAGCCGCCGGGCAAGGTGGCAAGGGAGTGGGTGAGTGTGAGTTGAGATCTTTTTCCGAAAAGCCATCGGCTCCCTTTCAGCTCCGGTCTGACTCTGGTTGCTCTTCGGTTGGATTTGTTTTGAGTGATTCCATGTCAGGTTCATAAAAGTTGTATAGTCGGAATCCGGTCGTGTCCTGGAGTGACTTGTAATTCATTTTCAGCTTTAAAACTCCTACTTAGCTTGTATTCTCTCTAGACTTCAATACCATGTAGATAAATATCAGAACTAACAAGCAAAAGTGAAATAGACAAAGAGTCTAATTTGGTGGGTTTAACTGTCTTAATGAATCATATAAATATGGTCCATCAGATCACCCCACACTTTTAGTTGTTCGTCCCGAACAATGCTTTTTAAAGAGATGCGCACACAATCCAAGTAAAACTTCAAAATAGGAAAGTGAGATTGTGGGACTAGATTTATCCTATTCATGCATTACTTACTTATTACCAAACTAAACTGTGTAAATACTTAGAAGAAACTTGATACTTGTACCTTCTAGCCGAGATGCAAATTAATCCGGATGTTTTGGGAGATAGCCCTTTTCAGGCTCCTGGACTGCATTCTCTGGACCGACTCGCACTATATGGTAAACTTGTCGCTTTCTCTAGCACATGATTCGGTTCGGGTTTCACTGAGTTGAGCATTTTGATTTCCTTTTGGTGAGGGACAGCTTTTGAAGTGAATTGGCCTTTGGCCTTTGGCCTTTTGATGTTGAATTGGAGTTTCTTCACTTTTGTTCGGTTAAAACCTTCACAATTTTGGCTTTTTGCCTTTGATTAGCTTCTTTGAGATTTTGCTTCTTTGTGACTTGCTAGTCCATTTTCTCAACCTTTCTTTGGGAGGTCCAATCGTCGCCCGAGAGCATATGGAAATACCTCCCCGCTCTTTCTCATCCTTGCCATTTCGCGCGGGTCAAAATGAGGGTCGCTCATTTGTTTTCCCGGCTTCTCTGACTAGAGATAGGACGGTTTGATTCCCATCCCGCCTCTTGCATAAACGCTGCACGGCGGAGATGACTCTGATCTTCTTGAAACCCGAAGTGCAGCCTCCACAGACTTCGTAAACCATATAGTGAAATTCAGTCCTTCGATTGCTTGCCAAGCCTCTCTAGGGCATTTTATGTCAACTCCACATCCCCTGTATATCTCAGCACAAAGGGACAAGTGAGAAGTTACATTTTAAGTTTTTAAACAGTTGAGATTTCACAAGGTAAATGCATGAATTTAGATCTATCTTTTTCACATTCTGAAGTTCATATTTTCAAAAAGATAGTATTAAGGGAAAAGGAAAAAAGAAAACATGTTAATTAACTATGTACAAAGGTGGTTCTCACCCCACACTTTTGAACGAAGGCGTGCCTCACAGCACGACTTAGTTCAAAAGTCATGCAAGCAAATATATACAGGAAAAGGTGAGAATGATTTAGGGCAAAAAACTAAATGACTGAAATTAAATGACTGAATGTAAGATAGATGTCGGGTTACCTCCCGACCAGTGCATTTGTTTAACGTCGTTAGCTCGACAGTACCTCATTCCTGGATCATAAGGTGGGATCCCATGGGTGGCTTAGGTCGAATTTTGCCGCGCCTCCTGCGTTGATTCGAGCTTTGACTCTTCCCGAGTTCTTGTGGAATGATGTGCTTGGGTCAGGACTCCTTTGTTTTGGTGGTTTTTCTTTCCAACGTCTCTGAGAAGGCGAGGGGCCCTTCACTACTAGTCTCTTGAATCGGGCTCTCTTATGTTTAGGGCTGCCTTGTCTAGTTGTGAGAAGATGCTCCATCAAGGAGTCGTTCTGCTTCGGCCCTTCTTCCATCATCCTTTTAGCCTCTTCATTGATCACATAGTTTTCTGTAATCTGTCTATTGATCAAGGGGAAAAGTTGGGAAGCTTGCATCTTAAGGCTTGGTTTTGTCTCGTCCTGCGCGTCTGTGAGGATTCGGTCTCGGATGGTCTCGGCTGCTTCGGTAATGATAGTCGGGTATGACTCGGGAAGCTTGCCAGTGGTGTTCTGGACGTCCTCCTCTGCTGGCACGGTCTCAAGTTCCCATGAAGGCTTTTCCTCGTTGCTTCCGGTGCTTTCTATATCTGATTCTTCTGATGGCTCGGGAGTTTCTTCTGATGGCTCAGGAGTTTCTTCTGATGGCTCGGAAGTATCTTCTTTCTTCGTCTCTAGACCAACCTCTACTATCTGTAATCCTCTATTAGCTCAGGGCGTTGGCCTTTGTTTTGTGGCTACGGCCAAGTCATCTATGAGGTTCCACATATCTGTCATGGATAAGTTCCTGGCTGATCCTCCCACTGCGTTGTTAATCCTTGTCTGCTCATCAGCCCTCATCCCACAAAGAAATTTTTGAAGAAGAAACACTTTCGTGAATCCATGGTGCGGGCAGCGTGAGACGATGGTGTCATAGTACGTGTAGTATTCGTCCAAAGTCTCATCCCGGGATTGTTGAAGGCAGATGATCTTCTCTCGGGTGTCATGTCGTAAGGATGGGGGGGGAGAATTCTTTCAAGAATTTAGCGCGAAGGTCCACATAATATTTGCACAACTAGCAGTTGATGTGTAATACCATACTTTCGCAAAGTCAGTTAAAGAGTGTTCAAAACATTTTAATTGAAACTCTTCTAACGTTACATTTTCAGGTTTCATGTGACGGCTTATATGGTGGAAATGTTGGCAGTGTATTACTGGGTCTTCTCCGGTGGTCCCTCCAAACTGAGGAAGATGTTGAGCCATCCATCCATACATGGTGGAAAGTGTGATGAAGAAATGAAAGGGAAAGAAAAGAACAACTAATCTGAAGCTAACTCCCCGGCAACGGCGCTAATTTTGACGGAGCCCACCACACTGTCGTTAAGGTGCGATGTTCTCTGTGCAAAAATAAATTTATATCTCTGATACTCGCGACTTTACTATTTTGGGTAGTAAGTGGTAAGTACAAGTCGAACCCAAGGGAATTAGTGGATAGTTGTTCTATCGAAAAAGGAAAAGTAAATAAAACAGTTGAGGGGTTGGTTTTGGTTTTAGTACTGAAAAGTAAAGTGCTGGAACAGTCGATTTCAAGATCAACCGCAGACACACATTTGATACTGGCCGCACGCTGTGTTTCAAGCGTGTTGCGTACCAAAGGTTATGCCGGGATGATGTTGATAAAGTCTGTAGTAAATGTAAAGTGCAGAAAGTAATTGCTTGAAGGACAAGACTTTTGCAGAAAGTAAAGTGCTTGATGGACAAGACTTGCGGAAATTAAAGTGCTGAAAGTAAGCAGTTGATAATGGTACTGAAAGTAAAGTAGCAAGTGATATTACAATTAAAGGAAAGTATTCGGTTTTACGGGCCTTGTATCATAGTCTGTTTATCATTGACCTCGAATGATCATTGACAGAACCGCTTGTCGTCAGAGCGATTTGTGCAAATAAATTTATAATAGTCCGCTACTCGCAACTATACTACTGGGTAGTACTTGGTAAGTAGGGGTCGAACCCAAGGGAATTAGGGGAATAGGTTATTCTTTTAAGGGATTTGTCTAGCGAGAGAGCGTGTTTTAAGTTGGTTGAGGTTTTAGTGCTAACAACTACGTGACTTTTTGATTGCTGAAACGTAAATTACAGAAAAGTAAATACTGAAAATACAAAGGAGACTTACAGTGGGTGATGCGTGAATTGCAAGTCCTCCGGATTGTGAGCGGTTGATGGTTGCAGTTGATTGAACAATAAAAGTAAAGACAGGAGGGTTTTGTAATTGCGAGAGAAGTATTCGGTCTTGGGGGGCCTTGTATTATATCCTGTTCATTCTTTTAGTAACCCTTCTAAGTATTCAAACGTGTATCGAGGCCCTTTCGTAGCGCTCAATTTGCCACACTGTTTGTAAACCCTTGTTCTACTTCAGACTAATTCCTCCTTTCGAAGTATCTTAGCCTTTTGTGCACCCATTTGGTCCCTTTGGTCCAGTTTCCAAATGGTTTTAAAGATAGATCGAACTCCTCAGATAAGCTTTGCCCTTTCGTAGCATCCACTTACCCGAGTATGTTCACGACTTCCCACAGAAGAGTTTTGCCCTTTCGTAGCTTCCACTCAACCTTGGAAGGTCTGACCTTATAAATGGCACATAGAACAAGTTTTGAATACAGAGAAAAGAAACTAAACGAAGTAAAACATTTTATAAAACAAGAACTCCCCTTTAACCGAATGAAGGGTTTAGTTACGAATATCCATGGAGTTGGACATCATAACTAGGATACTTGGGGATTTGGAAAAGAATACTCAAGAACAAACAGGAGTAAAGAGAGAAGAGAAAGAGATTACTCAAGAACAAACAGGAGTAACTCTTGAACTGTAACTGAAAACTTGAGTACTCAAGAACCAACAGGAGTACTCAAGATCGAACTAAAGTATTTGAGAACAAACTGAACTTTTATTGATATCAAACCAAACTTTACAAAGTAACAAACTTAGAGAGAGAAGTGTTTTACACAATTTTGGGATGTTTGAAATGAGGAGGAGAGCTTGGTATTTATAGGCTAAGGGGAGGGGAATGGAGGGCCAAGATGAGGGCATGTGGTTTGGCATCCAAGGGTGGAGATGGGGGGAGAAGGAGAGGAGGGCAAGTGTCACAAGGGGAGAGGGCAAGAGGGAAGCCGCCGGCGGCTTTTGGGAGGGGGAATGAGGTGGTGACATGTGGAGGAAGGGGAGAGGAGAAGGGGTGATTGTGAGGGCAAAGCCGCCGGCTAGGTGGCATGAGGAGAGTGGCTTGTGAGTTTTGTGCAGTTTTCACAAAACTATCGGTGTATTCCAGCTCTGGATTGTCTTCGGTTTCTCTTCGGTTTGATTTGTTTTGAATGATTCCAAGTCAGGATCTTTAGATTTCTTCATTCAGCGTCTGATCTTGACCTTGGATTGTCTCCTGATATCTTTTCTGTGCTAAAAGCTCTTCCTTAGCGTGTATTCTCTCTAAGCTCTGAAATACCCTGTAGAAATGTATCGGGACTAAAACATCGAAGTTAGATAGACAAACAGTCTAATTTGGTGGGTTTAACTGTGTTTATGATTCATACAATTGTGGTCCACCAGATAACCCCACACTTTTAGTTGTTCGTCCCGAACAATGCTTTATAAGGGCGTTACTAAGTAAGTTGGTTAAAATATAAAAATAAGATTGTGGTACTCGATTTTTCCTAATTCATGCATTACTACTTGTTACTAAATTAAACTGCGTAAATAAGTAGAAGAAACTTGATACTTGTACCTTCGTGCTGAGATGCAAATTATTTCGGATGTTTCGGGAGATAGCCCTTTTCAGGCTCCTGGACTACACCTTCGGGATCGTCTCGCACTATATGGTTTTCTTGTAGCTTTCTCTAGCACGTGATTCGATTCAGGTTTCAGTGAGTTGAGTACTTTGATTACTTTTGGCGAGGGACTGCTTTTTGTAGTGAATTGGCCTTTGGCCTTTGATTTGACGCTTTGAATTCTTCACTTTTGTTCGGTTAAAACCTTCACAATTTTGGGCCTGAGGCCTCTTGATTTGCTTCTTCGAGCTTTTTGCGTCTTTGTGACTTGCTAGTCCATTTTCTCAAGCCTTCTTGGGAGGTCCAATCATCGCCCGCGAGCATATGGAAATACCTCCCCGCTCCTCTCGTCTTCGTCGTTTTGCGCGGGTCAAGATGAGGGTCGCTCATCTATTTTCTCGGCTATTTTGACTAGAGAGAGGACGGTTTGATTCCCGTCCTTGCCTTTTACATAGATGCTTCAAGGCAGAGTTGACTTCAATTATTCACCGAAACCTGAAGTGCAGCCTCCACTGACTTCGAAAACCATATAGTTTGATCTGATCCTTCAAGTGCTTGCCAAGCCCCTCTAGGGCAATTTCTATCAACTCCACATCCCTAGTTTATCTCGGCACAAAAGACAAATGAGAAGTTACATTCTAAGTTTTTAAACAGTTTGCATTTTCACAAGGTTGATGCATGAATTATGATCTATCTTTTTCACAATCTTAAGTTCATATTTTCAAAAAGATACTATTTAAAAAGAAAAGAAAAACATGCAGATGGTTCTCACCCCACACTTTTGAACGAAGGTGTGCCTTAGTTCAAAAGTCATGCAAATATATACAAAAGAAGGAAATGACATTAAGGAAAAAGAAGAACAGAACTCCCTTTTACTGTGTCGTGGAAATGACATGGCATGAGGCTGGATAATCGAGAGAGTCTGGCTGGGGCCTCGAACTCTCAGCGCAGGCCTGGTAAATTCACGGAAGCTGCCTGGCTGATCCGGTCTTGCTCCAAACTTAATTCCTACATGAAAGATATTCCTTCTATACAAAAAGTGGGTGAGAGCGCTTATTGGAAATTTAAATGACAGAAATTAAAAGTGCAGAAAAGTAAGATAGTGTCGGGTTACCTCCCGACCAGTGCACTTGTTTAACGTCGTTGGCTCGACGATACCTCGTTTGTGGTTCATTGGTTTGGGTCCCATGGGTGGCTCAGGTCAAACTTTGCCACCGTTCCTGTGTTGCTTCTTCCTGACCTCTTGCCGGATGTTGTACTCGGGTTCTGTTCCCATTGATCTGGTGGTTTCTCTTTCCATTGTCTCTGAGAAGGCGAGGGTCCTTTTACCATAGTCGCAGGTTTCTTGAGCCGAGCTTTCTTGTTTTTCCATCCGGGCTTCCATTCCTTTGGCCCATATCTTGGTCGCTTCTTTGTATATGAACTGTTGGCATCTGGGTTATGCTCCTTGCAAGCCTTCTTCTTTGCGGCAGAGGTGAATGGTCGTTTCAGTACGAGTGAGTTTTCAGGGCTGCTTGGTTGGCTTGTGGCGAGGGAGTGCTTCATTGTTTGGTTTCTTGGCTCATGCCTTGCCTCCAACTCGCCTTGCACCTCTTCAATGATCACTTCATCTTCAAGGGTTGTGATCCTTATACAACCCGAGGGGACAAGTTGGGGGACTTCCACCCCAAGGGCCAGGTTTTTCTCGGACAGATTGATAATGAGGACCGGGTCTGCCTCGGGTGCTTTGATAGTGAGGAACGGGCCGGGCTTGATTTCCTCGTCCGCTTCGGTAGTGAGTTCCCATGAAGATTCCTCCTCGATGCTTTCTGTATCTGATTCGTCCATCACTTCGGATGGCTCGGGAGTGAGATCCCATGTAGGCTCTTCTTTGTCCCACACTGTATCGATTTCTGGCTCTAAGTCTTCTGATGGCTCGGGAGTGATATCCCATGTAGGCTCTTCCTCAGTTATCCATGCGTCCTCATCCTCTGTCAGCTTTGTGGGCTCCAATGTTGGTTCCTTTAGAGCCGCCTCTACATCCATTACTGCCCTTGCCATCTCGGCTTGATTCTGCAGAATTCTTGCATCTATTTGCGCATAACTCGCGGCCAAATCTTCCATTACGTCCTCCAAGGACCGGCTTTGGTTTTCGTCTATCCGTTGGTTGCTAGCTGCCAACTCTTTTATTATGTCCTCAAGCGCATTGTGTTGTTCTTGCCTGAGCCTTGAGTCCTCGGCCAAATCATATATCAAGCCCCGAAGAGCACTCATCGTCAACTCATAGATCGAGCCTCCTGCCGCCTCATTGAGCCTATCCCACTCGTGTGGTATCATTCCACCGAGAAATCTTTGAATAAGATCATAGTTAGTGAATCCATGGTGCGGGCAGCTTGTCACAAGGGAATCAAAGTACCGTAAGTACTCATCCAATGTTTCATCCCGGGATTGCTCAATGTAGTTGATCTTTTCGCGGATTTCATGTTGGAAGGATGGTGGGGAACATTTCTCATCGTACCAAGGCTTTTTGCCGTAGTAAGATGACATGGTGAATTATGTACAACAGAAAAAAGAACAACTATCCATTTGCTAATTCCCCGGCAACGGCGCCAATTTGACAGAACCGCTTGTCGTCAGAGCGATTTGTGCAAATAAATTTATAATAGTCCACTACTCGCAACTATACTACTGGGTAGTACTTGGTAAGTAGGGGTCGAACCCAAGGGAATTAGGGGAATAGGTTATTCTTTTAAGGGATTTGTCTAGCGAGAGAGCGTGTTTTAAGTTGGTTGAGGTTTTAGTGCTAACAACTACGTGACTTTTTGATTGGTTGCGGATTTGATTGCTGAAACGTAAATTACAGAAAAGTAAATACTGAAAATACAAAGGAGACTTACAGTGGGTGATGCGTGAATTGCAAGTCCTCCGGATTGTGAGCGGTTGATGGTTGCAGTTGATTGAACAATAAAAGTAAAGACAGGAGGGTTTTGTAATTGCGAGAGAAGTATTCGGTCTTGGGGGGCCTTGTATTATATCCTGTTCATTCTTTTAGTAACCCTTCTAAGTATTCAAACGTGTATCGAGGCCCTTTCGTAGCGCTCAATTTGCCACACTGTTTGTAAACCCTTGTTCTACTTCAGACTAATTCCTCCTTTCGAAGTATCTTAGCCTTTTGTGCACCCATTTGGTCCCTTTGGTCCAGTTTCCAAATGGTTTTAAAGATAGATCGAACTCCTCAGATAAGCTTTGCCCTTTCGTAGCATCCACTTACCCGAGTATGTTCACGACTTCCCACAGAAGAGTTTTGCCCTTTCGTAGCTTCCACTCAACCTTGGAAGGTCTGACCTTATAAATGGCACATAGAACAAGTTTTGAATACAGAGAAAAGAAACTAAACGAAGTAAAACATTTTATAAAACAAGAACTCCCCTTCAACCGAATGAAGGGTTTAGTTACGAATATCCATGGAGTTGGACATCATAACTAGGATACTTGGGGATTTGGAAAAGAATACTCAAGAACAAACAGGAGTAAAGAGAGAAGAGAAAGAGATTACTCAAGAACAAACAGGAGTAACTCTTGAACTGTAACTGAAAACTTGAGTACTCAAGAACCAACAGGAGTACTCAAGATCGAACTAAAGTATTTGAGAACAAACTAAACTTTTATTGATATCAAACCAAACTTTACAAAGTAACAAACTTAGAGAGAGAAGTGTTTTACACAATTTTGGGATGTTTGAAATGAGGAGGAGAGCTTGGTATTTATAGGCTAAGGGGAGGGGAATGGAGGGCCAAGATGAGGGCATGTGGTTTGGCATCCAAGGGTGGAGATGGGGGGAGAAGGAGAGGAGGGCAAGTGTCACAAGGGGAGAGGGCAAGAGGGAAGCCGCCGGCGGCTTTTAGGAGGGGGAATGAGGTGGTGACATGTGGAGGAAGGGGAGAGGAGAAGGGGTGATTGTGAGGGCAAAGCCGCCGGCTAGGTGGCATGAGGAGAGTGGCTTGTGAGTTTTGTGCAGTTTTCACAAAACTATCGGTGTATTCCAGCTCCGGATTGTCTTCGGTTTCTCTTCGGTTTGATTTGTTTTGAATGATTCCAAGTCAGGATCTTTAGATTTCTTCATTCAGCGTCTGATCTT
Source organism: Rhodiola kirilowii (assembly GCA_033675215.1). NCBI lineage: Eukaryota > Viridiplantae > Streptophyta > Magnoliopsida > Saxifragales > Crassulaceae > Rhodiola > Rhodiola kirilowii. The sequence goes on along the minus strand of CM066194.1, from coordinate 28,547,598 downwards.
GACCTTGGATTGTCTCCTGATATCTTTTCTGTGCTAAAAGCTCTTCCTTAGCGTGTATTCTCTCTAAGCTCTGAAATACCCTGTAGAAATGTATCGGGACTAAAACATCGAAGTTAGATAGACAAACAGTCTAATTTGGTTGGTTTAACTGTGTTTATGATTCATACAATTGTGGTCCATCAATCATACTAAGTGTTCAAAGATGTATCACGTCTATTTCTAGCACATGACTTGCCACATCATTTAGAACACTTGTTCTATTTAGACTAATTCCTCCTTTCGAAGTATCTTAGCCTTATGTGCATCCATTTGATCTTCAGTTACGATAAACCAAATGGTTTTTTAAAAGATGTTAAACTCCTCAGATAAGCTTTGCTCGTTAAAGCCTCCACTTACCCGAGTATGTTCACGAACCCCATGGAAGAGCTTTGCCCGTTAAAGCATCCACTCAACCTTGGAAGTTCTAACCTAATATGTGGCACATAGAACAAGTTTTGAACACAAAGAGGCATTTAAGAGAAGGGTCTAAAACATTGTATGATACAAGCACTCCCCTTCAACCGAATGAAGAGTTTAGCTACGAATATCCATGGAAGAGGACATCATAGCTAAGTGCTTGAAAGTAAAGGTTTTCAAAAGACAGGAAAGTAAAGTTTTCGAAAGTAAAGACAGGAAAGTAAAAGGAGAATACTCAAGAACCAACAGGAGTAAACTCAAGAACAGTAAAAGAAAAGCTTGAGGACTACAAGAACCGATAAGAGTACTCAAGAACAACTGTAAAGCTTTCGATATCAAAGAGAAGTGTTTACATGGACTGTGCTCTCAATCTAGAGAGATAAGTGATTGTGGATTTTTGGATGAGATTGTGGGATGAGATACAAGTGAAGAGGGCATGGGTATTTATAGGCTAAGGGAAGTGTGGGATGTGGAGGAGGATGCAACACTTAGCACAAGATGAGAGGGGAGGAGGAAAGCCGCCGGCTAGGTGGAGGGAAGGGGAAGCAGCCGGCTAGGTGGCGCAAGGGGAGAGGAAGAGGGCTTTAGCCGCCGGGCAAGGTGGCAAGGGAGTGGGTGAGTGTGAGTTGAGATCTTTTTCCCAAAAGCCATTAGCTCCCTTTCAGCTCCGGTCTGACTCTAGTTGCTCTTCGGTTGGATTTGTTTTGAGTGATTCCATGTCTGGTTCATGAAAGTTGTATAGTCGGAATCCGGTCGTGTCCTGGAGTGACTTGTAATTCATTTTCAGCTTTAAAACTCCTTCTTTTGCTTGTATTCTCTCTGGACTTCAAAATATCCTGTAGATAAATATCGGAACTAACAAGCAAAAGTTAAATAGACAAAGAGTCTAATTTGGTGGGTTTAACTGTCTTAATGAATCATATAAATATGGTCCATCACACTTCGGGCTTGTTGGTCAGAGTTGGCTCCATCGTGCAGCGTTTATGCAAGAGGCGGGACGGGAATCAAACCGTCCTATCTCTAGTCCGAAGTAGCCGGGAAAAGAGGTGAGCGACCCTCATCTTGACCCACGCGAAAACGACAAGGATGAGAAAGAGCGGGGAGGTATTTCCATATGCTCTCGGGCGATGATTGGACCTCCCAAAGGTAAAGGAAAGTGGACATGCAATTCTCATCAAAGGAGCAAAACTCAAAGAAAAGAAAAATCAGCCAAGTGGTGAAATTTTACACGAAGCAAAAGTGAAGTACTCCAATGCCATATCAAAGGCCGAAGGCCAAACCTCATTACAAAAAGTTGTCCTTCCAAAGAAAATCAGAAGAGCTCAACCCATTATGCCCGAACAAATCACGTGCTATAGGAAGCAATAATTATAATCATATAGTATGAGTTCGGAACCAAAAGTGCAGATCAAGGGCCTAAGAGGACTATCTCCCACTCATCCAAATTGGTTTGCATCTCGGCTCAAAGGTAACTCGTATCAAGTTACTTCCTTGTTTGAGCACGGTTCTTTTAGTAGCAATTGAGTTATGCATGAAAAGGTGAAATCTAGACTAGCATCTCACATTCACATATAGGACTTATGGTGCTTTAGTTCAGGTTTTCCTCTTTTGACCTAGACCTTGTTCGGGACGAACAAATATAAGTGTGGGGTGATTTGATGAGCCATATTTATACGACTCATCGAGTCAACAAAACCCACCAAATACGACATTTGATCATAAGAACGTTTACTTGTTAATGTCGTTTTGGATTTCAGGTCTTTTTGGAGTGTAAAGAGGAATCGGGCTTAAAAGATGGCATTTCAAGCCAAAAGCACCGCAAGCAATTTGGGAACCGAGAAACTTCAGCCGGGTCCGAAGAAATGATCGCCCAGGCATCGCCCAAATCGCGCCCAGCGCACCAGCCGAGCTATCTAGCACTGAATTCAAGTTGCCCAGGTAAACCAGCTGATCTGACAAATCCGACTCGAGCACGTTGATCTAAATAGCAGATAAGTCAGACAATATCACTTAACCAAGGAAAATGCCCGAGCAGATTGACAGTTGGCCCAATTCTAAAGCAAAGGCCCCGCGCGCATAGGCACTGAAAGCAAGTCGCTCGACCAGATTGGCGAATATGGTAAATCTGGCTCGACCAAGTTGTTTGGAATGCCCAATAACTCGCACGATCTCACTTCTCAGACAAAACGCGCGAGTGGAACCAGCCGATGCCAGAGAAATGCCCAAGGTCCGGGTCCTATCAGCCAAATTCTGGTCATTCTAGGCCCGGCGAGGCCCCGATGAGGTTCCGGCCAAACAACTTCGACCTTTATGCTTAATATTGCCTCAGCATTCCAAATCCATTGTCCAAAAGCCAAAGAGCTCCGACCAAAATTCCGGCCAAGCTCCGACCAAAATTCCGACCAAGCTCCGATCAAGTACAACCAAGAACCAAAGTCCCAATATTCCGGTTGGCTTCTACTATTCAAGTCGGTTGGCCTTTGGCTTCAACTAGCCAAGTCGGTTGGCTCTTCACTTTTGCCAAGCCTTATCCAAGTGTCCAAGTGGTTGGCTTTTGGCTCCCACTCCTCCAAGTCGGTTGGCTTTTCAACCTATTGCCAAGGCCAAGTCCATTCCCTATAAATAGAAGGTCATGGCATAGGAAATCTAGCTCTAGTCTTGCCAATCTAAGACATAATCTTGATCTTGGATCTTCTCTCATCTTCACACTTGAATACAAAACCTCTCCTCACATTTGCGACTAGCTCTAAATCCTTTACCTTTCATTGTTTAGTTTCGAAATCCTTTACTTTTCGTTGTTCTTGCTTCCTCTTTGTAATCTTTTACTTCCCATGTCATGGCTATTGTATTCCTCTCAATGAATACTAGTAGCTAAAACCTTCATTCGGTTTAAGGGATTCTTATATTATGACAATGTTTTGAGACCCTTTACTCAATGCTATTTTGTGTTCTTCTAGTTCTTGTGCCATTATCTTGGATTGAACAACAAAGTTAAGTGGATGCTTGAAATGGCAAAGCTTTTCCGAGTGGTTCAATCCCTCTGCACTTAGTCTAATACGTCTTGCAATGGAGTATTAGTCTAGCTAGAACTAGAAGTCTATGTCTTGAAATGGAATAGATTGTGGTGTAAGTGCTTGAAATGGCCTTACTTCGGGTTATGTCTTGAAATAGAATGACCACACTTATAAACACAAAGTAAGATCATTAGAGGTCGATGATGAACGGAGCCATAGTAGAAGACCCCTAGACCGAATACTTTCTCTTGATCATTAGAGGTCGATGATGAACGGAGCCATATTAGAAGACCCCTAGACTGGTTGGGATCCCATGGGTGGCTTAGGTCGTATTTCGCCACTGTTCCTGTGTTGTTTCTTGCCTTGCCTTTCCTTGATTTCTTGTGAGATGATGTGCTTGGGTCCTGTTCCTGTTGTTCTGGTGATTTCTCCTTCCAACGTCTCTGAGAAGGCGAGGGACCTTTGACCATAGCTGCTGGTCTTGTTACTCTTTCAGTCTCCTTCGGCAGGTCAGAAATCTGTGTACTGTGATCTGAGATAGGTATAATGTCTGGCGGTTTCTTTGTATCCGTGCGGCTATTATCAATGTAGAAATGTGCGATTTCGCCACCGAACTTAAGCGATAATGAGCCCTTGCCCACATCGATCCTTGCTTTAGTAGCATAGAGGAATGGTCGTCCCAAGATTATTGTTGGAGGGTCATCTTCGCTGGTCTCTTTCGTTTGTATCACATAGAAGTCTGCAGCAACGACGAGCTCTCCCACATGTAGTATTACATCTTCTAGCACTCCAACCGGACGGATGCACGATTTATCTCCTAGCTCGATATTTGACCTGGGTGGTTTTAATTGACCAAGTCTTAATAAGTAATATAAGGAGGAGGGCATGGCGTTGACAGCACCTCCAAGATCGACTAAGCACTTATGAATCTGTGCTTTACCAATACTGCAGGTGACTGTGAAGGCCTTTGGGTCTTTATCTCTTTCCGGTTGTGGCTCGTGATTTGAAGTGAGGGCTCTTTCTATTGTCGGGCCATTCTGCCCGTTCATTGGCTTAGGATTTGTATAATCGGATCCCTTAATATTTTGCTTCGAAGCATAAATATTAGTTGGGGAGTCCCACCTTAAATTGTTACTGTCATCCCATCCAGATGCTGGTATGTCAGAGTGTATGATCGGTGGTGGTGTTATACAAACGGTGAATGCGTACCGTCTATTGTCTGCATGTGTAACCCATGTTTTGCCATCATTGGGTCGGTCTTCCTCTTGATTCCAATCAGGTCGACGCCTCCGGGCGAAGTGCTTGTTCGTAAGTTTGTAAGTTGGGGATCGTGCAACTTCTCCTAGCGTCGCCTTTTCATTTGACCTTTTTATCATGCTAAGATTCGCCTTTGGGTTTTGGATGGTTTGTGAAGGGAGTCTGCCAGGTTCATTAGTGAGTGTTGACATTGCCGTGGCGAGCTGGGACATTTGTTTGGTTAGTTCTGAAATTGCCCCGTCAGTTTTCGCCTGGTATTGGTGTAGCGAAGTACCCAATTGATTAATATTTCCTGCGAGCTCCTTCATCGTGTCATCGAGCGACTTGCTTGGTTCTTGCTGATTGTTCGGGCCGGTTTGGTACTGATTTGGTCCTCTTTGCTGATATTGTCCTACCGATGGAGCGTTCTGGTTATACTGTCGGTGGGGGGGTTGGTAGTATGACTGAGCTAGTTGAGGGACAGCTGGTTGTGCTTCTTTCTGAGGATAGTTGTTGTTACGCCAGCTCGGGTTGGTTGCTTGACCATACTGTCTGTTTTGTCCGGCTCTGTCATTTTTGTTGTTGTTGTATCCTTGGTATCCTCCCACTGCATTCACTTCTGCCGGTTCCTCTTCTATTAATGTCGGACATGCGTCAGTTTTGTGGTCTGTAGAACCACAGAACTCGCAAGGTTTTACCGGAACGGGCTGTCTTCATAGGATTTGAATCATCATCTCCTTTAGCTGCTTCATCTCTTCAGGCATGGAGCTCATCGATGTTTCAGCTTTTGCCACATTTTTTGTCCGGGAGAATTCTTCCTGTTGAGTTGTCTCTTCTCTGAATCGGGCATTCTCAGCAACGTTGGTGATAAGATCCCTTATGCCACTTAATGATAGATTCATCATGGATCCTCCAACTGAGGCATCCAGGAGCATTTTGTCTAAGGGTCTTAATCCGTTAATGAGATACTCGACGGTGAGTTTCTCGGGTAGTCCAAGGGTATAGCAGCTTCTCTCCAGGCGGTTGAATTTTTCTAGGTAATCGTACATGGTTTCATTGGGTCCTTGGTTGATTTCCTGCAGTTGCTTCCTTACTTGCATCGCTCTTCCTGCTGGGTAATATTTGTCCAAGACCTCTTCTGCATCTGAGCCCATGTTCTGATGCTTCCGGAAGGCAATGAAAGGAACCAGTCGTTTGCCGCGTCAATGAGGGAAACGTAGAACGCTTTTAACTTGAAGTCGTCTACGTTTACGCCATTCGGTTTTAAGTTTTGGAAAATACCATGTAAGCGTTGGAGATGAGTCATTGCCGATTCTCCACGCGTTCCTGAGAATTTTGGTAAGTTGTGGGCCACTGAAGTGTTGATGGCGATATTTTCCAGTTCAGGGCCTTCGTGAATGCACCACGGCTGAATTATGAAATCTGGTGCCGAGAGCTCTCCCAATGTAGGTTCACGGTAGTTGTTGTTATCTCCGTAGTAGTCATCGAAAGCGGGTTCTTGTCTCGGCACTTGTCGAGGTTGAGGGGGTGGTGGATATCTAGGGGGTTGTACTGGACCAGCTGCATTTCGGTCCTCTGGTGGTTCTTGATTTCTTCTGATTGCCTCCCTATCACGAGCTCTTCTGTTTCTGATAAATTGTTCCGGATCGTCCACAAATGGAAGTGGCACCTCATCATTTCGCTCGTACAGGTTTATCTCGTCATCATCCTGATAGTCATAAAGGCTTCCTTCGCGAGACATGGTTGAAGCGCGTATTGATTTAAAGAACTTATCCGATGGCTAATTCCCCGGCAACGGCGCCAATTTGACGGAGCCCACTGCACTGTCGTTAAGGTGCAATGTTCTCTGTGCAAATAAACTGATATTTTCCGCTACTCGCAACTACACTACTGGGTAGCAAGTGGTAAGTAGGGGTCGAACCCAAGGGAATTAGGAGGATACGTTGTTCTTTGTGGGATTTGTACAGGATGGGAGCGTTTTTTAGGTTTGATTGAGATTTTAGCGGTTATGACTAAGTGACTTTTTTTTGGTTGTTTTTGGTTTTGAGTGCGGAAAAGTAAATTACAGAAAAGTAAATACAGAAATTAAAATATTGAAAATAAAAAGAAAGACTTACAGTGGGCGATGCGTGATTTGCGAGTCCTCCGGAAGATGAGCGGTTGGTGATTGCAGATGATCGAGCAATTTATAAAAGTAAATACTGGTAGGTTTTGTAATTCAAGGAAAACATTCGGTTTCAGGGGCCTTGTATCATAATTGTTTTTATTGACCGCTAATGATCATACTAAGTGTTCAAAGATGAATCGAGGCCATTTCTAAGCGCAAGACTTGCAACATCGTTTAAAACACTTGTTCTACTTAAGACTAATTCCTCCTTTCGAAGTATCTTAGCCTTATGTGCATCCATTTGATCTTCTGTTACGATTTCCCAAAATGGTTTTTAAGATAAGTCGAACTCCTCAGCTAAGTTTTGCTTGTTACAGCTTCCACTTACCGAGTATGTTCACGAATTCCCACGGAAGAGCTTTGCTTGTTACAGCTTCCACTCAACCTTGGAAATTCTGACTATATATGGCACATAGAACAAGTTTTGAACACAAAGATGCACTAGGTGCAGGGTCTAAAACATTTTACAATACAAGTACACCCCTTTAACCGAATAAAGTGTTTAGCTACGAATATCCATAGAGGTGGATACCATAGCTAAATACTCGGGGGTTTTTGAAAACAGTAAGAGGAGAGGGGGTGGAATACTCAAGAACCAACATGAGTATTCCTAATTCCTACTGAATACTCAAGAACCAACAGGAGTATTCTCTACAGTATTATAATACTCAAGAACCGACATGAGTATTATAATTTCAAACCGTTATAATACTCAAGAACCAACAAGAGTATTATTTCATAAACCAAACTTACAAAGTAACAAACTTAGAGAGAGAAGTGTATTATGATTTTTGGATGATACAAATGAGGAGGAGGAGCTCTCCTTTTATAGCCAAAGGGGAGGAGGATGGAGGGTGGAGATGGTGGCATGTGGTGTTGCATCCAAGGGTGGAGGAGGAGGCCTTGAAGATGTGGTGGAGGAGCCACCACATGGGAACTTCTCATGGTGTCTTGGAAAGCCGCCGGTTGCCGGTTGAGAAGGGAGGAGGGGAGGGGACTTTGGTCACCTCCTCCCATAGCCACCGGTCATGGAGGAGAAGGGGGTGTTTTGGCCACCCATGAGTCATCTTCTTCACCAAAGCCGCCGGTCACTTGGTCCATGGATGAGTTTTTGACAGTTTTGTGCAGTCTTTTCACAAAACTATCAGTCCAATTTCTCTCCGGTCTGACTTTGGTTATTCCTCGGTTGGATTTGAATTGAGTAATTCAATGTCAGGATCTTGAGATTTCTTCATTCAGCGTCTGATCTTGACCTTGGAATGACTCGTAACATCTTTTCAGCGTAAAATCCTCTCCTTGGCGTGTTTTCTCTCTAAGCGCCAAAATACCCTGTAGAAATATATCGGGACTAACAAGTAGAAGTTAGATAGACAAACAGTCTAATTTGGTGGGTTTTACTGTGTATTTAATTCGTATAATTATGGTCCATCAACCTGCTTGATGGTAATTTTGCCCTCGCTGCTGATATTGACTTGGATTACTATAGCTCCCTTGTTGTTGATGATAAGGTGGGCGATAGTATTGCTGCTGCTGCTGAGGTTGTTAGGGTGCATGGTTGTTGTAATTTTGAAATTCACCCACTGCGTTGACATGAACCTGCGTATCCTCCTGTAAACTAGGGCATGCATCCGTCTTATGATTAGTTGCACCACAAAATTCACAAGGCTTCACCTGGATCGTCTGCTTCATCATGAGCTTCTACATCATCTGTTTCAGCTCCTCAGTCATCTGGTTTGATGGGGTTTGAGCCTTTGCAACGCTTCTGGTTTTGCTAAATTCTTCCTGGTTGCTGGCTTCTTCTCTGAACCTAGCATTCTCGGCCACCTCAGCTATCAAATTTCACACTCCAGCTGGGGATAGATTCATGATGGTCCCTCCAGCTGAGGCGTCTAGTAGCATCCTGTCGAGAGGTCTCAACCCATCTAGCAAATACTCAATCACCAACTTCTCGGGAAGTCCCAGGTTGCAGCAGCTCTGCTCCAAGGCATTAAATTTTACTGGCAAACTGCTAATATTAGTCCTGAGCAAACTGCTAATATTAGTCTTGAGCAAACTCCAAGGCATCAACCCAAGTATCTCACTGGCAAACTGCTAATATTAGTCCTGAGCAAGCCGTCCACCCAAGTTTTTTTACCTTCATCCATTCCGACAGTAAAGATCTGACTTTTATCAATATTAACTGACAGATCCGAGCAATTGAAAAAATCCTCCAGAACACCGTTAATGGCCGCAATAGAAGAGCATCTTCCACTGCTGAAGAGGAAGACATCATCCGCAAATATGATGTGCTTGAGGTCTACTCTGTGACACTTCGGGTGGTGATAATACGTTGTTTAGTTTTTGTTGTAGCTGGTTTGTTGTTTTGTTGGTTTTCACTGTTGTAACAAGGTTGTTTTCCATTCAAAAAAGAAAAAAATTTGCCTTTGAAGCTCCTCCACACATGAATTATTTTTCCTTTTTATTTTCTTAAAATACTTGTAAAACATATTAATTCCAGAACTTCCTTTATCCATTTAAATATATATTTCCACTAAAATTTCGAAGTTGTATGGCTTACATTGCTGTTTCTCGTCCACTCATCTCTTTCCTTCTCTGTGTGACGAATGTGAACCGATCTCCAGGCTCCAGTCTCCAGTCTCCAGTCTCCAGTCTCCAGTCTCCAGTCTCCAGTCTCCAGTCTCCAGTCTCCTAGAGAAGCTTCATTTTGAATTTATTTCATTCAGCTGATCCCCATCTCACAAAGGCCTAATCTTTTGCCGTTGAGGTTTTTGATTTTCACATATTTAGGAATGGCATCCATTGTTATGAGCTTGTGTCCGCCATTGATTGTCCACGAAAGGAACCCCAGTCTCAGAAATCTTTCAAAGCTCTCATTTTCTCCATTTACAAGTAAAGGTATATCTAAGTAAATACTCTCTTCTTTGTACTCTCTAGGAAGACTAGTGCAAGTAGCTTCTCTTGTTTAATGTATTATATGATTCATTAGTCTCAAAATATCACACTTACTGATTCTGAGGCAAGTATAGAACACAATATTTGACAAAAATAAGCACTCATAAGATCATGAATTCGGTTTTTCGTCAAAATTTAGTTGGCTATGTCTATGTTTGCTGTGGCTTATTGTGTACTTATGGAGCGATTGGCACCGGTTGTAGCATTTTATATGCTCGCTAGATTCGATGATGGGAGCGAGTAGCACTTCTATCTTAGCATGTGTAGCTAATGGATCTTCTTGTTGCAGCGAGACAGGGCCGGATGATTGTTCTTGCAAAGGCTGCAGGAGAAAGATTGGAATCATCCACCTCACTCAGTGTTATTAAATCAGTTAAAAATGTGGTGAGTTCACTCGTGTGCTTCCCAAGCTTCCTTTATTACAGTTTGTTATCCATGGTTGAGATTTTGCTTGTGTACTAATACTCTTGTTGCTCTCCGGAATGTCATTGGATAGTGGGAGAATCCTGAAGACCGGTATGGTGTCATCGGCTTGGGGCTTGCAGCTATTGTAGCAGTCTGGGCATCTTCAAACCTCATCAGTGTAAAGTGTTCCTTTTTCTTTTTATTTCTGTCTGCATTCCCGGACTATGTTGAATCAAACCTTGAGCTGTACACTGAAAATATACTCCAGAAATTGTCGAGAGTTATGCTTTCACTTGATTCAAAACACTTTCATTGATGTGTACTTATTTCTTCACTGGTGATACTTATGATAGGCCATGGACAAGTTGCCCATCCTTCCAAGTACATTAGAGTTTATCGGGATCCTCTTCTCAGCAGTAAGTCTAACATCTCTCGAACTATTCAAGTCCAAGTTCTCGTAAATTGCTAAGACAGCGCACCCAATTCCGAGCCTCATTTAAATTCTCTGGACTATTCCAAATGCCTAGTTTTTTTTGCCTGTTCAACATCTGCATTGAAGCTCAACATCTGTTTCCATTTCAGTGGTTTACATATCGATATCTCTTGTTCAAACCAAACCGGTAAGTGATCCCCCCAACTGAGAACAACATACATTCTCGAAGTGGCTTCAGGTACTGAATCAGACCGTATTTGTCTTTGTTGTTTGCAGAAAGGAGCTAGTGCAAATCATTAACAAAACCATCTCAGAAATTCTGGGGCAGTAAGTACAGAGTCACCAAGAAGATAAGAGCAGAGAGCCTAGTAAAAACTAAAAGTCCAACATTTTGCCCTCCAGCACAGTTTATTTTCTTCTTCTCCATCTGTTATTTTTTTATGTGTGACACCTTAACCGTTACATTCCGACGGATTTGAACCAAATAACTGTGGTGTTAAAACTTAAAAGTATTTCATTTTTTTCTGAAACTGTAGATGTTGAACTTCAAAAATCAAACCCTTCCATCTTCATCAAAATCTATAAAAGGTGATCCTAGCGCCTCCCCCATATGGAAATCAAATCTTTATTATATTTTAAAAACAAGTTTGATTCCACCATAGAATTAACTGAAGCAATCCTTGGTACAGCCAAGTCGGTTTCCAATTGTTGAATCTAATGAACGGAACCAAATCCGGTGCTGCGCAAGGAAATGCTGCCAATGCTCGGAACGATGTCGTTTAGGCTAGGATGTTTAATTTACTTAAAGCATTGTCGTTCAATTACATCACTTTTAACTTTATCACTTTTCGTCATGTGACTTCCTTGGTCCATGGGTATAACTAGTGAGGGCATTATCGACTCGATCTCAGATGCAGTCTGTAGGTGCTCTCAAGTTCGAGTCAGTGCTTTTCCTTACTCGGAATATGAGCTGCGGAAATTGTACACAATGTCAACTCAATTTCCTTAGAGTTGGGTTTCCACCCGACGACGAATTCTATCGAAATCATCACGACTCAAGTCATGTATAAATCGCAATAAGAGTTGGGTCTTTCTCGACTGCATCCGGACCATAAAAAGCATCGTGCGTTCATGTTAGCAATATTACTGAATTAACAGACGGATGTCTGCGAAGTTACTGAACAAAGTAAAAGCAATACAGATTCAATTAAACCATAAACTGAAACTTGATTCAAACCGTAGTGGATAGAGTCGCGTTCGACATTGTCCTTAAAAAAAGATTGCCGCTCTACTGTGCTTGGGACTTGCTGGCAGTATGCTTCTGATGAAGCGTATTTATACGATTCATCGACTATACTAAACCCACCAAATTAGGCACTTTGAGTGCACGAGCATGTGCTTGTTAATGTGTATTTTCATTTCAGGCCATTTTGGAGTCTAAAGAGGGAAACACTTTAAAAGGGGAGATTTGCGCCCAAAAGCAGCACAAGCCATTTCACAGCCGGGCCAGCCGAGAACACAGGACGCTTGCGTCCAGGCTGCACCAAAGATCCCAGGCCGCGTCCCAGGATCCCAGCCGGGCCGCGCCGAGAGTGCCGAGCGCCTGTGCCGAGTGCCGAGACCATGCGCCCATGCGCCCAAGGACCGAAGAGATTCAATTCAGGCCACGACCTATCTCCGGTGGCGTTCCAGCAAAACCACCTCGAGCACTTGATTTCCATGAAGGATGTCGTTCCAAATCCACACTCAAAAGACCAAGAACGCAAAGTCCAAAATCCAAGCCATCCTAGGCCAAGGGACCGAGTTCTAGGCCATCCTAAGGAACGACCATGCTACACTCAAATTTAGCCTTAACATTCTTCATGGAACCAACTTGGAATCACTCAAACATGCTAAATCCATCGGCGTTTGGACAAAAACACGTTGCCAAGGGCCTGAGCCCGGTAAAGGCCAAACAAGGGCAATTTCAGCCGATTTGGGATTTCGACCGTGTTCGGGGCAGAATTTGGCATAACTTCCTTCTTGAGATCATCTTAGAATGACTTTGTCGTTCAGAATACACTTTCCAAAATCCAAGAAGCTCCGGCCAAATTCCGGCGAACCTCCGACGAGCCTCCGATCAAACCAATTCCGACCACCACCATGCTCCGGTCATTTCTTGCTCCGGCCACATTCCGCCGAAGTCCAACCAAAGTCTAACCGGAGTTGCATGGGAACCGATGGCTTTTGGAGCAAAATATCTCAATCCACTCACACTCACTTCCTCCACCTCACCACCGGTGGCTTTTGAGGAGATGATGCCACCTCATGGCCGGCGTCTTTGAGGAGATGATGCCACCTTGGCCGGTGGATTTTTGCTCCCCTCCTCATCCTTTGCCATGTGTTGTGATCTCCTCCTCTTCCCTTGCCTATAAATAGCACATCCCCTTCCCTTTGTAAATCATTCCAACATCCTCAATCCCATAGTCACTTATTACTTATCTCTCTAGAGTTTGGGCACAATCCATGTAAACACGCCACTTTGATATTAAAGCTCCAAGTTTGTTCTTGAGTACTCTTGTCGGTTCTTGAAGTACTCAAGCATTTCCTTTACTTTTCGTTGTTCTTGAGTTTACTCCTGTTGGTCTTGAGTATTCTCCCCTTTACTTTCATGTCTTTCAAAAACCGTTACTTTCATGTCTTTCAAAACCTTTACTTTACTCAGCACTTAGCTATGATATCCACCTATATGGATATTCATAGATAAACCCTTCATTCGGTTGAAGGGGTGTGCTTGTATCATATAATGTTTTAGACCCTTCTCTTGGTGCCTCTTTGTGTTCAAAACTTGTTCTATGTGCCATATATTAGGTCAGAACACTATTGGTTGAGTGGATGCTCGAAAGAGCAAAGCTCTTCCATGGGTTCGTGAACCTTCGTGGTTAAGTGGAGGCTCGAAAGGGCACAGCTTAACTGTGGAGTTCAACCTCTTTAAAACACCATTTGTTTGATCGTAACTGAAGATCAAATGGATGCACATAAGCTAAGATACTTCGAAAGGAGGAATTAGCCCAAATAGAACAAGTGTTCTAAACGATGTGGCAAGTCATGTGCTAGAAATAGTCTTGATACATCTTTGAACACCTAGTATGATCATTAGAGGTCAATGATAAACAGATTTATGATACAAGGCCCCTAAAACCGAATCCTTTCCTTTAATTAAAACATCACCTGTTACTTTACTTTCAGTCCCATATCAACTGCTTACTTTCCGCAAGTCTTGTCCTTCAAGCACTTACTTTCAGCAAGTCTTGTCCTTCAAGCACTTTACTTTTCAATATTTACTTTCAGTCCCGTATTTACTTTCTTTACTTTCAGTCATTTACTTTTCAGTACTAAAATCACAACCAACCCACTTACTTTTCAGTACTAAAATCACAACCAACCCCCAACTGCCTTATTTTCCATTTTCAAAAGAACAACTATCCACTAATTCCCTTGGGTTCGACCCCTACTTACCGCTTTACTACCCAATAGTAGAGTTACGAGTAGCGGACTTATAAATTTATTTTTGCACAGAGCCATCGCACATTAACGACGGTGTGGTGCGCTCCGTCAGCTTCCCAGGATGAAACGATCCTCGGCAACAGACTTAGCACCAAGCTTTGCCGATCAAACCTTTGTGGCCTTCGACTATCACCGTACACATGCGACGAAAAACTCAAACAAACATGCTGGCCGGCTTAATCCTCCATGCCAGGAAAGCTGGAAAGTCTATAGGGTTTTTCTCTTCTCTTCTCCTTTTCTCATATAACGTATCCTGGTTTTCTTATATAACAAAACCCACGTTCTTGAGACCACCAATAATGGGCACACTAATTAAAACCACCCGTAGTGGGCTGATAATAATATCAATTCAATATTTAACTATTTAATTATCTCTACTCATAAGGTGTCACATTAGTCACAATAATGTACAATTAAGCCATTACTTGTTTAATTTTCTTCACCCTTAATACACAATTTTCCAACAGTTCACACCGTTGTTGACAAGCACTGCCTTGTCGCGAGGCAATGTGTACAAAATAAATTTATAAGTCCGCTACTCGTGACTTTACTGTTGGGTAGTAAAGCGGTAAGTAGGGGTCGAACCCAAGGGAATTAGTGGATAGTTGTTCTTTCGAAAATGGAAAATAAGACAGTTGGGGGTTGGTTGTGATTTTAGTACTGAAAGTAACGTGGGTTGGTTGTGATTTAAGTACTGAAAAGTAAATGACTGGAAGTAAAGAAAGTAAATACAGGACTGAAAGTAAATACTGAAAAGTAAAGTGCTGGAAAGTAAAGTGCTTGAAGGACAAGGCTTGCGGAAAGTAAGTGCGTAAAGTAAAGTGCTTGAAGGACAAGGATTGCTGAAAGTAAGTGCGTAAAAGTAAAGTGCTTGAAGGACAAGGCTTGCTGAAAGTAAGTGCGTAAAAGTAAAGTGCTTGAAGGACAAGGCTTGCGGAAAGTAAATGCGTAAAAGTAAAGTGCTTGAAGGACAAGGCTTGTGGAAAGTAAATGCGTAAAAGTAAAGTGCTTGAAGGACAAGACATGCGGAAAGTAAATGCTTGAAGGACAAGACTTGCGGAAAGTATGCAGTTGATATGGGACTGAAAGTAAAGTGACAGGTGATGTTTTAATTAAAGGAAAGGATTCGGTTTTAGGGGCCTTGTATCATAAATCTGTTTATCATCAACCTCTAATGATCATACTAAGTGTTCAAAGATGTATCAAGGCTATTTCTAGCACATGACTTGCCACATCGTTTAGAACACTTGTTCTATTTGGGCTAATTCCTCCTTTCGAAATATCTTAGCTTATGTGCATCCATTTGATCTCCAGTTACGATCAACCAAATGGTGTTTTAAAGAGGTTGAATTCCACAGATAAGCTGTTCTCTTTCGAGCCTCCACTTATCCACGGAAGTTCATGAACCCATGGAAGAGCTTTGCTCTTTCGAGCCTCCACTAAACCAATAGCGTTCTGACCTAATATATGGCACATAGAACAAGTTTTGAACACAAAGAGGCACTAAGAGAAGGGTCTAAAACATTGTATGATACAAGCACACCCCTTCAACCAAATGAAGGGTTTAGCTACGAATATCCATAGAGGTGTATATCATAGCTAAGTGCTGAGTAAAGTAAAGGTTTTGAAAGACAGGAAAGTAAAGGTTTTTGGAAATCAAGACAAGGAAAGTAAAGTTTTGAAAGTAAAAACTCAAGAACACAAAGGAAAATTCAAGAACAACTTGGAGCTCTCAATATCAAGGTCAAGTGTTTACAAGGATTGGGTGATGGATTCTGGAGAGATTTTCTACCGAAGCTACAAGTGATCAAAGGATTAGAACATGAAACTACAACTTGTGACTTTGGAACCAAAATGGGACTATGGACTAAGGACTAGAACTTGGGACTACCAAAGGACATTGAACAAAGGAGGAGGAGATGTTCTATTTATAGGCAAAGGGGAGTAGGAGGGAAGGAGAAGATGTGGAGGAGAGGCCATCCACATGTCAAGAGGGGGGAGGAGGCTTCAAAAAGCCGCCGGCCAAGGTGGCAAGAAGCCATGAGCCGCCGCCCATGTGGCAAAGGAGGAGAGGAGGAGTGAGTTTGAGTGGAATGAGATCTTTTGCCTCCAAAAGCCATCGATTCCCATATGACTCCGGTTGCCCTTTGGTTACTTCTTGGTTGCTTCTTAGTTGACATCAAAAGGTGAGGAACTTAAACTTGGCATTTCACTTGTGTTCTTGATCTTTGTTGGAATAAGTCATTGGGACTTAGTTGTGGCTTGATCGGAGTATTGTCGAAGTATGGCCAGTTCTGGCTTGTAATCTACTTTTAGCGTTAAGAACTCCTTTTTAGCTCGTTTCATCTCTACTCCTTGAAATAGCCTGTAAAACAAAAGTGAAACTAACAAGTAAAAGTAATCAAGATAAAGCGTCTAATTTGGTGGGTTTAACTGTTGACAGAACCGCTCGTCGTCGAAGCGATTTGTACAAATAAATTTATAGTAGTCCACTACTTGCGACTATACTACTGGGTAGTACTTGGTAAGTAGGGGTCGAACCCAAAGGAATCAGGGGAATAGATGTTCTTGAGGGGGGTTGTTTAACGGGAGAGCGTGTTTAAGGTCGGTTGGTTGGTTTTAAAGCTACCAGCTATTTTGATTGATTGATTGGTTGGTTGGTTGATTTTAATACTGGAAAGTAAATTACAGTTTATAATTAAAAGAAATGTTCGGTTTCAGGGGGCTTGTATTATATCATGTTTATCATTGACCTTTAGTGAATCGTCTAAGTATTCTAAGGTGTATCAAGGCCATTCCAAGCACTCGATTTGCGTACACTGTCTAGCCTATTCCAAGGACGTAGAACACTTAATTCTATTTAGACTAATACTCCATTCCCGGTTATATTAGCCTATGTGCATCCATTCAATCCCTTTGGCCCAGTTTTCAAATGGTTTTTCTGATAGTCGACCTCTTCGAATAGTTTATTCATTTAATCCCCTTGGCCCAGTTTTTAAATGGTTTATTTATCCGAGTGTGATCACGAATATCTAAGGAAGAGTTTACGAATTTGGACCCCTATGGTCACATTCCCAAATGGTTTACTATACCTTAGACATTCTAACTTTTATACATGGCACATAGAATCAGTGTTGATTACTAATTCGAGACACTAAGTTAATAGTCTAAAACATTTTATAATACAAGTGCGCCCCGTCTACCGAACTATTAGTTTAGCTACTATTCATCGCGCTAAACATTATACTAAGGAATTAAAGACAACAGTTGATTAAATAAATACTAAGAGATACTTACAACCGTTGAAGCGCCAAGGGAGCTATCCTTTATTTCCAAAGCAAGATTACAACGTTACAAGTATTACAACTTCTAGAGAGAGAAGTGAAATTGAGAATTGGTGTGTTTTACAAATGAGGTTTGGCTTGGTATTTATAGCCAAAGTGAGGAGGAATGGATGGATGAGATGGAAGCACATGTCTTTTGATCCAAGGGAGGAGAAGGAGGAGCTTGTGGAGGAGACAAGTGGCGCAAGGAGGAGGAGCCGGCGGCTTTTGGTGGAGGAGGGTGGCGCCGCCGGTTGCCGGTCACCCAAGGGGGAGGAGCTCCTCCCTTGCCCACCTCCTTGAATGGTGGCCGGTCATCTTTGCCAAATGTGTGATTTTGTACAGTTTTGTGCAGTCTTTTCACAAAACTGTCAATGTGTTTCTTCCCCGGGCTGTCTTGACTCCACTCCTGATTCCTCTGATTAATTTGTTCTGGTCAATTCAACGTCAGGATCCTTGATATCTCTTCAGTCGGCATATGATCTTGACCTTGGATTGACTCTTGTTATCTTTTCAGCTTAAAATCCTCTCCTTAGCATGTTTTCACTTCAGTCTCTAAAATGCCCTGTGGAAATATATCGGGACTAATACGTAGAAGTTAGATAGACAAACAGTCTAAATAAGGAGGTTTTACTGTGTTTCTGACTCGTATAACTTTGGTCCATCAGATTACCGTCCACTTTTAGTTGTTCGTCCCGAACAATGCTATTAAAGGGCGTAAGTTCTAAGTTTGCTTTGGAATATGAAAATTAGACTGTGGTACTCGATCTATCCTAATTCATGCATTGCTTACTTATTACCAAATTGAACTGTGTAAATAAATAGAAGAAACTTAATACTTGTACCTCCGTGCTGAGATGCAAATTATATTGGATGTCTCGGGAGATAGCCCTGTTCAGGTTCCTGGGTTGCAGCCTCGGGATCGTTTCTTACTATATGGTTTTCTTGTAGCTTTCTCTAGCACATGATTCGATTCGGGTTTCAGTGAGTTGAGCCTTTTTGATTTTCTTCTTTTTTGGCGAGGGACTGCTTTTGTAGTGAATTGGCCTTTGGCCTTTGATTTGACTTTTTTGAGTGTTTCACTTTTGCTCGGTTAAAACCTTCACAATTTTGGGCCTTTGGCCTCTTTTGATTTGCTTCATTGAGCTTTTCGTCTTTTTGTGACTGCTAGTCCATTTTCTCAAGCCTTTTTGGGAGGTCCAATCATCGCCCGCAAGCCTATGGAAATACCTCCCCGCTCCTCTCGTCTTTGTCGTTTTGCGCGGGTCAAGATGAGGGTCGCTCATCTGTTTTCTCGGCTATTTTGACTAGAGAGAGGACGGTCTGATTCCCATCCTCGCCTTTGCATAGATGCTTCTTGGCGGAGTTGACTTCAATTATTCACTGAAAACCCGAAGTGCAGCCTCCACTGACTTCGAAAACCATATAGTTTGATCTGATCCTTTGATTGCTTGCCAAGCCTTTCTAGGGCAGTTTATATCAACTCCACATCCCTAGTTATCTCAGCACAAAGGACAATTGAAAAGTTACATTCTAAGTTTTTAAACAGTTGAATTTTCACAAGGTTAATGCATGAATTATGATTTATCTTTTTCACATTCTTAAGTTCATATTTTCAAAAAGGTACTTATTAAAAAAGAAGAAAAAAAAATAGCTGCATGTTATTTATGTACATAGGTGGTTCTCACCCTCCACTTTTGAACGAAGGCGTGCCTTAGTTCAAAAGTCATGCAAGCTTAAAACTAAATACTGAATTTAAATGACAGAAATTAAAGTGCGGAAAAGTAAGATAGTGTCGGGTTACCTCCCGACCAGTGCACTTGTTTTACGTCGTTGGCTCGACGATACCTCGTTTGTGGTTCATTGGTTTGGGTCCCATGGGTGGCTGAGGTCAAACTTTGCCACCATTCCTGTGTTGTTTCTTCCTGACTTCTTGCCGGATGTTGTGTTTTGGTCAGGACTCCTTTGTTTCGGGATTTTTTCCTTCCAATACCCCGGAGGGGGTGATGGGCTTTTCACTACTAGCCTTTTGAAGTTTTTGTATTTGGGACTGCCTAGTCCAGTTGCGGCATAGCAATGCTCCATCGGGGGGTTACTCTGCATAGGTCCTTTTCCCATCCGCTTTTCAGCCTCTTCTTGGATCGCATAGTTCGCTGCGACTTTCTCATTGATCAAGGGGAAAAGTCGGGAAGGCCTCATGAGGCTTGGTTCTGCCTCGTTATGTTGGTTCGTGAAGAACTGATCGTAGATAGTCTCAGCTGCCTGGGTAATGATAGTCGGGTAAGGAATAGGCAGCTCGTCGGTAGTGTTCTGGACTTCTACTTTGTTGCTTCCGGTGCTTTCCATGTCTGATTCCTCAGATGGTTCGGGTGTCTCTTCTGACGGCTCGGTGGTTTCTCCTTCATTAGCCTCTGGGTCAGCTTCTTCTGTCTGCATTTCCTCGTCGGCTTGGGGTGCTCGTCTTGTGGCAGCGGCCAGGCCGATTATAAGGTACCACATGTCTGCAACGGTGAAGTTTGTTGCAGACCTTTTCATAGCTTCGTTAACTCTTCCCAGCTCTTCAGCCCTCATCCCACAAAGGAATTTTTGGAGAAGAACTTTCTTCGTAAATCCATGGTGCGGGCAGCTTGAGACGATGGCATCGTAGTTCATGTAGTATTCGTCCAAAGTCTCATCCCGGGATTGTTGAAGGCTCATGATCTTCTCACGGGTTTCTTGGCGTAAAGATGGTGGGGAGAATTCTTTCAGGAACGGAACGCAGAGGTCTACGAAACGTTCTGCACTGCAAGCGGTGGATGTGTAGTACCATATCGTGGCGAAGTCGGTTAGAGAGAATTTGAAGCATTTCAGCTTAAATTCCTCTAACACTTCGTTCTCAGGTTTGATGTGGTGGCAGACGTGGTGGAAGTTTCGGCAGTGCTGTACAGGGTCTTCTCCTTCCGTTCCTCCGAACAGGGGTAGAAATCGTGTTGTCCATGCATGCGTAATGGGTGCTGTCATAGAGAAAAGAAAGAAAAAAGAAAGGGGAGAGAAAGAACAACTATCCGATGGCTGATTCCCCGGCAACGGCGCCAATTTGACAGAACCGCTCGTCGTCGAAGCGATTTGTACAAATAAATTTATAGTAGTCCACTACTTGCGACTATACTACTGGGTAGTACTTGGTAAGTAGGGGTCGAACCCAAAGGAATCAGGGGAATAGATGTTCTTGAGGGGGGTTGTTTAACGGGAGAGCGTGTTTAAGGTCGGTTGGTTGGTTTTAAAGCTACCAGCTATTTTGATTGATTGATTGGTTGGTTGGTTGATTTTAATACTGGAAAGTAAATTACAGTTTATAATTAAAAGAAATGTTCGGTTTCAGGGGGCTTGTATTATATCATGTTTATCATTGACCTTTAGTGAATCGTCTAAGTATTCTACGGTGTATCAAGGCCATTCCAAGCACTCGATTTGCGTACACTGTCTAGCCTATTCCAAGCACGTAGAACACTTAATTCTATTTAGACTAATACTCCATTCCCGGTTATATTAGCCTATGTGCATCCATTCAATCCCTTTGGCCCAGTTTTCAAATGGTTTTTCTGATAGTCGACCTCTTCGAATAGTTTATTCATTTAATCCCCTTGGCCCAGTTTTTAAATGGTTTATTTATCCGAGTGTGATCACGAATATCTAAGGAAGAGTTTACGAATTTGGACCCCTATGGTCACATTCCCAAATGGTTTACTATACCTTAGACATTCTAACTTTTATACATGGCACATAGAATCAGTGTTGATTACTAATTCGAGACACTAAGTTAATAGTCTAAAACATTTTATAATACAAGTGCGCCCCGTCTACCGAACTATTAGTTTAGCTACTATTCATCGCGCTAAACATTATACTAAGGAATTAAAGACAACAGTTGATTAAATAAATACTAAGAGATACTTACAACCGTTGAAGCGCCAAGGGAGCTATCCTTTATTTCCAAAGCAAGATTACAACGTTACAAGTATTACAACTTCTAGAGAGAGAAGTGAAATTGAGAATTGGTGTGTTTTACAAATGAGGTTTGGCTTGGTATTTATAGCCAAAGTGAGGAGGAATGGATGGATGAGATGGAAGCACATGTCTTTTGATCCAAGGGAGGAGAAGGAGGAGCTTGTGGAGGAGACAAGTGGCACAAGGAGGAGGAGCCGGCGGCTTTTGGTGGAGGAGGGTGGCGCCGCCGGTTGCCGGTCACCCAAGGGGGAGGAGCTCCTCCCTTGCCCACCTCCTTGAATGGTGGCCGGTCATCTTTGCCAAATGTGTGATTTTGTACAGTTTTGTGCAGTCTTTTCACAAAACTGTCAATGTGTTTCTTCCCCGGGCTGTCTTGACTCCACTCCTGATTCCTCTGATTAATTTGTTCTGGTCAATTCAACGTCAGGATCCTTGATATCTCTTCAGTCGGCATATGATCTTGACCTTGGATTGACTCTTGTTATCTTTTCAGCTTAAAATCCTCTCCTTAGCATGTTTTCACTTCAGTCTCTAAAATGCCCTGTGGAAATATATCGGGACTAATACGTAGAAGTTAGATAGACAAACAGTCTAAATAAGGGGGTTTTACTGTGTTTCTGACTCGTATAACTTTGGTCCATCAACTGTTATAATGAATCATATAAATATGGTCCATCAGATCACCCCACACTTTAAGTTGTTCGTCCCGAACAATGCTATTTAAAAGATGCGCACACAATCCAAGTAAAAACTTTAAATTAGAAAGTGAGAATGTGGGACTAGATTTATCCTATTCATGCATTACTTACTTATTACCAAACTAAACCGTGTAAATACTTAGAAGAAACTTGATACTTGTACCTTCGAGCTGAGATGCAATTTAATTCGGATGTTTCGGGAGATAGCCCTTTTCAGGCACCTGGACTGCATTCTCTGGACCGACTCGCACTATATGGTTAACTTGTCGCTTTCTCTAGCACATTATTCGGTTCGGGTTTCCTTGAGTTGAGCACTTTGATTTCCTTATGGTGAGGGACAGCTTTTGAAGTGATTTGGCCTTTGACCTTTGATGTAGAATTTGGAGTTTCTTCACTTTTGTTCGGTTAAAACCTTCACAACTTTGGCTTTCGGCCTTTGATTAGCTTCTTCGAGCTTTTGCTTGTTTGTGACTCGCTAGTCCATTTTCTCAACCTTTCTTTGGGAGGTCCAATCATCGCCCGAGAGCATATGGAAATACCTCCCCACTCTTTCTCATCCTCACCGTTTTGCGCGGGTCAAGATGAGGGTCGATCATCTATTTTCTCGGCTACTCTGACTAGAGATAGGACGGTTTGATTCCCGTCCCGCCTCTTTGCATAAACGCTGCACGGCGGAGATGACTCTGATCTTCTTTGAAACCCGACGTGCAGCCTCCACAGACTTCGTAAACCATAGAGTGAAATTCAGTCTTTCGAGTGCTTGCCACGCCTCTCTAGGGCATTTCATGTCAACTGCACATCCCCTGTATATCTCAGCACAAAGGGACAAATGGGAAGTTACATCCTAAGTCTCTACACAGTTGAATTTTCACAAGGTAAATGCATGAATTTACATCTATCTTTTTCACATTCTCAAGTTCATATTTTCAAAAAGATAATATTAAGGGAAAAGGAAAAAAAAGAAAGCATGTTATGTACAAAGGCGGTTCTCACCCCACACTTTTGAACAAAGGCGTGCCTCACAGCACGACTTAGTTCAATAGTCAATTGCAAGCAAATATATACAGGAAAGGTGAGAATGACTTAAGACAAAAACTAAATGACATAAAATAAAATGACATAAAGTAAGATAGATGTCGGGTTACCTCCCGACCAGTGCCTTTGTTTAACGTCATTAGCTCGACGATACCTCATTCCTGGATCATAAGTTTGGATCCCATGGGCGGCTCAGGTCATACTTTTCTACCGCGCCTACCTTGATTCTTGCCTTGACTTTCCCCGAGTTCTTGTGGGATGATGTGCTCGGGTCCTATTCCCATTGTTCTGGTGGTTTCTCTTTCCAACACCTCTGAGAAGGCGAGGGACCCTTAACTGCTGGTCTCTTGAGTCGGGCTCTCTTGTTTCTCCATCCGGGCTCCCATTTCATAGGACCATGTCCTTGTTGCTTCTTTGTGTATGGACGGTTGGCATCCGGGTTGTGCTCTTCACTAGCCCTCTTCTTTCCGACAGAGGTGAATGGCCGTTTCAGCACGAGTGAGTTTTTAGGGCTGCTTGGTTGGCTCGTGGCGAGGGAGTGCTCCATTGTCGGCTTCTCGAACTCAAGCTTCTCCTCCAACATGCCTTGCACCTCATCATTGATCACTTCATCTTCAGGGGCTGTGATCCGCATACAAACCGAGGGGACAAGTTGGGGGACTTCCACTACAAGGGCCAGGTCTTTCTTGGACAGATTGAAAATGAGGACCGGGCCTGCCTCGGGTGCTTCGAGCGCAAGGACCGGGCCTGGCTTGATTTCCTCGGCCGCTTTAGTAGTGAGAGCAGGGTAAGTTTTGGTCAATTCAGTAATGAAGACTGGGTCAGTTTCGGGTAGCTCGTCAGTGGCGTTCCAGGTTTCCTCCTCTGCCGGCACGGTAATGAGTTCCCATGAAGGCTCTTCCTCGTCCCACACTATATCGGTTTCCGGTTCTAAGTCTTCTGATGGCTCGGGAGTGATATCCCATGTGGGCTCCTCCTCGGTGCTTCCAGTTTTTGACTCGTCCATCACGGCCTCTGTCAGCCTTGTGGGCTCCAAGGTTGGCTCTTTTAGTGCCGCTTCCACGTCCATTACTGCCCTTGTACTGATGTCTCCTTCCGGGTTTGCTGCAGGCAAGCTTGCAATGGGTGTGATGTCGGGCTCGTTCTGTACTGAGTCCACTTCCATCGTCGGTGCTTCATCATCAGTTTGGTGCATCGGCCCTTGTTTTGTGCTCTCTGCCAAATCATCTATGACTTTCCAGATTTCAGTCACTGTTAACTTCATGACCGAGCCTCCCACTGTAACATTGAGCCTTTTCCACTCATGCGGCAGCATCCCGCCAAGAAACCTTTGAAGAAGGAGACCCTTTGTGAATCCAAGGTGCGGGCAGCTCGCCACAATGGAGTCAAAGTACGATAAGTACTCGTCCAAAGTTTCGTCCCGGGATTGCTTGAGGGTGCTGATCTTCTTGCGGACTTCAAGTCGAAAGGATGGCTGGGCTCTTTGACAGGGATCGGTGCCATATTTTGACAGGGAAAACTCATTTAGAAATTTGGCTCGTAGATCCCCATAACAGCTGATGGACCAAAGTTATACGAGTCAGAAACACAGTAAAACCCCCTTATTTAGACTGTTTGTCTATCTAACTTCTACGTATTAGTCCCGATATATTTCCACAGGGCATTTTAGAGACTGAAGTGAAAACATGCTAAGGAGAGGATTTTAAGCTGAAAAGATAACAAGAGTCAATCCAAGGTCAAGATCATATGCCGACTGAAGAGATATCAAGGATCCTGACGTTGAATTGACCAGAACAAATTAATCAGAGGAATCAGGAGTGGAGTCAAGACTGCCCGGGGAAGAAACACATTGACAGTTTTGTGAAAAGACTGCACAAAACTGTACAAAATCACACATTTGGCAAAGATGACCGGCCACCATTCAAGGAGGTGGGCAAGGGAGGAGCTCCTCCCCCTTGGGTGACCGGCAACCGGCGGCGCCACCCTCCTCCACCAAAAGCCGCCGGCTCCTCCTCCTTGCGCCACTTGTCTCCTCCACAAGCTCCTCCTTCTCCTCCCTTGGATCAAAAGACATGTGCTTCCATCTCATCCATCCATTCCTCCTCACTTTGGCTATAAATACCAAGCCAAACCTCATTTGTAAAACACACCAATTCTCAATTTCACTTCTCTCTCTAGAAGTTGTAATACTTGTAACGTTGTAATCTTGCTTTGGAAATAAAGGATAGCTCCCTTGGCGCTTCAACGGTTGTAAGTATCTCTTAGTATTTATTTAATCAACTGTTGTCTTTAATTCCTTAGTATAATGTTTAGCGCGATGAATAGTAGCTAAACTAATAGTTCGGTAGACGGGGCGCACTTGTATTATAAAATGTTTTAGACTATTAACTTAGTGTCTCGAATTAGTAATCAACACTGATTCTATGTGCCATGTATAAAAGTTAGAATGTCTAAGGTATAGTAAACCATTTGGGAATGTGACCATAGGGGTCCAAATTCGTAAACTCTTCCTTAGATATTCGTGATCACACTCGGATAAATAAACCATTTAAAAACTGGGCCAAGGGGATTAAATGAATAAACTATTCGAAGAGGTCGACTATCAGAAAAACCATTTGAAAACTGGGCCAAAGGGATTGAATGGATGCACATAGGCTAATATAACCGGGAATGGAGTATTAGTCTAAATAGAATTAAGTGTTCTACGTCCTTGGAATAGGCTAGACAGTGTACGCAAATCGAGTGCTTGGAATGGCCTTGATACACCGTAGAATACTTAGACGATTCACTAAAGGTCAATGATAAACATGATATAATACAAGCCCCCTGAAACCGAACATTTCTTTTAATTATAAACTGTAATTTACTTTCCAGTATTAAAATCAACCAACCAACCAATCAATCAATCAAAATAGCTGGTAGCTTTTAAACCAACCAACCGACCTTAAACACGCTCTCCCGTTAAACAACCCCCCTCAAGAACATCTATTCCCCTGATTCCTTTGGGTTCGACCCCTACTTACCAAGTACTACCCAGTAGTATAGTCGCAAGTAGTGGACTACTATAAATTTATTTGTACAAATCGCTTCGACGACGAGCGGTTCTGTCAACAGCCTTCATAATCCACATATGATGAGTAATACGAAGATAGTGCAGAACCAGTTAAGGAAAACTCAAAACAATTCAGCATAAACCCTTCTAGCGACTCATTCTTGGGCTTCATTCGGCCGCAGATGGAGTAAAACATTTGTTCATGTTCCACGGGGTCTTCTCCGATAGCACCTCCAAACTGAGAGAGATACCGATTCATCCATGAAGACATCCTGAATCATGAAATGAACAAAAAGGAAAAAAATAGAAAAAAGAACTACTATCCGATTGCTAATTCCTCGGCAACGGCGCCAATTTGACAAGCACTGCCTTGTCGCGAGGCAATGTGTACAAAATAAATTTATAAGTCCGCTACTCGTGACTTTACTATTGGGTAGTAAAGCAGTACGTAGGGGTCGAACCCAAGGGAATTAGTGGATAATTGTTCTTTCGAAAATGGAAAATAAGACAATTGGGGGTTGGTTGTGATTTTAGTACTGAAAGTAACGTGGGTTGGTTGTGATTTAAGTACTGAAAAGTAAATGACTCGAAGTAAAGAAAGTAAATACAGGACTGAAAGTGAATACTGAAAAGTAAAGTGCTGGAAAGTAAAGTGCTTAAAGGACAAGGCTTGCTGAAAGTAAGTGCGTAAAGTAAAGTGCTTGAAGGACAAGGCTTGCTGAAAGTAAGTGCGTAAAAGTAAAGTGCTTGAAGGACAAGGCTTGCGGAAAGTAAATACGTAAAAGTAAAGTGCTTGAAGGACAAGGCTTGCGGAAAGTAAATGCGTAAAAGTAAAGTGCTTGAAGGACAAGACTTGCGGAAAGTAAATGCTTGAAGGACAAGACTTGCGGAAAGTAAGCAGTTGATATGGCACTGTGATGGACCACAATTGTATGAATCATAAACACAGTTAAACCCACCAAATTAGACTGTTTGTCTATCTAACTTCGATGTTTTAGTCCCGATACATTTCTACAGGGTATTTCAGAGCTTAGAGAGAATACACGCTAAGGAAGAGCTTTTAGCACAGAAAAGATATCAGGAGACAATCCAAGGTCAAGATCAGACGCTGAATGAAGAAATCTAAAGATCCTGACATGGAATCATTCAAAACAAATCAAACCAAAGAGAAACCGAAGACAATCCGGAGCTGGAATACACCGATAGTTTTGTGCAAACTGCACAAAACTCACAACCACTCTCCTCATGCCACATGGACCGGCGGCTTTCTCCTCACATCCACCCCTCCTCCTCTCCCCTTCCTCCACATGTCAACCTCTCCTCCTCCCTCCCAAAAGCCGCCGGCGGCTTTGTGTTCTCCCTCTCCCCTTGTGACACTTGTCTTCCTCTCCTTCTTCCCCCATCTCCACCCTTGGATGCCAAACCACATGCCCTCATCTTGGCCCTCCATTCCCCTCCCCTTAGCCTATAAATACCAAGCTCTCCTCCTCATTTCAAACATCCCAAAATTGTGTAAAACACTTCTCTCTCTAAGTTTGTTACTTTGTAAAGTTTGGTTTGATATCAATAAAAGTTCAGTTTGTTCTCAAATACTTTAGTTCGATCTTGAGTACTCCTGTTGGTTCTTGAGTACTCAAGTTTTCAGTTACAGTTCAAGAGTTACTCCTGTTTGTTCTTGAGTAATCTCTTTCTCTTCTCTCTTTACTCCTGTTTGTTCTTGAGTATTCTTTTCCAAATCCCCAAGTATCCTAGTTATGATGTCCAACTCCATGGATATTCGTAACTAAACCCTTCATTCGGTTGAAGGGGAGTTCTTGTTTTATAAAATGTTTTACTTCGTTTAGTTTCTTTTCTCTGTATTCAAAACTTGTTCTATGTGCCATTTATAAGGTCAGACTTTCCAAGGTTGAGTGGAAGCTACGAAAGGGCAAAACTCTTCTGTGGGAAGTCGTGAACATACTCGGGTAAGTGGATGCTACAAAAGGGCAAAGCTTATCTGAGGAGTTCGATCTATCTTTAAAACCATTTGGAAACTGGACCAAAGGGACCAAATGGGTGCACAAAAGGCTAAGATACTTCGAAAGGAGGAATTAGTCTGAAGTAGAACAAGGGTTTACAAACAGTGTGGCAAATTGAGCGCTACGAAAGGGCCTCGATACACGTTTGAATACTTAGAAGGGTTACTAAAAGAATGAACAGGATATAATACAAGGCCCCCCAAGACCGAATACTTCTCTCGCAATTACAAAACCCTCCTGTCTTTACTTTTATTGTTCAATCAACTGCAACCATCAACCGCTCACAATCCGGAGGACTTGCAATTCACGCATCACCCACTGTAAGTCTCCTTTGTATTTTCAGTATTTACTTTTCTGTAATTTACGTTTCAGCAATCAAATCCGCAACCAATCAAAAAGTCACGTAGTTGTTAGCACTAAAACCTCAACCAACTTAAAACACGCTCTCTCGCTAGACAAATCCCTTAAAAGAATAACCTATTCCCCTAATTCCCTTGGGTTCGACCCCTACTTACCAAGTACTACCCAGTAGTATAGTTGCGAGTAGCGGACTATTAAAAATTTATTTGCAAAAATCGCTCTGACGACAAGCGGTTCTGTCAAATTGGCGCCGTTGCCGGGGAATTAGCAAATGGATAGTTGTTCTTTTTTCTGTTGTACATAATTCACCATGTCATCTTACTACGGCAAAAAGCCTTGGTACGATGAGAAATGTTCCCCACCATCCTTCCAACATGAAATCCGCGAAAAGATCAACTACATTGAGCAATCCCGGGATGAAACATTGGATGAGTACTTACGGTACTTTGATTCCCTTGTGACAAGCTGCCCGCACCATGGATTCACTAACTATGATCTTATTCCAAGATTTCTCGGTGGAATGATACCACACGAGTGGGATAGGCTCAATGAGGCGGCAGGAGGCTCGATCTATGAGTTGACGATGAGTGCTCTTTGGGGCTTGATATATGATTTGGCCGAGGACTCAAGGCTCAGGCAAGAACAACACAATGCGCTTGAGGACATAATAAAAGAGTTGGCAGCTAGCAACCAACGGATAGACGAAAACCAAAGCCAGTCCTTGGAGGACGTAATGGAAGATTTGGCCGCGAGTTATGCGCAAATAGATGCAAGAATTCTGCAGAATCAAGCCGAGATGGCAAGGGCAGTAATGGATGTAGAGGCGGCTCTAAAGGAACCAACATTGGAGCCCACAAAGCTGACAGAGGATGAGGACGCATGGATAACTGAGGAAGAGCCTACATGGGATATCACTCCCGAGCCATCAGAAGACTTAGAGCCAGAAATCGATACAGTGTGGGACAAAGAAGAGCCTACATGGGATCTCACTCCCGAGCCATCCGAAGTGATGGACGAATCAGATACAGAAAGCATCGAGGAGGAATCTTCATGGGAACTCACTACCGAAGCGGACGAGGAAATCAAGCCCGGCCCGTTCCTCACTATCAAAGCACCCGAGGCAGACCCGGTCCTCATTATCAATCTGTCCGAGAAAAACCTGGCCCTTGGGGTGGAAGTCCCCCAACTTGTCCCCTCGGGTTGTATAAGGATCACAACCCTTGAAGATGAAGTGATCATTGAAGAGGTGCAAGGCGAGTTGGAGGCAAGGCATGAGCCAAGAAACCAAACAATGAAGCACTCCCTCGCCACAAGCCAACCAAGCAGCCCTGAAAACTCACTCGTACTGAAACGACCATTCACCTCTGCCGCAAAGAAGAAGGCTTGCAAGGAGCATAACCCAGATGCCAACAGTTCATATACAAAGAAGCGACCAAGATATGGGCCAAAGGAATGGAAGCCCGGATGGAAAAACAAGAAAGCTCGGCTCAAGAAACCTGCGACTATGGTAAAAGGACCCTCGCCTTCTCAGAGACAATGGAAAGAGAAACCACCAAATCAATGGGAACAGAACCCGAGTACAACATCCGGCAAGAGGTCAGGAAGAAGCAACACAGGAACGGTGGCAAAGTTTGACCTGAGCCACCCATGGGACCCAAACCAATGAACCACAAACGAGGTATCGTCGAGCCAACGACGTTAAACAAGTGCACTGGTCGGGAGGTAACCCGACACTATCTTACTTTTCTGCACTTTTAATTTCTGTCATTTAAATTTCCAATAAGCGCTCTCACCCACTTTTTGTATAGAAGGAATATCTTTCATGTAGGAATTAAGTTTGGAGCAAGACCGGATCAGCCAGGCAGCTTCCGTGAATTTACCGGGCCTGCGCTGAGAGTTCGAGGCCCCAGCCAGACTCTCTCGATTATCCAGCCTCATGCCATGTCATTTCCACGACACAGTAAAAGGGAGTTCTGTTCTTCTTTTTCCTTAATGTCATTTCCTTCTTTTGTATATATTTGCATGACTTTTGAACTAAGGCACACCTTCGTTCAAAAGTGTGGGGTGAGAACCATCTGCATGTTTTTCTTTTCTTTTTAAATAGTATCTTTTTGAAAATATGAACTTAAGAATGTGAAAAAGATAGATCATAATTCATGCATCAACCTTGTGAAAATGCAAACTGTTTAAAAACTTAGAATGTAACTTCTCATTTGTCTTTTGTGCCGAGATAAACTAGGGATGTGGAGTTGATAGAAATTGCCCTAGAGGGGCTTGGCAAGCACTTGAAGGATCAGATCAAACTATATGGTTTTCGAAGTCAGTGGAGGCTGCACTTCAGGTTTCGGTGAATAATTGAAGTCAACTCTGCCTTGAAGCATCTATGTAAAAGGCAAGGACGGGAATCAAACCGTCCTCTCTCTAGTCAAAATAGCCGAGAAAATAGATGAGCGACCCTCATCTTGACCCGCGCAAAACGACGAAGACGAGAGGAGCGGGGAGGTATTTCCATATGCTCGCGGGCGATGATTGGACCTCCCAAAAAGGCTTGAGAAAATGGACTAGCAAGTCACAAAGACGCAAAAAGCTCGAAGAAGCAAATCAAGAGGCCTCAGGCCCAAAATTGTGAAGGTTTTAACCGAACAAAAGTGAAGAACTCAAAGCGTCAAATCAAAGGCCAAAGGCCAATTCACTACAAAAAGCAGTCCCTCGCCAAAAGTAATCAAAGTACTCAACTCACTGAAACCTGAATCGAATCACGTGCTAGAGAAAGCTACAAGAAAACCATATAGTGCGAGACGATCCCGAAGGTGTAGTCCAGGAGCCTGAAAAGGGCTATCTCCCGAAACATCCGAAATAATTTGCATCTCAGCACGAAGGTACAAGTATCAAGTTTCTTCTACTTATTTACGCAGTTTAATTTAGTAACAAGTAGTAATGCATGAATTAGGAAAAATCGAGTACCACAATCTTATTTTTATTTTTTAACCAACTTACTTAGTAACGCCCTTATAAAGCATTGTTCGGGACGAACAACTAAAAGTGTGGGGTTATCTGATGGACCACAATTGTATGAATCATAAACACAGTTAAACCCACCAAATTAGACTGTTTGTCTATCTAACTTCGATGTTTTAGTCCCGATACATTTCTACAGGGTATTTCAGAGCTTAGAGAGAATACACGCTAAGGAAGAGCTTTTAGCACAGAAAAGATATCAGGAGACAATCCAAGGTCAAGATCAGACGCTGAATGAAGAAATCTAAAGATCCTGACATGGAATCATTCAAAACAAATCAAACCAAAGAGAAACCGAAGACAATCCGGAGCTGGAATACACCGATAGTTTTGTGCAAACTGCACAAAACTCACAACCACTCTCCTCATGCCACATGGACCGGCGACTTTCTCCTCACATCCACCCCTCCTCCTCTCCCCTTCCTCCACATGTCAACCTCTCCTCCTCCCTCCCAAAAGCCGCCGGCGGCTTTGTGTTCTCCCTCTCCCCTTGTGACACTTGTCTTCCTCTCCTTCTTCCCCCATCTCCACCCTTGGATGCCAAACCACATGCCCTCATCTTGGCCCTCCATTCCCCTCCCCTTAGCCTATAAATACCAAGCTCTCCTCCTCATTTCAAACATCCCAAAATTGTGTAAAACACTTCTCTCTCTAAGTTTGTTACTTTGTAAAGTTTGGTTTGATATCAATAAAAGTTCAGTTTGTTCTCAAATACTTTAGTTCGATCTTGAGTACTCCTGTTGGTTCTTGAGTACTCAAGTTTTCAGTTACAGTTCAAGAGTTACTCCTGTTTGTTCTTGAGTAATCTCTTTCTCTTCTCTCTTTACTCCTGTTTGTTCTTGAGTATTCTTTTCCAAATCCCCAAGTATCCTAGTTATGATGTCCAACTCCATGGATATTCGTAACTAAACCCTTCATTCGGTTGAAGGGGAGTTCTTGTTTTATAAAATGTTTTACTTCGTTTAGTTTCTTTTCTCTGTATTCAAAACTTGTTCTATGTGCCATTTATAAGGTCAGACTTTCCAAGGTTGAGTGGAAGCTACAAAAGGGCAAAACTCTTCTGTGGGAAGTCGTGAACATACTCGGGTAAGTGGATGCTACGAAAGGGCAAAGCTTATCTGAGGAGTTCGATCTATCTTTAAAACCATTTGGAAACTGGACCAAAGGGACCAAATGGGTGCACAAAAGGCTAAGATACTTCGAAAGGAGGAATTAGTCTGAAGTAGAACAAGGGTTTACAAACAGTGTGGCAAATTGAGCGCTACGAAAGGGCCTCGATACACGTTTGAATACTTAGAAGGGTTACTAAAAGAATGAACAGGATATAATACAAGGCCCCCCAAGACCGAATACTTCTCTCGCAATTACAAAACCCTCCTGTCTTTACTTTTATTGTTCAATCAACTGCAACCATCAACCGCTCACAATCCGGAGGACTTGCAATTCACGCATCACCCACTGTAAGTCTCCTTTGTATTTTCAGTATTTACTTTTCTGTAATTTACGTTTCAGCAATCAAATCCGCAACCAATCAAAAAGTCACGTAGTTGTTAGCACTAAAACCTCAACCAACTTAAAACACGCTCTCTCGCTAGACAAATCCCTTAAAAGAATAACCTATTCCCCTAATTCCCTTGGGTTCGACCCCTACTTACCAAGTACTACCCAGTAGTATAGTTGCGAGTAGCGGACTATTATAAATTTATTTGCACAAATCGCTCTGACGACAAGCGGTTCTGTCACACTGAAAGTAAAGTGACAGGTGATGTTTTAATTAAAGGAAAGGATTCGGTTTTAGGGGCCTTGTATCATAAATCTGTTTATCATCGACCTCTAATGATCATACTAAGTGTTCAAAGATGTATCAAGGCTATTTCTAGCACATGACTTGCCACATCGTTTAGAACACTTGTTCTATTTGGGCTAAATCCTCCTTTCGAAGTATCTTAGCTTATGTGCATCCATTTGATCTTCAGTTACGATCAACCAAATGGTGTTTTAAAGAGGTTGAATTCCACAGATAAGCTGTGCTCTTTCGAGCCTCCACTGATCCACGGAAGTTCACGAACCCATGAAAGAGCTTTGCTCTTTCGAGCCTCCACTCAACCAATAGCGTTCTGACCTAATATATGGCACATAGAACAAGTTTTGAACACAAAGAGGCACTAAGAGAAGGGTCTAAAACATTGTATGATACAAGCACACCCCTTCAACCGAATGAAGGGTTTAGCTACGAATATCCATAGAGGCGGATATCATAGCTAAGTGCTGAGTAAAGTAAAGGTTTTGAAAGACAAGAAAGTAAAGGTTTTTGGAAATCAAGACAAGGAAAGTAAAGTTTTGAAAGTAAAAACTCATAAACACAAAGGAAAATTCAAGAACAACTTGGAGCTCTCAATATCAAGGTCAAGTGTTTACAAGGATTGGGTGATGGATTCTAGAGAGATTTTCTACCAAAGCTACAAGTGATCAAAGGATTAGAACATGAAACTACAACTTGTGACTTTGGAACCAAAATGGGACTATGGACTAAGGACTAGAACTTGGGACTACCAAAGGACATTGAACAAAGAAGGAGGAGATGTTCTATTTATAGGCAAAGGGGAGTAGGAGGGAAGGAGGAGATGTGGAGGAGAGGCCATCCACATGTCAAGAGGGGGGAGGAGGCTTCAAAAAGCCGCCGGCCAAGGTGGCAAGAAGCCATGAGCCGCCGCCCATGTGGCAAAGGAGGAGAGGAGGAGTGAGTTTGAGTGGAATGAGATCTTTTGCCTCCAAAAGCCATCGGTTCCCATATGACTCCGGTTGCCCTTTGGTTGCCCTTTGGTTACTTCTTGGTTGCTTCTTAGTTGACATCAAAAGGTGAGGAACTTAGACTTGGCATTTCACTTGTGTTCTTGATCTTTGTTGGAATAAGTCATTGGGACTTAGTTGTGGCTTGATCGCAGTATTGTCGGAGTATGGCCAGTTCTGACTTGTAATCCACTTTTAGCGTTAAGAACTCCTTTTTAGCTCGTTTCATCTCTACTCCTTGAAATAGCCTATAGAACAAAAGTGAAACTAACAAGTAAAATTTGTCAAGATAAAGCGTCTAATTTGGTGGGTTTAACTGTCTTAATGAATCATATAAATATGGTCCATCAGTCGTCGATTCAGATCGTGTTGCAGATGAGGCGCTACCATCGGAATAGATGATGATTGACAAAACTGCACAATCCATATTTTATGATTGAGCAGAGCCCTAGAAACCCAATAGACAAGTTGCATCTGATGGGATTTGAAGTTAATAGCAGCAGCAAGATGAATAGATGATGAGTACAGTTTGCTGGTGATGGTGGCTTGCTGCCAAAATTAAAAGAGATGGAGTCATGTCGAAAAGTGATAAAGTTAAAAGTAATGTAATTGAACGACAGTGTTTTAAGTAAATTAAACATCCCAGCCTAACCGACGTCGTTCCAAGTGCGACAACATTTCACCGCGTAGCACCGGATCTGGTTTCCTAATGAACGTACAAATTTTACAAGATTTTGAATCGGTATCATATTAATGAATCGTAAGGACACTACATCATCAATGGATTTGAAATATTATAATTCTTTTTGTTGTGAAAATGTGGACTTAATTAAATGACTTTTATTCGATTTATGTTTCTATCTTTTTTCTATCTTTTTATTGTTATATCAAAAAGATCCTTCAATGGATCAAAGTGGATCGGCCCACTATCAATTCTTACATTCCTCTTATAGCTAAAATTAACTCTAATTTTTTATCGATTTCTCTAAGCAGGCCACCGTCATCTCTAAAGACATTTCATCTCTACTTCACTGCCCTTCGTTCGTCGAAGCTTCCACTTCCGATCGATGACGACTTTCGACCAGGTATTATGAGATCCCTTCTGACAACATCTGTACTCGTCTCTATGTATCTCATCTCTTTCTGATTTTGTGCTTGCATGTATAACATCGTCCGTTACTTGGATACGAGCCTTGGTTCCGATTCCGCCCTCTGCTGTGTATTTCCAACTTTGGTGACAGGTGCGCTAACCTTTTCTTTTATTTTGTTCTTTTTCACACTCTATTGCTTGCTTTGTTTGATTTTCGCCCTTCCCTTTCGTGCCCTTCCCTTTAGTATGCTCGGTCAATTCTTTATTACGTGTTCGATACATCTCCCAATCGTATCAATGGAGTATGGTGATCCCGAGTTCCAAAATTTGATCCACCAAGCAAGACCTTTATCAGTTCTCCAATTTCATCTATGGATTTTTGCTGATTTAGGAAGCATCTCCTATTCCTTTCCTCCCATTGAGTCCATATGACTGCATAGCTGAGAGTCTTCCAAAATCTTTTGTAAGTTTTTGAAACTCTAGCTATCCCCCAGCTCTGTAGTAAGATCTTCATACTAGGTGGGGACACCCAGCTCACACCCCACTGAACACTGTAGATTTTCACACGCAAAATGAATGTGATAGAATCTTTGGTCAAAAACAATTTATAAAGACCGGTAAGACCGGGTGGAACCCAAAGGAGCAAGCCAAGCACATGCACTATTTAAGATTCTAAATAAAAAATGTATAAGAGTATGTCTAAGTCCTAAATGGAAAGTAATTAGAGATAGAAGATAGATAAAAGGGCGTTTCGAGTGGTTACTCCCCTCCTTGGCAATTTCACATTGATCACATACACAATAATCAAACATTTCGTGGTAGTCAAATAGTTTAGAACCTAGTTTAGACTAAGGTACTCCAACTTCTGTGTAAATCTATTCTTAGTCAAACCTTCTTAATTAGAACCTCACTTTATCGAGATGTTGATTCACTCAATAACCTTTATTATCCTTGGAACATCTCCCAAGGTAATAAATGAAATAGGCATGAAGGACTAGTTCACTTCATATCCGTAGAAATGATCATATTCACTACATCCAAACTATCCCTAAGGTCGTTCGATTCTTAGGTTTAGTTTTATGGTTCAACATGTTACCAAGGCATTTCATCAAACACTTAGTAGCATGACATGTATAAAGAGCATAGTGAACATGAATTTGACACCATTTGATGGGATTAATTGATGATTTGCTCATTGACCAACTCCAATGAATT
Organism: Rhodiola kirilowii; assembly: GCA_033675215.1. Taxonomy (NCBI): domain Eukaryota; kingdom Viridiplantae; phylum Streptophyta; class Magnoliopsida; order Saxifragales; family Crassulaceae; genus Rhodiola; species Rhodiola kirilowii. The sequence continues at coordinate 28,510,803 of CM066194.1, read as the reverse complement.
AAACATTCAATCCTAGTCAAGCATCACATCCTAAGGTCACTTTCATGCTTAAGATATGATCATTTTCTCCATCCTAGAACTATCCCCTAGCTTTCTCAAGTGATAGGTTCAAGTTTTAGTCTAAGTTGTCTCTTAGGCATTTTGACAAACACCTAGAGTGCATAACATTTGATAACACAAGAGAAAATGAAATCAACAATCAATCATATGAATATTAATGTATATTTGTGATCAAAGAGTACCAATGAGGGTTGTGAAACCCTCAAAACACGAGGACTACTCACACATTATCATGTTACATGTTATCAATACAAAGCTACAAGAGGGGGGGAGAAAAGATGAGTAGCGAAAACTCAAGTGGTAGATGGTGAGCAAGCTCTAGGATCCTTCCTTGGTCTTCTCCCTTCTACCCAAGCAAACCTTTGATGATGGTTGTCCTTCCTTAGTCTTCTTCTCACACTATTTCGCTCTAAAAAGCACCTCCCTTAGGTCTAAAACCTCTACTTCTATTTATAGCTCCGAAACTAAAATTTCTATGTTTTAGACCCAGTCGGTCGGCTGGAAAGTTCAGCCGGTCGGCTGGATGTGGCCTCAGTGCAATGCTCGATAATGGAGGTGCCCAACCGGTCGACTGGAATTTCAACTGGTCTGACTTACGGGGGTTATTTAGCTATCTTAGATTCTGACTTTGGTCTTGACATAAACTAGAGAGTTGTAGTCCTTTGGGTTAGCTTTCCAACAAGCTATAGATCAACCAATTCAGACACCGTATGTGCCTTAGGCATGCAAAATAAGTCTGAAAGGTCAGTCTGCCCTGTTTTGCCCCGAAACTCCTTGTTTTGCGCCAAATTTTCAATTTTTCATGCAATCTTGATATTGAGGTCTTGACTTCAATGCGGTATCATTTTGTACCTGAAATTTGAAAGGCAAGGGTCAAATGACATCAAATAAAGTCGAAAATGACTCAAAGCTATAGTGAAAAATGGTTATTAATGAGTCGAAAACTCGACTCATCAACACTCCACACTTAAGCTTTGTTCTTCTCGAACAAAGTATGAAAATATGTCAAGGTCATGCAATTGGCGAAATGCTAGTGGTGCTATGTTTTTTGTCTATTTGCGTCACTAGCTTTCACAAGGTCTCGATCGTTATTTCTAACCATGTTATTGAAAAGTATATAAAAGTATGTACATCCTAACTAGCTCCTTTTCATAGGCTTTACGAATGCATTTAGCGTATGCATTAATCCTTTAAACCCCTAGGCTACCCCAGTAGATGAGTTATAGTCTCGTGAGAGTTTTCAGAAAAGGGAATACTCACAAATCCCAAATGCACATATCCAATGAGAATGAATTCAAGAGTGCTTAATCGAGCGAGGATTTCTCAAAACAAATCTCTCACCTCAAGCTAGGACTACCGTCACATTACATCAAAAGAACTTTCAAACCAATTGAGTACCCATGAGGTTGTGCATTCAAGATCATCAATACTAGAGCTATCAAATGTCTAATCCAATGATCTACTCATTTTCAAGGCAATACAATAGAGACATAGTTTAGTTTGCACAAAAGTGTGTCAACTGCTCACCCATGCTAGCTAGGGCTAGTCCATTGGTTCACGACATGAAACTCATTCCCAAGTTTTAGGCGCTTAAGCCATAATCCATACGGGAAGCGGAGTTCGACACTATGAGTTCTTAGAAAATGAGCATAGACCAACCGAATAGCTCCCGTGCAAGCACAAGGATTGTCCAAGAGTTAATCTAACTAGCACACAATACAAATGATGAATCCTGCCCAAATGAATAAGGATGGAAGAACATAGAGTCAAGTTTTAAGTGCTTCTTATTTTCTTTTTTAATGGCCTTTGGCCTACAAATGCTTTCGAGGGGGAACTTTTCTTCCTAACCCTTGGCATTTGTATATTTTTGCACAAAACTTCTCTAGCGCTCAAGAAAGTTTTTAGTCGGGGCTTTGCCATCTTTGACCATGAAAACGAAGCATTTTTTGTTGGGGCCTATTTTTCGCCCTCTTTTCCACACTTAAAACTTGACAATATGTTCAAGGAATGTCTGGAATGCGCGGGAAACAATCATAAGCAAGGTACTAAATTAGAAAGAACTCAAGGCACTGAGGAGCATACAAGTGGTCTAAGTTTTTCGTGAAAAATTTAAAAGTGCTTGCTAAAACTTAATCCAAGGTATTTCAATGAAAATACTTAGAAGAATAGATAGACAAGAGATAGCAATGATATTGGTTCATAAGAATGCACATTCAAAGGACAAGGTCGGTTCTAAGTTCAAGATACAATAAATGTGACAAATAGGCTAGATGTGATTTATAAGCATTAGGAGTTGATAATCGCAAGCCTATGTGGTTAAAAACACTCTCATGTTAGGGATAAGATACATGAATGCAAGTGTCCATTCTAAAATGATAGGCATGGCATGATATGAGTGAACTAAGAGACTACCCACTCCACACTTAAAGCATAGCTTAGTCCCTAAGCGCAAACAATGAAGAAAATGAGATAAAGTTGCATAGGAACTCCCCTCGTTTGTAGATATGCCTCACTAATAGAAAAGACACCATTGTGCTAAGCTTGATTGTACATGATGTAAATAACTTCCTTGATGACAAGAAGACATGAGAGGTTAAAAGTAACAAGTGACATACAATGTAGTACAACTGAAGTATGAGCAAGAAAGCTTCACTAGTTACATAATAACATCATGGCATAAGATTAATAGACCTTAAACAGGGAAAGTAATCTACATCCTTCATCATGTGCACAAGGAGTCTTAAGTGCCAATAAAATGTGAAACTATAGTCATAGCATGGTTTAACAAAATAATTTCACTCTAATAAACTCCAATATAGCACATGAGCATTATGGGCAACATCATTATTCATAGACAAATCAAGGGGAAGTGGAGGGGCTTGGCGATGTGAAGTAGAATTGGAGTGAGTAGAACTCACTCCACACTTAAAATTTGACCCACTAATGATAACTTTCGCACCCCATATTTAGAGCCTAAGCTACCCAAAGTCATGTCAAACACTTAAACATGAAGAACGAGAATGAAACAACTTACAAACTGGGCAACCTCCTGCGAGGGCCTAGTTTTTCCCATCTTGGGAAAGACGTAGCAAAGCGCCCCATAGAATCACTCGTTGAGAAGTCCTTTGCTAGGATCCCCTCTCATGGGGCCTTGGATTTGGTCGTGTCAATCCACCTTCAAATCCCATTTGAATTTCCTCCCATCAAGTCTACAATGGACTTTCCTTTGGGAAGATGACCCCTTCAATAATGAAGATCCCTTAAGAACTAAGGGGTCATGGGAGCTTTTTCCAAATAATATTTCAAAATAGGGGAAGAAGCTTCGAAACTTGTCTCGAGATGTCGTAATGAAGAAAGGGTCTTCAAAACTTGTCTCGAGCTTGATGGGCATCCCCTCTTTGAGTCTTTCAAATGTGTCATGGGTGCCCAATCCTCAATATCCCTCTCTAGACTTGTGTCTTCTTGAATGCGAGGTGGCTCTTTGGTTTGGTCCATGTAAACCTCAACAAAATCTTCATACCCTTGAAGTCCTTTTGCCTCTATATGCTCTTCCTTAATCTTGGCCTCAACAAGAGATTCGGGCTCACATTCAAGCTCTTCAATAGCGGGAAGGTGGAGTTCTTCTTCATCAACAAAAGGTATTTCCTCTATATAAGAGGCGTCATCATTAAAGAATTCCTCATTGGAGAGCCGAGGCGTTGATGGAATGGTGAACTCTTGTGTGTTTTCATTTGAATGATCTTGAGATGTGCTAGTAGTGAATGATGATATACTTTTGCATTCCATCTCGTCCTTGTGACAAGATTCAACATCCCGCCCCTCATGAAAAACTTGGGTAGCGACTCTCCAAAATGTATCTTCCCTTTCTTGCTCCCATTCTTGTTTTGAGGCAATAGATTCAAGGACTTCTTCTTTGGATACCTCCTCATCAAAAAGTTCGGGTTCACATTCAAGCTCACTTATACTGGGAGGGAGGAGTTCTTCTTCATCGACAAAAGGTGTCTCCTCTATGTAAAAGGCATCATCATTGAAGACTTCCTCATTAGAGAGTGACGGAGCCCACTGCACTGTCGTTAAGGTGCAATGTTCTCTGTGCAAATAAATTTATATTTTCCGCTACTCGCAACTATACTACTGGGTAGCAAGTGGTAAGTAGGGGTCGAACCCAAGGGAATTAGGAGGATACGTTGTTCTTTGTGGGATTTGTACAGGATGGGAGCATTTTTTAAGTTTGATTGAGATTTTAGCGGTTATGACTAAGTGACTTTTTTTGGTTGTTTTTGGGTTTGAGTGCGGAAAAGTAAATTACAGAAAAGTAAATACAGAAATTAAAATACTGAAAATAAAAAGAAAGACTTACAGTGGGTGATGCGTGATTTGCGAGTCCTCCGGAAGATGAGCGGTTGGTGATTGCAGATGATCGAGCAATTTATAAAAGTAAATACTGGGGGGTTTTGTAATTCAAGGAAAACATTTGGTTTCAGGGGCCTTGTATCATAATTGTTTATCATTGACCGCTAATGATCATACTAAGTGTTCAAAGATGAATCGAGGCCATTTCTAAGCGCAAGACTTGCAACATCGTTTAAAACACTTGTTCTACTTAAGACTAATTCCTCCTTTCGAAGTATCTTAGCCTTATGTGCATCCATTTGATCTTCTGTTACGATTTCCCAAAATGGTTTTTAAGATAAGTCGAACTCCTCAGATAAGTTTTGCTTGTTACAGCTTCCACTTACCGAGTATGTTCACGAATTCCCACGGAAGAGCTTTGCTTGTTACAGCTTCCACTCAACCTTGGAAATTCTGACTATATATGGCACATAGAACAAGTTTTGAACACAAAGATGCACTAGGTGCAGGGTCTAAAACATTTTACAATACAAGTAGACCCCTTTAACCGAATAAAGAGTTTAGCTACGAATATCCATAGAGGTGGATACCATAGCTAAACACTCGGGGGTTTTTGAAAACAGTAAGAGGAGAGGGGGTGGAATACTCAAGAACCAACAGGAGTATTCCTAATTCCTACTGAATACTCAAGAACCAACAGGAGTATTCTCTACAGTATTATAATACTCAAGAACCGACAGGAGTATTATAATTTCAAACCGTTATAATACTCAAGAACCAACAAGATTATTATTTTATAAACCAAACTTACAAAGTAACACAAACTTAGAGAGAGAAGTGAAATGTTGATTTTTGGATGATACAAATGAGGAGGAGGAGCTCTCCTTTTATAGCCAAAGGGGAGGAGGATGGAGGGTGGAGATGGTGGCATGTGGTGTTGCATCCAAGGGTGGAGGAGGAGGGGATGAAGATGTGGTGGAGGAGCCACCACATGGCAACTTCTCATGGTGGCACAAATAGCCGCCGGTTGCCGGTTGAGAAGGGAGGAGGGGAGGTGACTTTGGTCACCTCCTCCCAATAGCCACCGGTCATGGAGGAGAAGGGGGGTGTTTTGGCCACCCATGAGTCATCTTCTTCACCAAAGCCGCCGGTCACTTGGTCCATGGATGAGTTTTTGACAGTTTTGTGCAGTGTTTTCACAAAACTACCAGTCCAATTTCTCTCCGGTCTGATTTTGGTTGTTCCTCGGTTGGATTTGAATTGAGTAATTCAATGTCAGGATCTTGAGATTTCTTTATTCAGCGCCTGATCTTGATCTAGGAATGACTCGTAACATCTTTTCAGCGTAAAATCCTCTCCTTAGCGTGTTTTCTCTCTAAGCGCCAAAATACCCTGTAGAAATATATCGGGACTAACAAGTAGAAGTTAGATAGACAAACAATCTAATTTGGTGGGTTTTACTGTGTATTTAATTCGTATAATTATGGTCCATCAGATTACCCCACACTTTTAGTTGTTCGTCCCGAACAATGCTATTAAAGGGCGGCACACTAAGTAAGTTTGTTGAAATATGAAAATTAGACTGTGGTACTAGATTTATCCTAATTCATGCATTACTTACATATTACCAAATTGAACTGTGTAAATAAATAGAAGAAACTTGATACTTGTACCTCCGTGCTGAGATGCAAATTATTCTGGATGTTTCGGGAGGTAGCCCTTTTTAGGCTCCTGGACTGCAACCTCTGGACCGTCTCGCACTATATGGTTTCCTTGTAGCTTTCTCTAGCACGTGATTTGGTTCCGTTTTCAATGGTTTGAGTACTTTGATTTTCTTTTGGCGAGGGACTGCTTTTGTAGTGAATCGGCCTTTGGCCGTTGATTTGACTCTTTGAGTACTTCACTTTTTGTTCGGTTAAAACCTTCACAATTTTGGGCCTTTGGCCTCTTGATTTGCTTCTTTGAGCTTTTTGCGTCTTTGTGACTTGCTAGTCCATTTTCTCAAGCCTTTTTGGGAGGTCCAATCATCGCCCGCAAGCCTATGGAAATACCTCCCCGCTCCTCTCATCCTTGTCGTTTCGCGCGGGTCAAGATGAGGGTCGTTCATCTATTTTCTCGGCTACTTTGACTAGAGGGAGGACGGTCTGATTCCCGTCCTCGCCTTTTTTTCTTTTTTGCATAAACACTGCATGGCGGAGATGACTTCAATCTTCACTGAAACCCGAAGTGCAGCCTCCACTGACTTCGAAAACCATAGAGTTTGATTCGATCCTTCGATTGCTTGCCAAGCCTCTCTAGGGCATTTCTATCAACTCCACATCCCTAGTTTATCTCAGCACAAAGGGACAAATGAGAAGTTACGTTCCAAGTTTTTAGACAGTTGAATTTTCACAAGGTAAATGCTGAATTTTAGATCTATCTTTTTCACATTCTTAAGTTCATATTTTCAAAAAGATAATATTAAAAAAGAAAAAGAAAAACATGTTATTTATTTATGTACACATGCGGATCTCACCCCACACTTTTGAATGAAGGCGTGCCTTTCAGCATTACTTAGTTCAAAAGCCATGCAAGCAGACAATTACGAGAAGGAAATGATATTTAAGGAAAGGTAAGATCAGAACTCCCTTTTTGTGTCGAATGACATGGCATGAGGCTGGATAATCGACGGAGTTCGGCTGGGGCCTTAAACTCTCAGCGCAGGCCCGGTAAATTCACGGAAGCTGCCGGGCTGATCCGATCGTGCTTCAAAAACCAATTCCTAAATAGTCAAATCATTCTATGCACCAAGTGGGTGAGAGCGACTTATTGATAAAAACTTAAAAGACAGAAAATAAAAAGACAGAAAGTAAGATAGTGTCGGGTTACCTCCCGACCAGTGCACTTATTTAACGTTGTTGGCTCGACAGTACCTTATTCCTGGATCACTGGTTGGGGTCCCATGGGTGGCTTAGGTCGTATTTTGCCACTGTTCCTGTGTTGTTTCTTGCCTTGCCTTTCCTTGATTTCTTGTGAGATGATGTGATTGGGTCCTGTTCCTGTTGTTCTGGTGATTTATCCTTCCAACGTCTCTGAGAAGGCGAGGGACCTTTGACCATAGTTGCTGGTCTTGTTACTCTTTCAGTCTCCTTCGGCAGGTCAGAAATCTGTGTACCGTGATCTGAGATAGGTATAATGTCTGGCGGTTTCTTTGTATCCGTGTGGCTATTTTCAATGTAGAAATGTGCAATTTTGCCGCCGAACTTAAGCGATAATGAGCCCTTGCCCACATCGATCCTTGCTTTAGTAGCGTAGAGGAATGGTCGTCCCAAGATTATTGTTGGAGGGTCGTCTTCGCTGGTCTCTTCCGTTTGTATCACATAGAAGTCTGCAGCAACGACGAGCTCTCCCACATGGAGTATTATATCTTCTAGCACTCCAACCGGACGGATGCACGATTTATCTCCTAGCTCGATATTTGACCTGGGTGGTTTTAATGGACCAAGTCCTAATAAGTAATATAAGGAGGAGGGCATGGCGTTGACAACAGCTCCAAGATCGACTAAGCACTTATGAATCTGTGCTTTACCAATACTGCAGGTGACTGTGAAGGCCCCTGGGTCTTTATCTCTTTCCGGTTGTGGCTCGTGATTTGAAGTGAGGGCTCTTTCTATTGTCGGGCCATTCTGCCCGTTCCTTGGCTTAGGATTTGTATAATCGGATCCCTTAATATTTTGCTTCGAAGCATAAATATTAGTTGGGGAGTCCCACCTTAATTTCAAACCGTTATAATACTCAAGAACCAACAAGATTATTATTTTATAAACCAAACTTACAAAGTAACACAAACTTAGAGAGAGAAGTGAAATGTTGATTTTTGGATGATACAAATGAGGAGGAGGAGCTCTCCTTTTATAGCCAAAGGGGAGGAGGATGGAGGGTGGAGATGGTGGCATGTGGTGTTGCATCCAAGGGTGGAGGAGGAGGGGATGACGATGTGGTGGAGGAGCCACCACATGGCAACTTCTCATGGTGGCACAAATAGCCGCCGGTTGCCGGTTGAGAAGGGAGGAGGGGAGGTGACTTTGGTCACCTCCTCCCAATAGCCACCGGTCATTGAGGAGAAGGGGGGTGTTTTGGCCACCCATGAGTCATCTTCTTCACCAAAGCCGCCGGTCACTTGGTCCATGGATGAGTTTTTGACAGTTTTGTGCAGTCTTTTCACAAAACTATCAGTCCAATTTCTCTCCGGTCTGACTTTGGTTGTTCCTCGGTTGGATTTGAATTGAGTAATTCAATGTCAGGATCTTGAGATTTCTTTATTCAGCGTCTGATCTTGACCTCGGAATGACTCGTAACATCTTTTCAGCGTAAAATCCTCCCCTTAGCGTGTTTTCTCTCTAAGCGCCAAAATACCCTGTAGAAATATATCGGGACTAACAAGTAGAAGTTAGATAGACAAATAGTCTAATTTGGTGGGTTTTACTGTGTATTTAATTCGTATAATTATGGTCCATCAGAGAGCCAAGGCGTTGATGGAATGGTGGGTTCTTGTGTGTTCTTGTTTGAACAATCTTGAGATGCACCTTTGTACTCCATCTCGTCCTTGTTACAAGATTCACCTTCCCACCCTTTGCAAAAAGCTCTCCAAAACTCATCCTCCGATTCTTGATCCCGTTCTTTATTTGAGGTATTTGATTCAAGGACTTCTTCTTCGGAGACCCCCTCTTCCTCACCTAAGTTTCCATTTTCAACTGCTTGTTGTGCCACCTCGTCTTGACGCATCTCTATGGATTGCTTCAATTCCATCCATTAAGCTTCAAACATTTTATTGTGAGCTCTCGTCTCTATCAATTCATCCAATCAAGCTTCCATCCTTTCATATTCGTTAAGGAGCGTAGCATATATAATGGAGGGCCTACTTGAAGGCTGAGGAGTTTGAGGGTATGGAGGGTAGGAGTGTTCAACTTCAAAACATTGGCTATCATCCCAATTCGGAGTTTAGGTATGTGATGGATGCCAAGAGTTTTTACAATAGGCGTTTGGTTGCTCATCTTCTTGGTCATCCCCATTCGAATTATAATAACTAGTTTGATAGCCAAGTTCTTGGAAATAGGAATATGGTTGCTCCTCCTTTTGGTAGTATTCTCCATTAGAAAAGACTTGTTGGTTGTAAGGGTTCATCCACGCAAAACAAGATAAACGTAAGCTTGAAAGGGATATGAGTGAAATAAAAAGGTATATAAAAGTATAAGAAAAAGAAAAATATTTACAAGAATAGTCGGAACATGCACACAATCTAATCTAGGGATGTGCGAACTAGTTGCTCCGTGATCAGTCAATATTTTGACTAGTTATTTGCTCCATACGATGAAGGATAACACTTGTTCTCCCGACAAATTGTCACCATTTGATCCTTTTCTCCTAGTCTTTCAGGTCAATCGCGCGATGAGCACTTTGGATTCCATCCGAAGCAAATAAACACAAAAGATGCAGAAAAGCACCAAAGCAGAGCCAGCCGACCGACTGAGAAATTAGTCAAGAACCAGCCGACCGGCTGGAGTGAATCTAGCAGGAAAAGCTCACCCGAGCGGAAGAAGGCTCGTCCAAGCCTCCACAAGACCTGTTGAACCTGCTAGATAATGCTCGATCGAGCTCCCTTTAGCTCTCCCGAGCTCCGAGGCCTTGGGACATGATCGAGTCGACTTAAAGAAACCAAGCCCGAGCTTGGCGAGTCTCGATTGAGCCTTGATCCTTCGTAAACCATCTGCCAAATTCTACTCGCCCAAGCTCGGAGAGGCTCGCCCGTCGCGCAACCTTGTGAAGCTAAGCCAGTCGACCGGCTGGATTTCTTCACTCAGCTAGCCGACCAGCTATCCGTTAAAAATAGGAATTTTTATTTATTTCGAAAAATCATTTTTGGGCTTTTTTGGCCTTTTTGGGAAATAAAAAGAGGAGCAGATCAAAATAGCTTGTGCTGAATTGGAGAGAGCTTGCTTTGAGAAGAGAAACCTAACTTGGAGAAGAAGATAGGAGAACATCGCGAAAGATTCAGGATTCGACGAGCTACATCGTCTACACAGTTTCCTCGTCCTTAATTTATTTTTCTACACTATTTTTGGTTCACTTATCATGAATAGTGAGTAGTCTTCTTTATTCTGGGATCTTACGAATCCCGTGCCATGTAACCAACTCTTCGTGTGATCAATTGAACATTTTTCATTAATGCAATTCGAATATTCAATTTCATTGTGCTTAATTTTATCATTCTTCCAAGTTTACATTGAATGGGATGTTTGCATGTTAGAACGTATTTTAGGTTAATTACCAAAAGATGACTGGGTCCTAGGTATTAACCAGATCATATGAACTCGATATTAGGTCATGGTAGCTACAATGGTAGTACATGAATTAATGGGAAAGTTGACTTTTGTCTGAAGAACCCTAGGCTTAATAATCGAAATCATTGATAATCCGTGGTTGGGCGGCGTTCAACGATTGAGATTAATCTAGACAGTGATCCGTGGATGGGCGGCTTGTCTAGTGTTATTCTGGTTTATTTCCATATTCAATAGCATGATTGATGGACCAAAGTTATACGAGTCAGAAACACAGTAAAACACCCTTATTTAGACTGTTTGTCTATCTAACTTCTACGTATTAGTCCCGATATATTTCCACAGGGCATTTTAGAGACTGAAGTGAAAACATGCTAAGGAGAGGATTTTAAGCTGAAAAGATAACAAGAGTCAATCCAAGGTCAAGATCATATGCCGACTGAAGAGATATCAAGGATCCTGACGTTGAATTGACCAGAACAAATTAATCAGAGGAATCAGGAGTGGAGTCAAGACAGCCCGGGGAAGAAACACATTGACAGTTTTGTGAAAAGACTGCACAAAACTATACAAAATCACACATTTGGCAAAGATGACCGGCCACCATTCAAGGAGGTGGGCAAGGGAGGAGCTCCTCCCCCTTGGGTGACCGGCAACCGGCGGCGCCACCCTCCTCCACCAAAAGCCGCCGGCTCCTCCTCCTTGCGCCACTTGTCTCCTCCACAAGCTCCTCCTTCTCCTCCCTTGGATCAAAAGACATGTGCTTCCATCTCATCCATCCATTCCTCCTCACTTTGGCTATAAATACCAAGCCAAACCTCATTTGTAAAACACACCAATTCTCAATTTCACTTCTCTCTCTAGAAGTTGTAATACTTGTAACGTTGTAATCTTGCTTTGGAAATAAAGGATAGCTCCCTTGGCGCTTCAACGGTTGTAAGTATCTCTTAGTATTTATTTAATCAACTGTTGTCTTTAATTCCTTAGTATAATGTTTAGCGCGATGAATAGTAGCTAAACTAATAGTTCGGTAGACGGGGCGCACTTGTATTATAAAATGTTTTAGACTATTAACTTAGTGTCTCGAATTAGTAATCAACACTGATTCTATGTGCCATGTATAAAAGTTAGAATGTCTAAGGTATAGTAAACCATTTGGGAATGTGACCATAGGGGTCCAAATTCGTAAACTCTTCCTTAGATATTCGTGATCACACTCGGATAAATAAACCATTTAAAAACTGGGCCAAGGGGATTAAATGAATAAACTATTCGAAGAGGTCGACTATCAGAAAAACCATATGAAAACTGGGCCAAAGGGATTGAATGGATGCACATAGGCTAATATAACCGGGAATGGAGTATTAGTCTAAATAGAATTAAGTGTTCTACGTCCTTGGAATAGGCTAGACAGTGTACGCAAATCGAGTGCTTGGAATGGCCTTGATACATCGTAGAATACTTAGACGATTCACTAAAGGTCAATGATAAACATGATATAATACAAGCCCCCTGAAAACGAACATTTCTTTTAATTATAAACTGTAATTTACTTTCAAGTATTAAAATCAACCAACCAACCAATCAATCAATCAAAATAGCTGGTAGCTTTAAAACCAACCAACCGACCTTAAACACGCTCTCCCGTTAAACAACCCCCCTCAAGAACATCTATTCCCCTGATTCCTTTGGGTTCGACCCCTACTTACCAAGTACTACCCAGTAGTATAGTCGCAAGTAGTGGACTACTATAAATTTATTTGTACAAATCGCTTCGACGACGAGCGGGTCTGTCAAATTGGCGCCGTTGCCGGGGAATCAGCCATCGGATAGTTGTTCTTTCTCTCCCCTTTCTTTTTTCTTTCTTTTCTCTATGACAGCACCCATTACGCATGCATGGACAACACGATTTCTACCCCTGTTCGGAGGAACGGAAGGAGAAGACCCTGTACAGCACTGCCGAAACTTCCACCACGTCTGCCACCACATCAAACCTGAGAACGAAGTGTTAGAGGAATTTAAGCTGAAATGCTTCAAATTCTCTCTAACCGACTTCGCCACGATATGGTACTACACATCCACCGCTTGCAGTGCAGAACGTTTCGTAGACCTCTGCGTTCCGTTCCTGAAAGAATTCTCCCCACCATCTTTACGCCAAGAAACCCGTGAGAAGATCATGAGCCTTCAACAATCCCGGGATGAGACTTTGGACGAATACTACATGAACTACGATGCCATCGTCTCAAGCTGCCCGCACCATGGATTTACGAAGAAAGTTCTTCTCCAAAAATTCCTTCGTGGGATGAGGGCTGAAGAGCTGGGAAGAGTTAACGAAGCTATGAAAAGGTCTGCAACAAACTTCACCGTTGCAGACATGTGGTACCTTATAATCGGCCTGGCCGCTGCCACAAGACGAGCACCCCAAGCCGACGAGGAAATGCAGACAGAAGAAGCTGACCCAGAGGCTAATGAAGGAGAAACCACCGAGCCGTCAGAAGAGACTCCCGAACCATCCGAGGAATCAGACATGGAAAGCACCGGAAGCAACAAAGTAGAAGTCCAGAACACTACCGACGAGCTGCCTATTCCATACCCGACTATCATTACCCAGGCAGCTGAGACTATCTACGATCAGTTCTTCACGAACCAACATAACGAGGCAGAACCAAGCCTCATGAGGCCTTCCCGACTTTTCCCCTTGATCAATGAGAAAGTCGCAGCGAACTATGCGATCCAAGAAGAGGCTGAAAAGCGGATGGGAAAAGGACCTATGCAGAGTAACCCCCCGATGGAGCATTGCTATGCCGCAACTGGACTAGGCAGTCCCAAATACAAAAACTTCAAAAGGCTAGTAGTGAAAAGCCCATCACCCCCTCCGGGGTATTGGAAGGAAAAAATCCCGAAACAAAGGAGTCCTGACCAAAACACAACATCCGGCAAGAAGTCAGGAAGAAACAACACAGGAATGGTGGCAAAGTTTGACCTCAGCCACCCATGGGACCCAAACCAATGAACCACAAACGAGGTATCGTCGAGCCAACGACGTAAAACAAGTGCACTGGTCGGGAGGTAACCCGACACTATCTTACTTTTCCGCACTTTAATTTCTGTCATTTAAATTCAGTATTTAGTTTTAAGCTTGCATGACTTTTGAACTAAGGCACGCCTTCGTTCAAAAGTGGGGGGTGAGAACCACCTATGTACATAAATAACATGCAGCTGTTTTTTTTCTTCTTTTTTAATAAGTACCTTTTTGAAAATATGAACTTAAGAATGTGAAAAAGATAAATCATAATTCATGCATTAACCTTGTGAAAATTCAACTGTTTAAAAACATAGAATGTAACTTTTCAATTGTCCTTTGTGCTGAGATAACTAGGGATGTGGAGTTGATATAAACTGCCCTAGAAAGGCTTGGCAAGCAATCAAAGGATCAGATCAAACTATATGGTTTTCGAAGTCAGTGGAGGCTGCACTTCGGGTTTTCAGTGAATAATTGAAGTCAACTCCGCCAAGAAGCATCTATGCAAAGGCGAGGACGGGAATCAGACCGTCCTCTCTCTAGTCAAAATAGCCGAGAAAACAGATGAGCGACCCTCATCTTGACCCGCGCAAAACGACAAAGACGAGAGGAGCGGGGAGGTATTTCCATAGGCTTGCGGGCGATGATTGGACCTCCCAAAAAGGCTTGAGAAAATGGACTAGCAGTCACAAAAAGACGAAAAGCTCAATGAAGCAAATCAAAAGAGGCCAAAGGCCCAAAATTGTGAAGGTTTTAACCGAGCAAAAGTGAAACACTCAAAAAAGTCAAATCAAAGGCCAAAGGCCAATTCACTACAAAAGCAGTCCCTCGCCAAAAAAGAAGAAAATCAAAAAGGCTCAACTCACTGAAACCCGAATCGAATCATGTGCTAGAGAAAGCTACAAGAAAACCATATAGTAAGAAATGATCCCGAGGCTGCAACCCAGGAACCTGAACAGAGCTATCTCCCGAGACATCCAATATAATTTGCATCTCAGCACGGAGGTACAAGTATTAAGTTTCTTCTATTTATTTACGCAGTTCAATTTGGTAATAAGTAAGCAATGCATGAATTAGGATAGATCGAGTATCACAGTCTAATTTTCATATTCCAAAGCCAGACTTAGAACTTACGCCCTTTAATAGCATTGTTCGGGACGAACAACTAAAAGTGGGGGGTAATCTGATGGACCAAAGTTATACGAGTCAGAAACACAGTAAAACCCCCTTATTTAGACTGTTTGTCTATCTAACTTCTACGTATTAGTCCCGATATATTTCCACAGGGCATTTTAGAGACTGAAGTGAAAACATGCTAAGGAGAGGATTTTAAGCGGAAAAGATAACAAGAGTCAATCCAAGGTCAAGATCATATGCCGACTGAAGAGATATCAAGGATCCTGACGTTGAATTGACCAGAACAAATTAATCAGAGGAATCAGGAGTGGAGTCAAGACAGCCCGGGGAAGAAACACATTGACAGTTTTGTGAAAAGACTGCACAAAACTGTACAAAATCACACATTTGGCAAAGATGACCGGCCACCATTCAAGGAGGTGGGCAAGGGAGGAGCTCCTCCCCCTTGGGTGACCGGCAACCGGCGGCGCCACCCTCCTCCACCAAAAGCCGCCGGCTCGTCCTCCTTGCGCCACTTGTCTCCTCCACAAGCTCCTCCTTCTCCTCCCTTGGATCAAAAGACATGTGCTTCCATCTCATCCATCCATTCCTCCTCACTTTGGCTATAAATACCAAGCCAAACCTCATTTGTAAAACACACCAATTCTCAATTTCACTTCCCTCTCTAGAAGTTGTAATACTTGTAACGTTGTAATCTTGCTTTGGAAATAAAGGATAGCTCCCTTGGCGCTTCAACGGTTGTAAGTATCTCTTAGTATTTATTTAATCAACTGTTGTCTTTAATTCCTTAGTATAATGTTTAGCGCGATGAATAGTAGGTAAACTAATAGTTCGGTAGACGGGGCGCACTTGTATTATAAAATGTTTTAGACTATTAACTTAGTGTCTCGAATTAGTAATCAACACTGATTCTATGTGCCATGTATAAAAGTTAGAATGTCTAAGGTATAGTAAACCATTTGGGAATGTGACCATAGGGGTCCAAATTCGTAAACTCTTCCTTAGATATTCGTGATCACACTCGGATAAATAAACCATTTAAAAACTGGGCCAAGGGGATTAAATGAATAAACTATTCGAAGAGGTCGACTATCAGAAAAACCATTTGAAAACTGGGCCAAAGGGATTGAATGGATGCACATAGGCTAATATAACCGGTAATGGAGTATTAGTCTAAATAGAATTAAGTGTTCTACGTCCTTGGAATAGGCTAGACAGTGTACGCAAATCGAGTGCTTGGAATGGCCTTGATACACCGTAGAATACTTAGACGATTCACTAAAGGTCAATGATAAACATGATATAATACAAGCCCCCTGAAACCGAACATTTCTTTTAATTATAAACTGTAATTTACTTTCCAGTATTAAAATCAACCAACCAACCAATCAATCAATCAAAATAGCTGGTAGCTTTAAAACCAACCAACCGACCTTAAACACGCTCTCCCGTTAAACAACCCCCCTCAAGAACATCTATTCCCCTGATTCCTTTGGGTTCGACCCCTACTTACCAAGTACTACCCAGTAGTATAGTCGCAAGTAGTGGACTACTATAAATTTATTTGTACAAATCGCTTCGACGACGAGCGGTCTGTCAATGATGAATTTACGTGACATTGTTGCATGATTTGTGGGTTGGCACGGGTGAAGTTTGTTCCTGTGATAATTTCTCTGATCATGCCAAAACCTTTATATTTTTCTCTGCATTTAATTTCTGCAATTTGTTTCACACCAAAACCACTTCATTATGTGAAATAGCTGAATAAGTCACTTGTTAGCTAGTACTCACACACGTTCCTTGGATCGACTCTTGGCTTACCAAGGTTTATAAATTGTTTTTGACTACAATTTGACCCCTAATATAACTTGACAACTATAAAGGGTTAAAAATACACTTGTCAAAATGGCGTCGTTGTCGGGGAACAATGCTTAGTGTGATATTAGATTTAACTAGTGTAGTTTAGACTATTCCCTTTTTTTGTTGCCCATCTCTGACTGCTTTTTCTTGCTACATTCACTCTCCCCTTGGCTTTTTGCAGGTAATGCTTAGCACATGCCAAGGAAAACACCTAGGAGCAACAAGAAGGCACAGACAAACGATCAAAGCGACTCGGGGGATCAACAGACACCTCGGGTAAACAGAGAAGAAGTTCCTTTAACCACGTTACGACCAGTGTGTAGCAACCAGTGTGTAGGACTCTTGGAGACTACACTGCTCCACGAGTTCCCGGATTTCAGTCTACCATTGCACCACCTGGTGTGGACAATAACAACTGGGAAATTAAGACCGGACTCATTCAGATGGTGCAAAACAATCAGTTTTCGGGAAGGATGAATGAAGACCCTCACTAACACCTTAAGCAGTTCGTCCAGATGTGCAACATGGTGAAGACCAACGGTGTTCCTCCCGAATCCTACTACCTGAGGCTATTCCCATTCTCACTCTCTAACAAGGCTCGTAGGTGACTATACAGTCACGCAGAGGGTACTTTCACTACTTGGGATAAATTGGCTGAAGGTTTTCTACAAAAGTACTTCCCACCATCAAAGACCTCGCATTTCAAGAACAAGATCATATCGTTCCACTCTATGGATGGTGAGACTCTCTACGAATCTTGGGAGAGATATAAAGAGCTGATGAGGATGTGTCCCCACCACAACCTGGAGCTGTGGCAGATCATGGACACCTTCTATCAGGGAATCGACCAGGGCATGCGTACCTTGATAAGTCAAATAGCTGGTGGAGGACTTACTGGAGTTCCCCTGGAAGAGACCTATGCTATCGTAGAGAAAGCAGCTCAAGATTTCCACCTCCGGATGAGCGATCGAGGTAATCCCAAGGACAGGAAGGGTGTGCAAGATCTCTACCTCGCTGATAACACTAATGATATAGCTTAATTAACCACCACAGTGAAGATGCTTGCAGCTGAACTCAAAAATCTGAAGACAGACTTCTCTATGAAGTCCTCTATTATTGCTAATGTGGATGTCTACTATCAGATATGTGGCTCTCCTTCTCATTTTGAAGATAGCTTCCCAGTGATGGGACAATATAATAACGGTGGAAACCAGGAGGATGCCAATTATATAGGGCAATACAATCAAGGAACCGGTTTTGCCTCCGGATCAGGCATGAACCGGTGGGATAAATCAAACAGGAATAATCCCAACCTCTCTTATAAGCCACATAATCAGGTACCACCAGGTTTCCCTTACAGATAGCAGCAAGACAATGCTCCCTACCAGCCAAGGAGTCAGTCCAACAACCACTCTCAACAATAGCAAAATTAGGGCTCGGGGCAGTACAACAACCAGGGACAAGAACAACAAAATTAGCCATCCGGTGTCTCGTCAAATTTGGAATCTTTGCTGACCAATTTCCTAATACAACAGGAGAAGTGGAATAAAGATCAAGAGAGGAGATCGGTGGAGCAAGAGAGGAGATTAGTGGAGCAAGAGAGGAGGTTTCAGGGGGTTGAACATTCAATAGAGCAGCTAGCTATTCAGAACAGAATGCTGGAAACTCAGGTGGCTCAGCAAGCAAATTCAGCAAACAGAGAACCTGGAAAACTCCCTTCAAAGCCAGATCAGAATCCTAAGGCATCAGTGAATGCCATCACACTCCGAGGAGGAAAATAGATTGAGATGCTGCTAGCTCAAGCCACTCGACCTCCAGCTGCAAAATTAGCACTTGATTCTACACCTGTTGAAGAAGAAACGTCGAAGGAAGCTGAAAACCGAGTTAAAAATTTTATGCAGACAGTGGAGCCTGCTCCTTATAGACCTCCAGTTTTATTCCCTCAGCGGCTAGTGGTTACAAGGAGGGATAAAGCTTTCATGCAGTTTGTGGATAAGATTCGTACTCTTTACATCATTATGCCACTCACTGACGCAATCACACAAATTCCTACTTATGCCAAATTCATGAAGGAAATTCTTACAGGGAAAAGGAAAATTGATGGAACCAAGACAGTGAGCCTGAGCGAGGAGTGTAGTGCAGCCATGCACCAGCCCATGCCGCCTAAACTTAAAGACTCGGGGAGTTTTAATATCCCTTGTGATATTGGTGGTATTACTATTCATCGTGCTCTATGGGATCTAGGTGCTAGTGTGTCTATCATGCCATATTCTTTGTATGCTAAACTGAATTTCGGTGATCTTTGTCCTACTAATGTCACTATTTGCCTTGCGGATCGTTCTTATAGACTCTCGAGAGGGATTCTAAAGGATGTACCCATCAAGGTGAAGTATATTTATATCCCTGCTGATTTTATAGTGCTCCAAATCTCAGAGGACATAGATATCCCAATTATACTTGGTAGACCATTTCTTTACACGGCTAAGGAAGTCATTGACATGGATAGAGGTTCTTTAGCCTTGCGAGTGGGCAGTGAAAGAGTTGTCTTTAATTTGCCTGATATGTGTAAGAGTCCTAGTCTATTAGCTGACTATGATGTACTGGACTCTGCTGATATTGATGACCCTATTACACTGAGCTCTATTGAACTTTGAATGAGAACATGGTGCTAGGACGGCTTAAAATGCATGATTAGGTGTGCTTGGTGTGGAATTGTGCTTGCATGAATTATCTAGGTGATGGTGATGTCTTAAGTGTGGAGTGTATGATCCTAGCTTGCGTTTTGTTGTGAAATATGTTTATGCTAGTGATTTCTTGGTTAAGCATGCCTTCGGTTTGAATTGAATTTGTATGATTATTATGTGGTGCTTATTCATGATGCGGAGTAAAAATTCTAAGTGTGGAGTTGGGAGTTCAAACAAGGGGTAAAAGATCTTCAGAACTGAGATTTGAGATCCAGTCGGTTGACTTGAGTATGGCCTGAAGGCCAGTCGGTCGACTGGATGGACATTCAGAGCGCGCTATCAAAGCTGCCAATCCAGTCGGTCGACTGGACCTCCAGTCGGTTGAGTAGCATCAGTCCTAAGAACCCTGCCCAAACCACTTCAATCGAGTTGACCGACTCGCCTGCCAGTCGACCGACTGGGATTAATCTCTTCCTTTCTTTTTTCACTTCACCCGACTCACTCCTTTCAATCACTCGACTCCAATCTGCCCAACCCCCGACCTTCACCAGACTTCTCCACCAGCCCGTCCTCGCCTCGCCATCGCCTTGCCATCAACTCGCCACCTCCGGCCATCGCAGCAGCACCTCCCACCACCCGCACCCCCGATTTTGATTGAATAACCCCCACCTCACCGAACTCCTCCGTCCGGCATACTCTCCACCCATTCAACCGATCATTCTGCTCGGAATTCACCCACATGCCAAACCTTAGCATCAATTCCAGTCGCCAAGCCCTCCGGCTAAAACCCTACTTTTGGCCAAATCACTCCTCCCAGTCGACCGAGTGGAGATTCCTTGACGCGCCAGTCGACCGACTGGATTGAAAGTTCAGGGGTATCAGCCCAGTTTAGACTTCAGTTTTTCATTCCCATTTCAAACATGCCTCGTGCCTGTTCTTCGTCCCAATCCAAATCCAAGGGCAAGGAGGTTGCTCATGAGACCTCGAGAGATGATCATCTTGATGAGCGACATGAAAGTGAAGAGGATGACATGCCTCTCGTATCTCGTAAAAGGAACCAGTTGAGGGCATCATTGAGAGATTCTAGCTTGGAAGAGGATGTGGATACTCACCCGGCTTCTCCCATACCTCCTCCAAAGAAGAAAAGCAAACAAACGAGGAAACCGGCGAAGAAGAGGAGAGCTCCCATGCCTCCTATCCCTGGAGTGCCATCACCTCCTTTGCCTAGAGCACCCTCGCCCACTACTGCAGTTGAAGCTGCCCTATCCAGTGCACTCGTCCCTGTAGTGCCTCATGAAGGACCTTTCAAGGGACCCTTTCCATCTCCAACCCCGTACCCCTTCTCCATGCCTCTAGAGTTCAATGACGAGGAGCATCGAAAGCGTCATGCTATCATCAAGAAGAAGGGGAAGATGGCCCTTCCTACCCTCTACCCCGACATGGGACTCCTACGTGAAATCGATAGTACGATCACCGTTGAGGTACATTCACGCCTTACTCACAGTGGTTTGAACTTTTTATTTGTGGATGATCCCGGATCCTACCAGAGGGTAGTACAGGAGTTTATATGTTCTTTTGAATGGATTAGAGAGGAAGGGGAGGAGGGAAGGGAGTTCTATTGGAAATTTGTTTTGTGTGGTAGGAACTTTGAGATTAAGGAGAGTGTGATTCGGGAATGGCTAGGATTCCCTCCTCATGATGCTACAGTCCAGAAATTCACTGAACATGAGCAGAGTAGATTCTGGAAGAGGATTTATGGGCAGCAAGAGTGGTTCATCTCGTCCTACAATTCTTCAGCGATCACTGACCTCGTCTGGAAGATTATCCACCACCTCATTGCCATTGTGATAAATACTCGGACGGCAAAGGCTAGGTAGTTTACCCTCCCCGATATGGACCTCATGCTAGCTATTGATCACAGGGAGGTCATTGATTGGCTCGCTGTCCTTGCCATCCGATTTCAGAACATTGTCGAGGAGGGGACGAGGAATCGTGCTTTGGGAGGTGGCTCTTTGATCACACTGATTACCTTAAGGTGTAATTTCACCTTTGGCCATGAGGGATGTCCCAAGCCGTCTAAGAGCACACTTGATATGGGCACCATGAAGCATATGCATATCCTCAAGAAGGATGGGAAGACTTGGGATGTCGACAGGAAGCCTCATCAGAAAGAGCTTGTGGATAATGCCGCGTATAGGAGGAGGGTGTTCAAGAGGGATAACCCACTTTACTGCATGACCAACCTTACCCTTTCCCCTCCTTCCTCTCCCGTAGCCTCTCCTCCCACTGCCACCGAGCCCGCAGCTCCCATTCCTGAGGAGCCTCCCATCATGGAGCCACACACTGAGGAGCCGGCTGTTGAGAGTGCTCCCCTTGCTACAGATGACTCAGCTGAGTGGAGACAGAGGATCTCCTCTGATATTGCCGACCTTAGGAGTGGCTTGACATGACTAGAGGACTTTGTTAGAGAGTCAAACGCGAGAGCTCGCCAGGAGTGGGAGTGGCTCCGGTCCACAGTTTTATCCATGGTCAGAGGTTCCGATGGCCCAGTAGCTCCTCCAGCTGCTCCAGAGTTCTCTGTACCTCGTGGCGCCTCACCCTTGCCTACCACGCCAGTTTCTAGAGTCAGGGAGGCGGGCACGCCACTCACTGGAGGCACGGTGGAGCGAGTTAGTTCTATTCGGGAGGAGAGTCCACTACTCACTCGTGCCACGATAGAGAATGAGAGTTCCGTTAGAGAGGAAGGTGTTGGAGATTCAGCTAGACAGATCAGTCCAGGAGGCGATGAGGCTACATCTTGAGCTTGTACTACATTTTGTTCTTACTTTTGTCTATGCTTTGATGCTTTCTTGCTTAGACCATGTACTTGGATGTTAAGTCGACCTTTGGCGCAATTTTGGATGATGTATGCCATTTTGAGTGCTTATACTCTTGACTTGCCTTTGGTTGTATGTTACATTTCCTATGATATTGAAAGTGTTTACCATTTTTGTTGATTCACTCTACAGGATATACATCCACATACTATTATCATGTTCCAAACTCACCTTATTTGTCCACATTTGCAACCAAAAGGTTATTTCTCACTCCCAAGAGTTATGTTACCGACTCTACAAACGAGGGGAGTTCCTATGCGCCTTTGCCTTTATTTTATCATTCTTTGCGCTTAGTGACTAAGCTTGAATTAAGTGTGGAGTCGTTTGATGCGCATAGTTCACATGTTTGCATGCCATGCATATCATTTTTAGATGGACACTTGCATCTTTGCACCTTATCCCTACATGAGAGTGTTATTAACCACATAGGCTTGTGACTATCGATCCTAATTCCTATAACTCACATCTAGCCTATTTATCACATTTATTGGATCTTGAACTTAGAACCGACCAAGTCCATTGAATGTGTATTCTTGAGAATCAATATCATTGCTATCTTTCGTCTATCCAATTCTCTAAGTATTTTCGTTGAAATACCTTGGATCAAGTTATAGCAAGCACCTTTTAAAATCTTCGTGAAAAACTTAGACCCCTTGAATGCTCGTTGGTGACTTGAGTTCTCTAACACGGTGCCTTGTTCATGTATGAATCCCGCACATTCCATACACTTTTTGAACATATTGTCAAGTTTTAAGTGTGGAGTCAAAAGAGGGCGAAAAATAGGCCCCAATCAAAAAAAAATTGTTTGCGGTCAAAGAGGGCAAAGCCCCGACTAAAAACTTTCTCAATGTACACGAGAAGTTTTGCTCCAAAATATACAAATGCCGGGGGTTAGGAAGGTAAGTTCCCCCTGGAAAGCATTTGTAGGCCAAAGGCCGTTCCAAAAAGAAATAAGAAACACTTCAAACTTGACTCTATGTTTTCCTCCATTCTTCATTTGTGCGGGATTCATTATTTGCATTGTGTGCTTGTTAGATTGACTTTTGGATGACCCATGTGCTTGCACGGGAGTTATCATTTGGTCTACGCTTATTTATTAAAGAACTCTAGTGTCGGACTCCTCTTCCCTTATGGATTACGGCTTAAGCGCCTAAAACTTGGGAATGAGTTCCATGTCGCAAACCCATGGACTAGCCCTAGCTAGCATAGGTGAGTGATTGACCATTTTTTGTGCAAACTAAAAACTTCACTTCCATTGTATTGCCTTGAAAATGAGTAGACTTTTGGATGAGGCGATCGATAGCCCTAGTATTGATGACCTTGAATCCACAACCTCAAGAGTACTCAAAGTGGTTCAAAAGTTCTTTTGATGATATTGTGATGGTAGTCCTAGCGTGGGGTGAGGAATTTGTTTTGAGAAATCATAGCCTCAGTTGAACACTCTTGAATTCATTCTCATGGGATATGTGCATTTGGGATTTGTGAGTATTCCCTTTTCTGAAAACTCTCAAGAGACTATAACTCGTCCACTAGGGTAGCCTAGGGGTTTAAAGGCTTAATGCATATGCTAAATACATTCGTAACGCCTACGAAAAGGAGCTAGTTAGGTTGTATATACTTGCATTTACTTTTCAATAACATGTTTAGCAATAATGATCGAGACCTTGTGAAAGCTAGTGAGGCAAATAGACGAAAAACATAGCACCACTAGCATTTTGCCATTTGCATGCCCTTGACATATTTGCATACTTTGTTCGGGACGAACAAAGCTTAATTTTGGAGTGTTGATAAGTCGAGTTTTCATTTTATTAATACCCGTTTCTCACTATAGCTTTAGTTCGTTTCGGGAGATAATTTGATGTCATTTGATCTCTTCTCGTATGTTTCAGGTACAAAACACGATATCTCAGTGTCGAAACCAAAATACAAAAACTCGGGGAAAAATCGGAGACTAGAGCAAAATTTGGGCAGAAAAGAGCTCGAGTCGGTCGACTGGGAATTTCCCTTGCACCAGTCGATCGACTGGCTGAACAAACAGGAGAGGACTTCAGCTCGCCCATCGATTCGGTCCACTGGGATCTCCAGTCGTTCAACTGAAAAGAAGCTAAGGCCACTCAAACCGCGAGTCGGTCGACTGGGACCTCCAGTCGGTCGACTAAGAAGAAGCTTCAAGAGGCTCTCCAAGTATGTCAATCGAGTCGGTCGACTGGATACCAAATCGGTCGACTAGGAGATCACTTCAACATGGCTGTTTCTTCACCGCCAATCGACCGACTGGGCGACCAGCATATGCCAGTCGGTCGACTGGGACTGCTACAGTACTGGAACCCTACTCGAAGCTATAAATAGAAAGAGGGTTTTTGACACAAAGGGTTGGCAAATTTGGGAGAAAAGTTCCAGAAAAAGAGATCAAATCAAGGGCATCCATCACCATCCAACCAAGGAGGATTGAAAATCAAGGGAGACATCTAGGATTAACCATCCTATTTTCTATCCCTTTTCTCTTCTCATTAGTTGTGTAAAAACCCTACTCACACCATGTTGTCTTACATGATGTGTGAGTAGTTCCCTTGTGTTTTGAGGGTGTTGTTACCCTCCTTGGTACTCTTGATCATGTATACTCATTGAAATATAATTTATGGAGTTGATTTCATTTTCTCTTTTGCTTATTATATGACATGTTACCAAGTGTTTGATAAAATGCCTAAGTGACATGTTAGACTTAGAATTTGATCTAAGTATCGAGAGAACTTACTGATGATTTCGATGAGGAGAAAATGATCATATCTAGTGTTTATGAGAGTAAATGCATGGATGTGAGGTGAACTAAAACTTAATGCCTATAGCATTTATTGCCTTAGGAAGAGATTCCAAGGATAGTAGTGCTATAGAGTGAATCAATAACTCGAGAGAGTGAGGTCCTAACTAAGATACCTTGACTAGGATAGATTGAAACGAGAGTTTGTCTACCTTGGTTTAAGCTAGGTTTAAACCCATCAATACTATGAACTACTTAACTCTTGTATGCGTGATCAATGAGAAATTGCCAAGGAGGGGACTAACCCCTCGAAACTCTCTTTAATTGAATAGAAATCCCCTTAAAACCCTTTCATTACTTGTTTCTTGATTGTTAATCACTCTCATAATTGATTTGGAGGAATAGCCGAGATAAAAACTTGATCTACCTAGCGTATAATCCAATTGCTCCCTTGGGTTCGACACCGGTCTTACCGGTTATTTAGAAATTCTTTTGACACTATACGAAAAATACAACTGTCAACAATTACAAATTTTGATCAGAAAGCATCGCGCAATCCCCAAAACCCTAAATGTCCTCCGAGTAAATCAACTCAAATACTTAAACCCTAAGCAAACCGTTTGTTCCAAAAACCTTCTTCATCACCACACCACATACAACAACAATCAAATGGAAACCAAAACACCGGCTATCCTCCTCCAAATCATGTTCTAGCCACCGATCCAAATCACATACATAAGTATAACGAATTCATTTCTAGTTGACATAGTTAGAAAACCAAAAACATATTCTTTTTCATCCTTACAGGCCACATACATACAGTGGTGCTAATAACAAAGTTCGTACCCTACAAGGTGGGGTCTGTTGTTGCCAGTGGCGAATCCAGGATATTTTGCGACTGGGGGCAGTGGTGATGTGTGTGTTTTTTTTGATACAATGGTGATGTGTGTTTAAACTGTCATTAAAATATAAATTTCGAGATTTTTAAACAAAAATGTTAGCTAGTTTCTATAAATGTAACTGTTTGACTACATGAATTAAGTTAGTGCAAATATATTTAACATCATATTAATTATTTTTGTGTGTCTAATCAGTTATTTAACCTTAAATGCTAATATCATATTTTATACCTTCCAAACGGGTCATCAAATTATTGAAATATATGTATATTTTCAAATGATTGGAGGCAGAATGTTAAAATCAATGGTACAAAATATTAAAGTCAATAAACATAATAAGGTAAGTAACATATATTATACTAATTTCTCCAAAATCATTGGGGGCAGCTGCCACCCATATGCTTAAGTAGATCCGCCCCTACTTGCTGCACTATATGTCGTTGTTTTGTTCATTTGCTCTGTTGCTTTTAGCGCCGTTAATGCTTAGGTAGCAATGTATTTGTTTTTATATACTTTTGTTCACTTCAACGTTTCCAGTAATTTTGATTTGATTGTATGCGGTGGTGGTGTCTAGCTGACTGTGAATCATTAGTTTGGTGTCGTGGTGCTTAGGGTTCATGTTACGTTCTCAACCGGGTAAGTTTACATCCTCAACCGGTAGGTTTCGAACGTAGTTGGAGGATGAAAAGGTCGAGAGTGAGAAGGGGAAGAGAATGGGAGAAGGAGAAGTGAAAGGGATTGAATTGATTCTTGTTATTCTCAGTAGCTCATGAGAGCTCATTATTTGTAGCTATTATATTACGCAATCTTTCAGCTTCCTGGGCTTATTTATCTTCCTTGCAAGGCGTGTCCAGCTATCGATCCATTGTCTTGTCTTTTATTAATCTCATCAGTTCACAGTAGGCCTGTAACATTCCCCCGTTCATCCAAAATGACCTTTCCCACAAGGTCGGACGTGGCATAGTCTTTGAGGAATGTGGCTGCATCAAGCCAAGTCGAGTCAGAGTGTGGCATTCCTTCCCATTGTATAAGGAGTTGCGGAGTAGGTTTGGAACCAGAGAGAATGCTGCGAACCCTTCAGGTTGCTGGGGCGAATAATGGGATTTGAAGCAACAGTTTCAGGTGGCAGAGCGACTGGAGCAGCCCTTGAGTCTCCTCTGCATAGTTTAAGAAGTAACACGTGAAAGACATTATGTATTTTAGAGTCGTTGATGAGTCGTAGTTGTACGACTATTTTATATGTTAAAACCCTGTTTCTTAGTGTTACATGTATATTATTTCACTACCTGTGTGTAGTTTTCGTTCTCAGGTACACTCGGAGACCATGGAAGGAATACTGGCTAAAAGGAGCCTATTTGAAGATGTTTGGCGCGGAAAGGAATGAAATCCGAAGCACTTTGGAATTTTTGTCAGTGCAAACCGCGGAGGGCTTAAGGATTCATGGCGCGGACGTCTGAACAATTACCAATATTCAAGAGAAGTCCGCGGATAGCAAATGCAGGAGACGTCCGCGGGGCCAGCTGGCAGTCGAAATTTCCTAATTTTGAATTGCATTATTGGAAAGCCCAAAGAGAGAATAAATAAGCACGAAACCCTAGGCGACCAGGATAGAATTTCTGAAGAGAAAAGAGATACGGATTCAAGTGTTAGAGTTGTGCTGCAGCTTGGTGGAGAATTCATCATAAGTATTTTCGTTTCATTACATTCAAACAACTTGATGATGTATTCCATTGCGATGAGTAACTAAACTCATATGTGTAGGCTATAACTCGACATTGTGATGTTTTGACTTGAGACCTATATTTATTTCTACGTTTTGCGTTATATTACTATGCATTGTTTATGGATTTCATATGCTAGCATAAGTGGAACCCTACCGGGGGAGCTTCTGTTAGTTTGTTGATTCCGATTGTCAAAGTTTACTAGCAACCTAGCGGGGATAGTAAACTAGGATACGAGTAATATACCACTAGGATTGACACCCTAGGACAACTTGTAGTGCAACCTAGCGGGGAGCTATAAGTTGTAAAACATTAGAAATCAAAACTGTTAGGTTAATGATTTAGTCTTGCATCACAGTCGAGAGTTCTAGTCTGCACTGTTCTTTAATATTTGATACTTGGATTTGTGTGACGATTGCTCTAGAGATCATTCTTGCATACTTGCGTTATTTACCTGTTGCATTCAAACCCCCCCCCCCTAATTGTTACTTTCTTACTTAGTGAAACAGATTCTCAATCGATCTCTGTGGATTCGATCCGACTTACCACTTGCTAGTCGGAATTATAAATGTTTTTGCACAGGTACAACGACACCTGTCAAAATGGCGCCATTGCCGGGGATTGGTAACAAAGAATCTCACTAAGTATTTCTTTTATTTTTCTTTTATTGTCTTTTTTATATTTTTTGTCACTTGATTATCCTCTGTTTAAGTAACAATGTCACAGAGAAGTGTTGAACGTGATGATGAAGAGCGAGGAAGTGTACTAGGAGATAACATGCAGGAACAGAGGCAAGGACTGCCCGCTGTTAATCAAAGATTACCACCTCCCAGAAATCAGCAATTTGTGAATGAGTTTGCTAGACATCGTGCAGCTAGACACGATGATTACGAGGATGAGCTGGATCGACAATACCTCGGTGAAGGAAATCAATATGGACAGTTAGCTAGGCGTCGGGATTTGGGACGCACGATGAGAGGAGTTTGTGCGCCATTTATTGATGAGGAGCCTTGGTGCATTAGGCTGGATGAGGACGCAGATGATATCGAGATAAAGAGTGGGATGATACACCACTTGCCCAAGTTTGGAGGATTGCCCGATGAGAACCCCCTGAGGCACTTGAAGGAATTTCATGGAGTTTGCATGTCCATGAAATCAGCATCGGTTCCGGAAAATATTTTTAAACTAAAGACATTTCCTTTTTCTTTAGAAAGTCGAGCTAAATCTTGGTTAATGTCTTTACCTGCAGGTTCGATTACTTCATGGGATCAATTGCAAAAGAAGTTCATGGACAAGTACTACTCCCATTCGAAGGCGGCTCAAACAAGAAAGGAGCTCTCTATGCTTAGACAAGGACGCGCAGAAACGTTGTTCGACTAATTGGAGAGGTTTAGGCATTTTGGAAGAGAGTTGTCCGAATCATGGAATCCCACAAAGGATGCTGCTTGAATACTTCATGGATAGGATGGTTCTCATGGAAAGAAGAATGTTAGATGCCTCAGCCCAAGGGTCTATCCTGGACATGTACCCCGAGGAGATATGGGAGTTGATTGAGAGAGTTGCCGAGAGCACAAGGTACTTAGAAGAAACTTATAAACCTGCACCTGTTGCTAACGTAAATTTCTGAATTGCAGGAACTAAAGGATATGATGGCTAAGATGATGACGCAACAACCACAAAGAAATCAACAAGTGGAGTGTAAGGTAAACAAGTCCACTTTTAATTTGATAAATAATGATAACGCTGTTTTTCAGGAGAGAACAGAAGACGTGAATAAAGTGGACTACATAAACAAGGGAGATTTGCCACCAAGGAGATATGATGGATATCTGGGCAACAACAAATGGCAGCCAAGGCAAAACGATGGTGGTTGGCAAAGGAACAACAATTACGATGCGGGGCAATCCTCGTACCCACAAAAGCAGCCATACAAACCATCACAGATCAGACAAGGAGATGAGGACCCGATCAAGGAATTCAAGGATGAAGTGAGAGGGATGTTCAAAGAACTCACTCAAAAGATGGGCCACCATGCTGGAGACATTAACGAGCTAAAGAGACAAGTGTCTCAAATTGCCAGCGCCGTTTACGAACAACGAGAAGACAAAGGGAAGCTGCCTTCACAAACGATCCCCAATCCAAGGCAAAATGTCAGTGTGATCGTGATAAAGGATGAAGAGGAGATGAAGGCTGAAGAAAAAGAAGAAAAAGAGCAAAATTTGGATGCTACCTCAGTGCAGAACGCGGACGTCTCGACAATTAAGGCGTGGACGCCTGATGAATTATTGCAAAATCAGGAGACGTCCGCGGAGAAAAATCATGAGACGTGCGCGGAATTCCCAGTGAGCAATTTCCAGACTTTGAATTCTAACCCTCTTGCGCAATTGCCATTTCCCATGCAGGTTATTGGGAGCCACGAAGCTATAAATGATGACATTCAACTGAAGGGGAATGAGGACGCGAGAACCAAAGTCCAAATGCAAGAATTGGAACAAGGGAAACAAGGAGCGTTGACCACTCGGACTAGAGACCCAGGTGCCTTCACGGTGACCTGTGGCATTGGTAACACGCTTATTCCCCACTGTTTGATTGATTTGGGAGCGTCCATTAATGTTATGCCGTATGATCTATATTGTTCATTGAAACTTGGACCGGTAAAACCGATCAAGTTAACTATTGAGTTAGGCAACAAGTCATGTGTTCATCCTTATGGTTTGCTTGAGAATTTAACCGTGAATGTTGGTGAAGTTGTTGTGCCTGCAGATTTTTATGTCTTGCAGATGGAGGAGAACCAGACTAAGGAGTCGCCAACACTCATTCTAGGACGACCGATCTTGTTTGCGACGAAGGCAAAAATTGATGTCGATGAGGGCACTATTATCCTCAAATATGGTGGCAAGATGGCTGAGTTTCGTGTCTTTGAGGATGAGTGACGGAGCCCACCGCACTGTCGTTAAGGTGCGATGTTCTCTGTGCAAAAATAAATTTATATCTCCGATACTCGCGACTTTACTATTTTGGGTAGTAAGTGGTAAGTACGGGTCGAACCCAAGGGAATTAGTGGATAGTTGTTCTTTCGAAAAGGAAAAGTAAATAAAACAGTTGGGGGGTTGGTTTTGGTTTTAGTACCGAAAGATAAAGTGCTGGAACAGTCAATTTCAAGAGCAACCGCAGACACACGTTTGATACTGGCCGCACGCTGTGTTTCAAGTGTGTTGCGTACCAAAGGTTATGTCGGGCTGATTTCGATAAAGTATGTAGTAAAAGTAAAGTACATAAAGTAATTGCTTGATGGACAAGTCTTGCGAAAAGTAATTGCTTGAAGGACAAGACTTTACAGAAAGTAAGTGCTTGAAGGACAAGTCTTACGGAAAGTAAGCAGTTGATATGGTACTGAAAGTAAAGTAACAGGTGATATTACAATTAAAGGAGAGATTCGGTTTTAGGGGCCTTGTATCATAGTCTGTTTATTATTGACCTCTAATGATCATTGACAGAACCGCTTGTCGTCAGAGCGATTTGTGCAAATAAATTTATAATAGTCCGCTACTCGCAACTATACTACTGGGTAGTACTTGGTAAGTAGGGGTCGAACCCAAGGGAATTAGGGGAATAGGTTATTCTTTTAAGGGATTTGTCTAGCGAGAGAGCGTGTTTTAAGTTGGTTGAGGTTTTAGTGCTAACAACTACGTGACTTTTTGATTGGTTGCGGATTTGATTGCTGAAACGTAAATTACAGAAAAGTAAATACTGAAAATACAAAGGAGACTTACAGTGGGTGATGCGTGAATTGCAAGTCCTCCGGATTGTGAGCGGTTGATGGTTGCAGTTGATTGAACAATAAAAGTAATGACAGGAGGGTTTTGTAATTGCGAGAGAAGTATTCGGTCTTGGGGGGCCTTGTATTATATCCTGTTCATTCTTTTAGTAACCCTTCTAAGTATTCAAACGTGTATCGAGGCCCTTTCGTAGCGCTCAATTTGCCACACTGTTTGTAAACCCTTGTTCTACTTCAGACTAATTCCTCCTTTCGAAGTATCTTAGCCTTTTGTGCACCCATTTGGTCCCTTTGGTCCAGTTTCCAAATGGTTTTAAAGATAGATCGAACTCCTCAGATAAGCTTTGCCCTTTCGTAGCATCCACTTACCCGAGTATGTTCACGACTTCCCACAGAAGAGTTTTGCCCTTTCGTAGCTTCCACTCAACCTTGGAAAGTCTGACCTTATAAATGGCACATAGAACAAGTTTTGAATACAGAGAAAAGAAACTAAACGAAGTAAAACATTTTATAAAACAAGAACTCCCCTTCA
Organism: Rhodiola kirilowii; assembly: GCA_033675215.1. Lineage (NCBI taxonomy): Eukaryota > Viridiplantae > Streptophyta > Magnoliopsida > Saxifragales > Crassulaceae > Rhodiola > Rhodiola kirilowii. The sequence continues at coordinate 28,478,806 of CM066194.1, read as the reverse complement.
ACCGAATGAATGGTTTAGTTACGAATATCCATGGAGTTGGACATCATAACTAGGATACTTGGGGATTTGGAAAAGAATACTCAAGAACAAACAGGAGTAAAGAGAGAAGAGAAAGAGATTACTCAAGAACAAACAGGAGTAACTCTTGAACTGTAACTGAAAACTTGAGTACTCAAGAACCAACAGGAGTACTCAAGATCGAACTAAAGTATTTGAGAACAAACTGAACTTTTATTGATATCAAACCAAACTTTACAAAGTAACAAACTTAGAGAGAGAAGTGTTTTACACAATTTTGGGATGTTTGAAATGAGGAGGAGAGCTTGGTATTTATAGGCTAAGGGGAGGGGAATGGAGGGCCAAGATGAGGGCATGTGGTTTGGCATCCAAGGGTGGAGATGGGGGGAGAAGGAGAGGAAGACAAGTGTCACAAGGGGAGAGGGAGAGGGCAAAGCCGCCGGCGGCTTTTGGTGTGGATGGAGGAGGATGTGACATGTGGTGGTGTGGGAGAGGAGGAGGGATGGATGTGAGGAGAAAGCCGCCGGTCCATGTGGCATGAGGAGAGTGGTTTGTGAGTTTTGTGTAGTTTGCACAAAACTATCAGTGTATTTCAGCTCCGGATTGTCTTCGGTTTCTCTTCGGTTAGATTTGTTTTGAATGATTCCAAGTCAGGATCTTTAGATTTCTTCATTCAGCGTCTGATCTTGACCTTGGATTGTCTCCTGATATCTTTTCTGTGCTAAAAGCTCTTCCTTAGCGTGTATTCTCTCTAAGCTCTGAAATACCCTGTAGAAATGTATCGGGACTAAAACATCGAAGTTAGATAGACAAACAGTCTAATTTGGTGGGTTTAACTGTGTTTATGATTCATACAATTGTGGTCCATCAATCATACTAAGTGTTCAAAAGTGTATCAAGGCTATTCCTAGCACATGACTTACCACACCGTCTAGTCTTTTGCAAGACAAAGAACTCTTGTTCTAGTATGTGCATCCATTTGATCATCATTCCTGATAAACCAAATGGTGTTTAAAAGAGGTTGACTTCCACAGATAAGCTGTGCTCTTCCGAGCCTCCACTTATCCACGGAAGATCACGAACCCATGGCAGAGCTTTGCTCTTCCAAGCATCCACTCAACCAATGGAATTCTGACCTAATATATGGCACCTAGAACAAGTTGAACACAAAGAGGCACTAAGAGAAGGGTCTAAAACATCGTATGATACAAGTACACCCCTTCAACCGAATGATGAGTTTAGCTACGAATATCCATAGAGGTGGATACCATAGCTAAGTACTTGGAAAAGTAAAGGTTTTGAAAGACAGAAAGTAAAGGTTTTGGAAAGTAAAGACAAGGAAAGTAAAGTTGCAGTTTTGAAAGACAGGAAAGTAAAGGTTTTTGGAAATCAAGACAAGGAAAGTAAAAGGAGAATACTCAAGAACCAACAGGAGTAAACTCAAGAACAGTAAAAGAAAAGCTTGAGTACTACAAGAACCGACAAGAGTACTCAAGAACAAACTTAAAGCTTTTGATATCAAAGGAAAGTGTTACAAGGATTGTGCCAAAATCTAGAGAGAAGTGAGAGCTTATGGATGATGGTTTGGAATGAGATTGTGGGATGATTTATAAAGGAGGGGATGATTTACTATTTTAAACAGTTGAATTTTCACAAGGTAAATGCATGAATTTAGATCTATCTTTTTCACATTCTCAAGTTCATATTTTCAAAAAGATAATATAAGGGAAAAGGAAAAAGAAAAACATGTTACTTTACTATGTACAAAGGCAGTTTCTCACCCCACACTTTTGAACGAAGGCGTGCTTCACAGCAAGACTTAGTTCAAAAGTTATGCAAGCAAATATTTACAAGAGAAGGAAATGACATTAAGGAAAAGGGAAGAACTGAACTCCCTTTATGGTGTCATTTCATGTTGTGGAAAGATAATCGAGGGAGTTCGGCTGGGGCCTTGAACTCTCAGCGCAGGCCCGGTAATTCTCGGAAGCTGCCTGGCTGGTCTGATCTTGCTCCAAAATCGATTCCTACAAGGAGTCATTTCTTTCTATACAAAAAATGGGTGAGAGCGACTGACAAAGTAAAAACTAAATGACTAAAAAATAAGATAAGTGTCGGGTTACCTCCCGACCAGTGCCTTTGTTTAACGTCGTTGGCTCAACGCATGGGGATCACAAGTTTGGATCCCATGGGTGGTTTAGGTCGTAGTGTTGCGGAGTGCCTACTTTCATTCTTGCCTTGACTTTCCCTGAGTTCTCATGGGATTATGTAGCCGGGTTAGGACTCCATTGTTTCGGTGGTTTCTTCTTCCAATACTCTTGAGAAGGTGCGGGACCCTTAACCATGGTCGCTGGTCTAGCTACTCTTCCGGTCTCTCTTGGCAGGTCGGAAATCTGTGTACTGAGATCCGAGATAGGCACAATGTCTGGTGGTTTCCTTGTCCCTGGGCGGCCATCATAATCATTGATGTAGAAATCTGAATTTTTGCCGCCAAATGTAAGTGATAACAAGCCCTTGCCCATGTCGATCCATGCCTTGGTGGCGTAGAGAAAAGGTCGTCCTAATATAAGCGTTGGAGATTCGTCTTCGCTGGTCTCTCTTGTTTCTATTACATAAAAGTCTGCAGCAACTACGAGCTCTCCCACATCGAGTATTAGATCTTCAAGCATTCCAACCGGTTGGATACATGATTTGTCTCCCAACTTGATATTTGACCTTGGTGGTTTCAATGGGCCAAGCCCCAATAAGTAATATAAGGAGTAAGGCATGGCATTGACGGCAGCCCCAAGATCGATTAAGCACTTATGAATCTGGGCTTCTCCAATACCACAGGTGACCGTTAAGACCCATGGGTCCTTATCCCTTTTTGGTTGTGACTCATGATCTGAAGTGAAGGATCTTTCCATGATTGGGCCATTCTGCCCATCCTTTGGCTCTGGATTTGTATGATCGGGTCCTTTTAATTCTTTATCTTCCAGGTAAATATTTTGCTCCGACGCATAGATGTTAGTTGGGGGATCCCACCTGGGACCATTAAAGTCCAAATCATCATTGTCATCCCAACCAGATTCTGGTATGTCAAAGTCTGTGGTTGGTGGTGGTGTCATGGTAACGGTGAACGCATAGCGTCCATTGTCAGTATGCGTGACCCACGTTCTGCCATCATTGGGTCGGTCTTCTTCTTGATTCCAATTAGGACGGTGCCTACGGGTGAAGTGTTTGTTCGTAAGTTTGTAAGTTGTGGATCGTGCTGCTTCTTCTAGTGCTGCCTTCAGGTTTGACCTCCTTATCATGCTAATATTCGCCTTTGGGTTTTGGATGGTTTGTGAAGGAAGTCTACCAAGTTCATTAATGAGCGCGGACATTGAGGTGGCGAGCTGGGACATTTGTTTGGTCAAATCTGAAAATTCCCCGTCAGTTTTTGCCTGGAATTGGTGTAGCGAAGTACCTAATTGAATTACGCTTCCTGTGAGCTCCTTCATGGGGTCTTCAAGCGATTTGTTCGGTCCTTGCTTATTGATCGGGTTGGCTTGGTACTGATTTTGTCCTTTCTATTGATATTGGCCTGTTGGGTATTGATTTGGTCCTCTTTGCTGATATTGGCCTGCTGATGGAGCGTTCTGGTTGTACTGCCGGTGGGGGGGTTGGTAGAATGACTGAGCTAATTGTGGTGCGGCTTGTTGTGTCTCCCTCGGAGGATGGTTGTCGTTCCGCCAGTTCGGATTGGTTGCTTGATTATACTGTCGGTTTGGTCCTGCTCTATCGTTGTTGTTGTTGTATCCTTGGTATCCTACTACTGCATTCACTTCTTCCAGTTCCTCTACTATCAATGTTGGGCATGCGTCAGTCTTGTGGTTCGTAGAACTACAAAACTCGCAAGGCTTTACTGAACTTGGCTGTCTTCGTAGGATCTGAACCATCATCTCCTTCATTTGTTTCATCTCCTCTGGCATAGAGTTCATTGACGTTTCTTCAGCCTTTGCTACATTCTTTGTTCGGGAAAATTCTTCCTGCCGAGTTGTCTCTTCTCTGAATCGGGCATTTTCAGCAACGTCGGTGATGAGATTCCTTATGCCACTCAGTGACAGATTCATCATGGATCCTCCAGCTGAGGCATCCAGAATCATTTTGTCTAAGGGTCTTAATCCATCAATGAGGTACTCGATGATGAGTTTCTCGGGCGGTCCAAGGGTATAGCAGCTTCTCTCCAGGCGGTTGAACTTTTCCAGGTAGTCGTACATGGCTTCATTGGGCCCTTGCTTGATATCCTGCAGTTGCCTCCTTACTTGCATTGCTCTTCCTGCTGGGTAGTATTTGTCTAAGAACTTCTTCTGCATCTGAGCCCATGTTCTGATGCTACCGGAAGGCAATGAAAGGAACCAGTCGTTCGCCGAGTCAATGAGGGAAAAATAGAACGCCTTCAACTTGAAGTCGTCTACATTCACGCCATTGGGTTTTAGGTTTTGGCAAATGCCGTGTAAGCGTTGGAGATGAGTCGTTGCTGATTCTCCACGAGTTCCTGAGAACTTTGGTAAGTTGTGGGCCACTGAAGTGTTGATGGCGATGTTTTCTAGCTCAGGGCCCTCGTAAATGCACCATGGCTGATTTCTGAAATCCGGTGCCGATAGTTCTCCCATAGTAGGTTCGCGGAAGTTGTTATCCCCATAGTAGTCATCAAAGATGGGTTCTCGCCTTGGTACTTGTCGAGGTGGGGGATGTCTAGGGGGTAGCACTGGACCAGCTTCGTTTCGGTCCTCGGGTGGTCCTTGGTTTCTTCGAATGGCCTCCCTATTACGAGCTCTTTGGTTTCTGATAAGTTGTTCCGGATCATCAATAAATGGAGGCGGCGCCTCATTGTTTTGATCGTACAAGTTCATCTCGTCGTCATCCTGATAGTCATGGTGGCTTCCTTCGCGAGACATGGTTATGCAGAAACGGGTACAAAAGAAAAGAACAACTAGTCAGAAAGCTAACTCCCTAGCAACGGCGCCAATTTTGACGGAGCCCACCGCACTGTCGTTAAGGTGCGATGTTCTCTGTGCAAAAATAAATTTATATCTCCGATACTCGCGACTTTACTATTTTGGGTAGAAAGTGGTAAGTACGGGTCGAACCCAAGGGAATTAGTGGATAGTTGTTCTTTCGAAAAGGAAAAGTAAATAAAACAGTTGGGGGGTTGGTTTTGGTTTTAGTACCGAAAGATAAAGTGCTGGAACAGTCAATTTCAAGAGCAACCGCAGACACACGTTTGATACTGGCCGCACGCTGTGTTTCAAGTGTGTTGCGTACCAAAGGTTATGTCGGGCTGATTTTGATAAAGTCTATAGTAAAAGTAAAGTACAGAAAGTAATTGCTTGATGGACAAGTCTTGCGAAAAGTAATTGCTTGAAGGACAAGACTTTACAGAAAGTAAGTGCTTGAAGGACAAGTCTTACGGAAAGTAAGCAGTTGATATGGTACTGAAAGTAAAGTAACAGGTGATATTACAATTAAAGGAGAGATTCGGTTTTAGGGGCCTTGTATCATAGTCTGTTTATTATTGACCTCTAATGATCATACTAAGTGTTCAAAAGTGTATCAAGGCTATTGCTAGCACATGACTTGCCACACCGTCTAGTCTTTTGCAAGACAAAGAACTCTTGTTCTAGTATGTGCATCCATTTGATCATCATTCCTGATAAACAAAATGGTGTTTAAAAGAGGTTGACTTCCACAGATAAGCTGTGCTCTTCCGAGCCTCCACTTATCCACGGAAGATCACGAACCCATGGCAGAGCTTTGCTCTTCTGAGCATCCACTCAACCAATGGAATTCTGACCTAATATATGGCACCTAGAACAAGTTGAACACAAAGAGGCACTAAGAGAAGGGTCTAAAACATCGTATGATACAAGTACACCCCTTCAACCGAATGACGAGTTTAGCTACGAATATCCATAGAGGTGGATACCATAGCTAAGTACTTGGAAAAGTAAAGGTTTTGAAAGATAGAAAGTAAAGGTTTTGGAAAGTAAAGACAAGGAAAGTAAAGTTGCAGTTTTGAAAGACAGGAAAGTAAAGGTTTTTGGAAATCAAGACAAGGAAAGTAAAAGGAGAATACTCAAGAACCAACAGGAGTAAACTCAAGAACAGTAAAAGAAAAGCTTGAGTACTACAAGAACCGACAAGAGTACTCAAGAACAAACTTAAAGCTTTTGATATCAAAGGAAAGTGTTACAAGGATTGTGCCAAAATCTAGAGAGAAATGAGAGCTTATGGATGATGGTTTGGAATGAGATTGTGGGATGATTTACAAAGGAGGGGAAGATGTCTATTTATAGGCTAAGGGGAGGAATGAGAGCCACACACTTGGCAAGGGAGGAGAAAAGAAGCTCAACACATGGCATGAGATGGGAGGGGGAGGGCTTTAGCCGCCGGGGTGAGGTGGCAAGGGAGGAGAGCCGCCGGCTAGGTGGCTTTGAGCTCAAAGCCGCCGCCCATGTGGCAAGGGGAGAGTGGTGGAGAGCTTTGTGATCTTTTCCCCAAAAGCCATCGGGTCCTTTCAGTTCCGGTCTGACTCTGGTTGCCCTTCGGTTGGACTTGTTTGAGTGATTCCAGGTTAGGATCATGAAAGTTGTATAGTCGGAATCTGGTCATGTCCTGGAGTGACTTGTAATTCATTTTCAGCTTTAAACTCCTTTTTAGCTCGTATCGTCTCTATACTTCAAAATACCCTGTAGATAAATATCGGAACTAATAAGCAAAAGTTAAATAGACAAAGAGTCTAATTTGGTGGGTTTAACTGTCTTAATGAATCATATAAATATGGTCCATCAATGACCACCAGCCTTGTGCGGAAAAACCACCTTAGATAGTTGGTAAAACTTGTTTTAATATTACAACTGATGAATCGTTACGTGTGATTCATGGTCTCAGTGAGCAGCTGAAGGTAACAAGGAAACCACGCTCACCAGATAAAAAGCGAGTAAAGAAACAAAAGTGTGGGGTGGGTGCGCAAAAGTGGTGGACACCTAAGGAAAAGAACTGGAGATCGAAGCCACCTGATGGCGGGCTGAGCATTGACAAACGATTAACTCGTGGAAGTGCTGAGGAGAGGAGCACGCTGAGTAGTAAGTTTGATTTGGAGCAGCCTTGGGATCCTAACTTGTGATCCCTAAAGAGGTAATGTCCAACCAAGGACATAAAACAATGGCGATTACCGGGAGACAACCCGGTGTGTTTTTATTTTATTCATGTAAGGAGTAGGTTATATAGTGGAATTGGGAAGCTGATAATGCGCCTCGAGTGCATTTCTTTTTTATTTCTGGTGTTTTCAGGTGATTAAAGGAAGGAAAAAATTCTACATCAGTGCATTCCGCGCACGTCTGAACCATTACTTGCGCGGAAGTCTATGCCAATTAAGCTAAATCAAGAGACGTCCGCGACATTATATTATGAAGGCGTCCGCGGGAAATAGTAGAGCACACCACCACCAGAATACTAGGGGAGTACCAGTTCCTTTCGCTTTTTATTTATTTCTTTTTATTTTCATTTGAGTCTGTTTTATTTATCCGTCTTACCTCTTGAGTTATACAGTGAGGACACGTGTCAGTTTAAGTGTGGGGTGGGATGTTATAGAGTCAGTGATGTGGCTTGATGAACTCGTGATGAACTGATGATGCACTGCTATGCTTTTCTCATATGTCAAAAATCTCATTTCCAGCTTTTTATGACTATTGTGCTCATTTGACTAAAAATGCAAAATTTCAAAAAAAATTTGATGCTTTTTTCTTTCGAGTTATGATATGCAGGGATGTGGAGTTGACAGAAATGTCCTAGAAAGGTACGGTAAATTGCAAGAAGTTCTGAGTTTTTGGTTCTGATGATTGAGAAAAGCGGTGGAGGTTGACGCTTCACTAGCCTAATCCTGAGAGTCTGCTCCGCCACTGCAGTACTTATGCGGTTAGGTTGGACGGGAGAACATCACACCGTCCAATCTCTAGTCCGAGTAGCCGGGAAAACAGACGAGCGACCCTCGGCTTGACTCGCGTGAAAAGGACGAGGATGAGAAAAGAGCAGAAGGCACAAATGATTATGTGGACAAGAAACATATTCAAAAGCCGAAGGCAAACCATCAAGTGAGAAGAAAATCAGAAATCTGATTGATTCAAGCAAAAATGTGTCGTTTATCAAGGTCCGACTCAATGGTATGAAAGCAGTGAATTAATCACGTGTCAGAGAAAGCCGCCGACTCAATCTAAAGACCAAAACTCAGAAAAGAATGCAATGTCCGTGGTACCTATAAGGGGACTATCTCCCAAACATCCAAGGTCGTTTGAATTGCAACTCGCGAGGTAACAAGTATCAAAAAATCTATCTATACTCGCATTGTTAGAATCTTAAGCATGATAAGATTAATTGCTGTATTTGAGATTGAGATGTAAGGATTAGCATGACTAGTACATTGTAATTCGTTCTATGGCTTTGTTCTTGTTCGGGACGAACAAGTTCAAGTGTGGGGTAGTTTGATGAGTCGTAGTTGTACGACTATTTTATATGTTAAAACCACGTTTCTTAGTGTTACCTGTATATTATTTCACTACATGTGTGTAGTTTTCGTTCTCAGGTACACTCGGAGACCATGGAAGGAATACCGGCTAAAAGGAGCCTATTTGAAGATGTTTGGCGCCGAAAGGAATGAAGTCCGAAGCACTTTGGAATTTTCGTCAATGCAAACCGCGGAGGGCTTAAGGATTCATGGCGCGGACGTCTGAACAATTACCAATATTCAAGAGACGTCCGCGGACAGCAAATGCAGGAGACGTCCGCGGGGCCAGCTGGCAGTCGAAATTTCCGAATTTCAAATTGCATTATTGGAAAGCCCAAAGAGAGAATAAATAAGCACGAAACCCTAGGCGACCAGGATAGAATTTCAGAAGAGAAAAGAGACACGGATTCAAGTGTTAGAGTTGAGCTGCAGCTTGGTGGAGAATTCATCATAAGTATTTTCGTTTCATTACATTCAAACAACTTGATGATGTATTCCATTGCGATGAGTAACTAAACTCATATGTGTAGGCTATAACTCGACATTTTGATGTTTTGACTTGAGACCTATATTTATTTCTACGTTTTGCGTTATATTACTATGCATTGTTTATGGATTTCATATGCTAGCATAAGTGGAACCCTAGCGGGGGAGCTTCTGTTAGTTTGTTGATTCCGATTGTCAAAGTTTACTAGCAACCTAGCGGGGATAATAAACTAGGATACGAGTAATATACCACTAGGATTGACACCCTAGGACAACTTTTAGTGCAACCTAGCGGGGAGCTATAAATTGTAAAACATTAGAAATCAAAACGGTTAGGTTAATGATTTAGTCTTGCATCACAGTCGAGAGTTCTAGTCTGCACTGTTCTTTAATATTTGATACTTGGATTTGTGTGACGATTGCTCTAGCGATCATTCTTGCTTACTTGTGTTATTTACCTGTTGCATTCAAACCCCCCCCCCAATTGTTACTTTCTTACTTAGTGAAACAGATTCTCAACCGATCTCTGTGGATTCGACCCGACTTACCACTTGCTAGTCGGAATTATAAATGTTTTTGCACAGGTACAACGACACATGTCAGTCGTTTGGCAGCGTGACGCGATAAGCTACGGGTCCGACTTTGGCTTCAATAGGGAAAGGGCCATAATATCTATTTGACAACTTGTTTGTGTTGCGCCCGGCCACAGAAATTTGACGGTAAGGTTGAAATTTAACAAACACCCAGTCCCAGACATTATAGGAGTGAGCAGTGCGGTGTGCATCACCTTGATTCTTCATGCGCAACTGTGCCCATTTAAGATATGTTTGAAGAGCTGAAAGAACTCTGGTACGTGTGGTGAGATTATCATCCACTCCAGCTACTGCAGCCGAGCCAGCAAGATAGTCAAGGACTTGTGGCGGTGGTCGGCCATAAACAACCTCATAGGGTGATGTGTTAGTGATGGAATGCCAAGATGTATTGTAGCACAACTCAGCCCAATAGATAAAGTTAATCCATCGATTTGGTGTATCTGCCACAAAACTTCTTAAATAATCCTCAAGGCATCGATTAATCACTTTAGTTTGTCCGTCTGTTTGGAATGATATGAGTTGCTGGTTGCGAGCACAGTGCCTTGTAGCTTGAAAAGTTCACACCAAAAGTTGCTCATAAACACTGGTTCTCGGTCTGAGACAATAGATGTAGGAAACCCATGAAGTCGTACAATTTCACATATAAATGTGTCTGCGACAAGGGGAGCTGTAACCCCCGCGCGAAGTGGGATATAATGTGCATATTTAGAGAGACGATCGACGACTACCATAACCACTGTGCGACCATTTTATGGGGGAAGGTGGGTTATGAAATCCATTGAGATGTCAGACCAAATGGTGGTGGGAATAGGTAAAGGCTGGAGGAGGCCAGGTGAAGCAAAAGTAGAAGATTTAGTCTGCTGACAAATTGTCATGTGATCAAACCTAACTAAAATAAAAATCGTAACTCACTATTGTAGAGGACACGAATGCATTTAGCGTATGCATCAAGCCTTTAAACCCCTAGACTGCCCTAGTAGGACGAGTATAGTCTCGTGAAGGTTTTCAGGAATGGGTCACCTACAAATGCCATGTACAACTAACTAATGTGTATGTATAAAATAATACTCCACGAGTCACAGTAAAGTCATGTCATACCTCGGATTCATCGTGTTACCTCAACTTCAAGTCAAACATCTTCATCAAAGTTGTCAGACAATCATAGATTAAACGAGTCATGCATTCAAACGGTCAGTACACACGACTAGCAAGCGACTCATCACATGTTCTAAATAGTTCTATAGCAACGTAATAAGAGCGTGAATAATTACACAAAACATGCTCGCCATTCACCTATGCTATCTAGGGATAGTCCACGGGCTCTTGGCGCAAAGCTCATTCTCAAGTGTCAAGGACTAGGCAATGACCCGTAAGAGAAGAGGAGCCTGGCTTGAGAGTTTTCTGAAAAATAGTACGAAAATCACATCAAAATTTCAGTGCAAGCACAAGGATTGTCCCTTAGTTTCTAGTACATGAATTCTCAAAACAAATCATGACTGCATGCAATGAACAGGTGGAAATACACTACATCATGCAAAAGGGGGCAGAAATTTCCTTTTCTTCTTTTTTTTTCATACACAAGGGGTGACTTTTCTCACTTTGCCCTTGGTATTATTTTTCTATTTTTTTTCAAAAACAACTATGCTTGGGGTCAATTTTTCACCCTCTTTTTTAAATTTAGAACTTTGTTCTTGATTGAGGGCCTATTTTTCGCCACTCTTTTCTTTCTAACTCCACAATTAAAACTTGACATAGTGTATGAATAAAGGCGGGTGCATGCAAATCACAACAAGTATAGAGAAACACATACTACTACTAAGGTCACCTAGAAAAAGAGATGCAATTTAAGTTTTTGACAACTTGTACCGGTTCCTACTAATATCAAGTCTCAAACATGCTTCAAGAAATACGTAAAACACGTGATAGTCAAAGGCTAGCATTGATACTAACACGGGAGAATACACACACTAATAAAACTATTTCAAGTCCTAGAGTTCGAATCCAAAAGAACGATAATCAATCAAGGAGTATCGTAGAAAAATGAGGATTTTAATCGCAACACATAGACAGTTGAGCATATGCAAGAGTGAATGTGTGATATGCGATGTATGTGACTATGCGCTACCCACTCCACACTTAAAAATGATCTTAGTCCCTAAGCGAAGAAATAAAAGATAGGAAAAGGCGCATAGGAACTTGCCTCGTGCATCATAGCGCGATATCCATAGAGATTAGGCGATGCTCGGGGAGTGAAACACGACTCATGAGCTGGTAGATATATAGATAAAAACATAGAGCTACACAAGTGATAGATTGGCATCGATAATTGTGAAGGGGCACTCCACACTTAGAACCCTGAAATGTCCACACACAAATCACACAATGCAAATAAAAAAATGCAACTAACTAATACTTACAGCGCGGGTTACTCCCCGAAGAGGCCTAGTTTAATGTCTTGGTGAGACATAGCGAGGGAGATAGGACTAGAAGCATTCTCAGGAAGTCCCTTGCTGAGATCCCTTCCAAAGAAGTAGGTTATCATCTATGCTTTCTGGAGGCGTCAGATGCTTCAGGATGTGGTAATGCCAAAGGCGTTGCCCGTTGACCACCATTAATTTTCCTCACTCAATGCTAAGCTCCATGTGTCCTCCTGGGTACGCTCTCTCCACTGTGTATGGACTACTCCACTTGGTGCGCAGCCTCTTAGGAAATAATTTAGGGCGGGAGTTGTAGAGAAGAACTCGCTCGCCTTTATTGAATTTTCTGTGCACTATTCGCTTATCATGCCAGTTCTTCATCCGCTCCTTTTGGATATGAGAATTCTAGTAGGAGTCCAATCTAATCTCATCGAGCTCGTTGAGCTGCAGTAGTCTCGTAATCTTTCTGAGACTTGCAGGCAGAGGTCTCAGCTCTACCGTGCAAGGTTCCTTACCTGCCCTGGTGCTCTGTTCAGCTTCAGCTTCTCCCTCAGTGGTCACTGCGTATATATCCATCAGTATCGGGCAGCCTGGTACAACTATGTAAGACTCAACGTACACATGCCAAACATATATGAAATTAATTGGGCAAAGATGGACAGCTCACAACCGGGTAACCTCCCGTTAGGGCCTAGTTTAACGTCTTGGCAAAGACCGAGCCGAATCTTTTCTCAAGAAACACACTTGAGGAGTCCTTTGCTAGGATCCCTCCTCAAGCGGATTTGTAGCTTTTTTCACGGGTTGGTCAAAGAATACTCCTCATGACTCTCATCTCTAGTTTCCCCGTAGTAATGTTTGAGCCTTTGTCCATTCACAGTGAAAAGTGATCCATCTTCGTTGTAGAGTTTCACGTGCCCGTCTTCATAGGGTTTGTGGACAACGAATGGACCACTCCATCGACTTTTTAGCTTTCCCGGGAAAAGTTTGAGTCTAGAGTTAAATAGCAACACCGTATCTCCTTCCTTGAACTCACGACGCAAGATCCTCTTATCATGCCATTTCTTTGTCTTTTCCTTGTAAATTCTAGCGCTTTCATATGCTTCATTTCTTGTCTCTTCTAGCTCATGAAGTTGAAGGACTCTATTCTCTTCCGCCATTTGTAAGTCCATATTCAAGAATTTAATTGCCCACATTGCCTTTATTCCAATTCAACCGGGAAATGGCATGGTTTCCCGTATATGAGGCGATAAGGAGACATCCCAATGGGGGTTTTGTAAGCGGTTCGGTAGGCTCACAATGCATCATCTAGTTTTGATGACCAATCCTTCCTTGAGCTTCCCACCATCTTCTCTAGGATAGCCTTGATTTCCCGATTCGAGATCTCCACTTGCCCACTTGTTTCTGGGTGATACGGCGTAGCTACCTTGTGACTTACCCCATACTTGCGAAGTAAGGCTTCAAAATGTTTTTCCTTGAAGTGTGAACCGCCATCACTAATGACGGATCTTGGAACTCCGAACCTTGGGAAAATTATCTTCTTAAAGAGCTTGGTGACAACCTTAGCATCGCAAGTAGGGGAGGCGATGGCCTTTACCCATTTAGAAACATAGTCGACCACGACCAATACATATTGATTTCCATACGAAGACGGGAAAGGACCCATGTAATATATGCCCCAAACATCAAATATTTCAACCGGAAGAATGCTTTGTTGGGGCATCTCGTGTCTCTTAAAAATGTTTCCCGTCCTTTGGCATTGGTCACAAGCCTTAACGAATTCATAAGCATCTCTAAAGAGGGTAGGCCAATAGAATCCACTTTGTAGGACCTTTGATGCCGTTTTTGCTCCACTACCATGTCCTCCATATTGGGATGAATGACAATGGTATAAGATATTCCTCATTTCCTCTTCGGCGACACAAGTCCTATACAATCCATCCACGCATAGCCTATACAAGAATGGTTCGTCCCAATAATACCTCTTGGCCTCCGATAAGAACTTCCTCCTTTGGTGATGATTCATGTCATGGGGTATGATCCCACATACCACGAAATTAACCATATCGGCATACCAAGGGAGGGCTTCCGCTTCCACTCTCATAAGTTGCTCTCCAATGAAAGAGTCGTCCACAAGGGTGGTGTCTTCCTTAAGCTCTTCATTTCCCTCAAGCCTAGATAAATGATCGGCGACTAGATTCTCCACTCCCTTTTTATCTTTGATCTCAATGTCAAATTCTTGGAGCAAAAGGATCCATCTTAATAACCTTGGCTTGGAATCTCTCTTTGACAAGAGATATTTGATTGCCGCATGATCGGTGAATACTATTGTCTTTAACCCTACAAGGTATGGACGAAACTTGTCGAATGCATACACTATGGAAAGGAGTTCTTTTTTGGTTGTAGAATAATGCGTTTGAGCTCCATTTAGGACCTTGCTAGTGTAGTGAATAGCATGAAGTTTCTTATCCACCCTTTGTCCGAGAATTGCTCCAATAGCATAATCACTTGCATCGCACATGAGCTCAAAGGGAAAATCCCAATTTGGAGGTTGAATAATAGGAACCGAAACCAATGCCTTCTTCAACTTCTCAAAGGCCATTAAGCAATCTTCATCAAAATGGAATTTGGTGTCATTGCATAATAGATTTGTCAACGGCCTTGCAATTTTGGAGAAGTCCTTAATGAATCTTCTATAGAAATCGGCATGGCCAAGAAAACTCCTTATCCCTTTAACATCCTTTGGAGGTGGCAATTTCTCGATAACTTCCACCTTAGCCTTATCCACCTCAATACCTCTCCTTGACACCAAGTGTCCAAGCACTATGCCCTCCTGCACCATAAAATGACATTTTTCCCAATTTAGCACAAGATTTGTCTCAATGCATCTTTTCAAAACTTTTGCCAAGTTGGCCAAGCAATCATCAAATGAAGAACCATAAACAGAAAAATCATCCATAAATACTTCCATAATTTCCTCAATAAATTCTGAAAATATAGCCATCATGCATCTTTGAAATGTGCCCGGTGCATTACAAAGTCCAAATGGCATTCGCCGATAGGCAAATGTTCCGTAGGGACAAGTAAAAATGGTCTTTTCTTGATCTTGTGGATGAATAGGGATTTGGAAAAATCCACTATATCCATCAAGATAGCAAAAGTAATCATGCTTGGCTAATCTCTCTAACATTTGATCAATGAATGGAAGTGGGAATTAATCTTTCTTAGTGGCCTTATTAAGTTTTTGAAAATCCATGCACATACGCCAACCGGTGACGGTTCTAGTGGGAATCAATTCATTTTTATCATTTTTCACAACCGTCATGCCTCCCTTTTTGGGCACCACATGTATGGGACTCACCCAATTAGAATCCGCAATAGGGAAAATGAATCCCGCATCAAGCATTTTCAAAATTTCCTTCTTTACCACTTCCCCATCAATGGGATTAAGTCTCCTAGCATGTTTCCTAGATGGCAAGCTATCATGTTCCAAATTAATTCTATGCATGCACAAACTAGGACTTATCCCCTTCGAATCATCAATAGAATATCGAATGGCACCTTTATGCTCTCTAATCACATCAAGCAATCTCAAAGTTTCATTCTCATCCAAGGAGGCATTCACAATAATGGGCAAAGTAGAGTTTGGGCCTAGAAACTCATACCTTAGGCTTGTTGGTAGAGCTTTTAGCTCTACCGAACAAGACTCCTTACCTTTGTCGCTTTGAGTTTTCCCTTTGCCCCCATCATCCAAGATAGCCAAACAATCAACATGCTCGGGTAGCTCATTATCAAGATCAATAACATGTGTAGGCAATTTAGGAATATCAAGCAATTCAAAGCCATCAACAAAGTCAATATAATTGCAACTCATGGTAGAACTAGGACTTTTTTGTGCTTTATCTAAATTAAACTCAATTTCCTCATCACCTACTCTCATTGTGATCGAACCCTTAGTCGTGTCAAATATAGCTTCGGCCGTATAGAGGAAAGGTCTCCCTAATAGAATAGGGATCTCTGTGTCCTCTTCCATTTCTAGCACAACAAAGTCTCCGGGAATGTGAAAGTTCCCTACTTTGACCGGGACATCCTTAAGAATCCCCCTAGGATATCTTGAGGAGCGGTCCGCGAGCCTCAAGGTCATTTGTGTGGGCATGGGTTCACCAATATTCAATTTCTTGCATAATGAGTAGGGCATCAAAGATATGCTAGCTCCTAAGTCACACATGACACGCTCTATTTTAACTCTACCAATATAGCATGAGCTAGAAAAACTACCGGGGTCTCCTAGCTTTGTTTGCATGTTAGGATGAAAGATGGTGCTACACTCTTCATTGAGGGATATACAATCAACCTCTTCAATTGTCCTCCTGCAAGTAACAATGTCTTTTAGAAAACGAGCATATGATGGAGCTTGAGTAATTACCTCGGTGAAAGGCAACGTCACATATAGTTTCCTCATCATATCGGCAAACTTGGAGAATTGCTTGTCGTTGTTCTTCTTCTTGAGCTTTTGTGGGAAGGGTATAGGAGGTGTGTACGGTCTAAGCTCATCTTTCTCTTTTGCCACTTCTTTCACCTTTTGGGTTTGAGGATTAGGGACCTCTTCGTCTAAATCTTCAATTTCGGCACTAGCTTGGCCTCCAAGATCAAAGGCAACTTTCTTCTTCCTTGGTTTCTCACCCTCTAGCTCTTTACCACTCCTTAGCGTGACCGCATTGATATGCTCCCTTTGCCCTTGCTCGGGTCGAGCCGGCAATTTTCCTTGAGCCCTTGTAGATGATTCGGCTTGTTGAGCTATTTGGTTCTCAAGCATCTTGTTGTGAGTTTCTAACCGTTGATTGCATTGCTTAACCTCTTTCAATTCTTGTCTCATCTCTTCTTGGTTTGCTAAGAGTTTTGCAAGCATTGCTTCAACACCGGAGGGTTCACTCAAGATTTGTGGAGGAGGGTCAACTTGTTGGTAGGGTCATTGGGTTTGAGCTTGGTATTGTTGCCCTTGGTTTTGGTTCCTTTGAAGCAAAGTCGGTCCTTGGCTTCGATAATTGCTCCTAGGTTGGAATTGATTCCTTGGTTGGAAGGCTTGATTATTTAGAGTAGGCTTAGGACCAAACCCGGGAGGTGTAGTGCCAAAGTCAGGACGAGTGGGATTTGTAGTTTTGTAAGAGAAATTAGGGTGATTCCTCCATCCCGAGGAAAATCTTGGCGTAGAATGGTTAGCTTGAAAATTTTGGCCTTGAGTGGCGCTAGTGTCATACTCTCTACCTTGGTTTCCACCAACAAAGTTTGCTTCCTCATACCCATATCTATTACCATCCCTTTGAACCAAGGGGCAAGAGTCGATTTCATGCTCATAAACCTCACAAATGTCACACCCTTGACTCGTTGAGCGATCTTTGTCTCGGTGTTTCAACTTAAACACTTCATCCGAGAGGTTCTCAAAATCTTTCCTTAAGGCCTCGTAGTCACTTGTGCTCACGGCTTTTACCTCATGCCTTTCTCCTTTCCTCCTCGGGTTCCCTCTTTCACTTCCCCACATGAAGTAGTTCTTTGTGATTTTCTCAATGACCGCATATCCTTTGGTAGGTTCAAGCTCCATGATAGCTCCTCCCGCGGCGGTATCAAGTGCAAGCCGCGAGGGACCATCCACACCGTGATAGAAGGTATGGACAACGAGGAGGTCGTCCAAGTTGTGATGTGGGCAAAGCCTTTGATACTCTTTATACCTCTCCCAAGCTTCATAAAGTGTTTCCCCTTCCATTTGTGAAAATTTTGTAATTTGATTTCTATAGTACGCCGTCTTGGAAGGAGGGAAATACTTGTTAAGAAACGCAACTGCGAGCTCCTCCCACCTGGTGAAACTATCCGGAGTTTGGCTCCTTAACCAATCTCTTGCTCTTCCCGTGAGGGAGAAAGGGAATAATCTTAAAAGCTTTGCATCTTCAAAGAACCCATTAATCTTGAACGTGGCACAAACTTCAAGGAATGTGGTCAAATGAGAGTTCGGATCCTCATGGTCTCTTCCCGAGAATTGGTTTGATTAAACCATTTGGATGGTTGAGGTCTTCACGTCGAAGTCTCGGTTATCCACCGCCGGGACAAGGATGGGAGAACGATATCCATAGGCATTGGGAGCGGCATAGTCTTTGAGAACCCTTCTAGCTTGAGGGCCTTGTGGTAGTCGAACGGGAGGTGCAGAGGGAGGAGGAAGTCCATCTCTATCTCCCATGGTTTGATGAATGATTGCTTGAGCGTTCGAGGTGGTTCCTTTATCCTTGGTTGTTTTACTACTTGTAGGGTAATGACGGGCGTCGTTGTACCCGTCAAAAATAATATTTCTTTTATCTCCGACTAGCAAGTGGTAAGTCTGGTCGTATCCACAAAGATCGGTATAAGAATCTGTTTCACTAAGTAAAAGCGTGACAATGGGGGTGTAAATTCCAACAAGTAAATAAAAACGCAAGTAAGCAGCAATGATCAATTTTCACTAGAGCAATCGTCACACAAATGCAAGTATTAAATATTAAAGAGCAGTGCAAGCTAGAACTTTCGACTGTGATGCAAGACTAAATCATTGACCAAACCGTGTTGAATTCTAATGTTCTACAACTTAGAGCTCCCCGCTAGGTTGCACTCCCCGTTCTTATTCTAGTACTTAATCTCGCGCTAGCGATAATCAAGACCCTAACTCGCTAGAGTTGCATGAAGAATTAAACAAGTTGTCCTAGGGTTTTTAATCCTAGTGGTATATTACTCGTGTCCTAGTTTACTATCCCCGCTAGGTTGCTAGTAAACTTTGACAATTTGAATCAACAAACAAACAGAAGCTCCCCCGCTAGGGTTCCACTTAAGCTAGCACATCAATTCCATAAATATTGCATAATAATATAACGCAAAACATAGAAATCAATATAGGTCTCAAGTCAATTCATCACAATGTCGAGTTCTAGCCTACACATATAAGTTTAGCTACTCATCGTAATGGAATACATCATTAAGTGTTTGAATATAATGAAACGAAATTACTAATGATGAATTCTCCACCAAGCTGCACCTCAACTCTAACACTTGAACTCAGCACGAAACCAAGCTATCTTCTCCAAAATCGGTTCAACCCCTAATTCTTCAAACTCTCGAACGTGTCTCTTTTCCACACTAAAAATCGAGGTTCAGCCGCCTAGGGTTTTCCTCTTCTTATTCTCCTTTTATTCTTCCCGAGATGCCAAAACAAAATTACGAAATTCGACTGCCAGCTGGCACGCGGACGTCTCCTGCATTTGTTCCCCGCGGACGTCCTTGAATTACGGTAATTGTTCAGACGTCCACACCGTTAATCCTTAACCCATCCGCGTTCTGCACTGACTCAGACTTCAAGCACTTCAGACTTCATTTCTTTCCACGCCAAACATCATCTAATAGGCTCCCTTTAGCCGATATTCCTTCCATGGTCTCCGAATGCACCTGAGAATGAAAACTACACACAGGTAGTGAAATAATATACAGGTAACCACTAAAAGACGGGGTTTTAACACAGAAAATAGTCGTACAACTATGACTCATCAAACTACCCCACACTTGAACTTGTTCGTCCCGAACAAGAACAAAGCCACAGAACGAATTACAATGTACTAGTCATGCTAATCCTTACATCTCAAACCCAAATCCAGCAATTAATCTTATCATGCTTAAGATTCTAACAATGCGAGTATAGATAGATTTTCGATACTTGTTACCTCGCGAGTTGAAATTCAAATGACCTTGGATTATTGGGAGATAGTCCCCTATAGATACCACGGACACTGCATTCTTTTCTGAGTTTTGGTCTTTTGACCGAGTCAGCGGCTTTCTCTGACACATGATTAATGCACTGCTTTCGTACCATTGAGTCTTGAATTCTTTGAGTTGTATGGACCTTGACAAACGACACATCTTTTCTTGAATCAATCAGATTTCTGATTTTTTTCTTTTTCTTTTTTTTCTACTTGATGGTTTGCCTTCGGCTTTTGAATTTGTGTCTTGTCCACATAATCATTTGCGCCCTTGAACCACTCCAATCATAGCCTCCGGATAACAGCATAGGAGTGCGTCCCGCTCTTTTCTCATCCTCGTCTTTTCTTCATGAGGCAAGGCAGGGGTTACCCACCCATTCCCAGCTACTTTGACTAGAGATGGACATTTTTTTGTCTCTGTCCCGCCACCACTTCGAACGCATGAATAAACTTGTATACTTGGTGACGGAGCTACTCTCAGGACTAGGCTAGTGAAGCATCAACCTCCACCGCTTTTCTCAATCATCAGAACCAAAAACTCAAAACTTCCTATAATTTGCCGTACCTTTCTATGACATTTCTATCAACTCGACATCCCTGCGTATTACAACTCACAAGAACAAAGCATCGAAATTTTTTGAAATTTCGCATTTTTAGTCAAATGAGCACAATAGTCATATAAAGCTGGAAATAGGATTTCGACATATCACAGAAAGCATAGCAGTACATCATCATTTTGTTACGAGTTCATCAAGACACATAACATGCGACATAAGACACGACACACGACTGACTCTATAACATCCCACCCCACACTTAAATTGACCCGTGTCCTCACGGTACAACTCAAGAGATAGGACGGACAAACAAAACAGACTCAAATAAAAATAAAAGACAATAAATAAAAAGCGAAAGGAACTGGTACTCCCCTAATAGTCTGGTGGTGGTGGCTGCGTGTATTCGGGCGGAATCACATGTCCTGGACGCCATCCCGGGGGAGCTGACACCGGATGGAAGCCGTTACCCATCGCCATAATCATAACCCTGTTCACATTAAATAAATGGTCAATTTGTGCCTGTGAATACTCTCCGGGCTGTCTCGGCACCTGCTCCTCTGGTGGTACCACGTTCAGTGGGACCTCTACCCCTTCTCTCTGACGTCTCCTGCCCCCTGCGGCTCTTCCACGCCCTGGCGGTCTCCCTCTCTGTCGCGGTGGGCTAGGCGGTCGCCTAAGAGCTGCATCTGCAAAATAAGTCCAACGCACTTCACCCTCACTGCGGACTCTATATGTCCTCCCAGAACCAATTCTGTCACCGTCAGCTAATCCATAAGCAAGAATTCTGTGGCCTGGAAGTGCATCCATGTCCGGGTGAAGATTGCGCAGCAGATAAGTTACCATGTCACCCACACTAACTGGCCCTCGAGGCTTGATGTGCTTCAAGTGCTCACAAAAAAAATATCCCCAGTGTGGGACTTCCCCTCTCACCAAAGAGCCTAGAAGCGTCAGATCTCGTATCAATGGCTTATCATCGCCGTTCACCCTCGCAGTCAAAGTCCTCGTCAATATGAAATGTACTAAATACTAGAAAGGGTCTGTGAATGCTGCGATTGAAGCGTCGCTCGGTCTGTAGCGACTCATCCCCGTAAGGATAAAGTAAGTGTCACTGATTTCCATAACATTACTGAAATTGACGAAAGTCCCTTCTTCCACCTCTGGCCACCCAAAGATTTGACGCAACCGCATCATTGTGCAATGGTGCTCCACACCTCTGAAAGTGTACCTGAATCCTTCATATTCCCTTGGTCCAATGTAGTCGTAATCGGTTAGGAACTCACAAGTGTCATCTATATCAGCATTATTGTAGAGCGTAAGCAATCCAGGCCAACCACATCTGTCCAACAGCGCCCTGAACCTCTCTAAGAATCCGCAACGCTCCAGAAAGTACCGCTCAACCCACATGGGGGCCTTATGTGTAAGCGCCATGAATGCCTCAAATCTCTGCTGCCTTTCATCGACGACAACCGGAACTAGTGCCTCATCATCAACAGGTGGTGGCTGAGCTCTGCAATCACGGGATGAACTAGCACGAGACATCTTGAGTTGAACCAAAAATCTGAAACAACTTAAATTCCATGCACCCCTTCTGCAATTATGTCCCACGAAGGTCTGAACTATTTCCGATTATTCTTCAGACGTCTGCGTGATGTTCTTATTTCCAGATCTGAGCTCCGATCAACTTCTGTTCGCTAATCCGACCAATTCCAACTTCAATTTCAAAATTCCAAGCTTCAAACAACCCAAATCCAACAAACTTCAAGAACTCCCTTCCACCGATTCAACCAAATTTCACTTCAATCCACACCAAACCCTAATCCAATAACAATCCAATAAGTCTTACCTCAATCCCGCGGATCTTCGATTTAGCTGCGGGTGTGGACGATAAATTCACGGATGGAGCAAAGCAAATCGAGAACGGGAAAATAGCTGTCGGGAAAATCGCAGACAGAGTCCCTTTCTTTTCTTTTGTTCCGAAAACCCAGATTTGGAAAACAAATCAGATTTAAACTTTTTGATGTCCCGCGGAGGTATTCACAATTACATCCCGGGGATGTCTCTTGATTTAGCAATAATTGTATAGACAGTTAATCTTTGTTAAGGCGTCCGCGCAACTTATTGTTCAGACGTGCGCGCACTACACTGATGTAGAATTCCTTTCTTCATTTAATCACCTAAAACCACCAGAAATAGAAAAGAAATGCACTCGGGGCGCATTATCAGATTCTCAATTCCATTAATTAACCTACTCCTAACATGATTAGAATAAAAACACACACCGGGTTTCCTCCCGGTAAGCGCCTTTGTTTTACGTCCTTGGCTGGACATTACCACTTTACGGATCACAAGTTAGGATCCCAAGGCTACTCCAAATCAAACTTACTGCTCAGCGTGCTCCTCTCCTCAACACTTCCACGAGTTCACCGTTTCTCAATGCTCAGCCCGCCATCAGGTGGCTTCGATCTCTAGTTCTTTTCTTTAGGTGTCCACCGCTTCTGCGCAGCCACCCCACACTTTTGTTTCTTAACTCGCTTTTCATCAGTTATCTCAGGTGGTTTTCCCGCACAAGGCTAATGGTCATCCTCAAAGACACGAAACTCAGCCATCTTGCCACCATATTTGAGGATTACAGTACCCTCAGCGACATCAATCTTTGCCTTCGTCGCAAACAAGATAGGTCGTCCTAGAATGAGTGTTGGTACTGACAGCACTGCCTTGTCGCGAGGCAATGTGTACAAATAAATTTATAAGTCCGCTACTCGCGACTTCACTACTGGGTAGCAAGTGGTAAGTAGGGGTCGAACCCAAGAGAGTCAGTGTGGATTAGTTGTTCTTTAATGAATCTTACACATAAATTAAAGTGCGATTGCGGTTGGGTTTGAGTGGTTTATACAGAAAGTAAATTAAAGTGCGTAAAAGTAAATGACAGAAGGTAAATGTACAGAAAGTAAACAGTTGAGATTTTAATGGAAGGAAAGGATTCGGTTTCAGGAGCCTTGTATCATAGTCAGTTTATCATTGACCTCTAATGATCATACTAAGTGTTCAAAGATGAATCGAGGCTATTTCTAGCACAAGACTTGCAACATCGTTTAGAACACTTGTTCTATTTAGACTAATTCCTCCTTTCGAAGTACCTTAGCCTTATGTGCATCCATTTGATCTTCAGTTACGATCAACCAAATGGTTTTTAAAAGAGGTCGAACTCCTCAGATAAGTTTTTCCCGTTAAAGCATCCACTTACCCGAGTATGTTCACGAAACCCACGGAAGAGCTTTGCCCATTAAAGCATCTACTCAACCTTGGAAGTTCTAACCTAATATGTGGCACATAGAACAAGTTTTGAACACACAGAGACACTAAGTGCAGAGTCTAAAACATTGTATGATACAAGCACACCCCGTCAACCGAATGAAGGGTTTAGCTACGACTATTCATGGCATAAGACATTATAACTAAGTGCTTGAAAAGTAAATGTTTTGAAAGACAGGAAAAGTAAAGGTTTTGAAAGTAAAAACAAGGAAAGTAAAATTGCAGTTTTGAAAGACAGGAAAGTAAAGTTTGCGAAAGTAAAAATAGGAAAGTAAACAGTTTTGAAAGCAAAGACAGGAAAGTAAAGTGCTGAATTGAAAAGACTGTAAAGTAAATAAGCGAAGACTTACAAAACCGTTAGAAGCGCCAAGGATCAAGCTTTGATTCCAAAGTAAAGAGATTACATGATTGTGGATCTAGAGAGCTTCTCTCACTAACTATGGGTGGATGATGGTTTGGAATGAGATACATTTACAAGGAGAGGAGGGTTCTAATTATAGGCTAAGGAAACTTGGGAGCTAAGTATTGGAGAAGAAATATCCCAAGTTTGGATAAGAAGAAGAGAAGACTTGGGGACTAAGTTTGGATTTGAAAATATCCCAAAAGACTTGGAGGCTAAGTTTCCATCTCCACCTCCTTGCACATGGCTGCGCTACCTGCAGCCAGCTGAGTGGTGCCACGTGGCATGGCCGGAGTTAGGTCGGAGGTTGATCGGAGCATGGCCGGAGTTTGCCGGAGTTCACCGGAATGTGGCCGGAATCTGACCAGAGCCTTGGTGGGACCTTCTTGGATTTTGGAGAGTGTATTCTGAATGAAAAAGTCATTTTAAGATGATCTCAAGAAGGAACCTAAGCCAAATTCTGCCCGGAACATGGTCGAAATCCAAAAAACGGCCGATATTGCCTTAGTTTGGCCTTGACCGGGCTCGGTGTTTTTGCCTTGCGTTCTTGTCCATTTGCCGACGGTTCTAGAATATTTGAGTGATTCCAAGTCGGTTCCATGAAGGATGTTAAGGCTGATTTTGAGTGTAGCATGGTCGTGACCTGGAATGACTCGTACTTCATTTTCAGCTTAAAAACTCCTCCTTAGCCTGTATTCTCTCTAGACTCCAAAATACCCTGTAGATAAATATCGGAACTAACAAGCAAAAGTTAAATAGACAAAGAGTCTAATTTGGTGGGTTTAACTGTGTTTATGATTCGTATAATTATGGTCCATCAGATCACCCCACACTTTTAGTTGTTCGTCCCGAACAATGCTATTAAAGGGCGGCACACACAATCCATGTAAAAACTTTAAATATGAAAGTGAGAATATGAACTAGATTTATCCTAATTCATGCATTACTACTTATTACTAAATTAAACCATGTAAATAAATAGAAGAAACTTGATACTTGTACCTCCGTGCTGAGATGCAAATTATTTTGGATGTTTCGGGAGATAGCCCTTTTTAGGCTCCTGGACTGCATTCTCGGGACCGTCTCGCACTATATGGTTTCCTTGTAGCTTTCTCTAGCACGTGATTCGGTTCGGGTTTCAATGGTTTGGTCTTTGATTTTCTTTTGGCGAGGGACAGCTTTTGTAGTGAATCGGCCTTTGGCCTTTGATTTGACTCTTTGAGTACTTCACTTTTTGTTCGGTTAAAACCTTCACAATTTTGGGCCTTTGGCCTCTTGATTTGCTTCTTCGAGCTTTTGCCTTTTTGTGGCTTGCTAGTCCATTTCCTCTAGCCTTTTTGGGAGGTCCAATCATCGCCCGCAAGCATATTGAAATACCTCCCCGCTCCTCTCATCCTTGTCGTTTCGCGCGGGTCAAGATGAGGGTCGCTCATCTATTTTCTCGGCTACTTTGAATAGAGATAGGACGGTCTGATTCCCGTCCTCGCCTTTTTTCTTTTTGCATAAACACTGCATGGCGGAGATGACTTCAATCTTCACTGAAACCCGAAGTGCAGCCTCCACTGACTTCGAAAACCATATAGTTAGATTCAATCCTTCGATTGCTTGCCAAGACCCTCTAGGGCAGTTTATGTCAACTCCACATCCCTAGTTTATCTCAGCACAAAGGGACAAATGAGAAGTTACATTCTAAGTTTTTAAACAGTTGAATTTTCACAAGGTTAATGCATGAATTTTGATCTATCTTTTTCACATTCTCAAGTTCATATTTTCAAAAAGATAATATTAAGGAAAAAGGAAAAAGAAAACATGTTTATGTACAAAGGCGGTTCTCACCCCACACTTTTGAATGAAGGCGTGCCTTTCAGCACGACGTAGTTCAAAAGTCATGCAAGCAAATATATACAGGAAAGGTGAGAATGAAAAAACTAAATGACTGAAATTAAATGACTGAAAGTAAGACAGGTGTCGGGTTACCTCCCGACCAGTGCATTTGTTTAACGTCGTTAGCTCGACAGTACCTCATTCCTGGATCATAAGTAGGGATCCCATGGGTGCTTGAGGTCAAATTTCTTCTCGGCTACCCTTTTGCTCCGAGAGGGTGAGGCCTCTTTGACCATAGCTGCTGGTCCAATGAGTCGTGCTTGCTTGTTACTCCTTCCGGGTTTCCATTCTTTCGGCCCATGTCTTTGCCGCTTCTTCATGTTTGAATAGTTGGCACCTTTGCGAGTTTGGAAGTTTAGTTTTGTGCCATTAAATGTAGGCGACATTAAGCATGCGCCTCTGCCAATCCTCTTCATTGTGGCAGTGATGGATGGTTGTCTTGGAACGAGTGAGTTTTCAGGCGGTTTTCCTTGGCTTGTGACGAGTGAGAGTTCCTTTGTCGGCTTTTTTGGCTCATGCTCCTCCTCTAACTCCCCTTGCACCTCATCATTATTGATTATATGATCTTTGGTGGCTATGATCGGCATGAAACACGAAGGGTTAAGTTGAGGCACTTCGACCATGAGGACTGGGTCTGTTTCAGGTGCTCCGACAGTGAGGACCAGGTCTTTCTTGGACAGTTCGTCAGTGAGGTCCAGGTATGTCTCGGCTGGTTTGGTAGTGAAGTCCGGGACTTCCTCGGGTGCTTCTTTAGTGAGGACCGGGACTTCTCTTGGCTCGGTGGTGAGGACTGTGTTAGACTCGGCTGGTTCGGCAATGAGGTCTGGGATCGGCGTGATTTCCTCGGGTAGATTGGTGATAAGGACCGGGCCTGATTTGGGTAGTTCTTCTTCAGGCAACCATGGGTCCTCATCCTCGTCATTCATATGGTCTCCGGGGGCAATCATACTGAGGTCCCAAGGCTGGTTTGATGTTTCTTTTTGAGCCACCCAGAATTCATCATTTTTGACCCGGTCTTGGTGTATCATGTTGGCCAGTTCTTCGAGCCGCATGGCCTGATCTTGTTTCGCGCTTCTTGCCTTTTCCTCTATTAAGTTCCACAGATCATCCACTCCTAAGTTATCCACCGAGCCTCCTGCTGCATCATTAAGCCTATTCCACTCTTCTGGCATCATTCCATAGAAAAACCTTTGAAGAAGACCGTGGTTGGTGAATCCGTGGTGCGGGCAGCTCGCCAAAATGGAGTCAAAGTATGCCAAGTACTCGTCAAAAGTTTCGTCCCGGGATTGCTCTATGTTGTTGATCTTCTTGCGGATTTCAAGTTCGAAGGGTGGTGGGGAAAATTCTTCATTGTTCCAAGGCTCCATTCCGTAGTAGTAAGACTTAGTGAATTGCATGATAAAACAAAAAGAAAAAACAAAATAGAACAACTATTCCGATTCACAACTCCCCGGCAACGGCGCCAATTTGACAGCACTGCATTGTCGCGAGGCAATGTGTACAAATAAATTTATAAGTCCGCTACTCGCGACTTCACTACTGGGTAGCAAGTGGTAAGTAGGGGTCGAACCCAAGAGAGTCAGTGTGGATTAGTTGTTCTTTAATGAAGCTTACACATAAATTAAAGTGCGATTGGGGTTGGGTTTGAGTGGTTTATACAGAAAGTAAATTACAGTGCGTAAAAGTAAATGACAGAAGGTAAATGTACAGAAAGTAAACAGTTGAGATTTTAATGGAAGGAAAGGATTCGGTTTCAGGAGCCTTGTATCATAGTCAGTTTATCATTGACCTCTAATGATCATACTAAGTGTTCAAAGATGAATCGAGGCTATTTCTAGCACAAGACTTGCAACATCGTTTAGAACACTTGTTCTATTTAGACTAATTCCTCCTTTCGAAGTATCTTAGCCTTATGTGCATCCATTTGATCTTCAGTTACAATCAACCAAATGGTTTTTAAAAGAGGTCGAACTCCTCAGATAAGCTTTGCCCGTTAAAGCATCCACTTACCCGAGTATGTTCACGAACCCCACGGAAGAGCTTTGCCCGTTAAAGCATCTACTCAAGCTTGGAAGTTCTAACCTAATATGTGGCACATAGAACAAGTTTTGAACACACAGAGACACTAAGTGCAGAGTCTAAAACATTGTATGATACAAGCACACCCCGTCAACCGAATGAAGGGTTTAGCTACGACTATTCATGGCATAAGAGATTATAACTAAGTGCTTGAAAAGTAAAGGTTTTGAAAGACAGGAAAAGTAAAGGTTTTGAAAGTAAAAACAAGGAAAGTAAAATTGCAGTTTTGAAAGACAGCAAAGTAAAGTTTGCGAAAGTAAAAACAGGAAAGTAAACAGTTTTGAAAGCAAAGACAGGAAAGTAAAGTGCTGAATTGAAAAGACTGTAAAGTAAATAAGCGAAGACTTACAAAACCGTTAGAAGCGCCAAGGATCAAGCTTTGATTCCAAAGTAAAGAGATTACATGATTGTGGATCTAGAGAGCTTCTCTCACTAACTATGGGTGGATGATGGTTTGGAATGAGATACATTTACAAGGAGAGGAGGGTTCTATATATAGGCTAAGGAAACTTGGGAGCTAAGTATTGGAGAAGAAATATCCCAAGTTTGGATAAGAAGTAGAGAAGACTTGGGGACTAAGTTTGGATTTGAAAATATCCCAAAAGACTTGGAGGCTAAGTTTCCTTCTCCACCTCCTTGCACATGGCTGCGCTACCTGCAGCCAGCTGAGTGGTGCCACGTGGCATGGCCGGAGCTAGGTCGGAGGTTGATCGGAGCATGGCCGGAGTTCGCCGGAATGTGGCCGGAATCTGACCGGAGCCTTGGTCGGACCTTTTTGGCTTTTGGAGAGTGTATTCTGAATTAAAAAGTCATTCTAAGATGATCTCAAGAAGGAACCTAAGCCAAATTCTGCCCGGAACTATACAGGTAACCACTAAAAGACGGGGTTTTCACAGAAAATAGTCATACAACTACGACTCATCAGGTAAGGGTTAACAAATTCTCCTATCGGTTGCCTCAAATCTCTATCCACAATTTGAGTAAGCTTCTTTATCTTTGGTGGAATAAACGAGATGCACCTACACGGGGAAAGCAAGCAAGATAAGTAAGAATAGTGAAATATGCTCAAGAATCACGAGTAACAAAGCAAATAAAGAAAAACATGGAATAGTCGGAGAACTAAATGATTTTTCCTAGGGACAATCTAGCCATTACTCCCCGGCAACGGCGCCCTTTTGACAATTGTATTTTTCGTATAGTGTCAAAAGAATTTCTAAATGACCGGTAAGACCGGTGTCAAACCCAAGGGAGCAATTGGATTATACGCTAGGTAGATCAAGTTTTTATCTCGGCTATTCCTCCAAATCAATTATGAGAATGATTAACAATCAAGAAACAAGTAAAGAAATGGTTTCAAGGGGATTTCTATTCAATTAAAGAGAGTTTTGAGGGGTTACTCCCCTCCTTGGCAATTTCTCAATGATCACGCATACAAGAGTTAAGTAGTTCATAGTATTGATTGGTTTAAACCTAGCTTAAACCAAGGTAGACAAACTCTCGTTTCAATCTATCCTAGTCAAGCTATCTTAGTTAGGACCTCACTCTCTCGAGTTATTGATTCACTCTATAGCAATACTATCCTTGGAATCTCTTCCTAAGGCAATAAATGCTATAGGCATTAAGTTTAAGTTCACCTCACATCCATGCATTTACTCTCATAAACACTAGATATGATCATTTTCTCCTCATCCAAATAATCAGTAAGTTCTCTCGATACTTAGATCAAATTCGAAGTCTAACATGTCACTTAGGCATTTTATCAAACACTTGGTAACATGTCATATAATAAGCAAAAGAGAAAATGAAATCAACTCCATAAATTATATTTCAATGAGTATACATGATCAAGAGTACCAAGGAGGGTAACAACACCCTCAAAACACAAAGGAACTACTCACACATCATTTAAGACAACATGGTGTGAGTAGGGTTTTTACACAACTAATGAGAAGAGAAAAGGGATAGAAAATAGGATGGTTAATCCTAGATGTCTCCCTTGATCTTCAATCCTCCTTGGTTGGATGGTGATGGATGCCCTTGATTTGATCTCTTTTTCTGGAAATTTTCTCCCAAAGATGCCAACCCTTTGTGTCAAAAACCCTCTTTCTATTTATAGCTTCGAGTAGGGTTCCGGTACTGTAGCAGTCCCAGTCGACCGACTGGCATATGCTGGTCGCCCAGTCGGTCGACTGGCGGTGAAGAAGCAGCCCTGTTGAAGTGATCTCCCAATCGACCAATTGGGTATCCAGTCGACCGACTCGATTGACATACTTCGAGAGCCTCCTGAAGCTTCTTCTTAGTCGATCGACTGGAGGTCCCAGTCGACCGACTCGCGGTTTGAGTGGCCTTAGCTTCTTTTCAGTCGACCGACTCGATGGTCGAGCTGAAGTCCACTCCTGTTTGTTCAGCCAGTCGATCGACTGTGTAGGGGAAATTCCCAGTCGACCGACTGGAGCTCTTTTCTCCCCAAATTTTGCTCTAGTCTCCAATTTTTCCCCGAGTTATCGTATTTGGGTTTTGACACTGAAATATCGTGTTTTGTACCTGAAACGTATGAGAAGAGATCAAATGACATCAAATTATCTCCGGAAACAAACTAAAGCTATAGTGAGAACTGGTATTAATAAGTCGAAAACTCGACTTATCAATAGTCTCGAATGATCAAAGCACGTAACAGTCACTGATGACCAAAATTTGTAACAGCTACAAACAAAGTTCGTAACAGTCACCGATGACCAAAATTCGTAATAGTTACAAACAAAACAGTCACCGATGACCAACATTTGTAACAGTTACAAACAAAATTCGTAACGGTCACTAATGACCAAAATTCGTAACAGTCACCAATGATCAAAATTCGTAAGAGTCACTGATGACTAAATTTCGTAACAGTCACTGATGACCAAAAAAATTCGTAACATTTACAAACAAAATTTATAATAGTCACTGATGAACAAAATTCGTAATATTTACAAACAAAATTTGTAACAATCACTGTTACGAACAAAATTCGATATTTTTCCCACGACTTTAATCACCAAATTCCACAGAGCTTCTCGGGACCTTCACTATCGTCGACGCCCATGTCAGTGGATGAGGAGTCTGATCTTCAAGATGATGGTTCCATCCCTTTAATTGACATAGGTCACAATCGATAACCAATTGGTGTTTGTTTTCTTCTGAATTATGTGGAGTAGAAAAGTTGATGGATTTTATTTTATTATTATGTGATTTGCAGTTGATGATCGGAAGATGGTGAAGATCAGATAGAATTAGTGGCTCAGGTGGTTGCTTGCTCTATGCTATACAATTATCATCGTGCGCGCCGCGAGCGATTATTTTCCCGATTCAATGGGATTAGGGTTAAAATGAAATTTAAGTTGACTAATTTACCCGTTAATTCTTATTTAATTGTGAAAAGTTTAATTAATTTAAAACTAAATAGCTTTAATCTTAGCCGTAGATGAATCAAGATGACGGATGAGAAATTCATCCAAATTAAACTTCTCATGGGATCCGCTGCCTGACAGTCAAATGCTAGTTTTCAGACTAAATTGCAAATCTAGTTTTTTACAAATAAACATTAAAATCTTTTATAAATTATGTGTCTGGATCTATCTAAAAAGATTTTTTGTTTGACCAAAATAGACCAGATGAATAGAGTTTCGGAACTCAAATTTTCTTTCTCGTTCTCTATCACCGTCTCTATCCATGACCGGCTACATCAGCCATCCTCGTCACAGAGAATCAGCAAATCTGAATCTGTAGAAACATATCAAAATTTTACTAATCCGACACCAATTCGATTGAAAATGTAAGTGTTGTTCTTGTTATGAATATAAAGTGTATATTGATATGTGACGAATACGTCAATATATACAGTACATGATATATGTGTATGGTAAGCACATAACGAGAGAATATACAGAATATATGCGATGAATATTATATGAGAATAATATATACTCTCACACCCCGCCACCCCCCTCCCCCCTCAAACTCATGGTGGATCAATAATACTAAGTTTAGAGAGAAAGAAGTTATGATGTGCTCTAGTCTGTGCCTTCGTGATGAAATCTGCAAGCTGAAGCTCCAAAGGAACATACTGAAGAGCAATAATCTGATCATGTACCTGTGACGGCATGTACGAAGCGGCCACACCAATATGCTTGGTGAGCTCATGCTTCACCGGATCGTGAGCAATACTAATAGCATCTGTATTGCCAGAGAAGAGAGGAGTCGGTCCAGAAGCAGTAACCCCAAAATTCTCAAGCAACCATTTAAGCTAAGTAACCTCTTTCATCAATAATGCCATCGCGCATAACTCTACCTCAGCACTAGAGCGAGAAACTATCGTCTGCTTCTTCGTCTTCCAGGCAATGAGAGAACCACCAAGAAACACAATAGGCATAAAGAGATCTACGATCAGAATGATCACTAGCCCATGTCGCATCATCATGTGGGCATTTGGCGCGAAAGTCTCATCATAGTCACACCCATACTCTTCTTGAAAACTACAAGCCACAAGATGAGCTTTATAAATGCTCAAGGGAACCATCAGATCGGGTCTTAACCGTATAGATCCACTTACACGTGATAGGACAAATATGATATGAAAGGGGAACAACCTCCTAAGTACCAGCCCGCTCAAAGGTGGTCAATTCGTCGGCCATCGCGTGTTGCCACTCCTCATGGTGGATAGCATCACGATAGGAGGTCGGTTCAGCATGCGTAGCGGCAGCGACATCATAACGTGTCAAAGGGCGAATGGACTGGTGATTGAGCATGCCGAGATGGATGCACATGAGGAGATGGTATAATGGAAGAGGATGGCGCATCGGAAGGTGATGGCACAATGGAAGGGGATGACACATGAGCTACACGTCAAGTGAAGATGATATGTCAGAAGAAGACGGATCATCGGGCGTAGAAAGCACAATGGGTGTAGATGGGATGTCAGAAACCTCAGCTTCCGGACGATGAGTGTAGTACTGAGGCTAAGAGGATATAGGGCGAGAGGCAACGAAAGAGGATGATTCGGGAAAAGTCAGAAAGGAGAAGGGTTCGACTAAGGAAGCTGATGAGGAATCGGAGGAAGGACGTGGATAGAAGGGACAAGACTCATCAAAAGTCACATCTCTAGAAATAAGGATTTGTCTTGCAACGGGATCCCAACACTGATATCCCTTATGTTCATTATTATAACCAAGAAACACACATTTAATAGACTGAGCAGTGAATTTGGTGCGCTCACGAGCTGCTAATAAGACATAACACAAACAACAAAATAAACGAAGATGAGAATATTTAGGAAGTCGGCCAAAAACACGTTTCACTAGAATGCCCCATGAATGGCAGAAGACCGCTACATATTTATCAAGTAAGTGTGGCTGTGGAGACAACTTCTGTGAAACAATGAACAGGAACACTAGAGGCAAGTAGAAGAGCATGATAGGTCTCCAAGAGATGACGATACTTGTGCTCAGCAACGCCATTTTGTGTGTGAGCGCCTGGGTAGGAAAATTGGGAAAGTGTCCCCTGAGAAGCAAGAAATTGGTGAAGGTGACGAGATAGATATTCTCCAGCGGAGTCAGCACGAAGAATGCAAATAGGAGAGTCAAACTGTGTACGGATCATTGTGGCAATTTTTAAAAAATAGATAAGACCTCACTATGAGAAGACATAAAATATATCCATGTGTAACGAGAAAAATCATCTATAAATAAAATATAATAGCGATGACCCCCTTTTGAAACAAAGGGAGCTAGACCCCAAACATCAGAATGAACAAGATCAAATGGACGCTCAGAGACTAACTCACTAGTAGGTCACCAGAAATAGATCCTAAAAGACCGCGATGAACCTAGGTAACAAGATCAAATGGCCGCATTTGTGACCCAAGCGGTGATGCCATTGAGCAAAAGAGGCAGCGGAAGAGGCAATGGAGACAAAAGCAGAAGGACTAGCAGAGGAAGCGGAAGGAAGATGAAACCATTCAATCTCTCAAAGGCATTGCAAATCATGACGTCAAGGACCAGTACCAACCAAATTCCCCGTGTGATGATCTTGAACACAGCAAGAATCAGAGTCAAGAACTATACAAAAACCATGGTCAGTGAGTTGACCAGTAGAAATGAGCTGCGTGGCTGACAGAACCGCTCGTCGTCGAAGCGATTTGTACAAATAAATTTATAGTAGTCCACTACTTGCGACTATACTACTGGGTAGTACTTGGTAAGTAGGGGTCGAACCCAAAGGAATCAGGGGAATAGATGTTCTTGAGGGGGGTTGTTTAACGGGAGAGCGTGTTTAAGGTCGGTTGGTTGGTTTTAAAGCTACCAGCTATTTTGATTGATTGATTGGTTGGTTGGTTGATTTTAATACTGGAAAGTAAATTACAGTTTATAATTAAAAGAAATGTTCGGTTTCAGGGGGGCTTGTATTATATCATGTTTATCATTGACCTTTAGTGAATCGTCTAAGAATTCTACGGTGTATCAAGGCCATTCCAAGCACTCGATTTGCGTACACTGTCTAGCCTATTCCAAGGACGTAGAACACTTAATTCTATTTAGACTAATACTCCATTCCCGGTTATATTAGCCTATGTGCATCCATTCAATCCCTTTGGCCCAGTTTTCAAATGGTTTTTCTGATAGTCGACCTCTTCGAATAGTTTATTCATTTAATCCCCTTGGCCCAGTTTTTAAATGGTTTATTTATCCGAGTGTGATCACGAATATCTAAGGAAGAGTTTACGAATTTGGACCCCTATGGTCACATTCCCAAATGGTTTACTATACCTTAGACATTCTAACTTTTATACATGGCACATAGAATCAGTGTTGATTACTAATTCGAGACACTAAGTTAATAGTCTAAAACATTTTATAATACAAGTGCGCCCCGTCTACCGAACTATTAGTTTAGCTACTATTCATCGCGCTAAACATTATACTAAGGAATTAAAGACAACAGTTGATTAAATAAATACTAAGAGATACTTACAACCGTTGAAGCGCCAAGGGAGCTATCCTTTATTTCCAAAGCAAGATTACAACGTTACAAGTATTACAACTTCTAGAGAGAGAAGTGAAATTGAGAATTGGTGTGTTTTACAAATGAGGTTTGGCTTGGTATTTATAGCCAAAGTGAGGAGGAATGGATGGATGAGATGGAAGCACATGTCTTTTGATCCAAGGGAGGAGAAGGAGGAGCTTGTGGAGGAGACAAGTGGCGCAAGGAGGAGGAGCCGGCGGCTTTTGGTGGAGGAGGGTGGCGCCGCCGGTTGCCGGTCACCCAAGGGGGAGGAGCTCCTCCCTTGCCCACCTCCTTGAATGGTGGCCGGTCATCTTTGCCAAATGTGTGATTTTGTACAGTTTTGTGCAGTCTTTTCACAAAACTGTCAATGTGTTTCTTCCCCGGGCTGTCTTGACTCCACTCCTGATTCCCCTGATTAATTTGTTCTGGTCAATTCAACGTCAGGATCCTTGATATCTCTTCAGTCGGCATATGATCTTGACCTTGGATTGACTCTTGTTATCTTTTCAGCTTAAAATCCTCTCCTTAGCATGTTTTCACTTCAGTCTCTAAAATGCCCTGTGGAAATATATCGGGACTAATACGTAGAAGTTAGATAGACAAACAGTCTAAATAAGGGGGTTTTACTGTGTTTCTGACTCGTATAACTTTGGTCCATCAGATTACCCCCCACTTTTAGTTGTTCGTCCCGAACAATGCTATTAAAGGGCGTAAGTTCTAAGTCTGGCTTTGGAATATGAAAATTAGACTGTGATACTCGATCTATCCTAATTCATGCATTGCTTACTTATTACCAAATTGAACTGCGTAATTAAATAGAAGAAACTTAATACTTGTACCTCCGTGCTGAGATGAAAATTATATTGGATGTCTCGGGAGATAGCCCTGTTCAGGTTCCTGGGTTGCAGCCTCGGGATCGTTTCTTACTATATGGTTTTCTGGTAGCTTTCTCTAGCACATGATTCGATTCGGGTTTCAGTGAGTTGAGCCTTTTTGATTTTCTTCTTTTTTGGCGAGGGACTGCTTTTGTAGTGAATTGGCCTTTGGCCTTTGATTTGACTTTTTTGAGTGCTTCACTTTTGCTCGGTTAAAACCTTCACAATTTTGGGCCTTTGGCCTCTTTTGATTTTCTTCTTTGAGTTTTTTGTCTTTTTGTGACTGCTAGTCCATTTTCTCAAGCCTTTTTGGGAGGTCCAATCTTCGCCCGCAAGCCTATGGAAATACCACCCCGCTCCTCTCGTCTTTGTCGTTTTGCGCGGGTCAAGATGAGGGTCGCTCATCTATTTTCTCGGCTATTTTGACTAGAGAGAGGACGGTCTGATTCCCGTCCTCGCCTTTGCATAGATGCTTCTTGGCGGAGTTGACTTCAATTATTCACTGAAAACCCGAAGTGCAGCCTCCACTGACTTCGAAAACCATATAGTTTGATCTGATCCTTTGATTGCTTCCCAAGTCCTTCTAGGGCAGTTTATGTCAACTCCACATCCCTAGTTATCTCAACACAAAGGACAAATGGAAAGTTACATTCTAAGTTTTTAAACAGTTTGAATTTTCACAAGGTAAATGCATGAATTCTGATTTATCTTTTTCACATTCTTAAATTCATATGTTCAAAAAGATACTAATACTAAAAAAGAAAAAACAGCAAGCATGTTATTTATGTACACAGGTGGTTTTCACCCCCCACTTTTGAACGAAGGCGTGCCTTAGTTCAAAAGTCATGCAAGCTTAAAACTAAGTACTGAAAGTAAGTGCAGAAAGTAAGATAGTGTCGGGTTACCTCCCGACCAGTGCACTTGTTTAACGTCGTTGGCTCGACAGTACCTCGTTTGTGGTTCATTGGTTTGGGTCCCATGGGTGGCTGAGGTCAAACTTTGCCACTGTCCCGGTGTTGGTTTTCGCCTTGCTTTTTCCTGATTTCTTGTTTAGGTTGGAACTCCACGGTTTTGGTGCTTTTTCTTTCCATAGTTTCTGAGAAGGCTGGGGACCTTTTACCATAACTGCTGGTTCAATGAGCCGTGCTCTCTTGTTTTTCCTTCTGGGCTTCCATTGCACCGGGCCATGTCTTTGTCGCTTCTTAGTGTATGGCCGGTTGACATCTTTGTAGTTTTGGAAGTTTAGTCTTTTGCCAACCGACCTTAAGCATGCGCCCTTGCTAACCCTCTTCTTTGTGGCAGAGATGAATTGCCATCCTAGAACGAGTGAGTTTTCAGCCGGCTTTTCTTGGCTCATGACGAGAGAGTGCTCCATTGTTGGCTTTTCTTGCCTTTGTCCCGCTTCCAACTCGCCTTGCACCTCCTTATTGATCACTTTATCTTCAGGGGCTGTGATCTGTATACAAAGCGAGGGGACAAGTTGGGGGACTTTCACCACAAGGGCTAGGTCTTTCTTGAGCAGTTCTTCAGTGAGGGCCGGGCCTAATTTGGCCGATTCCTCTTCGGTTATTTGTGAGTCCTCATCCTCAATTGGCTCCGTGGGCTCCAATGTTGGCTCCTTTAGAGCCGCCTCCGGAGCCGCCTCCACGTCCATTACTGCCCCTGTACTGGTGTCTTCTTCCAGGTTTGTTGCGGGCAAGCTCGCAATGGGTGTGGTATTGGGCTCGTTTTGCACTGAGTCTACTTCCATCGTCGGTGCCTTATCTTCAGTTTGGTGCCACTGACCCTGTTTTGTGTTCTTTGCCAAATCATTTATGAGGCGCCAGGCTTCACCTATGGTTAACTTCCTGAGTGAACTCCCCGTTACATCATTAAATCTTTTCCGCTCAAGTGGCATCATTCCACCGAGAAATATTTGAAGAAGATTGAGTCTGGTGAATCCATGGTGCGGGTAGCTCGTTACAAGGAAGTCAAAGTCCGATAAGTAATCGTCCAAAGTTTCGTCCCGCGATTGCTTAGTGTCGATGATCTCTTCGCGGAGTAGCGAAACATATGCCTCATTGTTCCAAGGCTCGTGATCGTAGTAGGAAGGCATGGCGAAATTTTAAAAGAACAACTATCCAATGGCTAATTCCCCGGCAACGGCGCCAATTTGACAGAACCGCTCGTCGTCGAAGCGATTTGTACAAATAAATTTATAGTAGTCCACTACTTGCGACTATACTACTGGGTAGTACTTGGTAAGTAGGGGTCGAACCCAAAGGAATCAGGGGAATAGATGTTCTTGAGGGGGGTTGTTTAACGGGAGAGCGTGTTTAAGGTCGGTTGGTTGGTTTTAAAGCTACCAGCTATTTTGATTGATTGATTGGTTGGTTGGTTGATTTTAATACTGGAAAGTAAATTACAGTTTATAATTAAAAGAAATGTTCGGTTTCAGGGGGCTTGTATTATATCATGTTTATCATTGACCTTTAGTGAATCGTCTAAGTATTCTACGGTGTATCAAGGCCATTCCAAGCACTCGATTTGCGTACACTGTCTAGCCTATTCCAAGGACGTAGAACACTTAATTCTATTTAGACTAATACTCCATTCCCGGTTATATTAGCCTATGTGCATCCATTCAATCCCTTTGGCCCAGTTTTCAAATGGTTTTTCTGATAGTCGACCTCTTCGAATAGTTTATTCATTTAATCCCCTTGGCCCAGTTTTTAAATGGTTTATTTATCCGAGTGTGATCACGAATATCTAAGGAAGAGTTTACGAATTTGGACCCCTATGGTCACATTCCCAAATGGTTTACTATACCTTAGACATTCTAACTTTTATACATGGCACATAGAATCAGTGTTGATTACTAATTCGAGACACTAAGTTAATAGTCTAAAACATTTTATAATACAAGTGCGCCCCGTCTACCGAACTATTAGTTTAGCTACTATTCATCGCGCTAAACATTATACTAAGGAATTAAAGACAACAGTTGATTAAATAAATACTAAGAGATACTTACAACCGTTGAAGCGCCAAGGGAGCTATCCTTTATTTCCAAAGCAAGATTACAACGTTACAAGTATTACAACTTCTAGAGAGAGAAGTGAAATTGAGAATTGGTGTGTTTTACAAATGAGGTTTGGCTTGGTATTTATAGCCAAAGTGAGGAGGAATGGATGGATGAGATGGAAGCACATGTCTTTTGATCCAAGGGAGGAGAAGGAGGAGCTTGTGGAGGAGACAAGTGGCGCAAGGAGGAGGAGCCGGCGGCTTTTGGTGGAGGAGGGTGGCGCCGCCGGTTGCCGGTCACCCAAGGGGGAGGAGCTCCTCCCTTGCCCACCTCCTTGAATGGTGGCCGGTCATCTTTGCCAAATGTGTGATTTTGTACAGTTTTGTGCAGTCTTTTCACAAAACTGTCAATGTGTTTCTTCCCCGGGCTGTCTTGACTCCACTCCTGATTCCTCTGATTAATTTGTTCTGGTCAATTCAACGTCAGGATCCTTGATATCTCTTCAGTCGGCATATGATCTTGACCTTGGATTGACTCTTGTTATCTTTTCAGCTTAAAATCCTCTCCTTAGCATGTTTTCACTTCAGTCTCTAAAATGCCCTGTGGAAATATATCGGGACTAATACGTAGAAGTTAGATAGACAAACAGTCTAAATAAGGGGGTTTTACTGTGTTTCTGACTCGTATAACTTTGGTCCATCAGTGGCCAATTAGGGATCGAAAGAAATAGAGGGACACTAAAGGAAGAAGATGAGAGAGTGCCTCTTCCAACAGCAGACAATGGAGTGTCATCCGTAGTTTGAACAGATAAAGGAGCAATTAAAGGACTGACTGACTTAAGACAAGTAGAATCATAAGTCATATGAAATGAAGCATCAGAGTCAAGGATCTAGGGAGAAATACCTGATGGTTTGTGTGGTGATCTCTCAAGGCCCGAAGGCACAACGATGAAGAGGCTGACATACGACGCAACAACATGAGAATTTCTTGAGTGTCAAAAGTACCAGATCCGGCAGCTATCAAGGATAGTGAGGAACCCCTTTCAGAACTCTTTGGAGGGCGGCCACCACGACGTGCAGCAGTAACTCGCTTCTTTTTTCCAACTCAAGCTATAAATAGAGAAAAAGGGTTTTGACCAAAGGGAGCTGAATTTTGGAGAAAAAAAGATCAGAGAAGAAGGCCAAATCAAGGTGTTCACCAAGGATTCAACCAATGGAGAAAGAGAAGATTCGAGGAGGAAACTAGGCTTGATCATCCTATTTCTCTACAATATCTGTTCTACACTTGTTATTTTCTTATGAATATTACTCTTGCCATATTGTCTTACATGATGAGTGAATAGTCCCTTGGTTTTGAGGGTTCTATAACCCTCCTTCTAACTCAATGATCATGTGTATATATTAGATTTTATAATACAAAGTGTTGAATTCATTTTCACCTAGTGCTTCAAGTTTTACATGTTGCTAAGTGTTTGATGAAATGCCTAAGTAACTTGTGTGCCTTCAAACTTAATCTAAGTGTTGAAAAAGCTTAGTGATGGTTAGGATGTAGCGAAAATATTTTATATCTAGTGTTCATGAAAGTGAATAGATGGCTTAGATGTTAACTAGTGCTTCATGCCTATTTCACTTATTGACTTGAAAGAGATTTTGAGGCTAGTAAGAGATATAAAGTAAATCAATATCTTGAAAGAGTGAGATTTTACTTTGGATGGCTTAACTTGGATTAGACTCAATGAGAGTTGGTCTACCTTGGTTCAAGCTAGGTTTTAGACAATTTAACACTTAAAATTGCATGGGAATTGTGTTTATGATCATTGGGGTATGCCAAGGAAGGGAGTAGCCCTCGAAATGCTTTTTAAAATCTTGTTAAATCCCTTTAAGCTCTTGCATTAGTGTTGATACCTTTGAATTGTGACTCAAACCAGCTAAATTTTGTAGGAATGGCTGAGTAAGAAAACTTGTTCTCTTAGCGTGCAATCAAATTGTTTCCTTGGGTTCGACTTGGTCTTACCAAATATAAATTATTTTTGACAAGTTTAGTGATTATAATTACCCAATTCTTATCGCACAAAAACCACAACGTCACAAATGCATTCAAGCAAAGTTTTGTGACAAGTTGCATGCCTGTAATTAGCCTTGACGTATGTTACTTGAAACGATCATATACCGAAGAAATTCACTCAGCTATGGGACTATAACATAGGTTGTGCATTAGACAATGATATGCCAACTTCTCCTAAATTTTTTAAAGAAAATGGTTAAAAGATGCCATGTGGTCTTAGGCTAGAGCAAGCACACCAAGTCAGCAGAAAAACTATGGAAATTCTAAAAGCATTGGATAGAGATGCATTTGATTACTTGGAAAAGCTCAACAAAATAACATGGTGCAGACATGCTTTCAAGTATTATGCTTTAAGTGATAGTTTATGCAATAATATTTCAGAGTGTTTCATTGCTTTTATAAAGAATGCAAGAGATCATTCCATTATACGTTGTCTTGAGACCATTCGGAAGTTACTAATGAGAAGATTCAATGAAAAATTTGAAGAAATGCAAAAATATGATGGTCAAATTTGTCCAAGAATGTGGAGGAAGAAGTTAGAGAATAACAGAGTTCAAGGTATGGGGTGTCATCTTACTTGGGGCGGAGGAATTACATTCCAAATTGAAAGTAGTAAATGGGGATCTTATGTTTGCACTCCCATGAAATAAACGTG
Source organism: Rhodiola kirilowii (assembly GCA_033675215.1). NCBI lineage: Eukaryota > Viridiplantae > Streptophyta > Magnoliopsida > Saxifragales > Crassulaceae > Rhodiola > Rhodiola kirilowii. The sequence goes on along the minus strand of CM066194.1, from coordinate 28,437,131 downwards.
TTGAAGTCAGGTGTCGGATTTTACCGGGATTCCATGTGTTCATGCCTGCTCAACAATCAATCACCTACGAGAAGATATCAATAAGTTTTTGCATGAGACATACAAAGGTGAAGTATTCTTAAAAACTTGTCAGTTCATGATTAAAGCCATACCAGGGCCTATTGAGTGGTCAATGGTAGAAGATGATCCAACACTTCCCCGCTTTTCAGGAGATAAGGTGGTAGACTAAAAAAACTACAAATTGGGGCAGTAAATGTACCACTTAATCCGCATAGAAAGAGGAAGAAATGTGTTGTGATGCACTATGGTAAATGTGGCTCACTGTGTCACAATAACAAAATGTCATGGTCAAATTAGTGATCTAAGAAAAGAGACAATTGCTGCAAAAGCTACAAGACGGACCTCAAAAAATCGATTAAAGAAGAAATAAATGGTTAGTGCATGTATCGATATTCAAACAGTACAACAGAAAATGGATAGAAATGTCGATGGAAAAATGTTCAAAGCTAAGGTATTTAACTATTATTTTTGATTTAATGATTGTCGCCATCATTTATGAACTTAATTAAATAGTTTTACCGCATTTTTAACTGTTCATGTTTTTCTTGTAGACTAACGAAAAGTGAGAGAGAATACCCCAAGTGCAATGAGAGAAAGCCAGATTGGTTGTCTTTTGATTGAATCAATATTAAATGAATGAATAATAACAATTGTATCTTACAAAATTGTAGAAATGTTGTCCAACTGTTGCTGCCTAATGTAAAGGGCAAAATTGTTTATAGAAATTTACGTTTGAAGGTATCATTGGTCTCAAAGTGAAACAGAAGCTGGAAATGGAAAGCTGTAAATATATTAGTTTTGGTTTTGGTCATTGGTCTCAAAGTGAATACAAGCTGAAAATGGAAACTGTTGCTAAACTTTTTTAGTTCTGTTTCAGAAGTAAGCTGCAGAAGGAAGGTGTGAACTTGTAACCGTGATGGTTTAATATTTGTTTCTAAATGATAATATACGAATTTGGTAATGATCGATTATTCATTTATATTATGTTATTTGAACTTGTAGGTTCCCATTAAACACGACCAAAACAGAGAATGACAGCGGCCATACAATTTTATACTAGAATCGACAGTAACATCTCAACCGTCGAATTTAGCAACAGAAAATTGACTTCGATGTTATATGTTGTAAAACTCTTGTTATAATTTAAACTTCTGTTAATTTTTTGGAGACCTTCACGGTTCAAAACATGTATCAATCATTTACTATTTATGTGATTGTGATTGATGTCGATCCATGGTTAATATACAATACATAGACTTGTTTGTAAATTTTTTACTATAATATATTTTTAAAGCAATTTTATTATTGTACATGCTTACATCTCATCGTACAAATAGGCCATTCAATACGATTGAACGAAAAAAAGTTACGGTACAATTAGCAATTTATTGTAAAACATTGAGTGAAAACGGTTCAAATACAAACCTCATCTATAACTATAAATCTCCTAAGAATTCGACACGTGGCACTCACAACCAATCATAATTCAGGGCACCTTTTTGTAAATAAAAAAATTAAAATGGACTTATTTAAAAATACATAACATATGTGAGGGTGTAAACGTTCTAAAAAAACTAATGCCAATAATGTCGTTGAGCAACGTCCCAGCAATGAACATTTTGGCCTTAAGTCTGAACATTTTGTCTTAAGTTGGAAAATTTAGCCTTAAGTCTGAATATTTAGTTTTAAGTGTGAACGTTTAGTCTTACTAATGGACCATATTTATATGATTCATCAAGACATTTAAACCCAACAAATTAGACACTTTGTCTTAACAACTTTTACTTGTTAGTTCCATTTTTGTTCTACAGGGTATTTTGAGGTTTAGAGAAGAAACGAGCTAAAAAGGGGGTTCTTAAGCTAAAAAGGATTGCCAAACATTTCTGGCCGAGAAATCACGACCATGGCCCGATGAAATTCACCCAGGACCGAGAGAGCCCAGCCAGGACCAAGAAATGTTGGGCCGCGTCCGAGGAACGCAGGACGCGTCGGGACGCACTGAGGATTTCAGCCGGGCCGTCCGAGAAAAGACGGACGCTTGCGTCCGCGTCCGAAAGTGCCGAGGCCCGTGTGCCGAGAGCCCGAGCATCGTCCGAGAACACCCGGACCGCGTCCGAGAAAACCCAGGCCCGGTAGGAAGAACTTAGGCCACGACCTATCTCCGGCGGCGTTCCGGCCAAACCACTTCCGGCATTCGATTTCTATGAAGATTGTCATTCCAAATCCACACTCAAAAGACAAAGAACGCATGGTCCAAATTCAAGCCGTCCTAGGCCAAGAGACCGAGTTCTAGGCCATCCTAAGGCATGACCATTCTACAATCAAATTCAGCCATGGCAACCTTCATGGACCCGGCCTCAAATCACTTGAATATACTAGAGCCGTCGGCAAATGGACAAGAACGCATGGCAAAGGTACCAAGCCCGGTCAAGGCCAATCAAGGGGATTTTCGACTAATGAGACTAGAGCCTTATGCCGCCCGGTCAAAACGTATGTTGTACGGTTGATATTGAACTCGATTGTTTCCACAACTTACTTTTCCGTACTAAAACCACAACCAACCCCAATTGCACTTAATTTCTGTACATTTTCCTCAAAGAACTACTATCCACTAATTCCCTTGGGTTCGACCCCTACTTACCGCTCTACTAATCTATAGTAAAGTGTACAAGTAGTGGACACTTATAAATATATTTGTGCAAGGTCCTAACGACACCTTGTCAAAATTGGCGTCGTTGCCGGGGAATTAGAGTTAGTTAGCAATCGGATAGTGTTCTTTGACTTTGTACTCGCCTCTGCATAACCATGTCTCGCGCAGGAAGCCACCATGACTATCAGGATGACGACGAGATGAATCTTTACGATCGAAATAATGAGGCGCCGCCTCCATTTCTTGACGATCCAGAACAGCTCATCCGAGACCAAAACCGTGTTGTTTGGGAAGGCGCCCGAAGAAACCAAGGGCCACCCGAGGACCGATATGAAGCTGGCCCAGGGCAGCCCCCTAGACATCCACCACCTCCTCAACATCGACAAGCGCTAAGACGAGAACCCGTCTTCGATGAGTACTATGGGGATAACAACTTCCGCGAACCTACTATGGGAGAACTCTCGGCACCATATTTTAGAAACCAGCCGTGGTGCATATACGAGGGCCCTGAACTGGAAAACATTGCCATCAACACATCCGTGGTCCACAACTTGCCCAAGTTCTCAGGAACTCAAGGAGAATCTGTGACAACTCATCTCCAACGCTTACATGGCATTTGCCAAAATTTAAAACCCAATGGAGTGAATGTAGAGGACTTCAAATTGAAGGCCTTCTACTTTTCCCTCATTGACTCGGTGAACGACTGGTTCCTTTCATTGCCTTCGGGTAGCATCCGAACGTGGGCTTAAATGCAAAAGAAATTTCTGGACAAATACTACCCGGCAGGAAGAGCGATGCAAGTAAGGAGGCAACTGCAGGACATAAGGCAGGGGCCTAATGAAACCATGTATGACTACCTGGAAAAGTTCAACCGCCTGGAGAGAAGCTGCTGCACCCTCGGACTGCCCGAGAAACTCATCATCGAGTACCTCATTGATGGATTGAGACCCCTAGACAAAATGCTCATGGATGCCTCAGCTGGAGGATCAATGATGAATCTATCATTGGGCGGCATAAGGCAACTCATCACCGATGTTGCTAAAAATGCCCGATTTAGAGAGGAGACAACTCGGCAGGAAGAATTTTCCCGAACAAAGAATGTGGCGAAGGCCGAGACACCGATGAACTCCATGCCAGAGGAGATGAAACAAATGAAGGAAATGATGGTTCAGATCCTACGAAGGCAGCCAACTCAAATGAAACCCTGCGAGTATTGTGGCTCTATGGACCACAAGACTGACGCATGCCCAACATTAATAGAAGAGGACCCGGTGGAAGTGAATGCAGTGGGAGGATACCAAGGGTACAATAACAACAGCAACGACAGAGCCGGACCAAGCCGACAGTATGGTCAAGCAACCGGCCCGAACTGGCGGAACGAGAACATCCCTCCGAGGGAGACACAACAAGCCGCACCTCAACCAACTCAGTCATTCTACCAACCTCCCCACCAGCAGTATAACCAGAACACCCCACCAGCGGGCCAATACCAACAAAGGGGACCAAACTAGTACCCGACGGGCCAATATCAACAGAAAGGACAGAATCAGTACAAAGCCAGCTCGAGCAATCAGCAAGGACCGAACAAGTCGCTTGAGGACACAATGAAGGAACTCGCAGGTAGCATGCATCAATTGGGTACTTCGCTACACCAATTCCAGGAAAAAACTGACGGAGCAATTACAGATTTGACCAAACAAATGTCCCAGCTTGCCACCTCAATGTCCGCACTCACTAATGAGCCTCGTCGACTTCCTTCACAAACCATCTAGAATCCGAAGGAAAATATAAACGTCGTGACTCTTAGAAGTGGGCAAAGAAGTGTCGCTGAACCCACGGAGCCAGAGGAGGACGAAACCCAGAGGTACCCGAAGAAGAACGAATCAGGCCCGAGGCTCTCGGTACTCGCAGACCAGACATACCCGAAGGAAGCAGACCGCGCCCGGAACCTAGGACCGAGAATCCCAAATCTAGCGCCACTCTTCCCTTCCCAGTGCCAGTCCGAGTTCCCAAACAACATGTCATGGACAAAGATGTGTTCGAGTTGTTCAGCAGAGTCGAGATCAACATCCCTCTCGTGGAATGCATCAGGCAAGTCCCGAAATATGCAAAGTTCTTGAAGGAACTTTGCACTAACCGAAGGAAAGGAACCCGAAATGATCAAGAGCTGATGAGTAGAAACATCTCGGCGGTCATGCAAAGGAAGGTGCCCCCCAAATGTGGCGACCCGGGTACTTACACCATTCCCTGCACAATCGCGAACATCCGAATTGAGAACTGCATGTTGGACCTCGGGGCTTCGATCAACGTTCTTCCATTTTCACTCTATTTGTGCCTCAGGATTGGACCCCTCGAACCCACCGGTCTCACTATCCAGCTGGCAGATCGATCTTGCAAACAGCCCAAGGGCAAAATAGAAGACGTCCTGGTTCAAGTAGGCGAATTGGTGTTTCCGGCAGACTTCTACGTCTTAAAAATGGAGAATGGCGGACCAACAGACCATGCACCCATCCTTCTCGGCCGTCCATTTCTCAAAACATCAAAAATGAAGATAGACTGTGGAAGTGGGATGCTCTCAATGGAGGTGGAAGGAGAGACCTTTAGCTTCGACATATTCAGAGCAATGAAGCATCCCATGGAGTTCGAGGAAGTGCACGCTCTCGATACTTTGGACGACCTGGTCCAAGAAGTTCAACCAGGACCAAGAGCAAATCCCTTAGAACTCATACTCAATGGAGCCGAGAGCTCATATGAATTGGCCGAAGGCTTGCATGAAACACTATCCCACTTAACGATCTCGGAGCCCCTCACACCAGGATATGAAGTCAATGAGGTAAAATTATTCAAATCCAATACCTTTTTGCCCTCAGTTATGCAACCTCCCGAAATAGAATTGAAGCCCTGCCCGGGCATCTGAAGTACGCATTCCTAGGGAAAATTAACAAACTCCCGGTGATCATCAAGAGTGGCTTGGAAGCAGACCAGGAGCGTCGTTTGGTAAAAGTGCTGAGACAACACAAGTTGGCTATTGGATGGACTCTAGCCGACTTGAGAGGAGTTAGCCCGGCGGTATGCATGCATCGCATCTTACTCGAGGATGGAGCTAAGTCATCAAGAGAACCTCAGCGACGATTCAACCCAATCATGATGGAGATCGTCCAGAAGGAAATACAGAAGCTACTGGATGCGGATGTCATCTATCCAATCTCGGACAGGCAGTGGGTAAGCCCGGTCGACGTGGTCCCGAAGAAAACTGGGATCACGGTCGAGGAAGATGCCGAAGGAAAAATGGTAACAACAAGGGTCAAGAACGGCTGGAGAATGTGCATCGACTACCAAAAATTGAACGCCGTCACAAGGAAGGACCATTTCCCTCTGCCATTCATCGATCAAATGCTAGACCGACTGGCGGGCAAGCCATACTTTTGCTTCTTCGATGGATTCTCAGGCTACAACCAGATCCCCATAGCGCCTGAGGACCAAGAGAAGACTACATTCACCTGCCCATTCGGCACATTCGCCTTCAGAAGGATGTCGTTCGGTCTATGCAATGCTCCGGGGACTTTTCAAAGAGTAGTGACCAGCATCTTCTTGGACATGATCGGGACATTCATCGAAGTCTTCATGGATGACTTTACCATCTACGGGGACACATTTGACGCATGCCTGAATAACTTGAGCACGGTTCTGGCACAATGTGTGTCGATGAATTTAGTGCTCAATTATGAGAAGTGCCATTTCATGGTAACTCATGGAGTGGTCTTCGGGCATGTTGTCTCACAAGAAGGCATAGAGGTGGACAAAGCTAAAATAGACCTGATCATGACTCTACCATACTCCTCCACTGTCCGAGACATCAAATCCTTCCTTGGGCATGCGGGATTTTACCGACGGTTCATCAAGGACTTCTCCAAAAAGGCGTTACCTCTATCCACTCTTCTCCAAAAAGAAGTCCCTTTTGAATTCACCAATACATGCAAGGAGGCCTTTGATAATCTGAAGAAAGCCCTCACTAGCACACCTATCATCCAAACTCCAGATTGGGAGCAGCCATTCAAAATCATGTGCGACGCAAGTGATTAGGCCGTGGGGGCAGTGCTCGGCCAAAGAATTAACAAGAAGGCGGTAGTCATCTACTACGCCTCAAGGACCCTTAATACAGCCCAAAGGAATTACTCCACCACCGATAAGGAACTCTTGGCCGTGGTGTTCGCTCTAGAGAAGTTCCGAGCCTACTTACTCGGAGCAAAAGTAATTGTCTTCTCAGACCATGCGGCCATCCGGTACCTAATGAAGAAAAAAGAGGCCAACCCAAGGCTTATACGATGGATCTTGCTGCTGCAAGAGTTCGATGTGGAGATAAGGGACAAGAAGGGGATCAAAAATACGGTGGTCGACCATTTGAGCCGAATCGTCCGAGGAGAAGAGGAAGGGCATATTACTGAGTCGTTTCCAAATGAGCACCTATACACCATCTCAACCAAGGTGCTATGGTATGCTTCAATCGGCAACTACCTTGTAGGAGGTACATTTCCTCCCTCTTTTACTAAAGCACGGTGCATGAAACTTAGGCATGACGCTAGGTTTTACTTGTGGGATGATCCCTATTTGTTGAAAATAGGAGCAGATCAAATGCTTAGGAGATGCATCCCCGATAGTGAAATCGATTCTGTGATTAGCTTTTGCCATGAGTTTGCATGTGGGGGACACTTCGGACCTAGGAGATCCGCTAGGAAAATCCGAGATAGCGGCTTCTTTTGGCCGAGTATATTTAGAGATGCCTATGAGAAGTGTAGAAAGTGCGATAGGTGTCAAAGAGTAGGAAATGTGTCGGCTAGAAATGAGATGCCGCAAGTACCCATATTGGTCAACGACGTTTTTGACATTTGGGGTATTGATTTCATGGGGCCATTCCCAGTTTCTTGCGGCTATACTTATATTCTTGTTGCCGTTGATTATGTGTCAAAATGGGTAGAGGCTAAGGCCACTAAGAGCGACGATGCAAAGACTGTAGTAGATTTTTTACGCACTAACCTGTTTTGTAGGTACGGGGTACCCAAGGCATTAATCAGCGACCAAGGCTCGCATTTTTGCAACCGCATGATGGCCGCCGCCTTGAAGCACTATCATGTCCACCACCGGACGTCCACAGCCTACCATCCTCAAACCAACGGACAAGCTGAGATCTGCAACTGTGAAATCAAAGGGATCCTAGAAAAGATGGTAAAACCAAAGAGGAAAGATTGGAGTCAAAGGCTAAATGAGGCTCTTTGGGCTTACAGAACGGCATACAAGACGCCAATAGGGACTTCCCCCTATCGGCTTGTCTACGGAAGGGCATGCCACCTCCCGGTGGAGTTAAAACATAAAGCTTACTGGGCACTCAATAAATGCAACCTGGCCTTGAAAGCTACCAGATTGGATCGAAAACTTCAGTTATGCGAGCTAGAGGAGTTGCGGCTCGAAGCCTATGAAGGGCAGTCGGACTACAAGGCGAGGACAAAACTATACCATGACAAATTCATCCTCCGCCGCTCATTTGAGGAAGGACAACAAGTGCTGGTCTACTCCTCACGACTGAAATTGATGCTCGGGAAGCTTAAATCTAGATGGAACGGCCCCTTCACAATAACTAAGGTATTCAACCATGGGGCAGTTGAGCTGGAAAGCCCGGACAATGAAAGCAGGTTCACGGTGAATGGGCAGCGAGTCAAACATTATCACGGTGAGGTCGACTTAACTCCGCAAAACTATAACCTAACCGTGCCACCAGATCCCTCCTGATCGAGCATTCGCCGAGCCAACGACGTTAAACAAAGGCACTGGTCGGGAGGTAACCTGGCATTTTTTTGTTTTCAGTCATTTTATTTTATGTCATTTAGTTTTTGCCTTAAGTCGTACTCACCCATTGTATGTAGAAGGAAATGAGTACTTGTGCAGGAATTACTGGCCGGGCTAGGCCTAGTCGTTTGCTTAGCCATCCTCGGCTAAGCAACGACGCTATAAGGGAGTTCCATTCGCACTCTTACTTTTGGTATCATTTCCTTTCTTGTAAATATTTGCTTGCAATTGGCTTTTGAACTAAGTCATGCCGAGAGGCACGCTTTCGTTCAAAAGTGTTGGGTGAGAACTGCCTTTGCACATAGTTATTTAACATGCTTTCCTTTTCCTTTTCCCTTAATATTAACTTTTTGAAAATATGAACTTGAGAATGTGAAATAGATAGATCTAAATTCAAGCATTTACCTTGTGAAATCTCGACTGTGTAAAAACTTGAGGATGTAACTTCTTATTTGTCCCTTTGTTCTGAGATATATATGGGATGTGGAGTTGACATAAAATGCCCTAGAGAGGCTTGGCAAGCACTCGAAGGACCGGTTTCGCTATATGGTTTACGAAGTCAGTGGAGGTTAGCACTTCGGGTTTCATTGGATTCAGAGTCATCTCCACCATGCAGCGTTTATGCAAGAGGCGGGACGGGAATCAAACCGTCCCAACTCTAGTCCAAGTAGCCGAGAAAATAGATGAGCGATCCTCATCTTGACCCGCGCGAAACGGCGAGGATGAGAAAGAGCGGGGAGGTATTTCCATATGCTCTCGGGCGATGATTGGACCTCCCAAAAGGTTGATAAAATGGACAAGCAAATCACAAAGGAGCAAGGCTCGAAGAAGCAAATCAAAGGCCAAAGGCCAATTAGTGAAGGTTTTAACTGAAACAAAAGTGAAGAAACTCCAATTCAAAATCAAAGGCCAAAGACCAAATCACTTCAAAAGCTGTCCCTCATCAAAAGGAAATCAAAGAGCTCAACTCATTGAAACCCGAACCAAATCATGTGCTAGAGAAAGCTACAAGATAACCATATAGTGCGAGTCGGTCCCAAGAATGCAGTTCAAAAGCCTGAAAAGGGCTATCTCCCGAATCATCCGAATTAATTTGCATCTCGGCTAGAAGGTACAAGTATCAAGTTTCTTCTAAGTATTTACACGGTTTAGTTTTGTAACAAGTAAGTATTGCATGGATAGGATGAATCTAGTCCCACATTCTCACATTCTTATTTAGAGCTTTTTACTTGGATTTTGTGCTCCTCTTTTGAATAGCATTGTTCGGGACAAACAAGTATAAGTGTGGGGTGATTTGATGGACCATATTTATATGATTCATCAAGACAGTTAAACCCACCAAATTAGACACTTTGTCTTAACAACTTTTACTTGTTAGTTTCATATTTGTTCTACAGGGTATTTTGAGGTTTAGAGAAGAAACGAGCTAAAAAGGGGGTTCTTAAGCTAAAAAGGATTGCCAAACATTTCTAGCCGAGAAATCACGACCATGGCCCGAGGAAATTCACCCAGGACCGAGAGAGCCCAGCCGGGACCAAGAAATGATGGGCCGCGTCCGAGGAACGCAGGACGCGTCAGGACGCACCAAGGATTTCAGCCGTGCCATCCGAGAAAAGACAGACGCTTGCGTCCCCGTCCGAAATGCCGAGGCCCGTGTGCCGAGAGCCCGAGCATCGTCTGAGAACACCCGGGCCGCGTCCGAGAAAACCCAGGCCCGGCAAGAATAACTTAGGCCACGACCTATCTCCGGCGGCGTTCCGGCCAAACCACTTCGGTCATTCGATTTCTATGAAGATTGTCGTTCCAAATCCACACTCAAAAGACAAAGAACGCATGGTCCAAAATTCAAGCCGTTGATGGACCATAATTGTATGAATCATAAACACAGTTAAACCCACCAAATTAGACTCTTTGTCTATTTAACTTTTGCTTGTTAGTTCTGATATTTATCTACAGGGTATTTTGAAGTCTAGAGAGAATACAGGCTAAGGAGGAGTTTTTAAGCTGAAAATGAATTACGAGTTATTCCAAGTCACGACCAGACTCTGACTATACAAATCTCATGAACCTGACATGGAATCACTCAAAACAAGTCCAACCGAAGAGCAACCAGAGTCAATCCGGAGCTGAAAGGACCCGATGGCTTTTGGAAAAAGTCACAAAATCACACAAACTCTCTTCTCTCCTCCACCTAGCCGGCGGCTCTTCCTCCTTGGTTACTCACCACCGGCGGCTTTGGGGAGAAAAGCCACATGGGGTGGCGGCTACAAGCTCCTCCTCCCATTTTGTGCCATGTGTTGTGATCTAGATCCTTCCATTGGCTATAAATAGAGCTCATCCCTTCCCTTTGTAAATCATCCCATCTCATTCCAAAATCACAAATCACTTATCTCTCTAGATTGAGAGCACAATCATGTAATCACTTTACTTTGGAATCGAAGCTTTAGCACTTTCAACGGTTTTTGTAAGTATTCTCTTCTTTACTTTACTGTCTTTCAAAGTACTTTACTTTTTAACGCACTTAGCTATGATATCCACCTCTATGGATATTCGTAGCTAAACCCTTGATTCGGTTGAAGGGGTGTACTTGTGTCATAAAATGTTTTAGGCCATACTCGTAGTGCCTCTATGTGTTCAAAACTTGTTTTATGTGCCACATATTAGGTTAGAACTTCCAAGGTTGAGTGGATGCTTGGAATGGCAAAACTCTTCCGTGGGGTTCGTAAACATACTCGGATAAGTGGATGCTTGGAATGGCAAAGCTTATCTGAGAAGTTTGACCTCTTTAAAACACCATTTGGTTGATCGGGAATGATTGATCAAATGGATGTACACAAGGCTAATATACCTTGGAATGAGGTGTTAGTCTAAATAGAAAAAGTGCTCTATGTCTTGGAATGGACTAGACAGTGTGGCAAATCAAGTGCTTGAAATGGCCTTGATACACTTTTGAACACTTAGTATGATCATTAGAGGTCAATGATAAACGAAAATATGATACAAGGCCCCTGAAACCGAATCCTTTCCTTACAGTCCATTATCAACTGTTGTAATTTACTTTCAGTTCTCAAAGCACACTCAAACCCAACCCCAATCGCATTTAATTTATGCATAAGCTTCATTAAAGAACAACTAATCCACCAATTCCCTTGGTTTCGACCCCTACTTACCACTTGCTACCCAGTAGTGAAGTCGCGAGTAGCGGACTTATAAATTTATTCTTGACTTTTGCACACGACGACTGTGCATCCGTCAAAATTGGCGCCGTTGCCGGGGAGTTGTGAAACGGAATAGTTGTTCTTTTTGTTTTTGTTCTTGCAATCCGCCATGTCATTGTACTAGGAAAACGAGCCTTGGAACGATGAGGAGTTTTCCCCACCACCCTTCGAACTTGAAGTCCGCGAGAAGATCACCAACATAGAGCAATCCCGGGACGAAACTTTGGACGAGTACATATGGTACTTCGATTCCCTTATAACGAGCTGCCCGCACCATGGATTCACCAACCACGATCTTCTTCAAAGGTTTCTCATTGGGATGATGCCACAAGAGTGGAATTGGCTTAATGACGCGGCAGGAGGTTCGGTAAATAACTTAAACATGGCTGATCTTTGGAAATTGATAAACGATTTGGCCGCGAGGTTAAGACCAAGAGAAGATCAGGCCAAGCTACTCGAGGACGTTATAACGGAGCTGGCATCTAGCAACCAGCAGTTGGCCAACATGGTACACCAAATCCAGGTCGAAAGCGACGAATCATGGGTGGCTCAAAAAGAAACATCAAACCAGCTCTGGGACCTCATTAAGAAGCTGCCCAAATCAGTACCGTTACACATTTTCGAAATGCCCGAGGAAGCCCAGGTCCACATTGCCGAGTCACTCGAGGACAAGGAGGAAGAATTGGCAGCTAGCATCCAGTAAATGAGTGCCCCGATACACCAAGACGAGGTCGAAAATGAGGAATTCTGGGCGGCTACACAACTGATCTGGGACCGCATTGCCAAACTGCCCAAATCAATTTCGGTCCTAACTGAAGAGTTGCCCGAGACATACCCAGACCTCAGTGTCGAACTGCCCAAAACAGACACGGACCTCAGTATGATTGCCCCCGGAGACCTTATGAATGACGAGGATGAGGACCCATGGTTGCCTAAAGAAGAACTGTCCAAATCAGGCCCGGTCCTTATCACCAATCCATCCGAGGAAATTGACAGAGCACAGTCGTCGTGTGCTAAGGCAAGAATAAATTTATAGTCCGCTACTCGTGACCTTACTACTGGGTAGCAAATGGTAAGTAGGGGTCGAACCCAAGGGAATTAGGGGGATAAGTTATTCTTTGAGGGAATCGTGCAGCGAGGGAGCGTGTTTTAGGTTGATTGAGGTTTTAGTGCGGAAAAGTAAGTGATTGGTTGGTTGGTTTTGGTTTTTAGTGCGGAAAAGTAAATGACAGAAAAGTAAAGTACTGAAAATAAAAGTAGAAGACTTACAGCGGGTGATGCGTGATTGGCAAGTCCTTCGGAAGGTGAGCAGTTGATAGAGCAGTTTATACTAAGAAAGTAAATGCAGGTGGTGTTTGAATCTAAGGAAAGATTCGGTTTCAGGGGCCTTGTATCATAATCCGTTTATCATTGACCGCTAATGACCATACTAAGTGTTCAAAAGTGAATCGAGGCTATTCCTAGCACAAGACTTGCCACACCGACTAGTCTTTTGCAAGACGTAGTACTCTTGTCTAATATGTGCATCCATTTGACCATCATTCCTGATAAATCAATTGGTTTTTGGAAGAGGTTGATCTCCACAAATAAGCTGTGCTCTTCCGAGCCTCCACTTATCCACAGAGGTCGCGAGTTCATGATAGAGCTTTGCTCTTCCGAGCATCCGCTCTACCAATGAAGTTCTGACCTAATATAAGGCACTTAGAACAAGTTGAACACAAAGAGGCATTAAGAAAAGGGTCTAAAACATTTTATGACACAAATACACCCCTTCAACCGAATGAAGGGTTTAGCTACGATTATCCATGGAAGAGGATATCATAGTTAAGTATTTGTAAAGTAAAGGTTTTGCAAGACAGGAAAAGTAAAGGCTTTGAAAGTAAAGACAAGGAAAGTAAAGTTTTTGAAAGTAAAGACAAGGAAAGTAAAATTGCAGTTTTGAAAGACAGGAAAGTAAAAGCTTTGAAAGTAAAAGACAGTAAAGGAAAGGGGTGAGTACTTCAAGAACCGACAAGAGTACTCGAGAATAAAGAAAAGCTTGAGTACTCAAGAACCGACAAGAGTACTCAAGATCGAACTATAATACTCAAGAACCAACAGGAGTATTATATATTGAAAACCAAACTTACAAAGTACCAAAATCTAGAGAGAGAAGTGTATTGTGAATTGTGGGATGATACAAATGAGGAGGGGAGGGCTCTTATTTATAGCCAAGGAGGATGGAGGAGAAGATGACACTTGGCACAAGATGATTGGAGGAGCAAGGATGTGGAGGAGGAGGGGACAAGTGGCAAGCTCCCATGGAAGCTTGGAAAGCCGCCGGTGGCTTTGGGAGGAGGAGGAGGAGCCGCCGCCCATGTGGCATGAGGGGAGTGGATGAGTGAAATTGAGATCTTTTCTCCAAAAGCCATCGGTCCATTTCAGCTCCGGACTGACTTTGGTTGCTCCTCGGTTGGATTTGTTTTGAGTAATTCAATGTCAGGATCTTGAGATTTCTGCATTCAGCGTCTGATCGTGACCTTGGACTGACTCGTAATATCTTTTCAGCGTAAAATCCTCTCCTTAGCGTGTATTCTCTCTAGAGTCCAAAATACCCTGTAGAAATATATCGGAACTAACAAGCAAAAGTTAAATAGACAAAAGGTCTAATTTAGTGGGTTTAACTGTGTTTATGATTCGTATAATTATGGTCCATCAGAAATCACAGTCCTAACTATCGAGCCAACAGAAGTCCCGAACCTCACTACCGAAGCGGCCGAAGAAATCAAGCCAGACCCGGTCCTTGCGCTCGAAGCACCCGAGGAAGTCCCGGACCTCATTGCCGAACTGTCCGAGAAAGACCTGGCCCTCACCGTCAGAGCACCTGAAACAGACCCAGTCCTCATGGTCAAAGTGCCCCAACTTAACCCTTCGTGTTTTATGCCGATCATAGCCACCGAAGATCATATAATCAATAATGATGAGGTGCAAGGGGAGTTAGAGGAGGAGCATGAGCCAAAAAAGCCTTCAAAGGAACTCTCACTCGTCACAAGCCAAGGAAAACCGCCTGAAAACTCACTCGTTCCAAGACAACCATCCATCACTGCCACAATGAAGAGGATTGGCAGAGGCGCATGCTTAATGTCGCCTACATTTAATGGCACAAAACTAAACTTCCAAACTCGCAAAGGTGCCAACTATTTAAACATGAAGAAGCGGCAAAGACATGGGCCGAAAGAATGGAAACCCGGAAGGAGTAACAAGCGAGCACAACTCATTGGACCAGCAGCTATGGTCAATGAAGCCTCACCCTCTCGAAGCAAAAGGGCAGCCGAGAAGAAATTCGACCTCACACGCCCATGGGACCCAACCTTATGATCCAGGAATGAGGTACTGTCGAGCTAACGACGTTAAACAAATGCACTGGTCGGGAGGTAACCCGACATCTATCTTACTTTCAGTCATTTAATTTCAGTCATTTAGTTTTTTGCCTTGAAACATTCTCACTTTTCCTGTATATATTTGCTTGCATAAACTTTTGAACTAAGTCGTGCTGAAAGGCACGCCTTCGTTCAAAATTGTGGGGTGAGAACCGCCTTTGTACATAGTTAATTAACATGCTTTTCCTTTTCCCTTAATATTATCTTTTTGAAAATATGAACTTGAGAATGTGAAAAAGATAGATCTAAATTCATGCATTTACCTTGTGAAAATTCAACTGTTTAAAAACTTAGGATGTAACTTCTCATTTGTCCCTTTGTGCTAAGATATACAGGGGATGTGGAGTTGACATAAACTGCCCTAGAGAGGCTTGGCAAGCACTCGAAGGATCGAATCTAACTATATGGTTTTCGAAGTCAGTGGAGGCTGCACTTCGGGTTTCAGTTGAGTCAGAGTCATCTCCGCCATGCAGCATTTATGAGCGACCCTCATCTTGACCGTCGCCGCCGGGAAAATAGATGAGCGACCCTCATCTTGACCCGCGCGAAACGGCAAGGATGAGAAAGAGCGGGGAGGTATTTCCATATGCTCACGGGCGATGATTGGACCTCCCAAAGAAAGGCTGAGAAAATGGACTAGCAAGTCACAAAGAAGCAAAAGCTCAAAGAAGCTAATCAAAGGCCAAAGGCCAAGATTGTGAAGGTTTTAACCGAACAAAAGTAAAGAAACTCCAATTCAACATCAAAGGCCAAAGGCCGATTCACTACAGAAGCTGTCCCTCGCCAAAAAGAAATCAAAGTGCTCAACTCAGTGAAACCCGAACCGAATCACGTGCTAGAGAAAGCTACAAGGAAACCATATAGTGCGAGTCGATCCCGAGAATGCAGTCCAGGAGCCTGAAAAGGGCTATCTCCCGAAACATCCAAATTAATTTGCATCTCGGCACGAAGGTACAAGTATCAAGTTTCTTCTAAGTATTTACACGGTTTAATTTGGTAATAAGTAAGTAATGCATGAATTAGGATAAATCTAGTTCAATATTCTCACTTTCATATTTAAAAAGTTTACTTGGATTGTGTGTGCTGCCCTTAAATAGCATTGTTCGGGACGAACAACTAAAAGTGTGGGGTGATCTGATGGACCATAATTGTATGAATCATAAACACAGTTAAACCCACCAAATTAGACTCTTTGTCTATTTAACTTTTGCTTGTTAGTTCCGATATTTATCTACAGGGTATTTTGAAGTCTAGAGAGAATACAGGCTAAGGAGGAGTTTTTAAGCTGAAAATGAATTACAAGTTATTCCAAGTCACGACCAGACTCCGACTATACAAATCTCATGAACCTGACATGGAATCACTCAAAACAAGTCCAACCGAAGAGCAACCAGAGTCAGTCCGGTGCTGAAAGGACCCGATGGCTTTTGGAAAAAGTCACAAAATCACACAAACTCTCTTCTCTCCTCCACCTAGCCGGTGGCTCTTCCTCCTTGGTGACTGATGGACCAAAGTTAGACGAGTCAGAAACACAGTAAAACCCCCTGAATTAGACTGTTTGTATGTCTAACATCTACGTGTTAGTCCCGATATATTTCCACAGGGCATTTTAGAGACTGAAGTGAAAACATGCTAAGGAGAGGATTTTAAGCTGAAAAGATAACAAGAGTCAATCCAAGGTCAAGATCATATGCCGACTGAAGAGATATCAAGGATCCTGACGTTGAATTGACCAGAACAAATTAATCAGAGGAATCAAGAGTGGAGTCAAGACAGCCCGGGGAAGAAACACATTGACAGTTTTGTGAAAAGACTGCACAAAACTGTACAAAATTACACATTTGGCAAAGATGACCGGCCACCATTCAAGGAGGTGGGCAAGGGAGGAGCTCCTCCCCCTTGGGTGACCGGCAACCGGCGGCGCCACCCTCCTCCACCAAAAGCCGCCGGCTCCTCCTCCTTGCGCCACTTGTCTCCTCCACAAGCTCCTCCTTCTCCTCCCTTGGATCAAAAGACATGTGCTTCCATCTCATCCATCCATTCCTCCTCACTTTGGCTATAAATACCAAGCCAAACCTCATTTGTAAAACACACCAATTCTCAATTTCACTTCTCTCTCTAGAAGTTGTAATACTTGTAACGTTGTAATCTTGCTTTGGAAATAAAGGATAGCTCCCTTGGCGCTTCAACGGTTGTAAGTATCTCTTAGTATTTATTTAATCAACTGTTGTCTTTAATTCCTTAGTATAATGTTTAGCGCGATGAATAGTAGCAAAACTAATAGTTCGGTAGACGGGGCGCACTTGTATTATAAAATGTTTTAGACTATTAACTTAGTGTCTCGAATTAGTAATCAACACTGATTCTATGTGCCATGTATAAAAGTTAGAATGTCTAAGGTATAGTAAACCATTTGGGAATGTGACCATAGGGGTCCAAATTCGTAAACTATTCCTTAGATATTCGTGATCACACTCGGATAAATAAACCATTTAAAAACTGGGCCAAGGGGATTAAATGAATAAACTATTCGAAGAGGTCGACTATCAGAAAAACCATTTGAAAACTGGGCCAAAGGGATTGAATGGATGCACATAGGCTAATATAACCGGGAATGGAGTATTAGTCTAAATAGAATTAAGTGTTCTACGTCCTTGGAATAGGCTAGACAGTGTACGCAAATCGAGTGCTTGGAATGGCCTTGATACACCGTAGAATACTTAGACGATTCACTAAAGGTCAATGATAAACATGATATAATACAAGCCCCCTGAAACCGAACATTTCTTTTAATTATAAACTGTAATTTACTTTCCAGTATTAAAATCAACCAACCAACCAATCAATCAATCAAAATAGCTGGTAGCTTTAAAACCAACCAACCGACCTTAAACACGCTCTCCCGTTAAACAACCCCCCTCAAGAACATCTATTCCCCTGATTCCTTTGGGTTCGACCCCTACTTACCAAGTACTACCCAGTAGTATAGTCGCAAGTAGTGGACTACTATAAATTTATTTGTACAAATCGCTTCGACGACGAGCGGTTCTGTCAGTGACTCACCACCGGCGGCTTTGGGGAGAAAAGCCACATGGGGTGGCGGCTACAAGCTCCTCCTCCCATTTTGTGCCATGTGTTGTGATATAGATCCTTCCCTTGGCTATAAATAGAGCTCATCCCTTCCCTTTGTAAATCATCCCATCTCATTCCAAAATCACAAATCACTTATCTCTCTAGATTGAGAGCACAATCATGTAATCACTTTACTTTGGAATCGAAGCTTTAGCACTTTCAACGGTTTTTGTAAGTATTCTCTTCTTTACTTTACTATCTTTCAAAGTACTTTACTTTTTAACGCACTTAGCTATGATATCCACCTCTATGGATATTCGTAGCTAAACCCTTGATTCGGTTGAAGGGGTGTACTTGTGTCATAAAATGTTTTAGGCCATACTCTTAGTGCCTCTATGTGTTCAAAACTTGTTCTATGTGCCACATATTAGGTTAGAACTTCCAAGGTTGAGTGGATGCTTGGAATGGCAAAACTCTTCCGTGGGGTTCGTAAACATACTCGGATAAGTGGATGCTTGGAATGGCAAAGCTTATCAGAGAAGTTTGACCTCTTTAAAACACCATTTGGTTGATCGGGAATGATTGATCAAATGGATGCACACAAGGCTAATATACCTTGGAATGGGGTGTTAGTCTAAATAGAAAAAGTGCTCTATGTCTTGGAATGGACTAGACAGTGTGGCAAATCAAGTGCTTGAAATGGTCTTGATACACTTTTGAACACTTAGTATGATCATCAGAGGTCAATGATAAACGAAAATATGATACAAGGCCCCTGAAACCGAATCCTTTCCTTACAGTCCATTATCAACTATTGTAATTTACTTTCAGTTCTCAAAGCACACTCAAACCCAGCCCCAATCGCATTTAATTTATGCATAAGCTTCATTAAAGAACAACTAATCCACCAATTCCCTTGGGTTTGACCCCTACTTACCACTTGCTACCCAGTAGTGAAGTCGCGAGTAGCGGACTTATAAATTTATTCTTGACTTTTGCACACGACGACTGTGCATCCGTCAGCCGTCCTAGGCCAAGAGACCGAGTTCTAGGCCATCCTAAGGCATGACCATGCTACAATCAAATTCAGCCTTGGCAACCTTCATGGACCCGGCCTAAAATCACTTGAATATACTACAACCGTCGGCAAATGGACAAGAACGCATGGCAAAGGTACCGAGCCCGGTCAAGGCCAATCAAGGGGATTTTCGACTATTTTGGGATTCTGGCCATTCTCCGGCTAGAATCCGGCTTAACTCCCTTGATGAAACCAATTTGTATTGATCTTGTCGTTCAGAATCAGTGGTCCTCAACTCAAGCACCTCCGACCAAGATTCCGGCCAAAATTCCAGCGAGCTCCAGCGACCTCCGACGAACCTCCGGCCTAGCTCCGACCAGTCACAACACGAGACTCCAGCCAGTCATAACCACACTCCGGTGAAGTCCAACCAAAACCAAAACCGAACTGTTACTATTCCGGTTGGCCACTTCTTTCCGGTTAGCTTTGCTATTCATTCCGGTTGACCTTTGGTTTAAAACCAAGCCACACAAAGTAGTTGAGCATGGTTGCCCCTTGGCTTAACCCAAGCCCTAGCCGCCCATGTGCTTGCCCATGTGCACCCTTTGGCTCCAACCGAAGTCCAACCAAGACCAAACCGGAGCACTTGAGGGAGAACCGGAGGCAAGTGGCGGAATAGTATCCTCCACTCACCTCCTCTCCAACCGCCTCTTGTGGCCTCTAAATAGAGGAGCACCCCTCCTTGAATATGATCCATGATCCATATACATTATCATCACCGTCATCTCTACTTCATGCTCCTCGAATCTCTCTAGAATTTTGTTGGCACAAATCCTTGTAAACACTTGTACTTTGATATCAAAAGCTCCAAGTTTGTTCTTGATCTTGTTCTTGTTACTAGTTCAACATCTCTCTACTTTTTCTTGTTACTATTTTAAAAACCTTCATTTTCCTTTCAAGTATTTTCCAAAAACCTTTACTTTCTTGCACTAGCTATGGTATCCACTTCCATGGATACTTGTAGCTAAACCCTTCATTCGGTTGAAGGGGTGTGCTTGTATCATGAAAATGTTTTAGACCCTTTTTCTTAGTGCTGCTATTGTGTTCAAGCTTGTTCTAAGTGCTATACATTCGGGTAGAACATACACGGTTGAGTGGATGCTTGAAATGGAAAAGCTCTTCCGTGGGGTTCGTGAACATACACGGTTAAGTGGATGCTTGAAATGGCAAAGCTTTTCCGTGGAGTTCAACCTCTCTTTAAGTCGCTTGGTTGATCGGAAATGAGAGATCAAGTGACTGCACTTAGGCTAATACCTTGAAATGGGGTATTAGTCTAGCTAGAACAAGTGCTCTATGTCTTGAAATGGACTAGACGGTGTGGCAAGTGCTTGAAATGGCCTTGTTACATCTTTGAACACTTAGTATGATCATTAGAGGTCAATGATGAACGGAACTATGATACAAGGCCCCTAAACCGAATCCTTTCCTTTGATTAAAACACTAACTCTTCATTCTACTTTCTGTCTTATTTTCAACTGCTTAATTACAGTACCCTTTACATTCAGTACTTTACATTCCGCAACTAACTTTACATTCAGTCACTAACTTTACTTTCAGTACCTAACTTTTAATTTCAGCACATTTACTTTCAGTCTTTATTTTCCGCACTTACTTTCAGTACCATTGCTTTCAGTCTTTATTTTCTGCACTTACTTTCTGCACCTTTACTTTCAGTTCCTTCATTACAGCAGTTTTCAGCATCAATCAAACATATATTTTGGCACGTATTGCGCTTGAAATACAGCGTGCGACAAACCAAAACGTATGTTGTACGGTTGATATTGAACTCGGTTGTTTCCACAACTTACTTTTCCGTACTAAAACCACAACCAACCCCAATTGCACTTAATTTCTGTACATTTTCCTCAAAGAACTACTATCCACTAATTCTCTTGGGTTCGACCCCTACTTACCACTCTACTAATCCATAGTAAAGTGTACAAGTAGTGGACACTTATAAATATATTTTTGCAAGGTCCTAACGACACCTTGTCACTTACTACCGACCATTAGTTCATTTGGTGTATTTGTTTTCATTTTGGTTATTTTTTGAGCAGGTAGTTATATAATTAAACAAATTTATTTCATTCACGTCCAATATGAGCTAAAAATTCTTTACTTTGCTTCAATAGCATTATACAATACACTGTATAAGCTTTATGATTGTTGAACAATACTTTTTTGCTGAACATTTAGTCTTAAGTCAGAACATTTTTGCCTTAAGTCTGAACATTTTGCCTTAAGCTTGAACTTTTAGCCGTAAGTCTTAATATTTTAGTCTTAAGTGTGAACTTTAGTCTTAATACTGACCATTAGTTCATTTGGTGTATTTCTGTTCATTTTGGTTATATTTTAGCACATAGTTATTTAATTTAACAAATTTATTTCATTCCACGACCAGTATGAGTTTAAAAAAAACTCTTTATTTTGCTTCAATATCATTACACAACACACTGTATAAGCTTTATGATTACTGAGCAATATTTTTATGACTGAATATTTAGTCTTAAGTCTGAACATTTTGCCTTAAGTTTAAACATTTAACATTAAGTCTGAATAATAAGCGAAATATGTGGACAATTTTAGACTTTCTACTGTATAATGTCAAGTAATATTTTGGTTATTTTTATTTTGTTTTTCAAAAGTAATCACTCTTGATTCGAATTAGGGTAGACTTGTATGACTAAATTGAATTAAAATTAATTACGATAATATGAAGAGATCGTATTGCCACTTTCATTTTTGATTACGAAATTTCGACAAATCTGTCACGTGTCAACTTCAAAGGTGGTTTATAGTTAATTTAAAAGAAAATCGGTTTGTACCGGAACCGTGCTCAATTTTAGTAATTCAAAAAAAAATATTAATTGAAAGAATTTCTCACTTGATCAAACTAAATACTCCTAACCAAAATATATATTTGAATTCAACCAAATATATAAGTTATACAAAGTTTTTTCATTTTGATTTTCATTTTAGAAACTAGATTTGCAATTTAGGAAAAGGATCACGTGCAAACACCCAATTTTTGTATAAAAAAATACGAATTAATCACATCCTTAAAAATTAATGTATGGACGATTGAGATTAGGAGAAATCAAATCTAATTAAAATCAATTTTTAGTTAGATAAGGGGAATATTTGTCCAGACTCATTTATTAATAAATCGACATGATTCCTCAATTATCGTTCCAGAAGCAAAATCTAAATGACCAACACCGCAACCCCCACCACCTCCTCCTCCTTCCTTGCCCAACAAACTCTCCCTCCGTCCACGAGCATGTGTCCACGCAGCTACTCCTGATCGGTTCGAAGACGATACTCGTAGAAGCATGAAATCTGAATTTTGGAATTAGGGTTACGACTTATCTTCTCCTCTTCGTTCCTAAAACCACCACTTTCACTGCCTCCTAATTCGATTCTACCATTCTTCTCTTCCAAAGACATCCAACGATTTGCTCTAACGGTGACAGGGGAGTTCTATGAGTAAGAGTTGGTCACTAGATGAAGGTGAAAGTTGATGTTGCTGATATTATCGCCTACTGTGTATGGTTGGTTCTAGCGGCGACGAATTATAAGCCATTTTTCACAAACTATAACATAGTTCGTAAATAAGTGTGTCATAATTCGTCGGTTTATCCAACAAATTATAGACCACTTTTCACGAATTATCACAGAATCAACTCAAACTGGTTTCTAGATTTTGCCGGTTTACTGTGGGTTTGATTTTTCCAAATCAAGATCAACTTAGTGAACTGGAAGATTATCGTGCGCAGAGATGTGGTCGTGAAAGTGCGTGTAATTGTTCAAAACTTTAGGTTTCCAAATGTTTGGAACCAATGTTATTAAAACCGAACCGTGGATTGAACCGGTCAAGTCACTGGGTCAATGGGTCAGTGGTTCAACCGGATTGAACCGGTTTGACCCGCACATATTAAAAAATAAAAATAAAATATTTATATATGATATTATAATTTAACATATTTATGACATGAATAATTATTATATGATTATGATCCGATTATAACAACATACCATAAGAAATTTAGAATTTGATAAAGTACAAATCAATAATACAACAATAACAATTTTAGTCTTAATTAGCCAGTCAGAACAATAAGGGATGTATAAGATTAATTGAATTTCTAGTTAAATTGATAATAAGTAATAACTTTTATAGATTTGATAAATGAATATACATTATTAAAACAAATAATAAAACAACAATCATCTTTAGCCTAGTGTAAAGAAAGAGAATAACTATTAAGAGGGGCTTGGGTTCGAGTCTTGTCCAAGTCAAAATTAAAGAAATATTTTTTCAGCCAAATCGAACCGTTCAAATCACGATTTTAATGAATAACCGGGTCTTGACCGGGTTTGACGCTTATCCAATCCAATGAGTGAACCGAACTGGTTCCCGATCCAACTAGCCAAACCAGCCGGTCCGATTTTCACAGCACTGGTTGGAACGTGCGTAGGGGACATTAACTGTTTCGATTTTGATGTGTTTTTGGTCAATTGTACTCTTTAAAATAAAATTAACATTCACATAATTCGATTAATATTATATTTAATCTAATTAATATCAGCCTTTGATTGAATTTGCACATGATCCCGACCGGCCGACCACTTACAATTTAATTCAAAAATTAACATTTAAATATATTTTAAAAATTTGAATAGGTTGTACAAGAGTTTCTAAAAGAATATCTATACAAAAATATTATGAACTTTATTAAGTACTCACTCCGTCCCTTAATGTTTGTCTATTTTTCTTTTTGGGCATCTCCTAATGTTTATTTAATTCCCTTTTAAATATAACTCAATAATCAAATCAATCATCTCTTTCCTAACCAATAAATTTATTTTATTAAAAAAATTATACTTTTAATGATAAATAACTAATAATTCAGGTGTGAATCCACCTCCACCTATACTTTCCTCCTCTTTCTTTGCTCTTGTCTCTCATTTCCTTTATTTAATACTAATGTGAGCATTGATCGTTGTTTGTTGTGTTATTTTGCAGAAGAAAAGCAGATGGAAAGCTATGATAAAAGTGTGCAAACTGCAATCAGATGGCTCTTGCAGCTTGCCTCAACCGGACACGAGCTCGAGAATAGAACTCTTAAAGCCATCAAGATCTTGAAAGCTGAAAAGGGTTTCCTCCTATGCAACTACAAAATTCCAATTGATGCTTCCGTAATCTCTTCTCCTTCTTCTCCAAAACCCTATTAGATTTTGACTTTTTTGAAGCTAAAAATAGTGGATGAATTAAACAGGACAAGGATGGATACTGGCATGTAGGAGCAATAGCCACACTAGCAGATGATGTCGGCGCTGCTGCAATTTACTCTGTTGCTGGCCATGTCAAAGCATCTGTTGACTTTAGCATCTCATTTTACTCGCAAGTAAAGCTTCATGTATGTTATTCATTGTATTTAATAAAGTTCACGTTTTTGTTAATTTTATTTAGTTCTTCCTCACACTTTGATTTCAATCTGGCTAGGAAGAAGTTGAGGTAGAGGCAAAGGTGGTTGGAGTCAGAGGAAGACTGGCATCAGTTGTGGTTCAAGTAAGAAAAAAAGACGATGGAGAGTTGGTTGCATTAGGCAAGCAATGGATGGCTGAAGCTGCTTTGATTCCAAAAATCATCAAAGACAAGAAGATTATTCAGGCAATCAACAAGAGTAAACTATAAGAGATCATAAATGTGTACGTTTTCAAATTGCGTTATTTTTTCTTGGCCTCGTAGTTTCTGGTTGGGTTTCAGAATGTCTATATCCCTGACTCATTCATGTATATATTCAAAGTCTCACACATTGAAACTGATTATTGTTATAAGATACATTGCGCAACTTATTGCGGATATGTCATCTTGGGTAGAAGAGATAGTGATCTAGCGGTCATAGTCTTAATCAAATGACCAGAAGGTCGATGGTTCGAACCCTGGATGCATGTTATGGCTTCACTTTGGATTGTCCATTCCTTCCCCATCTAACGGAATTTAATTTTAAAAGAAGAATATGTCATCTTAATTGATAGAAGAAAGTGTTTTGAGATTTGGAGTGGTGCAGAAGCTTCATCAGACTTCTTTTGGAATCTCACCACCATTACCATCTTATCATCCACACTTAGACACATCATAAGTTTTCATAAAACACCATCCAAAAAGGAGGAAGCCTAGCTACGACCCACCACCATATGCATATCTTCTCTTTTTAAAAGATTTAGAGGCAACAAGATGTACTAGGGAGAATGACGAGGAGATGACGAAGGATCTGCAGAGCCCTTGAAGATGAGAAAGTTAAGTGTTTCCAGAGTAAAGTAGATGAAGCTGCCTTTGGAGTGTGTGAAGAAACAACCAAAGTTGCATCCCACTACACATTGCCATCCACCTCCATACATCTTATCAAAAACCTGACTCATCATCATCCACACAACCAAATTTCAAAATACAAACACATGCATAATATATTGCATGCACAAATGAATCCAATTTAGACTGTAGATGAAGAAAGAAAGGTGTTAATACCTTTTTGATGTGGGCTGCAATGGATTTGCAGTCAAACACATCATACAGATCCAGAGCTTCATAAGCAGCAGATGTTGCTTGCACCTGCATCTTCCATGGCATGTCCGAATCCTGGACTAAAGCCTTCCCTTCCAACATCTTCACACAGCATACAAATACACACCCTGTTCAATAACCCTTCTCTCTCTTTCTCTTTGCTTCTATGTATCTATCTGCTGATGGGTGGATAATAATTTCAAATGAGTTATGGGTTGTGAATTTGCTACTTATCTTCACAACCCAGATCTTATGAACTCACTCTTTATGTACCTTGCATAAGAGGAGCATTCAAATGAGAATTCCCTTATTTTTTCGAAAACTTGAGATCACAATCTTCACATTCCAAAATGCAAGATGTATTTTTCAAGATGCATTTTGGTGGTGACACGTGTCCCATGTGCATTTTCCAACATGCATTTAATGTAAAGTCAAAGCCACCTTTTTTTACTTTGCTTTTTGGACATGTGTCATATGCAGATTCAAAGATGTATCATCATCTAATGGTGAGATTTGGAATCTCAAGTTCTCGAATTTTTAAAGATTCTAAACCGAGCGTTCTTGTTACGTAATATATCCCAAATGTGAAGTGCAGAGATAAAAGATAAATATCAACAGGGATGGATAAAGACTCAAGCTCAATGTTTATTTAAAAAGAAAAAAAGACCCTCTTGCTTTTTCCCAATGTGAAGGAACTCACTGCAATAAACACTCTCAGTTTTCACCCTTTTTGCGTTTTTTCTTACTTTGTATTATTAGGGCATCCACACCAAGGGGAGCAATTTTTGCTCATTGCTCATTGCTTTTAGCTCTACATTGCTACATGACTTTTATGAAAAAAAGCTATTTTTACTTATTGCTCATTGCTCATTGCTCCCTTACTACGGATGCCCTATGTATTGTGGATAGACATGGTATGGATGTGGTTGAATTTAAGGCCAAGGATTGGATTTTTGTGAATTGTTATTGAAGTGGCAAATTTGGTATGAAGAACTGGACAGCTCAGAAATAGACTCATCATGTCTGCCGACTTCGGAGTGAAACGTACTCTCATGACTTTAGATCATATGTAATGATTAGACTGGAGGATCCGATCATAGCCGTTATAAGTCTAGTTTGCCTTAACTCATGTCATCGTCCTTCTTAGGTCACCACAACCTAGAATCTCACATCGTCACTATCAGGGACGAAGCCAAGATTTCAAAATTATCCGGACTAATTTTTTTTAATCTTTGTTAGAAGATGACTATAGGAAGCATAAAAAAATTATAAAATAAATGGCAGCCTTATAAAAGACTTTCGTTATTGGGCTTGGATTTAACCTTAGTTCATAAGTGGTTAAAACAATAAAAAAAAACAAGTACATTACCTACGTGAACAAGAAAAGTAACAGATTCAAGCTGTAGCTTAGTGGTAGAGTAGCTAGCGGTCAGGGTTCGGATCCTAGTGGCTGAAAATTTTATTTTCCCAAAATTTCGTAAGCCCGTCCTGCGTCCTGCCCACCGACACTCGTACATTGTTTTCAACATTTTAGTTTGATGGAAAGTTATTGGATTGAAAGGATATTTTTTGGGAAAAATACAGTTTGGATTTTTGAACTATCATCATTTTTCAATTTGTAGACTGAACTATAAAAATTTTCAGACAAGTGGTGAACTATCAAACAATTTTCCAAACAAGAAGTACCGTCCAATGCCATTAGGGTTTTCACTAACAGCGTTAAAGCCGTTAGTTAATAAATTAATATAAAATTTAAAAAATTTTAAAAGTTTAAAAAATGTTAAAAAGTTACAAAAAAATTATATAAATTTAAATTTATAAACTTAAAAATTATAGTTTGCATTCGGAAAATTAGAAATGTTTATAAAATTGATTAAAAAATTAAGTATTTATAAAAAATTATAAAAAATAAATTAAAAACTTTAATTTTTTTATGAAAATAGGAATATAGAATTTTTCAAAAATTGAAACTTCAGAAAAATATTAAACACAAAATGAAAAATATTTTCAAATATTTTAAAAAGTTTTGTTTCAAATTAAATCTTTAAACATTATTAAATTTAAATATTTTCAACAATTCTTCAATTCCGTATCAATTCTATCTAATGATTGAAGAAAAAACTTTATTTTATGTATAGTGAAACCAAACAAAAGGTAAAACTTTGACAATACTATATGGTTGAATAAAAAATAGTTTAACTATTTGATGTGAATATAAAATTTGATCCATAATACCCCTTATAAAGTTCAAACTAGATAGGAATACTAATTAATATTTTCTTGAATTATTCGTAGGGGAACTTTGTAAGAAATTTTATAAATAATTTTCATTTTGTGTTTAATTTTTTTCTAAAGTTTCTAATTTTATTTATCAAATAATTTATATTCAAAATTAAGAATAATAATTTTTTTATAATATTTATAAATTGTTTTACTTTTTTACAATTTTTTTAAACATTTTTAAAAAGTTTGGAATTTTTAATTTTTTTCAATTTTTTATAATTTTTTATTAATTTATTAACTAACGAAGTTAACGCCGTCCAACGGCATTAGTGAAAACCCTAACGGCGTTGGACGGTGCACCTTGTTTGGAAAAATTGTTTGATAGTTCGCCCCTGTCTGAAATTTTTTATAGTTCAGCCCACAAGTTGGGAAATGGTGATAGTTCAGGTCCCTAAACTGTACTTTTCTCTATTTTTTTGTAGTGCGTTTTTATATCTCATACATATCAGCAGTTACCACACGAGTACATCTTGTATGAGAATTCTTTATCGGGTACATGTGAATATTAGACTCGTGGAGCATAAGCCAAGCCACGCACGGCACCACCCGAATTTTTTTGATGAAGAACGGACCACCCGAATTTGATGCTTGAATTGTGTTCACTGAAGCACGGACCATAAGGCACCTATTGACTTTGAAACCCACGTGCATAAACTTGAACTTAGCACCTCCACGTGCGCATGGAAGGAATAAACAAGACAGCAACGCCTACTTGCATGATACAACACGACAACACGTCCACGAGGGACGAATAACACCTCCGCGAGGAAGGAACACACGTCCACGAGGAACGAATAACACCTCCGCGAGGTAGGAATAACACGCCCACGCCGAGGCGGGACGAAAACACATCCACAAGGGATGAATAACACTCCTCACAAAATTAAGGAGAAATATTCTATTCAAGGGAGTCGAATCCTTTGTCAAGTATTCAAGCCAGTCGACCAACCCCTCTTTCAAGGATTGAAAGGATATTTAAAGGAAAATGTGACTTCGTATTTGGTTTGTCATTGAAAATCTAATCCAAATAAAAAATTTCATATTAACTTTTCCCTCTTTTTTTTTTCATTTTATTTTCTTTCCATCACTTTTTCCATGATCCAAACGCAAGGTTAGTATACGATCTTTTGTTTTCGAGTTTCATCTTGAAGCTAGTAACCCTTCAAGTTGAAATATACTCACTGATCTATGCCTTCTGCAAATGCTTGTGGTATCTGTGGTTCTTGCTGGTTTTCCAGTGAGTTGGAATATTAGCATTCACTTGGGCATTGAAACCAATACAAGGGAAAGAGCAATCAACGAGTTCACTGATATGAACTAGATTGTTTGACACGATTAGTAATTTGGAGATGTGAAACCTCAACAACTGACTCATGAATGAATACTACTAGACCACAAAATGCTTGCGACTGCTGAATGCATATTAGACCACAAAAACAAATGCAAATGATTGAGCAGCGAACATCTTCAAAATGCAAATGATAACTTTGTGTTTTCGTTTGAGGAGCGAGAAACTCAAGCGGAGAAGAGAAGAAAGTTTGAGAAGGCTGTAGAAGTTTTGCCGTTACCCTTCCTCTCTCTCGCCCTTGTCCACCGTCCTTCCCCACCTCGTTTCTTCTTCTCTTTTCCTCTTGATTTTGCTCCTTCTCTTCTCATGGGGGTTGGAGATGTGCAGATCTGGCAGTTGGGGTTTTGAGAAGGGGCTGCGGTGGTTGGGGTGGTTGTGGTGTGATTGTGGTGCGGCGGAAGAGGGGTGACGGGAGTGGTATTTTGCGGTGGGGCACGGTGGTGCCAGCCTGCGGGGGGCTGGGCGGCTGGTGGCTCGTGTCGTGCCGGTTTGTCCAGTGTCGCCGGTGGTGTTTCTTCCCAGCGGAATCTCCTAGGCGGTTTTAAAGGGTGTGCTGGTGGCTTGCCGGCGGGTGGTGATGGGGCGGCTTAGGCCGGTTTTTGTGTGTAGTTTTTTAGGTCGTTTCGTAGTTTAGACCGGTTTCTGCCGGATTATCGGGTGTGCTGTTACGAGGTACATTTGGTTGCGTGGTTCAGTGGCTGTTGTTGCCAGTACTTTATAGAAATTGTGGCCGGGTCGATAGTGATCTTTGAAGCTTGGCTTCGTCAGTTTAACCACCTGGATGTGGTTCGATCTATGGACTTTTCGGATGTAAAGAGGTCACAACAGCGGGGAGATGAAGTTTATTAACACGATTGACGCTATTACGTTGTATTGTGTTGTACTAGTGTTCATTTCTGGATTGTTGTTGTTTCTTTACATTTGTTGTCATGTCCTGGTTGTAATCGCCTCTGTACCATCAAAAAAAATCACTGAAGCCTAAATCGAGCAGACAACACAAGCATTTCATCGCTTCTGGAAACTGAACTGATAATGATATTTTACACCGTGTAAGAGAAAAAGATTCTGACCAAAAGAACAAAGTGAAACTGACACTACAAGGTCCTCAAAATTGTTTTCTTCTTCAGTTAGGTTTAGTGTCATTTTCTCAGTCTTGGAGGCAGCCACGTTCCACATTCAGTAAGCTTCTACCACCATCGGGCTGTGGCTGGCCAGCATTTCACATCACGTCCTGCCCATATAATAAAAGTGAAATTAATTCCCACATGATGAATAATTACAACACAATTGGTGGTCCAACTTCTAACATCATTAAGTAGGAATTTTTTTTGAGTACGAGTGATATCAACACACAACATCAATTTTTTCTTTGTGAGGAAAAAAAACTCGGCTAATTTACAACCAGACTTACAGAAGTCAGAATATTACAAACGCCAAGGAAAATTCTTTTTTAAAATATTTTTTTGACCTCCCTCAGGCAGGGGCGGATCCAGAAATTTTTCGGACCGGAGGCGAGATAAATATTTTTGGACCGGGGGCGAATCTAGCAATTTATTTTCATACTAGAGGGGGCATATAATCAAAATGACTGGGGCGAGATGTAAAAATCATTCAAAAATACATCGAGTTAGACTGGTATTAATGAAAAATCGGAAATCGACCGGGGGCGGGTGCCCTTTCTCCCCACACTCTAGACCCGCCCCTGCGGCCTCAGGAAGACCATTCATCGAAAGCAGATTATCCAAGTTTCTCATTGTTTTTCAACATGAAAACATTTCATATTTACATTTGGCCTTGAAATTTATTCTATTTCCCACTAGACGGTGAAATAGGGTCCCTAAACCGTCAGTGATGTCAACAAATTCAACATTTGGAGGAAATGAAAGTAAGACATGAGAGAAATTATATCATTATATGAAAATGGAGGCTGTTCAGCATGCAAGATTGCAACAACGACAAACAAGTAAACGAAGAAAAATATACAATAATTTTATCACCTTCACTTTAATCTTTAACCACATGAAGTTTCCAGTATTCCTTCTCAGCCTCCCCTGAGATGAAATAGGGTTCTTAAACAGTCATTGATGTCAACAACCACTTGAAGTTTCCAGTTTCCAATAATAATAATATCTCAACTTTAAACAAAAAAATAACTCACTCAGTTCCCAATCATAATTCGCACACATAGACAGTTACACTCAACACTTTTACCCATTTTCTTAGAAATTCAAGGAGCCATTTGCCATGGAAATGCATAATGATATCTATCGAGCAATGCAGAGTCAAAGAAATGCTAAATTACTCAAAAGTACTACCTGTAAGTGCTTCTAATAAAGCAATGGACTTCTTTACAATCATTCCCCTTTCACCCAGAAGATCTGCAGCAGCACAGGCTTTTAAAGCCGCATCTGGTTCTTCAAAGCAAACATGCCCATGTTCTGTATTGCCATCGAAATCAAGAAACTGCAATATAATTTGTACACACTCAAATTTGATTTCGGCGGTACAACGTGTTTGAAATATGACTATGAAAATTAGCTCGATGCTTACAGTGAACCCATCAAATATCTTGCATATGAATATTGTGTTGGGTTTTAGACTTACCTTGATTGTGCCAAATCTTGTGAAAATGTCTTTCAAATCCTGAACCGCCACAGCATCGTTATCCTTGAACAAAACTGCTGAATTATCTTGTTGAGCAGATGCGTTACATTTGACAGCTGTCTCGCTCTCTATTTCTTCAAAAACATACTTTTTATTCTTTGACTTGATTTCTAAAAGTTCTTCTTCAGCTTTGTCCTCATTATCCATTTTACGCTTCTTTTTCTTCTTACTTTTCTTATCTGCATGACCATCGCCTTCAGCAATGCCTTCAGTGACATTCACATCATTACTGTTTCCATAACAGTTGAGTTGTGATTGTACTAAGTCACTGCTGGCTAGCATAGGGCTAATATTTTTCCTTGCAGGACCTCCGCTCACTCTTCTCTTTGATGTAAATAAAACAACTAGGCCTTTTTCATAACTGCAATCAGGGTAATATGCGTGAACAAGATATAGAGAATCAAAATTGTCGTGCATCTATTTACTGTCGAGGAGTATGAGCCAAACCTGAAATCTTTACTGGATAGCTTCTTTTCTTTTGAACTGCTTCTATTTCTCTCGACATCAAACTGTTTCCTGAACATCCCATTCAATGGTAGAGCCATAAGAGTTTAGTTATTTTGGTGATAAATTAAACCCTCATTTTTCGAGTCATCAATATTCAATATAAAGACAAACCATTTACACCTTGTATAAAATCTTCAGCCAGTGTCACACATACAAATGACTAAAATAATGATTTTGCAAAAAAAGTGGATAAACCAAGAGGGGGTATAAAATAATAGGATCACCATACGGTGTTAAATCGACAATTCTTACTTTGGTTTGAGCTCTATTTCCATGCCATCATATACAGTTTTTAGCTTTAAGACATCACCGGCTTCTTCCTCTGACGAAAACTCAATCAGGGCGGTTCCACAAAAGCAGTTTTTGTCTAAAGCATGTTTAGGTAGTCTTATACTATTAACCTACATGAAGCAAAACATTCATCAGTACATGAACATGTGCAATGAATAGAACGAGCCTTTTCAAAATCCCCCCTCCCCTAATGGATATGCGCTCCACTTGCAACAAAAGGACACCAATATACACATTGTAATTGAGGAAAATACCAACCTCATGTAAGATAGGTAACACTTCACCATGTAATCTACCTTTAACTTCTGAACCAACTTAAAGAATTCTATAGCAAGAAAAAGAATCCATACGAACACATTACTTACTACCTTGCCATACTGCCCAAAGAATGCTTGCACAACTTCGATTTTGTCATCATAAGGCAAAGGTGAAGCAGCCACAGTTCGACCATCCACTTGACGTAGAACTTTTTCTGGATTAGCCAATTTCCGCAACCTACCAATTTTCTTCCCTACATACAATAACAGCAATACTCTATTACCGTAAAATAATAAACTACTCAAAACACTAATGATCACATAGAACTTTCAGGACTGAGCAGCTACAAACTCATGTCAATTGTCAAGAGATTCATAATTGATCACTGCATCCCCCACAGTAATAGTTAAAAGCTGCCAATCTTCTCAAAATAACAATGCCATATTTGTGGCACGTGCCTTTTCAAGCAGACAAACAATTGATACCCGAAAAGTTACACAAAACTCACCATCCAAAGAGAGCTTCAAAACATCAGATTTCCGCAAAATCTCAGCCACCCCATTAACAATCCTATCCGGAACATCCCTAGCTTTCAAGTTCCCCAATCCAAGGTAACTTCTCATTCGAGAAAAGGAACACACCACATCCAAATTAACCACTGTCTCAGAAGTCAGGAACAACAGCTACCACAGACAACCAAATAACCAGCCATCTACACATACAACTGATAATCTCAAGCTAAAGGATACGCCCATCGCTACTCCTTTCCACCAAATTCCTCAGAAAATCATCTCGTGGCAGATTACTGTCGCTAAAGTAAAACTCAACCTGTACCAAAAACAACAACACAACACAGCATAGCACAGCAGGCGTAATTAGAAATACAACTCAAGCTTCTGTCTTTGCAGTCAGAAAATGGTAATTCGAGCTTTCTAGACACGAACCTGTCGCAGTATTTTGTTGGAAGTTTCTTCATCGTATGATGCTGTCGACATTTTGATCAAAATTACTTTTTCCACATAAGGGTTTCTTCTGAGTCAAACTGCCACTGGAAGGGAGTGTTGTAAAAATGTTTAAGTAAATAATGGTTTAATTCTACATTAGTGGGACTAATGTGACACTTTATGGATATAAATAATTAAATATTAATTTAATTATCTAATTAATATTATTATCATCTCATTAGGGACTGATTTTAATTAGTGGGTCCATTATTGATGGTTTCAATAACGTGAATTTTCTTATATAGGAAATTCAGGATACATTATTTGACAGAGAAAAGAAAAACCCTAAATATGTTTCCAGCATTTCTAGCATGAAGGCTAAGCCGGCATGTTTGTTTAAGTATTTCTTCGCGTGCGGTGATAGTCAAAGATAAGAAAGTTTCAATCGGCAAAGCTTTGGTGCTTAGTTGTTGCCGAGGATCATTTTATCCTGGGAAGCATACTGCCAACGAGTCCCAAACACAGTAGGACAGTTGTTGGAACCCTTTGGTTTTGATGATCACAAACACTTAGTTTATGTGTTGTCTTAGTGTGCAGAAATTCATGTTCATATTTAATGGTGCAAGTGCTGCGCATTAATTGAAGAATGAAGATCCATGAAGATATGAATTGAGATATTGAACAAAGATTCTAGACCCATGAAGATGTCGAATTGAGAACTCACGGATCTGATTGAAGAGATTACTTGCTGATTGAAGCAAATTAATGGCAGACTTAATCACATGAATTGATTGCTGATTGAATTCACTAAAGGCTAATTGAAAAGCATTAATGACTGGAATATCTACAGAGCAGATATGGAAAGGTTGAATTAATGCGGAAGACCATTAAGGAAAGAATTCATTACGTATTTGAAGAGTTTGGAAAGCTGATCGGCGTGACTTATTGGGCTTGGACTACTGGTCAAGCTTGCATCCTATTTAAGGATGAAGAGATCTCAGAAGTGAGGGTCGGTAATTCTGGAGAACAAGCAGCTATTGCATTCGACGAAAAGAGATTGTTGAGAACGTACGCACGACGGTACAAGGTTCGAAGCTGATTACTCTGTCGGATTGAGTAGAGGTCATCAAATAGAATCTGATAGATCTAGTTTGTAAACCCTACAAGTACATCGGAATAAAGAGTAATCAGATTCGCAAATCCTTTCAGAGAAATCTGAAAGGTAGTGGTTTTCACCTTATCATCGTTGTGATAAGGTTTCCACTCTACATTCGTGCGCAATTATTTTAAGTTAAATTATTTTCCTGCATAATTATTTCCGCTGCTGTCTGACCATCAGACGGAAATGCACTTCGTGACTTCCGTCTAACACTAACGATCCAACACGTGGTATCAGAGCCGAGGACTCTAGATTTGTTTGTTAGCTTTGCAGGAAAATCATGTCATCAATCAACGATTCATTCTGGAAGCCGCCGCTGTTAAAACCAGAACAATTTGACTGGTGGAAGGACCAATTTGAGGCTCATGTCTGCTCACTGGATGGACAGCTATGGAGCATATTCGAGACGTGTCCTCTTGTCATCCCTCTGGACACAACAGATCCTGATAAACCAGTGGAGAAAACCAAGGACAGGTACACTGACGAGGACTACAGGAAGCTCGAAAAGAATGCTAGAGCAAAGAAAGTCCTCTATATGGCTCTTTCCCCCCGAGATCAAATCAAAGTGGCAATGCACAAGACCGCTAAGGATATGTACGATGGTCTCGTGAGACTGTATGGTGGAAATGTAGACATCAAAAGAAACAAGATTTTAGCTGCTACAAAAGACTACGAGACGGTCATGCAGATGAAGGATGAATCCTTAGAGGATTTTTATACCAGATTCCAAGTCATAGTCAGACAACTAGACTACCTGAACGAAAAGCTCCCCGAATGGAAAATCACACACCAATTCATGCAAGCTCTGAATTCAAAGTGGGACCACGTGACGTTAGTGACGGAGCCACCGCACTGTCGTTAAGGTGCAATGTCTCTGTGCAAAAATAAATTTATAAGTCCGCTACTCGTACTCTACTATTGGGTAGTAAAGCGGTAAGTAGGGGTCGAACCCAAGGGAGTTAGTTGATAGTTGTTCTTTTGAAAGTGGAAAATAAGACAGTTGGGGTTGGTTGTGATTTTAGTACTGAAAGGTAAATAACTGAAAATAAAGTGCTGGAACAGTCGATTTCAAGATCAACCGCAGACACACGTTTGATACTGGCCACACGCTGTGTTTCAAGCGTGTTGCGTACCAAAGGTTATGCCGGGCTGATGTTGATAAAGGTTGTAGTAAAAGTAAAGTGCAGAAAGTAATTGCTTGATGGACAAGACTTGCGGAAAGTAAGCAGTTGATATGGACTGAAAGTAAGCAGTTGATATGAGACTGAAAGTAAAGTAACAGGTGATATTACAATTAAAGGAAAGATTCGGTTTTAGGGGCCTTGTATCATAATCTGTTTATCATTGACCTCTAATGATCATACTATGTGTTCAAAGATGTATCACGGCTATTTCTAGCACATGACTTGCCACATCATTTAGAACACTTGTTCTATTTAGACTAATTCCTTCTTTCGAAGTATCTTAGCCTTATGTGCATCCATTTGATCTTCAGTTACGATCAACCAAATGGTTTTTTAAAAGAGGTTGAACTCCTCAGATAAGCTTTGCTCGTTAAAGCCTCCACTT
This sequence comes from Rhodiola kirilowii, assembly GCA_033675215.1. Taxonomy (NCBI): domain Eukaryota; kingdom Viridiplantae; phylum Streptophyta; class Magnoliopsida; order Saxifragales; family Crassulaceae; genus Rhodiola; species Rhodiola kirilowii. The sequence continues at coordinate 28,400,202 of CM066194.1, read as the reverse complement.
ACCTGAGTATGTTCACGAACCCCACGGAAGAGCTTTGCCCGTTAAAGCATCCACTCAACCTTGGAAGTTCTAACCTAATATGTGGCACATAGAACAAGTTTTGAACACAAAGAGGCATTTAAGAGAAGGGTCTAAAACATAGTATGATACAAGCACTCCCCTTCAACCGAATGAAGAGTTTAGCTACGAATATCCATGGAAGAGGACATCATAGCTAAGTGCTTGAAAGTAAAGGTTTTCAAAAGACAGGAAAGTAAAGTTTTTGAAAGTAAAGACAGGAAAGTAAAAGGAGAATACTCGAGAACCGATAGGAGTAAACTCAAGAACAGGAAAAGTAAAGACAAGCTTGAGTACTTCAAGAACCGACAAGAGTACTCAAGAACAACTTGGAACTTCAATATCAAAGTGGTGTGTTTTACATGGATTGTGCCCAAAAATCTAGAGAGCTTCTCTCACTAACCAAGAACTATGGAGCTTTGTGGATTGTGGGATGAGGATGAGATATGATACAAGTGAGAATGGCTTGGTATTTATAGGCAAGGTGAAGGGATGAGAGCCATACACTTGTCACAAGGGAGGAGAAGAGCTCACACATGGCAAGGGATTGGTGGAGGAGCCAAAATCCATCGGAGGTGAGTCATTCCTCCCAAAAGCCGCCGGCCACATGGCTTCTCCATGGCCAAAGCCGCCGGGCTAGGTGGAGGGGAGTGGGTGAGTGTGAGTTGAGATCTTTTCCCAAAAGCCATCGGTTCTCTTTCAGCTCCGGTCTGACTTTGGTTGCTCTTCGGTTGGACTTGTTTTGAGTGATTCCATGTCAGGTTCATGAAAGTTGTACAGTCGGAATCTGGTCGTGTCCTGGAGTGACTTGTAATTCATTTTCAGCTTTAAAACTCCTTTTTAGCTCGTATCGTCTCTAGACTTCAAAATACCCTGTAGATAAATATCGGAACTAACAAGCAAAAGTTAAATAGACAAGGAGTCTAATTTGGTGGATTTAACTGTCTTAATGAATCATATAAATATGGTCCATCAGATCACCCCACACTTTTAGTTGTTCGTCCCGAACAATGCCGTTTAAGAGATGTGCACACAATCCAAGTAACAACTTCAAATAGGAAAGTGAGATTGTGGGACTAGATTTATCCTATTCATGCATTACTTACTTATTACCAAACTAAACTGTGTAAATACTTAGAAGAAACTTGATACTTGTACCTTCGAGCTGAGATGCAAATTAATTTGAATGTTTCGGGAGATAGCCCTTTTCAGGCTCCTGGACTGCATTCTCGGGACCGATTCACACTATATGGTTAACTTGTCGCTTTCTCTAGCACATGATTCGGTTCGGGTTTCACTGAGTTGAGTACTTAGATTTCTTTTTGGTGAGGGACAGCTTCTGAAGTGAATTGGCCTTTGGCCTTTGATGTTGAATTGGAGTTTCTTCACTTTTGTTCGGTTAAAACCTTCACAATTTTGGCTTTTGGCCTTTGATTAGCTTCTTTGAGCTTTTGCTTCTTTGTGACTTGCTAGTCCATTTTCTCAACCTTTCTTTGGGAGGTCCAATCGTCGCCCGAGAGCATATGGAAATACCTCCCCGCTCCTTCTCATCCTTGCCGTTTCACGCGGGTCAAGATGAGGGTCGCTCATTGATGGACCATAATTGTATGAATCATAAACACAGTTAAACCCACCAAATTAGACTCTTTGTCTATTTAACTTTTGCTTGTTAGTTCCGATAATTATCTACAGGGTATTTTGGAGTCTAGAGAGAATACAGGCTAATGAGGAGTTTTTAAGCGGAAAATATATTACGAGTCATTCCAAGGTCACGACCAGATGCCGACTGAAGAAATCTCAAGATCCTGACATGGAATCACTCAAAACAAGTCCAACCGAAGAGCAACCAAAGTCAGTCCGGAGCTGAAATGGACCGATGGATTTTGTGAAAGATCACAAAAATCACAAAACCTCCTCCCAATGCCATGTGACCGGCGGCTTTTGGAGACCAAGCCACCTTGCTCCTCCTCACATGGGCGGCTTTTGGAGAGTCCATGGCTTCATGCCATGTGTCTTCATCCTCCACCACATCTTCCTCCTCCCCTTAGCTATAAATACCCCCTCCCCTTCACTTGTAATCCACAATCCAACAATCCACACAACACACTCACTTATCTCTCTAGACTTTTGGGTACTTTTGTACGCTTTTGTTTGAAATCTATAATACTCCTGTTGGTTCTTGAGTATTCTAGTAGTTCTTGAGTTTACTCCTGTTGGTTCTTGAGTATTCTCCTTTACTTACTGTCTTTCAAAAACCCTCGAGTACTTAGCTATGGTATCCACCTCTATGGATATTCGTAGCTAAACTCTTCATTCGGTTGAAGGGGTGTACTTGTATCATAAAATGTTTTAGGCTATACTCTTAGTGCCTCTTTGTATTCAAAACTTGTTCTATGTGCCATATATTAGGTCAGAACTTCCAAGTTTGAGTGGATGCTTGAAATGGCAAAGCTCTTCCGTGGGGTTCGTGAACATACTCGGGTAAGTGGATGCTTGAAATGGCAAAGCTTATCTGAGGAGTTCGACCTCTCTAAAACACCATTTGGTTTGATTGGAAATGATTGATCAAATGGATGCACATAGGCTAGTATACCTTGAAATGAGCTAGACAGTGTGGCAAATCGAGCGCTTGAAATGGCCTTGATACACGTTTGAATACTTAGTAGGATCACTAAGGGTCAATGATAAACAGGCTACGATACAAGGCCCCCGAAACCGAATGCTTTCCTTAGATTTAAACACCACCTGCACTTACTTTCAATTTTAGTATAAACTGCTTATCAACTGCTCACCTTCCGGAGGACTTGCCAATCACGCAACAATTGCTGTAAGTCTTCTCTTTTATTTTTAGTATTTACTTTTCTGTCATTTACTTTTCCGCACTAAAAACCAAAACCAACCAAAAAAACACTTACTTTTCCGCACTAAAACCTCAATCAACCTAAAAATACGCTCCCTCGCTGTACAATTCCCTCAAAGAATAGCTTATCCCCCTAATTCCCTTGGGTTCGACCCCTACTTACCACTTGCCACCCAGTAGTGAAGTCGCGAGTAGCGGACTTATAAATTTATTTGTACACATTGCCTCGCGACAAGGCAGTGCTGTCAAATTGGCGCTGTTGCCGGGGAATTAGCCGTCGGATTAGTTGTTCTTTCCTTTCCCTTCGCGTTTCTTCATCACGCTACACACTATGTATGGATGGACAACGCGACATCTTCCTCTGTTCGGAGGTACGGATGGAGAAGACCCAGTACAACATTGCTGAAACTTTCACCACATTTGCCGCCACATAAAACCTGAAAATGAAATGTTAGAGGAATTTAAGCTTAAATGCTTCAAATTCTCTTTAACTGATTTTGCGACGATTTGGTATTACACATCAATCGCTAGTCGTGCAGAATATTTTGTGGACCTTTGCGTTCCATTCCTGAAGGAATTCTCCCCCCATCCTTACGCCAAAAAACCCGTGAGAAGATCATGTGCCTGCAACAATCCCGGGATGAGACTTTGGACGAATGTTACACGAACTATGAAACCATCGTCTCAAGCTGCCCGCACCATGGATTCACGAAGAAAGTTCTTCTTCAAAAATTTCTTCGTGGGATGAGGGCCGATGAGCTGACAAGGATTAACGAAGCAATGAGAAGATCAGCAGGGAACTTATCCATGGCAGACATGTGGAACCTCATAAATGACCTGGCCGCAGCCACAAAAGGAATACCCCAAGCTGACAAAGGAATGCAGATAGAAGAGGCGGGTCCAGAGACAGATGAAGAAGATACTTGCGAGCCATCTGAAGAATCAGACATGGAAAGCATCGGAAGCAACGAGGAAAAATCCTCATGGGAACTCGAGGCCGTGCCAACAAGGGAAGAAGTCCAAAACACCACTGGCAAGCTACCCGAGTCATACCCAGCTATCATTACCAGAGCAGCAGAGACCATCTACGACCAGATCCTCACAGACGGACATGACGAGGTAGAACCGAGCCATAAGATGCAAGCTTCCCAACTCTTCCCCTTGATCAATAGGCAAATCGCAGAAAACTATGTGATCAATGAAGAGGCTAAAAGGAGGATGGGAAAAGGGCCTGCGCAGAACGACTCCTCGATGGAGCATGTTTTCGCCATAACTGGACAAGGCAGCCCTAAACACCAGAAAACCCGATTCAAGAAATTAGTAGTAAAAGGTCCCTGACAGCACTGCCTTGTCGCGAGGCAATGTGTACAAATAAATTTATAAATCCGCTACTCGCGACTTCACTACTGGGTAGCAAGTGGTAAGTAGGGGTCGAACCCAAGGGAATTAGGGGGATAAGTTATTCTTTGAGGGAATCGTACAGCGAGGGAGCGTGTTTTAAGGTTGATTGGGATTTTAGCGGTTATAACTAAGTGACCTTTTTTGGTTGTTTTGGTTTTTAGTGCGGAAAGTAAATTACAGAAAAATAAATACTGAAAAATAAAAAGAAAGACTTACAGTGGGTGATGCGTGATTTGCGAGTCCTCCGGATGGTGAGTGCAGTTGATTAAGGCAGTTATACTAGGAAAGTATATACAAAGGGGTTTTGGAAATTAAGGAAAGCATTCGGTTTCGGGGGCCTTGCATCATAGCCTGTTTTATCATTTTAGTAATCCTTCTAAGTATTCAAACGTGTATCAAGGCCATTTCAAGTGCTCGATTTGCCACACTATCTAGTCTTTTGCAAAAGTGTTCGAAAGTGAATCAAGGCCATTTCAAGCACTCGACTTGCAACACTGTCTAATCTTTTGCAAAAAAACGTAGAGCCCTTGTTCTACTTAGACTAGCACCCCATTTCAAGGTATACTAGCATATGTGCATCCATTTGGATTGTCTTTTCCGATTTATCCAAATGGTGTTTGAGAGAGATCGAACTCCTCAGATAAGCTTTGCCATTTCAAGCATCCACTTACCCGAGTATGTTCACGAACTTCCACGGAAGAGCTTTGCCATTTCAAGCATCCACTCAACCTTGGAAGTTCTGATCTAATATATGGCACATAGAACAAGTTTTGAATACAGAGAAAAAACACTAAAGTAGTCTAAAACATTTTATAATATAAGTACACCCCTTCAACCGAATGAAGAGTTTAGCTACGATTATCCATGGAAGAGGATATCATAGCTAAATACTCGGGGGTTTTTGAAAGGCAGTAAGTAAAGGGGAATACTCAAGAACCAACAGGAGTATTCCCAAATCCTACTTGAATACTCAAGAACCAACATGAGTATTCTCTAAAACTGTTATAATGCTCAAGAACCAATAGGAGTATTATTTCAAATCAAAGCTTACAAAAGTACCACAATTTCTAGAGAGATAAGTGTTTGTTGCTTTGAGGATGGATGTGGATGGATTACAAATGAATTTGGCATTGGTATTAATAGCCAAATGGGGAGAGAATGGAGGGTGGAGATGGCTTTCATCCAAGGGAGGAGAAGGGAGGAAGAAGGTTGTGGTGGAGGAGGAGACAAGTGGCAAGCTCTCATGGTGGGAGGAGAAGCCGCCGGTTGCCGGTTGGAGGAGGGGAGGAGAGGTGGCTTTGGCCACTGACAGAACCGCTCGTCGTCGAAGCGATTTGTACAAATAAATTTATAGTAGTCCACTACTTGCGACTATACTACTGGGTAGTACTTGGTAAGTAGGGGTCGAACCCAAAGGAATCAGGGGAATAGATGTTCTTGAGGGGGGTTGTTTAACGGGAGAGCGTGTTTAAGGTCGGTTGGTTGGTTTTAAAGCTACCAGCTATTTTGATTGATTGATTGGTTGGTTGGTTGATTTTAATACTGGAAAGTAAATTACAGTTTATAATTAAAAGAAATGTTCGGTTTCAGGGGGTTTGTATTATATCATGTTTATCATTGACCTTTAGTGAATCGTCTAAGTATTCTACAGTGTATCAAGGCCATTCCAAGCACTCGATTTGCGTACACTGTCTAGCCTATTCCAAGGACGTAGAACACTTAATTCTATTTAGACTAATACTCCATTCCCGGTTATATTAGCCTATGTGCATCCATTCAATCCCTTTGGCCCAGTTTTCAAATGGTTTTTCTGATAGTCGACCTCTTCGAATAGTATATTCATTTAATCCCCTTGGCCCAGTTTTTAAATGGTTCATTTATCCGAGTGTGATCAAGAATATCTAAGGAAGAGTTTACGAATTTGGACCCCTATGGTCACATTCCCAAATGGTTTACTATACCTTAGACATTCTAACTTTTATACATGGCACATAGAATCAGTGTTGATTACTAATTCGAGACACTAAGTTAATAGTCTAAAACATTTTATAATACAAGTGCGCCCCGTCTACCGAACTATTAGTTTAGCTACTATTCATCGCGCTAAACATTATACTAAGGAATTAAAGACAACAGTTGATTAAATAAATACTAAGAGATACTTACAACCGTTGAAGCGCCAAGGGAGCTATCCTTTATTTCCAAAGCAAGATTACAACGTTACAAGTATTACAACTTCTAGAGAGAGAAGTGAAATTGAGAATTGGTGTGTTTTACAAATGAGGTTTGGCTTGGTATTTATAGCCAAAGTGAGGAGGAATGGATGGATGAGATGGAAGCACATGTCTTTTGATCCAAGGGAGGAGAAGGAGGAGCTTGTGGAGGAGACAAGTGGCGCAAGGAGGAGGAGCCTGCGGCTTTTGGTGGAGGAGGGTGGCGCCGCCGGTTGCCGGTCACCCAAGGGGGAGGAGCTCCTCCCTTGCCCACCTCCTTGAATGGTGGCCGGTCATCTTTGCCAAATGTGTGATTTTGTACAGTTTTGTGCAGTCTTTTCACAAAACTGTCAATGTGTTCCTTCCCCGGGATGTCTTGACTTCACTCCTGATTTTTCTGATTAATTTATTCTTGTCAATTTGACGTCAGGATCCTTGACATTTCTTCAGTCGGCATATGATCTTGACCTTGGATTGACTCTTGTTATCTTTTCAGCTTAAAATCCTCTCCTTAGCTTGTTTTCACTTCAGTCTCTAAAATGCCCTGTGGAAATATATCGGGACTAACACGTAGATGTTAGACATACAAACAGTCTAATTCAGGGGGTTTTACTGTGTTTCTGACTCGTCTAACTTTGGTCCATCAGAATACCCCCCACTTTTAGTTGTTCGTCCTGAACAATGCTATTAAAGGGCGTAAGTTCTAAGTCTGGCTTTGGAATATGAAAATTAGACTGTGATACTCGATCTATCCTAATTCATGCATTGCTTACTTATTACCAAATTGAACTGCGTAAATAAATAGAAGAAACTTAATACTTGTACCTCCGTGCTGAGATGCAAATTATATTGGATGTCTCGAAAGATAGCCCTGTTCAGGTTCCTGGGTTGCAGCCTCGGGATCGTCTCGCACTATATGGTTTTCTTGTAGCTTTCTCTAGCACATGATTCGATTCGGGTTTCAGTGAGTTGAGCCTTTTTGATTTTCTTCTTTTTTGGCGAGGGACTGCTTTTGTAGTGAATTGGCCTTTGGCCTTTGATTTGACTTTTTTGAGTGTTTCACTTTTGCTCGGTTAAAACCTTCACAATTTTGGGCCTTTGGCCTCTTTTGATTTGCTTCATTGAGCTTTTCGTCTTTTTGTGACTGCTAGTCCATTTTCTCAAGCCTTTTTGGGAGGTCCAATCATCGCCCGCAAGCCTATGGAAATACCTCCCCGCTCCTCTCGTCTTTGTCGTTTTGCGCGGGTCAAGATGAGGGTCGCTCATCTGTTTTCTCGGCTATTTTGACTAGAGAGAGGACGGTCTGATTCCCGTCCTCGCCTTTGCATAGATGCTTCTTGGCGGAGTTGACTTCAATTATTCACTGAAAACCCGAAGTGCAGCCTCCACTGACTTCGAAAACCATATAGTTTGATCTGATCCTTTGATTGATTGCCAAGCCTTTCTAGGGCAGTTTATATCAACTCCACATCCCTAGTTATCTCAGCACAAAGGACAATTGAAAAGTTACATTCTAAGTTTTTAAACAGTTGAATTTTCACAAGGTTAATGCATGAATTATGATTTATCTTTTTCACATTCTTAAGTTCATATTTTCAAAAAGGTACTTATTAAAAAAGAAGAAAAAAAAACAGCTGCATGTTATTTATGTACATAGGTGGTTCTCACCCCCCACTTTTGAACGAAGGCGTGCCTTAGTTCAAAAGTCATGCAAGCTTAAAACTAAATACTGAATTTAAATGACAGAAATTAAAGTGCGGAAAAGTAAGATAGTGTCGGGTTACCTCCCGACCAGTGCACTTGTTTTACGTCGTTGGCTCGACGATACCTCGTTTGTGGTTCATTGGTTTGGGTCCCATGGGTGGCTGAGGTCAAACTTTGCCACCATTCCTGTGTTGTTTCTTCCTGACTTCTTGCCGGATGTTGTGTTTTGGTCAGGACTCCTTTGTTTCGGGATTTTTTCCTTCCAATACCCCGGAGGGGGTGATGGGCTTTTCACTACTAGCCTTTTGAAGTTTTTGTATTTGGGACTGCCTAGTCCAGTTGCGGCATAGCAATGCTCCATCGGGGGGTTACTCTGCATAGGTCCTTTTCCCATCCGCTTTTCAGCCTCTTCTTGGATCGCATAGTTCGCTGCGACTTTCTCATTGATCAAGGGGAAAAGTTGGGAAGGCCTCATGAGGCTTGGTTCTGCCTCGTTATGTTGGTTCGTGAAGAACTGATCGTAGATAGTCTCAGCTGCCTGGGTAATGATAGTCGGGTATGGAATAGGCAGCTCGTCGGTAGTGTTCTGGACTTCTACTTTGTTGCTTCCGGTGCTTTCCATGTCTGATTCCTCGGATGGTTCGGGAGTCTCTTCTGACGGCTCGGTGGTTTCTCCTTCATTAGCCTCTGGGTCAGCTTCTTCTGTCTGCATTTCCTCGTCGGCTTGGGGTGCTCGTCTTGTGGCAGCGGCCAGGCCGATTATAAGGTACCACATGTCTGCAACGGTGAAGTTTGTTGCAGACCTTTTCATAGCTTTGTTAACTCTTCCCAGCTCTTCAGCCCTCATCCCACGAAGGAATTTTTGGAGAAGAACTTTCTTCGTAAATCCATGGTGCGGGCAGCTTGAGACGATGGCATCGTAGTTCATGTAGTATTCGTCCAAAGTCTCATCCCGGGATTGTTGAAGGCTCATGATCTTCTCACGGGTTTCTTGGCGTAAAGATGGTGGGGAGAATTCTTTCAGGAACGGAACGCAGAGGTCTACGAAACGTTCTGCACTGCAAGCGGTGGATGTGTAGTACCATATCGTGGAGAAGTCGGTTAGAGAGAATTTGAAGCATTTCAGCTTAAATTCCTCTAACACTTCGTTCTCAGGTTTGATGTGGTGGCAGACGTGGTGGAAGTTTCGGCAGTGCTGTACAGGGTCTTCTCCTTCCGTTCCTCCGAACAGGGGTAGAAATCGTGTTGTCCATGCATGCGTAATGGGTGCTGTCATAGAGAAAAGAAAGAAAAAAGAAAGGGGAGAGAAAGAACAACTATCCGATGGCTGATTCCCCGGCAACGGCGCCAATTTGACAGAACCGCTCGTCGTCGAAGCGATTTGTACAAATAAATTTATAGTAGTCCACTACTTGCGACTATACTACTGGGTAGTACTTGGTAAGTAGGGGTCGAACCCAAAGGAATCAGGGGAATAGATGTTCTTGAGGGGGGTTGTTTAACGGGAGAGCGTGTTTAAGGTCGGTTGGTTGGTTTTAAAGCTACCAGCTATTTTGATTGATTGATTGGTTGGTTGGTTGATTTTAATACTGGAAAGTAAATTACAGTTTATAATTAAAAGAAATGTTCGGTTTCAGGGGGTTTGTATTATATCATGTTTATCATTGACCTTTAGTGAATCGTCTAAGTATTCTACGGTGTATCAAGGCCATTCCAAGCACTCGATTTGCGTACACTGTCTAGCCTATTCCAAGGACGTAGAACACTTAATTCTATTTAGACTAATACTCCATTCCCGGTTATATTAGCCTATGTGCATCCATTCAATCCCTTTGGCCCAGTTTTCAAATGGTTTTTCTGATAGTCGACCTCTTCGAATAGTATATTCATTTAATCCCCTTGGCCCAGTTTTTAAATGGTTTATTTATCCGAGTGTGATCACGAATATCTAAGGAAGAGTTTACGAATTTGGACCCCTATGGTCACATTCCCAAATGGTTTACTATACCTTAGACATTCTAACTTTTATACATGGCACATAGAATCAGTGTTGATTACTAATTCGAGACACTAAGTTAATAGTCTAAAACATTTTATAATACAAGTGCGCCCCGTCTACCGAACTATTAGTTTAGCTACTATTCATCGCGCTAAACATTATACTAAGGAATTAAAGACAACAGTTGATTAAATAAATACTAAGAGATACTTACAACCGTTGAAGCGCCAAGGGAGCTATCCTTTATTTCCAAAGCAAGATTACAACGTTACAAGTATTACAACTTCTAGAGAGAGAAGTGAAATTGAGAATTGGTGTGTTTTACAAATGAGGTTTGGCTTGGTATTTATAGCCAAAGTGAGGAGGAATGGATGGATGAGATGGAAGCACATGTCTTTTGATCCAAGGGAGGAGAAGGAGGAGCTTGTGGAGGAGACAAGTGGCGCAAGGAGGAGGAGCCGGCGGCTTTTGGTGGAGGAGGGTGGCGCCGCCGGTTGCCGGTCACCCAAGGGGGAGGAGCTCCTCCCTTGCCCACCTCCTTGAATGGTGGCCGGTCATCTTTGCCAAATGTGTGATTTTGTACAGTTTTGTGCAGTCTTTTCACAAAACTGTCAATGTGTTCCTTCCCCGGGATGTCTTGACTTCACTCCTGATTTTTCTGATTAATTTATTCTGGTCAATTTGACTTCAGGATCCTTGACATTTCTTCAGTCGGCATATGATCTTGACCTTGGATTGACTCTTGTTATCTTTTCAGCTTAAAATCCTCTCCTTAGCTTGTTTTCACTTCAGTCTCTAAAATGCCCTGTGGAAATATATCGGGACTAACACGTAGATGTTAGACATACAAACAGTCTAATTCGGGGGGTTTTACTGTGTTTCTGACTCGTCTAACTTTGGTCCATCAGCCACCTCTTGCCAAGAGCCGCCGGTCACCATGGAGGAGAAGGGGGAAATGCCACCCATGAGTCATCTTCTTCCCCAAAGCCGCCGGTCATCAATGGATAAGAGTGAGTTTGTGTGAGTTTTGTGATGTTTTTACAAAACTATCAGTCCAATTTCGCCCCGGTCTGACTTTGGTTGTTCCTCGGTTAGATTTTTTTTGAGTGATTCCATGTCAGGATCTTGAGATTTCTGCATTCAGCGTCTGATCGTGACCTTGGACTGACTCGTAATATCTTTTCAGCGTAAAATCCTCTCCTTAGCGTGTTTTCTCTCTAGAGTCCAAAATACCCTGTAGAAATATATCGGAACTAACAAGCAAAAGTTAAATAGACAAAAGGTCTAATTTAGTGGGTTTAACTGTGTTTATGATTCGTATAATTATGGTCCATCAGATCACCCCACACTTTTAGTTGTTCGTCTCGAACAATGCTATTAAAGAGCGGCATATTAAGTAAGCTTTTAAAATATGAAAGTTAGACTGTGGGACTAGATTTATCCTAATTCATGCATTGCTTACTGATGGACCATAATTATACGAATCAAAAACACAGTAAAACCCACCAAATTAGACTGTTTGTCTATCTAACTTCTGCTTGTTAGTCCCGATATATTTGTACAGGGTATTTTGGCGCCTAGAGAGAAAACACGCTAAGGAGAGGATTTTACGCTGAAAAGATATTACGAGTCATTCCAAGGTCAAGATCAGACGCTAAATGAAGAAATCTCAAGATCCTGACATTGAATTACTCAATTCAAATCCAACCGAGGAACAACCAAAGTCAGACCGGAGCGAAATTGGACTGATAGTTTTGTGAAAAGACTGCACAAAACTGTCAAAACTCATCCATGGACCAAGGTGACCGGCGGCTTGGCTTGGAGGTGGCCAAGGGAGGAAGCCTCCCCTCCATGGTGACCGGCCACCGGTGGCTTTTCCTCCCCCCAATCGGCGGCTTTGTTCCCCCCATTTGGCGCCTCCTCCTTGCACCTCCTCCTCCTCCCTTGGATCAAAACCACATGCCACTCATCTCCACCCTCCATTCCTCCTTCCTTTGGCTATAAAAGGAGCTCATCCCCTCCTCATTTGTATCATCCACAAATTGTAAACCACTTCTCTCTCTAAGTTTGTGTTACTTTGTAAGTTTGGTTTATGAAATAATACTCTTGTTGGTTCTTGAGTATTATAACGGTTTGAAATAATACTCCTGTTGGTTCTTGAGTATTATAACAGTTTAGAGAATACTCCTGTTGGTTCTTGAGTATTCAGTAGGATTGGGAATACTCCAGTTGGTTCTTGAGTATTCCACCCCCTCTCCTTTCTTACTGTTTTCAAAAACCCCCGAGTATTTAGCTATGGTATCCACCTCTATGGATATTCGTAGCTAAACTCTTTATTCGGTTGAAGGGGCGTACTTGTATTATAAAATGTTTTAGACTATTTTAGTGTTTTTCCCTGTATTCAAAACTTGTTCTATGTGCCATATATTAGATCAAAATTTCCAAGGTTGAGTGGATGCTTGAAATGGCAAAGCTCTTCCGTGGAAGTTCGTGAACATACTCGGGTAATTGGATGCTTGAAATGGCAAAGCTTATCTGAGGAGTTCGATCTCTCTCAAACACCATTTGGATAAATCAGAAAAGACAATCCAAATGGATGCACATAGGCTAGTATACCTTGAAATGGGGTGCTAGTCTGAGTAGAACAAGGGCTCTACGTTTTTTACAAAAGACTAGACAGTGTGGCAAATCGAGCGCTTGAAATGGCCTTGATGCACGTTTGAATACTTAGAAGGATTACTAAAATGATAAAACAGGCTATGATGCAATGCCCCTGAAACCGAATGCTTCCCTTGAATTACAAAACCCCCTTGTATTTACTTTTCTAGTATAACTGCCTTAATCAACTGCACTCACCTTCCGGAGGACTCGCAAATCACGCATCACCCACTGTAAGTCTTTCTTTTTACTTTTCAGTATTTATTTTTCTGTAATTTACTTTTCCGCACTCAAAACCAAAAACAACCAAAAAAGTCACTTAGTCATAATCGCTAAAATCTCAATCAACCTTAAAACACGCTCCCTCGCTGTACAAATCCCTTAAAGAACAACGTATCCCCCTAATTCCTTTGGGTTCGACCCCTACTTACCACTTACTACCCAGTAGTGAACTCGCGAGTAGCGGAAAATATAAATTTATTTGCACAGAGAACATTGCACCTTAACGACAGTGCAGTGGGCTCCGTCAAATTGGCGCCATTGCCGGGGAATTAGCCATCGGATAAGTTCTTTAAATCAATACGCGCTTCAACCATGTCTCGCAAAGGAAGCCACCATGACTATCAGGATGATGACGAGATAAACCTGTACGAGCGAAATGATGAGGTGCCACTTCCATTTGTGGACGATCCGGAACAACCCATCAGAAACAGGAGAGCTCGTGATAGGGAGGCAATCAGAAGAAATCAAGAACCACCCGAGGACCGAAATGCAGCTGGTCCAGTACAACCCCCTAGATATCCACCACCCCCTCAACCTCGACAAGTGCCGAGACTAGAACCTGCTTTCGATGACTACTACGGAGATAACAACAACTACCGTGAACCTACATTGGGAGAGCTCTCGGCACCAGATTTCAGAATTCAGCCGTGGTACATTCACGAAGGCCCTGAACTGGAAAATATCGCCATCAACACTTCAGTAGCCCACAACTTATCGAAATTCTCAGGAACGCGTGGAGAATCAGCAATGACTCATCTCCAGCGCTTACATGGTATTTGCCAGAACCTAAAACCAAACTGCGTAAACATAGACGACTTCAAGTTGAAGGCGTTCTATTTTTCCCACATTGACGCGGCAAACGACTGGTTCCTTTCATTGCCTTCCGGAAGCATCAGAACATGGGCTCAGATGCAGAAGAAGTTCTTAGACAAATATTACCCAGTAGGAAGAGCGATGCAAGTAAGGAGGCAACTGCAGGACATCAAGCAAGGACCCAATGAAACCATGTACGATTACCTGGAAAAATTCAACCGCCTGGAGAGAAGCTGCTATACCCTTGGACTACCCGAGAAACTCACCGTCGAGTATCTCATTAACGGATTAAGACCCTTAGACAAAATGCTCCTGGATGCCTCAGCTGGAGGGTCCATGATGAATCTATCATTAAGTGGCACAAGGGATCTTATCACCAACGTTGCTGAGAATGCCCGATTCAGAGAAGAGACAACTCAGCAGGAAGAATTCTCCTAGACAAAAAATGTGGCAAAAGCTGAAACATCGATGAGCTCTATGCCTGAAGAGATGAAGCAGCTAAAGGAGATGATGATTCAAATCCTACGAAGGCAGCCAGTTCCGGTAAAACCTTGCGAGTTCTGTGGTTCTACAGACCACAAAACTGACGCATGTCCGACATTAATAGAAGAGGAACCGGCAGAAGTGAATGCAGTGGGAGGATACCAAGGATACAACAACAACAAAAATGACAGAGCCAGACAAAACAGACAGTATGGTCAATCAACCAACCCGAGCTGGCGTAACAACAACTATCCTCAGAAGGAAGCACAACCAGCTGTCCCTCAACTAGCTCAGTCATACTACCAACCCCCCCACCGACAGTATAACCAGAACGCTCCATCGGCAGGACAATATCAGCAACGAGGACCAAATCAGTACCAAACCGGCCCGAACAATCTGCAAGAACCAAGCAAGTCGCTCGATGACACGATGAAGGAGCTCGCAGGAAACATTAATCAATTGGATACTTCGCTACACCAATACCAGGCGAAAACTGACAGGGTAATTTCAGAACTAACCAATAAATGTCCCAGCTCGCCACGACAATGTCAACACTCACTAATGAACCTGGCAGACTCCCTTCACAAACCATCCAAAACCCAAAGGCGAATCTTAGCATGATAAAATGGTCAAACGAAAAGGCGACACTTGGAGAAGTAGCACGATCTTCAACTTACAAACTTACAAACAAGCACTTCACCCGTAGGCGTCGTCCTGACTGGAATCAAGAGGAAGACCGACCCAATGATGGCAGAACATGGGTTACACATGCCGACAATGGACGGTACGCATTCACCGTTTGTATAACACCACCACCGATCATACACTCTAACATACCAGCATCTAGATGGGATGACAGTAACAATTTAAGGTGGGACTCCCCAACTAATATTTATGCTTCGAAGCAAAATATTAAGGGATCCAATTATACAAATCCTAAGCCAAGGAACGGGCAGAATGGCCCGACAATAGAAAGAGCCCTCACTTCAAATCGCGAGCCACAACCGGAAAGAGATAAAGACCCAGGGGCCTTCACAGTCACCTGCAGTATTGGTGAAGCACAGATTCATAAGTGCTTAGTCGATCTTGGAGCTGCTGTCAACGCCATGCCCTCCTCCTTATATTACTTATTAAGACTTGGTCCATTAAAATCACCCAGGTCAAATATCGAGCTAGGAGATAAATCGTGCATCCGTCTGGTTGGAGTGCTAGAAGATGTAATACTCCATGTGGGAGAGCTCGTCATTGCTGCAGACTTCTATGTGATACAAACGGGAGAGACCAGCGAAGACGACCCTCCAACAATAATCTTGGGACGACCATTCCTCTACGCTACTAAAGCAAGGATCGATGTGGGCAAGGGCTCATTATCGATCAAGTTCGGCGGCAAAATTGCAAATTTCTCCATTGATAATATCTGCACGGATACAAAGAAACCGCCAGACATTATACCTATCTCAGATAACGGTACGCAGATTTCCGACCTACTAAAAGAGACCGAAAAAGTAACAAGACCAGCAGCTATGGTCAAAGATCCCTCACCTTCTCAGAAGCAATGGAAAGAGAAAACACCGAAACCATGGGGTTCGAACATAAGCAAGGAATCAGGAAGAGTCAAGGCATGAAGCAACACAGGAACGGTGGCAAAATACGACCTAAGCCACCCATGGGATCCAAAACAGTGATCCAGGAATGAGGTACTGTCGAGCCAACGACGTTAAACAAGTGCACTGGTCGGGAGGTAACCCGACACTATCTTACTTTCTGTCTTTTTATTTTCTGTCTTTTATTTTTTATCAATAAGTCGCTCTCACCCATTTGGTGCATAGAATGATTTGACTATTTAGGAATTGGTTTTTGGAGCACGATCGGATCAGCCAGGAAGCTTCCGTAAACTACCGGGCTTGCGCTGAGAGTTCAAGGCCCCAGCCAAACTCCCTCGATTATCCAGCCTCGTGCCATGTCATTCGACACAAAAAGGGAGTTCTGATCTTACCTTTCCTTAATATCATTTCCGTCTCATAATTGTCTGCTTGCATGGCTTTTGAACTAAGTTGTGCTGAAAAGCACGCCTTCGTTCAAAATTGTGGGGTGAGATCCGCATATGTACATAAATAAATAACATGTTTTTTCTTTTTTAGTGTTATCTTTTTGAAAATATGAACTTAAGAATGTGAAAAAGATAGATCTAAAATTCATGCATTTACCTTGTGAAAATTCAACTGTCTAAAAACTTAGAACGTAACTTCTCATTTGTCCCTTTGTGCTGAGATAAACTAGGGATGTGGAGTTGATAGAAATGCCCTAGAGAGGCTTGGCAAGCTATCGAAGGATCGAATCAAACTATATGGTTTTCGAAGTCAGTGGAGGCTGCACTTCGGGTTTCAGTGAAGATTGAAGTCATCTCCGCCATGCAGTGTTTATGCAAAAAAGAAAAAAAGGCGAGGACGGGAATCAGACCGTCCTCTCTCTAGTCAAAGTAGCCGAGAAAATAGATGAGCGACCCTCATCTTGACCCACGCGAAACGACAAGGATGAGAGGAGCGGGGAGGAGAAGCCGCCGGTTGCCGGTTGGAGGAGGGGAGGAGAGGTGGCTTTGGCCACCTCTTGCCAAGAGCCGCCGGTCACCATGGAGGAGAAGGGGGAAATGCCACCCATGAGTCATCTTCTTCCCCGAAGCCGCCGGTCATCAATGGATAAGAGTGAGTTTGTGTGAGTTTTGTGATGTTTTTACAAAACTATCAGTCCAATTTCACTCCGGTCTGACTTTGGTTGTTCCTCGGTTAGATTTGTTTTGAGTGATTCCATGTCAGGATCTTGAGATTTCTGCATTCAGCGTCTGATCGTGACCTTGGACTGACTCGTAATATCTTTTCAGCGTAAAATCCTCTCCTTAGCGTGTTTTCTCTCTAGAGTCCAAAATACCCTGTAGAAATATATCGGAACTAACAAGCAAAAGTTAAATAGACAAAAGGTCTAATTTAGTGGGTTTAACTATGTTTATGATTCGTATAATTATGGTCCATCAGATCACCCCACACTTTTAGTTGTTCGTCCCGAACAATGCTATTAAAGGGCGGCATATTAAGTAAGCTTTTAAAATATGAAAGTTAGACTGTGGGACTAGATGTATCCTAATTCATGCATTGCTTACTGATGGACAAAAATTATACGAATCAAAAACACAGTAAAACCCACCAAATTAGACTGTTTGTCTATCTAACTTCTGCTTGTTAGTCCCGATATATTTCTACAGGGTATTTTGGCGCCTAGAGAGAAAACACGCTAAGGAGTGGATTTTACGCTGAAAAGATATTACGAGTCATTCCAAGGTCAAGATCAGACGCTAAATGAAGAAATCTCAAGATCCTGACATTGAATTACTCAATTCAAATCCAACCGAGGAACAACCAAAGTCAGACCGGAGCAAAATTGGACTAATAGTTTCGTGAAAAGACTGCACAAAACTGTCAAAACTCATCCATGGACCAAGGTGGCCGGCGGCATGGCTTGGAGGTGGCCAAGGGAGGAAGCCTCCCCTCCATGGTGACCGGCCACCGGTGGCTTTTCCTCCCCCCAATCGGCGACTTTCTTCCCCCCATGTGGCGCCTCCTCCTTGCACCTCCTCCTCCTCCCTTGGATCAAAACCACATGCCACTCATCTCCACCCTCCATTCCTCCTTCCTTTGGCTATAAAAGGAGCTCATCCCCTCCTCATTTGTATCATCCACAAATTGTAAACCACTTCTCTCTCTAAGTTTGTGTTACTTTGTAAGTTTGGTTTATGAAATAATACTCTTGTTGGTTCTTGAGTATTATAACGGTTTGAAATAATACTCCTGTTGGTTCTTGAGTATTATAACAGTTTAGAGAATACTCCTGTTGGTTCTTGAGTATTCAGTAGGATTGGGAATACTCCAGTTGGTTCTTGAGTATTCCACCCCCTCTCCTTTCTTACTGTTTTCAAAAACCCCCGAGTATTTAGCTATGGTATCCACCTCTATGGATATTCGTAGCTAAACTCTTTATTCGGTTGAAGGGGCGTACTTGTATTATAAAATGTTTTAGACTATTTTAGTGTTTTTTCTCTGTATTCAAAACTTGTTCTATGTGCCATATATTAGATCAGAATTTCCATGGTTGAGTGGATGCTTGAAATGGGAAAACTCTTCCGTGGAAGTTCGTGAACATACTTGGGTAAGTGGATGCTTGAAATGGCAAAGCTTATCTGAGGAGTTCGATCTCTCTCAAACACCATTTGGATAAATCGGAAAAGACAATCCAAATGGATGCACATAGGCTAGTATACCTTGAAATGGGGTGCTAGTCTGAGTAGAACAAGGGCTCTACGTTTTTTGCAAAAGACTAGACAGTGTGGCAAATCGAGCGCTTGAAATGGCCTTGATGCACGTTTGAATACTTAGAAGGATTACTAAAATGATAAAACAGGCTATGATGCAATGCCCCTGAAACCGAATGCTTCCCTTGAATTACAAAACCCCCTTGTATTTACTTTTCTAGTATAACTGCCTTAATCAACTGCACTCACCTTCCGGAGGACTCGCAAATCACGCATCACCCACTGTAAGTCTTTCTTTTTATTTTTCAGTATTTATTTTTCTGTAATTTACTTTTCCGCACTCAAAACCAAAAACAACCAAAAAAGTCACTTAGTCATAACCGCTAAACTCTCAATCAACCTTAAAACACGCTCCCTCGCTGTACAAATCCCTTAAAGAACAACGTATCCCCCTAATTCCCTTGGGTTCGACCCCTACTTACCACTTACTACCCAGTAGTGAACTCGCGAGTAGCGTAAAATATAAATTTATTTGCACAGAGAACATTGCACCTTAACGACAGTGCAGTGGGCTCCGTCAAATTGGCGCCGTTGCCGGGGAATTAGCCATCGGATAAGTTCTTTAAATCAATACGCGCTTTAACCATGTCTCGCAAAGGAAGCCACCATGACTATCAGGATGATGACGAGATAAACCTGTACGAGCGAAATGATGAGGTGCCACTTCCATTTGTGGACGATCCGGAACAACCCATCAGAAACAGGAGAGCTCGTGATAGGGAGGCAATCAGAAGAAATCAAGAACCACCCGAGGACCGAAATGCAGCTGGTCCAGTACAACCCCCTAGATATCGACCACCCCCTCAACCTCGACAAGTGCCGAGACGAGAACCTGCTTTCGATGACTACTACGGAGATAACAACAACTATCGTGAACCTACATTGGGAGAGCTCTCGGCACCAGATTTCAGAATTCAGCCGTGGTGCATTCACGAAGGCCCTGAACTGGAAAATATCGCCATCAACACTTCAGTAGCCCACAACTTATCGAAATTCTCAGGAACATGTGGAGAATCAGCAATGACTCATCTCCAGCGCTTACATGGTATTTGCCAGAACCTAAAACCAAACTGTGTAAACGTAGACGACTTCAAGTTGAAGGCGTTCTATTTTTCCCTCATTGACGCGGCAAACGACTGGTTCCTTTCATTGCCTTCCGGAAGCATCAGAACATGGGCTCAGATGTAGAAGAAGTTCTTAGACAAATATTACCCAGCAGGAAGAGCGATGCAAGTAAGGAGGCAACTGCAGGACATCAAGCAAGGACCCAATGAAACCATGTACGATTACCTGGAAAAATTCAACCGCCTAGAGAGAAGCTGCTATACCCTTGGACTACCCGAGAAACTCACCGTCGAGTATCTCATTAACGGATTAAGACCCTTAGACAAAATGCTCCTGGATGCCTCAGCTGGAGGGTCCATGATGAATCTATCATTAAGTGGCACAAGTGATCTTATCACCAACGTTGCTGAGAATGCCCGATTCAGGGAAGAGACAACTCAGCAGGAAGAATTCTCCCGGACAAAAAATGTGGCAAAAGCTGAAACATCGATGAGCTCTATGCCTGAAGAGATGAAGCAGCTAAAGGAGATGATGATTCAAATCCTACGAAGGCAGCCAGTTCCGGTAAAACCTTGCGAGTTCCTTGGTTCTACAGACCACAAAACTGACGCATGTCCGCCATTAATAGAAGAGGAACCGACAGAAGTGAATGTAGTGGGAGGATACCAAGGATACAACAACAACAAAAATGACAGAGATGGACAAAACAGACAGTATGGTCAAGCAACCAACCCGAGCTAGCGTAACAACAACTATCCTCAGAAGGAAGCACAACCAGCTGTCCCTCAACTAGCTCAGTCACACTACCAACCCCCCACCGACAGTATAACTAGAACGCTCCATCGGCAGGACAATATCAGCAAAGAGGACCAAATCAGTACCAAACCGGCCCGAACAATCAGCAAGAACCAAGCAAGTTGCTCGATGACACGATGAAGGAGCTCACAGGAAACATTAATCAATTGGGTACTTCGCTACACCAATACCAGGCGAAAACTGACGGGGCAATTTCAGAACTAACCAAACAAATGTCCCAGCTCGCCACGACAATGTCAACACTCACTAATGAACCTGGCAGACTCCCTTCACAAACCATCCAAAACCCAAAGGCGAATCTTAGCATGATAAAAAGGTCAAACGAAAAGGCGACACTTGGAGAAGTAGCACGATCCCCAACTTACAAACTTACAAACAAGCACTTCACCCGTAGGCGTCGTCCTGACTGGAATCAAGAGGAAGACCGACCCAATGATGGCAGAACATGGGTTACACATGCCGACAATGGACGGTACGCATTCACCGTTTGTATAACACCACCACCGATCATACACTCTGACATACCAGCATCTAGATGGGATGACAGTAACTATTTAAGGTGGGACTCCCCAACTAATATTTATGCTTCGAAGCAAAATATTAAGGGATCCAATTATACAAATCCTAAGCCAAGGAACGGGCAGAATGGCCCGACAATAGAAAGAGCCCTCACTTCAAATCACGAGCCACAACCGGAAAGAGATAAAGACCCAGGGGCCTTCACAGTCACCTGCAGTATTGGTGAAGCACAGATTCATAAGTGCTTAGTCGATCTTGGAGCTACTGTCAACGCCATGCCCTCCTCCTTAGATTACTTATTAAGACTTGGTCCATTAAAACCACCCAGGTCAAATATCGAGCTAGGAGATAAATCGTGCATCCGTCTGGTTGGAGTGCTAGAAGATGTAATAATCCATGTAGGAGAGCTCGTCATTGCTGCAGACTTCTATGTGATACAAACGGGAGAGACCAGCGAAGACGACCCTCTAACAATAATCTTGGGACGACCATTCCTCTACGCTACTAAAGCAAGGATCGATGTGGGCAAGGGCTCATTATCGCTCAAGTTCGGCGGCAAAATTGCAAATTTTTCCATTGATAATAGCCGCACGGATACAAAGAAACCGCCAGACATTAAACCTATCTCAGATCACGGTACGCAGATTTCCGACCTGCTAAAAGAGACCAAAAAAGTAACAAGACCAGCAGCTATGGTCAAAGATCCCTCACCTTCTCAGAAGCAATGGAAAGAGAAAACACCAAAACCATGGGGTTCGAACATAAGCAAGGAATCAGGAAGAGTCAAGGCAAGAAGCAACACAGGAACGGTGGAGAAATACGACCTAAGCCACCCATGGGATCCAAACCAGTGATCCAGGAATGAGGTACTGTCGAGCCAACGGCATTAAACAAGTGCACTGGTCGGGAGGTAACCCGACACTATCTTACTTTCTATCTTTTTATTTTCTGTCTTTTAGTTTTTATTAATAAGTCGCTCTCACCCACTTGGTGCATAGAATGATTTGACTATTTAGGAATTGGTTTTTGGAGCATGATCGGATCAGCCAGGCAGCTTCCGTAAACTACCGGGCTTGCGCTGAGAGTTCAAGGCCCCAGCCGAACTCCCTCGATTATCCAGCCTCGTTCCATGTCATTCGACACAAAAAGGGAGTTCTGATCTTACCTTTCCTTAATATCATTTCCTTCTCGTAATTGTCTGCTTGCATGGCTTTTGAACTAAGTTGTGCTGAAATGCACGCCTTCGTTCAAAAGTGTGGGGTGAGATCCGCATATGTACATAAATAAATAACATGTTTTTTCTTTTTTAGTGTTATCTTTTTGAAAATATGAACTTAAGAATGTGAAAAAGATAGATCTAAAATTCATGCATTTACCTTGTGAAAATTCAACTGTCTAAAAACTTAGAACGTAACTTCTCATTTGTCCCTTTGTGCTGAGATAAACTAGGGATGTGGAGTTGATAGAAATGCCCTAGAGAGGCTTGGCAAGCAATCGAAGGATCGAATCAAACTATATGGTTTTTGAAGTCAGTGGAGGCTGCACTTCGGGTTTCAGTGAAGATTGAAGTCATCTCCACCATGCAGTGTTTATGCAAAAAAGAAAAAAAGGCGAGGACGGGAATCAGACCGTCCTCTCTCTAGTCAAAGTAGCCGAGAAAATAGATGAGCGACCCTCATCTTGACCCGCGCGAAACGACAAGGATGAGAGGAGCGGGGAGGTATTTCCATAGGCTTGCGGGCGATGATTGGACCTCCCAAAAAGGCTTGAGAAAATGGACTAGCAAGTCACAAAGACGCAAAAAGCTCAAAGAAGCAAATTAATAGGCCAAAGGCCCAAAATTGTGAAGGTTTTAACCGAACAAAAAGTGAAGTACTCAAAGAGTCAAATCAAAGGCCAAAGGCCGATTCACTACAAAAGCAGTCCCTCGCCAAAAGAAAATCGAAGTACTCAAACCATTGAAACCCGAACCGAATCACGTGCTAGAGAAAGCTACAAGGAAACCATATAGTGCGAGACGATCCCGAGAATGCAGTCCAGGAGCCTAAAAAGGGCTATCTCCCGAAACATCCAGAATAATTTGCATCTCAGCACGGAGGTACAAGTATCAAGTTTCTTCTATTTATTTACACAGTTCAATTTGGTAATAAGTAAGTAATGCATGAATTAGGATAAATCTAGTACCACAGTCTAATTTTCATATTTCAACAAACTTACTTAGTGTGCCGCCCTTTAATAGCATTGTTCGGGACGAACAACTAAAAGTGTGGGGGTGATCTGATGGACCATAATTATACGAATCAAAAACACCGTAAAACCCACCAAATTAGAGTGTTTGTCTATCTAACTTCTACTTGTTAGTCCCGATATATTTCTACAGGGTATTTTGGCGCCTAGAGAGAAAACACGCTAAGGAGAGGATTTTACGCTGAAAAGATATTACGAGTCATTCCAAGGTCAAGATCAGACTCTAAATGAAGAAATCTCAAGATCCTGACATTGAATTACTCAATTCAAATCCAACCGAGGAACAACCAAAGTCAGACCGGAGCGAAATTGGACTGATAGTTTTGTGAAAAGACTGCACAAAACTGTCAAAACTCATCCATGGAGCAAGGTGACCGGCGGCTTGGCTTGGAGGTGGCCAAGGGAGGAAGCCTCCCCTCCATGGTGACCTGCCACCGGTGGCTTTTCCTCCCCCCAATCGGCGGCTTTCTTCCCCCCATGTGGCGCCTCCTCCTTGCACCTCCTCCTCCTCCCTTGGATCAAAACCACATGCCACTCATCTCCACCCTCCATTCCTCCTTCCTTTGGCTATAAAAGGAGCTCATCCCCTCCTCATTTGTATCATCCACAAATTGTAAACCACTTCTCTCTCTAAGTTTGTGTTACTTTGTAAGTTTGGTTTATGAAATAATACTCTTGTTGGTTCTTGAGTATTATAACGGTTTGAAATAATACTCATGTTGGTTCTTGAGTATTATAACAGTTTAGAGAATACTCCTGTTGGTTCTTGAGTATTCAGTAGGATTGGGAATACTCCAGTTGGTTCTTGAGTATTCCACCCCCTCTCCTTTCTTACTGTTTTTAAAAACCCCCGAGTATTTAGCTATGGTATCCACCTCTATGGATATTCGTAGCTAAACTCTTTATTCGGTTGAAGGGGCGTACTTGTATTATAAAATGTTGTAGACTATTTTAGTGTTTTTTCTCTGTATTCAAAACTTGTTCTATGTGCCATATATTAGATCAGAATTTCCAAGGTTGAGTGGATGCTTGAAATGGCAAAGCTCTTCCGTGGAAGTTCGTGAACGTACTCGGGTAAGTGGATGCTTGAAATGGCAAAGCTTATCTGAGGAGTTCGATCTCTCTCAAACACCATTTGGATAAATCGGAAAAGACAATCCAAATGGATGCACATAGGCTAGTATACCTTGAAATGGGGTGCTAGTCTGAGTAGAACAAGGGCTCTACGTTTTTTGCAAAAGACTAGACCGTGTGGCAAATCGAGCACTTGAAATGGCCTTGATGCACGTTTGAATACTTAGAAGGATTACTAAAATGATAAAACAGGCTATGATGCAATGCCCCTGAAACCGAATGCTTCCCTTGAATTACAAAACCCCCTTGTATTTACTTTTCTAGTATAACTGCCTTAATCAACTGCACTCACCTTCCGGAGGAATCGCAAATCACGCATCACCCACTGTAAGTCTTTCTTTTTACTTTTCAGTATTTATTTTTCTGTAATTTACTTTTTCGCACTCAAAACCAAAAACAACCAAAAAAGTCACTTAGTCATAACCGCTAAAATCTCAATCAACCTTAAAACACGCTCCCTCGATGTACAAATCCCTTAAAGAACAACGTATCCCCCTAATTCCCTTGGGTTCGACCCCTACTTACCACTTACTACCCAGTAGTGAAGTCGCGAGTAGCGAAAATATAAATTTATTTGCACAGAGAACATTGCACCTTAACGACAGTGCAGTGGGCTCCGTCACTTACTTATTACCAAATTGAACTTTGTAAATAAATAGAAGAAACTTGATACTTGTACCTTCGTGCTGAGATGCAAATTATTTTGGATGTTTCAGGAGATAGCCCTTTTTAGGCTCCTGGACTGCATTCTCGGGATCGTCTCACACTATATGGTTTTCTTGTAGCTTCCTCTAGCACGTGATTTGGTTCGGGTTTCAATGGTTTGAGTACTTTGATTTTCTTTTGGCGAGGGACAGCTTTTGTAATGAATCGACCTTTGGCCTTTGATTTGACTCTTTGAGTACTTCACTTTTTGTTCGGTTAAAACCTTCACAATTTTGGGCCTTTGGCCTCTTGATTTGCTTCTTTGAGCTTTTTGCGTCTTTGTGACTTGCTAGTCCATTTTCTCAAGCCTTTTGGGAGGTCCAATCATCGACCGCAAGCCTATGGAAATACCTCCCCGCTCCTCTCATCCTTGCCGTTTCGCGCGGGTCAAGATGAGGGTCGCTCATCTATTTTCTCGGCTACTTTGACTAGAGATAGGACGGTCTGATTCCCGTCCTCGCCTTTTTTTCTTTTTGCAGAAACACTGCATGGCGAAGATGACTTCAATCTTCACTGAAACCCGAAGTGCAGCCACCACTGACTTTGAAAACCATATAGTTTGATTCGATCCTTCGAGTGCTTGCCAAGCCTCTCTAGGGCAATTTATGTCAACTCCACATCCCTAGTTTATCTCAGCACAAAGGGACAAATGAGAAGTTACATTCTAAGTTTTTAAACAGTTGAATTTTCACAAGGTTAATGCATGAATTATGATCTATCTTTTTCCCATTCTTAAGTTCATATTTTCAAAAAGATAATATTAAAAGAAAAAGAAAAACATGTTATGTACACAGGTGGTTCTCACCCCACACTTTTGAACGAAGGCGTGCCTTTCAGCACAACTTAGTTCAAAAGCCATGCAAGCAAATGTCATATGAGAAGGAAATGACATTAAGGAAAAGGAAAGAACAGAACTCCCTTTATTGTGTCGAATGACATGGCATGAGGCTGGATAATCGAGGGAGTTCGGCTGGGGCCTTGAACTCTTGGCGTAGGCCTGGCTGGCTTAATGTTGCACCCAAGTCCGATTCCTGAATAGTCATTTCTTCTATGCACCAAGTGGAAGAGAGCGATTTATTGGAAAAAAACTAAATGACAGAAAACAAAAGACAGAAAGTAAGATAGGTGTCGGGTTACCTCCCGACCAGTGCCGTTGTTTAACGACGTTGGCTCGACAGTACCTCATTCGTGGATCACTGGTTTGGATCCCATGGGTGGCTCAGGTCGTATTTCGCCACTGTTCCTCTGTTGATTTTTGCCTTGCCTTTTCCTAATTTCTTGTGAGATGATGTGCTTGGGGCCAGTTCCCATGGTTCTGGTGGTTTCTCCTTCCAACATCTCTGAGAAGGCGAGGGACCCTTGACTACTAGTCTCTTGAACTGGGTTTTCTGGTGTTTAGGGCTGCCTTGTCCAGTTATGGCGAAAACATGCTCCATCGAGGAGTCGTTCTGCTCAGGCCCTTTTCCCACCCTCCTTCTAGCCTCTTCATTGATCACATAGTTTTCAGCGATTTGCCTATTGATCGAGGGGAAAAGTTGGGAAGCTTGCATCTTAAGGCTTGGTTCTGCCTCGTTATGTCCGTTTGTGAGGATCTGGTCGTATATGGTCTCGGAAGCTTGGGTGATGATAGCTGGGTATGGCTCAGGCAGCATGCTGGTGGTATTCTTGATTTCTTCCATTACTGACACGACATTCAGTTCCCATGAAGGTTTTTCCTCGTTGCTTCCGATACTTTCTATATCCCAATCTTCTGATGGCTCGGAAGTCTCTTCTGATGGCTCGGGAGTTTCTTCTGATGGCTCGGGAGTTTCTTCTTCGTCTGTCTCTGGACCAGCTTCTTCTATCTGCATTCCTCTGTCAGCTTGGGGTATTCGTTTTGTTGCTGCGGATAGGTCTTTTATGAGGTACCACATGTCTGCCATGGTTAAGTTCCTGGCTGATCTTCTCATTGCTTCGTTAATCCTTGTCAGCTCATCGGCCTTCATCCCACGAAGAAATTTTTGAAGAAGAACTTTCTTCGTGAATCCATGGTGCGGGCAGCTTGAGACGATGGTGTCATAGTTCGTGTAGTATTCGTCCAAAGTCTCATCCCGGGATTGTTGAAGGCACATGATATTCTCACGGGTTTTTTCGCGTAAGGATGGGGGGGAGAATTCCTTCAGGAATGGAACACAGAGGTCCACAAAGTGTACTGCACTACTAGCGGTTGATGTGTAATACCAGATCGTTGCAAAATCAGTTAAAGAGAATTTGAAGCATTTAAGCTTAAATTCCTCTAACATTTCATTTTCAGGTTTTAAGTGGCAGCAAACGTGGTGAAAGTTTCGGCAGTGTAGTACTGGGTCTTCTCCATCTGTACCTCCGAACAGGGGTAGATGTCTTGTTGTCCATGCATACGTAGTGGGTAACGTCATGAGGAGATGAGAAGGGGAGGGAAAGAAAAGAACAACTAATCCGACGGCTAATTCCCCGGCAACGACGCCAATTTGACAGCACTGCCTTGTCGCGAGGCAATGTGTACAAATAAATTTATAAATCCGCTACTCGCGACTTCACTACTGGGTAGCAAGTGGTAAGTAGGGGTCGAACCCAAGGGAATAAGGGGGATAAGTTATTCTTTGAGGGAATCGTACAGCGAGGGAGCGTGTTTTAAGGTTGATTGGGATTTTAGCGGTTATAACTAAGTGACCTTTTTTTGGTTGTTTTGGTTTTTAGTGCGGAAAGTAAATTACAGAAAAATAAATACTGAAAAATAAAAAGAAAGACTTACAGTGGGTGATGCGTGATTTGCGAGTCCTCCGGATGGTGAGTGCAGTTGATTAAGGCAGTTATACTAGGAAAGTAAATACAAGGGGGTTTTGTAAATTAAGGAAAGCATTCGATTTCGGGGGCCTTGCATCATAGCCTGTTTTATCATTTTAGTAATCCTTCTAAGTATTCAAACGTGTATCAAGGCCATTTCAAGCGCTCGATTTGCCACACTGTCTCGTCTTTTGCAAAAGTGTTCGAAAGTGAATCAAGGCCATTTGAAGCACTCGACTTGCAACACTGTCTAATCTTTTGCAAAAAAACGTAGAGCCCTTGTTCTACTTAGACTAGCACCCCATTTCAAGGTATACTAGCCTATGTGCATCCATTTGGATTGTCTTTTCCGATTTATCCAAATGGTGTTTGAGAGAGATCGAACTCCTCAGATAAGCTTTGCCATTTCAAGCATCCACTTACCCGAGTATGTTCACAAACTTCCACGGAAGAGCTTTGCCATTTCAAGCATCCACTCAACCTTGGAAGTTCTGACCTAATATATGGCACATAGAACAAGTTTTGAATACAGAGAAAAAACACTAACATAGTCTAAAACATTTTATAATACAAGTACACCCCTTCAACCAAATGAAGAGTTTAGCTACGATTATCCATGGAAGAGGATATCATAGCTAAATACTCGGGGGTTTTTGAAAGACAGTAAGTAAAGGGGAATACTCAAGAACCAACAGGAGTATTCCCAAATCCTACTTGAATACTCAAGAACCAACAGGAGTATTCTCTAAAACTGTTATAATACTCAAGAACCAACAGGAGTATTATTTCAAACCAAAGCTTACAAAAGTACCACAATTTCTAGAGAGATAAGTGTTTGTTGCTTTGAGGATGGATGTGGATGGATTACAAATGAGTTTGGCATTGGTATTTATAGCCAAATGGGGAGAGAATGGAGGGTGGAGATGGCTTTCATCCATGGGAGGAGAAGGGAGGAAGAAGGTTGTGGTGGAGGAGGAGACAAGTGGCAAGCTCTCATGGTGGGAGGAGAAGCCGCCGGTTGCCGGTTGGAGGAGGGGAGGAGAGGTGGCTTTGGCCACCTCTTGCCAAGAGCCGCCGGTCACCATGGAGGAGAAGGGGGAAATGCCACACATGAGTCATCTTCTTCCCCAAAGCCGCCGGTCATCAATGGATAAGAGTGAGTTTGTGTGAGTTTTGTGATGTTTTTACAAAACTATCAGTCCAATTTTGCTCCGGTCTGACTTTGGTTGTTCCTCGGTTGGATTTGTTTTGAGTGATTCCATGTCAGGATCTTGAGATTTCTGCATTCAGCGTCTGATCGTGACCTTGGACTGACTCGTAATATCTTGGCTGAAAGGCACGCCTTCGTTCAAAAGTGTGGGGTGAAAGGCACGCCTTCGTTCAAAAGTGTGGGGTGAGAACCACCTTTGTACATAACATGTTTTTCTTTTTCCTTTTCCCTTAATATTATCTTTTTGAAAATATGAACTTGAGAATGTGAAAAAGATAGATCATAATTCATGCATTAACCTTGTGAAAATTCAACTGTTTAAAAACTTAGAATGTAACTTCTCATTTGTTCCTTTGTGCTGAGATAAACTAGGGATGTGGAGTTGATAGAAAATGCCCTAGGGAGGCTTGGCAAGCATTCAAATGACTGAATTTCGCTATATGGTTTTCGAAGTCAGTGGAGGCTGCACTTCGGGTTTCAGTGAAGATTGAAGTCATCTCCGCCATGCAGCGTTTATGCAGAAAAAAGGCGGAACGAGAATCAAACCATCCTATCTCTAGTCAAAGTAGCCGGGAAAATAAATGAGCGACCCTCATTTTGACTCGCGCGAAATGGAAAGGATGAGAGAGAGCGGGGAGGTATTTCCATATGCTTGCGGGCGACGATTGGACCTCCCAAAAAGGCTTGAGAAAATGGACTAGCAAGCCACAAAAAGGCAAAAGCTCAAAGAAGCAAATCAAGAGGCCAAAGGCCCAAAATTGTGAAGGTTTTAACCGAACAAAAGTGAAGTACTCAAAGAGTCAAATCAAAGGCCAAAGGCCAATTCACTACAAAAAAGCTGTCCCTCACCAAAAAGAAAATCAAAAAGGCTCAACTCTTCTGTGAAACCCGAACCGAATCACGTTGATGGACCATAATTATATGAATTAAATACACAGTAAAACCCACCAAATTAGACTGTTTGTCTATCTAACTTCTACTTGTTAGTCCCGATATATTTCTACATGGTATTTTGGCGCTTAGAGAGAAAACACGCTAAGGAGAGGATTTTATGCTGAAAAGATGTTACGAGTCATTCCAAGGTCAAGATCAGACGCTGAACGAAGAAATCTCAAGATCCTGACATTGAATTACTCAATACAAATCCAACCGAGGAACAACCAAAGTCAGACCGGAGCGAAATTGGACTGATAGTTTTGTGAAAAGACTGCACAAAACTGTCAAAACTCATCCATGGAGCAAGGTGACCGGCGGCTTTGGGAGGATTGGATGACTCATGGGTGGCAAACTCCTCCTCCTCCTCCTTGTGACCGGTGGCTTATGGCAAGGGGTGGCCAAGGGAGGAAAACCTCCCCATTTTAAGACTTGCAACCGGCGGCTATGGGGAGAAGCCACAAGAAGTTGACATGTGTGGCCTTCTCCTCCATAAGCTCCTCCCCATCTCCTCCTCCCTTGGATGCAACACCACATGCCACCATCTCCACCCTCCATTCTCCTCCCCTTAGCCTATAAAAGAAGCCATCTCCTCCTCATTTCAATCATCCAAAAATCATAATACACTTCTCTCTCTAAGTTTGTTACTTTGTAAGTTTGGTTTATGAAATAATACTCTTGTTGGTTCTTGAGTATTATAACGGTTTGAAATTATAATACTGTTGTCGGTTATTGAGTATTATAATACTGTAGAGAGTACTCCTGTTGGTTCTTGAGTATTCAGTAGGAATTAGGAATACTCCTGTTGGTTCTTGAGTATTCCACCCGCTCTCCTCTTACTGTTTTCAAAAACCCCCGTGTATTTAGCTATGGTATCCACCTCTATGGATATTCGTAGCTAAACTCTTTATTCGGTTAAAGGGGTGTACTTGTATTGTAAAATGTTCTAGACCCTGCACCTAGTACATCTTTGTGTTCAAAACTTGTTCTATGTGCCATATATAGTCAGAATTTCCAAGGTTGAGTGGAAGCTGTAACAAGCAAAGCTCTTCCGTGGGAATTCGTGAACATACTCGGTAAGTGGAAGCTGTAACAAGCAAAACTTATCTGAGGAGTTCCACTTATCTTAAAACCCATTTTGGGAAATTGTAACAGAAGATCAAATGAATGCACATAAGGCTAAGATACTTCGAAAGGAGGAATTAGTCTTATGTAGAACAAGTGTTTTAAACGATGTTGCAAGTCTTGCGCTTAGAAATGGCCTCGATTCATCTTTGAACACTTAGTATGATCATTAGCGGTCAATGATAAACAATTATGATACAAGGCCCCTGAAACCGAATGTTTTCCTTGAATTACAAAACCCCCCAGTATTTACTTTTATAAATTGCCCGATCATCAGCAATCACCAACCGCTCATCTTCCGGAGGACTCACAAATCACGCATCACCCACTGTAAGTCTTTCTTTTTACTTTTCAGTATTTATTTTCTGTAATTTACTTTTCCGCACTCAAAACCAAAAACAACCAAAAAAGTCACTTAGTCATAACCGCTAAAATCTCAATCAAACCTAAAAAACGCTCCCATCCTGTACAAATCCCACAAAGAACAACGTATCCTCCTAATTCCCTTGGGTTCGACCCCTACTTACCACTTGCTACCCAGTAGTGTAGTTGCGAGCAGCGGAAAATATAAATTTATTTGCACAGAGAACATTGCACCTTAACGACAGTGCAGTGGGCTCCGTCAAATTGGCGCCGTTGCCGGGGAATTAGCCATCGGATAAGCTGTTCTTTCCCTTCCATGTCCTCATGACGCAACCCCCTTCATATGCATGGACAACAAGACATCTCCCTCTGTTTGGAGGTACGGATGGAGAAGACCCAGTACAACACTGTAGAAATTTTCACCACGTTTGCCACCTCATAAAACCTGCAAATGAAATGTTAGAGGAGTTTAAACTTAAATGCTTTAAATTTTCTTTAACTGATTTTGCAACGATCTGGTATTATACGTCAACCGCTAGTAGTGCAGTACATTTTGTGGACCTTTGCGTTCCATTCCTACGAGAATTCTCCCCCCATCCTTACGACAACAAACCCGAGAAAAAATCATGAGCCTTAAACAATCCCGGGATGAGACTTTGGATGAATACTACACGAGCTATGACACCATCGTCTCAAACTGCCCGCACCATGGATTCACGAAGAAAGTTCAGCTTCAAAAATTTCTTCGTGGGATGAAGGCCGATGATCTAACAAGGATTAACGAAGCAATGAGGAGATCAGCCAGGAACTTCTCCCTGGCAGACATGTGGTGCCTCATAAATGACCTGGCCGCAGCCACAAAACGAATGCCCCAAGCTGATAGAGAAATGCAAGAGGCTGGTCCAGAAACAGAAGAAGAAACTCCCGAGCCATCAGAAGAAACTCCCGAGCCATCAGAAGCCTGGGATATAGAAAGTGTCGGGAGCAACGAGGAAGTGTCAACAATGGAAGAAGTCCAGGATACCACCGACATGCTGCCAATGCCATACCCAGCTATCATCACCCAAGCAGCCGAAACCATCTATGACCAGTTCCTCACAAACAGACACGATGAGGCAGAACCAAGCCTTAAGATGCAAGCTTCCCGACTTTTCCCCTCGATCAATAGACAAATCGCTGAAAACTATGTGATCCATGAAGAGGCTGAAAAGAGGATGGGAAAAGGGCATGAGCAGAACGACTCCTTGATGGAGCATGTTTTCGCCATGACTGGACAAGGCAGCCCTAAACACCAAAAAACCCAGTTCAAGAAGCTAGTGGTCAAGGGTCCCTCGCCTTCTCAGAGACGTTGGAAGGAGAAATCACCAGAACAACAGGAATAGGACCCAAGCACATCATCTCACAAGAAATCAAGGAAAGGCAAGGCAAGAAACAACACAGGAACAGTGGTGAAATACGACCTACGCCACCCATGGGACCCCAACCAAGGATCCAGGAATAAGGTACTGTCGAGCCAACGACGTTAAACAAGTGCACTGGTCAGGAGGTAACCCGACACTATCTTACTTTCTGTCTTTTTATTTTCTGTCTTTTAAGTTTTTATCAATAAGTCGCTCTCACCCACTTGGTGCATAGAATGATTTGACTATTTAGGAATTGGTTTTTGGAGCACGATCGGATCAGCCAGGCAGCTTCCGTGAATTTACCAGGCCTGCGCTGAGAGTTCAAGGCCCCAGCCGAACTCCCTCGATTATCCAACCTCATGCCATGTCATTCGACACAAAAAGGGAGTTCTGATCTTACCTTTCCATAAATATCATTTCCTTCTCGTAATTGTCTGCTTGCATGGCTTTTGAACTAAGTAGTGCTGAAAGGCACGCCTTCGTTCAATAGTGTGGGGTGAGATCCGCATGTGTACATAAATAAATAACATGTTTTTCTTTTTCTTTTTTAATATTATCTTTTTGAAAATATGAACTTAAGAATGTGAAAATGATAGATCTAAAATTCATGCATTTACCTTGTGAAAATTCAACTGTCTAAAAACTTAGAACGTAACTTCTCATTTGTCCCTTTGTGCTGAGATAAACTAGGGATGTGGAGTTGATAGAAATGCCCTAGAGAGGCTTGGCAAGCAATCGAATGATCGAATCAAACTATATGGTTTTCGAAGTCAGTGGAGGCTGGACTTCGGGTTTCAGTGAAGATTGAAGTCATCTCCGCCATGCAGTGTTTATGCAAAAAAGAAAAAAAAGGCGAGGACGGGAATCAGACCGTCCTCTCTCTAGTCAAAGTAGCCGAGAAAATAGATGAGCGACCCTCATCCTGACCCGCGCGAAACGACAAGGATGAGAGGAGCGGGGAGGTATTTCCATAGGCTTGCGGGCGATGATTGGACCTCCCAAAAAGGCTTGAGAAAATGGACTAGCAAGTCACAAAGACGCAAAAAGCTCAAAGAAGCAAATCAAGAGGCCAAAGGCCCAAAATTGTGAAGGTTTTAACCGAACAAAAAGTGAAGTACTCAAAGAGTCAAATTAAAGGCCAAAGGCCGATTCACTACAAAAGCAGTCCCTCGCCAAAAGAAAATCAAAGTACTCAAACCATTGAAACCGGAACCAAATCACGTGCTACATAAAGCTACACGGAAACTATATAGTGCGAGACGGTCCAGAGGTTGCAGTCCAGGAGCCTAAAAAGGGCTATCTCCCGAAACATCCAGAATAATTTCCATCTCAGCACGGAGGTACAAGTATCAAGTTTCTTCTATTTATTTACACAGTTCAATTTGGTAATAAGTAAGTAATGCATGAATTAGGATAAATCTAGTACCACAGTCTAATTTTCATATTTCAAAAAACTTACTTAGTGTGCCGCCCTTTAATAGCATTGTTCGGGACGAACAACTAAAAGTGTGGGGTAATCTGATGGACCATAATTATATGAATTAAATACACAGTAAAACCCACCAAATTAGACTGTTTGTCTATCTAACTTCTACTTGTTAGTCCCGATAATTTCTACAGGGTATTTGGCGCTTAGAGAGAAAACACGCTAAGGAGAGGATTTTACGCTGAAAAGATGTTACGAGTCATTCCAAGGTCAAGATCAGACGCTGAACGAAGAAATCTCAAGATCCTGACATTGAATTACTCAATACAAATCCAACCGAGGAATAACCAAAGTCAGACCGGAGCAAAATTGGACTGATAGTTTTGTGAAAAGACTGCACAAAATTGTCAAAACTCATCCATTTGCCAAGGTGACCGGTGGCTTTGGGAGGATTGGATGACTCATGGGTGGCAAACTCCTCCTCCTCCTCCTTGTGACCGGTGGCTTATGGCAAGGGGTGGCCAAGGGAGGAAAACCTCCCCATTTTAAGACTTGCAACCGGCGGCTATGGGGAGAAGCCACAAGAAGTTGACATGGGTGGCCTTCTCCTCCACAAGCTCCTCCCCATCTCCTCCTCCCTTGGATGCAACACCACATGCCACCATCTCCACCCTCCATTCTCCTCCCCTTAGCCTATAAAAGGAGCCATATCCTCCTCATTTCAATCATCCAAAAATCATAATACACTTCTCTCTCTAAGTTTGTTACTTTGTAAGTTTGGTTTATGAAATAATACTCTTGTTGGTTCTTGAGTATTATAACGGTTTGAAATTATAATACTCCTGTCGGTTCTTGAGTATTATAATACTGTAGAGAATACTCCTGTTGGTTCTTGAGTATTCAGTAGGAATTAGGAATACTCCTGTTGGTTCTTGAGTATTCCACCCCCTCTCCTCTTACTGTTTTCAAAAACCCCCGAGTATTTAGCTATGGTATCCACCTCTATGGATATTCGTAACTAAACTCTTTATTTGGTTAAAGGGGTGTACTTGTATTGTAAATTGCTTTAGACCCTGCACCTAGTACATCTTTGTGTTCAAAACTTGTTCTATGTGCCATATATAGTCAGAATTTCCAAGGTTAAGTGGAAGCTGTAAAAAGCAAAGCTCTTCCGTGGGAATTCGTGAACATACTCGGTAAGTGGAATCTGTAACAAGCAAAACTTATCTGAGGAGTTCGACTTATCTTAAAAACCATTTTGGGAAATCGTAACAGAAGATCAAATGGATGCACATAAGGCTAAGATACTTCGAAAGGAGGAATTAGTATTAAGTAGAACAAGTGTTTTAAACGATGTTGCAAGTCTTGCGCTTAGAAATGGCCTCGATTCATCTTTGAATACCTAGTATGATCATTAGCGGTCAATGATAAACAATTATGATACAAGGCCCCTGAAACCGAATGTTTTCCTTGAATTTTAAAACCCCCCAGTATTTACTTTTATAAATTGCTCGATCATCTGCAATCACCAACCGCTCATCTTCCGGAGGACTCGTAAATCACGCATCACCCACTGTAAGTCTTTCTTTTTACTTTTCAGTATTTATTTTCTGTAATTTACTTTTCCGCACTCAAAACCAAAAACAACCAAAAAAAGTCACTTAGTCATAACCGCTAAAATCTCAATCAAACCTAAAAAACGCTCCCATCCTGTACAAATCCCACAAAGAACAACGTATCCTCCTAATTCCCTTGGGTTCGACCCCTACTTACCACTTGCTCCCAGTAGTGTAGTTGCGAGTAGCGGAAAATATAAATTTATTTGCACAGAGAACATTGCTCCTTAATGACAGTGCAGTGGGCTCCGTCACACGTGCTAGAGAAAGCTACAAGGAAACCATATAGTGCGAGACAGTCCCGAGAATTCAGTCCAGGAGCCTAAAAAGGGCTATCTCCCGAAACATCCGAATTAATTTGCATCTCGGCACGGAGGTACAAGTATCAAGTTTCTTCTATTTATTTACACGGTTTAATTTGGTAATAAGTAGTAATGCATGAATTAGGATAAATCTAGTCCCAAAGTCTCACTTTCATATTTTAAAAGTTTACTTAGATAGTGTGTGCCGCCCTTTAATAGCATTGTTCGGGACGAACAACTAAAAGTGTGGGGTGATCTGATGGACCATAATTGTATGAATCATAAACAAAGTTAAACCCACCAAATTAGACTCTTTGTCTATTTAACTTTTGCTTGTTAGTACCGATATTTATCTACAGGGTATTTTGGAGTCTAGAGAGAATACAGGCTAAGGAGGAGTTTTTAAGCGGAAAATATATTACGAGTCATTCCAAGGTCACGACCAGATGCCGACTGAAGAAATCTCAAGATCCTGACATGGAATCACTCAAAACAAGTCCAATCGAAGAGCAACCAAAGTCAGTCCGGAGCTGAAATGGACCGATGGCTTTTGTGAAAGATCACAAAAATCACAAAACCTCCTCCCTTTGCCATGTGACCGGCGGCTTTTGGAGACCAAGCCACCTTGCTCCTCCTCACATGGGCGGCTTTTGGAGAGTCCATGGCTTCATGCCATGTGTCTTCATCCTCCACCACATCTTCCTCCTCCCCTTAGCTATAAATACCCCCTCCCCTTCACTTGTAATCCACAATCCAACAATCCACACAACACACTCACTTATCTCTCTAGACTTTTGGGCACTTTTGTACGCTTTTGTTTGAAATCTATAATACTCCTGTTGGTTCTTGAGTATTCTAGTGGTTCTTGAGTTTACTCCTGTTGGTTCTTGAGTATTCTCCTTTACTTACTGTCTTTCAAAAACCCTCGAGTACTTAGCTATGGTATCCACCTCTATGGATATTCGTAGCTAAACTCTTCATTCGGTTGAAGGGGTGTACTTGTATCATAAAATGTTTTAGGCTATACTCTTAGTGCCTCTTTGTATTCAAAACTTATTCTATGTGCCATATATTAGGTCAGAACTTCCAAGGTTGAGTGGATGCTTGAAATAGCAAAGCTCTTCCGTGGGGTTTGTGAACATACTCGGGTAAGTGGATGCTTGAAATGGCAAAGCTTATCTGAGGAGTTTGACCTCTCTAAAACACCATTTGGTTTGATCGGAAATGATTGATCAAATGGATGCACATAGGCTAGTGATGGACCAAAATTATACGAATCAAAAACACAGTAAAACCCACCAAATTAGACTGTTGGTCTATTTAACTTCTACTGGTTAGTCCCGATATATTTCTACAGGGTATTTTGGCGCTTAGAGAGAAAACACGCTAAGGAGGAGTTTTTAAGCGGAAAATGAAGAACGAGTCATTCCAGGTCACGACCATGCTACACTCAAAATCAGCCTTAACATCCTTCATGGAACCGACTTGGAATCACTCAAATATTCTAGAACCGTCGGCAAATGGACAAGAATGCAAGGCAAAAGCACCAAGCCCGGTGAAGGCCAAACAAGGGCAATTTCATCTGATTTGGCATTTCGACCATGTTCGGGGCAGAATTTGGCTTAGGTTCCTTCTTGAGATCATCTTAGAATGACATTTTCATTCAAAATACACTCTCCAAAATCCAAGAAGCTCCGGCCAAAGCTCCGGTCAGATCCGGTCAAACCGATGGCTTTTGTGAAAGGTCACACAAGCTTCTAGAAGGGGTGGCTCCTCCACTCTCCTCCCTCCAAGTGGCGGCTCCTCCTCCATCCTCCCAAAGCCGCCGGCTGCTCCTCCTCCTCCATGGAGAATGTGACATGTGGTGGCTCCTCCACCACATCCTCCTCCCAAAGCTTGCCTTGCACTCTTCCTCCTCCACCCTTGGATGCTCCTCCACATGCCACCATCTCCACCACCCATCCTCCTCCTCCTTAGCCTATAAATAGAAGTGCTCCTCCTCATTTGTAACACACCCCAAAATGTGGAGAGCTTCTCTCTCTACAAAATCTCTCTAGCTTTTGTGGGCACAATTATGTAATATTACTTTGGAATAAAGAATCCCTTGGCGCTTCAACGGTTGTAAGTATCTCTTAGTATTTATTTATTTAACTGTTGTCTTTAATTCCTTAGTTATAATGTTTAGCGCGATGAATAGTAGCTAAACTAGTAGTTCGGTAGAAGGGGCGCGCTTGTATTATAAATGTTTTAGACTTTACTCTTAGTACACCTTTGTATTCAAAACTTATTCTATGTGCCATATATTAAGTCAGAACGTCCAAGGTAGAGTGGATGCTTGGAATGGCAAAACTCTACAGCGGGGTTCGTAAACTTGTACGGATAAGTGGATGCTTGGAATGGCAAAGCTTATCTGAGAAGTTTGACTCATCTTAAACACCATTTGGTTGATCGGGAATGATTGATCAAATGGATGCACATAGGCTAATATAACCGGGAATGGAGTATTAGTCTAAATAGAATAAGTGTTCTACGTCCTTGGAATAGGCTAGACAGTGTACGCAAATCGAGTGCTTGGAATGGCCTTGATACACCGTTTGAATACTTAGCATGATCATGTCTTGCGCTAGAAATAGCCTCAATTCATCTTTGACACTTGGTATGATCATTAGCGGTCAATGATAAACAAATATAATACAAGGCCCCTGAAACCGAACATTTCTCTTAATTATTAAATCTGTAATTTACTTTCAGTATTAAAACCAACCAACCAATCATATAGCTGGTAGCTTTAAAACCAACCAACCAACCTAAAACACGCTCTCTCGCTGGATAAACCCCCCAAAGAACACTAATCCACACTGACTCCCTTGGGTTCGACCCCTACTTACCAAGTACTACCCAGTAGTATAGTTGCGAGTAGCGGACTATTATAAATTTATTTGCACAATCGCTTTGACGACGAGCGGTTCTGTCAGCTAGTATACCTTGAAATGGGGTGCTAGTCTAAATAGAACAAGTGCTCTACGACCTTGAAATGGGCTAGACAGTGTGGCAAATCGAGCGCTTGAAATACCCTTGATACACGTTTGAATACTTAGTAGGATCACTAAGGGTCAATGATAAACAGGCTATGATACAAGGCCCCCGAAACCGAATGCTTTCCTTAGATTTAAACACCACCTGCACTTACTTTCAATTTTAGTATAAACTGCTTATCAACTGCTCACCTTCCGGAGGACTTGCCAATCACGCAACAATCGCTGTAAGTCTTCTCTTTTATTTTCAGTAATTACTTTTCTGTCATTTACTTTTCCGCACTAAAAACCAAAACCAACAAAAAAACACTTACTTTTCCGCACTAAAACCTCAATCAACCTAAAAATACGCTCCCTCGCTGTACAATTCCCTCAAAGAATAGCTTATCCCCCTAATTCCCTTGGGTTCGACCCCTACTTACCACTTGCTACCCAGTAGTGAAGTCGCGAGAAGCGGACTTATAAATTTATTTGTACACATTGCCTCGCGACAAGGCAGTGCTGTCACTCATCTATTTTCCCGGCTACTCTGACTAGAGATTGGACGGTTTGATTCCCGTCCCGCCTCTTGCATAAATGCTGCACGGCGGAGATGACTCTGATCTTCTTTGAAACCCGAAGTGCAGCCTCCACTGACTTCGTAAACCATATAGTGAAATTCAGTCCTTCGATTGCTTGCCAAGCCTCTCTAGGGCAATTTATATCAACTCCACATCCCCTGTATATCTCAGCACAAAGGGACAAATGGGAAGTTACATTCTAAGTTTTTAAACAGTTGAGATTTCACAAGGTAAATGCATGAATTTAGATCTATCTTTTTCACATTCTCAAGTTCATATTTTCAAAAAGATAATATTAAGGGAAAAGGAAAAAAGAAAACATGTTAATTAACTATGTACAAAGGTGGTTCTCACCCCACACTTTTGAACGAAGGCGTGCCTCACAGCACGACTTAGTTCAAAAGTCATGCAAGCAAATATATACAGGAAAAGGTGAGAATGATTTAGGGCAAAAAACTAAATGACTGAAATTAAATGACTGAATGTAAGATAGATGTCGGGTTACCTCCCGACCAGTGCATTTGTTTAACGTCGTTATCTCGACGATACCTCATTCCTGGATCATAAGGTGGGATCCCATGGGTAACTCAGGTCGTAGTGTTGCGGAGCGCCTACTTTCATTCTTGCCTTGACTCTCCCCGATTTCTTGTGAGATGATGTGCTCGGGTCAGGACTCCTTTGTTTCGGTGGTTTTTCTTTCCATTGTCTCTGAGAAGGTAAGGGACCTTTGACCATAGCTGCTGGTCTTTTGAGTCGGACTCTATTGTGTTTAGGGCTACCTTGTTTAGTTGTGGCGAGAAACTGCTCCATCAGGGAGCCGTTCTGATTAGACCCTTCTTCCATCCTTCTTTCAGGCTCTCCATTGATCACATAGTTTTCTGCGATTTGCATATTGATCAGAGGGAAGAGTTGTGAGGCTTCCATTATAAGCGTCGGGTCCATATTGGCCAGACTGTCCGTGAGGAACTGGTCTTGATTGATTTCTTCGACTGCTTCGGTGGTGAGGGTTGGGTATGTTTTTGGCAGCTCGCCAGTGGCGTTCTGGATTTCCTCTTCTAAATCGGCTTCCGGCTCTGGGTCTTCTGATGGTTTGGGGGTGATCTCCCGTATAGGTTCTTTTTCGTTGCTCTCGGTGCTTTCTACATCTGATTCGACCATCATGGCCTCTGCAGTGCCTTCTCCACTCCTGTCTATATCAGCTTCTACCATCTGCGCTCTTCCATCAGCTTGGAGCATTGGCCTTCGTTTTGTGGCTTCGGCCAAGTCATCTATAATATCTCACATTTGAGTCATGGTTAAGTGCAAGGTCGATCCTCCTACTGCGTCGTTAAACCTTGACTGGTCAACTGGCCTCATTCCACAAAGGAATTTTTGAAGAAGAACCACATTCGTGAATCCATGGTGCGGGCAGCGTGAGACTATAGTGTCAAAGTACGTGTAGTATTCGTCCAAAGTCTCATCCCGGGATTGTTGAAGGTGGATGATCCTCTCTCTGGTGTCATGTCGCAGAGACGGGGGGGGGGGGGAGAATTCTTTCAGGAATCGAGCACGAAGGTTCTCATAATAACCTGCACAACTAGCATTTGATGAGTAATACCATACTGTCGCAAAGTCGGTTAGAGAGAATTTAAAGCATTTCATTTTAAACTCTTCTAGATCCTCATTTTCAGGTTTCATGTGGCGGCATATATGGTGAAAATGTTGGCAGTGTATTACAGGGTCCTCTCCAAATGTACCTCTGAACTGAGGAAGATGCTGAGTCATCCATGCATACATAGTGGACAGTGTAATGAAGAAATAAAAAGGGAAAGAAAAGAACAACTAATCGAAAGCTAACTCCCCGGCAACGGCGCCAATTTTGACGGAGCCACTGCACTGTCGTTAAAGTGCAATGTCTCTGTGAAAAAATAAATTTATAAGTCCGCTACTCGTACTCTACTATTGGCTAGTAAAGCGGTAAGTAGGGGTTGAACCCAAGGGAGTTAGTTGATAGTTGTTGTTTTGAAAGTGGAAAATAAGACAGTTGGGGTTGGTTGTGATTTTAGTACTGAAAGGTAAATAACTGAAAATAAAGTGCTGGAACAGTCGATTTCAAGATCAACCGCAGACACACGTTTGATACTGGCCACACGCTGTGTTTCAAGAGTGTTGCGTACCAAAGGTTATGCCGGGCTGATGTTGATAAAGTCTGTAGTAAAAGTAAAGTGCAGAAAGTAATTGCTTGATGGACAAGACTTGCGGAAAGTAAGCAGTTGATATGGACTGAAAGTAAGCAGTTGATATGAGACTGAAAGTAAAGTAACAGGTGATATTACAATTAAAGGAAAGATTCGGTTTTAGGGGCCTTGTATCATAATCTGTTTATCATTGACCTCTAATGATCATACTATGTGTTCAAAGATGTATCACGGCTATTTCTAGCACATGACTTGCCACATTATTTAGAACACTTGTTCTATTTAGACTAATTCCTTCTTTCGAAGTATCTTAGCCTTATGTGCATCCATTTGATCTTCAGTTACGATCAACCAAATGGTTTTTTAAAAGAGGTTGAACTCCTCAGATAAGCTTTGCTCGTTAAAGCCTCCACTTACCCGAGTATGTTCACGAACCCCATGGAAGAGCTTTGCCCATTAAAGCATCCACTCAACCTTGGAAGTTCTAACCTAATATGTGGCACATAGAACAAGTTTTGAACACAAAGAGGCATTTAAGAGAAGGGTCTAAAACATAGTATGATACAAGCACTCCCCTTCAACCGAATGAAGAGTTTAGCTACGAATATCCATGGAAGAGGACATCATAGCTAAGTGCTTGAAAGTAAAGGTTTTCAAAAGACAGGAAAGTAAAGTTTTTGAAAGTAAAGACAGGAAAGTAAAAGGAGAATACTCGAGAACCGATAGGAGTAAACTCAAGAATAGGAAAAGTAAAGACAAGCCTGAGTACTTCAAGAACCGACAAGAGTACTCAAGAACAACTTGGAACTTCAATATCAAAGTGGTGTGTTTTACAAGAACTATGGGGCTTTGTGGATTGTGGGATGAGGATGAGATATGATACAAGTGAGAATGGCTTGGTATTTATAGGCAAGGTGAAGGGATGAGAGCCATACACTTGTCACAAGGGAGGAGAAGAGCTCACACATGGCAAGGGATGGGTGGAGGAGCCAAAAGCCATCGGAGGTGAGTCATTCCTCCCAAAAGCCGCCGGCCACATGGCTTCTCCATGGCCAAAGCCGCCGGGCTAGGTGGAGGGGAGTGGGTGAGTGTGAGTTGAGATCTTTTCCCAAAAGTCATCGGTTCTCTTTCAGCTCCGGTCTGACTTTAGTTGCTCTTCGGTTGGACTTGTTTTGAGTGATTCCATGTCAGGTTCATGAAAGTTGTACAGTCGGAATCTGGTCGTGTCCTGGAGTGACTTGTAATTCATTTTCAGCTTTAAAACTCCTTTTTAGCTCGTATCGTCTCTAGACTTCAAAATACC
Organism: Rhodiola kirilowii; assembly: GCA_033675215.1. Classification (NCBI taxonomy): domain Eukaryota; kingdom Viridiplantae; phylum Streptophyta; class Magnoliopsida; order Saxifragales; family Crassulaceae; genus Rhodiola; species Rhodiola kirilowii. The sequence continues at coordinate 28,356,631 of CM066194.1, read as the reverse complement.
CTGTAGATAAATATCGGAACTAACAAGCAAAAGTTAAATAGACAAGGAGTCTAATTTGGTGGATTTATCTGTCTTAATGAATCATATAAATATGGTCCATCAGTTAGCATTGCAGGTTCAAACGGGGATCAAAGACATTACATTGGAAGAGCTGGTAGCCAACCTTCAGAGTCAAGCAGGAATAGTGGAAAGGAAGATGGTCAGGAGACAGACTGATAAGTCTCACGCCATTGCTCTGAAAGTGGAAAAAGCCCTCGCACAAGCAAATGAGTCATCAAAAGAAGAGGATGATGAAATAGCTCTACTAACAAGAGCACTCACAAGAGCAAACTTTGGGAAAGGTCGAAACTTCAGAACAGGAGGAAACCGGGGAAATTCCTCCAGAGGGAACAAAGATGGTGTGTCAAATGAAAACGAAAGGAACCCAGGACAAAAAGAAGATCGAACATGCTATCACTGCCAGAAGAAGGGGCATATTTCTAAAGACTGCTACAGCAAAAAGAAAGGAGAGCCACCCGTCCAAAAGGGAGAAGCATCCACCCCCAAACCAGCTCATGCCATGTTTGCCACATGGGGAGACTCGGATGAAGACAGTGACGATGGAAAGCTTTCAAAGAAGGCCTGCCTAATGGCTCATTCCACTACTAATGAGGTAATGGATACTGACTCCTTTGTTGATAAAGTGTTTTCTGAATCTGACCTGGCAGAAACAATTGCCAAAGTCTTAGCCAAAAATCGAGATCTGGAGGACAGACTGGCAGAAATGCAACAGGATCACCATGATGATATAGCAGAGAACCACCTTTGGTCAACCAAAACCATGCGTCTTGAGAAAAAAATGGCTGAGCATGTCTACAGATGTCGCACCTGTGAAGGAAGAGAGAGACAGATCAACGAGCTCAGCAATGAACTGAGAAATATGAAGATTGGAAACACTGAGCTAGCTGACTTCAAGGCAAAGGTTGAAGAGCTGAATGGTGAGCTGAACAATCTTAGACAAAAGAATGAATAACTCCTCCAGACAGTGGAAAGTCTGAGACTCGAGGACGCTACACGGAAAGAAGAATGGGTCCGTGAGATGGAAGCAAAGAGGGTGGAGGAAGCAAAGAAGGAATACGAGAAAAAGTTTGCTAGACCGGGACTAGGTTATGAAGAAAAAGCTGAAAAGGGAAAATGACAGAAACAGGAGAATGCTCAAACCAGAAGTACGTTCCCTATACTACCAGGCAGACGAGAAGAGAATCCAGCCCACTGGAGGGATACGACATCCATGACATGAACTCTGTCCCCTACAAGGCTAGGAAGGCCAACCTGAGTCGTAAACCTTCAAAGATAGACTTCCACGCTAGAAAGATGAAGACAACTATACCACCTGGCAGAAGCAAGTATGTCATCCTTCCATGGCACAAAATATGCTTGCATTGTGGACAATCTGGACACTACAAAGCGGAATGCCCAAGGCCAAGGGAGATAGATGAAAGGAATAGCTACTAGATGAATACACAAAGATGCTATCCAACAAGCGGATATAAAAAGGAAGTCAATTCCTACAGGCAGAAAGGCAGAAATGGTCACTTCCCTCCGAACCATGATCCGGCTATCTTTTGCAAACCAAGGAAGATACCCAGGCGAAAGATAGATTTAACTAACCATGATGCTCACTACTCTTATTACTCTGTTCCTGTTGCTAAATTCATTTCTAACCCAGTAAGCCCAAGCTTGTCTGGGTTCGTAAAAACTGATCCTTCTTTTGCAGAAAGGAGTAAGGTCCCATCCCTGGTACTTGGACTCAGGTTGCTCAAGACACATGACAGGGAATCCAGAATGGTTCGACTCACTCCACAAAACCTCCAGAGACAGCATAATCTTCGGAAACAAAAGCAAAGGAAAGGTGATAGCAATTGGAGAGGTAAGAATTTCGGACACTATCCGAATCAGACAGGTAAGTCTAGTTGAGAACTTGAAATACAATCTGTTAAGCGTATCTCAGTTAAGTCAATACGGGAAAAATCACGTAACATTCAATTCTAATGATTGTCTTGTGAGGAGCAATGAGACAGGAAAGACAGTTCTAAGAGGAATCCGAGTGAACGAAATCTATATCGTCGATCCAGAATTCGTTCCAAAAGAGGAACTGTGTCTAGCAAGCATTGCAGAAAATACCATCTTATGGCATAGAAGGTTTGGGCACGCGAGCTTGAAACTATTGCACAAACTCCATCAGAAGGAATTGGTAGTTGGGTTACCCAAGCTGGAAAGTGCATCCGAACAAGTATGTAGTGCCTGTGTCACGGGAAAGCAAGCACGGACATCATTCTTATCAAAGCAAACCGTGAGCACTTCCACACCATTGGACATGGTTAACATGGATTTGTGCGGACCAGTAAACGTCATTAGCCGTTGAGGAAACAGGTACATTCTGGTCATTGTCGATGACTACTCAAGGTACACATGGACTATCTTTCTACACACTAAAGATAAAACATTCTGTGAATTTGAAACTTGGTTGAAGTTGATGGAAAATAAGTTAGATCGCAGATTAACCTCTATTCGTACTGACAACGGAACCAAGTTCTGGAATTTGCAGTTTCTCTCCTTGTGCAGGGACAAGGGTATTGATCACAACTTTTCCGCCCCACGGACCACCACAACAGAACGGTGTTGTGGAACGAAAGAATAGAACCCTGGAGGACATGTCACGCACCATGCTAATCGCTAGCGGAGTCCCAAAAGGCTTTTGGGCAGAAGCAGTATACGCTGCGAGTCATATCCTAAACAGAGCATCACTTAGATCCATGACAGGAAAAACTCCATATGAACTGTTACGTGGAAGAAAGCCTAATATTTCCCATTTGAAGGTATTTGGCTACAGGTGTTTTGTCCACAATAACGGCAAGGAGAACTTGGGAAAGTTTGATGCTAGGAGTGATGTAGGAGTCTTCGACGGTTACTCCAGTCACAACAAGGCCTACAAAGGCTATAACCTGAGGTTGGAACAAGTTGAGGAAAGCATGCATGTGAGATTTGATGAGACAGAAATGGCCGGTCAAAGAATAAAAGATCCCTCATCAACTGACATGCTTGATGCTGGGGAACTCCAGCTCGAAGATGAGTCAGACCCTGACTGGGAACCGCCACCAACACCAAATGAAGACACACCTCCTGCGGATGTCCAACCAACTGACATTGCACCACCATTAAATCAAATGGAAGTCGTTGGGGTAGACAATCTAGCAGATGGACAAGTCCATGATGTCCCTGTGGTGGAAGTCAACGATGAAGTCACTGCAGAGGTAAACAATCCAGCTGACAGACAAGTTCATGCTGATCCTACCCCTGTCAACCCTGAGAGGGAACTCAAAACCACACGTTATGGACGAACGGTTCATCGACCAACCAGACTGGGGGATTACCCGTGCTACACCTCCCAGGAACAGGTAAACCTTAATAGTTTATGTCAATTCAGTGGATTTGCCTCCTTTGTCTCTCTTGCAGAACCCAGGACAGTAGCAGAAGCACTCAAAGACCCAGAATGGGTCAATGCCATGCAAGAGGAGCTGCACCAGTTTGAGAGGAATAAAGTATGGCGTCTGGTCCCTAGACCCAAAGACAAGAACGTGATTAGAACAAAATGGGTATTTAGAAACAAGCTGGACGATCAGGGAACTGTCGTAAGGAACAAAGCTCGTCTGGTGGTCAAAGGATACAATCAACAGGAAGGAATTGACTATGACAAGACATTCGCCCCAGTTGCAAGGTTAGAAGGAATCATACTACTTATCGCTTACTCAACCTTCCATGGTTTCACTTTGCAACAGATGAATGTAAAGACAGCATTCCTAAATGGAGTCTTAAAGGAAGAAGTGTATGTAAGTCAGACTCCAGGATTTGAGGATAGAGATTATCCCAATCATGTGCACATCCTGGACAAGGCTTGGTATGGACTGAAGCAAGCACCCCGCGCCTGGTACAAGAGGCTATCACTATTTCTTCTGTCACATGGATACGTCAGAGGAGAGGTGGACAAGACTCTTTTCCTCCTGAAGGAAGGGACTGACACTCTAGTGGTTCAGGTATACATAGATGATATTATCTTTGGTTCAACTAATCCTAGACTTGTTAAAGAGTTCACAGATCTGATGTCAAGCGAATTCGAGATGAGCATGGTGGGGGAATTGAAGTATTTTCTAGGACTTCAAGTTGTACAAGGGGAAGATGGAACTCGGATCCATCAGCAGAAGTACGTAAGAGAAATCCTAAAGAAGTTTGGGATGGAGTCTGCAAAAACGTGTGCTACACCTATGTCCCCTAATGACTCCCTAGCAAAGGATGAGTCCTCCCTTCAAGTGGATCCGACTCTCTACAGGGGGATGATAGGTTCACTCTTGTATCTTACAGCTAGTAGACCTAACATATTATTCAGTGTATGTCTATGTGCTAGATTTTAGGCAGATCCTAGAGAAACTCATGTCAAAGCCGTGAAGAGGATTATGAGGTACCTGAAAGGGACGGACGATCTGTGCCTATTCTATCCGATGGGAGGAGACTTACGTCTGATGGCCTACACAGATGCTGACTATGCAGGATGCAAGACAGACATGAAGTCCACGTCAGGGATGGCGCAGTTTCTTGGACCATGCTTGATCTCACGGGGATCCAAGAAATAGTCTTCCATTGCTTTATCCACTGCCGAGGCTGAATACATCGCAGCTGCAGCTTGCTGTGCACAACTGATATGGATAAAACAACAGCTAAGTGATTATGCCGTTCATCTTGAATGTGTCTCTATTCTATGTGACAATACTAGTGCCATCAATATTTCGAAAAATCCGATACAGTTCTCACGCACAAAACACATTGAAATTAGATATCACTTTTTACGTGACTGTGTAGAGAAAGGTACAATTGCCATGGAATACTGTAGGACTGAGGAGCAGATCGCAGAAATTTTTACGAAAGCATTACACAAGGAACCTTAAGAGAAGCTAAGGCTTGAACTAGGTATGACTTCCCTTCCCCAGTCTGTACCTTATGTTTAATTTCCTCGATGATTGGCTAGATTAGTCTGCATGATAGACTGCCATTTGTGAAGCTGTTGCGTATGTAGTTGATGACTGTGTGAAAGTTGCTCTATGAGATCACCACTGCATGCATGATAAATGTGATTACTAACTAGCAAATATCATGAGCATGACACACACTTCCTTTCAGCAGAGACTTCCAAATTTGAACCCACAATATAAGCCAAGGAAGTACTCTAAGACTAACCCTAGCCTATTATGTGTGGAGAATAAATGGTTAGCCCGTTGATGTTAAAATTATTCTTCTTGGTTTTCTCCACACTATATGAAACTACTTTGTCATGATTCTGTGAACTCTTATTTCTTGACTGTGTGGTGTTTTAAATTGTACCACTTGATTAAACCTGCCACACTACACCCAAGCCTTGTGAAAACCATGAGACGAAACCTGTGTGAACCCAGAAACAGTCTGAACGGATCAATCAGATAGTTTGGAAAAGATGAAACTTTGGTTTGTATTGCTTGAATTACCAGTGGATGCCAGCAAGAAAAAGGAGTAGAGGGTACTTACATTAATGTTGATTTGATTGAAATTCATTGGGAAGATGAAGGTATGATGCTTGGACCGTAGCCTACGCCGTGTGATTTGATGGCCAGCTGCATGTATGGCGTGGAGAGTTGAACCTGTGGAGAGTTGAACAGTCTCTGCAGCCTTTTTGAAAAGCGAACAGTTGCAGCAAATTGCCTCTTTATTGTCCTAAGGCGGACAGGTGTCGGCAAACCATGGAGTGCATTTAATTATGGAAATTGCATGAGGCGGTTATCTCTTTCCTATGGATGATTTTGGAAAGGAGTAAATTGTGCGGTTTGATTTTGGAAGTTTAAAGGATTATTTGTGCGAGATTCAAGGCTGCCGGTTGGGTTTTGATCTTGGAAAGAGGCTCTAGGGTTTGTACAATATAAAGCGGAGGTGTAAAGGTGAGACGTTTCCATCGCAATCTACCTCCTCCACTCAAAAAGTCTCCAGCTTTTGAATCCCTAGCTCTACTTCCCCAGTTCTTCGTTCTCAATGGCCTCCAACAGCAACGATTCTACCACTGTTCTTTCCGCTTTGCTCGCCAAACTCAAGGCGAAGGGTATGACAGTTGAAGAGGTTCTGGCCGCACAGTCGTGGGCGTCCATCGAGTCCTCCGACTTAGTCTCTAACTCGGTCAAACTGGTGTCCGTAGATGTTCCAAGAGCCAAAACTGAGGCAACCTCGCAGAGGAAGCCCAAGCCAAAACGTAGCGCTGCCGAGGGCTCCGGCCGCAAGCGCAGACAGCCGACCACTCCCCAGGGCCCCGTTTGAAAAAGCAAGCGCACCAAAAAGGAACAAACCCCCATTGCTGCGGAGGAGCAACCCGTTCCAAAAGAGGATGTTGAGAAGTTTTAGGAGGGCAGATCCATTGTTGCGGAGGTAACACTCGACAGGATCTTTTTGGCCCAAAGTTAACTGGTGGAGGTAAACAACCTCCTCATTGCTCAAAGCAGGGACCACCTCTTCCGAGAGGAGGTTCTGGTGGATGAGAGTTTTGTGAGGGAGTTCTACTCCCAGCTCAAGGTGGAAGAGAAGTCGGGGGTGGCTTCATTCATTTTTAAGGGAGAGGAGCAAGCAATCACTGTTCGTGAGATGGCCACAGTTCTGGGAGTTCCTGTCAACGGAAATTCTGAATACATAAAAGGAAACTGGTCGGCGTCCATTGCCAAGGGAGAAGTCATTTCAAGGATAGGCGAGGACCCATCAAATGTGTCAAACCAGGGAAATGCTCTAAAAATGGGTATTGTCCATCGCATCCTACATCGGCTTGTCTGCACAACGGTGACACCACGAGCACAAAAGCATCAGGTGGTGACCTTTCAGGATTTCCTCCTGCTAGACAAGCTCACACGAAGAGAGCCTATCAGCCTTCCCAAGATAATCCTCCAGCACATGAAACGGTGCACAGAAAGTGATACTCATGGGTTACCCTACCCTGGGTTGGTAAAGAAAATCCTGCTCCATCTGGAAATCTATTCATCGAAAAAAGAAAGTATAATGTCTTCCGTTCTAGGGAAGGAGTCTCTTGAAGGTATTGGATGGGCATTTGATGATGCGACCGGATGGCACAATACCCGGGTCCACCCTCTTCCCCAACCAGCTGAGCCCCAGGAAATTGAGCCACTAGTCCAGCAACCGGAAAATTCAGTAGAGGGCGTGGCAGCAGGGGGCTTGGCAGCAGAAGGGTTGGGCGCAGTGCTCATAGCCCTGCAGGGGTTAGCTAGGAAGATTGAGCTGTTGACTGAGCGTGTGGGAAATTTGGAGGTTATGACTGAGAAGATGCTGCTAGGGACTGATGTTGAATGGGTGAAGGATTTGCGCTCCGCAGTAAAGGAGGCTGAGGAGTCTGGCAAGATCAATATGACTCATGGCACTCAGATCAAAGAGCAAATAGTGGAGCTGAACAGGCAGCTGCGATTTGTGGGCACTGAGCTGGTTGATCAGCTGAAGATCATGTTTCAGGGTTAACCTGATGTCTGTCTCATGGTTTCCCTATTCCTTCAACCCCTCCCACATCTGTCCCTGTTTCTTTTAAATTCCTTTCGCTGTCATGCCCGCTATTTGCTTGATAGTCTTTAAATTTTTAGCTTACCATGTGTGTTCCCTCAGGGGGACTTTTGCTCGTTGATGGACCAAAGTTAGACGAGTCAGAAACACAGTAAAACCCCCTGAATTAGACTGTTTGTATGTCTAACATCTACGTGTTAGTCCCGATATATTTCCACAAGGCATTTTAGAGACTGAAGTGAAAACATGCTAAGGAGAGGATTTTAAGCTGAAAAGATAACAAGAGTCAATCCAAGGTCAAGATCATATGCCGACTGAAGAGATATCAAGGATCCTGACGTTGAATTGACCAGAACAAATTAATCAGAGGAATCAGGAGTGGAGTCAAGACAGCCCGGGGAAGAAACACATTGACAGTTTTGTGAAAAGACTGCACAAAACTGTACAAAATCACACATTTGGCAAAGATGACCGGCCACCATTCAAGGAGGTGGGCAAGGGAGGAGCTCCTCCCCCTTGGGTGACCGGCAACCGGCGGCGCCACCCTCCTCCACCAAAAGCCGCCGGCTCCTCCTCCTTGCGCCACTTGTCTCCTCCACAAGCTCCTCCTTCTCCTCCCTTGGATCAAAAGACATGTGCTTCCATCTCATCCATCCATTCCTCCTCACTTTGGCTATAAATACCAAGCCAAACCTCATTTGTAAAACACACCAATTCTCAATTTCACTTCTCTCTCTAGAAGTTGTAATACTTGTAACGTTGTAATCTTGCTTTGGAAATAAAGGATAGCTCCCTTGGCGCTTCAACGGTTGTAAGTATCTCTTAGTATTTATTTAATCAACTGTTGTCTTTAATTCCTTAGTATAATGTTTAGCGCGATGAATAGTAGCTAAACTAATAGTTCGGTAGACGGGGCGCACTTGTATTATAAAATGTTTTAGACTATTAACTTAGTGTCTCGAATTAGTAATCAACACTGATTCTATGTGCCATGTATAAAAGTTAGAATGTCTAAGGTATAGTAAACCATTTGGGAATGTGACCATCGGGGTCCAAATTTGTAAACTCTTCCTTAGATATTCGTGATCACACTCGGATAAATAAACCATTTAAAAACTGGGCCAAGGGGATTAATTGAATAAACTATTCGAAGAGGTCGACTATCAGAAAAACCATTTGAAAACTGGGCCAAAGGGATTGAATGGATGCACATAGGCTAATATAACCGGGAATGGAGTATTAGTCTAAATAGAATTAAGTGTTCTACGTCCTTGGAATAGGCTAGACAGTGTACGCAAATCGAGTGCTTGGAATGGCCTTCATACACCGTAGAATACTTAGACGATTCACTAAAGGTCAATGATAAACATGATATAATACAAGCCCCCTGAAACCGAACATTTCTTTTAATTATAAACTGTAATTTACTTTCCAGTATTAAAATCAACCAACCAACCAATCAATCAATCAAAATAGCTGGTAGCTTTAAAACCAACCAACCGACCTTAAACACGCTCTCCCGTTAAACAACCCCCCTCAAGAACATCTATTCCCCTGATTCCTTTGGGTTCGACCCCTACTTACCAAGTACTACCCAGTAGTATAGTCGCAAGTAGTGGACTACTATAAATTTATTTGTACAAATCGCTTCGACGACGAGCGGTTCTGTCAAATTGGCGCCGTTGCCGAGGAATCAGCCATCGGATAGAGTTCTTTGAATCGTTACGCAACCATGTCTCGCAAAGAAAGTCACCATGACTACCAGGACGACGAAGAAATAAACCTGTACGACCAAAATGATGAGGTACCTTTTCCATTCGTCGACGATCCGGAACAACTCATCAGAAACAGAAGAGCTCGTGACAGGGAAGCAGTCAGAAGAAACCAAGAATTACCCGAGGACCGAAATGCAGCTGGTCCAGTACAACCTCCTATCCAGCCCCCACGACCACAACCTCAACCTCGATACATGCCAAGAAGAGAACCTGCCTTCGACGACTACTACGGAGATAACTACTACCGTGAACCGACGATGGGCGAGTTAAACGCCCCTAATTTCGAGACACAGCCGTGGTGCATCTATGAGAGCCCTGAATTAGAAAATATAACCATCAACGCATCAGTGGCACACAGCCTGCCAAAATTCTCAGGATCTCAAGGAGAATCTACGACAACTCACCTTCAACGCCTACATGGCATTTGCCAGAATCTAAAGCCCAATCGAGTGAATATGGACGACTTCAAGTTAAAAGCGTTCTATTTTTCCCTCACTGACTCGGCAAGCGACTGGTTCCTTTCATTGCCTTCCGGAAGCATTAGAACATGGGTTCAGATGCAGAAGAAATTCTTAGACAAATACTATCCGGCTGGAAGAGCAATGCAAGTAAGGAAGCAATTACAGGAAATCAAACAAGGTCCAAATGAAACCATGTACGATTACCTGGAAAAATTCAATCACCTAGAAAGGAGCTGCTGTACCCTTGGACTGCCCGAGAAACTCGTCATCGAGTACCTCATTGATGGATTAAGACCATTAGACAAAATGCTCTTGGATGCCTCAGCGGGAGGATCTATGATGAATCTATCATTGAGTGGCATAAGGAATCTCATCGCCAACGTTGCTGAAAATGCCCGATTTAGAGAAGAGACCACTCGCCAAGATGAATTCTCTCGATCAAAAAGGGTAGCACAAACCGAGGCATCAGTAAACTCCATAACTGAAGAGATGAAACAGTTAAAGGAGATGATGATGGAGATCATACGGAGACAGCCAGTTACAGTTAAGCCTTGCGAGTTTTGTGGTTCTACAGACCACAAAACGGACACATGCCCAACATTGATAGAAGAAGAACCGGCTGATATAAATGTAGTGGGAGGATATCAAGGATACAACGACAGAGTTGGACAAAACAGACAGTACGGTCAAACATCCAACCCGAGCTGGCGTAACAACAACAGCTATCCTCAGAAGGAGACACAACCAGCTATCCCTCAACTGGCACAGTCATTCTACCAAACCCCCCACCGACAATACAACCAGACCGCACCACCACCAGGTCAATACCAACAAGAGGAGCCAAACCTGAATCATGCAAGCTCAAACAATTCTCGAGAGCCGAACGAATCACTAGAGGACATGATGTTGCAATTAACTAGTACTGTACAGCAGTTGAATACTACTATACATCAAAATCAAACCGAAACAAAAAAAGAGTTATCAGATTTGAAGGAGCATATCTCCCAACTCGCTGCATCGGTATCCGCACTCTCTAGTGAACTCGGCAAACTCCTGTCTCAAACTATTCAAGGCTCGCTGGAAAACATGAATACTGTGACTCTTAGGAGTGGAAAAACGCTTGTCGGCAAACCTGTGGAGCAAATAAAAGACAGAGACCCTAAGTTACCCAGAAAAGAGCAAATAAGGCCTGAGCTTCTCGAAATTCTCGATGAAGAAGAAACCGATAAAGATGACGACATATTTGAGGAAGAGCGGGAAGTTACCGAAGAAGAAAAAAATACGTCTGAAGAACACAGACCTAACCCGGTACCTAGAACCGAAACCCCTAAAATAAGCATGACACTTCCATTTCCAGTACCGGGTCGCGTGCAAAAACAACATGTTATGGATAAGGAAATACTTGAGTTGTTCAGCAAGGTCGAAATCAACATTCCCCTTTTGGAAGCCATCAAACAAATTCCTCGGTATGCCAAGTTTTTAAAGGAACTATGCACCAACCGGAGAAGGAATGTTGGAAACGATCAAGAACTGATGAGTAAAAACGTGTCGGCCGTCATACAACGAAAAGTCCCTCCCAAATGTGGAGATCCAGGAACTTACACTATTCCATGCACAATTGGTAACATAAGGATCGAGAATTGCATGCTAGACCTTGGAGCATCAATCAATGTCCTCCCATTCTCTATCTACTCATGTCTTAAGATTGGACCACTCAAACCCACCGGTCTCACTATTCAACTAGCGGATCGATCCTGCAAACAACCCGAGGGCAAAATAGAAGACGTCCTGGTTCAAGTAGGCAAGTTAGTGTTTCCAGCAGACTTCTACGTTTTAAAGATGGAAAATGCCGGACCAACTAATCATGCACCTATTCTTCTTGGCCGTCCATTCCTCAAAACATCGAAAATGAAGATAGATTGTGGAAGTGGAATGCTTTCAATGGAAGTAGAAGGAGAGGTCTACAGCTTTGACATATTCCGAGCAATGAAGCACCCTATGGAATTCGAGGAAATACACGCGCTCGATACTTTGGACGACTTGGTCCAAGAAATTCGACCAGAACTTAGAACAGACCCCTTGGAAGCCGTACTCAATGGAGCTATAAGCCCATACAAATTAACCGAAGACTTGCACGAAACAGCAGCCCACTTAACAATCTCAGAGCCTCTCACACCAGAATTTGAAGTCAACGAGGTAAAACTATTCAAATCAAATAATTTTCTGCCCTCGGTGGTGCAAGCCCCCAAAATAGAATTAAAACCCCTTCCTGGACATCTGAAGTACGCTTTCCTGGGGGATAATGACACACTCCCAGTAATCATCAAGAGTGGCTTGGAAACAAGCCAGGAACAAAGTTTGATAAAGGTCCTGAAGCAACACAAGTTGGCTATTGGATGGACTCTGGCCGATTTAAGGGGAGTCAGCCCGGCTGTGTGCATGCACCGTATTCTACTTGAGGATGGAGCAAAGCCATCAAGAGAGCCCCAACGACGACTCAACCCAATCATGATGGAGATCGTCCAAAAGGAAATACAAAAGCTTCTAGATGCAGATGTTATCTATCCCATATCAGATAGTCAATGGGTGAGTCCTGTTCACGTAGTACCAAAGAAAAGTGGAATCACAGTCGAGGAAGATGCTAAAGGAAACATGGTCACAACACGAGTAAAGAATGGGTGGCGCATGTGCATTGATTATCGAAAGCTGAACGCGGTGACTCGAAAGGATCACTTCCCGCTTCCATTCATTGATCAAATGCTAGACAGATTGGCAGGAAAACCATATTTTTGCTTCCTGGACGGGTTCTCAGGATACAACCAGATCCCCATAGCACCTGAAGACCAGGAAAAGACTACATTCACCTGCCCATTCGGTACATTTGCCTTCAGAAGAATGTCATTCAGCCTCTGCAACGCCCCTGGAACTTTCCAAAGGGTTGTAACCAGCATCTTTTCAGACATGATCGGAGAATTCATCGAAGTCTTCATGGACGACTTCACCATCCATGGAGACACATTCGATGCATGCTTGAGCAATTTGAACACAGTTTTGGAACGATGCGTATCCATGAACTTAGTGCTCAATTATGAAAAATGCCACTTTATGGTAACACACGGAATAGTCTTAGGACATGTTGTCTCACAAAAAGGCATGGAAGTGGACAAAGCAAAGATCGACCTGATCACGACTCTACCATACCCATCCACGGTCCGAGACATTCAATCATTCCTTGGCCATGCAGGATTCTACCGACGCTTCATCAAGGACTTCTCTAAAAAGGCATTACCCCTGTCCACTCTTCTACAAAAAGAAGTGCCGTTTGAATTCACCGAAGCATGCAAAAAGGCCTTTGATGATCTAAAGAAAGCCCTCACTAGCACACCCATCATCCAAACACCGAATTGGGAGTTACCGTTCGAAATCATGTGCGACGCAAGCGATTTCGCTGTGGGGGCAGTGCTCGGCCAAAAAATTAAAAAGAAAGCTGGTGTGATCTATTACGCCTCACCAACCCTAGATCCTGCCCAACGGAACTACTCCACCACTGAAAAGGAACTCCTTGCAGTAGTATTCGCTCTAGAAAAATTCAGACCTTACTTGCTTGGAGCAAAAGTAATAGTTTATTCCGACCATGCTGCCATCCGTTACCTAATGAAGAAGAAGGAGGCTAAACCAAGGCTTATTCGGTGGATATTACTACTGCAAGAATTTGACGTGGAAATAAGGGACAAAAAGGGAATCGAGAATACTGTAGCAGACCACCTAAGCAGGATTGTCCGAAAGAAAGAGGAAGGGCACATAACTGAATCATTTCCAGACGAGCACCTATACGCCGTCTCAACCAAGGTGCCCTGGTACGCCTCTATCGTCAACTACCTTGTAGGAGGTACATTTCCTCCTTCTTTTACTAAAGCACAATGCATGAAACTTAGACATGATGCTAAACAGTACATATGGGATGATCCTTATTTATGGAAAATAGGACCAGATCAAATACTTAGGAGATGCATCCCTGATAATGAGATAGCTTCTGTTATTAGCTTTTGCCATGAGTTTGCATGCGGAGGACACTTTGGACCTAAGAGAACCGCTAGAAAAATCCTAGATAGCGGCTTTTTCTGGCCAGGAATATTTAAAGATGCCAATAAAAAGTGTAGAAAATGCGATAAGTGTCAAAGAGTAGGAAATGTGTCAGCTAGAAATGAGATGCCTCAAGTACCCATATTAGTCAACGATGTCTTCGACGTTTGGGGTCTTGATTTCATGGGACCATTCCCAGTTTCATGCGGTTATACTTATATTCTAGTTGCTGTAGATTATGTGTCAAAATGGGTAGAAGCCAAAGCCACAAGGTGCGACGATGCAAAAACTGTCATAGAATTTTTGCGCACTAACCTGTTTTGTAGGTACGGGATACCCAAGGCCATAATAAGTGACCAAGGAACTCATTTTTGCAACCGCATGATGGCTGCTACTTTAAAACGCTACCATGTCCACCACCAAACGTCTACGGCATATCATCCCCAGTCCAACGGTCAAGCAGAGATCTCTAACCGCGAAATCAAAGGGATCTTGGAAAAAATGGTAAAACCTGGCAGGAAAGATTGGAGTCAAAGGCTAGATGAAGCTCTTTGGGCGTATCGAACGGCATACAAAACACCAATTGGAACCTCTCCCTTTCGACTAGTTTATGGGAAGGCATGCCACCTTCCGGTGGAAGTAGAAAATAAAGCTTATTGGGCGCTCAAGCAGTGCAACCCGGATTTAAAGGCTGCCGGACTAGATAGGAAAATAAATCTATGTGAGCTTGAAGAGTTGAGGCTTGAGGCCTATGATGGGCAAACGGACTACAAAGCAAGGAGCAAGTTGTATCATGACAAATTCATCCTCCGCCGCTCATTTGAGGAAGGACAGCAGGTGTTAGTCTACTCCTCACGACTGAAGTTAATGCCTGGAAAACATAAATCTAGATGGACCGGTCCCTTCACAATAACTAAGGTACACAACCATGGGATGCTTGAGTTGGAAAGCCCTGACGATGGAAGGAAATTCACGATAAATGGACAACGAGTCAAACATTACCATAACGAGATCAACTTGATAACACAAAAGTTTGACCTCAGCCACCCATGGGACCCAAACCAGTAATCCACAACGAGGTATCGTCGAGCCAACGATGTAAAACAAGTGCACTGGTCGGGAGGTAACCCGACACTATCTTACTTTTCCGCACTTTAATTTCTGTCTTTTAAATTCAGTATTTAGTTTTAAGCCTGCATGACTTTTGAACTAAGGCACGCCTTCGTTCAAAAGTGGGGGGTGAGAACCACCTGTGTACATAAATAACATGCGGCTGTTTTTCTTTTTTTTAGTAGTAGTACCTTTTTGAAATATGAACTTAAGAATGTGAAAAAGATAAATCATAATTCATGCATTAACCTTGTGAAAATTCAACTGTTTAAAAACTTAGAATGTAACTTTTCAATTGTCCTTTGTGCTGAGATAACTAGGGATGTGGAGTTGATATAAACTGCCCTAGAAAGGCTTGGCAAGCAATCAAAGGATCAGATCAAACTATATGGTTTTCGAAGTCAGTGGAGGCTGCACTTCGGGTTTTCAGTGAATAATTGAAGTCAACTCCGCCAAGAAGCATCTATGCAAAGGCGAGGACGGGAATCAGACCGTCCTCTCTCTAGTCAAAATAGCCGAGAAAACAGATGAGCGACCCTCATCTTGACCCGCGCAAAACGACAAAGACGAGAGGAGCGGGGAGGTATTTCCATAGGCTTGCGGGCGATGATTGGACCTCCCAAAAAGGCTTGAGAAAATGGACTAGCAGTCACAAAAAGACGAAAAGCTCAATGAAGCAAATCAAAAGAGGCCAAAGGCCCAAAATTGTGAAGGTTTTAACCGAGCAAAAGTGAAACACTCAAAAAAGTCAAATCAAAGGCCAAAGGCCAATTCACTACAAAAGCAGTCCCTCGCCAAAAAAGAAGAAAATCAAAAAGGCTCAACTCACTGAAACCCGAATCGAATCATGTGCTAGAGAAAGCTACCAGAAAACCATATAGTAAGAAACGATCCCGAGGCTGCAACCCAGGAACCTGAACAGAGCTATCTCTCGAGACATCCAATATAATTTGCATCTCAGCACGGAGGTACAAGTATTAAGTTTCTTCTATTTATTTACACAGTTCAATTTGGTAATAAGTAAGCAATGCATGAATTAGGATAGATCGAGTATCACAGTCTAATTTTCATATTCCAAAGCCAGACTTAGAACTTACGCCCTTTAATAGCATTGTTCGGGATGAACAACTAAAAGTGGGGGGTATTCTGATGGACCAAAGTTAGACGAGTCAGAAACACAGTAAAACCCCCTGAATTAGACTGTTTGTATGTCTAACATCTACGTGTTAGTCCCGATATATTTCCACAGGGCATTTTAGAGACTGAAGTGAAAACATGCTAAGGAGAGGATTTTAAGCTGAAAAGATAACAAGAGTCAATCCAAGGTCAAGATCATATGCCGACTGAAGAGATATCAAGGATCCTGACGTTGAATTGACCAGAACAAATTAATCAGAGGAATCAGGAGTGGAGTCAAGACAGCCCGGGGAAGAAACACATTGACAGTTTTGTGAAAAGACTGCACAAAACTGTACAAAATCACACATTTGGCAAAGATGACCGGCCACCATTCAAGGAGGTGGGCAAGGGAGGAGCTCCTCCCCCTTGGGTGACCGGCAACCGGCGGCGCCACCCTCCTCCATCAAAAGCATCGGCTCCTCCTCCTTGCGCCACTTGTCTCCTCCACAAGCTCCTCCTTCTCCTCCCTTGGATCAAAAGACATGTGCTTCCATCTCATCCATCCATTCCTCCTCACTTTGGCTATAAATACCAAGCCAAACCTCATTTGTAAAACACACCAATTCTCAATTTCACTTCTCTCTCTAGAAGTTGTAATACTTGTAACGTTGTAATCTTGCTTTGGAAATAAAGGATAGCTCCCTTGGCGCTTCAACGGTTGTAAGTATCTCTTAGTATTTATTTAATCAACTGTTGTCTTTAATTCCTTAGTATAATGTTTAGCGCGATGAATAGTAGCTAAACTAATAGTTCGGTAGACGGGGCGCACTTGTATTATAAAATGTTTTAGACTATTAACTTAGTGTCTCGAATTAGTAATCAACACTGATTCTATGTGCCATGTATAAAAGTTAGAATGTCTAAGGTATAGTAAACCATTTGGGAATGTGACCATAGGGGTCCAAATTCGTAAACTCTTCCTTAGATATTCGTGATCACACTCGGATAAATAAACCATTTAAAAACTGGGCCAAGGGGATTAATTGAATAAACTATTCGAAGAGGTCGACTATCAGAAAAACCATTTGAAAACTGGGCCAAAGGGATTGAATGGATGCACATAGGCTAATATAACCGGGAATGGAGTATTAGTCTAAATAGAATTAAGTGTTCTACGTCCTTGGAATAGGCTAGACAGTGTACGCAAATCGAGTGCTTGGAATGGCCTTGATACACCGTAGAATACTTAGACGATTCACTAAAGGTCAATGATAAACATGATATAATACAAGACCCCTGAAACCGAACATTTCTTTTAATTATCAACTGTAATTTACTTTCCAGTATTAAAATCAACCAACCAACCAATCAATCAATCAAAATAGCTGGTAGCTTTAAAACCAACCAACCGACCTTAAACACGCTCTCCCGTTAAACAACCCCCCTCAAGAACATCTATTCCCCTGATTCCTTTGGGTTCGACCCCTACTTACCAAGTACTACCCAGTAGTATAGTCGCAAGTAGTGGACTACTATAAATTTATTTGTACAAATCGCTTCGACGACGAGCGGTTCTGTCACTCGTACTTAATGAACTATGCAATTTTCCTTCCGTCACTTGGTGCTTTTGATTGCATTCTTTTTGATGATGCCAAAAGGGGAAGAGAACATGAGTGCATTACCTGAGGGGGAAGTCACTACTGAAAATCAAACTAGATGTCCATCTAAGGGTGAACTGTTGAGCGATCGTAGACTTGTCTGCTTAACTAAAAATTATTCGGAGATATCTGTCTGCTAGACTTGTGATAGTTAAGAATTCCATGTCATGAATTTCTTATCTTTTGAAGAAGTGTTTGTCATCATCAAAAAGGGGGAATTTGTTGGAACCCTTTGGTTTTGAAGATCACAAACACTTAGCTTATGTGTTGTCTTAGTGTGCAGAAATTCATGTTCATATTTAATGGTGCAAGTGCTGCGCATTAATTGAAGAATGAAGATCCATGAAGATATGAATTGAGATATCGAACAAAGATTCTAGTCCCATGAAGATGTCGAATTGGGAACTCACGGATCTGATTGAAGAGATTACTTGCTGATTGAAGTAAATTAATGGCAGACTTAATCACAAGGATTGATTTCTGATTGAATTCACTGAATGCTAATTGAAAAGCATTAATGACTGGAATATCTAAAGGGCAGATATGGAAAGTTTGAACTGATGCGGAAGACCATTAAGGAAAGAATTCATTACGTATTTGAAGAGTTTGGAAAGCTGATCGGCGTGACTTATTGGGCTTGGACTACTGGTCAAGCTTGCATCCTATTTAAGGATGAAGAGATCTCAGAAGTGAGGGTCGGTAATTCTGGAGAACAAGCAGCTATTGCATTCGACGAAAAGAGATTGTTGAGAACTTACGCACGACGGTACAAGGTTCGAAGTTGATTACTCTGTCGGATTGAGTAGAGGTCATCAAATAGAATCTGATAGATCTAGTTTGTAAACCCTACAAGTACATCGGAATAAAGAGTAATCAGATTCGCAAATCCTTTCAGAGAAATCTGAAAGGTAGTGGTTTTCACCTTATCATCGTTGTGATAAGGTTTCCACTCTACATTCGTGCGCAATTATTTTAACTTAAATTATTTTCCTGCATAATTATTTCCGCTGCTGTCTGACCATCATACGGAAACGCACTTCGTGACTTCCGTCTGACAGACTGCTTACACTAACGATCCAACAGCAGTAATCTTGCTTTAAGGACATCGTCCAACGTGACTCGATCCACTTCGGTTTGCGATTATTTTTCAGTCATTTAATCTGTACTGCATATTATGTTGTTTAATCGCATCTCAATATTATGTATCTGTTATTTAGTAACTTCGTAGTATCCGCATGTATAATTCAGCAATTATTACCAACAATCTTAAAGCAAGATTTGTTATTGTTACGTGTTCTGATTGTTGTTGAAGTTACTGATCAATCTGATGTTGTTGTAGACAGAATACCATTATGTTTGATGTTTATAGACAGATGACTAATTCTTCGGATCTGATTAGAAGGTGTCGAGAAGAGCACATCAGATCAGTTAAACGAAGAAGAATGATAACACCAAGAGAAGCCGTGACATCGGCTGTGTGCAGGGGCGAATCCAGCTGGTGGGCTGGCCGGGCTGCAGCCCAGGTAAAAATTAGGTTTTTTTGTGTGAAGATTATTGATGAGCCGTATTTATACGACTCATCGAGTCATTAATTCCCACCATTTCATTCACTTTATTATGCGAACAGTTACTTTTTAGTGTTGTTTCGTGTTTCAGGTGATTTGGAAGCTCTAGGAGGAATCACATTCAAAATATGGCTTTTGGAGCCAAAAACACCACAAGGACCCGAGACCCGCAGGCTGGCCGTACTCAGGGAATGGCAAGTCCGTCGTTTGACACAGGAGGACTCAATTCCAGAGCGGAGACCATCAGGTTGTAGACCATGTGTTAGGCTACATCCTGGCTCAAGACATTGTCACTTTCGACCCACGACCAAGGAACGAAGGGAGCAAGAACCCATGAGCACGATCAGCGCAGATTTCAGGACTTAGCCAAATTTCAGGGCCTGTTTTTCCGGCTGGCTGAGATGCCAACTTTGAGAGCCGCTCCGGCCTAATCCGTCCACACAATGGGGTGATTTCGAGGTTTGGACATCAAGTATACATGTCCAGCTAGTGCTCCAGCTCAAGAGACCGGCCAGAAGAGTTTCCGAAGGCGAGTCAAATCAGTCCCAAAGCACCCAGTCCGATCAGCCCGAGCATCCGAGCACTTCAGCGCTGATCCATCCGAGCTCCAGCCCGGCCATGCGAGCGTGCCTCCGAGCTCCAGCTCGGCCATCCGAGCGGGCATGCGAGCTCCAGCCCGTCCAGCCGATCGTGCATCCGAGCACTCCCAGCCCGCGCCTCCACTCGGCCATCCGAGCTCCATCCGAGCTCCAGCCGGCCATGCGCTCGAGCATCCGACCTTCCATCCGTCTAGCCAGCCGAGCCTCATCTCATCCATTCACACGTCCAAAGTCCAACAGCCGGCCCAATGTGCATGCGATGCTAGGGTTTCGTAGCTTATTCACCAAGTTAGGGTTTCTCAAACCCTATAAATACAGGAGATCCTGCAGTCCTCAAACCATCCGAAAATCACAGATAAATCCATCGATCTCACAACACACACAGCCGTGCCCTAGCTGTCCCTCCTTCCTCCGCCAGCATCTCAGTTATACACAGCCAGACCTCATTCCTTGCTTCAGCCGTGCCTTGCTCCTCCTGTTCTTCATCTCGGTCAATTAGTGAAGTTCCTTCCTTTTATTATTTGCATTGTTTACTTATGTCGATGTGTAACTAATCCAATTATTCGGGTTAGGGTTAAATAATTGTGACGATTGTTTTGAGATTCTGTTCTTCAACATTATTCATGCTTTCTATTTAGTTCTTGTGCACATTATTAGTTTGAATTTATTAGGTTAAGGGGAGATCCGAAAGGATACAACTTAACATAGTAATCCTTACTATCTTTTCACTGCTTATTTGATACCGACCCAGTTAGAATAAGTAGTTGCACGAAACCTAATATAACCAGACCAGGAGTATTAGGTTTGCTAGAATTAAACGGTTATAACCAGACCAGGAGTAACCCTAAGAAAGCTAGAATAAATACTTAGAAATCAAGGATAAACGACGTCACAATTGAATAGTACCCTAACCTGAATATCTTCTCTGATTGATAAATCCCTTAGCAATTTTCGATCATTACATTAACCTTTACTTTCACACTAGTTTCTTGTTTTTTTTCTATTTCAGAACGAAGTAGTAACCATCTAGCTCCCTAGGGTTCGACCCTTGCTTGCCATTGTGCTAACCCACAGCCAAGAGCGAGGAAAAATATAAATTGTTTTTGCACAGGTACGACGACAGCTTGTTCAAAAATGGCGCCGTTGCCGGGGAGCTAAGCACGGTGAAATTTGTTCTTCTTTATTTTTTTTTTCATTTATTTTTCTCTTTGCATTATTTCGAAAGTTGCTTATCTCGGTGATATTTCAATTTCAACTGTTCGATTTTCGATTTTCATTCTTTTCGATTTCCAATTTCTAGCTCTCAGAGGGTTCTGTCACCAAGACTTACGAGTCTAAGGATTTTGGGTTTTAAGTGGGACCGCTGTGACCCCTCCAATCTCCTGGGAACCCTTTGTTGCTAGTCTGTCTGTGCTATTACGGTGTTTGCTAGACCGGTGCTTGCTATTTCTTGTAACATGTCTCATGCAGGAAGCAGCGTTGGTGGCAACAGTCACAACAGTCACATTAACGTAGAAGTCAACCAGAATGTACAAGGAGTACAGAATGGCGAAATCAGGGGGGCTATCCCTGAACAGTTTCAACCGTTTCAACAGTTCCAACAACAACAACCTCAGAACCAACAACAGAACCAACCCCAACCACAGTACCCACAGTACCCTCAGTACCCACCATATCAGCAATATCCACCACCACCATATCCACAGTACCCACAACCGCCATACCCTCAATATCCACAACCATATCCACCACTGCCATACCATCCACAACATCCATACCCACCACCTCAGAGACCCCCACGCCAGCCAGTAGTCAGAGACGATGTGGAAGACGAAGATGAAGGACCTACCATGGGCGAGCTCTCGGTTCCCAATTTCAGAGACCAAACGTGGCCTATCTATGAAGGACCAGACCTCGCAGCCATAATAGTCAGCACCTCAGTCATCCATCATCTACCCAAGTTCTCTGGAACCAAGGGAGAATCAGCCACATCTCACTTGACGCGTTTTCACGGGATATGCTTGAACCTCAGGCCACACGGAGTCGAAGTGGATGACTTCAAACTGAAGGCCTTCTATTTCTCACTACAGGATGCCGCTACAGATTGGTTCCTATCTTTACCCTCAGGCAGTATCTACACATGGGAGCAAATGCAGAGGAAATTCATTAGCAAATACTATCCAGCAGCCCGCGCAATGCAAGTCTGGAGACAGTTGCAAGAGCTCAAACAAGGCCCAAACGAGAACATGTACGAGTATGTGGAGAAATTCCTAGCCTTAGAGAAGAGCTGCTGCAATCTTGAGCTCCCAGAGAAATTAGTCGTTGAGTATATGCTGGATGGACTCCGCAGACTGGATAGGAAATTACTAGAGGCCTCAGCTGGAGGCAACCTCATGAACTTGACCCCAGCCAGAGTCCGACAAAAAATCATGGAAGTAGCAGAAAGTGATCGGTTCCAGGATGAATCTACAAGGGAGGATGAATATGCCCGAACAAGGAACGTGTCAACGGTTGAGTCCGCTATCAGTGCTGTATTCGCCGAGCTCAAGGAGATGAGAGAGCTGATGAAGCATGTGGTCCGAAGGACGCCAGTCCAGGTCAAGCCATGTGAGTTTTGTACATCCACAGAACACAAGACAGACGAGTGCCCTACCTTACAGACTGACGTTCAGGCCGACGTGAATGCAGTGGGCAACTATCAGAATTTTGACAACCAACCAGGCCCAGTCAAGCAATATGGCGCAGCAGCACCCAATCAGGGAACCTGGAGGAACAACAACCAGCAACAGCAGACAGCACGTCAGAATGCACCTCAGCAGACCCAGCAGCCTTACCAGCATCCTCATCATCAGTTTCGGCAAAATACGCCTGGACAGTACCAACAGAATGCACCAAATCAGTACCAGCAGAGAGGACAGAACAGTAATCAGCCAGGTCTGAGCAATCAAGGCTCATCCAACAAGGCTCTCGAGGACATGATAAAAGATCTGGCATCAGCTGTGATTCAGGATCGGGCCACGACCAAAGGAGACATAGAAGATTTGAAGAAGCAAATGTCCCAGCTCACTACTACAGTCTCAGGTCTCTCAGCCAGTGTGCACGCAGGACGACTTCCCTCACAGACAGTTGAAAACCCGAGAGGAAACGTCAGCCTAGTTGAGGTGATTAAGGTGGATGCAGCAGTTGAAGAGACCATCAAACCAACAGAGGAATTCGGCCAGCTTATACCTGAGGAAGCACCGGCCCTTGTCATCAAAGACACTACAACTCACGGTTCCTCTTATGCTGTAGTTACTCGTGGAGATCAGATATGTGAGAAAGCTGAGTCAGAAACAAGGATGGTGGTCAGGCCAACACAAACCGATCAGATGATGAGGCCGTCACCTACAGCGAGCCATGAGACACCTCCAGGAAAGAATAAGGACCCAGGAGCCTTCACAGTCACCTGTGGCATCGGCAAGACCCAGATACCCCACTGCTTGATTGACTTAGGTGCTGCCATCAATGTGATGCCTTACTCTCTGTACTACTCGCTGAACCTCGGTCCGTTGAAGCCCCCTAAGCTATCTATAGAGTTGGGAGACAGGTCGTGTGTTCGCCCCACTGGACTTCTCAAAAATCTGACCCTTCAGGTAGGAGATCTTGCTGTGCCTGCAGATTTCTATGTCTTGCAGATGGAGAATTCCAGAAAGGGCGAGCCACCAGGACTGATTTTGGGACGGCCATTCCTCTACGACACGAAGACTCAGATCAACATGGACTTAGGCCTACTATCGTTATCATATGGCGGTAAGGAGGCCGATTTCTATGTCTACGAGGATGTGAACCGACCATGCACAAGGAAACCACCAGATATTGTGCACACCACAGACTATGAGACCCTAGTTCCAGACCCACCAGAGCAGGCTCTACAGACTACCAGGCCAGCAGCTATGGCCAAGATGTCCACATCTTCTCGAGGCTATAAGGGGAAGAAACCATCTGAATCTTGGAGAGTAGAGCAGAGCGCACAGCTAGATGCGCACACTGGACGAACAGAGGGAGTTGCTGAGCAGAAATATGACCTCACACGCCCATGGGACCCTAACTTGTGATCCCTACAGAGGTACTGTCGAGCCAACGACGTTAAACAAAGGCGCTCGCAGGGAGGCAGCCCTGCATGGTTTGCACGTCTTTACATTTCAGTTTGTTTATTTACTATGTTTATTTATGAGTCTTTAATTGTCACATTGTACCTTGGAAAGGATTTGGTTTCATTTTGTAGGGATTGGACTTAGTCGGCCGGAAATTCCCTTTGCGAGTTACGCACTTTGCTTGCGGAGCTACGCATTTTAGTCCTCCGGGAGAGCCCTTAGATCCGAGTTCAGCCGACTGCCGTCTACATCCCAGGGGAGTATTGTTCTACCGTCTTCCTTTCCTTATCTATTGTTTGCATGCATTGTGAGTCTTGATTTAAGTCGTACCGTGAGGACACGGCTTATTTCAAAAGTGTGGGGTGGGAGAGTCAGTATTGAGTCAGCACGTTTATTTCCTGCACCCTGCACAGAGTCAGCACGTTTTGGGTCAATTTTAAAATTTTTTGTACATGATACTTCACTATTTCCTAGACTTGCAGTAGTGGATAATGATTAGGTGAAATAGATATAGCCGATTTTACATGCATGTCTTTGATGAAACTTGATTTGTGCGACTAACATGTGATCTTAAAATCTTTACGTGCCTTTGTTAGTTGAGATAAACAGGGATGTGGAGTTGATAGAAACGCCCTAGAGAGACTTGACAGATCATTCAAAGACCGAACTCAGGATGTATGGTTATGTAGAGCTCGTGGAGGCTAGCACTTCGAGACGACATAGTACGAGTCTGCTCCGCCACTGCGGCACCCTTGCGGTTGGTCGGGACGGGAAAACTTCACACCGTCCAAGCTCTAGTCCAAGTAGCCGAGAAAATAGGCAAGCGACCCTTGACTTGACCCGTGTCAAAAGGACGATGATGAGTGAGAGCAGGAAGGTTTCTAATCCGAGTAACCGGGAAAATAGACGAGCGACCCTCGGCTTGACTCGCGTCAAAAGGAGAAGAAATCACGGTTCGAGCAAGTCACAATCCGCACTACAAAAGTTCAAATCCATCATCATTGTGAAGGTTTACACCGAAACAAGTGAAGAGTACCACTGATACATCAAAATCAGACACTATAGCTGACCGAAAAACACTCAACATTTTGAAGCTCGAATCAATCACGTGCAAGAAAAAGCGGCAAAGCATAACCATATAGCAGCGAGTTCGAGTCCGAGAATGAGGGTTCATGGGTCTGAAAAGGGCTATCTCCCGAGACATCCGAATTGGTTTGCATCTCGGCTTCAAAGGTAACACGTATCATTAACCCCATGTTTTTCGCACAATGACATTAGTAGCAAGCATGCATAACTGGCGAGATCTATAGTAGCTTAATTCATGTCCATGTAGCTCGTCTAGGATAACCGAAGCATTGTGGTGTTTACATTATTCGTTCCTCTTATGACCTAGTTCTTGTTCGGGACGAACAAGTTTAAGTGTGGGGTGGTTTGATGAGCCGTATTTATACGACTCATCGAGTCATTAATTCCCACCATTTCATTCACTTTATTATGCGAACAGTTACTTTTTAGTGTTGTTTCGTGTTTCAGGTGATTTGGAAGCTCTAGGAGGAATCACATTCAAAATATGGCTTTTGGAGCCAAAAACACCACAAGGACCCGAGACCCGCAGGCTGGCCGTACTCAGGGAATGGCACGTCCGTCGTTTGACACAGGAGGACTCAATTCCAGAGCGGAGACCATCAGGTTGTAGACCATGTGTTAGGCTACATCCTGGCTCAAGACATTGTCACTTTCGACCCACGACCAAGGAACGAAGGGAGCAAGAACCCATGAGCACGATCAGCGCAGATTTCAGGACTTAGCCAAATTTCAGGGCCTGTTTTTCCGGCTGGCTGAGATGCCAACTTTGAGAGCCGCTCCGGCCTAATCCGTCCACACAATGGGGTGATTTCGAGGTTTGGACATCAAGTATACATGTCCAGCTAGTGCTCCAGCTCAAGAGACCGGCCAGAAGAGTTTCCGAAGGCGAGTCAAATCAGCCCCAAAG
The DNA here is from genome assembly GCA_033675215.1 of Rhodiola kirilowii. Classification (NCBI taxonomy): domain Eukaryota; kingdom Viridiplantae; phylum Streptophyta; class Magnoliopsida; order Saxifragales; family Crassulaceae; genus Rhodiola; species Rhodiola kirilowii. The sequence goes on along the minus strand of CM066194.1, from coordinate 28,330,530 downwards.
CACCCAGTCCGATCAGCCCGAGCATCCGAGCACTTCAGCGCTGATCCATCCGAGCTCCAGCCCGGCCATGCGAGCGTGCCTCCGAGCTCCAGCTCGGCCATCCGAGCGGGCATGCGAGCTCCAGCCCGTCCAGCCGATCGTGCATCCGAGCACTCCCAGCCCGCGCCTCCACTCGGCCATCCGAGCTCCATCCGAGCTCCAGCCGGCCATGCGCTCGAGCATCCGACCTTCCATCCGTCCGGCCAGCCGAGCCTCATCTCATCCATTCACACGTCCAAAGTCCAGCAGCCGGCCCAATGTGCATGCGATGCTAGGGTTTCGTAGCTTATTCACCAAGTTAGGGTTTCTCAAACCCTATAAATACAGGAGATCCTGCAGTCCTCAAACCATCCGAAAATCACAGATAAATCCATCGATCTCACAACACACACAGCCGTGCCCTAGCTGTCCCTCCTTCCTCCGCCAGCATCTCAGTTATACACAGCCAGACCTCATTCCTTGCTTCAGCCGTGCCTTGCTCCTCCTGTTCTTCATCTCGGTCAATTAGTGAAGTTCCTTCCTTTTATTATTTGCATTGTTTACTTATGTCGATGTGTAACTAATCCAATTATTCGGGTTAGGGTTAAATAATTGTGACGATTGTTTTGAGATTCTGTTCTTCAACATTATTCATGCTTTCTATTTAGTTCTTGTGCACATTATTAGTTTGAATTTATTAGGTTAAGGGGAGATCCGAAAGGATACAACTTAACATAGTAATCCTTACTATCTTTTCACTGCTTATTTGATACCGACCCAGGTAGAATAAGTAGTTGCACGAAACCTAATATAACCAGACCAGGAGTATTAGGTTTGCTAGAATTAAACGGTTATAACCAGACCAGGAGTAACCCTAAGAAAGCTAGAATAAATACTTAGAAATCAAGGATAAACGAAGTCACAATTGAATAGTACCCTAACCTGAATATCTTCTCTGATTGATAAATCCCTTAGCAATTTTCGATCATTACATTAACCTTTACTTTCACACTAGTTTATTGTTTTTTTTCTATTTCAGAACGAAGTAGTAACCATCTAGCTCCCTAGGGTTCGACCCTTGCTTGCCATTGTGCTAACCCACAGCCAAGAGCGAGGAAAAATATAAATTGTTTTTGCACAGGTACGACGACAGCTTGTTCAATTATGCCGTGACTCGACTCCTCTGTCCCTTGTCGGGGCATCAAGCGGCGCGTCACAAGGGTCCATCTTCTTCCGTCGCAGCCGTCAGCCACTCGGCTCCGACTCCATCAAACCCTAGCTTCGATTGTGGCTGTGTCTGTGGTGGTCTGGTGGAAGTCGCTCAGTCGTCTCCTGGTCTTCGGATCCGAACGGAGTAGGAAGCTGGAAGCCGCTGTTTCCGCCTGGTAATCATCGTCCTCCTCGCCTCATGACTGATCAAGCCGTTGTTGCCGCCTGGTAAGTGGTAATCATGGTCCTCCTCGCCTCTGTATTCATTTCCAAGTCAGATGATGATACTATTTATTAAAGGAGTATGTGAATTTGACGGCATTTAAAATGTTGTATGCGATTTATTCTTTGGATTGCTGCATAGATGGCTAGTCAATTTTCAGTTTTTGTTTGGAGTTTTTATTGGCTATTCTGTTGAAAATCATGTTAATATTTTTTTGTTTGAGTAAGGTTATCAGGCTAGATCCAAGACTTCTTGGGTTTGAGAAAAAAGACAGGAGCCTTCAAATCAGTTAGTGTTGGCTGAAGATGTCCCTGTGGAAGGGCGGGTAGATAAGATGAAGAAGCTTAACCAGCTATATGGAACAAAGAAATCTGTATCAATGGTATGCTACTGTCTTGTATATTGTTGCGTGGCTAAGTCATGGATTGCTTAACGTTTATGTGCATTGAAGTTCTGTCAATCATATTAACGAAGACTGCGAACCTATCGTACAATATGGGATGAAGAGAAATAAATCTTAACCCCTTTATTCTTGAATTTAGTATCTATATTCTATATACCTTACCTAGAAATGTGTTATTGTACAATCAGTTTTGTTTTGATGGTTTTGACTATTTACTCTCTATAGTTTCCGTACATCACACAATTTGCTTGATTCTTTGTTTTGGATGAGGCCATGACATAGTAAGGACATATGATTTGCTAAATGAAAATGTCATCTGTTCACTAATATATGTAATTGCTTTTATCATTGTACAACTCTTAAGATTTGGTAGTTTGGTTTGCTTGACTGAGTGTGTTTGGTGCTTGTGTTCAGTTTGGTGTCGTTGCTGTTGGATTTGATACATTTTTTTTTGCGTTTGGGCGTTGATTGATTGTTTTCAATTTGGGGGATTAACAGGAAGCAAGAGTCTCAAAGGAGGCTAGGGAAGACAGTGCTCCCTCGATATGAGGGTGTGATGAACATAAAGAGGAGCTGCAGTGAGTTTCGAACCTTATAAAGAAAAATCCTGAAATTAAGGTCTGGTTGATATCTCTGGTGATTTCGAGTGCCACAGCTGCTTTGATTCGGCACAAACTCAATTGTGACTCTAGTGGCCATCTTACAAAATTTTTTTTTTGCCTCAAGCCCTGATAACTTTCAAATCCTGGATTCGCCCCTGGCTGTGTGTGGGGGCCACATTGGACCGCTGTCCCGATGGTTGCTTCAGATCTGAAAGGGAAGCTGAGGAACGTTTCTGATGAGATGAATCTCAACCATATGAGATCGAATCCAGAGATTCGGAGGAGACTTGTGCTCCTTGTTGCATGGCTGTAAGCACTGACAAAACTATTTGTTTTTGAACTTTGCTCCACACATGAACTTGTGTTCCTAGGGATGCCGCCGAAAAAATATGCAGGGGTCTCTATCGGCTGTTGGGCCGTAAAACATACGATGATGATGCAGCCGCAAAAGAAGAAGGTTGGTTGTTGTAACCGATGCAAAGATGGTGCCATGGCCAATGGTGGATGGCTTGATGAGCACGAGAGGACTCAGTTGAGCTGGCGGCCATAATGGAAAGGATGAAACTCTAGTTGGGTTTTGGTTCACAAATAAAATATTTGGTCTAAACCAATTTGGTTCAATCAGGTAGTATGCTACTTAATTTGAATTAAACATATTTGTTTGAGATGAATATGATTAATGCAGATCAGTCCAAATGTGATTGGCCCAATTTGAGTCGATTCAGTTTGATCCAAACGCAGGTATGATTAAACTATTTGGTCAAATTATTTATTGTTCAGATTATTATGTCACTTAATCCTATTTGGTTTTATTGTGATTAAAATGGTCTGATTAGATTATTACATGATTGATCATTTACGTTATATTTTGGTAAATCAATCGCAAGTGATAGCTGAACCAATATGACTAGCTAATGTTCTATTTAACTTGTTTGATTTAATTGGTTTAGTGTGTATGCATAAGTCCAAGATGGAACGTATTGCATTTTGAATTGAGGTTCAATCAGACCAAAGAATCTGGACATGAAACCCGACGTGATATTTCAGTGGCTTTGAATGTGGGGGTAGCACCTACTGTAATAAGGTGGTGTACCACCTTGATGCTGGTTACAGCCAGGAACAGACTTGCGAGTCTGGTTCCAGGGATAAACCTAAGAGTCTAGTTCCGGAAATATACCTGAGGGTATAGTGCCAAATATTTGAGTGGCACGAGTGCCTATCATATTGCTTGATGAATTTGGATTGTATATCCAAATATCATTTTGAAAGCACAAATTGGAACTTGCTTTGAACAACACAGTAGCACATGAGTCTACGCTTCGATGTAATGAAACTAGTCAAATGACGTGTTGGACTTGGTTCATTGAGGGGCATGTTGGGATTGAACTTGACTATTAGACTGTCTTTGAATCCTGATATTGGTGAATTAAAAGGGGATGAACCTGAAATCTCAACTTTGGTTGCCAAGATAAACGGCTAGGCTGCTGAGCTTTGTCCAACAAAGACTTAGAGGCGTCTATATGCTCAGATGTATATGAGATTGAGCTATGGGCCGATCTGTGTGTAGGAATTGATGGGAGTTTGTCTTCCATTTTAGAAGCATTGAAAGGCTTCTAAAGATGTGAAACTTAAGTTTGGTTTTGGTTCATCAAATGAATTGGCTTTGACCTGGCCTAGCTAATGGATTTGGCTCAGTAATTGACCAAGGACAGAGTCATAGTTTGAGATGATAAAAATGAACCAAACTTAACTCTGACTACGTCGATCCAATCAGCGGTATGCATGAATGCTATTTAATCATGATTGATTAAATATGGCAATCACTGACTCAGTTAAATTAAATTAAATTAAATTTGATTTAATCTGGTCAGTGTCCATGATTGGATGAGAAATGGTTCAAGATGGACATCGGTTCAATCAGACTTAAAACTCATGTACTTGAAACTTGAATATGGAATCTAATCTAAGATTTTGATCACCCCCTGTGTGGGTGACTACCCATGTTGTAATGAGTTTGTTATATTATTTGGATGATGACTACTGTCAGGAAAAGACTTGCGAGTCTAGTTCTAGTAGTATACTTGCGAGTATTTCTCCAAACAGTTATGTGACATGAGTACCCGCCGAAGTGCTTAACGAATTTGGATGGTATATTCAAATGTCATTATGAATTGAAAGCACAAACGTAATATTTGCGTTGAATCAAATTTAATAGGGTATCCTTTCATAGTATTGAAAGTGATGTGGAATCCCTTGAGCCAATCCATAGTGAGCTATGTAGTTTAGGGGGTGGTAACAAGTATTTTGTGACTTTCATCGATGATAGTACAAAATACTGTTATGAATATTTGCTTAATAGCTAAGATGTGACAGTTGAGGAAAAACATGTCATGTGAAGTTGAATATCAACTTCAGAGGTTGAGTAGTAACTTGATGATTTGATAAAAGTGATATTAGAAGTGAGCATGATCACTCCATTATATTCTCTTACGTCGAATAGTGTTTCGAAACGGAAAAGTTGTACTTTGAAAGAGATGATTAATGTAATGATGGTAAGCTCCGTGTTACCCTAAGGAATGTGGGGGAGGCCATCCTATCTGCAAAGTATCCTTTGAGTAACATATATCGTAAAGAGTATAAGTCTCTTTATAAGTCATTTAAGGAAACGACGTCTTCCTATAAATACTTGCAAGTGTGGGATGCCTAGCTTTGGTAATGACACCTGGTCCTAAGAGTATGAGGGTAGGACCAAAAACTATTGATTAAGACTTCATTGGTTATGTGCAAAAGAGTATTGCGTATAGATTCGTTGTGTATGAATCGAAAAATTCAACTATACACAAGAATATTATAATGGAATCAAAGAACGCGTCGTTCTTCAAGAATGTGTTTCCTTATAATTAAGGGATGTATGTCGGATTCTTCTCTGTGACTGGAGAATATATGAGAAAAATTCTCAAGAATGAGAGAATGAGGAAGAACCTGAACATGAGATTGATTCGGATAAATCGAGACAAAGTAAGCGAGGAAGGATAGATTAATCATATGGACTTGATTTTCTAACCTACATGCTTGAAGCTGAACCTCAAACATATAAAGAGGTTGTCAGTCATTTAAGGGTCTCTTATGAAAGAAGCCATTAGATGGCATCCTCGAGAACCATACTTGAGAGTTGGTTGACCTCCTTCCTGGAAGTAAACCACATGGCTCAAAGTGGATCTTCAAGAGGAAGATGAATGCAAATGGATCTGCATCGATATACAAGGCGAGACTTGTAATAAAAGAGTATAGATAAAAGAAAGGTTTATACTACTTTGATACTTATTTTCTAGTGACGAGAATAACATCAAAGATAATAGTGGTCATTTCTGGTTTGTGCAATCTGGAAATGCACTAGATGGAGGTAAAGACATGCTTCCTCAATGGAAAGTTGAGGAAGAGATTTACACTGAACAACCTGTGGGTTTAGTTGTTATTGTTGGGCAAGAGAACAAAGGTTGTGAATCTCTCAATAGCCTGAAGCAAGCGCCAAAGCAGTGACATTTGAAAATAGACAGCGTAATGATGTTTAATGGCTTCAAAATCAATAAGTGTGACAAATGTGTATACATTAAGAACATTGAACGCGGATACGTGACTTTGTGTCTTAATGTTGATGACATGTTTATTGTGGGAAGCAATGAGAAAATAATAAAGTCCACCAAGTGCTTATTGAACTGGAAGTTTGATAAGAAGGCTTTAAGACTGACTGATGTAATTTTAGGAGCTAAAATTACACAAAGGTTAGAGGACTTTTATTAAGTCAGTCACACTACGTTGACAAACTCTTAGACAAATCTGAAGAAGACAGTCCAGGACTGTCTAGAATTCCTGTTGACGTGAATCAACACATGTCTAAGAATAAACGTGAATGCATCTCCCAAGTGGAATATGTCAGAGTGATAAGCAGTCTAAAGTTCTTGATAAATTGTACTATATCATACAATGCTTACACAGTGAGTAGACTAGCGAGATACACGAGTAATCCAGGAAGTGCACACTGGAAGGCTATCGTGAGAGTACTGAAGTACCTACGATTTACTCGTAATTATAGTCTACACTATACCAGATATTTGGAGATCATTGAGGATTTCAATGACTTGAGACCACGAGTGGCAATGGGTTCACTGGGAGGTGCTGATGTGTCTTGGAAATCCTCCAAACAAATTGAGAAAACCAAATCCATTTGAGAGGCTGAGTTTGTCGCACTAGATAAATATGGCGAAGAAGCTGAGTGGTTAAGGTATATAGAGGAGGATATTCCTGATGGACAAATTATGTGCCAGCAATGTGTTTACATTGTGAGAATCAATCATTGATTTCTAGGGCACATAGTGTTATGTATAATGGTTATTCTCGACATATACATCGACGACGGAATATCATTAAACAACTTATCTGCACCTGAGTCATATAGACTATATGAGGTCCAAAAAGAATATTGCGGATCCGTAAACCAAATGGTTAAGAAAGGACCTAATAGAGAAGTTGTCCAAAGGAATGGGATTGAAGCCTTTTGATTGGTAATATCAAAACACAGGCTTAAGCCCTTTTGGTAATAAAGTCGAGGCAACGGAAAACCCTACCATGATGACTGGAGATCCCAACAACTTGGTTCAAAGGGACCACCTAACTGCTAAGACTATGAGGTCACTGTGGGGTTAACACCCTAGTCCTATTCCGAGATCAAATAGTGACTCCCGCAAGAGGCTAAGCTTGAAGATTTTAATGATTCTAGTAATTTGAATAGTGAGATTTAAATGGGTAACACGGGATTATTTGAAAGAATCACATATGTGAGAGAGAAGTGAGGCCGCTTCAAAGGAGAATTCAAAGGGCTTAATTCTCTAGAAACTCTTGCAGAACCAGGGAAGGGGTGTCATCGTCAAAATGAACCCACCAGTGATAACCGAGTATGGCCAGAAAGATATCTGAGGAAGACATGGATTTTGTTTACATTATAAGATGAACAGTTCAAAGACAATCACGTCTACTCAATAGTCAGTGAAGAGAACATGTTTTCCAAGGGAAGGTTCAAGGGCGCTGCCTACCGATCCTATGCAGATATCAACCGTAGAAGCTATCACCGCATTGAGTCGAGTTTTTATTTTTATTACTTGATTTTCTTCATGTGGGGGATTGTTGGAAAAATGTGTAATAAGGGTGAAGAAAATTAAGCAAGTAATGGGTTAATTGTACATTAGTGTGACTAATGTGACACCTTATGGGTAGAGATAATTAAATAGTTAAATATTGATTTAATTATTTAATTAAAATTATTATCATCCCACTATGGGCTGATTATAATTAGTGGGCCCATTAATGGTGGTCTCAAGAACGCGGGTTTTCTTATATAAGAAAACCAGGATACGTTATTTGACAGAAAATAGAAAAACCCTAAATACGTTTCCAGCATTCCTGGCATGAAGGCTAAGCCGGCATGTTTGTTTAAGTATTTCTTCGTGTGTGTACGGTGATAGTCGAAGATCAGAAAGTTTCGATCGGCAAAGCTTTGGTGCTTAGTTGTTGTCGAGGATCGTTTTATCCTGAGAAGCATACTGCCAACCAGTCCCAAGCATAGTAGGGGGCAATCTTGCTTTAAGGACATCGTCTAACGCGACTCGATCCACTTCGATTTGCAATAATTTTTTAGTCATTTAATCTGTACTGCATATTGTGCCATTTAATCGCATCTCAATATTATGTATCTGTTATTCAGTAACTTCGTAGTATCCGCTTGTATAATTCAACAATTATTACCAACAAGGAGCTCTTGTGAAATGGGTGTCGATCAAAACATCTAGAGATTTAAACTTGAAGCATTCAGAAGAGTAAATGTTCCAATTTTCAGTGCAGTCGACCTATTTCTGAAATTGTGTAAGAAAGGCATTTTCGTAATCGAAAATATGTTTATAAAGAAGAGTTTTTTGCTCGTAAAAAAAGGGAGGATTGCGGTCCTTACTCGCCGTGTCCAAATTGTCCGAAGGATCTAGAGTGAGGGCGGTTCGAAGATACAAAGGGGAAAACGTTCAACTCAACCTGAATTTAAGTTTGTACTTCCACCATAAAAAAAAGTCTGTGCTTCGTGTAAATTACGTTTTTATAGTTTTAAGATCGGATTAGGGCATTGCATTTAAAGTCTGACCTATATTGGTTTGAACAGTGGCGGCTCCGGCGGTTCTCGATAGGGGATCCCAAAATTTCTTTTTTCTGATAATGGTAAAAAAAAAAAAAATATAAAATATGTTTTAATTGTTAATAGTAAAATTTATATTTCTTAGAGTTAATTTTAATCAATAAATATTTATTGTATTTTATCTTTATAGCTTAGTTGTCGAAAAATAAGTCAATTAATATGAGAAAAAGTAAATAATATGAAGTTGAGTGTGATTTAATATAAAACATACTTAATTGAAATGTAAAATCAAAAGATCAATCTCAGATTCATATCTACTATTAGTAAAGTTTAGACATTAAATCTTCATAGCTGAGTTGGTATTGTTTGGAACACAAACATGCATGAGGGTTGGGGTTCGATTCCTAGCTGAAGAATTTTTTACAAAAATCACGAGGGGTCCTAGGCCCCCTCATGCCCCCTGGAACCGCCTCCTGTGTTTGTGCACCCAACACATTTGAAATGTTAACTGTAGGTGTGGGTCGCAAAAGATGGCATCTCCTTCTTCGCTAAATTTTTCAAAATTGATATTTCCACCCTAGTATTATTTGCATCGGGTTACAGAAAATTTGAAGTGGGATAATCCAACAGAGTACACCGTTATTCAGGCTGAAGAATAAAATCAGGCTTAGAGTTTGAGGTGTTTTTGTAACGGAGATGTATTTTAGAGATTCTCAAAGTTTCAGAGTGATTTTCTGAGTGTCTCCATGACGATTACGTCCTCCAATTTATAAATAATGAAACAAGACAAAGAAAGGATGCGCCTCGAAGCCAATAGTCGTGTCTGTTGTTCAGACACTGCGCGTGCGCTTAACACATTAGCGTCGCACATTGTGTACACATTAGCAGCTAATGTGTATGATGCACGCGACACACTTAGTGTGTATTGTACATGCGACAAGCTGCTCCCAATGTTCACATTAGCCATCGCACACTTCTTACACATTAGCAGCTGACGTGTAGTATTTTGAGCGTCAAAAATAATTTATAATGCCGGTAAGAACCGGATTGTCCAAGGGAGCAAGTTTAAACTTTTGCACTATGTAAGGTTGTATTTCTACTTATCCTAATCCAAATCAAGTTTTTGGTTTGTTTCTAGAATTTAAAATAAATGAAAGTAGGAAAAGGTTTTTGTCGATTTGAAGAGATTTGAATCGAGTTTATCATCTAGCATGCATGGATTTCCTTATATTGATTGGAAAATAGCAGCACACTCCAAGTATGAACCTTGATCAGTCAATATTTTGACTTATTATCCGCTACATTCGATGCAGGATAACACTCGTTCTCCCGACAAATTGTCTCTATTTGATGTTTTTCTCCAGTGTTTCAGGTTAAAAAGACATATCATTGCTCCTTGGACCCGGAGTGTTGAAAGAACGAAAAAGATCAACGAAAAAGGTCGAAAAAGACCTCTGCACCAGTAATGGGTCGTGACCGCCGTGACATCTCATTAGTGTCACGGTAGTATTTTCGCACAGAAGGAAACTTGCATTTCGAGGCGGGGCCGTAACTGCCGTGACATGTCTAAACGTCACGGTAGTCACGGCGCCCATACAGCTCAGTGCATATCAACCTTTGCCGCGACTACCGTGACATCCACCAAAGGTCACGGTAGTCACGACACCTTTGGAGGCAGAATTATCAAGTTATTTCCAAAAATCATTTTTGGGCTTTTGGCCTTTTTGGACGAGCTATAAAAGGAAATTCGACCAGACTGAACGGGTGTGCTTATTTGGAGAACAAGAACCCTAACTTGGGAGAGAAGACAGAGAACATCGCGAGAGATTAAGGATCATCGAGCTACATCGTCTACGGTTAACTCGTCCTTACTTTCTATCAATACACTATTTGTGGTTAACTTACCATGAATAGTGAGTAGTCTTCTTATTGTGGGATCCTATGGATCCCGTGTTATGTACCCAACTCTTCATGTGATCATATGAACGTTTTTCATTAATGCGATTTGAATATTCAATTTCATCGTGCTTAATTTATCGTTCCTGCAAGTTTTACATTGAATGGGATGTCTACATGCTAGAGCGTATTTAGGTTAAATATAGAAAGATGGATGGGTCCTAGGTATTAACCGGATTGTATGAAATTTTATGAAAACCCTAAGTTCAGTATAAGAAGCTGATGAGGATGTTCCCCCACCACAATCTAGAGCTGTGGTAGATCATGTACACTTTTTATCAGGGAATCGACTAGGGGATGCGCACCTTGATAAATCAAACCGCTGGTGGAGGACTTACTGGAGTTCCTCTAGAAGATACATATGCTATTATGGAAAAAGCAGCCCAGGACTACCACCTCTGGACCAGTGATCGATTTAATCCTAAAGACAAGAAGGGAGTGCAAGATCTCTGTCATGCTGATGGCACCAATGACATCGCTGAGTTGACCAATACAGTGAAGATGCTCGCAACCGAAACAAAAAGTCTGAAGATAGAATCTGCTATGAAGCCTTCGGTTGTTGCTCATGTGGGTGTCTACTGTTAAATTTGTGGCTCTCCGTCCCACTTCACTGATGGCTGTCCGGTGATGGGACAAGAAGGTAACAAAGGTGGCCAGGAGGATGCAAATTACGTTGGGCACAATAATCAAGGGACTGGATTCACCTCTAGATCAGCCCCTAACAGGTGGGATAACCCAAACTGGAATAATGCTAACATCTCTTAGAAGCCACAGAATTAGGCGCCTCCTAGTTTCCCCTACAAACAACAACATGGGAGTGCACCGTACCAGTCACGAGGACAATACAATAATCAAGCTCAGCCACCACAGAACAATTACCAGTCGAGAAATCAGTACAACAACCAGCCCCAACAATAGCAGAATCAGAATTTGGGGAACTACAACAATCCACCTCAACCGCAGCAAGATCAGAATTCGGCAGCCATATCAAACATAGAAGCCATGCTAGCTAGCTTCATGACCGAACAACGAAAGACATTAGCCGATAATGATAGGAGGTTTCAAAGAATTGAGCAGTCCATAGAGTAGCTTACTATTCATGGAAGAATGTTGGAAAATCAGATAGCTCAGCAAGCAAGCTCGACAAGCAGGGAGCACGGGAAACTCCCATCGAAACCAGATCCGAATGATAGGGAATCAGTGAATGCCATCACACTCAAAGGAGGGAAACAGCTTGAGACGCTACCAGCTCGCACCACTACACCTACTGAAGATGAGATGTCAATGGAGGCTGAAAACCAAGCTGAAAATTCTGTGCCAGCAGTGGAGCCAGCTCCTTATGTATCGCCAGTCCCATTCCCATAGCGACTTAAAGCCACTAGAAGGGATAAGGATTTCCAGAAATTTGTGGACAAGATTCTCACCCTCTACATCAATTTGCCCCTCACAGAAGCAATCACCCAGATTTCTACATATGCAAAATTCATGAAGGAAATTCTCACTGGGAAAAGGAAAATAGAAGGGACCGAGACAGTGGCCCTGAGCAAGGAGTGCAGTGCTGCCATTCACCAGCCCATGCCACCCAAACTTAAAGACTCAGGGAGTTTTTCTATCCCTTGTGATATTGGTGGTATTACTATTCGTCGTGCTCTTTGTGCTAGTGTGTCTATCATGCCATATTCTCTGTATGCTAAACTGAATTTGGTTGATCTCTGTCTTACTAATATCTCTATTCACCTCGCGGATCGTTCTTGTAGATTCCCGAAAGGGATTCTAAAGGATGTACCTGTCAAGGTGAAGAATATTTACATCCCTGCTGATTTTATAGTGCTAGAGATTTCAGAAGACATAGATATCCCAATTATTCTCGGCAGACCTTTTCTTTACACGGCTAAGGTAGTTATCGACATGGATAGATGGTCTATAGCTTTGCTAGTGGCAGTGAGCGAGTTGTATTTTATTTGCCTGATATGTGCAACACTCCTAGTCTATTAGCTGACTGTGATATTCTAGACTCTGCTGACACTGATGACCCTATTACACTGACCTCTGTTGAGTCTTACAGAGTTGTACAGGGCTGCCCGATACCGATGGATATATGCGCGGTAGACACTAATGACACGGCTGAGACTGAACAGGGCACCGGCTCAGGTAAGGAACCTTGCAAGGTAGAGCTAAAACCTTTACCTGCAAGTCTCAGGTATGAATTTCTAGTCCTGACTCGACCTACCCGGTGATTGTGAATGCATCCTTGACTGATGTAGAGACCCGACAACTGCTAGATGTTCTGAGAGAGCATAGGCTAGCCCTAGGATTCGATCGATGATCTTAAGGGGATTAGAGTAGATATGTGCATGCATATAATCCATTTGGAAGGCGATGCTAGGCCATCTAGGGACGCTTTGAGGCGTTTGAATCCTAAGCTCAATGATGTAGTGAAGAAAGAAATTCTGAAATTATTGGATGCTGGTATTATTTATTCTATTGCTGATAGTGAGTGGGTGAGTCCTGTGCATGTTATCCCTAAAAAGGGGGTTTGACTATTGTACGCAATGAGCATAATGATTTGATTCCTACTCGTACTGTGACTGGTTGGCGTATGTGCATAGACTATAGAAAGTTGAATAAGGCTACTCGTAAGGATCACTTTCCTTTGCCTTTTATTGATCAGATGTTAGAGCTTCTTGTAAACCCAAAGTTTTTCTGCTACCTCGATGGTTATAGTGGGTTCTTTCAGATCCCTATACACCCCGAGGACAAGGAGAAGACTACTTTCACTTGCCCCTTTGGCACATTTGCTTATAGACGCATGCCTTTCGGTTTTTGCAATGCACCAGCTACTTTTCAGCGTTGTATGATGGCTATTTTTTCTGATTATCTAGAAAACACCATGGAAGTATTTATGGATGATTTTTCGGTGTATGGCTCTTCATTCGACTCGTGCCTTTCTAACCTTGCTAATGTTCATCGTCGTTGTGTCGACAATAACCTAGTTTTAAACTGGGAAAAGTGTCACTTTATGGTGCAGGAAGGTATAGTGTTAGGAGACCTAGTCTCCAATCGAGGCATCAAGGTCGATTGCGTGAAAGTAAAGGTGATTGAGAAGTTGCCCCCACCACGAGATGTGAAAGGAATCAGGAGCTTCCTTGGACACGCAGGATTTTTTAGGCGTTTTATAAAGGATTTCTCAAGGATAGCCAAGCCACTCACTGATCTGCTATGCCAGGAAGCTAAATTTAACTTCAATGAATCATGTCTTAATGCTTTCCATACTCTGAAATCTGCTCTTATTTCTGCTCCTGTAGTGCAGCCTCCCAACTGGGAGCTGCCATTTGAACTAATGTGTGATGCTAGTGATTTTGCAGTGGGAGCAGTCCTAGGGCAGCACATTGACAAAACACTACACGTGGTCTATTACGCCAGTAAAGTCCTGGCCGGGACAGCAGCCAATTACACTACAGCCGAAAAAGAGATGTTGGCCATCGTTTATGCTTTTGAGAAGTTCAGGCAGTACCTGATCAGTTCGAAGACTATAGTGTACACTGACCATGCCGCGATCAAGTATTTGCTGTCCATAAAGGATTCAAAGCCTAGACTGATTCGATGGGTTCTCCTCCTCTAAGAATTTGACATCGAGATTAGAGACAAGAAGAGATCCGAAAATCTAGTTGCAGATCACTTGTCACGCCTCGAGCTAGGAGAGCTCGACAGCGAAGAGGACAAACTGCTGATGGCTGACTCTCTAGAAGGAGAACAGCTTATGCGTGTAGATGTGGATAACATCGTGTGGTACGCAGATTTCATCAACTACTTAGCATGCATTATCATTCCTCCTGACCTTTCGCACAACCAGAAGAGCAAATTTCTATCCGATGTAAAGAGGTACTTTTGGGATGACCCTTTTGTATACAGATTATGTACTGACGGTCTCTATAGGACATGTGTTGACGAGGACCAGATCGTATGGATCCTAGAGTGCTGCCATTCATCACAATATGGTGGACACGGGGCTGGTTCGAAAACGGCTATGAAGGTTCTGTAGTCCGAATTCTTTTGGCCATCTCTGTTTAAGGACTCCCACGAATTCGTTGAAGCTTGTGATCAGTGCCAGAGGATTGGAAATATTTCAAAACAGCAGGAGATGCCCCAGCAGAGCCTTCTCGCAGTGGAGTTGTTCGATGTCTGGGGGATTGATTTCATGGAACCATTCCCACCTTCTTATGGAAATCAGTATATCTTGGTAGCAGTCGACTATGTTTCCAAGTGGGTTGAAGCAGTGGCTACTCCTACTTGCGACGCCAAGGTGGTTATTAAAATGTTTCAGATAGTTATCTTTCCTCGGTTCGGAGTGCCCAGAACAATTATCAGTGATGGAGGCTCCCATTTCAAAGAAAGAAATTTCGAGACATTACTAGAGAAATATGGTGTTTATCACAAGGTTGGCACTCCATATCATCCCCAAACCAGTGGGCAGGTTGAAATTTCTAACGGAGAGATCAAGAGCATATTGGGGAAGACAGTCTCGAGCCACAGGAAGGATTGGGCATCCAAGCTAGATAACGCACTGTGGGCATATAAGACTGCGTTCAAAACTCCTATTGGAATGAGTCCCTTCAGACTTGTCTATGTAAATACCTGCCATTTGCCAGTCGAACTCGAGTACAAGGCTCTGTGGGCTATTAGAGAGCTGAATATGGATATGAAAGCAGTTGGGGAAAAAAGATTACTGCAACTCCATGAGCTTGACGAAATCAGATTAGACTCCTATGAGAACGCTCGCATCTATAAGGAGAGGATAAAGAAATGGCACGACAAACAAATAGTACGCAAGGAATTCAATGAAGGCGAGCGAGTTCTTCTCTACAACTGTCGCCTTAGATTATTTCCTGGAAAATTGCGTACCAAGTGGAGTGGCCCATACACAGTGGAACGAGCATATCCAGATGGACACGTAGAGCTGAGCATTAAAGGAGGAAAATCTATGGTAGTGAACGGGCAACGCCTCAAGCACTACTACGTCTTAAAGCATCTTGCACCTCCTGAAGGCATAGACGATAACCTTCTTCTCAGGAAGGGATCTCAGCAAGGGACTTCTGGAGAATGCTTCTAGTACTACCTCCTCGCTATGTCTCGCCAAGACGTTAAACTAAGCCTCTTCGGGGAGTAACCCGCGCTGTAAGTATTTAGTTAGTTTTCATTCTGCATTTGCATTTTGTGATTTCATGTGTGCGCAGCGATTTTAAGTGTGGAGTACACAAATTTTGGACAGAAGATGGTGTCAGGGTGAAAACGAATGTTTTTAGCTGGAGTCAAGGGTGTCGTGACCAATGGTCATGTCACGGGTGTCACGGCAGGTAAAATTGACAGTGGCTTTTAAAGGTGCCGTGACCTGCCGTGACCAGTGGAAATGTCACGGTAGTCACGGCAGGTAAATTTGACGGAGAGTTTAAGAGGTGCCGTGACTACCGTAACCCTCTTGGAAGTCACGGTAGTCATGATAGTCACAGCAGGTTCGATTCTACATAAACAAATTAGGTCACGATAGTTTGGGTTTTCAAAGCTTCAATTCGTTCGACCGTCGCTCTCTCAGCAGCTGACTCCCAGCCGACCAGTTCCGATAGCCGCCGCTCATCCGCCCAACCATTCCGTCCGTCCGTCAATAGCTCAGCCGCTCCACCTTTGTGAAACTGCCCAAAACCCTTAACCTCCCATTCCCCAAATTCTGATTTCCCAAATTAAAATTCGCCATGGCTCGAAACCGTACCCTCAACACAGCCACCGTCTCCTCCTCCCGGAACCCTCGGATTACTTCTGGAGAACTAGCCAATCAGGCCCCTCCTCAACGGCCTTTCCCTGTTGGCCCCCTTTTTTCGGTCAAAACGAACACGCCAACCGATACAACACCATCATCCCGGCAAAGAAGGTAAAACCCACTATAGTCCCTGACCATGGTACATTGCTCTCATTCAAATTATTGGACAGCTGTAGTGAATTATTTGTGGCTTCTGGCCTTGATATCCTGTTTTCGCGACCGGCTTTGACTTATTATCCAGTTTTATGGGAATTCTTGGCTACATTTTTTTATTTGGGTGAATCTGACCAAAGGCCGAGGTTTGTGCATTATTAGAATTTCCTAAGGCCGAGGTTTGGGCATTATTAGAATTTCTTATTTGGGTGGTCGGAATTACACTATGCCTAAGGCCGAGGTTTGTGCATTATTAGAATTTCCGTTGGAAGGATTCTGTGGTCAATATTCTGATACAGATTGATATGAGTTCTTGAAGGCTATATCAGGTTTCGATTGCTATTTTATGTCCAGTTGGCCTTCTTTTTGCATCAAGGATCGTTTGTGGAAGATTGTCCACCGTCTTGTCGCCATGAGCATATATCCACAGGGCGAAGGCACCACGACTATAGGCAACCCCGAGTTAAATGTTATGATCTCAATGCATCGACGCCGACCAGTTGATTTCTTCCAGATTCTAACCGGCCAGATGGTATTTTGGGGCTCAGTCATTGACAAGAACATCGCTTTAGGCGGTGGTATTTTTGTCACCATTATCGCAGAGTCACACGGATGGGAATTCAGTAGGCTCCCAATGCCAAAGAAATGAGAACTGACTGCTGTGAAGATGGTCGACATCAAGATGATTAACCGGGATCATGAGTGGCAGCACAGAGACGAGCTCCCTAGCGGGAAGAAGCGTAGCCGAGTTGAGCGCAGACAGAGGACGCTGGGACAAGTTCAAGAGGACCAGCCTCCACCTGAGGATGATATCATGGACGAGGCCCAGGACCCTCCACCAGCCGCACAAGTCCCTCCACCGTAGCCTCCCACTGATGCCCAGCCCCCGAGACCGTACTCGGACAATGCCCAGAATCAGCTCTTCACGCAGCAGCGCCAGATTCTAGAGAACCAGAGTCAGATTCTAGCATACCAGCACCAGCTATTGGCCACTCACGGAGTGGTTATGGGAGCGCAGAGTCACCTTACCCGAGCCCATGCCTAGCACACAGCAGAATTTTTTAGCTTTTCGCGACCATGCAAGTAGGGCACAACAGTGGGCACATGATGCCTTGTTGACATTACTACAGGGGCACGGGCACTCTGGCTATCCTCCTCCCCCGTCCTACATGTCGTCTGCCCCAGACCCGTTTGAAGCAGATTTCACTATGGCAGTAAACCTTAGCCCTTCAGCCCCTGCGCCTCCCGCTCGTAATGACACCGAGGCTGGCACTTCTCACCCCTCCAGCCCTGTGGACTCCGATAATACATCAGACTTATTTGGTATTGACGATGATGCTGAGGACGATGGCATTGTTTAGTTATTCATGCTTCTCACCCTCTTGTTTTTGTTGTTGTTTTTGTCAGCCATTAAACATTCATGATGTTTCTCATTGTACGCTGACTTTTGGATGCTATTTGCTGTTTACATGTTATTCGATGTTTGAGATATGTCATCCATGTTTTTCCATCTTTGCTCACATCGTTTATCATCTTATTCATTTGGCATCACTTATCCTGGTTTCTTCGCGGTTACCGATGCTAATTCATCACTTGTGCAGCTATGTGTTTTAACTTATACATATACCAGCTCATGAGTCACATTTCACTCCCCGGGCATCGCTTAATCTCTATAGGTATCGAGCCAGCACACACGAGGGAATTTCCTATACGCTTTATCTTTTCTCATATTTCTTTGCTTAGGGACTAAGCTCATTTTTTAGTGTGGAGTGGGTAGCGCATAGTCACACCCATTGCATGTCACATTCACTCTTGCATATGCTCAATAGTCTATGTATTGCGATTGAAATCCTCGTTTTCTACAATACTCCTAGACTGATTGTCATTCTTTTGGACTCAAAGTCTAGGACTTGAAATAGTCTTATTCACGTGTGTATTCTCTTGAGTCAGTGTCATTGCTAGTCTTTGCCTATCACATGTCCTACGTATTTCCTAAAGCATGTTTGAGACTTGATATTAGTACGCACCGGTTCAAAAATGTCAAAAGAAAAAAACTTAAATATGCATCTCTTTTCTAGGTGACCTTAGTGCTAGTATGCGCTTCTCTGTACTTGTCATGATTTGCATGTACCCGCCTTCCTACATACACTATGTCAAGTTTTAAGTGTGGAGTTAGAAAAAAATAATATTTCTGCAATATATTTTCAATCAAGAAGAAGTTTTGAATTTTCAAAACAGGGTGAAAAGTTGTTCCCCAAGCAAAGTAGTTTTTGAGAGAAAGAAAATACCAAGGGCAAAGAGAGAAAAGTCACCCCTTGTGTACAAAAAAATAGAAAAATACCAAGGGCAAAGTGAGAAAAGCCACCCCTTGTGTGTGAAAAAAATATTTTCTGCCCCCTTTTGCTTGGTGTAGTGTAATTCCACCTTTTCATTGCATGCGATCATGGCTTGTCTTGAGAATTCATATACTAGAGTCTAAGGGACAATCCTCGTGCTTGCACCGAAATTTTGATGCGAATTTTTGTACTATTTTTTCAGAAAATCCTTAAGCCAGGCTCCTTGACAGGTCATCGTCGGTACCTGCAAATCTAAATTTATAATGTCCGCTTACTCTTGGCTTAGTATAGCTGTAAGTAAGGGGTCGAACCCTAGAGAGCTAAATGGTTACTACTTTGTTCTGTAAGAAAGGAAAGGAAACGATTGGGTGAGAGTAAACAGTTTAGGAAACAAGTGCGAATAAGGAAATAAAGTGAGTGAACAATAATGATGAGAATATTCAGACTAGGGTTTGATTGTGACTTGTTTTATCATCGACTTCTAATATTCTAATTCATAGTTTTTTAGTGTGGTTGACCCGACAAAGGTGCCTACCCAAGTAACCCGACAAAGGTGTTACGCCACAACTTAACCCGACAAAGGTGTTAAGCTTCTAATTCCCCTAGGTTTAATAATCCGACAAAGGTGTTATCTAACCTAGTCGTGCTACCTATCCAAACGACAAAGTATTAGATAGATGATAAATATAGAAATATTGCGCAACTTAGTTTTACGACAAAGTATCCACCTAGTCTAGCAATAACTCGTGGGATTTATGCATGAGAATTAGTAAAACATGAATAGAATTAAAAACCAAGTCTCAAAAACATTCGTCACAATGTATAAGCCCTAGCCCGAATAATGGAATTAGTTACACATGGCCATTAGGGCAAAAACAAAGAATAAAAACGAGTAAACTTCACTAGTGTCGAGAGTGACTGAAGTCCGGGCCGTGAGGGCTGAGGTGCGGCTGAGCAAGGGCGGAGCAAGGGCTGATGTGTCGAGAGCAATGAGGACGGATGAGCCGAGAGAGCAGGGGCGTGTACCGAGAGAGCTAGACGTGCGCCGAGCCAATGAGCCGAGATGAGGGAATTGAGAGATGAGCTCTCTTTCTGTGATGAGGGATGATTTGAATGGCTGAGTTGCTCCTCTATTTATAGAATTGAGTGAGGCACGAAATCCCTCTTGGACTAGGTCAAATCGGTGGCCCAAAAGACAAATTAGGAAAGGTTTCCAAATCCGACTTTGCTTGATCTCTAAGTTAACTTCTTGTGCAAGTCTTCCAGAGTCTTCCAGGGACTTCCAGAACCTTCCAGGAGCTTCTAAACCGCCAAGGACGAAATTGGGAAATTTCCCGAAAATCACTATTCATGACCCGAAACTGTTCATCGGACACTGTTCATGCCAGAATCACTGTTCATACCGGATACTGTTCATCGGACAATGTTCATGTGCCGAAAAATACTGTTCACGATGGTTCTGTTCACGATGGTCCTCTGGCTTCGTTCTTCAACTGCGATGCTTCTGGCATGAAAATGCCGTCTTTTAAGCGCGTTTCCTCCTAGAGCTTCCAAATCACCTGAGATGCAAAACAACACTAAAAAGTAACTGTTTGCATAATAAAGTGCTGGAATAGGTGGGATTTGATGACTCGATGAGTCGTATAAATACGGCTCATCTAACCACCCCACACTTAAACTTGTTCGTCCCGAACAAGGACTAGGTCATAAGAGGAAAATAAACAAATGCAACATCACAGAGCTTCGGCATTCTAGATATTGCTACATGAACATGATTCGGTTAATCTAGATTTCGCTTTTCTATGCTTGCTCGTTACTAATAGCCTTGTGCAAAAACATGGGTTAATGATACGTGTTACCTTCGGGCCGAGATGCAAATCAATTCGGATGTCTCGGGAGATAGCCCTTTTTAGACCCATGAACCGCATTATCGGATCCGAACTCTTGCTATATGGTTATGCTTTGTTGCTTTCTCTTGCACGTGATTGATTCGAGCTTCAAAGTGTTGAGTGCTTTTCGGCCATTTATAGTGTCTCGGGTTGATGTATCATTTGAGCTCTTCACTTGATTTCGGTGTAAACCTTCACAATGATAATGGGTTCGTTATTTTATGGTGCGGATTGTGACTTGCTCGAACCGACTTGCTCTCACTCATCATCGTCCTTTTGACTCGGGTCAAGCCAAGGGTCGCTTGTCTATTTTCCCGGCTACTTGGACTAGAGCTTGGACGGTGTGAAGTATTCCCGTCCCAACCAACCGCAAAAGGTGTCGTAGTGGTGGAGCAAACTCGTAACTATGTTGCTTCGAAGTGCTAGCCTCCACGAGCTCCACATAACCATATATCCTGAGCTCGGCCTTTGAATGATCTGTCAAGTCTCTCTAGGGCGTTTCTATCAACTCCACATCCCTGTTTATCTCAACTAACAAAGGCACGCAATATTTAAAGTCACATGTTAGTCGCCCAATTCTAATTTCACCAAAGACATGCATGTAATCGGCTCTATCTATTTCACCTTATCATTATCCAATACCGCAAGTCTAGGAAATAGTGAAGAAACATGTACAAATTTTTTTAAAATTTCAAGGAAACGTGCTGACTCTATGCAGGGTGCAAGAAAATAAACGTGCTGACTCGATGACTGACTCTCCCACCCCACACTTTTGAACTGACGTGTCCTCACGGCACATCTTAAGTTCAAAGACACGACTATGCATGCAAACAAACAATAGGGAAATAAGAAGAAAGTAAGGTTGGACAGGCACTTCCCTCGTGCGATGCGTGATGTTCGGAAACAGCTGACCATTATCCTTTGAGTCCTCGAAGGGCACCATTGTGCCTGCCTTCTTTTGGTAGAGACTTGTATCGCAACGTGAGTTCGTCACAAAATGAAAGGACTATGTCAAAGAAATTAAGACAAATAAAGGATTCCCAGGAAATTGGTGGAGTCACAAACGGTCTCACTTAAAAACCAATCTCCTTAGACTCATAAGTCTTGGTGACAGAATCCTCAAAAGCTTATGTTTCTCGACACAATTTATTCAAGGTGTGAAACTACCCCCGATGGATAGCAGTCTTACGCAAATATCTCAGATGGCCTTGCGTGGTTCAATGCGGTTGGATTTCCAGCCGTGTGCGCTCGTCCAGTTCCCTCATGCGTTCGCATCTGTCCCCTGCATGAAAATCATCTTCTTTCCCAAGTACAATGTGACAATAAGGACTCAAAACATAGTAAAATAAATGATAAACTGAAAAGCAAAAAGTGCAGGGCTGCCTCCCTGTGAGCACCTTTGTTTTACGTCGTTGGCTCGATGGTACCTCGTTTATGTCACGTCGGGAGGCTCGGCTAGGTCAATCTCATCAGTGGTGGTGTCAATCTCTCCTTGGTAGTGCTTAACTCGCTGTCCATTGACCTTGAACCGATTGCCATCCTTTGGATTCTCCAGCTCCAGTGCCCCGTGATTGAAGACATGTGTGATCGTGTAAGGTCCTGTCCATCTGGACCTCAACTTCCCGGGCCTGAGCCGTAACCGAGATGAGAATAAGAGCACCTGTTGCCCGACTTCAAACGTTCGCCGAAGAATGAACTTGTTGTGGTAGAGCTTGGTCCACGCCTTGTAGTCTGTTTGGCTATCGTAAGCCACGAGACGCAGCTCCTCAAGCTCGCACAACTGCAATTTCCTGTCTAGCCCGGCTGCCTGTAAGTCTGGGTTGCACTTCTTCAGTGCCCAATATGCCTTGTGCTCTAACTCAACCGGTAAGTGACATGCCTTCCCATAGACCAACCGAAAAGGCGAGGTGCCTATCGGTGTCTTGTAGGCTATCCGGTACGCCCATAGGGCCTCATCAAGCCGCTGACTCCAATCTTTCCAGGCCGGGCTCACCATCTTTTCTAGAATTCCCTTGATTTCGCGGTTGGAGATCTCCGCTTGCCCATTCGTCTGGGGGTGATATGCTGTGGAAGTCCGGTGGTGAACGTGGTAGTGTCTGAGAGTGGACGCCATCATTCAGTTGCAAAAGTGTGTCCCCTGATCGCTAATAATGGCCTTAGGTACTCCGTACCTGCAAAAGATGTTAGTGCGCAAAAAGTCTATGACAGTTCTGGCATCATCACACCTAGTGGCCTTGGCTTCTACCCATTTGGACACATAATCAACCGCAACTAAGATGTAAGTATAACCACACGACACTGGAAAGGGACCCATGAAATCGATGCCCCATATGTCAAAAACATCATTCACAAGTATGGGTACTTGGGGCATCTCATTCCTAGCTGAGATATTACCTACACGCTGACATCTAGCACATCTCTTACAATGGTCGTAGGCATCTCTAAAAACATGTGGC
This sequence comes from Rhodiola kirilowii, assembly GCA_033675215.1. Taxonomy (NCBI): domain Eukaryota; kingdom Viridiplantae; phylum Streptophyta; class Magnoliopsida; order Saxifragales; family Crassulaceae; genus Rhodiola; species Rhodiola kirilowii. The sequence continues at coordinate 28,307,298 of CM066194.1, read as the reverse complement.
CGAAAGAATCCACTATCTAAAATCTTCTTAGCCGTTCTCCTAGGGCCGAAGTGGCCACCACATGCATGCTCATGACAAAAGCACAGAAGCAATCTCATCATCGGGGACGCATCGTCTAAGAACCTGATCTACACCAATTTTCGATAAGTACGGGTCATCCCACACATAGTATTTCGAATCATGCTTCAACTTCAAACACTAGGCCCTAGAATGAGAGGGCGGGAACTTACCTCCGACCAGGTAGTTCACTAAGGAAGCATACCATGGCACCTTACCTGTAAGAGCATATAAGTGCTCGTCCGGGAACGTCTCAGTGATCTGCCCGGCATCATCCTCTCGGACAAGTCGGCTCAAGTGGTCGGCCACCGTGTTCTCTATGCCCTTCTTGTCTTTAATCTCCAAGTCAAACTCCTGTAGGAGCAGGATCCACCTAATGAGCCTCGGCTTTGCCTCCTTCTTCGTCATCAAGTACCTGATAGCTGCATGGTCAGAATAAACAACTACTTTAGTACCAATCAAATAAGACCGAAATTTCTCCAAGGCAAAGACCACGGCTAGCAGCTCTTTTTCTGTGGTCGAATAGTTCTTCTGGGGAGTGTCCTCTAAGCATAGTAAATCACCACGGGCTTCTCGTCCACCTTCTGGCCGAGAACTGCTCCTACTGCGTAGTCACTCGCGTCGCACATGATCTCAAAGGGTTGTGCCCAGTCCGGAGCTCTGATGATAGGCGTGCTGGTGAGGGCCTGTTTTAGCTCATCAAATGCTACCCTGCACTGATCTGTAAACTCAAAAGGAATGTCTTTCTGCAAGAGGTTAGATAAAGGCAGTGCCTTTTTAGAGAAATCCTTAATGAATCTACGATAGAAACCAGCATGCCCCAAAAATGATTTAATATCACGGACTGTAGAGGGATATGGTAGAGTAACAATCAAATCTATCTTGGCTTTGTCTACCTCTATACCCTCATGTGAGACTATGTGACCGAGTACTACTCCATGGGTAACCATAAAGTGACACTTTTCATAATTGAGTACCAAATTCATAGAAACACAACGTGCTAACACCGTACTCAAGTTATCTAGACATGCATCAAAAGTGTCACCATGCACAGTAAAGTCATCCATGAACACCTCTATAAATGAACCTATCATGTCAAAAAAATACTAGTAACGACCCGCTGAAAAGTGTCGGGTGCGTTACACAAGCCAAAGGACATCCGGCGAAAAGCAAACGTACCGAATGGACATGTAAAGGTCGTCTTCTCCTGATCCTCGGGTGCTATGGGAATCTGATTATAAAAAACCATCTAGAAAGCAAAAATAAGGCTTACCTGCCAAGCGGTCGAGCATCTGATCAATGGATGGAAGAGGAAAGTGATCCTTGCGCGTAACTGCATTCAGCTTCCTGTAGTCTATGCACATGCGCCATCCATTCTTGACTCGAGTCGTGACCATCTTGCCCTCGACATTGTGCTCAACTGTGATCCCTGTCTTCTTCGGTACAACATGTACCGGGCTCACCCACTGACTGTCTGAGATCGGGTAGATCACATCTGCATCCAACAGCTTCTGAATATCCTTCTGGACCACCTCCTTCATAATCAGGTTCAATCTGCGTTGAGGCTCCCTCGAAGGCTTCGCTCCATCATCTAGCAAAATCTGATGCATACAAACTGCCGGGCTGATTCCCTTGATGTCGGCAAGTGTCCATCCAATGGCCAGTTTGTGCTTGGTCAGCACTCCAATCAATCGTCTCTCCTGATCTGTCTCGAGTCCGCTCTTGATGATGACCGACAATGAGTCGTTCTCCCCTAGGAACGCATACTTCAAGTGGCCGGGTAGAGGCTTCAACTCCACTGTAGGTGCCTGCACAACAGAAGGAAAGCACACCTTAGATTTAAATAAGCGAACTGTATTGACCTCATACCTTGGTGTGAGCGGCTGGGCAGTCTCTAGCTGGTCTAGGGCATCCATGATAGTCTCGGTAAGCTCATACGAGTCCTCGAGTGAATACACGGCCTCCTCGATGACTTGCTCTAGCGGGTCGGTCCTTCTCTCTGGATGTACCTCCTGGACAAGGTCGTCAAAAGTGTCTAAGGCATGGACTGCCTCGTACTCCATGGGATGCTTCATGGCCCTGAAGATGTCAAAACTGAACACTTCTCCTTCAACTTCCATGGAGAGTGTCCCACTGTCGCAGTCTATTTTCATCTTCAAAGTTTTGAGGAACGGCCGGCCGAGTAGAATTGGTGCATGGTCTGTTGGGCCGCAGTTCTCCATCTTGAGCACATAGAAGTTGGCTGGGAACACGAGCTCTCCCACCTGCACTAGCACATCCTCAATCTTGCCCTCGGGCTGTTTGCATGACCTATCCGCCAGCTGTATGGTAAGACCTGCAGGTTCTAGAGGATTAATGCGCAAACAGGTGTATATGGAATATGGTAAAACATTGATGGAAGCACCGAGATCTAGCATGCAATTCTCTATCCTAATGTTACCGATCGTGCAGGGAATGGTGTAGGTGCCTGGATCACCGCATTTTGGTGGCACCTTGCGCTGAATCACTGCTGAAACGTTCCTGCTTATGAGCTCCTGGTCGGGCTGAGTTCCTCGCCGTCTGTTCGTGCACAACTCCTTCAGGAACTTGGAGTACCTCGGGATCTGCTTGATAGCCTCAAGAAGTGGGATGTTGATTTCCACTTTGCTGAATAGCTCCCACACTTCCTTGTCCATCACATACTTCTTTGGAGCTCGAACCTGCACAGGAAAAGGAAAAGGTACCTAGACATTAGTGTTCTCGATCACGGGGACCGGGTCTGGCCGAGAGGTTTCATCCACTGAAATCGGGCTTGCCCGAGAGGTAACGGGCGCTTGCACCGAGTCCTGTCTGGGCTCGTCCTGGTTGCTGGAGTCGGGCCTGATCGCTTCGTTCTCGGGCACTTGTGGGCTCTCGTCCTCGAATGGCTTTGATGCCCCTCGTCCACTCCTCAACGTAACGACACTGACATTCCCTTTTGGATTCTGAATGGTTTGCGAGGGAAGTCGTCCTGCGTTGTTTGTGAGCTCCGAGACCGTCGTAGCAAGCTGGGACATCTGCTTTTTCAAGTCAGCTATTGCTCCGTTGGTCGCAGCTTGATTCTGGTTCACTGTTGCTGCCAGTTCTTTTACTATGTCTTCGAGAGACTTGTTGGAGCCGTGATTGCTTGGGCCTGGCTGATTATTATTCGGTCCTCGCTGCTGGTACTGATGATGTGGATGCCGGTAGGGCTGCTGGGTCTGCTGAGGCGTGCCCTGTCGTGCTGGCTCTCTCCGGGCCTGATACTGATGATTTGGCCCGGTTTGATGATTGTCGTTCCTCCAAGGTTGTCTATTGGCTCCCTGTCCATTCCCGGCCGAACCATACTGTCGGGCTGGCCCGGCCTGGTTGCTGTGGCCCTGGTAATCGCCCACTGCATTCACTTCGGCCTGGTCATCTTCCACTATGGTCGGGCACTCATCTGTTTTGTGATCCGTTGCGGCACAGAAACCGCACGGCTTGGTCTGGACTGGTTGTCTTCGGATGACATGCTGCATCTTCTCCTTGAGCTCTTTGATCTCTGCGGCCATGGTACTGGATGGGGGCTCGACCCTTGAGACGTTCTTGGTCCGGGTGTATTCTTCTTCTTTGGTGGACTCATCTTGGAACCGTTCGCTCTCGGCCACTGCCATTATCTTTCGTCAGACTCTGGCTGGGGATAAGTCCATAAGATTGCCTCCAGCTAAGACGTCTAAGAGCTTCCTGTCGAGTCTTCGAAGACCGTCTAGAATATATTCCACTAGTAGCTTCTCTGGAAGCCCGAGGTTGCAGCAGCTCTTCTCTAAGGCAGTGAATTTCTCCACGTACTCGTACATGGTCTCGTTGGGTCCTTGCCTGAGCTCTTGCAACTGTCTTCGGATCTGCATGTCTCGGCCTGCTGGATAGTACTTGGTGAGGAACGCCCTCTGCATTTCTTCCCATGTGTAGATATTGTCTGAGGGTAAGGACAAGAACCAGTCAGTAGCGGATTCAGTGAGTGAAAAATAAAATGCTTTAAGTTTAAAATCATCCACTCCGGCTCCGTAGGGCCTAAGATTATGGCAGCTGCCATGGTAACGCTTTAAGTGCCCTGTGGCTGACTCCCCCTTCGCTCCTGAGAACTTGGGCAGATGGTGGACGACCGAGGTGCTGATGGTGATGGCTTCGAGTTCTGGTCCTTCATAGATGCACCATGACCGGTCTTTGAAGTCGGGGACCGAGAGCTCTCCCATGGATGGTTCTTCATCGTGATAGTATGCTTCCTCGTCCTCATACACCGGCTGTCTGGGTCGTCTGATCGGATGTCGGACCTGGACCTGGACCTGATGCTGAACTAGGTGTTGCGGTCGGGCCTGGACCTGTTGTTGGATAGGTGCTTGCTGTTGGACTTGTTGCTGGACCTGTGCTGGTGGTCGGATGGATTATCTGGCCGGGAACTACTGTCGGGCTGGTCCTCCTCCTTGTTGTACTCCGGCCACTCCTTGGCCCTGTCGGGCTGCTTCTCGGTTGGCTCGGGTCCGGTCCCTGAACAACCTCTCCGGGTCCTCGTAGATTATGGGTGGTGCTTCAGCATTGTTGTTGTTGTCGACTATTGGTGGGTTTTCGTCAAAGTTCTCTAGCTCGAACTGTTCTTCCTCTTCGTCATCAATTCTACTACCTGCGCGAGACATGGCACAAGAGTAGCAAAACGCAAACTAGCAAATAAAGGATTCCCAGGAGATTGGAGGAGTCACAAATGGTCTCACTTAAAACCCAATCTCCTTAGACTCGTAAGTCTTGGTGACAGAATCCTTTAAAAGCTAGGAAATAGAAATAAAAGGAAATAAAGGCAAAAACCGAAAAAGGAAAGAACAAATTTCACCATGCGTAGCTCCCCGGCAACGGCGCCAAAATTTGACTGGTCGTCGTCGGTACCTGCAAATCTAAATTTATAATGTCCGCTTACTCTTGGCTTAGTATAGCTGTAAGTAAGGGGTCGAACCCTAGAGAGCTAGATGGTTACTACTTTGTTCTGTAAGAGAGGAAAGGAAACGATTGGGTGAGAGTAAGCAGTTCAGGAAACAAGTGTGAATAAGGAAATAAAGTGAGTGAACAATAATGATGAGAATATTCAGACTAGGGTTTGATTGTGACTTGTTTTATCATCGACTTCTAATATTCTAATTCATAGTTTTTAAGTGTGGTTGACCCGACAAAGGTGCCTACCCAAGTAACCCGACAAAGGTGTTACGCCACAACTTAACCCGACAAAGGTGTTAAGCTTCTAATTCCCCTAGGTTTAATAACCCGACAAAGGTGTTATCTAACCTAGTCGTGCTACCTATCCAAACGACAAAGTATTAGATAGATGATAAATATAGAAATATTGCGCAACTAAGTTTTACGACAAAGTATCCACCTAGTCTAGCAATAATTCGTGGGATTTATGCACGAGAATTAGTAAAACATGAATAGCATTAAAAACCAAGTCTCAAAAACATTCGTCACAATGTATAAGCCCTAGCCCGAATAATGGAATTAGTTACACATGGCCATTAGGGCAAAAACAATGAATAAAAACGAGTAAACTTCACTAGTGCCGAGAGTGACTGAAGTCCGGGCCGTGAGGGCTGAGGTGCGGCTGAGCAAAGGCGGAGCAAGGGCTGATGTAACGAGAGCAATGAGGACGGATGAGCCGAGAGAGCAGGGGCGTGTACCGAGAGAGCTAGGCGTGCGCCGAGCCAATGTGCCGAGATGAGTGAATTGAGAGATGAGCTCTCGTTTCTGTGATGAGGGATGATTTGAATGGCTGAGTTGCTCCTCTATTTATAGAATTGAGTGAGGCACGAAATCCCTCTTGGACTAGGTCAAATCGGTGGCCCAAAAGACAAATTAGGAAAGGTTTCCAAATCCGACTTTGCTTGATCTCTAAGTTAACTTCTTGTGCAAGTCTTCCAGAGTCTTCCAGGGACTTCCAGGGACTTCCAGGAGCTTTTAAACTGCCAAGGACGAAATTGGGAAATTTCCCGAAAATCACTATTCATGAACCGAAATACTGTTCATCCCGGACACTGTTCATGAGCCGAAAAAATATTGTTCACGACGCTCCTCAGCTTCGTTCTTCAACTGCGATGCTTCTGGCATGAAAATGTCGTCTTTTAAGCGCGTTTCCTCCCAGAGCTTCCAAATCACCTGAGATGCAAAATAACACTAAAAAGTAACTGTTTGCATAATAAAGTGCTGGAATTGGTGGGATTTGATGACTCGATGAGTCGTATAAATACGGCTCACTCCTCTTCTCTTACGGGTCATTGCCTAGTCCTTGGCACTTGAGAATGAGCTTTGCGCCAAGAACCCATGGACTATCCCTAGATAGCATAGGTGAATGGCGAGCATGTTTTGTGTAACTATTCATGTTATTTATACATTGCCATGGAACTATTTCGAACATGTGATTAGTCGCTTGCTAGCCGTGTGTACTGACTGTTTGAATGCATAAACTCATTTGATCTATGATTGTCTGACAACTTCGATGAAGATGTTTGACTTGAAGTCGAGGTAACACGATGAATTCGAGGTATGACATGACTTTACTGTGACTCGTCATACACGTTAGTTAGTTGTACATGGGATTTGTAGGTAGTCCAATTCATGAAATCCTTCATGAGACTATACTCATCCTACTAGGGGCAGCCTAGGGGTTTAAAGGCTTGATGCATAGGCTAAATGCATTCGTGTCCTCTACGACAGTGAGTTATCTCTTTGTTTTCATTTTAGTTAGGTTTGATCACATGACACTTGAGTGGGTAGCTTAGGAACATATGGTTGTTGAGCATGATGATCGCATGCGTATTTATTCTGCCATTCGTTCGACATTTGTTCGGGACGAACAAATCCTAAGTGTGGAGTGTTTTGATCAGTCAATAGTTTGACTTATTATCCGCTACATTCAATGAAGGATAACACTCGTTCTCCCAGCAAATTGTCTCTATTTGATGTTTTTCTCCAGAGTTTCAGGTTAAAAAGACATATCATTGCTCCTTGGACCCGGAGTGTTGAATGAACGAAAAAGATCAACGAAAAAGGCTAAAAAAGACCTCTGCACCAGCAATGGGTTTTGACCGCCGTGACATCTCATTAGTGTCACGGTAGTATTTTCGCACAGAAGGAAACTTGCATTTCGAGGCGGGGCCATAATTGCCGTGACATGTCTAAACGTCACGGTAGTCACGGTGCCCATACAGCTCAGTGAATATCAGCCTTTGCCACGACTACCGTGACATCCACCAAAGGTCACGGTAGTCACGGCACCTTTGGAGGCAGAATTATCAAGTTATTTCCAAAAATCATTTTTGGGATTTTGGCCTTTTTGGACGAGCTATAAAAGGAAATTCGACCAGACTGAATGGGTGTGCTTATTTGGAGAAGAAGAACCCTAACTTGGGAGAGAAGACAGAGAACATCGTGAGAGATTAAGGATCATCAAGCTACATCGTCTACGGTTAACTCGTCCTTACTTTCTATCAATACACTATTTGTGGTTAACTTACCATGAATAGTGAGTAGTCTTCTTATTCTGGGATCCCACGGATCCCATGTTATGTACCCAACTCTTCATGTGATCATATGAACGTTTTTCATTAATGCGATTTGAAAATTCAATTTCATCATGCTTAATTTATCGTTCCTGCAAGTTTTACATTGAAAGGGATGTCTACATGCTAGAGCGTATTTAGGTTAATTACAGAAAGATGGATGGGTCCTAGGTATTAACCGGATTGTTTGAAATTGTATGAAAACCCTAAGTTCAATAATCGAGATCGTTGATAATCCGTGGATGGGCGGCGTTTAACGATTGAGATTAATCTAGACAATGATCCGTGGATGGGCGACTTGTCTACTTATATTTCAGTTTATTTCCATATTCGATTGCATGATGAATTTACATGATAATGATTGCATGATTAGTGGGGTTAGCACGGGTGAAGTATGATTCTGAAATTCTTTCTTTGATAAAGTCACAACCTTTTATTTTTTGTTATTTAATTTCTGCGATTTACATCACAACAAAACCCTTGTCAATCGGAATAGCTAAATAGGTCGCTTGTTAGCTAATATTCACACACACTGTTCCTTGGATCGACCCTTGGCTTACCAAGGTTATAAATTTTGTTTGACTGCAATTCGACTCCTAAAACTAATACTTGACGACTATAAAGGGTTAAAAATACGCTTGTCAAACCTCACCCTTTCGGCGCTATTGGTTTATATTGGAAATGTACCCTAAACTACGAATCTCACCCTTTGGCGCTATTGGTTCTAATCAAGTAACTCGCTGATGTTTACCAACTCCTGTCGCGTGAACATGGGGAGTCCTTGTCGTTGAACGAGCCTTTCCCGTTATAAACTTGGGCTACTCTCGTAGTCATCGAGTTTATAACATGTATTTTACTTAATAGTCGGATATTAAGTCTCATCCTTTCGGCGCTACTGACTGAATATCTCAACGCAATGCACGTTGGCATTTCGTCAAACACCTAATATGCACCGTTTGGGTTTAAGTGCTAAGTAAAATACAAATCCAATACAAAAATCCAATTCATGCAAATTCTATATTATTCAACGATTCATAGTTAGATTAGATTCGTAGGACCCCAAAAAAGGGTCACTACTCACTATCCATGGAAGTAAACATACAACTCATCTTTTTGTTCGAAATTGAAATTATAAAATTTATGAAGAACGATCACAACTTTCATGTAGATGATAAGGTTGTTCCTCTTCGATTTGTAATCCCTTTGATTCCGATAGATTTCCTTCGTTGATATCTCGTGATTTTTTTCCAATTTTGGTCGACAAAAGTTCCTGATCCTTATTGGCCGCTGCCTCCCTTTGTTTTTGTTTTGCATTTTTCCAAAAACCTAGTCCAAATTGTGTTTTTGGCCCATATAGCCAGTGTCACCTGATAAGTGACACAAGTGACATTGTTTCGCCCAGAGGCCTGCGTTTTTCTCCTTGTGTCGAGAGATCTTGACACTGGCGCATAGTGAGATGACCTCTTGAGCTGAAGTTCTGACACTCTTAGGGACTGAATCTGCTTTAGTTGATAACTACAAAGTTCTAGCCCTTCATCTCAGCTTTCCAACACGCTATGAATCATTGGATTCGGACACCGTATGAGCTTTGGGCATGCGCGATAAGTAGGGAGGTCAATGCGCCTATTTTTATACTGTTTTCGCCAAAAACACTACACAATGCTTTGTTTCGCCTTGGATTCATTACTTCACCTAAAAGCAACAAAACATAGTGTGAGAGCTCATAAGAATAAAACAAATGATCGAAAATAAACCAATTGTGGACCATAAATATAGTCACGATTTATGCTCATCAAAACACTCCACACTTAGAGATTGTTCAACCCGAACACACATGAACTAAATGCTAATCCACTGTCGTAGGGAATAAGAGTGCATTTAGCGTATGCACCAAGCCTTTAAACCTATAGGCTACCCTAAAGAACGAGTTGTAGTCTCGTGAGAGTTTTCAAAAAAGGGAATACTCACAAATCACATATGCAACTAGATAATATGCATGAACAAGATAGTTCCTCATTTATCTAGGCAATACGCAACGAATACCCCAAACACAACAACTAAAATAGTAATCAAAGACTAACTCCTTTTCAAAAGAATTTTGAACCACCAATGACCTTACAAAGATGCACATTCAAAGGCAATCAATATTAGAGTAATTAAATGACTAACCTAACAATCCATTCAACATTTTCACAAAATACTCAAAACACGAACCTTAGAAACAAAAAAAGCATGTCAATCGCGCGCCTATGCTATCAAGAAGGATAGTCCATGAGCTAACGTTACAAAACTCATTTCCAAGTCTTAGGAGCTAAATCCATAATCCATAAGGAAAGAAGAGTTTGACACTTCATTTTTAAAACTATCTCAAACAAAGTCATGCCCACGTACTAGTACAAGGGTCATCCCTCTCAAATAAAAAAGCATACACACTAAAGGTGATGATGGAAAGTACATTGACAAAGTTAAGTGTGTGCCTCAGTTTTTTTCTTTATTTTTCAAGGCATTTTGCCAATGATATGCTTCACAAAAATTTTCTTTTGATAGCATGCCTTATTTTGGCTTTTGCTTACAAATACGTTTTTTTGTAGCTTGCCTTATTTTGGCTTGTTCTTGCATATACAATTTTTTTTGTTGGGGTCAATTTTTCACCATATTGACTCCACACTTAAGATTTGGCAATGTACTAAGGATATAAATGATGTGTGCATAAAATGTGAAAGAATAAAGATCACCTAAGAGCGATGACTAAGTTTTCGAAGAGAAGAAAAGTATTTCATGCTTGCTAATTCTATGTTCACGCGATGTAAAAAGGTTTCCTAAATCATTAGATAGACGCAAGATAACAACAACATTGACGCCTAGGAATTATGCACTCATAAAAGTCATGGTGGTCCTAGATTCAAAATCAAGTCATTAGCAAAGAAGCTAGATAGTTGAGTAATGGGGTCATGCGACTGCCTTAGAAATTCGAGTACTCAAATGTAAACTAGCGCATAAAATGTGCAATTGCCTCAACATGGATGATTTAAATAAAATGCACTACACACCCACTCCACACTCAAAAATAAAGCTTAGTCCCTAAGCGACAAAAATATAGAAATAAAAGTGTAGTGCAAAGCTCTACCTTGAAATTGGAGCACATGGAGTGTGATTCCTGGTTTGTTCATTCTTTTACATCATATGACATTCAATCCGTAAAACAAAGAAGTGACCACTACATAGAAATTATTAGAACATGTCACAAGTATACTGCATATCATAGTAGGGAACTCCACACTTAAATCAAAAGCATCTAGCGAGTAATGATGGGAGTGAAAAATAAATTTGATAAGGCAACTTACAAATGGTTTTACTTCCCTCAAAGACCTAGGTTAACGTCTTGGCAAGACGTAGCTGGATCTCTCCCAAGAAACACACTTAAGGAGTCTTATGCTAAGATCCCTCATCAAGTGGAAATATCATAAAGTTTAGTCTGGATTCTTTGAAGAGTTGCAAGCCACTCTCTTGATGCCAGCCCTTTAAAGTAAACTTTGCTTTTCATTCGTCGATGTGCTCGCTTTAGCATTTCATGGTCCATAATCATTAAGCATGAATGATCCCCGGCGGTCAAGAGGAGGATCTGAATTTGGCTCATGAGTCTTTGAAGATTTCTTCTTGTACTATTACAGACAGGACAATATGCATCGGTTCTGGGAGGGCTTATGCATCGGTTCTGCTCTGATGCATAATCGAACAATGTGCAATGTTTAGACATTATGCATCGGTTTCGATAGAACCGATGCATAATCTCTTCAAAAAAAATTTGGCAGATTTGGCTTCTAATAGCTCAAACCCCCCTGAAATTTATCAAAACATCACTAACCTTGCTGTTCAATTACAAATACACTGCTGCTCAACATCGAGATACATTCATTTCAAAGAGATAATTGTTTGATACAAGTACATCTTCTTTCATACTATTATCAATACCAACAAAGTTAATGTTCGTAATACAATACAGCAACACTAAAGTTGATGTCCTATACTGATCGGGTAACGATCGCTCATATAGCCATACAAGTAGGCGGTGCTTGTTTCCCTTACTTCATCGATCTTCCAATTTTCATACGATTGTCTTCCATTGGGAAAACACTACAATAAAAAGCAAGACAAAAGTAAATTAATACAATAATGTTCCAATGAGTTAAAATCCAACCAAAGTCAACTACAAATTTTTGTGCCAATTAAACAACTTAATGAATAATACAAGTCTAACAGCTTACTTGGTTGAGGTCTTCAATCTCCACTTCGTTATTAGCTCGTATAAACTGGATTATGTCCCGAATATAATTCAAAACATATAACCGCATAAATGACCCGGCGGTTGTTTCGGACATTGGACGATCAATAATATTTTATCACACACTTTAATATTAATGAAAATGTGCAAGCTATTAAAAAAGTGTTTCATCTATGAGTTTGTACCTCAACTATCTTCCATTGTACAACTTTCTGTACTTCTCGGTATATATCCTTGATGAAATCGGTACATTCCTCTAAAATAAATAACATAACATAAATAATGATTGTTAATACACGTTACAAGATAAAAGTGAGTCTAAAACTTATATGTCCACCAAATCCTTTGCATCGACGTTTATTACTTCAGCATTTGGCGATGGATCAAGCCAATGCACTACATGTTGTTTAGGGAAGATGACACATAACATCCAATGCCACCTACCAAAAACAAACTAAGTTAAAAAAATATTTTTTAAAAAGCATATAACACATTATAATCAAGTTATGAACTTACAATCCGTGATCCACGTAAGGTAGGAAGTAGCAAAAATTACGATCTCGGTCTGGCATACTCAACCTTGCTACAAACGTCATCAACCTCTCATCTCTGTTGATGGACGTGGTCATGATGGAAGGATTGAAGAAACCAAACTTAATATCCCAACCCATAATGTCATTGTATAAAAAACTACAAAGTAAAAAAATTGTGTTAATTAGACCATTGAGACAAATGATCATCAAAAAATAATCGTGAGTATTACCATATATATAATTCACACGCAAAGTTCCGCAACGCTTCTAGCTTGAATAATTCCTTCAGGTCCTCTGTGCTTACAGCGATACCGTAGTCGTCACCGAACACATTCTGGTCGACGTCTACTATAATCATATGTCTGTTCAACTGTGTCCACAACTCATGTATAAGTCGACAATACAGGGTCAAACCGTCTATTTGATCATTGTTGGTAAATGGAAAATTATCGCATACCACGTTATCATATCAAAGTCAAATAATCCTCAGCGAGCAACTAATAATACTGTTATGGATTGTCAATTTAAGGTAAAAGCATTAGGTTGTTCGGATGGATTATAAAAGCTAACAAGGGTTCTACTAGAACATAATCATCCATGCAATCCATCAAATTCCAAATTCACGAGGAACTACAACCATATCAGTGCCGATAATAAGAGAACAATTTTTTTTAAATGACACGGCTGGTGTTCCGATCGCAGAAAACTACAATTCATTTGCAGACTTGTAGTGAAATATGGTGGCCATGAGAATGTTCCTTTTGATGAGAGGAATTGCTGTAACTTGATTAGTAAGAATAGACGATTAAGTTTGCAACAAGGTGATTTTGAGGCGTTGAGGAGGCAGTTTTGAAATCTACTTGTCTTAGTCAAGATGAGTTCCAGATGGTGTTCGAACTGCGTCTTGAACACATGTTGGACAGTTTCAGGTTGTGTTCAAACAGAGACTAGAACACCTTAGCAGACAGTACCGTAAACAGAACAAAATAGAGGCACACACAGATTGATAACCCAGTTCGGTTTCGCCTACTCTGGGGGGTTTCCCACACATGAAAAGGGACACAAATCTTATTACGAGTTTAGAGCTATTCGTGGACTTACACTTACACAACGCCTTGTTTGTAATAGCCAAGCCTCTAACACTCCGTCTCTCGGATTTGCAATCTCAGTTCACCGCAGCTCCCCTCGATCCCCTATGGGTAGGACGAGACTTCCCTCTCGGCCTAGTTTTGGACCTCACAGAAGCCCAGTCGCCTTCTCTCAAAGACGTATCTTGATCACCATGTGTGTATGTGCGCTTTATTGTCCTTCAAGAACAGTCTGAACAGCACACTGAACAGACAGTTACTTCCCCGTTGATATTCCGGTGTGGAATAGTCAGCTGGCCGTCGCTCCTCCTCCAATCTCACGAATGCTCTCGTGTTTATTTTCTCTCAGGAAGCGACACAGATTATGGACGCCCTAGCTATATATTTATATGCATAGGCGAATGTCCAAATCTGTTCCAAATATCCTCATCAAATATTTAGGAAATATTCCTAAATATTCGATGGATATTTCCAATCCAATCTTTGGGAAGATCACGAGATTTCTTCCTCGATAAGCCAGCCAAACCGATCTTCAATCTGATATTCTTGAATCCAAGTTGATGTCGATGACCTAGCCTTCTATTTGTATGCATTGGCGGATCCGAATCAGCCCTAGGAAATCTGTCAAATATTTAGGAAATATTCCTAAATATTTGCTAGATATATTTCCTCTAATCTTCCAGAAGATCTCTTACTTTCTCTCCAAGACATTCCGAATCTTCTTCTAAATAGATATGAGAATATCTATTTGAATATGTGATCTTCTAATTAATCACTGGCTGACTTCAACCGAACAGATCTTCGATCGTCCAGATTAGGAAAGATCTTATCTTCAGATCTACTGTATGTGAGTTCCAGTAGTCGGTTGAACACTACTTGAACTCTTGCTCGAACTGTCTAAAGCCGTTTTGCCAAAGCCATGCCATTCATAGGAACATCAATCTCCCCCTTGGTATTTTGGCAAAACCAAATCTACGCTTTAGACACAACTTGAGGAACCAGAACAGTTACCTCAAACCACTCCCCCTTTTTGCCACAAACTGGCAAGGGGTCCAATCGGGCAGCCTGGTCTTTTCGGCAACTGGAATCTTGTCAACTCCCCCTCGAACATAGCCTGGGACAGTGACACATGCTGTGAGTCGGTCAAACCATGGTGTCTCAGCAGCTGTTCGACCACAGGTCAGCAACTGATAGGTTTTTGATGATCTGGTTTCCTCCATCAGAGATTCTCGGCCCACTTTCTCACTCTCCATGCTTGTGTCATCCTTGGAGTATTGTTCTGCTGCAACTTTCTGCGCACAACCATGAACTCATGACACCTTGGCTTGATGTGCCCCTACTTGTGACAGTACCAATAGGTTCTTGAGTCTCGTCTCCATTCACCGTTAGAACTCTTCATGTTAGCGAGAGGGTACCTGTTCATCTCTCTGTTCACCGTTTGTTCAGCTTTGACAAACTTAGTCTTTCCTGAACTGCTCCCATCAGTGTTGCCAGTGCCTCTATGTCCTCCACTCATCCTCCAGGACTTCAGAATTGTATCTAGGTCTTTTGATCCAGATTTTAACATCTTCACTGATGTCTAGAACTCATTCAGACTCATCCTTGATGCTGTTCCACTCTTCAGATACATCAGTCTTCCGAGCAACACATTTTTCTATCCTTCTTCGAAGATCATCAGAAAAAAATCATCTCAAATGTCCTTAGTGACCCCATGAGCTCGTCAAGCTTCATCTGCTTCATCATCATTGGGATATCACAGAGTGTGCACCAATTGATTGATTCTTGACATCTGCTCCTGTTCGACCTCCAATATGATCTCCACCTCCTTCAGTAGTTATCCGCGTTCAGCTCGGGACAACTTCTGACCAGCAGCTCTCCTTATGGAAGACTCAGGTGCATCCTTCCTCTTCAGCCCGGGGTCCTTCAGATCATTCTTATGTCGACCCTTGAACAGCTTGTGATCAACTACCAACTTCAACGGAGCACTTGACAGTCTGTCCTGGTCAGTCTTCAAATCTAGATGCTGGTTGATGTTCAGCCTATAGATAAGCAATGGGAAGATTATCTGGTGCAGAGACTTTGTAGATATGGTGTGTTCTGCAACCTGATCGAACATAATTCTTCCTATGTCAATGAGAATCCTGTTCCCAATCTGGTAGAGCAGTTGTCCCATCTTCTTTCCGTCCGTGGCTTTATGAGCTGTAGGCTCCAAATTGACTTTGGCGATGAAGAACAACATCGAGTAGAATGTGGTCAGATCTGCAACTAAGATGGAAGTGTCTTCCCTCCGAGGGTATGCTCCAGCAGTTATACATCTTGCTTTCTTGTCATTGTTCTCCTCTTCCACCACTTCGTAAGGATCATCCATTGCACTGTGCATATTGATGATCTCAGGATAATTTTTGACCTTCTGTCCTCTTATAAAGACTTTGCCACAGTCTTTATCACAAGCAGTCCAAAACTGTTTTGGTAGGTCTGCAATAGCTTCTCGCACCAACTGTTCATCAAACGATTTGCATCTTTGGACATTCCAAATCAGATCAGTATTCTTCAAGAGCTGAATAATCTCCTTTCCTTTGTACTTCTTCTCATCAAGCATCCTCTCAGGGATGATCTTTCCTTTCTGCACTACCTTCCGCTTGGCTGCTGCGACTGTACTGGCAAACCACACTAGATGGTTAGTCACTCCAGTTGGTACTCTAGGTGGAACAGAACCTGGAATACTCCTCTTCTTTTTCTTGGATGTACTTGCTCCCCCTGCATCTGTTCTCTAACCATCCTTCTTGAGTGACAGTCCTTTCCTTATGCAAATCTTGGACAACCTCATCAAGGTCCTTGTACATTTCACAAGGCTCGTCATCTTTCTCAGAGGGGTCTGAATCTTCTAATCCATTATCTTCTAGCTGGAGTTGCTTCTGTTTCTCAGCTAACATTGACACATCTTCATCATCTGATTTCTTTTCTCCTTCCACAGAGTCTTCCTCAACAACCAGACTTCTCTTTCAGGATGATTCCACATACTGTTCAGCCACGGCTTTTGACATAATAAGTCTCCTCCCCCTTACAGCACAAATCTGTGCAGCGTATTTCGTGGGAGTGTCATTCCTTTGAGGCACGACATTCCTGCGGATCCCCATCTTCTTTAGCACGAGATCGGTGGCATGCACTTCTGCATTCAATAGTTTCTTCTTATCAGAAACTCCAATCTTGGCCCTACTGGTTCCGCATTCTTCTGCAGCATCGGCCACAGAGTCTCTAGCAATGTTCAATCCCTTCGGCTTCTCATTAACCACTTTGTCACCCTTATAGCTCACTAAATCTTTACCAATCGCCCGTACTTCCTCATCAACAGAATTGAGTGTAGTAGCTTAGAACTGAGAACAAGGGATTACCTTATTGAGGGGTGGTTCAGCCATCGCCTGATATTCCTTCATAGTCTGTACACTCCCTTTAGTTGGATTAGGATCAGCCTTTGATGCCTTTGAAGTAACTTCTTTCAGAGCATCTGTTCCAGCCCTCTTCGTGATAGATCTGCCCAACTGATTTGCTGGGGTTCTACTCTTGGCCGACCTCCTTCTGGAACATTTAGTTGGTGATAACACACAGACCCAGAGAGGATCTAAGTGTTTCGAACTGAGCGGCGTCTAGTGGCATGGTGAGTATGACAGTTACAGTTGTCATGTGTTTCGATGTGATGACCTTCTTCTCCACTAGCTCTCTGATGAAGTGATATCTGCTCATGGAGTGTTGTACTGGGTTCTTGGGTTTAGACTGATTCTGCTTCATACATAGGAACTGAGTGCAGCAGCTCCCTGCATCGATGCTCTCCCGCTCTCCCAGCACCTGGTCAACATGTGTTCTAGGAAGGTGTTTCATCTCTCCCACCATGGTCAGCTGGAGCTCCTTTTGCATCTGTCTCACAAACTGACCAACCATCTTCTGTGTACTCGTGACAAACATATGCTTCTATACTCCCCCTCGCTCATAGCCATGGTCGATGAGGAAAGCCTCGTACCATGCTCTGGGCGCTTGTGTGCGTCCGTACATAGTCTTCTTCAGTTTGTGACTATGCGCAAGATGATATGACATCCATGCTTCAGATTTGGTGAACTTTCCAAGTTCCACGTGAATGGCTGATGGACCAAAGTTATACGAGTCAGAAACACAGTAAAACCCCCTTATTTAGACTGTTTGTCTATCTAACTTCTACGTATTAGTCCCGATATATTTCCACAGGGCATTTTAGAGACTGAAGTGAAAACATGCTAAGGAGAGGATTTTAAGCTGAAAAGATAACAAGAGTCAATCCAAGGTCAAGATCATATGCCGACTGAAGAGATATCAAGGATCCTGACGTTGAATTGACCAGAACAAATTAATCAGAGGAATCAGGAGTGGAGTCAAGACAGCCCGGGGAAGAAACACATTGACAGTTTTGTGAAAAGACTGCACAAAACTGTACAAAATCACACATTTGGCAAAGATGACCGGCCACCATTCAAGGAGGTGGGCAAGGGAGGAGCTCCTCCCCCTTGGGTGACCGGCAACCGGCGGCGCCACCCTCCTCCACCAAAAGCCGCCGGCTCCTCCTCCTTGCGCCACTTGTCTCCTCCACAAGCTCCTCCTTCTCCTCCCTTGGATCAAAAGACATGTGCTTCCATCTCATCCATCCATTCCTCCTCACTTTGGCTATAAATACCAAGCCAAACCTCATTTGTAAAAGACACCAATTCTCAATTTCACTTCTCTCTCTAGAAGTTGTAATACTTGTAACGTTGTAATCTTGCTTTGGAAATAAAGGATAGCTCCCTTGGCGCTTCAACGGTTGTAAGTATCTCTTAGTATTTATTTAATCAACTGTTGTCTTTAATTCCTTAGTATAATGTTAAGCGCGATGAATAGTAGCTAAACTAATAGTTCGGTAGACGGGGCGCACTTGTATTATAAAATGTTTTAGACTATTAACTTAGTGTCTCGAATTAGTAATCAACACTGATTCTATGTGCCATGTATAAAAGTTAGAATGTCTAAGGTATAGTAAACCATTTGGGAATGTGACCATAGGGGTCCAAATTCGTAAACTCTTCCTTAGATATTCGTGATCACACTCGGATAAATAAACCATTTAAAAACTGGGCCAAGGGGATTAAATGAATAAACTATTCGAAGAGGTCGACTATCAGAAAAACCATTTGAAAACTGGGCCAAAGGGATTGAATGGATGCACATAGGCTAATATAACCGGGAATGGAGTATTAGTCTAAATAGAATTAAGTGTTCTACGTCCTTGGAATAGGCTAGACAGTGTACGCAAATCGAGTGCTTGGAATGGCCTTGATACACCGTAGAATACTTAGACGATTCACTAAAGGTCAATGATAAACATGATATAATACAAGCCCCCTGAAACCGAACATTTCTTTTAATTATAAACTGTAATTTACTTTCCAGTATTAAAATCAACCAACCAACCAATCAATCAATCAAAATAGCTGGTAGCTTTAAAACCAACCAACCGACCTTAAATACGCTCTCCCGTTAAACAACCCCCCTCAAGAACATCTATTCCCCTGATTCCTTTGGGTTCGACCCCTACTTACCAAGTACTACCCAGTAGTATAGTCGCAAGTAGTGGACTACTATAAATTTATTTGTACAAATCGCTTCGACGACGAGCGGTCTGTCAAATTGGCGCCGTTGCCGGGGAATCAGCCATCGGATAGTTGTTCTTTCTCTCCCCTTTCTTTTTTCTTTCTTTTCTCTATGACAGCACCCATTACGCATGCATGGACAACACGATTTCTACCCCTGTTCGGAGGAACGGAAGGAGAAGACCCTGTACAGCACTGCCGATACTTCCACCACGTCTGCCACCACATCAAACCTGAGAACGAAGTGTTAGAGGAATTTAAGCTGAAATGCTTCAAATTCTCTCTAACCGACTTCGCCACGATATGGTACTACACATCCACCGCTTGCAGTGCAAAACGTTTCGTAGACCTCTGCGTTCCGTTCCTGAAAGAATTCTCCCCACCATCTTTACGCCAAGAAACCCGTGAGAAGATCATGAGCCTTCAACAATCCCGGGATGAGACTTTGGACGAATACTACATGAACTACGATGCCATCGTCTCAAGCTGCCCGCACCATGGATTTACGAAGAAAGTTCTTCTCCAAAAATTCCTTCGTGGGATGAGGGCTGAAGAGCTGGGAAGAGTTAACGAAGCTATGAAAAGGTCTGCAACAAACTTCACCGTTGCAGACATGTGGTACCTTATAATCGGCCTGGCCGCTGCCACAAGACGAGCACCCCAAGCCGACGAGGAAATGCAGACAGAAGAAGCTGACCCAGAGGCTAATGAAGGAGAAACCACCGAGCCGTCAGAAGAGACTCCCGAACCATCCGAGGAATCAGACATGGAAAGCACCGGAAGCAACAAAGTAGAAGTCCAGAACACTACCGACGAGCTGCCTATTCCATACCCGACTATCATTACCCAGGCAGCTGAGACTATCTACGATCAGTTCTTCACGAACCAACATAACGAGGCAGAACCAAGCCTCATGAGGCCTTCCCGACTTTTCCCCTTGATCAATGAGAAAGTCGCAGCGAACTATGCGATCCAAGAAGAGGCTGAAAAGCGGATGGGAAAAGGACCTATGCAGAGTAACCCCCCGATGGAGCATTGCTATGCCGCAACTGGACTAGGCAGTCCCAAATACAAAAACTTCAAAAGGCTAGTAGTGAAAAGCCCATCACCCCCTCCGGGGTATTGGAAGGAAAAAATCCCGAAACAAAGGAGTCCTGACCAAAACACAACATCCGGCAAGAAGTCAGGAAGAAACAACACAGGAATGGTGGCAAAGTTTGACCTCAGCCACCCATGGGACCCAAACCAATGAACCACAAACGAGGTATCGTCGAGCCAACGACGTAAAACAAGTGCACTGGTCGGGAGGTAACCCGACACAATCTTACTTTTCCGCACTTTAATTTCTGTCATTTAAATTCAGTATTTAGTTTTAAGCTTGCATGACTTTTGAACTAAGGCACGCCTTCGTTCAAAAGTGGGGGGTGAGAACCACCTATGTACATAAATAACATGCAGCTGTTTTTTTTCTTCTTTTTTAATAAGTACCTTTTTGAAAATATGAACTTAAGAATGTGAAAAAGATAAATCATAATTCATGCATTAACCTTGTGAAAATTCAACTGTTTAAAAACTTAGAATGTAACTTTTCAATTGTCCTTTGTGCTGAGATAACTAGGGATGTGGAGTTGATATAAACTGCCCTAGAAAGGCTTGGCAAGCAATCAAAGGATCAGATCAAACTATATGGTTTTCGAAGTCAGTGGAGGCTGCACTTCGGGTTTTCAGTGAATAATTGAAGTCAACTCCGCCAAGAAGCATCTATGCAAAGGCGAGGACGGGAATCAGACCGTCCTCTCTCTAGTCAAAATAGCCGAGAAAACAGATGAGCGACCCTCATCTTGACCCGCGCAAAACGACAAAGACGAGAGGAGCGGGGAGGTATTTCCATAGGCTTGTGGGCGATGATTGGACCTCCCAAAAAGGCTTGAGAAAATGGACTAGCAGTCACAAAAAGACGAAAAGCTCAATGAAGCAAATCAAAAGAGGCCAAAGGCCCAAAATTGTGAAGGTTTTAACCGAGCAAAAGTGAAACACTCAAAAAAGTCAAATCAAAGGCCAAAGGCCAATTCACTACAAAAGCAGTCCCTCGCCAAAAAAGAAGAAAATCAAAAAGGCTCAACTCACTGAAACCCGAATCGAATCATGTGCTAGAGAAAGCTACAAGAAAACCATATAGTGCGAGACGATCCCGAGGCTGCAACCCAGGAACCTGAACAGGGCTATCTCCCGAGACATCCAATATAATTTGCATCTCAGCACGGAGGTACAAGTATTAAGTTTCTTCTATTTATTTACGCAGTTCAATTTGGTAATAAGTAAGCAATGCATGAATTAGGATAGATCGAGTATCACAGTCTAATTTTCATATTCCAAAGCCAGACTTAGAACTTACGCCCTTTAATAGCATTGTTCGGGACGAACAACTAAAAGTGGGGGGTAATCTGATGGACCAAAGTTATACGAGTCAGAAACACAGTAAAACCCCCTTATTTAGACTGTTTGTCTATCTAACTTCTACGTATTAGTCCCGATATATTTCCACAGGGCATTTTAGAGACTGAAGTGAAAACATGCTAAGGAGAGGATTTTAAGCTGAAAAGATAACAAGAGTCAATCCAAGGTCAAGATCATATGCCGACTGAAGAGATATCAAGGATCCTGACGTTGAATTGACCAGAACAAATTAATCAGGGGAATCAGGAGTGGAGTCAAGACAGCCCGGGGAAGAAACACATTGACAGTTTTGTGAAAAGACTGCACAAAACTGTACAAAATCACACATTTGGCAAAGATGACCGGCCACCATTCAAGGAGGTGGGCAAGGGAGGAGCTCCTCCCCCTTGGGTGACCGGCAACCGGCGGCGCCACCCTCCTCCACCAAAAGCCGCCGGCTCCTCCTCCTTGCGCCACTTGTCTCCTCCACAAGCTCCTCCTTCTCCTCCCTTGGATCAAAAGACATGTGCTTCCATCTCATCCATCCATTCCTCCTCACTTTGGCTATAAATACCAAGCCAAACCTCATTTGTAAAAGACACCAATTCTCAATTTCACTTCTCTCTCTAGAAGTTGTAATACTTGTAACGTTGTAATCTTGCTTTGGAAATAAAGGATAGCTCCCTTGGCGCTTCAACGGTTGTAAGTATCTCTTAGTATTTATTTAATCAACTGTTGTCTTTAATTCCTTAGTATAATGTTAAGCGCGATGAATAGTAGCTAAACTAATAGTTCGGTAGACGGGGCGCACTTGTATTATAAAATGTTTTAGACTATTAACTTAGTGTCTCGAATTAGTAATCAACACTGATTCTATGTGCCATGTATAAAAGTTAGAATGTCTAAGGTATAGTAAACCATTTGGGAATGTGACCATAGGGGTCCAAATTCGTAAACTCTTCCTTAGATATTCGTGATCACACTCGGATAAATAAACCATTTAAAAACTGGGCCAAGGGGATTAAATGAATAAACTATTCGAAGAGGTCGACTATCAGAAAAACCATTTGAAAACTGGGCCAAAGGGATTGAATGGATGCACATAGGCTAATATAACCGGGAATGGAGTATTAGTCTAAATAGAATTAAGTGTTCTACGTCCTTGGAATAGGCTAGACAGTGTACGCAAATCGAGTGCTTGGAATGGCCTTGATACACCGTAGAATACTTAGACGATTCACTAAAGGTCAATGATAAACATGATATAATACAAGCCCCCTGAAACCGAACATTTCTTTTAATTATAAACTGTAATTTACTTTCCAGTATTAAAATCAACCAACCAACCAATCAATCAATCAAAATAGCTGGTAGCTTTAAAACCAACCAACCGACCTTAAACACGCTCTCCCGTTAAACAACCCCCCTCAAGAACATCTATTCCCCTGATTCCTTTGGGTTCGACCCCTACTTACCAAGTACTACCCAGTAGTATAGTCGCAAGTAGTGGACTACTATAAATTTATTTGTACAAATCGCTTCGACGACGAGCGGTCTGTCAATGGCCACCACCCAAATCTCATTAATAAATGCTTTGATGACATTCTTCGGACTAGATGAACAGGCAGCCAGCTCTCGACACTTGATCTCATTCGCTCGACTCTTAATTCTCCATGAGGGTTGCAGCGCAGGAGGATCGTGAAGTGTCCCAGCTGGAGTAGGTGTGGCTTCATCAGTTGGACCTCCCTCTGCAACTGTAGACTTGGTCTGAATGGGTGTTTCAGACGATGTCCCACCTCTAACTTTATCACCTTCTGGAACTGAGTTTATGGAAACTTCATCTTTCACCTTTCCAGAGGAGGACACCATACATGTCCCTTGCAATTCCATCTCATGTATCGTGTTTGTCGGACAGATAGTGGTTGCTCCTGTTCCAACTGTGCCTAGAAGGTAGCTTTTGTTTGATGACCTACTTCCTTCCATTAGTGTGTCTCCATTCCTATCCAGTACTTGACAGGAATCACGAGTGAATGTGACAGACTGTCCTTCATCACACAATCTACTGATACTGATCAGGTTCACCTTTAACCCATCCACTAGGAGGATATCCTCGAGCTCAGGTAGATCCGGAACCTTCAATGTCCCACAGCCGATCACCTGGCCCTTCCCTCCATCTCCAAAAGTGACAAACTGACGCTTGCGAATAGGTTTAACATTGATGAGATATTGAGGATTACCTGTCATATTGAGATGAACTTCTTTGTGGATGTGCAACTCAGCATTCTTTCTCCTTAGCCCCACCAAGCCTCCAGGATGTGTTTCTCTATTTTTCTTCATCTCAGCTTTCAGAACCGATACGGTGTCTAGCAGTTTCACCTTCTGTGCAAGAAGTGACGAGTGTTCCTGATTCATTCCAATCATCTCATGCTTCAAAGCAGATATTTCCTCCTGGTGTTCCACCTTCTGGGCAACGAGAAGTTCAACCTCCTTCCACTTTTTATCTTTTCTTCTGTCAGGCTTGCCACTGTTTCTGTGAGCTTCTTGTTCAGGCCAATCACCAATAGGCACTCCTCATAGAGTTCCTTGTACGTGTCGGCCGAGGTCTCATGAGCAAGTCCTTCGTCATCACTTCTTGAAGCGTCGTTAATAGGTTGTTCAGATAGTGTACTAGAATATGGATTTTCACTTGTCTCACTGCCGTCTTCAATAGTGACTATATGTCCGACGAGATTGACATTCTCATGTTCTTCTTCCTCATCGTTAGATTCACTTTCTGGACCCTCATAGGCTATTCTGAGAATATCACATGCTTCCTTGGCCACCTCACATTCAGCAATCAGTTTGAACACATTCTCGTCCACTCCATAGAATATTGCATTCAAGGCCTTTGAATTCCCAACAGCCGCTACATCATCTGCTTCAGACCACAGGGCTTCGGGTTATGGCATACCAACTCCTTCAGGGTTTGCCATCATGGGTTCTGTCCATCCTATCATTACAGCCCTCCAAGCCCTTTCATGGAGGGATTTCAGAAAGGCTTTCATCTTGGATTTCCAATAGGCATAATTCGGCCCTTCAAGCAACGGTGGTCGGTTAGTGATCTGTCCTTCCTTCAAACTCATCTTGAACAGTCGTGGATCACACTCTGTATGTCGAGTGTCTGCTCTGATACCAATTGAAATCTACTTGTGTTAGTCAAGACGAGTTCCAGATGGTGTTCGAACTGCGTCTTGAACACTTGTTGGACAGTTTCAGGTTGTGTTCAAATAGAGACTAGAACACCTTAGCAGACAGTACCGTAAACAGAATAAAATAGAGGCACACACAGATTGATAACCCAGTTTGACTTTGCCTACTCTGGGGGGTTTCCCACACCCGAAAAGGGACACAAGTCTTATTACGAGTTTAGAGCTATTCGTGGCGCCAATTTTGATGGAGTCACCGCACTGTCGTTAAGGTGCAATGTCTCTGTGCAAAAATAAATTTATAAGTCCGCTACTCGTACTCTACTATTGGGTAGTAAAGCGGTAAGTAGGGGTCAAACCCAAGGGAGTTAGTTGATAGTTGTTCTTTTGAAAGTGGAAAATAAGACAGTTGGTGTTGGTCGAGATTTTAGTACTGAAAGGTAAATAACTGAAAATAAAGTGCTGGAACAGTCGATTTCAAGATCAACCGCAGACACACTTTTGATACTGGCTGCACGCTGTGTTTCAAGCGTGTTGCGTACCAAAGGTTATGCCGGGCTGATGTTGATAAAGTCTGTAGTAAAAGTAAAGTGCAGAAAGTAATTGTTTGATGGACAAGACTTGCGGAAAGTAAGCAGTTGATATGGACTGAAAGTAAGCAGTTGATATGAGACTAAAAGTAAAGTAATAGGTGATATTACAATTAAAGGAAAGATTCGATTTTAGGGGCCTTGTATCATAATCTGTTTATCATTGACCTCTAATGATCATACTATGTGTTCAAAGATGTATCACGGCTATTTCTAGCACATGACTTGCCACATCATTTAGAACACTTGTTCTATTTAGACTAAGTCCTCCTTTCGAAGTATCTTAGCCTTATGTGCATCCATTTGATCTTCAGTTACGATCAACCAAATGGTTTTTTAAAAGAGGTTGAACTCCTCAGATAAGCTTTGCTCGTTAAAGCCTCCACTTACCCGAGTATGTTCACGAACCCCACGGAAGAGCTTTGCCCGTTAAAGCATCCACTCAACCTTGGAAGTTCTAACCTAATATGTGGCACATAGAACAAGTTTTGAACACAAAGAGGCATTTAAGAGAAGGGTCTAAAACATAGTATGATACAAGCACTCCCTTCAACCGAATGAAGAGTTTAGCTACGAATATCCATGGAAGAGGACATCATAGCTATATACTTGAAATTAAAGATTTTCAAAAGACAGGAAAGTAAAGTTTTTGAAAGTAAAGACAGGAAAGTAAAAGGAGAATACTCGAGAACCGACAGGAGTAAATTCAAGAACAGGAAAAGTAAAGACAAGCATGAGTACTTCAAGAACCGACAAGAGTACTCAAGAACAACTTGGAACTTCAATATGAAAGTGGTGTGTTTTACATGGATTGTGCCCAAAAATCTAGAGAGCTTCTCTCACTAACCAAGAACTATGGAGCTTTGTGGATTGTGGGATGAGGATGAGATGATTTACAAAGGGAAGAGAAGCTTGTATTTATAGGCATGGAGGAGGAATGAGGAGGCAACACATGGCACAAGGGGAGAGGAGGGGAGGAAAGCCGCCGGGCAAGATGGCAAGGGAGGAGAAGCCGCCGGCCACATGGCTTGAGATGAGTGGTTGAGAGCTTTAGCCGCCCATGTGGTGGAGGAGGGGAAGACGAGTGAGTGGAATGAGATCTTTTCTCCAAAAAGCCATCGGTTGGCATGTGACTCCGGTTGCCCTTCGGTTGCCTCTTCGGTTGCCCTTTGGTTGCTCCTTTGGTTGCTCTTTAGTTGATATAAAAAGATAAGTCACTTATACTTGGCATTTCACTTGTGTTCTTGATCTTGATGGAATAAGTCATTGGGACTTAGTTGTGGCTTGATCGGAGTATTGTCGGGGTATGGTAAGTTCTGACTTGTAATTCACTTTCAGTGTTAAGAACTCCATTTTAGCTCGTTTTCATCTTTACTCCTTGAAATGGCCTGTAGAACAAAAGTTAAACTAACAAGTAAAAGTTGTCAAGATAAAGCATCCAATTTGGTGGGTTTAACTGACTTAATGAATCATATAAATATGGTCCATCAACTTACACTTACACAACGCCTTGTTTATAATAGCCTAGCCTCTAACACTCCGTCTCTCGGATTTGCAATCTCGGTTCACCGCAGCTCCCCTCGATCCCCTATGGGTAGGATGAGACTTCCCTCTCGGCCTAGTTTTGGACCTCCCAGAAGCCCAGTCGCCTTCTCTCAAAGACGTATCTTGATCACCGTGTATGTGTGCGCTTTATTGTCCTTCAAGAACAGTCTGAACAGCACACTGAACAGACTGTTAATTCCCCGTTGATATTCCGGTGTGGAATAGTCAGCCGGCCGTCGCTCCTCCTCTAATCTCACGAATGCTCTCGTGTTTATTTTCTCTCGGGAAGCGACACAGATTATGGACGCCCTAGCTATCTATTTATATGCATAGGCGAATATCCAAATCTGTTCCAAATATCCTCATCAAATATTTAGGAAATATTCCTAAATATTCGATGGATATTTCCAATCCAATCTTTGGGAAGATCACGAGATTCTTCCTCGATAAGCCAGCCAAACCAATCTTCAATCTGATATTCTCGAATCCAAGTTGATGTCGATGCCCTAGCCTTCTATTTGTATGCATTGGCGGATCCGAATCAGCCCTAAGAAATCTGTCAAATATTTAGGAAATAATCCTAAATATTTGATAGATATATTTCTTCCAATCTTCCAGAAGATCTCTTACTTTCTCTCCAAGACATTCCGAATCTTCTTCTAAATAGATATGAGAATATCTATTTGAATATGTGATCTTCTAATTAATCGCTGGCCGACTTCAACCGAACAGATCTTCGATCGTCCAGATTAGGAAACATCTTATCTTCAAATCTGCTGTATGCAAGTTCCAGTAGTCGGTTGAACACTCCTTGAACTCTTGCTCGAACTGTCTAAAGCCGTTTTGCCAAGGCCATGCCATTCATGGGAACATCAAGTTTTGTCCGATTATTTCTAGCAACTCAAATTTCTTTTACATGTATTATAGTGACGAAAATGGTTCATAGAAAAATGTCTTTTGGGCGGGCGAATGGAGTAGAGCAGCATACAAGGACTTGGGAGATGTAGTTTCATTTGATAATACTTATGTATCAAATAGGTCTAGGATGCCATTTGCTCCTTTCATTGGCGTCAATAATCAAATAGGTCAATCCATACTTTTTGGATGTGCATTGTTAGGCGGAGAAGAAATTGCAAACTTTGTCTGGTTGTTTTATGCATGGTTGACATGCATGTCTGATAAGGCTCCATAAGGTATTTTAACTGATCAATGCAAGTCTATTGTTTAGTTTCACTACACCATTTTACATCCTATGAGACAAATTTTGAAACGTGTTGTAAAAGCTTTTCCGCATATAACAGTTTATATGACTACACTTTGACATCTTTGTCGTAATAATACAATTATGCGACTTTTGTTAATGCAACGCGAAATAGGATGTCACATAAAGTTGTTAACGCAACGTTATTTTTAGCGACACGTAATTTATATCCCATTATATGTTTATTGTGATATTAGTTTAAGCTGAAATTATATCCCCTGTTTAAGCTTGTGTCCAAGATACAGTTGCGACAGACCTTGAACTCTTTTCACAATAGTTCAGTAGACAGTTAAAGGTTCAGTTGCGACAGACCTTGAACTCGTATCACACCAGTTCAGCAGACAAAACAAATAGTATGAGCACGCACAGAATGATAACCCAGTTCGGCCACGCCTACTCTGGGGGGTTTCCCACACCCGAAAAAGGACAGCAAATCTTTATTACGAGTTAGAGCTTGTACGTGGACTTACACTTACACCTTCTAATTGCCTAGCCTCTAACACTGCGTCTCTCAGATTTGCAACCGAGGTTTACAGCAGTTAACCTCGATCCCTTTAGTCCGAACGTTCTCGACCTTCTCCTGAAGCTCGGATGCTTTCTCTTGAAAGCTTGTTCACCTTTGTTGTGTGCGGCAGTTTGATAGCTTCCAGGCAGTCTCAGTTGCACTTGATGAGACTGCTCTTGCACCGATGAGTTTCCAGTGGGGAAACACTACCGGCCGTCACTTTCTTCCTTCCCAATCGATAGTGTATACTCGTGTATGTTTGATCTTGAAAGCGATGCAGAATAAGGGCGCCCTAGCATTGTATTTATATGCTTTGGACGAAACCCTAATTTGCACAAGATAATCCCATCAAATATTTTGGAAATATTCCTAGATATTTGATTATATCTTTCTCAAATCGGTTGGAAGAATATACGAAGTCTTCTTGCCCAAGTAAGCAACGCCGCCTTCAATGTAGATATTCATTCAAATATCTCATGCTCGAATAAGTCGCTGGCCGACTTAACTTGGCGATATCTTCGCTGTCCAAAATCCTTCCAGAAAATATCCTTGCGTCTGCTCCACGCTGTACATGTGTACTAGGAAATGTTCGAACTCCCCCTGAACTCCTGCTCGAACTGTCTATGCTACGTTTTGCCAAATACATGCCACTCAAGGGAACATCAATCTCCTTCTTGGCATTTTGGCAAAACCAGATCTACTAGATAACTAAGTCTATCTAACTATCTAGACAATAGACAACTTTGAGGGAAACAAAAATTGTCTCCTCCAAAATACTCCCCCTTTTTGCCACAAACTGGCAAGGGGTGCAATCTGAGTTCGAACAACCAATCAAAACAGTGCCAGAACAAGCACATAGTACGAAAGTTTAAACAAATAGTTCAGGGAGATAGTTTTTCGGAGGACCTTCAGGTAGACGACCCATCATCAGTGGCATCCTCAGAATCAGCATCATCATATTCATCCTCACTTGGGTAGCTGAGGGCACGAGCGAGCTTGTTGATGCACCTGCATTGCTCCTTGTCCACTTCGATGATGACATTCAGGTCATTGAGTAGCTCACTCTCTCATCCCGGCCCATCCTGGCTCCCCCTCGACTCGACTCCGCAACACCCTTTCCTTTCTGGTTCCCCTCCTTGAGATCGTTCACGTGACGCCCTTTAAACAACTTGTGGTCAACGATGAACTTGCTGGGTGCCTTTGTGAGATGGTCAGGCGAGGCCTTCAAATCAGGAGCTTGATGGATGATCAGCTCATATATCAGAGACGGGAAGCAAATCTGGTGCAGAGTTCTCTATGAAGTAGCATGTTCAGCAATCTGTTTGAACGTTACTCTGCCCAGGTTGAACTTCAGCTTATTCCCTATCTGATAAATCAGTTGGCCCATGTCCTTATTGACAATAGACCGATGAGTAGACGGCCTCCAGTTGAAAACAACAATGAAAAACAGCATCGAATAGAACGTAGACAGATCCGTTGTATGCACAACTGACTCAGGCGTCCACCGAACAGAGCCTGCAGTGATGGTGCTCACTATCTTCTCAAAGCTTGATTCCTCTTCATCAACAGCTGGGTCGTCCATGGAGAAGTATACATTGATCAGCTCAGGATCAATCTCGATCCTTCTTCCTCTAACATAGAAGACCCCATAATCTGCTTCTCCAATGTCCCCAAACCCCGGAGGAAGGTTTACCATGGCTTCACGCACCAATTGCTCGTTGAACGACTTGCCTCTTTCCAACGTCCAGAACAGATCAGATTCCCTGAGCACCTCAATCACTTCCTTTCCCTTGTATCGGGACTCATCTAGCAACCTCTCAGGAATGATTTTCTGTTTCAGCACACAACTCCATTTCAACGCAGCGTCTTTATTAACGAACCACACACCTTTCTTGACCTTACCCACTGGAACAGTCTCAGACTCAGAGGCTGGGACTTCGCATCTCCCAGCATCTTCAGAGATGGGAACCGCAGCATCGCGCTTCCTTTTCTTGGAAGAGCCGACTCCCCCTACACCAATGCTGACCTCAGCAACCTTCTGAACTGATCCCTTTGTAGACTTTGCAAAATCTACCTTCTTCTTTTCCTTGTCCTTCTTTGTCCTTTTGAGATTGACAAGAGGGACAAGGTCCTGGTCATCTTCCGAAAGAGTAACTTCCTTTGATACGGGCTTCACAGAAACCCCACGAACTGATGTACCATCCTCCTCCATATGATCATTACGACGATCACCTTTAATGACTACTGGTACATCCACTGTCTCCTTAGCCATATGATGGACCATAATTGTATGAATCATAAACACAGTTAAACACACCAAATTAGATTATTTGTCTATCTAACTTCTACTTGTTAGTCCCGATATATTTCCACAGGGCATTTTAGAGATTAAAGTGAAAACACGCTAAGGAGAGGATCTTATGATGAAAAGATATCAGGAGTCAATCTAAGGTCAAGATCATATGCCGACTGAAGAAATCTAAAGGATCCTGACATGGAATCAATCAAAACAAATCAAACCGAAGAGGAATCAAGTCAGCCCGGGGCCAAAATACACTAACAGTTTTGTGAAAAGACTGCACAAAACTGTACAAAACCCACATATGGGCAAGATGACCGGCCACTTGAAGAAGAGGTGGCCAAGGGAGGAAAGCCACCCCATTCCACCACCTCCTACCGGCGGCTCCTCCCCCCTCCTCCCAAGATGACCGGCTACTTGGCTTGGAGGTGGCAAAAGCCACCTTCCCTCCTCCTCCACCACCGCCTACCGGTGGCTTCCACCACCCTCTCCTCCTCCTCCATGTGGTGGCTTCTCCTCCCTTGATTTGCTCATCCAATCTCCATGCAACAAGTGTCTTCATCTCCTCCTCCTTCCATGGCTATATAAGGAGGAGCTCCTCCCCTCATTTTAATCATCCAAAAATTGTAAAAACACTTATCACTCTGAGTTTGTTACTATGTAAGTTTGGTTCGGTTTTGAAATAATACTCCTGTTGGTTCTTGAGTATTATACTTTAGGGAATACTCCTGTTGGTTCTTGAGTATTCAGTAGGAAATTGGGAGTACTCCTTTTGGTTCTTGAGTACTCCACCCCTTTCCCTCTTACTGTTTTCAATAACCCCCGAGTATTTAGCTATGGTATCCACCTCTATGGATATTCGTAGCTAAACTCTTTATTCGGTTAAGGGTTCACACCCTTGTGCCAACATCTTGAGATTTTTGCACTCAATATTGTTTTACGCTTCTCTAGTCTTGGAGATCGAGGTTGAGTAACACCTTTGTCGGGTTATTCAATCTTAGTCTTTGAAATCTAGTTAGAGTAACACCTTTGTCGGGTTATTCGAGCTAGAAAAAAGACTAGAAACCTAAGGCTTTGTCAAACTTGTTGTGGAGTACCACCTTTGTCGGGGTATTTGGGTTGTCACCTTTGTCGGGACAACCACATAACAACTTGACAGGTTAAGGGTGTGGAGTACCACCTTTGTCGGGGTATTTGGGTTGTCACCTTTGTCGGGATAACCACACGTAGAAGTGTAAAGGAAATCTATTGAAGTCAATGATAGATGTGTCACAAGAAGAGTCCCAAAACCGAATGCTTTCCCCTGATTCAAAACACCATCTGCATTTTACTTTCTTAGTATAAACTGCTCACATACCGGAGGACTTGACAATCACGCATCACCCGTTGTAAGTCTTCTTTGTATTTTCAGTATTTACTTTTCTGTAATTTACTTTTCCGCACTAAAAACCAAAACCAACCAACCAATCACTTAGACGTTAGTATTAAAATCTCAATCAACCTAA
This sequence comes from Rhodiola kirilowii, assembly GCA_033675215.1. NCBI lineage: Eukaryota > Viridiplantae > Streptophyta > Magnoliopsida > Saxifragales > Crassulaceae > Rhodiola > Rhodiola kirilowii. The sequence continues at coordinate 28,274,790 of CM066194.1, read as the reverse complement.
AAAACGCTCCCTCGCTGTTCAATCCCCAACAGTATTCACTATCGTGACAAACCCGTAAAGAACACATATCCCCCTAATTCCCTTGGGTTCGACCCCTACTTACCACTAGCAACCCAGTAGTGAAGTCGCGAGTAGCGGACTTTATAAATATTATTTGTACATTTGCTCTGACGACAAGCATCTGTCAAATTGGCGCCGTTGCCGGGGAATTAGCCATCGGATAAAGTTCTTTAAATCGTTACGCGCTTCAAAACAACCATGTCTCGCAAAGAAAGTCACCATGACTACCAGGATGACGAAGAAATAAACCTGTACGATCAAAATGATGAGGTACCGTTTCCATTCGTCGATGATCCGGAACAACTCATCAGGAACAGAAGAGCTCGTGATAGGGAAGCAGTCAGAAAAAACCAAGAATTACCCGAGGACTGAAATGCAGCTGGTCCAGTACGACCTCCTATCCATCCTCCACGACCACAACCTCAACCACGATACATGCCAAGAAGAGAACCCGCTTTCGACGACTACTACGGGGATAATTACTACCGTGAACAACCTATGGGCAAGTTAAATGCCCCTAATTTCGAGACACAGCCGTGGTGCATCTATGAGAGCCCTGAATTAGAAAACATAACCATCAACGCATCAGTGGCACACAGCTTGCCCAAATTCTCAGGAGCTCTTGGAGAATCTGCGACCACTCACCTCCAACGCCTACATGGCATTTGCCAGAATCTAAAGCCCAATCAAGTGAATATGGACGACTTCAAGTTAAAGGCGTTCTATTTTTCCCTCATAGACTCGGAAGCAACTGGTTCCTTTCATTGCCTTCCGGAAGCATCAGAACATGGGCTCAGATGCAGAAGAAATTCTTAGACAAATACTATCCGGCTGGAAGAGCAATGCAAGTAAGGAGGCAACTACAGGAAATCAAACATTGTCCCAATGAAACCATGTAGGATTACCTGGAAAAGTTCAATCACCTAGAAAGAAGCTGCTGTACCCTTGGACTGCCCGAGAAACTCATCATCGAGTACCTCATTGATGGATTAAGACCCTTAGACAAAATGCTCTTGGATTCCTCAGCTGGAGGATCCATGATGAATCTATCATTGAGTGGCATAAGGAATCTCATCGCCAACGTTGCTGAAAATGCCCGATTTAGAGAAGAGACTACTCGTCAAGATGAATTCTCTCGATCAAAAAAAGTAGCACTAGCCGAGGTATCAGCAAACTCAATGACTGAAGAGATAAAACAGTTAAAGGAGATGATGATCGAGATCATACGTAGACAGCCAGTTCCGTTAAAACCTTGCGAGTTCTGTGGTTCTACAGACCACAAAACTGACGCATGCCCAACATTGATAGAAGAAGAACCGGCGGAAGTAAATATAGTAGGAGGATATCAAGGATACAACGACAGAGCTGGACAAAACAGACAGTACGGTCAAACATCCAACCCGGTCTGGCGTAACAACAACAACTATCTTCAGAAGGAGGCACAACCAGCTGTCCCTCAACTAGCGCAGTCATTCTACCAAATCCCCCACCGATAATATAACCAGAACGCTCCATCGGTAGGCCAATATCAGCAAAAAGGGCCAAATCAACACCAAGCCGGCCCGAGCAATCAGCAGGAACCAAGCAAGTCGCTCAATGACACGATGAAGGAGCTCGCGGGAAACGTTAATCAATTGGGTACTTCACTACACAGATACCAGGCAAAAACTGACGGGGCAATTTCAGAATTGACCAAACAAATGTCCCAGCTCGCCACCGCAATGTCAACACTCACTACTGAACCTGGCAGACTCCCTTCACAGACCGTCCAAAATCTAAAGGCGAACATAAGCATGATAAGGAGGTCAAACATGAAGGTTACACTAGGAGAAGTAACACGGTCCCCAACCTACAGACTTACGAACAATCACTTCAACCGTAGGCATCGACCTAATTGAAATCAAGAAGAAGACCGACCCAATGATGGCGAAACATGGGTTACACATGCTGACAATGGACGGTACGCATTCACTGTTTGCATAACACCGCCGCCGATCACACACTTTGACATACCAGCATCTGGTTGGGACTCCCCAACTAATACTTATGCTTCGAAGCAAAATGTTAAAGGGTCCGAGTATGCAAATCCTAAGCCAGGGAAGGGGCAGAATAGCCCGACAATAGAAAGAGCCCTCACTACAGATCATGAGCCACTACCGGAAAGAGATAAAGACCCTGAGGCTGACGAAGAAGAAACCACCGAACCGTCAGAAGATACTCCAGAACCATCGGAAGTATCAGACATAGAAAGCTTCAGGAGTAACGAACCTTCATGGGAACAGAACGCCGTGTCAGCAATGGATGAAGTCCAGAATACCACCAGTATGCTGCCCGAGCAATACCCAGCTTTCTTCACCCAAGCTTCCGAGACCATCTACAACCAGGTCCCCACAGACGGACATGACGAGGCAGGACCAAGCCTTTAGATGCGACCATCCCAACTCTTCCCATCAATCAACAAGCAAATCGCAGAGAACTATGCGATCCAAGAAGAGGCTGAAAAGCGGATGGGAAAAGGGCCTGAGCAGAACGACTCCTACATGGAGCACGCTTTCGCCATGACTGGACAAGGCAGCCCTAAACAGGAGAAAACCTAGTTCAAAAAGCTGATAGTGAAAGGTCCCTCGCCTTCTCAGAGACGTTGGAAGGAGATACCATCAGAACTGGACCCAAACCCGTCATCTGCTAAAAAATCAGGAAGACTCACCGCAAGAATCAAAATCGGTGGAATCAAGAAGTATGAACTCAGCCACCCATGGGACCCAAACCAGTGATCCACAAACGAGGTATCGTCGAGCCAACGACGTTAAACAAGTGCACTGGTCGGGAGGTAACCCGACACTATCTTACTTTTCTGCACTTTAATTTCTGTCATTTAAATTCAGTAATTTAGTTTTAAGCTTGCATGACTTTTGAACTAAGGCACGCCTTCGTTCAAAAGTGGGTGGTGAGAACCACCTGTGTACATAAATAACATGCTTGCTGTTTTTTCTTAGTAATAGTATCTTTTTGAAAATATGAACTTAAGAATGTGAAAAAGATAAGTCATAATTCATGCATTAACCTTGTGAAAATTCAACTGTCTAAAGACTTAGGATGTAACTTTTCATTTGTCCCTTTGTGCTAAGATAACCAGGGATGTGGAGTTGATAGAAATGCCCTCGAAGGACTTGGCAAGCATTCGAAGGATCGAATCAAACTATATGGTTTTCGAAGTCAGTGGAGGCTGCACTTCGTGGTTCAGTGAATAATTGAAATCATCTCCGCCAAGAAGCATCTATGCAAAGGCGAGGACGGGAATCAAACCGTCCTCTCTCCGTTAAAAGTAGCCGAGAAAATAGATGAGCGACCCTCATCTTGACCCGCGCGAAACGACAATCAAAGTAGCCGAGAAAATAGTTGAGCGACCCTCACCTTGACCCGCGCGAAAACGGCAAAAAAGAGAGGAGCGGGGAGGTATTTCCATAGGCTTGCGGGCGATGATTGGACCTCCCAACAAGGCTGAGAAAATGGACTAGCAAGTCACAAAGAAGCAAAAAACTCAAAGAAGAAAATCAAAAGAGGCCAAAGGCCCAAAATTGTGAAGGTTTTAACCGAGCAAAAGTGAAGCAATAAAAAAAAAGATCAAATCAAAAGCCAAAGGCAGAATCACTACAAAAAAGCAGTCCCTCGCCAAAGAAGAAAAATCAAAAAGGCTCAACTCACTGAAACCTGAATCGAATCACGTGCTAGAGAAAGCTACAAGAAAACCATATAGTGCGAGACAATCCTGAGGATGCCAGCCTGGACCTGAAAAGAGCTATCTCCCGAGACATGGAATCAATCAGAACAAATCAAACCGAAGAGGAATCAAGTCAGCCCGGGGCCAAAATACACTGACAGTTTTGTGAAAAGACTGCACAAAACTGTACAAAACCCACATTCCGGCCACTTGAAGAAGAGGTGGCCAAGGGAGGATAGCCACCCCATTCCACCACCTCCTACCGGCGGCTCCTCCCCCCTCCTCCCAAGATGACCGGCTACTTGGCTTGGAGGTGGCAAAAGCCACCTTCCCTCCTCCTCCACCACCGCCTACCGGCGGCTTCCACCGCCCTCTCCTCCTCCTCCATGTGGTGGCTTCTCCTCCCTTGATTTTCTCATCCAATCTCCATGCAACAATTGTCCGCATCTCCTCCTCCTTCCATGGCTATATAAGGAGGAGCTCCTCCCCTCATTTTAATCATCCAAAAATTGTAAAAACACTTATCTCTCTAAGTTTGTTACTATGTAAGTTTGGTTCGGTTTTGAAATAATACTCCTGTTGGTTCTTGAGTATTATACTTTAGGGAATACTCCTGTTGGTTCTTGAGTATTCAGTAGGAAATTGGGAGTACTCCTTTTGGTTCTTGAGTACTCCACCCCTTTCCCTCTTATTGTTTTCAAAAACCCCCGAGTATTTAGCTATGGTATCCACCTCTATGGATATTCGTAGCTAAACTCTTTATTCGGTTAAGGGTTCACACCCTTGTGCCAACATCTTGAGATTTTTGCACTCAATATTGTTTTACGCTTCTCTAGTCTTGGAGATCGAGGTTGAGTAACACCTTTGTCGGGTTATTCAATCTTAGTCTTTGAAATCTAGTTAGAGTAACACCTTTGTCGGGTTATTCGAGCTAGAAAAAAGACTAGAAACCTAAGGCTTTGTCAAACTTGTTGTGGAGTACCACCTTTGTCGGGGTATTTGGGTTGTCACCTTTGTCGGGACAACCACATAACAACTTGACAGGTTAAGGGTGTAGAGTACCACCTTTGTCGGGGTATTTGGGTTGTCACCTTTGTCGGGATAACCACACGTAGAAGTGTAAAGGAAATCTATTGAAGTCAATGATAGATGTGTCACAAGAAGAGTCCCAAAACCGAATGCTTTCCCCTGATTCAAAACACCATCTGCATTTTACTTTCTTAGTATAAACTGCTCACATACCGGAGGACTTGACAATCACGCATCACCCGCTGTAAGTCTTCTTTGTATTTTCAGTATTTGATTTTCTGTAATTTACTTTTCCGCACTAAAAACCAAAACCAACCAACCAATCACTTAGACGTTAGTATTAAAATCTCAATCAACCTAAAAAACGCTCCCTCGCTGTTCAATCCCCAACAGTATTCACTATCGTGACAAACCCGTAAAGAACACATATCCCCCTAATTCCCTTGGGTTCGACCCCTACTTACCACTAGCTACCCAGTAGTGAAGTCGCGAGTAGCGGACTTTATAAATATTATTTGTACATTTGCTCTGACGACAAGCATCTGTCACCATAACTTCCTCTGGAGCTGGTGTAGTTTCAGCTTCAGTCTGAACACTTGGTTCCACAGTTGGAACACTTGCATCTTTCTCGGCAACAGACCCTTCTGCCCCAACATTCTGGGCATGCTGAACTTCCTCTGAACTTGTCATTCCCCGATCCTTCTCTTTTTCCAAATCTTCCATGACATCATCAATGTCTTTGAACATCTTCTGCAACTCTTCATCCTTTTCTGTAGGATCAGATTCTTCTATAGAGGCTTCCTTCAACACCTCAGATTCTCTGGTGGATGAACCATCTCGGACACAATCTCCTCTTGCTTACTGATTGGTTCACCGTCTGAACCTCCAATCTTCTTTTCCGAGCCATCGTCAAATTCCTCATTAATCACCAGCTTCCTCTTCCCGGAGGCCTCAAGAAGTTTCTCTGTCTCCTCATCAGACATTGCTATGAGCTTTCCTCTGATTGAACTGATCTTGGCCAGACATTGTCTTGGAGAAACAACTCGGCGAGTCCCCTTCTTCCTTCGTAGACCTCTGACAAGGCGTCGTTAGGACCTTGCAAATTAATATTTATAAACTCCTCGCTATTGGCCTACTAAGGGTTAGTTTGGCGGCAAGTAAGGGTCAAACCCAAGGGAGACCAATCAACTACTTGTTGTTCTTTGGAAAGGGAGAAGAAAATGAGTAAAAACAATTGGGGGTTTTGTAGGTTTGAAGGGTTTGAACTGAACTGGTTACTTAATGAGAGAAACATCCAACCTAGGGATTCTTTTATTGTGGTTTAGTTATCATTGGTCCCAACCCCAGTTTTCCACCTATAATCGCTCGGATCATCGCATCACATGGAATGTGCATTTGGAGAGAGTCTAGCTCCCCTTGAGGCGTGAACCTCTTGGATATCGTTGCAAAAATAGGCAAAGAACTGGCTTAACACTCCCTTGCGTCCATGAGTGGGATTACCCCCATTTCGAGCGGTAATCTAAGGCAAGACCATTTCAAGCGCTTGCGCCACCCGTCCATGTCCATTTCAAGACCATGGAGTCCTAGTTCTAGCAAGTCCAATACTCCATTTCGAGACGTATTGTACTTGGTGCTACCGTTGAACTCACGTTTCAGATACAACCAACGGTTTTAATGAAGGACTAGGCAACTCTACCCGACCTTGCCATTTCATGTCTTAGCCTGGTTTCGTTGCCTTTGTCTGGATCGAGTTACTCGACCAAGTTTTCCATTTCAAGCCTCCCTTGGTCTCGTACTCCAATCGATATTAGCACTAGAACTAGCAGACGCAAGGATGCGTTGAGGATGGAACCTCAAACTTCCCCACAATACTCAAATACCTAGATCGGATTGAGGGGTTTAGCTACTAGCAGTCATTGGAGAGAATGCAATAGCCATATGAACGAATATTAAAGCAAAAGTAGAAAGTGCGAGGAAAAATGTAAAAGCGCCCAGAAAATCGTGCTGGTGCCTCGAACTCGACTTAGCGGCCAGGCTAGTACCGAAGCGTTCGGTAAAAATCCCGGACGGCACTATCGAAGGTCGGACGGATGTGCGGGAAAAAGTAAAGGCGAGCCGAGAAAAGTAAGGACGATCGTGCGAGAAAGTAAGGAACTCCGACCAATTGGTATTCAAGTCTAAGCACAAGTACAAATGAGAGTTTCTTGAGTGAGAAACCCTAGATTTTCGGACGCTTATTCCCAAGACCAAGTGGTCATATTTATAGGGTAAGTACAAGGGAATGTTCTTGGCTTGATGCCCAAGTCAGAGTGGCACAAGGGACTTGGCAATTGCAATAGGGCCACCGACTTTCCTCCTTGGCCTTGGTGGTCTTGGCCTTAGCGAAATGGAACTTGGCCAAAGCACACGGCCGATGATGTCAGCCCTCGAAGGACGAGCTGAGAAATGCGGGCAACTCTGACCTTGACTCTACTTTGGCCTTGACCCTTGACCTTGACCTTGACCTTTGAAGAACTTGACTTTTGGTCCTTAGGCCTTGAGTTGCCGGGACGACCCGAGGCTTCTCGGGCGCTAGGCTCGGCGCGACACGGCTTTTCGGCACAAGCATCCGGGCGCGACACGGGACGTGACACGGGTTCTTCAGTAGAATTACCCGGCGCGATACGGGACGCGACTCGGGCTCTTCGGTAGGGTTCCTCGAGCACGACACGGGTCCGTTCGGTTCACCCCGGCCTGTTAGGTGCATTTTTGCGTAGGTCGTCCTTTTTAGGCCCGATTCCTCTCAAGTCCTCATATTGACCTGAAATGCAAAATAGCATTAACAAGCAACTGTTCGCATGGCTTATCATCCAATATGGTGGGATTAGTTGGCTTAATGAGTCGCATAAATACACCTCATCAAACCACCCCACACTTGAACTTGTTCGTCCCGAACGAAGTCTAGATCATAAGAGGAAAGCAGAATATAATGCCCACGGTCCCTCGGCTCCCCAGATGTGCATATGACATTGCTAATCTAGCCCTTGCCTTTCCATGCATAAGACAGTTGCTACTAGAGTATTAAGTTCAAGCATGGACATAGCTTTATATGTGTTACCTCGAAAGTGGAGATGCAAACCAATTCGGATGATTAGGAGGTAGCCCTTTTCGGTCTCCTGAACTACGCTTTTGGTCCCGAGTTCTTGCTATATGGTTATACTTCATAGCTTCTTCATACACGTGATTTGTTCGAGCTTCAAGGGTCGAGTATGATGGATAGCTTCGGTAGTGACTTTGGCCTTTTGCCTTGATTAATGGGTGCTGAATATTCACTTTTGTCGGATGCATTTTCACAATGATAGCCGATGTATCTTTCTTTGAGCCTTGCTCTCGGATGTGAATTGCTTGTCCATATTTCTTGGAGGTCCAATCATCGCCCGCGAGCATATGGAAATACCTCCCTGCTCTTCCTCATCATTATCCCTTGACGCGAGTCAAGTCGAGGGTCGCTCGACTATTTTCCCGGTCGTTTTGGACTAGAGGTCGGACGGTGTGTTGCTTTCCCGTCCCGCCTAACCGCAAAAACACCGCAGGGGCGGAGCAGTCTCTACCAATCAGCCTCGAAGCGTAGCCTCCACTGAATCCATATAACCATATATAGCTCGAACTTTGGACCTCGGGCGCTTGCCAAGACCCACTAGGGCGTTGCTATCAACTCCACACCCCACATTTATCCCTACTCTCAAGGGCACATACAAGGTTAAAGATCACATGCCATCACACAATTTATTTTCACAACAGCAATGCATGTAATCGGCTAAGTCTATTTCACATCTTTTAGCTCAATCATGCACATTAGGGGGGTCGGGATGGAGTCCTTATTCAAAAAATTTTAAAATTTAAGGGAAACGTGCTGACTCTAATGTACATGCAACGTGCTGACACAACAGGGACTCCCCTAACCAACCACCCCACACTTTTCAACTGAGTCGTGCCCTCACGGCACAAAGACTCGATGCATGCAAAATTTAAAGGAAAAGGAAGAGAGTTCAGAGAAGACAGGAACTTCCCTCGAGTGATGCTCGGTCATTCTGAGTTATTTGGCATTCTGAATACTTCTGCCTAGCCGGAATTTTCATATGAAGGGTTTGGCTCGAAGGATCCGGCTAGAGAGCCATATGCGCGCGCGAGGCCCCTGCTGGTCGGACCTGCGGGCCATTCTGCCAAGGCACTATGGAATTCTCAGATCTCTCGATAAATCGACCATTTTAAGACTAATGGTCGAGTCAGAATTTCCATTGGTGCAAGTTGGCCGAAGAACTCCTTTATTTTCAAATTCTGTGCGCATCCACTACGAGGTACTGCAAGGTTAGTCTCCCTTTTCCAGACTTAAAATAAAAAGAAAGTGCAAAGAAAAGTAAAATGCCGGGCTGCCTCCCTGCGAGCGCCTTTGTTTAACGTCGTTGGCTCGACGAGGACCTCCTTTCATGGAGGTTCAAATGGCTCAGCGAGGTCGAGCTCTTCGGCAGGTGCCAGGACTTCTCCTAAGTAATGCTTCACTCGATGCCCATTGACCGTGAATTTGCCCCCATCAGTCGGGCTCTCTAGTTCAAGCGCCCCATGGTTAAATACCTTAGTGATCTTGAAGGGGCCGGTCCATCTCGAGCGCAATTTACCGGGCATCAGCCGAAGACGCGAAGAGTATACGAGCACTTGCTGTCCAACCTCGAACGAGCGCCGAAGAATAAACTTGTCATGATAGAGCTTGGTGCGCGCCTTATAGTCCGTTTGGCCCTCGTAGGCCTTGAGGCGAAGCTCTTTCAGCTCGCATAATTGCATCTTTTGGTCAAGGCCAGCTGCTTGTAGGTCTGGGTTGCACTGCAAGGCCCAGTATGCCTTGTGTTCGAGCTCTACCGGGAGGTGGCACGCCTTGCCATAAACCAGCCGAAAAGGGGAGGTCCCTATTGGCGTCTTGTACGCGGTCTGGTAGGCCCACATCGCTTCATCGAGCCTTTGGCTCCAGTCCTTCCGAGTCGGCTTCACCATTTTCTCGAGGATTCCCTTGATCTCGCGGTTGGAGATCTCCGCTTGACCATTGGTCTGGGGGTGATAGGCCGTTGACGTGCGATGGTGCACATGATAGTGCTTTAGGGAGGTGGCCATGACCCGGTTGCAAAAGTGCGAGCCTTGGTCGCTTATGATAGCCTTGGGAACCCCATAACGGCAAAAGATATTTGTGTGCAGGAAATCCACGACTGCCTTTGCATCGTCGGCCCTCGTGGCCTTGGCCTCTATCCATTTCGAAACATAATCCACCGCCACAAGGATGTAGGTGTACCCGTTCGAGACTTGAAATGGACCCATGAAATCAAGCCCCCATATGTCAAAGACTTCGTTCACAAGGATGGGTACTTGAGGCATTTCGTTCCTAGCTGATACGTTTCCCACCCTTTGGCACTTATCACACCTCTTGCAATGCTCAAAGGCATCTCTAAACAGACTGGGCCAAAAGAACCCGCACTCCAAAATTTTCCTAGCTGTCCTCCTTGGGCCAAAGTGCCCTCCACAAGCGTGCTCATGACAGAAACTGAGCACCGAGGCAACCTCATCGTCTGGTATGCATCTCCTTAGAATCTGATCCGCCCCTATCTTCCACAAGTAGGGGTCGTCCCACATATAGAATCTAGCGTCGTGCTTGAGCTTCAGGCGCTGGGCCTTCGAGTACGAGGGTGGAAATCGACCCCCAACCACGTAATTAACTATCGGCGCATACCAGGGCACCTTGCCCGAAAGGGCGTACAGGTGCTCATCTGGAAAGGTCTCGGTGATCGCCCCGGGTTCCTCGTCTCGAATCAACCGGCTCAGGTGGTCTGCTACGGTGTTCTCGATCCCCTTCTTGTCCTTAATTTCCACATTGAACTCCTGGAGCAAAAGGATCCACAGGATGAGCCGAGGCTTAGCCTCCTTCTTGGTCATTAAGTACCGAATAGCGGCATGATCTGAGTAGACGACCACCTTGGCGCCGAGTAAATAAGACCTGAATTTTTCCAGCGCAAAGACTACTGCCAGCAGCTCTTTTTCCGTGGTCGAATAATTTTTCTGGGCTGTATCCAAGGTGCGAGAGGCATAGGAAATCACGACCGGCTTCTTTTCGGCTCTTTGCCCGAGCACCGCGCCCACCGCGTAGTCGCTAGCGTCGCACATTATCTCGAATGGCCGGGTCCAGTCCGGCGCGCAAATAATAGGTGCGGTGACGAGGGCTTGCTTCAGCTCATCGAAGGCCTTCTTGCACTCATCCGTGAAATCAAATGGGACGTCCTTCTGCAGCAGATTAGATAGCGGCAATGCCTTCTTGGAAAAGTCCTTAATGAACCGTCGATAAAACCCGGCATGCCCTAGGAAGGACTTCATATCTCGCACTGTAGTAGGATAAGGCAAGGTCATGATCACATCGATTTTAGCCTTATCGACCTTTATCCCTTTGTGCGAGATGATGTGCCCCAGAACTACCCCATGAGTTACCATGAAATGGCACTTCTCGTAGTTAAGAACCAAGTTCATCGAGACATGACAGGCTGTCGTTTGACCTGCAAATTTAAATTTATAATTTCCTGGCTGTAGACTGTGGGTTAGCACAATGGCAAGCAAGCGTCGAACCCAAGGGAGCTAGATAGCTACTACTTTGTTCTGTAATGGAGAAAAACAAGAAACTAGGTGAGAGTAATTGTTAGTGAAACAATTGTAAATCACGAAAATTGCTAAGGTGTAAATATCAGAGAGAAATATTCAGGTTAGGGTATTATTCAATTGTGACTTGGTTTTATCATTGATTTCTAAAGATTTATTCTTGCTTTCTTAGGGTTACTCCTGGTCTGGTTATAACCGTTTAATTCTAGCAAACCTAATACTCCTGGTCTGGTTATATTAGGTTTAGTGCAACTACTTATTCTAACTGGGTCGGTATCAAATAAGCAGTGAATAGATAGTAAGTATTACTAGGTTAAGTTGTACCCTTTCGGATCTCCCCTTACCCTAATAATTCACACTGATAATTTGCACAAGAACTAAATAGAATGCATGAATAATATTGAAGAACAGAATCTCAAAACAATAGTCACAATTATTCCAGTTTCTGTATTGATAAAACCCCAGCAATTTTCGTGCTTTACTTTTGGTTTACTAACCTTTACTCTCATTCCAGTTTCTTGTTTTTTTTCATTACAGAACGAAGTAGTAACCATCTAGCTCCCTTGGGTTCGACCCTTGCTTGTCGCTGTACTAACCCACAGTCCAGAGTAAGGAAAATATAAATTCAAATTTGTAGGTACCAACGACGCCTGTCAAATTTTGGCGCCGTTGCCGGGGAGCTACGCAAAGGTGAAATTTGTTCTCTCTCTTCTTTTTTCGTACTTTTTGCTTGTTTCTATTTTCAAAATATGCTATTCGGTGATTCCCCATTCAACTGCCTCGATTTTGTTTTCCGATTCTCTCGATTTCCAATTTCTAGCTTCTAGAGGGTCCTGTCACCAAGACTTACGAGTCTAAGGAGTGTGGGTTTTAAGTGAGACCGTTGTGACTCCTCCACTCTCCTGGGGATCCTTTGTTGCTAGTCAGTTCCTGTTATTTCGGTGTTTGCTACTCGGTGCTTGCTATTCGTGCACCATGGCTCACGCAGGTAATGGAATTGCTAATAACTAACAATACGAGGACGAACAGTTCGAGCTAGAAAACCATGACAACCCCCCAATAATCGACAACAACAACGAAGAGCAGGTAATCTACGACGATCCGAAGCAGCTAGTCCGCGATCAAAGGCGAGCGCAACGTGAAGCAGCCCGGCAAAACTAAGCAGCAGCCGGAGTACAACAACCAGGAGGACCGGTCCGAGGACAGGTCCCAGCCCCGACAACAACAAGTCCCAGCCCGACAACAGGTTGCAGCTAGACAACCAGTCCAACAACAAGATCAGGCTCGACCACAGGTCCGACCACATCAACAAGTTCAACATCAGGTCCAGCCCCAACCACCCATCAGACGACTCAGACAGCCAGTGTACGAGGAAGAAGCCTATTATCACGATGAGGAGCCATCTATGGGAGAGCTCTCGGTCCCCGACTTCAGAGACCAGTCATGGCCCATCTATGAAGGACCAGAACTCGAGGAAATAGCTATCAACACCTCAATCGTCCATCATCTTCCCAAATTTGCGGGAGCAAAGGGAGAATCAGCTACAAGGCATTTGAAGCGCTACCATGGCAGTTGCCACAATCTCAAGCCCTACGGAGTTTCAGTGGATGACTTCAAACTCAAGGCATTCTACTTTTCACTCACTGACTCCGCCACGGACTGGTTTCTATATTTGCCCTCAGACAGCATCTATACATGGGAGGAGATGCAAAAACAGTTTCTCACCAAGTACTACCCAGCAGGACGAGCCATGCAAGTCAGGCGCCAGTTACAGGAGCTTAGGCAGGGACCAAACGAGACCATGTACGAGTACATAGAAAAATTCAACGCCTTGGAGAAAAGCTACTGCAATCTTTGACTCCCAGAGAAGCTGCTCGTAGAATACATGCTAGATGGCCTTCGCAAACTCGACAGAAAGCTCCTAGATGCCTCGGCTGGAGGCAACCTTATGGACCTATCCCTAGCAGGTGTGAGACGTAAGATTATGGCAGTAGCAGAAAGTGAACGGTTCCAAGATGAGTCCAACAAAGAGGAAGAGTACACCCGGACCAGGAACGTGTCTAAAGTCGAGCCCCCATCTAGTGCAATGGCCGAGGAGATCAGACAGCTCAAAGAGATGATGCAACAAGTCATCAGGAGGACACCAGTTCCAGTCAAGCCATGCGGCTTTTGTGCAGCCACGGATCACAAGACCGACGAGTGCCCTACCATAGTGGAGGATGACCAGGCCGAGGTCAATGTAGTGGGCGACTACCAGAACTATGGGAACAGGCCAGGGCCAGTCCAACAATACGGCACAGCCACGAACAATCAAGGAGCCAACGGACAGCCCTGGAAAAACAGTTATCCTCAGCATCATGCCCAGAAGCAGCCACAGCAGGGAGCACCCCAGCAGAATCAGCAGCCCTACCAGCCTCCTCATCGTCAGTATCAGCAAAACTGGCCTAGTCAGTACCAGCACCGGGGACCGAGCAACAACCAGCAGAGCCAGAACAATCAGAGCTCAAACAAAGCTCTCGAGGACATGATAAAGGATCTAGCATCAGCCGTGATCCAGGATCGGGCCACAACCAAAGGAGACATTGCCGAATTGAAGAAACAGATGTCCCAGCTCAATGCGACAGTATCAGACCTCGCAAGCAATCTAAACGCTGGACGACTACCCTCGCAGACCATTCCGAATCCAAAGGGGAATGTCAGTGCAGTCACGTTGAGGAGTGGACGAAGGGCATCTAGGCCACCCGAGGAAGAAAGCCCCCCAGAGCCTGAAGAGGCAGTGGCCGACTCCGACACCTACAGCCAGGACTTGGCCGGGCAGGATCCAGAGGACGAGACCCCAGTCTCTCGGCCAGACCCGGTCCCAGTTACCGAGAATTGTAACGTTCGGGTACCTTTGCCTTTTCCTGTGCAGGTTCGAGCTCCGAAGAAGTATGTGATGGACAGGGAAGTGTGGGAGCTATTCAGCAAGGTAGAAATCAACATCCCACTCCTTGAAGCCATCAAGCAGATCCCTAGATACTCGAAGTTTCTGAAGGAGTTGTGCACAAACAGGAGACGAGGAACCCAGCCAGACGAGGAGCTTATGAGCAGGAATGTTTCAGCGGTGATTCAGCGCAAGGTGCCACCAAAATGCGGTGACCCAGGCACATACACCATTCCCTGCACGATCTGTAACATTAGGATAGAAAATTGCATGCTCGATCTCGATGCATCTATCAATGTTCTACCTTATTCTATATACTCCTGTTTGCGCATTGGACCTCTTGAGCCTGCAGGTCTTACTATACAGTTGGCGGACAGGTCATGCAAGCAGCCCGAGGGCAAGATCGAGGATGTACTCGTACAAGTGGGAGAGCTAGTATTCCCAGCCGACTTCTATGTGCTCAAGATGGAGAACAGTGGCCCGACCGATCATGCACCCATCCTACTCGGCCGACCGTTCCTCAAGACGTCAAAGATGAAGATAGATTGCGATAGTGGGACACTCTCCATGGAAGTTGAGGGGGAAGTGTTCAGTTTCGACATCTTCAGGGCCATGAAGCATCCCACAGAGTACGAGGCGGTCCATGCCTTAGACACCTTGGACGACCTTGTCCAGGAGGTACATCCAGAGAGAGGGACCGACCCACTAGAGCAGGTAATTGAGGAGGCAGTGTACTCCCCAGAGGACTCATATGAGCATACAGAGGCCATCTTAGACGTACTGGACCAGCTAGAGATCGCTCAGCCACTCACCCCAAGGTATGAGGTTAATACAGTTCGTTTATTCAAATCACAAGTGTGTTTGCCTTCTGTTGTGCAGGCACCTACAGTGGAACTAAAACCACTACCTAGTCACTTGAAGTATGTATTCTTAGGGGAGGATAGCACGCTGCCAGTCATCATTAAGAGTGGGCTCGAGCCAGATCAGGAGCGTAGGCTGATGGGAGTACTGACCAAGCACAGACAGGCCATTGGATGGACACTAGCCGACATCAAGGGAATCAGCCCTACTGTCTGTATGCATCGGATTTTGCTGGATGATGGAGCTAAGCCTTCGAGGGAGCCTCAGCGCAGATTGAATCCTATCATGATGGAGGTGGTCCAGAAGGAGATTCAGAAGCTTCTAGATGCTGATGTGATTTACCCAATCTCAGACAGTCAGTGGGTAAGTCCGGTACATGTTGTACCAAAGAAGACAGGAATCACAGTGGAGAAGAATGCCGAGGGCGAGATGGTGACTACACGAGTCAAGAATGGATGGCGCATGTGCATAGACTACAGGAAGCTGAATGCAGTTACGCGCAAGGATCACTTTCCTCTTCCATTTATTGACCAGATGCTCGACCGCTTGGCAGGTAAGCCTTATTTTTGTTTTCTAGATGGTTTTTCAGGCTATAACCAGATCCCCATAGCACCCGAGGATCAGGAGAAGACGACCTTTACATGTCCATTCGGTACGTTTGCTTTTCGCCGGATGTCTTTTGGCTTGTGTAACGCACCCGGTACTTTTCAGCGGGTCGTTACTAGCATATTCTCTGACATGATAGGTTCGTTTATTGAGGTGTTTATGGATGACTTCACTGTGCATGGTGACACTTTTGATGCATGTCTAGATAATTTGAGCATGGTACTTGCACGTTGTGTTTCTATGAATTTGGTGCTCAATTATGAAAAGTGTCATTTTATGGTTACTCATGGAGTTGTACTCGGTCATATAGTCTCACATGAGGGGATAGAGGTAGACAAGGCTAAGATAGATTTGATTGTTACTCTGCCATATCCCTCTACAGTCCGTGATATTAAGTCGTTTCTAGGGCATGCTGGGTTCTATCGTAGATTCATTAAGGATTTCTCGAAAAAGGCACTGCCTTTGTCTAACCTCTTGCAGAAAGATGTTCCTTTTGAGTTTACAGATCAGTGCAGGGTAGCATTTGACGAGCTGAAGGAGGCCCTCACCAGCACGCCCATCATTAGAGCTCCGGACTGGACTCAGCCATTTGAGATTATGTGTGACGCGAGTGATTATGCTGTAGGAGCAGTTCTTGGTCAGAAGGTGGACAAGAAGCCCGTGGTGATCTACTACGCTTCGAGGACAGTGGACGTGGCCCAGAAGAACTATTCGACCACAGAGAAGGAGCTGCTAGCCGTGGTTTTCGCCTTGGAGAAATTTAGATCATATCTATTATGTACTAAAGTTGTTGTCTACTCTGACCATGCAGCTATTAGGTACTTGATGACGAAGAAGGAGGCAAAACCAAGGCTCATTAGGTGGATCCTGCTCCTACAGGAATTTGACGTGGAGATCAAGGACAAGAAGGGCATTGAGAACACGGTGGCCGACCACTTGAGCCGACTTGTCCGGGAGGAGGATGCCGGGCAGATTACCGAGACGTTTCCAGATGAGCACTTGTATGCTATTTCGGGTAAGATGCCATGGTTCGCTCCCATAGTGAACTACCTGGTCGGAGGTAAGTTCCCACCTTCATACTCTAGGGCTCAGTGTTTAAAATTGAAGCACGATGCTAAATACTATGTGTGGGATGATCCGTACTTGTGGAAAATAGGTGTAGATCAGATTCTTAGACGGTGCATCCCCGATGATGAGATTGCTTCAGTTATTAGTTTCTGCCATGAGTTAGAGTGTGGTGGCCATTTCGGCCCTAGGAGGACAGCTAGGAAGATTTTAGACAGTGGTTTCTTTTGGCCCCATGTTTTTAGAGATGCCTACGATCATTGTAAGAGATGTGATAGATGCCAGAGAGTAGGTAATATTTCGGCCAGACAGGAGATGCCACAGGTCCCCATATTAGTGAATGATGTGTTTGACATTTGGGGGATAGATTTCATGGGTCCTTTTCCTGCTTCATGTGGTTTTGAGTTTATCTTAGTTGCAGTTGATTATGTGTCCAAGTGGGTAGAGGCCAAGGCCACTAGATGTGCTGATGCTAAAACTGTCGTAGACTTTTTGCGCACTAACATCTTTTGCAGGTACGGAGTACCTAAGGCCATTATCAGTGATCAGGGGACGCACTTCTGCAACCGCATCATGGCATCCACACTGAAGCGCTACCATGTTCATCACCGGACTTCCACAGCATATCACCCCCAGACGAATGGGCAAGCGGAGATCTCCAACCGCGAAATTAAGGGAATTCTGGAGAAGATGGTAGGACCGACTAGGAAGGATTGGAGCCAGCGGTTAGATGAGGCATTGTGGGCGTACAGGACAGCTTACAAGACCCCGATAGGCACCTCGCCTTTTCGGTTGGTCTATGGGAAGGCGTGCCACTTGCCAGTGGAGCTAGAGCACAAGGCGTATTGGGCACTGAAGAGGTGCAATCCAGACTTACAGGCAGCCGGGTTAGACAGGAAATTACAGTTGTGCGAGCTGGAGGAGTTGCACCTCGAGGCTTATGAGAGCCAAACAGACTACAAGGCGCGCACCAAGCTCTATCACGACAAATTCATTCTCAGGCGCACGTTTGAAGTCGGACAACAGGTGCTCTTGTTCTCATCTCGGTTACGACTCATGCCCGGGAAGTTGAGGTCCAGATGGACCGGCCCTTACACCATTACACGGGTTTTTAATCATGGAGCAGTCGAACTAGAAAGCCAGACAGGAGGAGACCGATTCAGGGTCAATGGACAGCGGGTGAAGCACTATCATGGAGAGGCCGACCTGACCATTCACCAGTTTGACCTAGCCGAACCAGTTGAGACAACCACTGATGAGATTGTAGTTGACGAGCCTCCTGACACTTAGAGGAGGTACTGTCGAGCCAACGACGTTAAACAAAGGCGCTCGCAGGGAGGCAGCTGATGGACCAAAGTTATACGAGTCAGAAACACAGTAAAACCCCCTTATTTAGACTGTTTGTCTATCTAACTTCTACGTATTAGTCCCGATATATTTCCACAGGGCATTTTAGAGACTGAAGTGAAAACAAGCTAAGGAGAGGATTTTAAGCTGAAAAGATAACAAGAGTCAATCCAAGGTCAAGATCATATGCCGACTGAAGAAATGTCAAGGATCCTGACGTCAAATTCACCAGAATAAATTAATCAGAAAAATCAGGAGTGAAGTCAAGACATCCCGGGGAAGGAACACATTGACAGTTTTGTGAAAAGACTGCACAAAACTGTACAAAACTCACATTGGGACAAGGTGACCGGCTACTTGCACAAGAGGTGGCCAAAGGAGGAGTTCCTCCCCCTTGAGCAACCGGCGACCGGCGGCTGAAGGAGGAGCAACCGGCGGCTCAACACCTCTCCTCCTCCACCACTTCCCTTCCTCCACTTGGCGCCACCCCATTCCTCCACCCAAAAGCCGCCGGCCTCCTCCCCTTCCTCCACATGCCACCCATCTCCTCCCTTGATTTTCTCCTCCAATCAAAAACCACCACTTGCCACCCATCACCACCCTTCCTCCTCCTCCTTCATGGCTATAAATAGGAAGCTCCTCCTCCTCATTTCACACACCAATTCTCAATTTCACTTCTCTCTCTAGAAGTTGTAATACTTGTAACGTTGTAATCTTGCTTTGGAAATAAAGGATAGCTCCCTTGGCGCTTCAACGGTTGTAAGTATCTCTTAGTATTTATTTAATCAACTGTTGTCTTTAATTCCTTAGTATAATGTTTAGCGCGATGAATAGTAGCTAAACTAATAGTTCGGTAGACGGGGCACACTTGTATTATAAAATGTTTTAGACTATTAACTTAGTGTCTCGAATTAGTAATCAACACTGATTCTATGTGCCATGTATAAAAGTTAGAATGTCTAAGGTATAGTAAACCATTTGGGAATGTGACCATAGGGGTCCAAATTCGTAAACTCTTCCTTAGATATTCGTGATCACACTCGGATAAATAAACCATTTAAAAACTGGGCCAAGGGGATTAAATGAATAAACTATTCGAAGAGGTCGACTATCAGAAAAACCATTTGAAAACTGGGCCAAAGGGATTGAATGGATGCACATAGGCTAATATAACCGGGAATGGAGTATTAGTCTAAATAGAATTAAGTGTTCTACGTCCTTGGAATAGGCTAGACAGTGTACGCAAATCGAGTGCTTGGAATGGCCTTGATACACCGTAGAATACTTAGACGATTCACTAAAGGTCAATGATAAACATGATATAATACAAGCCCCCTGAAACCGAACATTTCTTTTAATTATAAACTGTAATTTACTTTCCAGTATTAAAATCAACCAACCAACCAATCAATCAATCAAAATAGCTGGTAGCTTTAAAACCAACCAACCGACCTTAAACACGCTCTCCCGTTAAACAACCCCCCTCAAGAACATCTATTCCCCTGATTCCTTTGGGTTCGACCCCTACTTACCAAGTACTACCCAGTAGTATAGTCGCAAGTAGTGGACTACTATAAATTTATTTGTACAAATCGCTTCGAC
Organism: Rhodiola kirilowii; assembly: GCA_033675215.1. Taxonomy (NCBI): domain Eukaryota; kingdom Viridiplantae; phylum Streptophyta; class Magnoliopsida; order Saxifragales; family Crassulaceae; genus Rhodiola; species Rhodiola kirilowii. Next base: position 28,254,910 of record CM066194.1, on the reverse strand, counting down.
GACGAGCGGTTCTGTCAAATTGGCGCCGTTGCCGGGGAATCAGCCATCGGATAGAGTTCTTTGAATCGTTACGCAACCATGTCTCGCGAAGAAAGTCACCATGACTACCAGGACGACGAAGAAATAAACCTGCACGACCAAAATGATGAGGTACCTTTTCCATTCGTCGACGATCCGGAACAACTCATCAGAAACAGAAGAGCTCGTGACAGGGAAGCAGTCAGAAGAAACCAAGAATTACCCGAGGACCGAAATGCAGCTGGTCCAGTACAACCTCCTATCCAGCCCCCACGACCACAACCTCAACCTCGATACATGCCAAGAAGAGAACCTGCCTTCGACGACTACTACGGAGATAACTACTACCGTGAACCGACGATGGGCGAGTTAAACGCCCCTAATTTCGAGACACAGCCGTGGTGCATCTATGAGAGCCCTGAATTAGAAAATATAACCATCAACGCATCAGTGGCACACAGCCTGCCAAAATTCTCAGGATCTCAAGGAGAATCTGCCGCAACTCACCTCCAACGCCTACATGGCATTTGCCAGAATCTAAAGCCCAACCGGGTAAATATGGACGACTTCAAGTTAGAAGCGTTCTATTTTTCCCTCACTGACTCGGCAAGCGACTGGTTCCTTTCATTGCCTTCCGGAAGCATTAGAACATGGGTTCAGATGCAGAAGAAATTCTTAGACAAATACTATCCGGCTGGAAGAGCAATGCAAGTAAGGAAGCAATTACAGGAAATCAAACAAGGTCCAAATGAAACCATGTACGATTACCTGGAAAAATTCAATCACCTAGAAAGGAGCTGTTGTACCCTTGGACTGCCAGAGAAACTCGTCATCGAGTACCTCATTGATGGATTAAGACCATTAGACAAAATGCTCTTGGATGCCTCAGCAGGAGGATCTATGATGAATCTATCATTGAGTGGCATAAGGAATCTCATCGCCAATGTTGCTGAAAATGCCCGATTTAGAGAAGAGACCACTCGCCAAGATGAATTCTCTCGATCGAAAAAGGTAGCACAAGCCGAGGCATCAGTAAACTCCATAACTGAAGAGATGAAACAGTTAAAGGAAATGATGATGGAGATCATACGGAGACAGCCAGTTACAGTTAAGCCTTGCGAGTTTTGTGGTTCTACAGACCACAAAACGGACACATGCCCAACATTGATAGAAGAAGAACCGGCTGATATAAATGTAGTGGGAGGATATCAAGGATACAACGACAGAGCTGGACAAAACAGACAGTACGGTCAAACATCCAACCCGAGCTGGCGTAACAACAACAGCTATCCTCAGAACGAGACACAACCAGCTATCCCTCAACTGGCACAGTCATTCTACCAACCCCCCCACCGACAATATAACCAGAACGCTCCGTTGGCAGGTCAATATCAGCAAAAAGGACCAAATCAGCACCAAGCCAGCCCGAGCAATCAGCAGGAACCAAGCAAGTCGCTCAATGACACGATGAAGGAGCTCGCGGGAAGCATTAATCAATTAGGAACTTCGCTACACCAGTACCAGGCAAAAACTGACGGGGCAATTTCAGAATTGACCAAACAAATGTCCCAGCTCGCCACCGCCATGTCAACACTAACTACTGAACCTGGCAGACTCCCTTCACAGACTGTCCAAAATCCAAAGGCGAACATAAGCATGATAAGGAGGTCAAACATGAAGGCTACGCTAGGAGAAGTAGCACGGTCCCCAACCTACAGACTTACGAACAATCACTTCAACCGTAGGCGTCGACCTGATTGGAATCAAGAAGAAGACCGACCCAAGGATGGCAAAACATGGGTTACACATGCTAACAATGGACGATACGCGTTCACTGTTTGCATAACACCGCCGCCAATCACACACTTTGACATACCAGCATCTGGTTGGGACTCCCCAACTAATACTTGTGCTTATAGCCCGACAAAAGAAAGAGCCCTCACTGCAGATCATGAGCCACAACCGGAAAGAAATAAAGACCCGGGGGCCTTTACAATCACCTGCGGTATTGGTGAAACCCAGATCCACAAATGCTTAGTCGATCTTGGGGCTGCTGTCAACGCCATGCCTTCCTCCTTGTATTACTTACTAGGGCTTGGTCCATTGAAACCACCCCGGTCGAACATCGAGTTAGGAGATAAATCATGCATCCGCCCGGTTGGAGAACTGGAAGATGTAATACTCTATGTGGGAGAACTCGTCGTTGCTGCAGATTTCTATGTAATACCAACAGAAGAGACATGCGAAGACGACCCACCAACAATAATATTGGGACGACCATTCCTCTTCGCCACTAAAGCAAGAATCGATGTGGGCAAGGGCTCATTATCACTTAAGTTCGGCGGCAAAATTGCACACTTCTACATTAATCAGAGCCGCCCGGACATAAAGAAACCACCTGACATAACACCTATCTCAGATCACTGTGCACAGTTTTCTGACCTGTCATTAGGGACGAAAAAAGTATCAAGGCCAGCAGCTATGGTCAAAGGTCTCCCACCTCATCAGAGATATTGGAAGGAAAAAATCCCGAAACAAAGGAGTCCTGACCAAAACACAACATCCGGCAAGAAGTCAGGAAGAAACAACACAGGAATGGTGGCAAAGTTTGACCTCAGCCACCCATGGGACCCAAACCAGTAATCCACAACGAGGTATCGTCGAGCCAACGACGTAAAACAAGTGCACTGGTCGGGAGGTAACCCGACACTATCTTACTTTTCCGCACTTTAATTTCTGTCTTTTAAATTCAGTATTTAGTTTTAAGCCTGCATGACTTTTGAACTAAGGCACGCCTTCGTTCAAAAGTGGGGGGTGAGAACCACCTGTGTACATAAATAACATGCGGCTGTTTTTCTTAGTAATAGTACCTTTTTGAAAAAATGAACTTAAGAATGTGAAAAAGATAAATCATAATTCATGCATTAACCTTGTGAAAATTCAACTGTTTAAAAACTTAGAATGTAACTTTCCATTTGTCCTTTGTGCTGAGATAACTAGGGATGTGGAGTTGATAGAAATGCCCTAGAGAGGCTTGGCAAGCAATCGAAGGATCAGATCAAACTATATGGTTTTTGAAGTCAGTGGAGGCTGCACTTCGGGTTTTCAGTGAATAATTGAAGTCAACTCCGCCAAGAAGCATCTATGCAAAGTCGAGGACGGGAATCAGACCGTCCTCTCTCTAGTCAAAATAGCCGAGAAAATAGATGAGCGACCCTCATCTTGACCCGCGCAAAACGACAAAGACGAGAGGAGCGGGGAGGTATTTCCATAGGCTTGCGGGCGATGATTGGACCTCCCAAAAAGGCTTGAGAAAATGTACTAGCAGTCACAAAAAGACGAAAAGCTCAATGAAGCAAATCAAAAGAGGCCAAAGGCCCAAAATTGTGAAGGTTTTAACCGACCAAAAGTGAAACACTCAAAAAAGTCAAATCAAAGGCCAAAGGCCAATTCACTACAAAAGCAGTCCCTCGCCAAAAAAGAAGAAAATCAAAAAGGCTCAACTCACTGAAACCCGAATCAAATCATGTGCTAGAGAAAGCTACAAGAAAACCATATAGTGCGAGACGATCCCGAGGCTGCAACCCAGGAACCTGAACAGGGCTATCTCCCGAGACATCCAATATAATTTGCATCTCAGCACGGAGGTACAATTATTAAGTTTCTTCTATTTATTTACACAGTTCAATTTGGTAATAAGTAAGCAATGCATGAATTAGGATAGATCGAGTACCACAGTCTAATTTTCATATTCCAAAGCAAACTTAGAACTTACGCCCTTTAATAGCATTGCTCGGGACGAACAACTAAAAGTGGGGGGTAATCTGATGGACCAAAGTTATACGAGTCAGAAACACAGTAAAACCCCCTTATTTAGACTGTTTGTCTATCTAACTTCTACGTATTAGTCCCGATATATTTCCACAGGGCATTTTAGCGACTGAAGTGAAAACAAGCTAAGGAGAGGATTTTTAGCTGAAAAGATAACAAGAGTCAATCCAAGGTCAAGATCATATGCCGACTGAAGAAATGTCAAGGATCCTGACGTCAAATTGACCAGAATAAATTAATCAGAAAAATCAGGAGTGAAGTCAAGACATCCCGGGGAAGGAACACATTGACAGTTTTGTGAAAAGACTGCACAAAACTGTACAAAACTCACATTGGGACAAGGTGACCGGCTACTTGCACAAGAGGTGGCCAAAGGAGGAGCTCCTCCCCCTTGAGCAACCGGCGACCGGCGGCTGAAGGAGGAGCAACCGACGGCTCAACACCTCTCCTCCTCCACCACTTCCCTTCCTCCACTTGGCGCCACCCCATTCCTCCACCCAAAAGCCACCGGCCTCCTCCCCTTCCTCCACATGCCACCCATCTCCTCCCTTGATTTTCTCCTCCAATCAAAAACCACCACTTGCCACCCATCACCACCCTTCCTCCTCCTCCTCCATGGCTATAAATAGGAAGCTCCTCCTCCTCATTTCACACACCAATTCTCAATTTCACTTCTCTCTCTAGAAGTTGTAATACTTGTAACGTTGTAATCTTGCTTTGGAAATAAAGGATAGCTCCCTTGGCGCTTCAACGGTTGTAAGTATCTCTTAGTATTTATTTAATCAACTGTTGTCTTTAATTCCTTAGTATAATGTTTAGCGCGATAAATAGTAGCTAAACTAATAGTTCGGTAGACGGGGCGCACTTGTATTATAAAATGTTTTAGACTATTCACTTAGTGTCTCGAATTAGTAATCAACACTGATTCTATGTGCCATGTATAAAAGTTAGAATGTCTAAGGTATAGTAAACCATTTGGGAATGTGACCATAGGGGTCCAAATTCGTAAACTCTTCCTTAGATATTCGTGATCACACTCGGATAAATAAACCATTTAAAAACTGGGCCAAGGGGATTAAATGAATAAACTATTCGAAGAGGTCGACTATCAGAAAAACCATTTGAAAACTGAGCCAAAGGGATTGAATGGATGCACATAGGCTAATATAACCGGGAATGGAGTATTAGTCTAAATAGAATTAAGTGTTCTACGTCCTTGGAATAGGCTAGACAATGTACGCAAATCGAGTGCTTGGAATGGCCTTGATACACCGTAGAATACTTAGACGATTCACTAAAGGTCAATGATAAACATGATATAATACAAGCCCCCTGAAACCGAACATTTCTTTTAATTATAAACTGTAATTTACTTTCCAGTTTTAAAATCAACCAACCAACCAATCAATCAATCAAAATAGCTGGTAGCTTTAAAACCAACCAACCGACCTTAAACACGCTCTCCCGTTAAACAACCCCCCTCAAGAACATCTATTCCCCTGATTCCTTTGGGTTCGACCCCTACTTACCAAGTACTACCCAGTAGTATAGTCGCAAGTAGTGGACTACTATAAATTTATTTGAACTAATCGCTTCGACGACGAGCGGTTCTGTCAGCAGCCCTGCACTTTTTACTTTTCAGTTTATTTACTTATTATGTTTATCTGTGTTTTGAGTCATTATTGTCACATTGTACTTGGGAAAGAAAATGATCTTCATGCAGGGACAGAGGCGAACGTATCAGAGATGTTAGCAACAGACTGTATCTAGCATGAGTAGTTCACACCTCGAATAAGTTGCGTCGAGAAACATGAGCGTTTAAAGATTCTGTCACAAAGACTTACGAGTCTAAGGAGGTTGGGTTTTAAGTGAGACCACTGTGACTCCTCCAACCTCCTGGGAATCTTTTATTCGTCTTAATGTCATTGACGCAGACCTTTCGATGTGCAACAAACTCACGCCGCGATACAAGCTCCAATGGTGCTCTTTGAGGACTCACAGGAGAATTATCAGCCATCTCTCATTGTCACGCACGCACGAGGGAAGTGCCTGTCCTTACTCTGTTCTTATTTCCCTTTGTTTTATTGCATGCATTGTGTGTCTTGACTTGAGTCGTGCCGTGAGGACACGGCTCATTTCAAAAGTGTGGGGTGGGAGAGTCAGTCGGTGAGTCAGCACGTTTATTTCCTGCACCCTGCACAGAGTCAGCACGTTTCGGGTCAATTTTAAAATTTTTGTACATGATACTTCACTATTTCCTAGACTTGCAGTATTGGATAATGATTCGGTGAAATAGATATAGCCGATTTTACATGCATGTCTTTGATGAAACTTGATTTGTGCGACTAACATGTGATCTTAAATTTTTTGCGTGCCTTTGTTAGTTGAGATAAACAGGGATGTGGAGTTGATAGAAACGCCCTAGAGAGACTTGACAGATCATTCAAAGACCGAACTCAGGATGTATGGTTATGTGGAGCTCGTGGAGGCTAGCACTTCGAGGCAACATAGTACGAGTCTGCTCCGCCACTGCGGTACCCTTTGCGGTTGGTCGGGACGGGAATACTTCACACTGTCCAAGCTCTAGTCCAAGTAGCCGAGAAAATAGGCAAGCGACCCTTGACTTGACCCGTGTCAAAAGGACGAGGATGAGTGAGAGCAGGAAGGTTTCTAATCCGAGTAACCGGGAAAACAGACGAGCGACCCTCGGCTTGACTCGCGTCAAAAGGAGAAGGAACCACGGTTCGAGCAAGTCACAATCCGCACTACAAAGCATCAAATCCATCATCATTGTGAAGGTTTGCACCGAAACAAGTGAAGAGTACCACTGATACATCAAAACCAGACACTATAGCTGACCGAAAAACACTCAACACTTTGAAGCTTGAATCAATCACGTGCAAGAAAAAGCGGCAAAACATAACCATATAGCAGCGAGTTCGAGTCCGAGAATGAGGTTCATGGGTCTAAAAAGGGCTATCTCCAGATACATCCAAATTGATTTGCATCTCAACCCAAAGGTAACACGTATCTTTAACCCATGTTTTCGCACAAAGACATTAGTAGCGAGCATGCATAACAGGCGAGATCTAGAGTAATCAATTCATGTCCATGTAGCACGTCTAGAATGATCGAAGCTTTGTGATGTTCGTACTTCATTTATTCCCTCTTATGACATAGTCCTTGTTTTTAGACGAACAAGTTTAAGTGTGGGGTGGTTTGATGAGCCGTATTTATACGACTCATCGAGTCATCAAATCCCACCAATTCCAGTACTTTTATATGCAAACAGTTACTTCTTAGTGTTGTTTCGCATTTCAGGTAATTTGGAGGCTCCAAGAGGAATCACATTCAAAAGACAGCTTTTGGAGCCAAAAACATCACAAGGAGTTTTCAACAGCGCAATCCGCGGAGGCCTCAATAATAAAGGGCGCGGACGTATGAAGAAATATCAATAAAGCAAGAGACGTCCGCGGAAGAGAAATGCACAAGGCGTCCGCGCGGAAATTCCAGCCCGGCCATGCGATCGCACCTCCGATCGGCCATGCGAGCGGGCGTCCGAGCATCCAGCCCGGCCATCCGGGCGTGCGTCCGAGCTCCCGTCCCAGGCGCCCATGCATCCCAGGCGCGTCCGCAGGCTGGCCGTACTCAGGGAATGGCACGTCCGTCGTTTGACACAGGAGGACTCAATTCTAGATTGGAGACCATCAGGTTGTAGACCATGTGTTAGGCTACATCTCAGGCCAAACCATGTTGGTTTTCGACCAAAGATCAAGGAACGACGGGAGCAGCAACACATGAGCACGATCAGCGCAGATTTCAGGACTTAGCTAAATTCAGGGCCTGTTTTCCGGCTGGCTGAGATGCCAACTTTGAGAGCCTCCCCGGCCTAATCCATCCACACAATGGGGTGACTTCAAGGTCCTAGCATCAAGTATACATGTCCAGCTAATGCCCCAAACCAAGAGCCCGGCCAGAAGAGTGTCCGAAGGCGAGTCAAAACGGCCCCAAAGTACCCAGTCCGATCAGCCTAGCATCCGAGCTCCAGCCAAGCGTGCGAGGGTCCATGCGAGCGGCTGTCCAGTCGGCCATCCGAGCGGCTGTCCGACCTCCATGCCCTTGCGCAGCCCGGCCATCCGACTGGCCATCCGAGCGTCGGAGATCAAGCCCGACCAAAACCCAAGCCTTCGTTTTGCTCATCGTTGTCATCCCATTCAAGGCGGTTTTGGAACATTCTAGAAGCTCCTAGATGACGTGATCTCCAAGCAAAGATATTGCCTAAGGATAATTCAAGAAGAAGATTTGGGAATATTTCCTAATCTAGATTTGGACCCAAACCGAAAGATACTAGGATTCCTAAGGAGAAACTGACTTCCAGGGCATCATCCTACTCTATATATACAAGCCAAAGTCGAGCCTTTCAATTCGTCCGATAGTCCCGGAATCGTCCAAGGCTTCATCTCGGCGTTCCTCGATCTTCATCATCCATCAGTCCTTCTGGCCAGTTCTCCGTTTGTTAATCTCGGATCATAGTGAAGTATTGTTATTCCCTTTTATTATTTACATCGTTCTTCATGAGTATGTGTAACTAATCCGATTATTCGGGTTAGGGTTGAATAATTGTGACTATTGTTTTGAGATTCTGTTCTTCAATATTATTCATGCATTCTATTTAGTTCTTGTGCAAATTATCAGTGTGAATTATTAGGGTAAGGGGAGATCCGAAAGGGTACAACTTAACCTAGTAATACTTACTATCTATTCACTGCTTATTTGATACCGACCCAGTTAGAATAAGTAGTTGCACTAAACCTAATATAACCAGACCAGGAGTATTAGGTTTGCTAGAATTAAACGGTTATAACCAGACCAGGAGTAACCCTAAGAAAGCAAGAATAAATCTTTAGAAATCAAGGATAAACAAAGTCACAATTGAATAAAACCCTAACCTGAATATCTTCTCTGATTGATAAAACCCCAGCAATTTTCGTGCTTTACTTTTGGTTTACTAACCTTTACTCTCATTCCAGTTTCTTGTTTTTTTTTTCATTACAGAACGAAGTAGTAACCATCTAGCTCCCTTGGGTTCGACCCCTGCTTGTCGCTGTACTAACCCACAGTCCAGAGTAAGGAAAATATAAATTCAAATTTGCAGGTACCAACGACGCCTGTCAGCTGCCTCCCTGCGAGCGCCTTTGTTTTACGTCGTTGGCTCAACGGTACCTCTGTAGGGATCACAAGTTAGGGTCCCATGGGCGTGTGAGGTCATACTTCTGCTCAGCAACTCCTTCAGTCCGTCCAACATGCTCCTCTAGCTGTTCACTCGGTTCTGCTCTCCAATAATCAGGCGGTTTCTTCTTCACATATCCCCGAGAAGGTGAGTGTGTCATGGCCATAGCTGCTGGCCTGGTAGTCTGTATAGCCTGCTCTGGTGGGTCTGGAACTAGGGTGTCATACTCTGATGTGTGCACAATGTCTGGCGGTTTCCTTGCGCATGGACGGTTTGCATCCTCATAGACATAAAAATCAGCTTCCTTACCACCGAATGATAATGACAGTAAGCCTATGCCCATGTCAATCCTGGTCTGGGTGGTGTGGAGGAATGGTCGTCCCAAAATCAGCCCTGGTGGTTCACCTTTCCTGGTTTTTCCATCTGCAAGACATAGAAATCTGCAGGCACAGTAATATCTCCTACTCGGAGGGTTAGATCTTCAAGCAATCCAGTAGGGCGTGCACAAGACTTATCCCCTAATTCTATAGATAGCCTAGGCGGTTTCAGTGGGCCAAGACCAAGCGAGCAATACAAAGAATAAGGCATAACATTGATAGCGGCACCCAAATCTATTAAACAGTGAGGTATTTGGGTCTTACCGATACCACAGGTAACCGTGAAGGCCCCTGGGTCCTTACTCTTTCCTGAAGGTGTTTGCTGGCTTGCAGTGGGTGAGTGCATCGTCATTTGGTCGTTCTGTGTAGGCCTGACCACCATTCTCAGCTCTGGTTCAGCTTTCTCAGTCATCTGGCTTTCTGGAGCAACTACTTGCATAGCATAAGAGAAACCGTGAATGTCGGCGTCTTTGGCTGTAAGGGCCGGTTCTTCCTTTGTTGGTTCGGTGGTCTCCTCGAATGCTGCATCCACATTTATCACCTCTACCAGGCTGACGTTTCCTCTCGGGTTCTCAACTGTCTGTGAGGGAAGTCGTCCTGCATTCAGAGTGGCTGCGAGGCCTGTGACTGTTGCGGTGAGCTGGGATATCTGTTTCTTTATGTCTTTAATGTCACTCTTGGTCGAGGCTGCCAGCTCTTCTACAACTTTCTCGATAGGTTTTCCGTGGTTGCTCGGGCCTGACTGATTGCTGTTCGGCCCTCTCTGCTGATACTGACTTGGAGCATTCTGCTGATACTGTCCGGATGCATTCTGTCGGAACTGATGATGAGGATGCTTGTAAGGCTGCTGGGTCTGCTGAGGTGCATTCTGTCGTGCTGGCTGGGCCTGATTCTGCTGGTTGTTGTTCCTCCAGGGCTGTCCAGTGGCTCCTTGGTTGGGCGCTGCTGCATTAAACTATCTGACTGGCCCTGGCTGATTGCCATAATTTTGATAGTTGCCCACTGCATTGATCTCAGCTTGGTCATCTTCCACTATAGTAGGGCACTCGTCTGTTTTGTGATCTGTGGATGCACAAAACTCGCATGGTCTGACCTGGACTGGCTGCCTTCGAACGACATGCTTCATCAGCTCCCTCATCTCCTTGAGTTCTGTGACCATGGCACTGATAGAGGGCTCCACTCGTGATACATTCCGAGTTCTGGCATAGTCATCCTCCTTTGTAGCTTCATCCTGGAATCGTTCACTCTCTGCTACTGATATGATCATCTGTTTGACTTTAGCTGGGCTGAGGTTCATCAGGTTGCCTCCAGCTGAGGCATCTAGGAGCTTTCTATCTAATCTGCCGATTCCATCTAGCAAGTATTCCACCAGTAGCTTCTCCGGAAGCTCAAGGTTACAACAGCTTTTCTCCAAGGCAAGGAACTTCTCTACGTATTCTGATAAGGTCTCATTGGGTCCTTGCTTGAGCTCTAGCAACTGTCTACGGACCTTCATGGCTCGTCCAGCTGGGTAGTATTTCGAGAGGAACTGGCGCTACATCTCTTCCCATGTATAGATGCTGTCTGAGGGCAAAGATAAGAACCAGTCTGTGGCGGAGTCAGTGAGTGAGAAGTAGAACGCCTTAAGTTTGAAGTCGTCCACTGAAGCTCCGTAGGGTCTATAGTTGTGGCAACTGCCATGATAACGCTTCAGATGCCCTGTAGCTGATTCTCCCGTTGATCCTGCAAATTTGGGAAGATGATGGACGATTGAGGTGCTGATAACGATCTCCTCGAGTTCTGGTCCTTCATAGATTGGCCACGTCTGGTCTTTGAAGTCTGGGACCAAGAGCTCTCCCATAGATGGCTCCTCATTGCGATAGTAGGCTTCCTCTTCGTATACCGGCTGTCTCAGTCTCCTGGGGGGCGGTTGGGGCTGTACCTGATACTGAATCTGTTGTCTTACTGGGGCCTGTTGTCGGACTTGTTGCTGGCCCTGGACTGGATTTCGAACTTGTTGTCTGCCCTGAACTGAATTTCGGACTGGTTGTCTAGCTGCAACCTGTTGTCGGACTTGGGCTTGTTGTTGTCGAGCTGGGACCTGCCCTTGGATCGGTCCTCCTCTTTGTGGATCTGCAGCCGCCCCTTGGTTCTGTCGAGCTGCATCTCGTTGTGCACGTTGACAGGTGTCGTTTGTCCTGTGCAAAAATATTTATATTTTTCCAACTAGCTAGTGGCAAGTCGGGTCGAATCCACAGAGATCGGTTGAGAACCTGTTACTAAGTACAAAAGCGACGATGGTGTAGTAAGTTCCGAACAAGTCAAATAAAACGCAGCAAGCATGCGACAATGATCCGTTGTCAAGAGATCAATCGTCGCACCAATTCAAGTATCCAATATCAAACAAAGTGCAGGCTACTCATCGAAATGCAATTCATCATAAAGTATTTGATTGAAATGAAATAGAAAATACTGTTGTTGAATCCTCCTTCAAGCGTTTCTTCTCTTCTCCACATGTGTGTATCAAATCTGATTTTCTCTCCAAAATTCTCCAAACCAATCCTTCCTTTTCTTTCACAAACCACACTGCCAAAAGAAGAGGTGTGTGTGTCACCCACACACCCAAAATCACCGGCCAAATAACAACCGACAAAACCAAAAGAACACTTTTCTCTCTTTGTTTCAATCCAGCAAACACACGAACCAAAACCACCAAATCTCCAAACAATTGTTAACAAATTACACACGGGAAACCAATGGCCAATGAAAGAAGACGTGTGTGTCACCCACACCCCTCTATTCTACACGGCCAACCAAGGATATGGCAACTCACTTCTCACAATTTCACCAGCAAGCCACGGACAAAACAAAGATCAAAAGACAACAATTGTCACTTGTCTTTTCTCAATTAAAACTCACGACCAAAACCAAAAGACAAATTGTTGTTTTCTTTCTTCCAAACTACACGGACCAAAACCTTGGTCAAAAGGAAGACCACTTGATTTTTCCCTTCTCTATTCTTTTATCTCCTCTCATGGCTCCTCGTGTCCAGTATGGCTGTTCGAAATCCTCAGGCCCTTCAATTCCCCATGGCTCTTCGAAATCATCGATTCTCTTCTCCACATTGGCTCATCGACTTCGTCTTCTGATTCCTCAAATTTTGTTCTTTCGTTTCGAGAAAACACAAGTTGATTTCAGTAATTTCGCCAGCTGGCATTCCGCATGGACGTATCATTCATTTTGTCACCCGCGGACGTCTTGTGAATTATGGAAATGTATAAGACGTCCGCGCCCTCTTAATCTCTCAAGGCGTCCGCGTAATTCCTTTGCTCAGACTACTAATCTTCAGTCTTCATTTCTTCGCGCGCAAAACATCTTCTAAAAAGCTCTCCTTAGCCAGTATTCCTTCTATGGTCTCCGAGTGTACCTGAGAATGAAAACTACACAACGGTAGTGAAATAATATACAGATAACACTTAAGAGACGGGGTTTTAACATATAAAATAGTCGTACAATTACGACTTATCACACGTCTATGATCACGGATTAGCTGCTCCGGGTTATCATAGATTACTTGTTCTACGACGTTGTTGTTGTTGTTGTTGACTGCTGGGGGGTTTTCAAGGGGTAGTTCGAACTGGTCTTCTTCTTGGTCACTGAAGTTGTCATCTTCATATGGGACGTTTTCAGCAACTCCACTACCTGCGTGAGACATGGCGCAAGAATAGCAAGCACCGAAATAGCAAACACCGAAATAGCAAAGACAGACTAGCAACAAAGGGTCCCCAGGAGATTGGAGGGGTCACAGCGGTCCCACTTAAAACCCAAAATCCTTAGACTCGTAAGTCTTGGTGACAGAACCCTCTGAGAGCTAGAAATTGGAAATCAAAAAGAATTAAAAACAAAGATCGAACAGTTGAATGGGGAATCACCGAAATAAGCAGCTTTCGAAATAAGCAAACAGAAAGTGAACGAAAATTTGAGAGAAGAACAAGATTTCACCGTGCTTAGCTCCCCGGCAACGGCGCCAAAATTTGACAGGCGTCGTTTGACCTACAAATTTAAATTTATAATTTCCTGGCTGTAGACTGTGGGTTAGCACAATGGCAAGCAAGGGTCGAACCCAAGGGAGCTAGATAGCTACTACTTTATTCTGTAATGGAGAAAAACAAGAAACTAGGTGAGAGTAATTGTTAGTGAAACAATTGTAAATCACAAAAATTGCTAAGGTGTAAATATCAGAGAGAAATATTCAGGTTAGGGTATTATTCAATTGTGACTTGGTTTTATCATTGATTTCTAAACATCATGTTTCTAATTCTTTTAAACCTAATAATTCAATACTCCATTCCAAGATATATCGAATTAGTGCACTACTTGTTAATAGCTCTCTAGTATCAACAAATAGTAAATAGGGGCGTTGAATTGATCAGTTAAGCTTTGCCATTCCAAGCCTCCACTGAACTTCACAATTCAATCCAAATAATGAGCACAAAAGGTTTAATCGAATAACGAAACAAGCATTAAGATTCAAATCTCAAAAACATAAGTCACAATTATTTAACCCTAACCCGAATAAGGGTTTTAGTTACACATCGTCATAAGGAAATAATGCAGAAAATAAAGAACAAGTAATACTTCACTAAAATAGCCGAATGGAATGCACTGAGTCATGGTTGAAGGCTGGCCGAGTCACACTGAGTTGCACCGAGTAGGGCTGAGCTTCGGCCGTGGCAAGGAGGAGCAAGGGCGGAGGATGGGCGGTCCAAACTTAGGGTTTGGCCGTGTGGAATGAGAGGACTCGAATGGAGTAGTGTGAGGGATGATTTGAAAGGCTTATGAGCTCCTCTATTTATAGGGTGGAGTAGGGCACGAAATTCCCTCTTGGACTAGGTCAAATCGGTGGCCCAAAAGACAAATTAGGAAAGGTTTCCAAATCCGACTTTGCTTGATCTCTAAGTTAACTTCTTGTGCAAGTCTTCCAGAGTCTTCCAGTGACTTCCAAAACCTTCCAGGGACTTCCAGAACCTTCCAGGAGCTTCTAAACCGCCTAGGATGAAATTGGGAAATTTCCCGAAATCACTGTTCACTGCGGAGTACTGTTCACTGCCGGAATTACTGTTCACCGCCGGAGTTACTGTTCACGAGCCAAAAAACACTGTTCACGACGCTCCTCTAGCCTTGATCTTCAATTGCGATGTTTTGGGCACGAAATGCCGTCTTTTAAGCGCGATTCCTCCTAGAGCTTCCAAATCATCTGAAATGCAAAACAACACTAAAAAGTAACTGTTCGCATAATAAAGTGCTGGAATTGGTGGGATTTGATGACTCGATGAGTCGTATAAATACGGCTCATCAAGACACATCGCTCCAACACTGCTCCCAAGTTCTCCAAACACTCGTCGAATGTGTTCCCATACACAGTAAAGTCATCCATAAAAACCTCGATCATTGACCCGATCATGTCCGAGAAGATGCTCGTGACCACACGCTGAAATGTGCCGGGTGTATTGCACAGGCCGAAGGACATGCGGCGAAACGCGAAGGTGCCGAACGGGCATGTAAACGTGGTCTTCTCCTGGTCTTCGGGCGCTATTGGGATCTGGTTGTAGCCCGAGAAACCATCGAGGAAGCAAAAATAGGGCCGGCCCGCTAGTCGGTCTAGCATCTGGTCGACGAAGGGCAACGGGAAGTGGTCCTTGCGCGTCACCGCATTCAGCTTCTGGTAATCGATGCACATGCGCCATCCGTTTTTCACTCTCGTCGTGACCAGTTTGCCCGCATCATTTTCCTCAACCGTTATACCGGTCTTCTTCGGCACTACGTGGACTGGGCTTACCCATTGGCTGTCCGAGATAGGATATATCACGTTTGCATCGAGTAACTTCTGGATCTCCTTCTGGACCACGTCCATCATGATGGGATTTAGCCTGCGCTGCGGTTCTCTCGATGGCTTCGCCCCATCTTCGAGTAATATACGATGTACGCACACAGCCGGGCTAATCCCTCGGATATTAGCTAGGGTCCATCCAATGGCCAACTTATGGCGTCCCAATATCTCGACCAGTCGCCGCTCTTGATCTACCTCGAGCCCTTTCTTGATGATGACCGGCAAGGTCTCATTTTCTCCTAGGAACGCATATTTGAGGTGCTCTGGTAGGGGTTTCAGCTCGACCTCAGGCGCTCGAATGACCGAAGGTAGGCACTCATCGGTTCTGAATAACCGCACCTCATTCACTTCATAATGCGCGGTCAAGGGCTGCGATACTTCCAACTGAAGCAGCGCGTCCCGGACGCCATCGGTCAAGTCGAGCGTGTCTTCATGCGAATACACGGCATTTGCGAGTGCGACTTCGAGAGGATCCGCTCCCTTTTCTAGTCCGGCTTCTTGGACTAGGTCATCCAAGGTATCCAATGCATGAAATGCCTCAAATTCTAAGGGGTGCTTCATAGCTCTAAATATGTCGAAACTGAACACCTCCCCTTCTACCTCCATGGACAACGTCCCACTATCACAATCAATTTTCATCTTTGATGTCTTAAGGAAGGGTCGCTGACCGAACCGCTTGTCGTCAGAGCGATTTGTGCAAATAAATTTATAATAGTCCGCTACTCGCAGCTATACTACTGGGTAGTACTTGGTAAGTAGGGGTCGAACCCAAGGGAA
Source organism: Rhodiola kirilowii (assembly GCA_033675215.1). NCBI lineage: Eukaryota > Viridiplantae > Streptophyta > Magnoliopsida > Saxifragales > Crassulaceae > Rhodiola > Rhodiola kirilowii. Next base: position 28,238,808 of record CM066194.1, on the reverse strand, counting down.
TTAGGGGAATAGGTTATTCTTTTAAGGGATTTGTCTAGCGAGAGAGCGTGTTTTAAGTTGGTTGAGGTTTTAGTGCTAACAACTACGTGACTTTTTGATTGGTTGCGGATTTGATTGCTGAAACGTAAATTACAGAAAAGTAAATACTGAAAATACAAAGGAGACTTACAGTGGGTGATGCGTGAATTGCAAGTCCTCCGGATTGTGAGCGGTTGATGGTTGCAGTTGATTGAACAATAAAAGTAAAGACAGGAGGGTTTTGTAATTGCGAGAGAAGTATTCGGTCTTGGGGGGCCTTGTATTATATCCTGTTCATTCTTTTAGTAACCCTTCTAAGTATTCAAACGTGTATCGAGGCCCTTTCGTAGCGCTCAATTTGCCACACTGTTTGTAAACCCTTGTTCTACTTCAGACTAATTCCTCCTTTCGAAGTATCTTAGCCTTTTGTGCACCCATTTGGTCCCTTTGGTCCAGTTTCCAAATGGTTTTAAAGATAGATCGAACTCCTCAGATAAGCTTTGCCCTTTCGTAGCATCCACTTACCCGAGTATGTTCACGACTTCCCACAGAAGAGTTTTGCCCTTTCGTAGCTTCCACTCAACCTTGGAAAGTCTGACCTTATAAATGGCACATAGAACAAGTTTTGAATACAGAGAAAAGAAACTAAACGAAGTAAAACATTTTATAAAACAAGAACTCCCCTTCAACCGAATGAAGGGTTTAGTTACGAATATCCATGGAGTTGGACATCATAACTAGGATACTTGGGGATTTGGAAAAGAATACTCAAGAACAAACAGGAGTAAAGAGAGAAGAGAAAGAGATTACTCAAGAACAAACAGGAGTAACTCTTGAACTGTAACTGAAAACTTGAGTACTCAAGAACCAACAGGAGTACTCAAGATCGAACTAAAGTATTTGAGAACAAACTGAACTTTTATTGATATCAAACCAAACTTTACAAAGTAACAAACTTAGAGAGAGAAGTGTTTTACACAATTTTGGGATGTTTGAAATGAGGAGGAGAGCTTGGTATTTATAGGCTAAGGGGAGGGGAATGGAGGGCCAAGATGAGGGCATGTGGTTTGGCATCCAAGGGTGGAGATGGGGGAAGAAGGAGAGGAAGACAAGTGTCACAAGGGGAGAGGGAGAACACAAAGCCGCCGGCGGCTTTTGGGAGGGAGGAGGAGAGGTTGACATGTGGAGGAAGGGGAGAGGAGGAAGGGTGGATGTGAGGAGAAAGCCGCCGGTCCATGTGGCATGAGGAGAGTGGTTGTGAGTTTTGTGCAGTTTGCACAAAACTATCGGTGTATTCCAGCTCCGGATTGTCTTCGGTTTCTCTTTGGTTTGATTTGTTTTGAATGATTCCATGTCAGGATCTTTAGATTTCTTCATTCAGCGTCTGATCTTGACCTGTGATTGTCTCCTGATAACTTTTCTGTGCTAAAAGCTCTTCCTTAGCGTGTATTCTCTCTAAGCTCTGAAATACCCTGTAGAAATGTATCGGGACTAAAACATCGAAGTTAGATAGACAAACAGTCTAATTTGGTGGGTTTAACTGTGTTTATGATTCATACAATTGTGGTCCATCAGATAACCCCACACTTTTAGTTGTTTGTCCCGAACAATGCTTTATAAGGGCGTTACTAAGTAAGTTGGTTAAAATATAAAAATAAGATTGTGGTACTCGATTTTTCCTAATTCATGCATTACTACTTGTTACTAAATTAAACTGCGTAAATAAGTAGAAGAAACTTGATACTTGTACCTTCGTGCTGAGATGCAAATTATTTCGGATGTTTCGGGAGATAGCCCTTTTTAGGCTCCTGGACTACACCTTCGGGATCGTCTCGCACTATATGGTTTTCTTGTAGCTTTCTCTAGCACGTGATTCGATTCAGGTTTCAGTGAGTTGAGTACTTTGATTACTTTTGGCGAGGGACTGCTTTTTGTAGTGAATTGGCCTTTGGCCTTTGATTTGACGCTTTGAGTTCTTCACTTTTGTTCGGTTAAAACCTTCACAATTTTGGGCCTGAGGCCTCTTGATTTGCTTCTTCGAGCTTTTTGCGTCTTTGTGACTTGCTAGTCCATTTTCTCAAGCCTTTTTGGGAGGTCCAATCATCGCCCGCGAGCATATGGAAATACCTCCCCGCTCCTCTCGTCTTCGTCGTTTTGCGCGGGTCAAGATGAGGGTCGCTCATCTATTTTCTCGGCTATTTTGACTAGAGAGAGGACGGTTTGATTCCCGTCCTTGCCTTTTACATAGATGCTTCAAGGCAGAGTTGACTTCAATTATTCACTGAAACCTGAAGTGCAGCCTCCACTGACTTCGAAAACCATATAGTTTGATCTGATCCTTCAAGTGCTTGCCAAGCCCCTCTAGGGCAATTTCTATCAACTCCACATCCCTAGTTTATCTCGGCACAAAAGACAAATGAGAAGTTACATTCTAAGTTTTTAAACAGTTTGCATTTTCACAAGGTTGATGCATGAATTATGATCTATCTTTTTCACATTCTTAAGTTCATATTTTCAAAAAGATACTATTTAAAAAGAAAAGAAAAACATGCAGATGGTTCTCACCCCACACTTTTGAACGAAGGTGTGCCTTAGTTCAAAAGTCATGCAAATATATACAAAAGAAGGAAATGACATTAAGGAAAAAGAAGAACAGAACTCCCTTTTACTGTGTCGTGGAAATGACATGGCATGAGGCTGGATAATCGAGAGAGTCTGGCTGGGGCCTCGAACTCTCAGCGCAGGCCCGGTAAATTCACGGAAGCTGCCTGGCTGATCCGGTCTTGCTCCAAACTTAATTCCTACATGAAAGATATTCCTTCTATACAAAAAGTGGGTGAGAGCGCTTATTGGAAATTTAAATGACAGAAATTAAAAGTGCAGAAAAGTAAGACAGTGTCGGGTTACCTCCCGATCAGTGCACTTGTTTAACGTCGTTGGCTCGACGATACCTCGTTTGTGGTTCATTGGTTTGGGTCCCATGGGTGGCTCAGGTCAAACTTTGCCACCGTTCCTGTGTTGCTTCTTCCTGACCTCTTGCCGGATGTTGTACTCGGGTTCTGTTCCCATTGATCTGGTGGTTTCTCTTTCCATTGTCTCTGAGAAGGCGAGGGTCCTTTTACCATAGTCGCAGGTTTCTTGAGCCGAGCTTTCTTGTTTTTCCATCCGGGCTTCCATTCCTTTGGCCCATATCTTGGTCGCTTCTTTGTATATGAACTGTTGGCATCTGGGTTATGCTCCTTGCAAGCCTTCTTCTTTGCGGCAGAGGTGAATGGTCGTTTCAGTACGAGTGAGTTTTCAGGGCTGCTTGGTTGGCTTGTGGCGAGGGAGTGCTTCATTGTTTGGTTTCTTGGCTCATGCCTTGCCTCCAACTCGCCTTGCACCTCTTCAATGATCACTTCATCTTCAAGGGTTGTGATCCTTATACAACCCGAGGGGACAAGTTGGGGGACTTCCACCCCAAGGGCCAGGTTTTTCTCGGACAGATTGATAATGAGGACCGGGTCTGCCTCGGGTGCTTTGATAGTGAGGAACGGGCCGGGCTTGATTTCCTCGTCCGCTTCGGTAGTGAGTTCCCATGAAGATTCCTCCTCGATGCTTTCTGTATCTGATTCGTCCATCACTTCGGATGGCTCGGGAGTGAGATCCCATGTAGGCTCTTCTTTGTCCCACACTGTATCGATTTCTGGCTCTAAGTCTTCTGATGGCTCGGGAGTGATATCCCATGTAGGCTCTTCCTCAGTTATCCATGCGTCCTCATCCTCTGTCAGCTTTGTGGGCTCCAATGTTGGTTCCTTTAGAGCCGCCTCTACATCCATTACTGCCCTTGCCATCTCGGCTTGATTCTGCAGAATTCTTGCATCTATTTGCGCATAACTCGCGGCCAAATCTTCCATTACGTCCTCCAAGGACCGGCTTTGGTTTTCGTCTATCCGTTGGTTGCTAGCTGCAAACTCTTTTATTATGTCCTCAAGCGCATTGTGTTGTTCTTGCCTGAGCCTTGAGTCCTCGGCCAAATCATATATCAAGCCCCAAAGAGCACTCATCGTCAACTCATAGATCGAGCCTCCTGCCGCCTCATTGAGCCTATCCCACTCGTGTGGTATCATTCCACCGAGAAATCTTTGAATAAGATCATAGTTAGTGAATCCATGGTGCGGGCAGCTTGTCACAAGGGAATCAAAGTACCGTAAGTACTCATCCAATGTTTCATCCCGGGATTGCTCAATGTAGTTGATCTTTTCGCGGATTTCATGTTGGAAGGATGGTGGGGAACATTTCTCATCGTACCAAGGCTTTTTGCCGTAGTAAGATGACATGGTGAATTATGTACAACAGAAAAAAGAACAACTATCCATTTGCTAATTCCCCGGCAACGGCGCCAATTTGACAGAACCGCTTGTCGTCAGAGCGATTTGTGCAAATAAATTTATAATAGTCCGCTACTCGCAACTATACTACTGGGTAGTACTTGGTAAGTAGGGGTCGAACCCAAGGGAATTAGGGGAATAGGTTATTCTTTTAAGGGATTTGTCTAGCGAGAGAGCGTGTTTTAAGTTGGTTGAGGTTTTAGTGCTAACAACTACGTGACTTTTTGATTGGTTGCGGATTTGATTGCTGAAACGTAAATTACAGAAAAGTAAATACTGAAAATACAAAGGAGACTTACAGTGGGTGATGCGTGAATTGCAAGTCCTCCGAATTGTGAGCGGTTGATGGTTGCAGTTGATTGAACAATAAAAGTAAAGACAGGAGGGTTTTGTAATTGCGAGAGAAGTATTCGGTCTTGGGGGGCCTTGTATTATATCCTGTTCATTCTTTTAGTAACCCTTCTAAGTATTCAAACGTGTATCGAGGCCCTTTCGTAGCGCTCAATTTGCCACACTGTTTGTAAACCCTTGTTCTACTTCAGACTAATTCCTCCTTTCGAAGTATCTTAGCCTTTTGTGCACCCATTTGGTCCCTTTGGTCCAGTTTCCAAATGGTTTTAAAGATAGATCGAACTCCTCAGATAAGCTTTGCCCTTTCGTAGCATCCACTTACCCGAGTATGTTCACGACTTCCCACAGAAGAGTTTTGCCCTTTCGTAGCTTCCACTCAACCTTGGAAAGTCTGACCTTATAAATGGCACATAGAACAAGTTTTGAATACAGAGAAAAGAAACTAAACGAAGTAAAACATTTTATAAAACAAGAACTCCCCTTCAACCGAATGAAGGGTTTAGTTACGAATATCCATGGAGTTGGACATCATAACTAGGATACTTGGGGATTTGGAAAAGAATACTCAAGAACAAACAGGAGTAAAGAGAGAAGAGAAAGAGATTACTCAAGAACAAACAGGAGTAACTCTTGAACTGTAACTGAAAACTTGAGTACTCAAGAACCAACAGGAGTACTCAAGATCGAACTAAAGTATTTGAGAACAAACTGATCTTTTATTGATATCAAACCAAACTTTACAAAGTAACAAACTTAGAGAGAGAAGTGTTTTACACAATTTTGGGATGTTTGAAATGAGGAGGAGAGCTTGGTATTTATAGGCTAAGGGGAGGGGAATGGAGGGCCAAGATGAGGGCATGTGGTTTGGCATCCAAGGGTGGAGATGGGGGAAGAAGGAGAGGAAGACAAGTGTCACAAGGGGAGAGGGAGAACACAAAGCCGCCGGCGGCTTTTGGGAGGGAGGAGGAGAGGTTGACATGTGGAGGAAGGGGAGAGGAGGAAGGGTGGATGTGAGGAGAAAGCCGCCGGTCCATGTGGCATGAGGAGAGTGGTTGTGAGTTTTGTGCAGTTTGCACAAAACTATCGGTGTATTCCAGCTCCGGATTGTCTTCGGTTTCTCTTTGGTTTGATTTGTTTTGAATGATTCCATGTCAGGATCTTTAGATTTCTTCATTCAGCGTCTGATCTTGACCTTGGATTGTCTCCTGATATCTTTTCTGTGCTAAAAGCTCTTCCTTAGCGTGTATTCTCTCTAAGCTCTGAAATACCCTGTAGAAATGTATCGGGACTAAAACATCGAAGTTAGATAGACAAACAGTCTAATTTGGTGGGTTTAACTGTGTTTATGATTCATACAATTGTGGTCCATCAGATAACCCCACACTTTTAGTTGTTCGTCCCGAACAATGCTTTATAAGGGCGTTACTAAGTAAGTTGGTTAAAATATAAAAATAAGATTGTGGTACTCGATTTTTCCTAATTCATGCATTACTACTTGTTACTAAATTAAACTGCGTAAATAAGTAGAAGAAACTTGATACTTGTACCTTCGTGCTGAGATGCAAATTATTTCGGATGTTTCGGGAGATAGCCCTTTTCAGGCTCCTGGACTACACCTTCGGGATCGTCTCGCACTATATGGTTTTCTTGTAGCTTTCTCTAGCACGTGATTCGATTCAGGTTTCAGTGAGTTGAGTACTTTGATTACTTTTGGCGAGGGACTACTTTTTGTAGTGAATTGGCCTTTGGCCTTTGATTTGACGCTTTGAGTTCTTCACTTTTGTTCGGTTAAAACCTTCACAATTTTGGGCCTGAGGCCTCTTGATTTGCTTCTTCGAGCTTTTTGCGTCTTTGTGACTTGCTAGTCCATTTTCTCAAGCCTTTTTGGGAGGTCCAATCATCGCCCGCGAGCATATGGAAATACCTCCCCGCTCCTCTCGTCTTCGTCGTTTTGCGTGGGTCAAGATGAGGGTCGCTCATCTATTTTCTCGGCTATTTTGACTAGAGAGAGGACGGTTTGATTCCCGTCCTTGCCTTTTACATAGATGCTTCAAGGCAGAGTTGACTTCAATTATTCACTGAAACCTGAAGTGCAGCCTCCACTGACTTCGAAAACCATATAGTTTGATCTGATCCTTCAAGTGCTTGCCAAGCCCCTCTAGGGCAATTTCTATCAACTCCACATCCCTAGTTTATCTCGGCACAAAAGACAAATGAGAAGTTACATTCTAAGTTTTTAAACAGTTTGCATTTTCACAAGGTTGATGCATGAATTATGATCTATCTTTTTCACATTCTTAAGTTCATATTTTCAAAAAGATACTATTTAAAAAGAAAAGAAAAACATGCAGATGGTTCTCACCCCACACTTTTGAACGAAGGTGTGCCTTAGTTCAAAAGTCATGCAAATATATACAAAAGAAGGAAATGACATTAAGGAAAAAGAAGAACAGAACTCCCTTTTACTGTGTCGTGGAAATGACATGGCATGAGGCTGGATAATCGAGAGAGTCTGGCTGGGGCCTCGAACTCTCAGCGCAGGCCCGGTAAATTCACGGAAGCTGCCTGGCTGATCCGGTCTTGCTCCAAACTTAATTCCTACATGAAAGATATTCCTTCTATACAAAAAGTGGGTGAGAGCGCTTATTGGAAATTTAAATGACAGAAATTAAAAGTGCAGAAAAGTAAGATAGTGTCGGGTTACCTCCCGACCAGTGCACTTGTTTAACGTCGTTGGCTCGACGATACCTCGTTTGTGGTTCATTGGTTTGGGTCCCATGGGTGGCTCAGGTCAAACTTTGCCACCGTTCCTGTGTTGCTTCTTCCTGACCTCTTGCCGGATGTTGTACTCGGGTTCTGTTCCCATTGATCTGGTGGTTTCTCTTTCCATTGTCTCTGAGAAGGCGAGGGTCCTTTTACCATAGTCGCAGGTTTCTTGAGCCGAGCTTTCTTGTTTTTCCATCCGGGCTTCCATTCCTTTGGCCCATATCTTGGTCGCTTCTTTGTATATGAACTGTTGGCATCTGGGTTATGCTCCTTGCAAGCCTTCTTCTTTGCGGCAGAGGTGAATGGTCGTTTCAGTACGAGTGAGTTTTCAGGGCTGCTTGGTTGGCTTGTGGCGAGGGAGTGCTTCATTGTTTGGTTTCTTGGCTCATGCCTTGCCTCCAACTCGCCTTGCACCTCTTCAATGATCACTTCATCTTCAAGGGTTGTGATCCTTATACAACCCGAGGGGACAAGTTGGGGGACTTCCACCCCAAGGGCCAGGTTTTTCTCGGACAGATTGATAATGAGGACCGGGTCTGCCTCGGGTGCTTTGATAGTGAGGAACGGGCCGGGCTTGATTTCCTCGTCCGCTTCGGTAGTGAGTTCCCATGAAGATTCCTCCTCGATGCTTTCTGTATCTGATTCGTCCATCACTTCGGATGGCTCGGGAGTGAGATCCCATGTAGGCTCTTCTTTGTCCCACACTGTATCGATTTCTGGCTCTAAGTCTTCTGATGGCTCGGGAGTGATATCCCATGTAGGCTCTTCCTCAGTTATCCATGCGTCCTCATCCTCTGTCAGCTTTGTGGGCTCCAATGTTGGTTCCTTTAGAGCCGCCTCTACATCCATTACTGCCCTTGCCATCTCGGCTTGATTCTGCAGAATTCTTGCATCTATTTGCGCATAACTCGCGGCCAAATCTTCCATTACGTCCTCCAAGGACCGGCTTTTGTTTTCGTCTATCCGTTGGTTGCTAGCTGCCAACTCTTTTATTATGTCCTCAAGCGCATTGTGTTGTTCTTGCCTGAGCCTTGAGTCCTCGGCCAAATCATATATCAAGCAACAAAGAGCACTCATCGTCAACTCATAGATCGAGCCTCCTGCCGCCTCATTGAGCCTATCCCACTCGTGTGGTATCATTCAACCGAGAAATCTTTGAATAAGATCATAGTTAGTGAATCCATGGTGCGGGCAGCTTGTCACAAGGGAATCAAAGTACCGTAAGTACTCATCCAATGTGTCATCCCGGGATTGCTCAATGTAGTTGATCTTTTCGCGGATTTCATGTTGGAAGGATGGTGGGGAACATTTCTCATCGTACCAAGGCTTTTTGCCGTAGTAAGATGACATGGTGAATTATGTACAATAGAAAAAAGAACAACTATCCATTTGCTAATTCCCCGGCAACGGCGCCAATTTGACAGAACCACTTGTCGTCAGAGCGATTTGTGCAAATAAATTTATAATAGTCCGCTACTCGCAACTATACTACTGGGTAGTACTTGGTAAGTAGGGGTCGAACCCAAGGGAATTAGGGGAATAGGTTATTCTTTTAAGGGATTTGTCTAGCGAGAGAGCGTGTTTTAAGTTGGTTGAGGTTTTAGTGCTAACAACTACGTGACTTTTTGATTGGTTGCGGATTTGATTGCTGAAACGTAAATTACAGAAAAGTAAATACTGAAAATACAAAGGAGACTTACAGTGGGTGATGCGTGAATTGCAAGTCCTCCGAATTGTGAGCGGTTGATGGTTGCAGTTGATTGAACAATAAAAGTAAAGACAGGAGGGTTTTGTAATTGCAAGAGAAGTATTCGGTCTTGGGGGGCCTTGTATTATATCCTGTTCATTCTTTTAGTAACCCTTCTAAGTATTCAAACGTGTATCGAGGCCCTTTCGTAGCGCTCAATTTGCCACACTGTTTGTAAACCCTTGTTCTACTTCAGACTAATTCCTCCTTTCGAAGTATCTTAGCCTTTTGTGCACCCATTTGGTCCCTTTGGTCCAGTTTCCAAATGGTTTTAAAGATAGATCGAACTCCTCAGATAAGCTTTGCCCTTTCGTAGCATCCACTTACCCGAGTATGTTCACGACTTCCCACAGAAGAGTTTTGCCCTTTCGTAGCTTCCACTCAACCTTGGAAAGTCTGACCTTATAAATGGCACATAGAACAAGTTTTGAATACAGAGAAAAGAAACTAAACGAAGTAAAACATTTTATAAAACAAGAACTCCCCTTCAACCGAATGAAGGGTTTAGTTACGAATATCCATGGAGTTGGACATCATAACTAGGATACTTGGGGATTTGGAAAAGAATACTCAAGAACAAACAGGAGTAAAGAGAGAAGAGAAAGAGATTACTCAAGAACAAACAGGAGTAACTCTTGAACTGTAACTGAAAACTTGAGTACTCAAGAACCAACAGGAGTACTCAAGATCGAACTAAAGTATTCGAGAACAAACTGAACTTTTATTGATATCAAACCAAACTTTACAAAGTAACAAACTTAGAGAGAGAAGTGTTTTACACAATTTTGGGATGTTTGAAATGAGGAGGAGAGCTTGGTATTTATAGGCTAAGGGGAGGGGAATGGAGGGCCAAGATGAGGGCATGTGGTTTGGCATCCAAGGGTGGAGATGGGGGAAGAAGGAGAGGAAGACAAGTGTCACAAGGGGAGAGGGAGAACACAAAGCCGCCGGCGGCTTTTGGGAGGGAGGAGGAGAGGTTGAAATGTGGAGGAAGGGGAGAGGAGGAGGGGTGGATGTGAGGAGAAAGCCGCCGGTCCATGTGGCATGAGGAGAGTGGTTGTGAGTTTTGTGCAGTTTGCACAAAACTATCGGTGTATTCCAGCTCCGGATTGTCTTCGGTTTCTCTTTGGTTTGATTTGTTTTGAATGATTCCATGTCAGGATCTTTAGATTTCTTCATTCAGCGTCTGATCTTGACCTTGGATTGTCTCCTGATATCTTTTCTGTGCTAAAAGCTCTTCCTTAGCGTGTATTCTCTCTAAGCTCTGAAATACCCTGTAGAAATGTATCGGGACTAAAACATCGAAGTTAGATAGACAAACAGTCTAATTTGGTGGGTTTAACTGTGTTTATGATTCATACAATTGTGGTCCATCAGTCGCCAAAGCAAAATAGGCGCATGATGTGTTGGCCCGCTGCTCTCCATCTTAAGGACATAGAAGTCCGCTGGGAATACGAGTTCTCCCACTTGCACAAGGACATCTTCGATCTTCCCTTCCGGCTGCTTGCATGATCGATCTGCTAACTGGATGGTGAGGCCGGATGGCTCGAGGGGTCCGATACGAAGGCACGAGTATATCGAGTATGGCAAGACATTTATCGAGGCGCCCAAGTCGAGCATGCAGTTTTCGATCCGGATGTTGCCAATGGTGCAAGGGATCGTGTAAGTCCCAGGATCTCCACACTTCGGTGGCACCTTCCGCTGAATGACTTCCGACACATTCCGGCTCATCAACTCCTGGTCTACTCGAGTCCCTCGCCTTCGGTTGGTGCACAACTCCTTTAAGAACTTAACATATCTGGGTATTTGCTTGATGGCCTCTAGGAGCGGAATATTGATTTCTACCTTGCTAAACAACTCCCAGACGTCTTTATCCATTACATACTTCCTGGGTGCATGAGCTAAGGTGGGAAATGGGAGGGGCGCGCTGTCGCTAGAATTCCCGGTCGCTGGTACCGCGTCGGATCCATTTTGCTCGGGCGCAGGCGCAGAATCCGTGTCGCGCGCTTCGGTTGCGTCGGGCGCTCCCAGAACCCGATCCTCGGTTGCGTCCAGACCTATCGTGCCGAACGCCTCGCGTTCCTCTTGCTCTTCTTCGGGCACTGACGGGTGCTCCTCCTCGTCTACTTCTGCTGGGTCCTCGACCACTCTTCCCGAGCTCCTTAGCGTCACGGCGCTCACATTTCCCTTAGGATTTTGTACAGTTTGCGAGGGAAGTCTGCCAGGTTCGCTTGCTAGCTTGGCGACCGTGGTATCGAGCCGGGTGATTGTCGTGCTCAGCTGGGCCACCTGCTTGCCCAGGTCCCGTACTTCTCCGTCGGTCTTGGCCTGATGCTGGTCAAGTTCCTTCATCATATCTTCGAGCGACCTGCCCGACTCTTGGTTGCTTGGACCAGCCTGGTTGTGGTTTGGGTGGTTGTGGTAGTGGCTTGGGCCGCCTTGCTGGATTTGGCCGGGTCCGTTCTGCTTATATTGGCGCTGGGGTACCCGATAGACGCCTGGATTCGCCTGTGGCGCGCCTTGCTGCGCGTGATGCGTCTGATGTGCCGGCTCTCGTGGTGCGTCGTTTCTCCAGTTCCGCTCGGCAGGAGCTTGACCATATGGTCGATTCGGCCCTACTCAGTTATTATTGTAATTGCTCTGCCCGCCTACCGCATTGACCTCTTCCTGGTCCTCCTCGAACAAGGTCGGACATGCGTCCGTCTTATGGTCCGCCGAGCCACAGAACTCGCAAGGCTTTACCACGACCGGATATCTCCTCATCAACTGAGCCATCATTTCCTTGATCTGTTTAATCTCTTCCCCCATTGGATTTACCGGGGCCTCGGCCTTAGCCACACTCTTAGATCGAGAGAACTCCTCGTTCCTCGTGGTCTCCTCACGAAACCTAGCATTTTCAGCCACCTTGTTGATCAGATCCCTTATGCCTCTCAATGGCAAACTCATCATGGTGCCTCCAGCCGAGGCGTCCAAAAGCATCTTATCGAGCGGACGAAATCCATCTAAAAGGTACTCGAGTATTAGCTTCTCAGGCAACCCGAGGTTGCAACAACTTTGCTCGAGCCTATTGAATTTTTCTAAGTAGTCGTACATGGATTCGTTCGGCCCTTGCTTGATTTCCTGGAGCTGTTTCCTCATTTGCATGGCTCGACCAGCCGGATAGTATTTGTTTAAGAATTTGGCTTGCATTTGAGCCCAGGTCTGAATGCTTCCCGATGGCAGGGCCAATAACCAGTCATTTGCCGCGTCGACCAGCGAGAAGTAGAACGCCTTGAGCTTAAAGTCCTCGATTTCCACTCCATGGGGTCGTAGATTTTGGCAACTGCCATGAAAACGCTGGAGATGCAAGGTCGCTGACTCGCCTTGTGTGCCCGAGAACTTCGGCAGATGGTGCACGATGGACGTGTTGATCGCAATGTTATCGAGTTCGGGTCGTTCGTAAATACACCATGGCTGGTTGCGAAAGTTTGGAGCCGACAGCTCGCCCATCGTTGGCTCGCGATACGCGTCTTCTTCGATGTATTCTTCGCGCGCGGGACGCGGGACGCGTTGCGCGGGCGCTGGAGGCTGACGCGGGGCTCGCCTCGGAGGGTTCTGCTGGTCCGCGCCGATGCGAATCTCGGGCGCGACTCTTCGACGTGCTGCTTCTCGCGCGGCCCGGTTATGCTCGCGAATGAGTTGTTCCGGGTCATCAAGGTATGGAAGCGGCTCCTCCTGAATTTCCTCGAACGGATTGACTTGGTCATCATCTCCATTGTCGTCCACTCGGCTCCCCGCATGCGACATGGTGCGGTGCAAGGGGTGTGCGAGCGACTAGATGGAACAAGGAAAGAAAAGAACTAAGAACAATTTCACCAATGCCTAATCTCCCCGGCAATGGCGCCAAATTTGACAAGGCGTCGTTAGGACCTTGCAAATTAATATTTATAAACTCCTCACTATTGGCCTACTAAGGGTTAGTTTGGCGGCAAGTAGGGGTCGAACCCAAGGGAGACCAATCAGCTACTTGTTGTTCTTTGGAAAGGGAGAAGAAAATGAGTAAAAACAATTCGGGGTTTTGTAGGTTTGAAGGGTTTGAACTGCACTGGTTACTTAATGAGAGAAACATCCAACCTAGGGATTCTTTTATTGTGGTTTAGTTATCATTGGTCCCAACCCCAGTTTTCCACCTATAATCGCTCGGATCATCGCATCACATGGAATGTGCATTTGGAGAGAGTCTAGCTCCCCTTGAGGCGTGAACCTCTTGGATATCGTTGCAAAAATAGGCGAAGAACTGGCTTAACACTCCCTTGCGTCCATGAGTGGGATTACCCCCATTTCGAGCGGTAATCTAAGGCAAGACCATTTCAAGCGCTTGCGCCACCCGTCCATGTCCATTTCAAGACCATGGAGTCCTAGTTCTAGCAAGTCCAATACTCCATTTCGAGACGTATTGTACTTGGTGCTACCGTTGATCTCACGTTTCAGATACAACCAACGGTTTTAATGAAGGACTAGGCAACTCTACCAGACCTTGCCATTTCAAGTCTTAGCTTGGTTTCGTTGCCTTCGTCTGGATCGAGTTACTCGACCAAGTTTGCCATTTCAAGCCTCCCTTGGTCTCGTACTCCAATCGATAATAGCACTAGAACTAGCAGACGCAAGGATGCATTGAGGATGGAACTTCAAACTTCCCCACAATACTCAAATCCCTAGATCGGATTGAGGGGTTTAGCTACTAGCACTCATTGGAGAGAATGCAATAGCCATATGAACGAATATTAAAGCAAAAGTAGAAAGTGCGAGGAAAAATGTAAAAGCGCCCAGAAAATCGTGCTGGTGCCTCGAACTTGACTTAGCGGCTAGGCTAGTACCGAAGCGTTCGGTAAAAATCCCGGACGGCGCTATCGAAGGTCAGACGGATGTGCGGGAAAAAGTAAAGGCGAGCCGAGAAAAGTAAGGAACTCCGACCAACTGGTATTCAAGTCTAAGCACAAGTACAAATGAGAGTTTCTTGAGTGAGAAACCCTAGATTTTCGGATGCTTATTCCCAAGACCAAGTGGTCATATTTATAGGGTAAGTACAAGGGAATGTTCTTGGCTTGATGCCCAAGTCAGAGTGGCACAAGGGACTTGGCAATTGCAATAGGGCCACCAACTTTCCTCCTTGGCCTTGGTGGTCTTGGCCTTAGCGAAATGGAACTTGGCCAAAGCACACGGCCGATGACGTCAGCCCTCGAAGGACGAGCCGAGAAATGCGGGCAACTCTGACCTTGACTTGACTTTGGCCTTGACCCTTGACCTTGACCTTGACCTTTGAAGAACTTGACTTTTGGTCCTTAGGCCTTGAGTTGCCGGGACGACCCGAGGCTTCTCGGGCGCTAGGCTCGGCGCGACACGGCTTTTCGGCACAGGCATCCGGGCGCGACACGGGACGCGACACGGGTTCTTGGGTAGAATTACCCGGCGTGATACGGGACGCGACTCGGGCTCTTCGGTAGGGTTCCTCGAGCGCGACACGGGTCCTTTCGGTCGACCCCGGCCTGTTAGGTGCATTTTTGCGTAGGTCGCCCTTTTTAGGCCCGATTCATCTCAAGTCCTCATATTGACCTGAAATGCAAAATAGCATTAACAAGCAACTGTTCGCATGGCTTATCATCCAATATGGTGGGATTAGTTGGCTTAATGAGTCGCATAAATATGCATCATCAACCTCCCGGGCGAATATACCCTGAAGCATGGATTTTCTCCCTCCATGTTGCTGACCCTCCAGCCACCTTGCTGGGTACCTCATCTTCCACATTCTCGACAGATTTGTTTTCAATAACTACTCTACTGGCATCATCTCCAACAGCAGCCCTACCGGCTTCCCCACTAATAGCCCTACTGGCTTTACCATCCACACTCACAGCTTCGTTCACCACAATCTTTTTACCAACAGGAATGTTTGCAGAAACTGTCTGAGATTCTGAGAATACCTTAGATTGGGGAAGAACAAGACTCGTACCACCGTCGATTGATGAATCCACCGCGACTGGCTGAGGGATTTCAGCGGTTCCTCCTCCGGCAGTCTTCTTTGCTTCGGCCAAAGATTCAGTGTCGGATCGTAAAGGCGACGCCTTTTTCACCTTCGGACCTTTTGCTTTCGGAATTTGGGGTTTCGCCGCCAGAGCCTTTGAGGACTGCATGTTCTTTTTCTCACCGGATTTGACGGCGGACTTCGAAGACTTCCTTGTGTTTACTATCGCCGTTTGGAGAAAGAGTGGTTGAGAGAGTTTTTGCAGTTCTAGGGTTTTGACGAGAGTGAGTAAGCAATTGAACACACTCAACTGTTTTGTGTTTCAAAAAATATCCTCCGGCCTTTTCAACTTCCTAAAATAGTCAGCCCCCATTTTCAAATAACGGCATGCAAGATCTTTTAGAATATTCAAAAAAATATTGGTCTTCACGCGCTGTGCCTTCTGTTCCAGTTCCCTTCCTTAGGTGGTCAGTCCAACTATTCAGCTGGAGATTCGACTTTGACTGACCACCGTCGGATGCATTCAGTGGTTGACACAACATAGACCCACTGGGGATCTGGGTGTTCCACTCCGTAACCTGCCATGGGGGTTGACAAAGGTCTTGGTATGGCTCAGAGTTATCATCTTCTGGTGCCCTTCATATTCATATTTTCTTGTTCAGCTCCAGGCATATTTCTGTGGGCATAGTACGAACTCCGTCCGTAACTGTGACACCTTCTGATTCAACAGTTTCTTGGGATAGTTGTCAACATGGATTTGTGCGCATCTCAAATCCACTCCCCCTCGCAGGAATCTATGTTGGACGTTTGCACAGGCACGAGCAACCGGTTGCTTGCCATGGTTCTCGTCGTTCATCGATCCCATCAGACCCATCCCAATGGTGTAGCAGTTGTTGTCATCCCTTCTTCCTTACATCAGTGTATCGCCATTCTTGTCTAGGACAAGACATGAGTAGCTAGAGAATGACACATAATGTCCATCGTCGCACATTTGACTGATGCTGATAAGATTCCTTGTCAGTCCTTTGACAAGGAGGGTGTTCTTGAGTGCAGGGAGATCCGGAACCATCAATGTCCCACAGCCGAGCACCTGACCCTTTCCACCATCCCCAAAGGTGACAAACCACATCTGTTCAACAGGTCTAATATGGGTAAGATACTGAGAGTTACCTGTCATGTGGGCGGAGCATCCGCTGTCAAAGTGCCAACTATCTTGCGTTGTGTAGCTTGAGGAGTAGCAGGCCACCATGCAAACGGTTTGGTCTACCTTTTGAACCCAGACTTGTTTCTGTTGCGGTATGGTCCGTTGTTGGAAAGCACGTCGTTTAGCAAGAAACAGGCGACACTTCAGTTTGATGTATCCCATCTGGTTGCAGTACCAGCAAGTGCACCACTCTCTCCTTTGCTTTACTGGTGAGGCATCACGGCGTTGGACGGGTGTTCCACGAGTCTTTCCACCATTTGGTGTACTAGGAGACTTCCTGTGATCAGCTAGGTTCTTTCCTCTGGACTATTTCTCCTTCTATTCAAACCGCTGTTCCGTCACCTTTTGTGCTTTAACGAGGGTAGTGCCTTTTGAAGTGCCTTCTTCCGTAAACCCCAGCCCACGATGTCCAGACTCCATCCTCTGAGATCTGAGAATATCATTTAAGTCTTTAGTGCCCGAGTTTAGCATCCTTACCGACTGTTTGAGGTGATTGAGCTCCTTCTTAGTGTCTGAGTGATCCATCTTCTCAGATTCTAGATGAAGTTCCAGCTGTTCTATCCTCCTTAATTGGAACACCTCCTTGCGCTTCAGATCTGTGATGGTTTTTCTTAGACCCTCCATGCCTACAGGATGAGTGTCACGGTCCCTTTCCATGTCGATTTTCAGTGAAGAGACAGTACCCAGGAGCTCTATTCTCTGAGCAAGAAGACACAATCTTTCTTGTTTCATTTCAGCCAGTTGAGTGTTCTGTGAGTCTACTGTGCCTTCGAGTTCCACCTTCTGTGTAAGCAGTATCTCGACCTCCTGCCAGACCTTGTCCTTTTCTATAGTGACGCTTGCTACTGTGTCATTCAGCTTCTTGTTGACCTTGATCAGTATCAGCCATTTCTCATACAGATCTTTATATGTCTCAGCCAGAGACTTATGTGTGAGTTATTCATCGTCACTGTCTGAGAGGTCTTCAACCGGGAGTTCCAACTGAGGTGGTACTCCTTCATTGGAGTTGCTGCAATCTCCAAGAGTAGTAACAAAAGCCACAAAATTAGTGGTTTCACCTTTTTCTTCGTCTGACTCACTATCACTGAAGCTAGCGACCATTGCCTTCTTCTTCATGAGGGTATTCACACATTGGGAGGCAATATGTCCGAACCCCATGCATTCATGGCACTGAATTTTTTCCTTTCCTTTGTCAGAAGAGTCTTGTCTCATGTCTCTGGATCTTGACCTGTCGGTTTTCCAATTTCGGAAGCTATTTGATGAAGGCTGGCCCTGTTCTGGTCCACGTCTGTTGATTTTCCGCACAATTCTGTCAAAATTCTGAGCCATCGTAGCCAGTTGTTCAGTAGTGCAGCCACCATCCAGTTTGTCTTCAGACATGTCCGCTTTTAGGGCGATTCCCTTCACTTCCCCAGGTTGAAAATCATGATTGATCTCGTAGGTTCTGAGAGAACCCATCAGCTCGTCCAGTTTTAGTTTGGCGATGTCGTGCATTTCCTCTATGGCCGTGACCTTCATCGCAAATTTCGGAGGGAGTGATCTTAAGACTTTACTGGCCAACCTTTCTTCATCGATGGGTTTCCCTAGAGCAGAAGCCTCGTTAGCCAGTTCCAGAACTCTGGTGTTGTACTCAGTGATAGTTTCACTTTCCTTCATCTTCATCTCTTCAAACCTGGTTGTGATAGCCTGCATGCGAGAGTTGCGAACTTTGTCTGTGCCTTCAAAGGCTGTTTGGAGGATGTCCCATGCTTCCTTGGCCACTTCACAGTTGATGATTAGCTTCATGACGTTTTCATCTACAGCCGAAAAAATTGCGTTCATAGCCTTTGAGTTTCCCATAGATGCTTTGTCCTCTTCTTCTGTCCACAGTGCTTCCGGTTTTGGGATCGGTTCTCCAGTGAGATTGTTCATCATGGGTTCCGTCCAACCTTTCAGAACAGCCTTCCATGCTTTTTCATCTAGTGATTTCAGAAAGGATCTCATCACGGGCTTCCAGGTGGCATAGTTCGATCCTTCGAGTAGTGGGGGTCTAGTGATGCTTTGTCCTTCCTTCAGAGTCATCTTGAACAGTTCAGGATCCCACTCAGTGTGTCGAGTGTTTGCTGTGATACCAATTGAAATTATATCCCCTGTTCAAGCTTGTGTCCAAGATACAATTGCGACAGACCTTGAACTCTTTTCACAACAGTTCAGTAGACAATTCAAGGTTCAGTTGCGACAAACCTTGAACTCATATCACACCAATTCAGCAGACAAAGCAAATAGTATGAGCACGCACAGAATGATAACCCAGTTCGGCCACGCCTACTCTGGGGGGTTTCCCACACCCGAAAAGGGACAGCAAATCTTTATTACGAGTTAGAGCTTGTACGTAGACTTACACTTACACCTTGTAATTGCCTAGTCTCTAACACTGCGTCTTTCTGATTTGCAACCGAGGTTTACAGCAGTTAACCTAGATCCCCTTCGTCCGAACGTTCTCGACCTTCTCCTGAAGCTCGGGTGCTTTCTCTTGAAAGCTTGTTCACCTTTGTTGTGTGCGATAGTTTGATCGCTTCCAGGCAGTCTCAGTTGCACTTGATGAGATTGCTCTTGCACCGATGAGTTTCTAGTGGGGAAACACAGCCGGCCGTCGCTTTCTTCCTTCCCAATCGATAGTGTATACTCGTGTATGTTTGATCTTGAAAGCGATGCAGAATAAGGGCGCCCTAGCATTGTATTTATATGCTTTGGACGAAACCCTAATTTGCACAAGATAATCCCATCAAATATTTAGGAAATATTCCTAGATATTTGATGTATATCTTTCTCAAATCAGTTGGAAGAATATACGAAGTCTTCTTGCCCAAGTAAGCAACGCCGCATTCAATGTAGATATTCATTCGAATATCTCATGCACGAATAAGTCGCTGGCCGACTTAACTTGGCGATATCTTCGCTGTCCAATATCCTTCCGGAAAATGTCCTTGCGTCTGCTCCACACTGTACATGTGTACTAGGAAATGTTCGAACTCCTCCTGAACTCCTGCTCGAACTGTCTAAGCTACGTTTTGCCAAATACATGACACTCAAGGGAACATCATAAGCGACATGGAAATTTTGTCATGTTAAACCTATTATGTGACTTAAATGTAGCATCAACTGAAAATATGCCGCATTGGCCCTGAATGGCTTCAATCCCTTCGGAGAAACTGCTCTTTCTCATAGCATGTGGCCAATTGTCGTGATGCCTTACTGATGTTCCCTTAAGATGCATGTATTTGGCAAAACGTAGCTTAGACAGTTCGAGCAGGTGTTCAGGGGAGTTCGAACATATCCTAGTACTCCCACACAGCGTGGATAAGACGCAAGGATATTTCCCGGAAGATATTGGACTACGAAGATCTCGTCAAGTTGAGGCGGCCAGCAACTTATTCGAGCAATAGATATTCAAATGAATATTTACATTAAGGCGGCAAAGCTTACTTGGGCAAGAAGACTTCGGATTATCTTCCAACCGATTCAAAAGATATACATCAAATATCTAGGAATATTTCCTAAATATTTGATGGGATTATCTTGTGCGAATTAGGGTTTCGTCCAAGCATATAAATACAATGCTAGGGCACCCTTATTTGCCATCGCTTTGAAAGATCAACTACACGCGAGCATATCCTGTTGATTGGAGAAGAAGAAAGCGACGGCCGGTTGTGTTTTCTCATTGGAAATACATCGGTGCAAGTGCAGTCTGCTCAAGTGCTACACAGACTGCCTGAAGCGTATCAACTGCCTCACACAACAAAGGTAAACAAGCTTCCGAGAGAAAGCATCCGAGCTTCTGGAGAAGGTCGAGAACGTTCGGACAGAAGGGCTGAACGAAGGGGATCGAGGGGAATTGCGGTGAACCTCGGTTGCAAATCTGAGAGGCGGAGTATTGAGGTTAGGCCATTACAAGGTGTAAGTGTAAGTCCCTGTGTAAACCCTATACTCGTAATAAAGATTTGCTGTCCCTTTTTCGGGTGTGGGAAACCCCCCAGAGTAGGCGGAGCCGAACTGGGTTATCAGTCTATGAGTTCTACTGCTTTCGTCTATTTGCTGAACTGTTGTGATACGAGTTCAAACTCTACCTTGAACTGTTAGCTGAACTGTTTTGCAAAAGAGTTCAAGGTCTGTCGCAACAGTACCCTGGACACAAGCTTGAACAGGGGATATAGATTCAATTGGTATCAGAGCAAACACTCGACACACTGAGTGGGATCCTGAACTGTTCAAGATGACTCTGAAGGAAGGACAAAGCATCACCAGACCCCCACTACTCGAAGGATCGAACTATGCCACCTGGAAGCCCGTGATGAGATCCTTCCTGAAATCTCTAGATGGAAGGCTGTTCTGAAAGGGTTGACGGAACCCATGATGAACAACCTCACTAGAGAACCGATCGCAAAACCAGAAGCACTGTGGACAGAAGAGACGGACAAAGCGTCTATGGGAAACTCAAAGGCTATGAATGCAATTTTCTCGGCAGTAGATGAAAACGTCATGAAGCTAATCATCAACTGTGAAGTGGCCAAGGAAGCATGGGATATCCTCCAAACAGCCTTTGAAGGTACAGACAAAGTTCGCAACTCTCGCATGCAAGCTGTCACAACCAGGTTTGAAGAGAGGAAGATAAAAGAGAGTGAAACCATCACTGAGTACAACACCAGAGTTCTGGAACTGTCCAACGAGGCGTCTGCTCTCGGAAAACCCATTGATGAAGAAAGATTGACCAGTAAAGTCCTGAGATCACTCCCTCCTAGGTTTGCCATGAAGGTCACGGCCATAGAGGAAATGCACGACATTTCAAAACTGAAACTGGACGAGCTGATGGGTTCTCTCAGAACCTACGAGATCAATCATGATTTCCAACCTGGGGAAGTGAAGGGAATCGCCCTCAAGGCAGACATGTCTGAAGACAAACAAGATGGTGGCTGCACTACTGAACAACAGGCGATGATGGCTCAGAATTTTGGCAGAATGGTGCGGAAAATCAATAGACGTGGACCAGAACAGGGACAGCCTTCATCAAATAGCTTCCAAAACTGGAAACCTGACAGGTCAAGATCTAGAGACATGAGACAAGACTCCTCTGACAAAGGAAAGGAAGAAATTCAGTGCCATGAATGCAAGGGGTTTGGACACATTGCCTCCCAATGTGCGAATACACTCATGAAGAAGAAGGCAATGGTTGCTAGCTTCAGCGATAGTGAGTCAGACGAAGAAAAAGGTGAGACCACAAATTTTGTGGCCTTTGTCACTACTCTGGGTGAGTGCAGCGACACTAGTGAAACAGTTCCATCACAGTTGGAACTCCCAAGTGAAGATCTCTCAGACAGTGACAATGAAGAACTCACGCAGGATTCTCTGGCTCAGACATATATAAAGATCTATATGAGAAGTGGCTACTTCTGATCAAGATCAACAAGAAGCTAAATGACACAGTTGCCAGCGTCACTATGGAAAAAGACAAGATCTGGCAGGAGGTCGAGATACTGCTTACACTATAGGTAGAACTGGAAGGTACAATTTTCTCCCTGAATTCTCAACTGGATGAGATGAAACAGGAAAGATTGGGTCTTCTTGCTCTGAGAACAGAACTCTTGGGGACTGTCTCTTCACTGAAAGTTGAAATAGAGAAGGACCGAGACACTCATCCTGCAGGCATGACGGGTCTAAGGAAAACCATCACAGATCTGAAGCGTAAAGAGGTGTTCCAACTGAGGAGAGTAGAACAGCTGGAACTCTAGTTAGAATCTGAAAAGATGGATCACTCAGACACTAAGAAGGAGCTCAATCACCTCAAACAGTCGGTAAGGATGCTAAACTCTGGCACTAACGACTTAAATGATATTCTCAGATCTCAGAGGTTGGAATCTGGACATCGAGGCCTGGGGTTTACAAAAGTAGGTACCTCCAAAGGCAGCTCGAGTGTTAAAGCAAGATCAGTGTCTGAACATATGCCAGAACAGAAGGTGAGACAGCACCCCAGACAGAAAATAGACTTGTCCCAAGATCGGTCCAAAGGAAAAAACCGAGCTGATCACAAGGAGACGCATGGAACACTCGGTGGTGGAAAGACACACAGATCAACCGTCCATAACCGTGACCACTCACCAGTGACGCAAAGGATAGATCGGCGCACTTGCTGGTACTGCAATCAGATAGGACACATCAAGATGAAGTGTCGCCTATTTCTTGCGGAAGGACGTGCTTTTCAACAACGAACCACACCACGACAGAAACAAGTCTGGGTTCAAAAGGCAGACAAAACCGTTTGCATGGTGGCCTGCTACTCCTCAAGCTACACAGCACAAGACTATTGGCTCTTCAACAGCGGATGTTCCGCCCACATGACATGTAACTCCCAATATCTTACCCATATTAGACCTGTTGAGCAGATGTGGTTTGTCACCATCGGGGATGGTGGAAAGGGTCAGGTGATCGGTTGTGGGACATTGATGGTTCCGGATCTCCCTGCACTCAAGAACACCCTCCTTGTCAAAGGACTGACTAGGAATCTTATCAGCATCAGTCAACTGTGCGACGATGGACACTATGTGTCATTCTCTAGCTACTCATGTCTTGTACTAGACCAGAATGGTGATACTCTGATGAAAGGAAAAAGGGATGCCAACAACTGCTACACTATTAGGACGGGTCTGACGGAATCAATGAACGACGAGAGCCATGGCCAACACCATACTTGTGCAAACAATCAACATAGTTTTCTGCGAGGGGGAGTGGATAAGACCTTGCACACAAGATCTGATTGGAGATGTGCACAAATCCATGTTGCCGGGTGTCCCAGGAAACTATTGAATCAGACGGTGTCACAGTTACGGAAGGAGTTCGTACACTACCCACATAAATGTGCCTGGAGCCATACAAGAAAATATGAAAGCTCACAGAAGATGATAACTCTGAGGCAGCGTATCTTTGTCAACCCCTATGGCAGGTCACGGAGTGGAACACCCAGATCCCCAGGGGGTCTATGTGGTGTCAACCACTAAAAGCATCCGACGGTGGTCAGTCATAGTCGAATCTCCAGCTGAATAGTTGGACTGACCACCTAATAAAGAGAGCTGGAACAGAAGGTACAGCGCGTGAAAACCAATTTTTTTTGAATATTCTTGAAGATTTTTCCTGTCGTTATTTGAATCAAGGGTTGTCCAATTTGGGAAGTTGAAAAGGCCGGAGGATACTTTTGAAACACAAAAACAGTTGAGTGAGTTCAATTGTCCTCTCTCTCGTCCCCAAAACCCTAACGAACGGCAACTTCTCTCTCAATCGTTTCCCCCTCCGCAACGATGGTAAACACCAGAAAGTCAGCAAAATCCGGCGTCAAATCCACTGAGGAGAACAAAGAGAGCATGCAGTCTTCAAAAACTCTGGCGGCGAAATCCAAAAATCCGAAATCGAAAGATCCGACAGTGAAAAAGGCGTCGCCTTTACAATCCGCCACCGAATCTTTGGCCCAAGAAAAGAAGTCTTCCGCTGAAATCCCTCAGTCAACCACGGTGGACTCGACTGTCACATTAGATGCTGGTTCGTCTCAAGAAGTTTGTCCCCAATCTGAGGTATTTCCAACTGTTCCTTCAGTTTCTGCAAATATTATTGAAAAGATTGTGAACGTTGAGAAGGTCGTTAAGTCGGTTGACGGTGATAAAGCCAGTAGGGCTGTAATTGGTGATAATGGTGGAAAGGATGTTAGTAGTGTTAGGGCTGTTGGTGTTGAATCCAGCAGGGAGGTGCTTGGTGGTGATGATAGAAATCGTGAGAGTGATAAGGCTGTGACGGTTGACGAAGTCGGCAGTACGGTTATTAAAAAGAAGTCTATCAAGAGTGTGGAAGAAGAGGAACCCAGCAAGGGGGCTGGAGGCTCAGGAACGTGGAGGGAAAAGATCTTTGCCACAGAATATATTCCTCCGAAGGCTGGTTGCAGGAAGAAGGTTAAGCGGGCTAGTGACTCCCCCAGGAAATACCTAGCCCAGATCTATGCCACTTGAGGTAGAAAGATTGCAATGTCAGATGAAGAAACAGAGAAGTTTATTAAGTCCTCAGGGAGGAGGAACCTGGTGAATAGAGTGCGATATAACGTTGGATATGGCAAAGCAACGCAAATTAAAATTTCTTTTTTCTCTAGCTTCTCTCTAGAACAACAAGTGGCCTTGCTCATTTTTAGTTAGACTCCGGTTCACGGCATGGTTAAGGGCGGCCGACCACCTGGCCCGGGTGGTGCCGTTCTTTCAACCATCACTCCAGGGCTAAGTCAACGATCTCTTCCCGTTGTCCGGTGGCCCCTGGCTCCCGCTAGGGTTGAGGTTGGTCAGTCGTCTGGTCAGGGTGGCGCTGCTGGACCGGCCGACACCGTAGCCCCTCTAGGAGGTGCAGGCCTACCCGGTCCCCGGTCATATGCTTCCTTAACTAAGTCAGCTCCGTCAGCTTCATGCATCCGCTTCCCAATTATACATCTTGCGCCCATAAAATACGGGTTCAAGGATGGGAAACCATCTGTGACTTTCTCCCAGACGGAACTCCAAGCGGGAGCAGACACCCTCAAGCATGCTTTGGTGGCTAAGTTCTCAACTGGCAGACCTCCGATCGATGAGATCCGGCAATCCTTCATGGCAACCTGGGGCGTGGGCGGAAAATGTTCAATAGGAGCTCTGGACGCCAGGCACATCCTTATCGTCTTAGACTCGGAGCAGGAGGCTCGCAAGGTCCTGGCTCACCCGTCTATGAAGTTAGGCCATGCTATGTTTCAGATCTTCAGATGGACTAAGGATTTTGACACTAAGAAAGAATCTTCCATCACGTCTTCATGGATACGCCTGATGAATTTACCTCCGGGTATGTTCAACCAAGGGTACCTAGAACATATAGTCGCATCCTTTAGCAAGTTCATCGCCGTGGATGGCAAAACCGCCACTCTCAACAATCCCTGCTACGCGAGGGTTTGTGTGGAAGTTGACATTACTAAACCTCTCCCAGATGAGATCTGGATTAACACAGGAGGAGCTGGAGGGTTCTGGCAAAAAATCACGTATGAGAACCGCCTCCTTTTTTTGCAGCAGATGCAATCTACATGGTCACTCGCTGGAGAACTGCAGAAAAGCCATGCAACGGCGGATTGAAGAGCAGCAGATCTGGGCGGGGCGTGATGAACACGGTCTACCCATTGTGCGTGATGTGGACAGCGTCGGTGTCAGGGCTCAGGCCTCAGAGATAGGTAAATCAGCGGGTCTTCCTACAGACAACGACGAGGCATGGACCATAGTCCAAAAGCGGAGTCGTACGACCATCACAGATAAAAGCAGAGCCCATACCCTACCCAATAAGAAGCAATCTGACCTCAAAGTGGCTTTGGCTGACAACTTGCAAAAAAATGAAGGCAGTAGGGCCAAGCTAGGGAAATGCGGAGATCAAGGCGTACCTGAAAAGGTGAAAGTTGGCATCGTCAGGTCAGATATGAGAAAAGGCAGTTCCCTTTCTGCCACCAACACCCTTGCCTTTAACAACACGTGTCGTTCACATGTGCCACGTGACATCGATATAAACGGCCCCCTACTCGTATTGAGCTCAATAATACGTGCCTCTCTAAGGTGCCTAGCACCGTTGCTCGTCCAAATCAAGTCAAAATACGTGACTCTAACCGAGGCCCACGTAACGCCACAAACAACACGTGCCGTTCCAAGAATAACACCTCGTCTCATCGGTTACTCAGAAGAAGAAGTTTCAAAAAAAACCAGAGGCACCAGGGCGGCTGTAAAATTGTGGTTAGCCACGTCTCCGCTGTCAATGTCTCGGAAGTTCCTAACACAAGCACTCAAGAGGTTCCGGATTTTGGCCTTGAAATTCTGGTGGATAATGAGGAACAATCGATCCAAGAGGAGGCCTTACCTGAGAGATCCATCCAAGACATCTAGGACTGCTCTTCCGTTCCTGACAGCCAACCTATCCCGTCGACCCCTATAGCTCCGAAACTAAACATAGGAACCATCAATGGTGAACATATTCAATTCTCGAGCGCCCTTAACAAAATCTTATTAAGGTTGCCCAACAAGGACCCAAGCCAGGAGCTAGAAGATCTTCAACAGTCCGACAACATCTCTCCTGAAAAGGTCATTCTACAAAATGACTCCATTATGATACCTAACCCCCCTACTGTTTCCCATGTGTAACAAAATCATCTGCTGGAACGCTCGGGGAGTAGGAAACAAGAGTACTACTGATAGACCATAATTGTATGAATCATAAACACAGTTAAACCCACCAAATTAGACTCTTTGTCTATTTAACTTTTGCTTGTTAGTTCCGATATTTATCTACAGGGTATTTTGGAGTCTAGAGAGAATGCAGGCTAAGGAGGAGTTTTTAAGCTGAAAAGATATCACGAGTCATTCCAAGGTCAAGACCAGATGCCGACTGAAGAAATATCATGAACCTGACATGGAATCACTCAAAACAAATCCAACCAAAGAGCAACCAGAGTCAGTTCGGAGCTGAAAAGGCAGATGGCCTTTGGGGAAAAGATCACAAAGCCCTCCACCACTCTCCCCTTGCGACATGGGCAGCGGCTTTGAGCTCAAAGCCACCTAAGAGCCGGCGGCTTTTGGCCATGGTGAGTTATCCCCGGTGGCTTCTCCTCCCTCCATGGATGTGGTGCCAAGTGTCCTTACTTCCTCCACAAGTCTCACTCCTCCAAGCCTATAAATACCATGCTCCCTTCACTTGTAATCACAATCCAACAATCCACACAACACACTCACTTATCTCTCTAGACTTTTGGGCACTTTTGTACGCTTTTGTTTGAAATCTATAATACTCCTGTTGGTTCTTGAGTATTCTAGTAGTTCTTGAGTTTACTCCTGTTGGTTCTTGAGTATTCTCCTTTACTTACTGTCTTTCAAAAACCCTTCGAATACTTAGCTATGGTATCCACCTCTATGGATATTCGTAGCTAAACTCTTCATTCGGTTGAAGGGGTGTATGACAGATGCTTGTCGTCAGAGCAAATGTACAAATAATATTTATAAAGTCCGCTACTCGCGACTTCACTACTGGGTAGCTAGTGGTAAGTAGGGGTCGAACCCAAGGGAATTAGGGGGATATGTGTTCTTTACGGGTTGGTCACGATAGTGAATACTGTTGGGGATTGAACAGCGAGGGAGCGTTTTTTAGGTTGATTGAGATTTTAATACTAACGTCTAAGTGATTGGTTGGTTGGTTTTGGTTTTTAGTGCGGAAAAGTAAATTACAGAAAAGTAAATACTGAAAATACAAAGAAGACTTACAGCGGGTGATGCGTGATTGTCAAGTCCTCCGGTAGGTGAGCAGTTTATACTAAGAAAGTAAAATGTAGATGGTGTTTTGAATCAGGGGAAAGCATTCGGTTTTGGGACTCTTCTTGTGACACATCTATCATTGACTTCAATAGATTTCCTTTACACTTCTACGTGTGGTTATCCCGACAAAGGTGACAACCCAAATACCCCGACAAAGGTGGTACTCCACACCCTTAACCTGTCAAGTTGTTATGTGGTTGTCCCGACAAAGGTGACAACCCAAATACCCCGACAAAGGTGGTACTCCACAACAAGTTTGACAAAGCCTTAGGTTTCTAGTCTTTTTTCTAGCTCGAATAACCCGACAAAGGTGTTACTCTAACTAGATTTCAAAGACTAAGATTGAATAACCCGACAAAGGTGTTACTCAACCTCGATCTCCAAGACTAGAGAAGCGTAAAACAATATTGAGTGCAAAAATCTCAAGATGTTGGCACAAGGGTGTGAACCCTTAACCGAATAAAGAGTTTAGCTACGAATATCCATAGAGGTGGATACCATAGCTAAATACTCGGGGGTTTTTGAAAACAGTAAGAGGGAAAGGGGTGGAGTACTCAAGAACCAACAGGAGTACTCCCAATTTCCTACTGAATACTCAAGAACCAACAGGAGTATTCCCTAAAGTATAATACTCAAGAACCAACAGGAGTATTATTTCAAAACCGAACCAAACTTACATAGTAACAAACTTAGAGAGATAAGTGTTTTTATAATTTTTGGATGATTCAAATGAGGGGAGGAGCTCCTCCTTATATAGCCAAAATGGGAGGAGATGGGTGGTGGAGATGGTGGCAAGTGTCTTTTGATCCAAGGGAGGAGGAGGGAGGAGGAGCATGTGGAGGAGGAGGAGGACAAGTGGCGCAACCCTATGGTGGGAGGAGGCGCCGCCGGTAGCCGGTGGTGGAGGAGGAGGGAAGGTGGCTTTTGCCACCTCCAAGCCAAGTAGCCGGTCATCTTGGGAGGAGGGGGAGGAGCCGCCGGTAGGAGGTGGTGGAATGGGGTGGCTTTCCTCCCTTGGCCACTTCTTCTTCAAGTGGCCGGTCATCTTGCCCATATGTGAGTTTTGTACAGTTTTGTGCAGTCTTTTCACAAAACTGTCAGTGTATTTTGGCCCCGGGCTGACTTGATTCCTCTTCGGTTTGATTTGTTCTGATTGATTCCATGTCAGGATCCTTTAGATTTCTTCAGTCGGCATATGATCTTGACCTTGGATTGACTCCTGATATCTTTTCAGCATAAAATCCTCTCCTTAGCGTGTTTTCACTTTAATCTCTAAAATGCCCTGTGGAAATATATCGGGACTAACAAGTAGAAGTTAGATAGACAAACAGTCTAATTTGGTGGGTTTAACTGTGTTTATGATTCATACAATTATGGTCAATCAGATTACCCCCCACTTTTAGTTGTTCGTCCCGAACAATGCTTTATAAGGGCGTTACTAAGTAAGTTGGTCGAAATATGAAAATAAGACTGTGGTACTAGACTTTTCCTAATTCATGCATTACTACTTGTTACTAAATTAAACCGTATAAATACGTAGGAGTAATTTGATACTTGTACCTCCGTGCCGAGATGCAAATTATATTGGATGTCTCGGGAGATAGCTCTTTTCAGGTCCAGGCTGGCATCCTCGGGATTGTCTCGCACTATATGGTTTTCTTGTAGCTTTCTCTAGCACGTGATTCGATTCGGGTTTCAGTGAGTTGAGCCTTTTTGATTTTTCTTCTTTGGCGAGGGACTGCTTTTTTGTAGGGATTCTGCCTTTGGCTTTTGATTTGATCTTTTTTGAGTGCTTCACTTTTGCTCGGTTAAAACCTTCACAATTTTGGGCCTTTGGCCTCTTTTGATTTTCTTCTTTGAGTTTTTTGCTTCTTTGTGACTTGCTAGTCCATTTTCCCAGCCTTGTTGGGAGGTCCAATCATCGCCCGCAAGCCTATGGAAATACCTCCCCGCTCCTCTCTTTTTTGCCGTTTTCGCGCGGGTCAAGGTGAGGGTCGCTCAACTATTTTCTCGGCTACTTTGACTGTCGTTTCGCGCGGGTCAAGATGAGGGTCGCTCATCTATTTTCTCGGCTACTTTGAACGGAGACAGGACGGTTTGATTCCCGTCCTCGCCTTTGCATAGATGCTTCTTGGCGGAGATGATTTCAATTATTCACTGAACCCCGAAGAGCAGCCTCCACTGACTTTGAAAACCATATAGTTTGATTCGATCCTTCGAATGCTTGCCAAGTCCTTCGAGGGCATTTCTATCAACTCCACATCCCTGGTTATCTTAGCACAAAGGGACAAATGAAAAGTTACATCCTAAGTTTTTAGACAGTTGAATTTTCACAAGGTTAATGCATGAATTATGACTTATCTTTTTCACATTCTTAAGTTCATATTTTCAAAAAGATACTATTACTAAGAAAAAACAGCAAGCATGTTATTTATGTACACAGGTGGTTCTCACCCCCCCCCCCACTTTTGAACGAAGGCGTGCCTTAGTTCAAAAGTCATGCAAGCTTAAAACTAAATTACTGAATTTAAATGACAGAAATTAAAGTGCAGAAAAGTAAGATAGTGTCGGGTTACCTCCCGACCAGTGCACTTGTTTAACGTCGTTGGCTCGACAGTACCTCGTTTAGGGTTTTAGGGTGGATCTGCAAGGTTAAATTCTTGGGTAGGGCTTTCGATCTCGCCTTGATATTGCTTTACCCTTTTCCCATTGACCTTGAATATATTCCCATCTTTCGGGTTCTCTAGCTCTAGTGCCCCATGGTTGTGGATTCGTATTATGGTGTATGGACCCGTCCATCTCGAGCGCAGCTTGCCGGGCATTAGCTTCAGCCTTGATGAGAACAAGAGTACTTGCTGCCCAACTTCAAATTTGCGTCGAAGGATAAACTTATCATGATAAAGCTTTGTCCGTGCCTTGTAGTCTGTTTGGCCCTCATAGGCCTCAAGGCGCAGCTCCTCCAACTCGCATAGTTGCATTTTTCTGTCCAGGCCGGCTGCCTCAAGTCCGGGTTACATTGCTTGAGCGCCCAATATGCTTTGTGCTCTAATTCCACTGGAAGATGGCATGCCTTCCCGTATACTAACCGAAAGGGAGAGGTCCCTATTGGCGTTTTGTAGGCAGTTCTGTAGGCCCATAGCACCTCGTCTAGCCTTTGGCTCCAATCCTTTCGGGCTGGCTTCACCATTTTTTCTAAAATACCTTTGATTTCGCGGTTGGAGATTTCCGCCTGACCATTGGTTTGGGGGTGATATGCCGTGGATGTTCGGTGGTGGACATGGTAGCGTTTCAAGGTGGCAGCCATTATGCGGTTGCAGAAATGAGTTCCTTGGTCGCTAATTATGGCCTTGGGTACTCCGTATCTACAAAACAGGTTAGTGCGCAAAAAATCTATGACAGTTTTTGCATCGTCGCACCTTGTGGCCTTAGCCTCTACCCATTTTGACACATAATCTACAGCAACAAGAATGTAAGTATACCCGCACGAAACTGGGAATGGCCCCATGAAATCAATGCCCCAGATGTCGAAGACATCAATGACTAAGATGGGTACTTGAGGCATCTCATTCCTAGCTGACACATTTCCTACTCTTTGACACCTATCGCACTTTTTGCACTTCTCATGGGTATCTCTAAATATACTTGGCCAGAAGAAGCCGCTATCTAGGATTTTTCTAGCGGTTCTCCTAGGCCCGAAGTGTCCTCCACATGCAAACTCATGGCAAAAGCTAATAACAGAAGCTATTTCATTATCGGGGATGCATCTCCTAAGTATTTGATCTGCTCCTATTTTCCACAAATAAGGATCATCCCATAAGTAATGTCTAGCATCATGCCTAAGTTTCATGCATTGTGCTTTAGTAAAAGAAGGAGGAAATGTACCTCCTACAAGGTAGTTGACGATTGACGCGTACCAGGGCACCTTGATTGAGACTGCATAGAGGTGTTCGTCTGGGAATGACTCAGTTATGTGTCCTTCTTCTTCCTTTCGGACGATCCTACTTAGGTGATCGGCCACAGTATTCTCGATCCCTTTTTTGTCCCTTATTTCCATATCGAACTCTTGCAGTAGTAATATCCACCGAATGAGTCTTGGTTTGGCCTCCTTTTTCTTCATCAGATAACGGATGGCAGCATGGTCAGAGTAAACTATAACTTTTGCTCCAAGCAAATAGGGTCTGAATTTTTCTAGAGCGATAACTACTGCCAAGAGTTCTTTTTCGGTGGTGGAGTAGTTCCGTTGGGCAGGATCTAGGGTTCGCGAAGCGTAGTAGATTACACCCGCCTTCTTATCAATCTTTTGGCTGAGAACTGCTCCTACAGCAAAGTCGCTTGCGTCGCACATGATTTCAAATGGTTTTTTCCAATCTGGGGTTTGGATGATGGGTGTGCTAGTGAGGGCTTTCTTAAGATCATTAAAGGCCTTTTTGCAGGCGTCGGTGAATTCAAATGGAACTTCTTTTTGCAAAAGAGAGGATAGGGGTAATGCCTTTTTGGAGAAGTCTTTGATGAATCGTCGGTAGAATCCTTCATGGCCAAGGAATGATTGGATGTCTCGGACTGTGGATGGGTATGGTAGAGTCGTGATCAGGTCGATCTTTGCCTTGTCTACTTCCATGCCTTCTTTTGAGACGACATGTCCTAAGGCTATTCCATGTGTTACCATGAAGTGGCACTTCTCATAATTGAGCACTAAGTTCATGGACACACATCGTGCCAGAACTGTGTTCAAATTGCTTAAGCAAGCGTCGAATGTGTCTCCATGGATGGTGAAGTCGTCCATGAAGACTTCAATAAATTCTCCGATCATGTCTGAAAAAATGCTGGTCACAACCCTTTGGAAAGTTCCTGGAGCATTGCACAGGCCGAATGACATTCTTCTGAAGGCGAATGTACCAAATGGGCAGGTAAATGTAGTCTTTTCTTGGTCTTCAGGTGCTATGGGGATCTGGTTATATCCCGAGAACCCGTCCAGGAAGCAAAAATATGGTTTGCCTGCTAGTCGGTCCAGCATTTGATCGATGAATGGTAGAGGGAAATGGTCTTTTCTTGTGACGGCGTTCAATTTCCTGTAGTCGATGCACATTCTCCAGCCGTTCTTGATTCTTGTTGTCACCATGTTTCCTTCGGCATCTTTCTCAACTGTGATCCCGCTCTTCTTTGGTACTACGTGGACAGGACTCACCCATTGACTATCTGAAATGGGGTAGATAACGTCTGCATCTAGTAGCTTTTGTATTTCCTTTTGGACGATCTCCATCATGATCGGGTTGAGTCGTCGTTGAGGCTCTCTTGATGGCTTTGCTCCATCCTCAAGTAGAATACGGTGCATGCATACAGCCGGGCTGATTCCTCTTAAGTCAGCCAGTGTCCATCCTAAGGCTAACTTGTGTTGTTTCAGTACTTTTATCAACCTCTGTTCCTGGCCTGCTTCCAGGCCACTCTTGATGATTACTGGGAGTGTGTCATTCTCCCCTAGGAAGGCGTACTTCAGATGTCCAGGCAGGGGCTTCAATTCTACTTTGGGGGCTTTCGTCACCGAGGGCATAAAAGTATTTGATTTGAATAATTTTACCTCGTTGACTTCGTATTCTGGTGTGAGAGGTTCTGAGGTTGTCAAGTGGGCTAGTGTTTCATGCAGGCCTTCGGCCAAGTTATACGAGCTCTCGGCTCCATTGAGTATGAGTTCTAAGGGATCCTTTTTAGGTTCTGATTGAACTTCTTGGACAAGGTCGTCCAAAGCGTCGAGAGCGTGAACTTCCTCAAAGTCCATAGGGTGCTTCATTGCTTTGAGTATGTCGAAGCTGAAGACTTCTCCTTCTACTTCCATTGAGATCATTCCACTTCCACAGTCTATCTTCATTCTTGCTGTTTTTAGAAATGGACGGCCGAGAAGCATGGGTGCATGATCAGTAGGTTCGCCATTCTCCATTTTTAAAATGTAGAAGTCTGCTGGAAACACTAATTGGCCTACTTGGACCAGGACATCTTCAATTTTCCCCTCGGGCTGTTTACACGACCGATCCGCTAATTGAATAGTTAGACCGGTGGGTATGAGTGGCCCAATCTTAAGACATGAGTAGATCGAGAAGGGAAGGACATTGATTGACGCTCCTAGGTCTAGCATGCAGTTTGCGAACTTGATGTTTCCAATTGTGCATGGAATGGTGTAAGTTCCAGGATCTCCACATTTGGAGGGCACTTTTCATTGCATGACTGCTGATACGTTCCTACTCATCAGTTCTTGATCGTTTTTAGCATTTTGTCTCCGGTTGGTGCAAAGTTCTTTTAAGAACTTGGCATATCGTGGAATTTGTTTTATGGCTTCCAAAAGAGGAATGTTGATTTCGACCTTACTGAACAACTCGAATATTTCCTTATCCATGACATGTTGTTTTTGCACACGAGCAGGCACTGGGAATGGAAGTGTTGTGCTGATTTTAGGAGTTTCGGTTCTGGGCATGGGGTCAGGCCCGTGTTCCTGGGACGTGTTCTCTTCGTCTTCGGCTACGTCCCGTTCTTCCTCAAATATGTCTTCATTTTCATCAGTTGCTTCTTCCTCTAGAATTTCGAGAGTTTCAGGCCTAATTCGCTCCTCTCCGGGCAACCTTGGGTCTTTGTCCTCCTTCTGCTCTAAAGGTTTATTGGCAAGCGTTTTTCCACTTCTAAGAGTCAAGGCATTCACATCTTTCTGTATGCCTTGAATGGTTTGCAAAAGGAGTCTCTCTATCTTATTAGCGTGTGTGGAATCTGAGGCAACGAGTTGAGAGATGTGCATCTTCAAGTCCGATAACTCTCCCTTGGTTTCGGCTTGGAATTGATGCATAGTAGTGCCCGAATGCTGCACAGTACCTGACAATTGCGCAATCATGTCGTCAAGTGACTTGTTCGGTCCTTGATGATTGTTCGAGCTTTCCTGGTAATGGTCTGTTGGTGGGGCGTCTTGGTAGAATGAATGCGCTAGTTGAGGGACAGCTGGTTGTGCCTCCTTCTGAAGATAGCTGTTGTTGTTACGCCAGACCGGGTTGGATGTTTGACCGTACTGTCTGTTTTGTCCAGCTCTTTCGTTGTATCCTTGATATCCTCCTACTATATTTACTTCCGCCGGTTCTTCTTCTATCAATGTTGGGCATGCGTCAGTTTTGTAGTCTGTAGAACCACAGAACTCGCAAGGTTTTAACGGAACTGGCTGTCTACGTATGATCTCGATCATCATCTCCTTTAACTGTTTTATCTCTTCAGTGATGGAGTTTGCTGATACCTCGGCTAGTGCTACTTTTTTTGATTGAGAGAATTCATCTTGACGAGTAGTCTCTTCTCTAAATCGGGCATTTTCAGCAACGTTGGCGATGAGATTCCTTATGCCACTCAATGATAGATTCATCATGGATCCTCCAGCTGAGGCATCCAAGAGCATTTTGTCTAAGGATCTTAATCCATCAATGAGGTACTCGATGATGAGTTTCTCGGGCAGTCCAAGGGTACAGCAGCTTCTTTCTAGGTGATTGAACTTTTCCAGGTAATCGTACATGGTTTCATTGGGACCTTGTTTGATTTCCTGTAGTTGCCTCCTTACTTGCATTGCTCTTCCAGCCGGATAGTATTTGTCTAAGAATTTCTTCTGCATCTGAGCCCATGTTCTGATGCTTCCGGAAGGCAATGAAAGGAACCAGTTGCTTGTCGAGTCTATGAGGGAAAAATAGAACACCTTTAACTTGAAGTCGTCCATATTCACTTGATTGGGCTTTAGATTCTGGCAAATGCCATGTAGGCGTTGGAGGTGAGTGGTCGCAGATTCTCCAAGAGCTCCTGAGAATTTGGGCAAGCTGTGTGCCACTGATGCGTTGATGGTTATGTTTTCTAATTCAGGGCTCTCATAGATGCACCACGGTTGTGTCTCGAAATTAGGGGCATTTAACTCGCCCATAGTTGGTTCACGGTAGTAATTATCCCCGTAGTAGTCGTCGAAAGCGGGTTCTCTTCTTGGCATGTATCGAGGTTGAGGTTGTGGTCGTGGAGGATGGATAGGAGGTTGTACTGGACCAGCTGCATTTCGGTCCTCGGGTAATTCTTGGTTTCTTCAGACTGCTTCCCTATCACGAGCTCTTCTGTTCCTGATGAGTTGTTCCGGATCATCGACGAATGGAAACGGTACCTCATCATTTTGATCGTACAGGTTTATTTCTTCGTCATCCTGGTAGTCATGGTGACTTTCTTCACGAGACATGGTTGTTTTGAAGCGCGTAACGATTCAAAGAACTTTATCCGATGGCTAATTCCCCGGCAACGGCGCCAATTTGACAGATTCTTGTCGTCAGAGCAAATGTACAAATAATATTTATAAAGTCCGCTACTCGCGACTTCACTACTGGGTAGCTAGTGGTAAGTAGGGGTCGAACCCAAGGGAATTAGGGGGATATGTGTTCTTTACGGGTTTGTCATGATAGTGAATACTGTTGGGGATTGAACAGCGAGGGAGCGTTTTTTAGGTTGATTGAGATTTTAATACTAACGTCTAAGTGATTGGTTGGTTGGTTTTGGTTTTTAGTGCGGAAAAGTAAATTACAGAAAAGTAAATACTGAAAATACAAAGAAGACTTACAGCGGGTGATGCGTGATTGTCAAGTCCTCCGGTAGGTGAGCAGTTTATACTAAGAAAGTAAAATGCATATGGTGTTTTGAATCAGGGGAAAGCATTCGGTTTTGGGACTCTTCTTGTGACACATCTATCATTGACTTCAATAGATTTCCTTTACACTTCTACGTGTGGTTATCCCGACAAAGGTGACAACCCAAATACCCCGACAAAGGTGGTACTCCACACCCTTAACCTGTCAAGTTGTTATGTGGATGTCCCGACAAAGGTGACAACCCAAATACCCCGACAAAGGTGGTACTCCACAACAAGTTTGACAAAGCCTTAGGTTTCTAGTCTTTTTTCTAGCTCGAATAACCCGACAAAGGTGTTACTCTAACTAGATTTCAAAGACTAAGATTGAATAACCCGACAAAGGTGTTACTCAACTTCGATCTCCAAGACTAGAGAAGCGTAAAACAATATTGAGTGCAAAAATCTCAAGATGTTGGCACAAGGGTGTGAACCCTTAACCGAATAAAGAGTTTAGCTACGAATATCCATAGAGGTGGATACCATAGCTAAATACTCGGGGGTTTTTGAAAACAGTAAGAGGGAAAGGGGTGGAGTACTCAAGAACCAACAGGAGTACTCCCAATTTCCTACTGAATACTCAAGAACCAACAGGAGTATTCCCTAAAGTATAATACTCAAGAACCAACAGGAGTATTATTTCAAAACCGAACCAAACTTACATAGTAACAAACTTAGAGAGATAAGTGTTTTTACAATTTTTGGATGATTCAAATGAGGGGAGGAGCTCCTCCTTATATAGCCAAAATGGGAGGAGATGGGTGGTGGAGATGGTGGCAAGTGTCTTTTGATCCAAGGGAGGAGGAGGGAGGAGGAGCATGTGGAGGAGGAGGAGGCCAAGTGGCGCAACCCTATGGTGGGAGGAGGCGCCGCCGGTAGCCGGTGGTGGAGGAGGAGGGAAGGTGGCTTTTGCCACCTCCAAGCCAAGTAGCCGGTCATCTTGGGAGGAGGGGGGAGGAGCCGCCGGTAGGAGGTGGTGGAATGGGGTGGCTTTCCTCCCTTGGCCACCTCTTCTTCAAGTGGCCGGTCATCTTGCCCATATGTGAGTTTTGTACAGTTTTGTGCAGTCTTTTCACAAAACTGTCAGTGTATTTTGGCCCCGGGCTGACTTGATTCCTCTTCGGTTTGATTTGTTCTGATTGATTCCATGTCAGGATCCTTTAGATTTCTTCAGTCGGCATATGATCTTGACCTTGGATTGACTCCTGATATCTTTTCAGCATAAAATCCTCTCCTTAGCGTGTTTTTACTTTAATCTCTAAAATGCCCTGTGGAAATATATCGGGACTAACAAGTAGAAGTTAGATAGACAAACAGTCTAATTTGGTGGGTTTAACTGTGTTTATGATTCATACAATTATGGTCCATCAGTGTACTTGTATCATAAAATGTTTTAGGCTATACTCTTAGTGCCTAACTTGTTCTATGTGCCATATATTAGGTCAGAACTTCCAAGGTTGAGTGGATGCTTGAAATGGAAAAGCTCTTCCATGGGGTTCGTGAACATACTCGCGTAAGTGGATGCTTGAAATGGCAAAGCTTATCTGAGGAGTTCGACCTCTCTAAAACACCATTTGGTTTGATCGGAAATGATTGATCAAATGGATGCACGTAGGCTAGTATACCTTGAAATGGGGTGCTAGTCTAAATAGAACAAGTGCTCTACGACCTTGAAATGGGCTAGACA
This sequence comes from Rhodiola kirilowii, assembly GCA_033675215.1. Lineage (NCBI taxonomy): Eukaryota > Viridiplantae > Streptophyta > Magnoliopsida > Saxifragales > Crassulaceae > Rhodiola > Rhodiola kirilowii. The sequence goes on along the minus strand of CM066194.1, from coordinate 28,200,633 downwards.
GTGTGGCAAATCGAGCGCTTGAAATGGCCTTGATACACGTTTGAATACTTAGTAGGATCACTAAGGGTCAATGATAAACAGGCTATATGATACAAGGCCCCCGAAACCGAATGCTTTCCTTAGATTTAAACACCACCTGCACTTACTTTCAATTTTAGTATAAACTGCTTATCAACTGCTCACCTTCCAGAGGACTTGCCAATCACGCAACAATCGCTGTAAGTCTTCTCTTTTATTTTCAGTATTTACTTTTCTGTCATTTACTTTTCCGCACTAAAAACCAAAACCAACCAAAAAACACTTACTTTTCCGCACTGAAACCTCAATCAACCTAAAAATACGCTCCCTCGCTGTACAATTCCCTCAAAGAATAGCTTATCCCCCTAATTCCCTTGGGTTCGACCCCTACTTACCACTTGCTACCCAGTAGTTAAGCCGCGAGTAGCGGACTTATAATTTTATTTGTACACATTGCCTCGCGACAAGGCAGTGTTGTCAAATTGGCGCCGTTACCGGGGAATTAGCCGTCGGATTAGTTGTTCTTTCCTTTCCCTTCTCGTTTCTTCATCACGCTACACACTATGTATGCATGGACAACTCGACATCTTCCTCTGTTCGGAGGTACGGATGGAGAAGACCCAGTACAACATTGCCGAAACTTTCACCACATTTGCCGCCACATAAAACCTGAAAATGAAATGTTAGAGGAATTTAAGCTTAAATGCTTCAAATTCTCTTTAACTGATTTTGCGACGATTTGGTATTACACATCAACCGCTAGTCGTGCAGAATATTTTGTGGACCTTTGCGTCCCATTCCTGAAGGAATTCTCCCCCCCCCCATCCTTACGCCAAAAAATCCGTGAGAAGTCATGTGCCTGCAACAATCCCGGGATGAGACTTTGGACGAATACTACACGAACTATGACACCATTGTCTCAAGCTGCCCGCACCATGGATTCACGAAGAAAGTTCTTCTTCAAAAAATTCTTCGTGGGATGAGGGCCGATGAGCTGACAAGGATTAAAGAAGCAATGAGAAGATCAGCAGGGAACTTATCCATGGCAGACATGTGGAACCTCATAAATGACCTGGCCGCAGCCACAAAATGAATACCCCAAGCTGATAGAGGAATGCAGATTGAAGAGGCGGGTCCAGAGACAGATGAACAAGATACTTCCGAGCCATCTGAAGAATCAGACATGGAAAGCATCGGAAGCAACGAGGAAAAATCCTCATGGGAACTCGAGGCCGTGCCAACAAGGGAAGAAGTCCAAAACACCACTGGCAAGCTACCCGAGTCATACCTAGCTATCATTACCAGAGCAGCAAAGACCATCTACGACCAGATCCTCACAGACGGACATGACGAGGCAGAACCGAGCCATAAGATGCAAGCTTCCCAACTCTTCCCCTTGATCAATAGGCAAATCGCATAAAACTATGTGATCAATGAAGAGGCTAAAAGGAGGATGGGAAAAGGGCCTGAGCAGAACGACTCCTTGATGGAGCATGTTTTCGCCATAACTGGACAAGGCAGCCCTAAACACCAGAAAACCCGATTCAAGAAACTAGTAGTAAAAGGTCCCTCGCCTTCTCAGAGACATTGGAAGGAGAAACCACCAGAACCATGGGAACTGGACCGAAGCCCATCATCCCCCAAAAACACAGGAAGAGTCAAGGCAAGAATCAACACAGGAACAGTGGCGAAATACGACCTGAGCCACCCATGGGATCCAAACCAATGATCCCCATACGTCGAGCCAACGACGTTAAACAAAGGCACTGGTCGGGAGGTAACCCGACACCTATATTACTTTCAGTACTTTTATTTTCTGTCATTTAGTTTTTTCCAATAAGTCGCTCTCACCCACTTGGTGCATAGAATGAAATGACTATTCAGGAATCGGTTATGGGTGCAACATCAAGCCAGCCAGGTCTATGCCAAGAGTTCAAGGCCCCAGCCGAACTCCCTCGATTATCCAGCCTCATGCCATGTCATCCGTTCGACACTTTAAAGGGAGTTCTGTTCTTCTCTTTTCCTTAATGTCATTTCCTTCTCATATAATATCTGCTTGCATGGCTTTTGAACTAAGTCTTGCTGAAAGGCACGCCTTCGTTCAAAAGTGTGGGGTGAGAACCACCTTTGTACATAACATGTTTTTCTTTTTCCTTTTCCCTTAATATTATCTTTTTGAAAATATGAACTTGAGAATGTGAAAAAGATAGATCATAATTCATGCATTAACCTTGTGAAAATTCAACTGTTTAAAAACTTAGAATGTAACTTCTCATTTGTTCCTTTGTGCTGAGATAAACTAGGGATGTGGAGTTGATAGAAAATGCCCTAGAGAGGCTTGGCAAGCATTCAAAGGACTGAATTTCGCTATATGGTTTTCGAAGTCAGTGGAGGCTACACTTCGGGTTTCAGTGAAGATTGAAGTCATATCCGCCATGCAGCGTTTATGTAGAAAAAAGGCGGGACGGGAATCAAACCGTCCTATCTCTAGTCAAAGTAGCCGGGAAAATAAATGAGCGACCCTCATTTTGACTCGCGCGAAACGGCAAGGATGAGAGAGACCGGGGAGGTATTTCCATATGCTTGCGGGCGACGATTGGACCTCCTAAAAAGGCTTGAGAAAATGGACTAGCAAGCCACAAAAATGCAAAAGCTCAAAGAAGCAAATCAAGAGGCTAAAGGCCCAAAATTGTGAAGGTTTTAACCGAACAAAAGTGAAGTACTCAAAGAGTCAAATCAAAGGCCAAAGGCCGATTCACTACAAAAAAGCTGTCACTCGCCAAAAAGAAAATCAAAAAGGCTCAACTCATCTGTGAAACCCGAACCGAATCACGTGCTAGAGAAAGCTACAAGGAAACCATATAGTACAAGACGGTCCCGAGAATGCAGTCCAGGAGCCTAAAAAGGGCTATCTCCCGAAACATCCGAATTAATTTGCATCTCGGCACGGAGGTACAAGTATCAAGTTTCTTCTATTTATTTACACGGTTTATTTGGTAATAAGTAGTAATGCATGAATTAGGATAAATCTAGTCCCACAGTCTCACTTTTATATTTTAAAAGTTTACTTAGATAGTGTGTGCCGCCCTTTAATAGCATTGTTCGGGACAAACAACTAAAAGTGTGGGGTGATCTGATGGACCATAATTGTATGAATCATAAACACAGTTAAACCCACCAAATTAGACTCTTTGTCTATTTAACTTTTGCTTGTTAGTTCCGATATTTATCTACAGGGTATTTTGGAGTCTAGAGAGAATGCAGGCTAAGGAGGAGTTTTTAAGCTGAAAAGATATTACGAGTCATTCCAAGGTCAAGACCAGATGCCGACTGAAGAAATATCATGAACCTGACATGGAATCACTCAAAACAAATCCAACCAAAGAGCAACCAGAGTCAGTTCGGAGCTGAAAAGGCCGATGGCTTTTGGGGAAAAGATCACAAAGCTCTCCACCACTCTCCCCTTGCCACATGGGCGGCGGCTTTGAGATCAAAGCCACCTAAGGGCCGGTGCCTTTTGGCCATGGTGAGTCACCCCCGGTGGCTTCTCCTCCCTCCATGGATGTGGTGCCAAGTGTCCTTACTTCCTCAACAAGTCTCACTCCTCCAAGCCTATAAATACCATGCTCCCTTCACTTGTAATCACAATCCAACAATCCACACAACACACTCACTTATCTCTCTAGACTTTTGGGAACTTTTGTACGCTTTTGTTTGAAATCTATAATACTCCTGTTGGTACTTGAGTATTCTTAGTAGTTCTTGAGTTTACTCCTGTTGGTTCTTGAATATTCTCCTTTACTTACTGTCTTTCAAAAACCCTCGAGTACTTAGCTATGGTATCCACCTCTATGGATATTCATAGCTAAACTCTTCATTCGGTTGAAGGGGTGTACTTGTATCATAAAAAGTTTTAGGCTATACTCTTAGTGCCTCTTTGTATTCAAAACTTGTTCTATGTGCCATATATTAGGTCAGAACTTCCAAGGTTGAGTGGATGCTTGAAATGGAAAAGCTCTTCCATGGGGTTCATGAACATACTCGCGTAATTGGATGCTTGAAATGGCAAAGCTTATCTGAGGAGTTCGACGTCTCTAAAACACCATTTGGTTTGATCGGAAATGATCGATCAAATGGATGCACGTAAGCTAGTATACCTTGAAATGGGGTGCTAGTCTAAATAGAACAAGTGCTCTACGACCTTGAAATGGGCTAGATAGTGTGGCAAATCGAGCGCTTGAAATGGCCTTGATACACGTTTGAATACTTAGTTGGATCACTAAGGGTCAATGATAAACAGGCTATGATACAAGGCCTCCGAAACCGAATGCTTTCCTTAGATTTAAACACCACCTGCACTTACTTTCAATTTTAGTATAAACTGCTTATCAACTGCTCACCTTTCGGAGGACTTGCCAATCACGCAACAATCGTTGTAAGTCTTCTCTTTTATTTTCAGTATTTACTTTTCTGTCATTTACTTTTCCGCACTAAAAACCAAAACCAACCAAAAAACACTTACTTTTCCGCACTAAAACCTCAATCAACCTAAAAATACGCTCCCTCGCTGTACAATTCCCTCAAAGAATAGCTTATCCCCCTAATTCCCTTGGGTTCGACCCCTACTTACCACTTGCTACCCAGTAGTGAAGTCGCGAGTAGTGGACTTATAAATTTATTTGTACACATTGCCTCGTGACAAGGCAGTGTTGTCAACTACCAACTACCTCAAAGCGCAATGTGCTCTCTTCAAACCAGACATTGTCACCATTCTTGAACCTAAGATTGGGCATGATCAGCTCAGTGGCTTCTGTAAAGATCTAGGCTTCGTCCACTGCGTGCATGGCGAAGACATCAATAATCACATTTGGGTTTGCTCGTCGGATGTAGTTCAGCTCGACAACTTCTCTTGGACGTCCCAATAGGTAACTTGCAAAGTGAGATTCGAAGTTTCTAACCTCCATACTTTTGTCACCTTTGTCTATGCATATTGTGATGACAAAGTGAGGCAGCTCCTTTGGGCAGATCTTATTGATATGTCAGTAGGGATCACCATTCCTTGGTTGGTCGTGGGAGACTTTAATGTCATTTCTTCTTGGGCTGAGAAGTCTGGAGGCATCCACGGCGAAGACTCTCCCCTCCAGGATTTCAATGATTTCCAGCTCCAAGCTGGGCTTTCCGATAGTGGGTATTCCGGCAACCCCTATACGTTGTCCAACAACCAGTCTGGGGACAAGAGAATCTGGGAACGTTTGGATCGCCTTCTTATCAATGGGCTGGCTTTTACTCGCTTTCCCCATCTTAAAGTATCTCACATGACCCGGGTGCATTCTGATCACTGTCCCCTATTGATTGAGATGGATGTCGATCAGCACAACATTGCTTTATTTCAGTATCAACAAGCTTGGCACTCTCATCCGGGCTTTCTAAGGTTTGTGCGCGACGGGTGGGAAGGGAGGCTTCACAAAGATCCCCTGATCAACTTTGGCAGGAAACTAAAAAGGCTTCGTTGCATGCTCCGGAAGTGGAACTGGGAGGTTTTTGGAGACACTCGTACAAAGATGAGAGATATGCTCGGTCGCATTGACAATCTTGAGGCCCAATTACAGCTCGGATGGCACGCTGACATCGCCAGGGATCTTCACACTTGTAAGGCATAGTACAAGGATATCTCGGACAATCATCACCTCATTCTCAAAGCCAAGGCTCGAATAGATTGGCTTCAACAAGGAGACCACAATACAAGCCTCTTCCATGCTTCCATTAAGGCTCGAAGAGCCAAGAACAAGATCAATCTGCAGCTGGGAGATGATAATTACACCAACGACCGGGATGCCATAGGCAGTGCAGCTGTCCATTTCTACAAGAGTCTGTTTTGTGGCTACACTCCTCCCCCGCCCAGGAGAGTCTTTGCAGTGCTTGATCCAGTTTTGTGCAAAGAGGATAGCGAGGCCATGTGCACTAATCCTGGATATAATGAAGTTCATGAGATCATCTTGGGTATGAACAAAGATAGTTCACCTGGTCCTGATGGCTTCACTGGTCAGTTTTACAGTCACTGCTGGGATGTGATAAAAAGTGACTTGATGGAAGCAATCACAGGTTTCTTTGGGGGTCTTCAGTTGCCAGTAGCCTTTTCTTCAACCTACCTCACTCTTCTTCCGAAGGTGCCGAATGCAACTGCCATAGATCAACTCCGGCCGATTAGCTTGTGCAATTTCTGCCACAAGATCATTTCTCGCATTTTGGCTTCCAGGCTTGCGCCCTGGCTCCCGAAGATTATTAGTGGTGAGCAGGTAGGTTTCATTCAAGGCCGCAGTATTCACGAGAATATTGCCCTCGCTCACGACCTGGCTCATGAACTTAATCACAAAGTTTTAGGAGGGAACATAATCATTAAGCTTGACATGGCCAAAGCTTACGATCGTATCTCGTGGGATTTCATCCTAAGTACCTTCTGAAAGCTTGGTTTCAATGAAAGGTGGTGCGACATGATCTTCCGATGCATATCCAACTGTGCTTATTCCATCAAGTGGGATGGTCAGCTCTATGGTTTCTTTCGGTCTTCTCGAGGAGTACGCCAAGGAGACCCTCTGTCCCCGAGCCTTTTCGTGGTGGCCATGGAGTGGTTTAGTCGTGTTATGAGGGCTGGTGACCAGTTTGGCATCCTCAAGTCCTACATTACCAAACGGCCGTCTATTAGAATAAACCACCTCCTTTTCACGGATGACCTACTGATATTCACGAATGGGGCGAGGAACTCAGTTTGGAACCTGCTGGACATTATTGATGATTTCTGCAACATATCCGGGCAGAAGCTGAACACGAGCAAAAGCACCCTCATTTTCTCCAAAGATTTTGCCCCTACAAGGAAAATTGATTTGCTGGCATTGTTGAACTTCTCTGAAGGGACTCTTCCTCAGGTGTATCTTGGAGCCCCTCTTTATAGGGGCCGCACGAGGATTGATCTTTTTGATGGCCTAGTTGACAAGGTTGATGCGCGCATTGGCGGTTGGTCTAAAAACCTGCTCAGCATGGGTGGTCGGGTCACTCTTTGCAACGCTGTTCTCACTTCCGTTGGTATTCATGCTATGATGGTTCTTCCGGTTCCTATTATGATTCTTTCCAGAATCGCGTCTCGCATCGCCAATTTCATCTGGGATAGCGGTGGCATCAAGCATCGGCATTGGAAGAGTTGGGAGGTGATCTGCAAGCGGAAAGATTTTGGCGGCCTGGGTATTCGAGACTTGAGATCGACCATGAAATCTCTCCATGCAAAGCTTGCATGGAGCTTCCTTGAGCAAAAAACCCTTTAAGCTCGATTCGCAAGGGCTCGTTTTAGGATTGGTGAAAAGGGTTCGGGCATATGGAACTCCTTCCATCATCTCATTTCCGCTATTCAAGATTGTAGCTCTTGGAAGATTGGTCGAGGGGATACTCTGGCCAGCACCTTTTGTTGGCGTTTAGGTGTGACGGCTCCTCTTCACCTTGAGCACCTCCCCGTGAGAACTATTACGCCTAACCCGGATCTGATGAGGGACTTGTTCTCTATTCTACCAGCGCGGGAGAGCACCAGGATCCAAGACTTAACTCTTGGGATCTCCACTTATAGGTGTTTATGGCAGAATGACCGAGATTTCACCGCCAAGTCCTTTCGGGTGTTTGGTCAAACCGTTTTTCCTCGCTTGCGTTGGGCCTCCTCAATTTGGAAGCCTTGGATCACCCCCAAACTTTCCTGTTTTATCTGGAGGTTGTTTCATCAGGTTATCCCCACAGATGAAGCAATCAATCGGATAGGCATTCCTCTCCCTTCCAAATGTGTTTGTTATCTTCGGCCTCGACAGGAGTCCATGACCCATCTTTTCTTCGGCGGAGATTGGGGCCAGGCTCTGTGGCACCTTTTAGCCGGACTTTTCAACAAACCTAGAGTCCATGGCCTCAAAGGACTCGAGCATTCATGGCTCCAAAAAAGCACAATGATTTCATGTCTTGCATGGCGTATGGGCTTCCTATTTGCGGTCTCTGGGAGATTTGGAGGGCCCGGAATTCTCTTATTTTTGAAGGGAAACAAGTTGACTGGCGAAGGAACACTCGTGCTTGGGCTCCAAAACTTGCGAACGTTATCAATAAGCCTCATGCACACTTCTTAGCTTCTAGTCTCACTATGGAGTCCTTGGGCGTGGAGATCCTCAATAACACCAAGCCTGGGCACTGGGCCCGGTGGCAGCCAAGGGCTGGTTTCAGCTCCATTTCTGTGGCAATTGTGAGTCGAATCAACTGCAGCTGGGGTGGCGCTGTGGGCAGAGATCCCTCTGGCGCTTTCATCTTTAGCTTCTCGTGTTCTATCCCTCAGGATACCAATTGGGAGCTGATGTGGTTCTTGGAATCCGTTCTGCCGCTTGTGGAGACGGGTCGGGGTTGCAACATTCAAAGCTCTCACCCCTTAATGAATGACCTTGCTGGGATGGGCGATGAAACTTGCCCGATGGACCAGATCTATTCCAAAAGGTGCCTGGTCCAGAAATTTGGCATCATCGCGTTTCATAAGATCTGTGCTAAGGCCAATAGCCCTGCTCTGTCCCCTGCCCCCTCCACAATGAGCTCCGGCCTCAACAAGGATGTCAAGAATCTGCCTAAATCAACCCGCATTGCGATCCTCAGTGACCTCTCTGGCCTCCCTTCCTTGTGCTGTGGCAACTGCCTTACCCATCAGCCCATCCCGGAGTCCGCTAAAGATGACAACCCTCCTTGAAGGGCCCCTGGTTCGTCGGTCTACTTCCAAGATGACTCAAGAGTTTAGGTCTCATTGTGCCCCTTGTTTTCTAGCTTGTTCGGTGTTATTAAGAGGAAGGGGATTATAACCTTCCTCTGGCACTTGAGGGCTTCCTTCTTGTATTCGCCCCGGTCCAGGCTTTTTGGATCCTTATCTAATAAATTCGCTGGCTCCGTGCCAGCTTAAAAAAATGGAACCTGGTGATTAATGATGATGATCCGTCTGAAAATCAGGAAGGAATCACTGAAGAAGGTTCCAGTTTGCATGATGAGGCTGTGGCAGAGGAGATTAATCCATCAGGAAAGACAGATGTGTTGAAAGAATTAGACCCAGCAGAAAAGGATGAGGAGTTGGAGAAGTTATACAAAGACATTGATGATGTCATGGAAGACCTGGAAAAGGAGAAGGATCAGGAAGTGGCAAGTCCGGAAGAAGCTCAGTATGATCAGGCTGTTGGGGCAAAAGAATCTGATGCAGAAAAAGCTACAAGTATTCCACCTATGGAACCAAGTGTTCAGTCTGGTGTTGAGACTAGAAGAGCTGCAGAGAAAGCTGCAAGCGGTTCAACTGTGGAACCCTCTGTTCAGACCAGAGCTCAAACAGCACCATCTCCAGAGGAAGGTCTGCGTAACCTGGCTGTTGAAGCAGAAGAGTCTGCTACAGAAAAAGTCACAAGTGTTCCAACCGTGAAACAAAGTGTTCAGACTGAAGTTGAGACTGGAGTAGTTCCAGAGACAGTAATGAGTGAAGAGACAATAGCAGTTCAAGATGATCATCGTAGGGATCATTTGGAGGAAGATGGTCCATCCATTCGTAAGGATGCCTCTATGTCAGCAGCAAAAGGTGTTACCCTTTCAGAAGATGACCAAGACAGTGTTCCCCTTGTTAATCTCAAGAGGACAACGAAGGGGAAGGAAAAGAAAAAGGTAGCCTTTGCTACGACTACAAAGGAACCAGCTCAGAAGGTTGCTGAAGTCAGCAATGGTGCAGGGGGAGCTGGCTCTTCCAAGAAAAGGAAGCGCGTTGCTGCAGTTCCCATCTCTGAAGATGCTGGGAGATGTGAAGTCCCAGCCCCTGAATCTGAGGCTGTCCCACTGGGTAAGGTCAAGAAAGGAGTGTGGTTCGTGACTAAAGAAGCTGTGTTGAAATGGGATTGTGTGCTGAAAAGGAAAATTATACCTGAGAGACTGCTGGATGCGTCCAATTACAAAGGGAAGGAAGTGGTTGAGGTGCTTAAAGAGTCGGATCTGTTCTGGACGTTGGACAGATGCAAGCCGTTCAACGAACAGCTGGTGCGTGAGGCCATGGCAAACTTGCCTCCAAAGTTTGGGGTCATTGGAGAGGCAGAGTATGGGGTCTTCTATGTTAGAGGAAGAAGGATCAAGATTGATCCAGAGCTGATCAATGTATACTTCTCCATGACGACCCAGCTGTTGATGAAGAAGAATCCAGCTTTGAGAAGATAGTGAGCACCGTCACTACAGGCTCTGTCCAGTGGAGGCCTGAGTCAGTTGTGCATACAGCGGATCTGTCTACATTCTATTCAATGCTATTTTTCATAGCTGTGTTCAACTGGAGGCCGTCTACTCATCGCTCTACTGTCAACAAGGACATGGCCCAAGTGATTTATCAGATAGGGAACAAGCTGAAGTTCAACCTGGGCAGAATAATGTTCAAACAGATTGCTGAACATGCTACATCGATGAGAACTCTGCACCAGATCTGCTTCCCATCTCTGATTTATGAGCTGATCATCCATCAAGCTCCAGATTTGAAGGCCTCGCCTGACCATCTCACAAAGGCACCCAGCAAGTTCATCGTCGACCACAAGTTGTTCAAAGGACGTCACGTGAACGATCTCAAGAAGGAGAATCAGACAGGAAAGGGTGCTGCGGAGTCAAGTCGAGGGGGAGCCAGGATGGGCCGGGATTAGAGGAGTCAGCTGCTCAGGGACCTGAATATAATCATCGAAGTGGACAAGGAGCAACGCAGGCGGATCAACAAGCTTGCTCGGGCCCTCAGCTTCCCGAGTGACGATGAGTCCGAGACTACAGCTTCTGAGGATGATTCAATTGAAGAGACATCTGCATGAAGGTCCTCTAAAAACTATCTCCCTGAACTATTTTTTTAAAACTTTCGTACTTAGTGCTTGTTTTGGCACATTTCAATTGACTGTTCGAACTCGGATCGCACCCCTTGCCAGTTTGTGGCAAAAAGAGGGAGTATTTTTGGAGGAGACAATTCTTGTTTCCCTCAAAGTTGTCTACTGTCTAGATAGTTAGATAGACTTAGTTATCTAGTAGATCTAGTTTTGCCAAAATGCCAAGGGGGAGATTGATGTTCCCTTAAGTGGCATGTATTTGGCAAAACGTAGCTTAGACAGTTCGAGCAGGTGTGCAGGGGGAGTTCGAACATATCCTAGTACTCCTACACAGCGTGGATAAGACGCAAGGATATTTCCCGGAAGATATTGGACTACGAAGATCTCGTCAATTTGAAGGCGGCCAGCGACTTATTCGAGCAATAGATATTTGAATGAATATTTACATTAAGGCGGCAAAGCTTACTTGGGAAAGAAGACTTCGGATTATCTTCCAACCGATTCAAAAGATATACATCAAATATCTAGGAATATTTCCTAAATATTTGATGGGATAATCTTGTGCGAATTAGGGTTTCGTCCAAGCATATAAATACAATGCTAGGGCACCCTTATTCGCCATCGCTTTCAAAGATCAACTACACACGAGCATATCATGTTGATTGGAGAAGAAGAAAGCGATGGCCGGTTGTGTTTTCTCATTGGAAATACATCGGTGCAAGTGCAGTCTGCTCAAGTGCTACACAGACTGCCTGAAGCGTATCAACTGCCGCACACAACAAAGGTAAACAAGCTTTCGAGAGAAAGCATCCGAGCTTCTGGAGAAGGTCGAGAACGTTCGGGTAGAAGGGCTGAACGAAGGGGATCGAGGGGAATTGCGGGGAACCTCGGTTGCAAATCTGAGAGACGGAGTATTGAGGTTAGGCCATTACAAGGTGTAAGTGTAAGTCCCTGTGTAAACCCTATACTCGTAATAAAGATTTGCTGTCCCTTTTTCGGGTGTGGAAAACCCCCCAGAGTAGGCGGAGCCGAACTGGGTTATCAGTCTATGAGTTCTACTGCTTTCATCTATTTGCTGAACTGTTGTGATACGAGTTCAAACTCTGCCTTGAACTGTTAGCTGAACTATTGTGCAAAAGAGTTTAAGGTCTGTCGCAACAGTACCCTGGACACAAGCTTGAATAGGGGATATAATTTCACTTACAATTTGCCACCTTCAATGTGCATGAAGAAGGAATTTAATATTCTTGATATATTGATTTTGGGTTCAAAATCTCTGGGCAAGTGCTTGATTGTGTTCTTGCAACCCCTGATAGATGAATTGAATATATTATGGGAAACTGGCGTACGCACATTTGATCATCGTGAAAGATCCGTATTCAACATGAAAGCTGCAGTGATGTGGACTATCAGTGACTTCCCGGGTTTGGGAATGTTAGGAGGTCTGAAGTCTAAAAAAATACAAAACTTGTCCAATGTATTTAGATGATGTTGATGCTATACATTTGGTGGGAGAATGTCATATCAAGGCCATTGCTGATGGCTTGATACGAATCATTCGTGGAGGCATCAAACTACTAAGTTCAATGGGGAAGTGGAATTACGAGATGCCCCACCTTCGTTAACAGGTGAAGAGGTTTTGTCCTCTGTACTTAGCCATCAGTACCCCGTACTTAGCTTGCACCCAGATTTCAAATATATAGGTGTGAATAAGGAGAAGTTGTGTTGGACTCATGTGGGCATTTTCTACGATTTACCTTATTGGAGCACATTGAGACAACCATATTCGTTGGATGTAACGAACATATAGAAGAATGTGTTTGATAACATCATTGGTACTATTCTCGGTCTTCAAGGTAAGACAAAAGGTGTTATTAAGGCTTGAGAAGGTGTGGAGCAACAAGGGATTCGTAAGGAACTGTGGTGGAAGAAGATAGGGTCATCTTCCCGAAAAGATAAGGTTTCACAAGCACCTTATACCATTTTACCAAATGAGAGGGCAGAGATACTTGAGTTCATTAGAGATGCTAAGTATCCTTATGGCTACGCCGGTAGTTTGTAGAAAAAAATCAATGTGGAAGACAAAAAGTTTAATGGGTTAAAAACTCACTATTGCCATGTCATGTTGCAACGTCTACTTCTAGTGTTCATTAGACCATATTTGCCACATTATGTAGTCGAGCCCCTTATATCATTATCACGATGGTTCCAGAAGTTCTGTTGTAAGGAGTTGATGGTCAGTGACGCAATGCAAATGAAAGATGATATAGTCATCATCCTATGCAAATTGGAGATTATTTTTCCTCATGCTTTCTTTACCATCATGGTGCATCTATTGATCCATCTTCCCGATCAAGTTATGCTTAAGGGACCCGTACACTATAATTGGATGTATCCTACTGAGAGGTTTACCACTTTTTCTTTATGTGAACCATTTTGTTTAATGTTCCATTTTCACTTGTAAACTAAATACGATTTATTAATCTTACAAGCAATTAGGTGAGTATAAGAGATCTGTTCGGAATGCCAGATATCTGGAGGGATGCATCACTGAGCAATACATCACACATGAGTGTGTAACGTATTGTAAATTGTACATGAACGATCAAGTGGATGTTGACTCATCAAACGAAGCTAGATTATATGTCCTGAACGTGTACTCACCACTAATCAAGGTTAGTTGCCATTGTCCGAGGATCAAGTTGAGTCCAAAACAGCTTAATATGGCTCATTGGTGCGTTTTGGAACACTGCATATAAGCAAAGGATTATATTGTCAGGCATGATGAAAACTTTGCCTTGGAATGCCCAAACCGATCGAAAAAAGAACATGTTAAGCATTTTATCAAATACTTTCATGGCTGGGTATGAATACTAAATTGTGTATCTACTTTATTCATTTTATCTACTTTATTCATTTTAACCTAGATATATGCTCCTCTTTTTGAACCACAGATGGACATTTTGGAAAGGGAGTGCAGCAAATCATGTTATCCCGAATTGCAATATAGTTTAGCACGCATGCCTCAATCATATGCGTGCTACTCTCAGTGTTATGTTAATGGTGTGAAGTTTGTTGTTTGGGATCGGGACCGAAAGAAGACGACTCAAAATTCTGGTGTGATGGTCGAAGATGGTGAATTAACTTATTATGACATTATAAAGAACATTATTCAGTTATAATACGCAAATGGAATGCCGGTGGTAGACTGGTAGTTTTTTATTGCACATGGTTTAACACCAATCCTAAAGACAGGGGGAAGCACTAAGAGGGATTATGGACTTCTTTCTATAGACACATCCACAACTTGGTATGAAGATTGGCCTTATTGTCTAGCCACTATCTCTAGACAAGTGTTTTACTTGGATGATCTAAAAGCGGGTGACAATTGGAAGGTTGTAAATGTCGTATCACATAGAGGGGTATATGGTGATAGTTCCCTTGCGCGAGAAGATGAAATTGAAATATAAAATGCCAAAGAAGATGATCCTTATCAAGAGGAAATGCCCACTTACATTACAAGTGATGTACAACCCGCAGCTCAACTTAATCATATGACGACAATATTGATAATCAAATTCCCAAAGCGAGGAGGCAATTGTACTTGGATGAAGAGGACGATATGAGCGAAGCATGGGACGATGATAATGATAGTCTATGTGATGGAGGTGATGAAATGTTCATGGAACAGGAAGATGATTGATGGACCATAATTATACAATCAAAAACACAGTTAAACCCACTAAATTAGACTGTTTGTCTATTTAACTTTTGCTTGTTAGTTCCGATATTTATCTACAGGGTATTTTGGAGTCTAGAGAGAATACACGCTATGGAGAGGATCTTACGCTGAAAAGATATTACGAGTCATTCCAAGGTCACGACCAGATGCCGACTGAAGAAATATCAAGATGCTGACATTGAATCACTCAAAACAAATCCTACCGAAGAGCAACCAAAGTCAGACCGGGGCCGAAATGGACTGATAGTTTTGTGAAAACATCACAAAACTCACACAAAACCTCCTCATTCCCCTCCATGACCGGCGGCTTTTGGAGGAGGTGACCAAAGGAGGAAGCTCTCCTCCTTTTACCACCCACAACCGGCGGCTTTGGGAGGCTCCTCCTCTCCCCTTGGATCTTGCCATGTGCTCTCATCCAAGCCATACATTCCCTCCTCCCATGGCTATAAATAGAGCCCTCCCCTCTCATTTGTAATCATCCACACAAATCCATCCCATTCACAAAACACTTATCTCTCTACATTTTGGTACTTTTGTAAGCTTTGGTTTTAAATCTATAATACTCCTGTTGGTTCTTGAGTATTATAGTTCGCTCTTGAGTACTCTTGTCGGTTCTTGTAGTACTCAAGCTTGTCTTTACTTTTCACTATTCTTGAGTACTCTTGTCGGTTCTTGAAGTACTCACCCCTTTCCTTTACTGTCTTTTACTTTCGAAACCTTTACTTTCCTGTCTTTTAAAACTGCAACTTTACTTTCCTTGTCTTTACTTTCAAAACATTTACTATTCCTGCCTTTCAAAACCTTTACTTTTTAAATACTTAGCTATGATGTCCTCTTCCATGGATAATCGTAGCTAAACCCTTCATTCGGTTGAAGGGGTGTACTTGGATCATAAAATGTTTTAGACCCTACTCTTAATGCATCTTTGTGTTCAAAACTTGTTCTATGTGCCATATATTAGGTTAGAACTTCAAAGGTTGAGTGGATGCTTTAACGGGCAAAGCTCTTTCGTGGGGTTCGTGAATATACTCAGGTAAGTGGATGCTTTAACGGGCAAAGCTTATCTGAGGAGTTCGACTTATCTAAAACACCATTTGGTTGATCGTAACTGAAGATCAAATGGTTGCACATAAGGCTAAGATACTTCGAAAGGAGGAATTAGTCTAAATAGAACAAGTGTTCTAAACGATGTTGCAAGTCTTGTGCTAGAAATAGCCTCGATTCATCTTTGAACACTTAGTATGATCATTAGCGGTCAATGATAAACAGACTATGATACAAGGCCCCTAAGACCGAATACTTTCCTTCAATTTAAACACCACCTGCATTTACTTTCAATTTTAGTATAAGCTGTATTATCAACTGCTGACGTTCCGGAAGGCTTGCCAATCACGCATCACCCGCTATAAGTCTTCTACTTTTATTTGTAGTACTTTACTTTTCTGTCATTTACTTTTCTGCACTAAAAACCAAAACCAACCAACCAATCACTTGCTTTTCCGCACTAAAACCTCAATCAACCTAAAACACGCTCCCTCGCTGTACAATTCCCTCAAAGAATAGCTTATCCCCCTAATTCCCTTGGGTTCGACCCCTACTTACCACTTGCTACCCAGTAGTAAGGTCACGAGTAGCGGAATACAAATTTGCTTTTGCACAGAGAACACCGCACCTTAACGACAGTGCGGTGGGCTCCGTCAAAACTGGCGCCGTTGCCGGGGAGTTAGTTACTTAATCGGATAAGTTCTTTGAATCTGTACTCGCTTCAACACAACCATGTCTCGCGAAGGAAGCCACCATGACTACCAGGATGATGACGAGATGAATCTGTACGGTCGTAATTATGAGGCGCCGCCTCCATTTCTTAACGATCCGGAACATCTCATCCGAAACCAAGGAGCTCGTAATCAGGAAGGCGTCCAAAGAAACCAAGAACCACCCCTTAGACATCCCCCACTCCCTCAACATCAACAAATGCCAAGACGAGGACCCATCTTTGATGATTATGGGGATAACAACTACCGTACACCTACTATGGGAGAACTCAATGCCCCAGATTTTGCAACGCAGCCGTGGTGCATTTGCGAGAGCCCTGAACCAGAAAACATTGCCATCGACATGTCCGTGGTCCATAATTTGCAAAAATTCTCAGGAACTAATGGAGAATCTGCGATAACTCATCTCCAACGCTTACATGGCATTTGCCAAATTCTAAAGCCCAATCGAGTGAATATAGATGACTTCAAGTTAAAGACATTCTATTTTTCCCTCATTGACTCGGTAAACGACTGGTTCCTTTCATTACCTTCGGGAAGCATCAGAACATGGGTTCAGATGCAAAGGAAGTTCCTGGACAAATACTGCCCAGCAACAAAAGCAATGCAAGTAAGAAGGCAACTGCAGGACATAAGGCATTGACCTAACGAAACCATGTACGACTACCTGGAGAAATTCAACCACCTGGAGAGAAGCTGCTGCACTCTTGGACTACCCGAGAAGCTCATCATCGAGTACCTAATTAATGGACTAACTGAGTTAGACAAAATGCTCCTGGATGCCTCAGCTGGAGGATCCATGATGAATCTATCATTAAGTGGCATAAGGGATCTCATCACCAACGTTGCTGAAAATGCTCGGTTTAGAGATGAGACTACTCGTTAAGATGAATTCTTCCGAACAAAAAACGTATCACAAGCCGAGACATCAGTAAACTCCATGCCAGAAGAGATGAGACAAATGAAGGAAATAATAATGCAGCTCTTACAAAAGCAGACAGTTCAAGTAAGACCTTGCGAGTTTTCTGGCTCTACGGACCACAAGACTGATGCATGCCCAACTATGATCGAAGTCAACCCGGTGGAGGCCAATGCAGTTGGAGGATACCCAGGGTACAACAACAACAACAACAAATCCGTACCCCAACCAGCTCAGACGTTCTACCAACCTCCCCACAAGCAGTACAACCAGAACGCCCCACCAACAAGCCAGTATCAACTAAGGGGACCAAACCAGTACCCGATGGGCCAATATCAACAGAAGGGACAAAATCAGTACCAACACCAAGGACCGGGAGTTTATCAGAACAGGCTGAGCAATAACCAGCCCGGATCGAGTCAACCAAGTACAAGCCGGTCGCTTGAGGACATCATGAAAGAACTAGCCACCAGCCAAGTACGAACGCACGTTAATTTACAGCAATATCAGGCTGAGGCAAGAGGGGAAATGGCAGACATTAAGAAGCAGCTAACTCAACTAACCACGACGGTATCCGAGTTTAAAAAGGAGTCCGGACGGCTCCCCTCCCTAACCGTCCAGAACTCGAAGGGAAATGTGAATGCCGTAACTCTTAGGAGTGGAAAAAAGCTAGTCGTTGCACCCATGGAACGAGAGGAAGACGAAAGCCCGGAGTTGCCCGATGAAAGCGAGGATGCACCAGAGAAAGAAGAAAATACGCCTGAGGAACGCATGCCAGGCCCGGTACCAGCGACCAGTTCAGTGCCCATAACTGAGACCTCCAAAATCAGTGCCTCTCTTCCATTTCCAGTGCCAGCACGAGCACCAAAACAACATGTCATGGATAAGGACATATTTGAGTTGTTCAGCAAAGTCGAAATCAACATCCCCCTCTTGGAAGCCATCAAGCAAATTCCTCGTTATTGTAAGTTTTTAAAAGAGCTTTGCACCAACCGGAGGAGGAGTGATAGATATGATCAAGAGCTAATGAGTAGAAACGTATTGGCTATCATACAACGAAAGGTGCCCCCCAAATGCGGAGATCCAGGAACCTATACCATTCCATGCACAATTGGCAACATCCGGATCGAGAACTGCATGCTAGATCTTGGAGCATCAATCAACGTCCTTCCCTTCTCTATCTACTCATGCCTCAGAATTGGACCGCTCGAACCTACCGGCCTCACTATTCAACTGGCAGATCGATCGTGCAAACAACCCGTGGGCAAAATAGAAGACGTCTTTGTTCAAGTAGGCAAATTGGTGTTTCCAGCAGACTTCTACGTCTTAAAAATGGAGAATGACGGGCCAACAGACCATGCACCCATCCTTCTCGGCCGTCCATTTCTCAAAACAACAAAAATGAAAATAGACTGCGGAAGTGGGATGCTATCAATGGAAGTAGAAGGAGAGGTCTTCAGCTTCGACATATTCAAAGCAATGAATCATCCCATGGAGTTCAAGGAAGAAGAAAGGCACGTAACCGAATCATTTCCAGACGAGCACCTATACGCCGTCTCAACCAAGGTGCCGTGGTATGCCTCAATCGTCAACTACCTTGTAGGAGGTACATTTCCTCCTTCTTTTACTAAAGCACAATGCATGAAACTTAGGCATGATGCTAAACATTACTTGTGGGATGATCCTTATTTATGGAAAATAGGAGCAGATCAAATACTTAGGAGATGCATCCCCAATAATGAAATAGCTTCTGTTATTAGCTTTTGCCATGAGTTTGCATGTGGAGGACACTTCGGGCCTAGGAGAACCACTAGAAAAATCCTAGATAGCGGCTTTTTCTGGCCAAGTATATTTAGAGATGCATATGAAAAGTGTCAAAAGTGCGATAGGTGTCAAAGGGTAGGAAATTTGTGAGCTAGAAATGAGATGCCTCAAGTACCCATAATGGTCAACGATGTTTTTGACATTTGGGGAATTGATTTTATGGGACCATTCCCAGTTTCATGCGGGTATACTTACATTTTAGTTGTTGTAGATTATGTGTCAAAATGGGTAGATGCTAAGGCCACAAGGTACGACGATGCAAAGACTGTCATAGATTTTTTACGCACTAACCTGTTTTGTAGATACGGGGTACCCAAGGCCATAATCAGCGACCAAGGAACGCATTTCTGCAACCGCATGATGGCTGCCACCTTGAAGCGTTACCATGTCCACCACCGAACATCCACGGCATATCATCCCCAAACCAATGGTCAAGCGGAGATCTCTAACCGCGAAATCAAAGGTATTCTAGAAAAGATGGTGAAACCGGGTAGGAAAGATTGGAGTCAGAGGCTAGACGAAGCTCTTTGGGCTTATCGGACGGCATAAAAGACGCCAATTGAAACCTCCACCTTTCGGCTTGTTTATGGGAAGGCATGCCACCTTCCGGTGGAATTAGAACATAAAGCCTATTGGGCGCTCAAGCAGTGCAATCCAGATTTAAAAGCTGCCGGACTAGATAGGAAGCTTAAGCTATGCGAACTTGAAGAATTGCAGCTTGAGGCCTATGAAGAACAAACAGACTACAAGGCGCGGACGAAATTATATCATGACAAATTCATCCTCCGGCGCTCATTTGAGGAAGGACAACAAGTACTACTCTTCTCCTCACGGTTGAAGTTTATGCCAGGCAAACTGAAATCAAGATGGACCGGTCCTTATACCGTGACTAAAGTATTCAACCATGGGATGCTTGAGTTGGAAAGCATGGACAATGGAAGCAGATTCACGGTAAACGGGCAGCGAGTCAAACATTACCACGGCGAAGTCAACTTAGCTCCACAACACTACGACCTAAGCCACCCATGGGATCCCACCTTATGATCCAAGAATAAGGTATCGTCGAGCTAACGACGTTAAACAAATGCACTTGTCGGGAGGTAACCCGACACCTATCTTACTTTCAGTTATTTAATTTCTGTCATTTAATTTTTTCATTCTCACCTTTCCTGTATATATTTGCTTGCATGACTTTTGAACTACGTCGTGCTGAAAGGCACGCCTTCGTTCAAAAGTGTGGGGTGAGATCCACCTTTGTAAATAAATAACATGTTTTTCCTTTTCCTTTATTATTATCTTTTTGAAAATATGAACTTAAGAATGTGAAAAAGATAGATCATAATTCATGCATTAACCTTGTGAAAATTCAACTGTTTAAAAACTTAGAATGTAACTTCTCATTTGTCCCTTTGTGCTGAGATAAACAGGGGATGTGGAGTTGATAGAAAATGCCCTAGAGAGGCTTGGCAAGCAATCAAAGGACTGAATTTCGCTATATGGTTTTCGAAGTCAATGGAGGCTGCACTTCGGGTTTCAGTGAAGATTGAAGTCATCTCTGCCATGCAGTGTTTATGCAAAAAGAAAAAAGGCGGAATGGGAATCAAACCGTCCTATCTCTAGTCAGAGTAGCCGGGAAAATAAATGAGCGCCCCTCATTTTGACTCGCGCGAAACGGCAAGGATGAGAGAGAGCGGGGAGGTATTTCCATATGCTCGCGGGCGATGATTGGACCGCCCAAAAAGGCTTGAGAAAATGGACTAGCAAGCCACAAAAAGGCAAAAGCTCGAAGAAGCAAATCAAGAGGCCAAAGGCCCAAAATTGTGAAGGTTTTAACCGAACAAAAAGTGAAGTACTCAAGGAGTCAAATCAAAGGCCAAAGGCCGATTCACTACAAAAAAAAGCTATCCCTCGCCAAAAAGAAATCAAAAAGGCTCAACTCAGTGAAACCCGAACTGAATCACGTGCTAGAGAAAGCTACAAGGAAACCATATAGTGCGAGACGGTCCCGAGGTTGCAGTCCAGGAGCCTGAAAAGGGCTATCTCCCGAAACATCCAAAATACTTTGCATCTCAGCACGGAGGTACAAGTATCAAGTTTCTTCTATTTATTTACACGGTTTAATATAGTAATAAGTAGTAATGCATGAATTAGGATAAATCTAGTCCCACAATCTTACCTTCATATTTTAAAAGCTTACTTAGTGTGCCGCCCTTTAATAGCATTGTTCGGGACGAACAACTAAAAGTGTGGGGTGATCTGATGGACCATAATTATACGAATCATAAACACAGTTAAACCCACTAAATTAGACTGTTTGTCTATTTAACTTTTGCTTGTTAGTTCCGATATTTATCTACAGGGTATTTTGGAGTCTAGAGAGAATACACGCTAAGGAGAGGATCTTACGCTGAAAAGATATTACGAGTCATTCCAAGGTCACGACCAGATGCCGACTGAAGAAATATCAAGATCCTGACATTGAATCACTCAAAACAAATCCTACCAAAGAGCAACCAAAGTCAGACAGGGGCCGAAATGGACTGATAGTTTTGTGAAAACATCACAAAACTCACACAAAACCTCCTCCTTCCCCTCCATGACCGGCGGCTTTTGGAGGAGGTGACCAAAGGAGGAAGCTCTCCTCCTTTTACCACCCACAACCGGCGGCTTTGGGAGGCTCCTCGTCTCCCCTTGGATCTTGCCATGTGCTCTCATCCAAGCCATACATTCCCTCCTCTCATGGCTATAAATAGAGCCCTACCCTCTCATTTGTAATCATCCACAAAAATCCATCCCATTCACAAAACACTTATCTCTCTACATTTTGGTACTTTTGTAAGCTTTGGTTTTAAATCTATAATACTCCTGTTGGTTCTTGAGTATTATAGTTCGCTCTTGAGTACTCTTGTCGGTTCTTGTAGTACTCAAGCTTGTCTTTACTTTTCACTGTTCTTGAGTACTCTTGTCGGTTCTTGAAGTACTCACCCCTTTCCTTTACTGTCTTTTACTTTCAAAACCTTTACTTTCCTATCTTTCAAAACTGCAACTTTACTTTCCTTGTCTTTACTTTCAAAACATTTACTATTCCTGCCTTTCAAAACCTTTACTTTTTAAATACTTAGCTATGATGTCCTCTTCCATGGATAATCGTAGCTAAACCCTTCATTCGGTTGAAGGGGTGTACTTGGATCATAAAATGTTTTAGACCCTACTCTTAATGCATCTTTGTGTTCAAAACTTGTTCTATGTGCCATATATTAGGTTAGAACTTCCAAGGTTGAGTGGATGCTTTAACGGGCAAAGCTCTTCTGTGGGGTTCGTGAACATACTCAGGTAAGTGGATGCTTTAACGGGCAAAGCTTATCTGAGGAGTTCGACTTATCTAAAACACCATTTGGTTGATCGTAACTGAAGATCAAATGGATGCACATAAGGCTAAGATACTTCGAAAGAAGGAATTAGTCTAAATAGAACAAGTGTTCTAAACGATGTTGCAAGTCTTGTGCTAGAAATAGCCTCGATTCGTCTTTGAACACTTAGTATGATCATTAGCGGTCAATGATAAACAGACTATGATACAGGCCCCTAAGACCGAATACTTTCCTTAAATTTAAACACCACCTGCATTTACTTTCAATTTTAGTATAAACTATATTATCAACTACTGACGTTCTGGAAGGCTTGCCAATCACGCATCACCCGCTGTAAGTCTTCTACTTTTATTTTCAGTACTTTACTTTTCTGTCATTTACTTTTCTGCACTAAAAACCAAAACCAACCAACCAATCACTTACTTTTCCGCACTAAAACCTCAATCAACCTAAAACACGCTCCCTCGCTGTACAATTCCCTCAAAGAATAGCTTATCCCCCTAATTCCCTTGGGTTCGACCTCTACTTACCACTTGCTACCCAGTAGTAAGGTCACGAGTAGCGGAATACAATTTGCTTTTGCACAGAGAACACCGCACCTTAACGACAGTGCGGTGGGCTCCGTCAATGATCAAGTGGAAGGAGGTGATGAAAGTGACGATTCAATGGCGCAGTACAATTATGCAATGGATCAAGATACAACTTCTGATGATGACCTTGACCCATATTGTTGATGCAGGTTGTGTGTTTTATTGGGATGGAAACTTGTAATGGTGAGAACTTGTGATGAAAACTTGTGTTGATGAAAACTTGTGTTTTTTATTGAGATGAAAACTTGGTATGAAAACTTGTGTTGATGCAGGTGTACTGGTTATGTTGATGTTGGTTGTGTTTTATTGTTGATGCATGTAGGCCGGTTGTGTTTTTTCATTGGGATCCAGGGGAGAGACATGTTGTTGAATGTGTTATATTTCTGTCATGTATAGTTTATGTCACAAATTTAGGTAACAACGTCGCTTAATACTATTTCATTTTGGGGGCAAAAGCAATTTTCAGATTGGAGGGAAATGAAAATTCTGTTTCAATTTTTTTCGGTTACCTTTAAGCAACGCGTTCTTGACAAATAGGTCGCATAATAATAAGGCTTCGGCCCAAATATCCAAGGCCCAAATCAGAAACCCTAAGTTGATGCCTTCGTCGCGTCTCTCCCCTTCTCTTTTCCATTTCTCTTATGTGCCGAAACCCTAACTCTCCTCCTCGATTCCGCCCAGATCTGATCTTCAAACTCCTCCATTATGCCTAACTCTTTCATTTCATTTGCTTAAATCTCGTCAGTCATGGTAAAATCAAAGAACATGAAACCTACCAGACGTCCAGACGATGTCGAAGTTAATAGTCGGAGGCCGACGATGAAACTCTAATCTCCTTCACTCCGTCGGCCATCCAAGAAGTTAATGAAGACTCCACCGCCGAAGCTAACCACC
This sequence comes from Rhodiola kirilowii, assembly GCA_033675215.1. Taxonomy (NCBI): domain Eukaryota; kingdom Viridiplantae; phylum Streptophyta; class Magnoliopsida; order Saxifragales; family Crassulaceae; genus Rhodiola; species Rhodiola kirilowii. The sequence goes on along the minus strand of CM066194.1, from coordinate 28,176,626 downwards.
GATACTATGTATGCTGAGTCTCCAGAGCTGTCATCTCCACCGCCATCACTAGAAAGGTCTAATCTGTTGCCTACGATGGGTCCTGAGGTCAGGCAGACGGAGCGGTCCAAAGCCATCCTCCATGCAATGGCAGATGAGTCAAGATGGGTGAAAAAAATAGATGCGATTCATACTCCTCCGCCTCCGACGGCCAAAGGCCTCATCGCAAAGCAAAGAGCTGTCGTCAAAACCCACCACCGCTAGACAAGCCCGAGTCAGAACCACCTGCTATTGATCCGGCGAGAAGAAAGAATGCCACAGCCACAGCTACTCAGAATCCACCACCACAATTCCTACCCGAGTCAAATCCACCAGAAGACCCTCATGCTATTCCAGTAAAAAGAAAGACCACCACTGCAATTCAGAACCCACCACCGGAGAAACATAGAAAAACCACCACCACAAACAGTCATCCTCCGCCTGCTACATCTCAACCACAAGCTATCATCAACAACCCTCCACTGCAGACCCAAAAAGAGAATTCATTTGCACCCCGTAGATCCCCTAGGTCTTTGCAAAAGTCAATCGGTCGACCTAATTCCCAATCCCACAACCTTCCTCCACCTCCTCCTCCTCCACCAGCTATCATACCTTACCCTTCAGAACCTACAATAGTTCCTATTTCAGACCCTCCAGCTCTAGATTTTGAACCAATGCACTCGTTCAATAACAGTGCATTAGATGATGATGATGATGATGTCAAAGACAATTTGGCTAACATTCCGAGCATTAGATGCAAGAGCTCTGGTTTTGTGGAAACTGGTAATAATTGTTGTTACGTTGTTTGTTATTTGATAATTATTAGGTAGTTGGTTACATTGTTTGTTGTTGTTGTTGATAGTTGTAACTACATCGTTTAATTTTTCAATAACAGAGGATTCATTTAGAGGGAAGAGGAAGGTATGTGGGGTTGTGAATGGATCAAAGGTGGTCAGTTATAAGTAGACCCATAACAAAGGCAATTCGATAAAGGTAGAGTTTTTACCTGACGGTACTGGGCTGGCTTCTCAAGAAGTGGGGAGCCTAATTGTGCACGAGATTGGCAGTGCCGTGAGGGATAAGGTTCCAATGCTGGCCTCTTTATTCAGGAAGCTTGAGGAAAAGGACCAACATATTGTGTATGATCACCTAAGAGTGAGTACTTTATTGTTTTAAACTTTGCATTTAATTCAATATTTGTCTGCAAAATTTTAACTATATTCATTCTCTTCTCTGTAGCCAAACTTTGTTATTGATTCAAATGACGACCAGCTGTGGAATCACATCTTTAAGAAAGCCGCGGAGAGGTATCGTGACTGGAAAGCCAACTGTAAAACCTTCTACCTGGAGTATGGCCTGGATGTAACGCCTAGAGAGTTTGTGGAAAGGCATGATAAGTTGGAATGGCTTAAGGGCCACTTTAGTGAACCCAAAAATCAGGTTAGGCATTCACTTAAATGAAGCAGTAGTTTATAAGTACTCTTTGACTTGTATAATTTTTATTATAATAGGAGAAGGGTAAGACGATGTTAGGCGTGCACAATAAGGTTATTAGAATGAACCACCTTGTGGAAAATGCCCATTCTACATGAGGGTTGTAACACTCGTTGCACAGGGAGAGCAGGCGCACTATATAGCCACGTACTCCTAAGTCTACTTCGGTGATCCCGCCGGTGCTGCCGTTGCCGTGAGTTTCTTTCTATTCCTTCTCATGTACTTCTCATGTACTTGCTATTTATGTATGTTCATGTTTGGTTGCACATGTTCAGCAAATTTGGCAAATGTGTTAATGTGTAGTTTATATAGCCACATGTTGGGCTATTTTTATATGTTCATGTGAGGTTCTTGTGAAACATGTTGGCAAATATTATTTGCCATGTTTATCTTGGTGTAACATTTGCTCTTGTTATGTGCCATGTTCCAGTTTCATAATTATTTGAGTCGTGTTCATGTTTTGTGTCATGTAATTCATGTCCACTTTATCTGGTAACTCTTCATGTTCACCGTTACATTGTACTGTCCTAAAAAGAAACTATGCGCTGTGTTATTGTCATTTTAATTACACTTTTCAATGTGTACATGTAGGCAAAGACGCAAGAAAGGGTTCGTCAAGTGTTGCAGGGGCAGAATGATGATGAGTCTGAACACTGTGTCCTCGATGATGATCATGAACTTCTCCCAGTCGCTACTTAGATTGATATCATGACTGAAGTGTTGGGGCAGCAGCGTGGAACTTATGTTTCCGGGACTGGTAAATCCTTCAAGAGACCACCCCTCCCTAGAGGGGGTGCAAGGAACTCTGAACTGAAAGTTGAACTTCAAAAGCGAAAAGATGAGTTTCAGGAAATGAAGGCTGCATTTGAGGAGAGGATACATATTCTGGAGGACTTGGTTGTTCGAGGTGGATCAACTAATCTGGCAAGTCAAAATGCTTCTGAAGGTGTGACAAGCTATGGATCTGCTCAGTAATTGATGTTTGGTATAATTATCATATGCGAAACTTTTGTGCTTTTGGATGGGTACACACTTGGAAAAGTGGTTGTGTACCCTTATCTTTAATGTTTGCTCTGTTTGTGTTTCTTTGGACAGATTGTTGCTGGTTTGCAGGATTCTATAGAATGAAAATAATTTCATGTTTCGTATATTCAGATTTAATCATGTATATGCGACCATACATTGTTCGCAATATTAGTCCTACGTCAATTTAAACCATAATGTAAGCTGCCATGTATGCAGCGTATACACTATTATATGATAGTTAAATGTTCAATATTAGCCGCGTAAGCTAATTTATACTACAACTACATTTCCAATATTAGTCACAAATTCATTGTTATACTATATATAAATGTTTAATATTGGTCGCGTAATCATATATATACGACAATCATATATTCGATATTAGTCTCTACACAACGTTTATGCGATATATACGTCATCAATATTCGTCGCAAAAGACCTATTATAAGCCACATATATGTTTAACATGAATCGAAAGATGTTATACGACAATGCTATATTCAATAATGGTCGAGAATTCCCTGTTATACGGCATCTCTATATTCAATATTGGTCGCGAAACAACTTTTATACGACACTATCATGTTTGGATTATAAAGCATATGAAAATTTGACGCTCATATGAGTGGAACTCGACTCATTGATTACGGGACTAAATATAACAATTGCCGCATAAAGTATATGCGACCTTTTTAGCAGTTTACGTGACGCGGAAAAAAGTTTAATTTAACGTGACATGTGCCTTTTTCGTTTGTTGCGTATACTTTTCGCTTCTCCGATTTCGCGATCATTTTTTTACGACACACTGACCATCGCATAAAGTATATGCGACTATTTTAGCCGTTTACGCGACACGGAAAAAATGTGTCATAGGATGTAAATTTGCGTAATGTTTTACTTATTTCTTTTTTATATATATTTTATTATACTCACACATTTTGTATATTCACATATATGTAAGTATATTTAATGTACCAGGACGTGCGTTGAAAGATTTCCACATACTGAGCATAGATGGTGCATATGGCACACAATGAGAAATGCAAAGAAACATATAAATAAACATCCTCACTAGAGTGAAGTTCGGAAAGGATTGGGGAATGATGTTCATGATTCACTTACCATTTCTGATTTTAAAGAGTTAAGACAAAAATGGATAAGTGCATATGATCTTGATAATAATTGTTGGTGCGGCAATATATATGCTCAGAGGCAGTGTTCTAGAAAACGGCCTTCAAGACCGCCTAGGTCGCCTTTCTCTTGATCCCGTTCCGTTTTTCTTCTAGGCGGCCAATTAATCGGTTCGAAGCTTCTATGCGGCGCCCAGACGGCTTCTTGGCGTTTTGGGCGGCGCCCTAGGCGGTCCAGCCGATGCCTTCTATGCGGCAATATAAATATTATTTAATGTATTAAGTTTTAAAATAATATTTTTAAGAAAAAATTAAATTACAATTTGAGGAAATAAAATTCCAAAAATATGTGTTTGTATATTTATTTTGTTATTGAAATTCACTTTTCAATATTGTGCATGGTAATGAATTATATTATTACTCGTGATTTATATTATGAATATTTTAGACTCTAATCAGTAAAATACTATATCATATCAATACATATAATTTAAAAAATAACAAATCGAAACCGATTAGTCACCGATTAATTCCCGATTAATTCTTTGAAGACCTTGTCCGCCCAATTACCGGCTAACGTTTTTACAACCTTGCTCAGAGGCATCACTTGGTGCCTATTTATTTCAAGGATAACTTTTGGGCCGGCATGTCTAGCACCCAAAGGAGCGAAGGTATGAACTTTTCTTAATGACTTTCTCAATATCAAAACAACTCTAAAGCAATCTGTGGAGTAGTTTGGAGTTGCATTGGCAAAAAGAATAAAAGAAGAGGTCAAGAAAACTTTTAGATCCAATGATTCACCAATTCTATGTGCAAGTGCGAATATATTTGAGCATGTAATCCGAAAGTTATACACATCAAAAATATTCTTTTGATTTCAAATTTGAGTTAAGGAAATGACCTACGCAATTGCTGCAAAAATAAGCGGTGAAAGGAATTATAGTGAATATGATGTCACTGTGAGAAGGCAACAACATGGCAAAACAAAACGTGCAATTTTTTCATGTTGTTGGATAGTTAGTAAGCAACACCTAATGGGCTCGCTAAGTATGTAAGTAGTGGAAATTGAAAAAGTAAATAAAAGTGAGCAAGACACAACGATGTACAGTGGAAACTCAAATACTGAAAATAATACCTAAGGATTTTGGAGCAATTTCTTGTATTCATGTGTTCTCGGTTATAACGACTTAAATCACTCACCCAACCACACACAGTGGTGTACCGTCGTACTTCCATACGAATCTTAGTTGTGATCTAACTCGATTGTCACCGCACTGCAAGAAATATTCCCTTCTGGCTCAGGTGGCAGTATCGCTCCCTTTGAGGTGTGCCTTTGAATACGCCAATGCTAAACTCCCTCGAAAACTTGATATCTCGTCGTTGCTTTATAAGTAAGCACACATCCAAGGATTTCCAACACAAACCACACATTGAAAGGCAGCCTTAGCATCTTTTATATAGTCGGTTCCCTGCTAGGTAGCCCTAGATTTTCTAGGTAAAAAATCTCTCATATTGATCTCAAAATTAGTCCAAGATCTTCTAGCTGATCCGGTCATCCCATAATAACTTGAGCTGCTAACCAATTAGATCGTCCCATACCCATTTCATTGGATATGCGCTTGATATATATTTTCCTAATATCTCCCAATCTTCCCAAATCGTTGAACATCTTCGTAATCGTGCAACGCATTATTTGATCTGATCTTGAGAAATCATCAAACATATATTTCAGCTGGATCACGAATCTTTGAAGCTAAAGATCTTTAGAGAATATTGTCACGACCCGATATAAGGGTCGAGACCGGCGCTTGACACTTATGTCAATGGTCAAGCAAGCCTATATATCGGTCTTAACAAATATTGATAAATTATTCAAAAAAATGAGATTTTATAACTGAGTAGCAAAATAACATAGCGAAAGCAAACTAACAATATCTAGAATCATGCTCAAGTACCACGCAGAAATAGTCTAAAGTGAAAAGAAAGAAATAACTGAAAGGACGTCAACAAGGAACTAGCTGGATGGCACCATACGTGAACGTGAGACTCTTGCATGAAGAAGAATGACAACTCTCGAACTAGTAGATCACTTATCTGAAAATTAGGGAAAAATAAGGGGGTGAGTCAAACGACTCAGTAAGTAAATAATATATTCTATTACTGTGGGTTTGTTTAATGTGTCTTTCCTTGTTATATATCTAGATTCAAGCTTCCAATGAAATATAAAATGGACATAAATTGATGAATGCATGAATGCACGATGATGCACATGTCGATCGATCATATCGGTGGGCAGTCGTCACTGCCGGTCCAGACCATCATATCGGTGGGCGGGTGAGGCTCGCCAATTCATATCTCATCTGTAACATTCAAACGGTGGGCGGTCGTCGCTGCCGGTCTGGACCATCATATCGGTGGGTGGGCTGAGCCTCGCCAAGTCTCATATGATGTCGGTGGCATGCATGTCGTGAATGCAACAATGCATGAGTAAGATCATCTCAGTAATCTTGCATATCAAATACAATTATTGCCTATCTTTTTTTATACTATCCAAACATAACTTCTAATATAATTATTATTAATATGATAATAAAATATATTATAAACATACTGTTATACACCCGATCAAAGAATCAAATGCGATCGTATAATTACTTTACTCGAACAACTGCAAACAAAAAAGAGCGGATGCCTTATCAACTTCACCATTACCCTTATGCTTCTGTCAATTATATTGCAAACCCATTATCATTAGCAAAGATCTGAAATGTGAACTTTGGACATGACAACAACATATTAACCCATTGATCAGTTGACACTAATTAAACTTCTTCCACGTGAGTCAGATACAATTTTCGGTAACCCAATAATCTGAAAACAACAATCACACTCGAAATGTTACCACCCGCTCATCATCAGGATTTTTAGATGCTGGTTTTTTCGCCTTTGCTGATCTCCCTCTTTATCGCCTTATAGCTTTCTGATTTCCGACAAGGACATATTTCGATTTTGTGAGGGGTGTGTTGCCGGAATCCGGCGAGGTGAAGGTGAGTTGGGGGAGGATAGAAAATAGAGGAGAGAGATAATTGGTTTAATTGTTCATTGATTTCCAAAATGAATACAATAGGTTATTTATATGTGCTCATCGTTCCCTAAAGGTGTGATTTCCTACGCTGCGTGGTGCTATGCACACGTCAGAGCTTGTACAGCTCCTACGGGTATTGTCTCGCCTTCACTGCAGGCCTTGTGCTGCGCATGTTGCGCCAACTGCAGTCCTTGTGCTGCGCCTGTTACGCCAACTGCATGCTCGCTGGTCCCCCTTGCGCGCATCTATTGTTAGCTGTTGGTCGAGTGGTCCCGATTGCACGCCTTATGACTGTCACATTACTCACCCTCTCGAAAGCGACCTTGCCCTCAAGGTCGAATGTCGGAAATTCATGTCGAATACTTGCTATGGTTTTCCAAGTTTGCGCGTCAGGTGGGTGCTCGCCCCATTGAACTAGCAACTGATCCTCCCAACATCTATACATGTGTAATGGCAGCTCTCTACATTGTAATTGACGATAATTAATCTGTCCATCTGCATACACATGCTCCCTATTCTTCTCCACATGGTAGCTGGATCCATTTCCTCCAAATGCTAGATCAACGGGAACTATGGAGTTCGCTAGTGTATCATCTTGAAGTAGCCTTTCCAAAAGCATCTTCTCCAACCATCTTCCAATTGGCCATGCGCCAGTGTCATAAGTTGGATCATAATGATTCAACACATAATCCCAACATGCATCACTCAGTAAAACAGTAAAGTTACCACAAACTTTAAGACCATTTCCATTAATTGTGCCTGAGTAACAAGTTCCACTCCTGCATTTGGGTGTATCAATACATGACTTTGTAAAAGCAACCTCTCTCAGGCCCTCAACTTCTTGGTTGAAATTGAATGATACATGTAAATGATAAAATACCATTATCCATTCTTGGAAAGCTACCCCATTAAATTCACGTCCGTTAATTTCTTTGAAAAGTCCAGGTAAATGGACAACAACTCCATTTCCAATGATACACAATGAGTCCTTATTAAGGCTGCTTGACGACACGAGGGAAGAGCTAGCTTTGTACCTTTATCACCCCACAACATCCTAGTACTCCACTTACTTTAATTAGAGACTCAACTCGGCTCAAAGTATCTTGTGGTCCCGCTACTATCACAGTTGAAGCATCAACATAGTGAAAGCTTGGAAGAGTTTCTCCAGCCCCGTCTCCTGGTGGATGGATTCCATCAAAAACCTTGTTGTTTTCAAGAAATATGTCCTCAATTCTCGACACATCAAATGCTGCCTTACTGAACTGATTCTGATATGATGAGGAAGAGGTATAATCATATGAAGCGTCGGGCTTTGACAAGTTTTCAGGATAGGCACGTAGCAGCATCAAATCATCCATGTTGTTGATAATTATCGGCTGAGCTGCATTATGCAAGTATCGCATTATTTCACCATTCTGATGCTGCGAATAATTATACTGGCCGCCACTGATGCTTGAAGACATTGTGATGCTTTGTTCCGTTTCCAAAAAGTATGAAACATTGAAAAATAAATGTTTCTGTTGATACCCTTGCCATCTAAATTGCTTTAGATAAATGTTTGTAGCTTGTGAGTCCTTTGGTGAAGTTTCTGTGGCCCATTTGTGCACCTTCAAAGTAAATTTGCAAGTCGTTTTACTGACCCAAACAGTGCCAAATGTGACGCTGAAATTTGATGGACTTGTGCCCTCAGTCATTGCCTTAATAATAATGATATCATACAGCTTGGTTGGTTCCTTGTAGAATAAGAATTTTGTGGACGCCTTAAATCTAACGTCCTCGGGCCATACCTTGTTCAGTGACTTATCAAACTTTGTCGAGTCATCCTCAAAATAGCCCACACAGTCAGCTACTATCAACATATCTGTGAGGTTTCTAATCCTCCATTTGTGCCTCTTAGGTTAGTATGCCAAGCCAGTGAGTCGTAGACTAGGACCACATCCCTTAGAGGATTTTGTATAGATTTCTAGGCTCGCAGGTTCAACTTTGAAGACCAGAAGATGGAACTGATTCACTCTGATGAAGCTGCAGAAGCTGGGTTTAAGGCTGAGTTGCTGAAGAGCCAAAACTCAGTCGTTTTGGTTTGGAGGCAAAATCAGTTTATTCGGTTAAAGGGAAGCTGCGTCGTTTGGGCGAAAAGCGGGACATTTGAAATTAAATGGAATGTTGTCGTATGAACGAGTTCGAAAGACGGCTTTGAGTTGTTCGCGACGCTGCCATTTTATACGTGTTCTCCAGCTGCATATAAGCACGGAACAATTGGGATTTAGGGCACCGAATGTTTTCAAAATTCCAGAGCAAATTGAAGCGAGTATTGGAGCGATCGTACTCGAGAGCAAGTCTGAGAGATTCGTTTCATCAAGGTGCATTCCGGAGCATTGCAATTGCGGCTCGGAACTCGCTGATTGGCCAAGGCGCAACTGCGACTTGGTGCGGATAACCGGTCGACTGACTTCGGGTGTTCGGCGGTGCTGCGCGGTTCTTCTCACTCAAGGAAGTCTCAGTATACTTCTTACATTCGTGTCTAGAGTTCCAATTAGGTTTCGGTTGAGTCATTGGCTTATTGGCTTGGTTTAGGAAATTGGTACTTGTGCAAACTCTTGGGGATTATAGTGGAACATTGGCCGAGCCTCCCCGACCTGAGTCTCCAAGCAATAGGGTTTACTCGAAGCTTGTAAAATGTCTTGTGTTCTTACTTTCAGTCTTTACAAGAATTTGCCCAATTGAACAATTTCCATAAACTTGACCTAATTTGACTAATTGGGTTAATCGGATTAAGTGAACTTGAATTCAATCTATTACAACATGGTATCAGAGCAAATTATGGCTATTCTTGGTGTCTAGAAATCCATAACTTTGGTTGCTTGCACTTAAGATAGTTTCCTTGTGATCTTGGACTATTTTGGGTCCTTCACTTAATCCCTTTTTCTGCTATTACTCTGAAACACCTAATTTGATGTCATATGCTTCTTTCACTCAAGAAATCATGGCTGAACCAGTGAGGGTCACTCCCTTCGATGGCTCCAGTGATTTCACTATGTGAAAGCTTAAGATGAAGGCTGTTCTCATCAAGGAAAAATGCTGGGATGCTATCTCAGAAGAATGGCCTGAAGGTGCCACTGATAGGCACAAGAAGAAGCTTCAAGACCTAGCCTACTCAGACTCTCTGATGATGTGGCTAGGCAAGTGGTTAGTCACACTCTTCCTAAAACTTTATGGAATGCCTTAGAGTCCATTTATCTTGCTAAGTCTCTACCTAATAGGATATCCCTGTTGAGTAAATTGTTTACCTATAAGATGGATATACATGTGACTTTGCAAGAAAACGTTGACTTATTCTTAAAAATGACCCAAGAGCTTAAGAGATGTGATGATGAAATTAAACAAACTCACCAAGCTGTCATTTTATTAAACTCTTTACCCCCTCAGTTTGATACTCTCAAGGATGTCATTCAATATGGAAGGGATGATCTAACAATGGGGAAGATCATGTCTGCCTTTGTTTGAAAGAATGAGTCCTTAAGGGTATTCAAAGGAAAACATCAGACTAAGAATGAGTCTAAGTCTGAGGTCATGATGGCTAATGCCAAATCTAGACCAAAGAGTAAAAAAGAAAAAGTTTAATAAAACTCCCAACAATGCCCCTGTTGACAATCTTGCTGGCAGGAGCCAAGAATATATGTCTAAGAAATGTACATATTGTGGGAGAGTGGGTCATATTGTCACTCAGAACTATGTGGCAGGGATAGTAAACTCTTTTGGAGACTTTCTTGATTTGGATGAGAGATCCAAGGCTTGTTCCACCCTCAAATATGCTCGTGCTTGCGTGGAGATTGATGTTACCAAACTAGTCCCGGAAGAAGTAAGAATTACTTTATCTGACGGCAGGATGTTTTGGCAGAAGATAGAAGTTGAAGGTAATCTATCCTTCTGCTCTCATTGTAAGATTCATGGGCACTTATTGGCTGATTGCAGGAAGAAAAGACCCACCAAAAATGTGGATCAGGTCAACCAGGTGGGTGGGAAGAACAAGAAAGTTGTCAATAGCAACAGACCTATTGAAACTACCATTTCAGGTGGACAGGGGATAAAGGGAAATAATACTACCTCGCATAACAGCAACGAGGAATGGATTGAGGTGACAAGGAAGAAGGGACCGAGAGTGGTTACGTTCCAAATGTAGAGGACAAAAAATAGGATGGTGTCCTGGTCACTGAGGATGCTAATAATGATCAAAGGACATCCCCCTCGGTAGAAAATCAAAATGTTGACAAAGAGAGCATGGTAGTGAACAAGCAGCACACTGACGTTGAGCAGGAAGATTTATCCGTGCAGGAATCTCCGGACAAAGTTCTCATAGACCCTAAATCTGCATTAGTTCTTTATAATGCGCACCAGCTTCCTACTCTCAGTAAGGGGGAGGGTAAGGAACGGGGGAATATAACAAGTTCTAACCGTGGTGCAGGGGAAGTTACCATCCTGAACAGGAATGATAATAATCCGAACATGAAGGAAGGGCCCCATAGTAACACTGGAGGTTCAATTGTGTATTGTGAAGAGCTAGATAATCTAGTTGCCCCAAGTGGTGGAACACTTTAAAAAGTCAGGAAAGGAGTCCAAAATGATGCAGTTACTAAGGCTCTGGACAGAATAGCTTTGGAAAGTGAAGCAAACATGGCTAGTTCCTCTAAAGGTAGCAAGTACTACCTCAGATCACGTGATTGATGATGCTGGGAAAAATTTTATGTTGGAATGCTAGAGGCATTATGAATAACGGGTCCATCGACTGCCTCAATTCTATTATGTCTCAGCATCAAATTGATATTTGTGTTATCCTTGAACCTATGATCAGCAGTGATCAACTGACCAACTTAGTTGTTAAGCTCAAGCTTGGGTAGTACTTACATTGCTCTCCTTCTAATACTCATATTTGGCTGCTGTGGAATAATAATGTTCGCGTGACTGAGGTGTGCCACTCCAACCAACACATAACGGTCTCTGTGTATATGGTTTCGACGGAACAGGATATTTTTTGTAGTTTTGTTTATGGGGCCCTTGACAGTAATATCAGAAAAGCAGTTCATTTGGCCCTCATAAGTGACTACATTAGTCTTCCTATTTGGTGCAGACTCAGGCGTAAGGGGCCAGATGATGAAGAGGGGAATGAAGACAGCCCAAGACTTCTCAGGCCAGGCTCTCCAGCGCGGCACAATGGTTTATTTGTTTAATTTGTTCGGCTTTTTATGTATGCTGTGCATCTTTTTTCACATGCAATTCAGTCCTGTTAGTGTAAGTATTCTCTGGCATCCCGCCTTACGCGCGTGGGGAGAGACACAGGTTCTTATTAAGATTTTTTAGGGGTGGGCTCACCGATGAAGCCCTCTGTTCGGTGCTGAGGCGCCATCCCCGTGAATCCTTTTTGCAGTCCCGCTCAGCGCTGTTAGGGCCGTGGTTTAACTTGGCCCGGTGCTTGAGGGACGTGGCTATTTCTTGGCATGGTTCAGGCCTTTCTGAATCCTTTAATAAAACTGCTGGCTCTGCACCAGCTTAATTAAAAAAAAGGGTCATCTTGTCACTGCATGCTTTAAGAAGAAGAATGAACAAAAGGAAAAGAACACTAAGGAAAATGAGAATGGTCATGAGACCTCAATATGGGAATGAACTGTTTGTTTGTTCTGATTCTATTGATCATTCTGGTTGGATTTTAGACTCAGGCTGTACCATGCATGCTTCACATGATAAAAATGTTTTCTCATCTATTCAGCTTGTAAATGGTGGTGAAGTTATGCTAGGTGACCATACTATCCTTAAAATTAAGGGAATTGGGAATGTGCCTATAAAAATGCATGATGGTGTGACTAGAGTTCTTAAAAATGTGAAATGGGTACCAAACTTAAGGAGGAATTTATTGTCTGAATCAGAATTTGATAAACTTGGCTACCATATTGTGACTTATCGAGGTGTTAGGGAAGTTTCTAGGGATGTTAAGGTCCTGATTAGAGGAGTTAACAGAGGAGGCTTTTATGATGTGATCACCTCTCCTGAAATCAATTTTTCCCGACCTAAAGACAAGTCTGATGCTAAAACTGAAATCTGGCATGCTAGGCTAGGTCACATTGGCAACAAAGGTTTACTTCATTTGCATAAAAATGGCTTGATTGACTGTGTGCCTTCTAACTTGTCTTTCTGTGAAACTTGCATCTTTGGGAAGAAATCTTCCCACAGTTTTCAAAGATCATCATTTACTGTTAACAAACCCCTTGAATATGTTCACTCAAATTTGTGGGGCCCTGCCCAAGTTCAGACCATAGGTGGTAGGAACTACTTTCTTTCATTGATTGACCATTATTCTAGGAAAGTTTGGATCTACTTGCTTAAAACTAAAGATGAAGCTTTTGCAAATTTGAAGGAATGGAAACTATGGTAGAAAGTCAATCTAACCTGAAATTGAAATGCCTAAGAACATACAATGGATTAGAATTTTGTAATAAAGCCTTTGATGACTTTTGTGTTGAACATGGCATTAAAAGACATCACACAGTCCCAGGCACCCCACAACAGAATGGCACAGCTGAGAGGATGAATAGAACCTTGCTTAAAAAGGCAAGGTGTATGCTCATCAGCTCTGGCTTGAAGCCTTCTATTTGGGGAGAAGCTGTTTCTACTGCTGCCTACCTAATTAACAGATCCCCTTCATCTGTTATTGGCTTTAAAACACCACAAGAGATGTGGAATGGAAAACCTCCTAATTTAGATCACATAAGACCCTTTGGTTGTACAGCTTATGCTAAAGTTTCCTAAGGTAAACTTAAACCAAGGGCTGTTAAATGTGTGATGCTTGGTTATCCTGAAAGTGTTAAGGGGTACAAGTTGCTTGAAATTGTGCCTGGTGGTTATAGAGTCTTGACTACCATATCTGTTACTTTCAATGAACATGATTTTTATTTTAAGAAAAAGGCCACAAATGACACTAACCACAAGGCACACCTAAGACTGTGACCAGTTTTCCACCTGCCAGTTTCTTTGATGAGCAGGATATTACTCAAGGTGGGGAACAAGCTGATGAAAAAGAGGAGTTTGATCGGGGGCTCTTCAATGAGGATGCTAGACTAGCAGATGATGATAATCAAGGCTCCACTGAGCCTGAAGGTAACTCACAAACTCACCAATTAGGTGGGGAAGATCAAGTAAGTTCACATGACTTTTCTACTGATTTACATTCAGCACATATTGAGGCAACAGTGGATGGTGTTCAGGGTGTCCCTGCACCTATTATTGATGATGCTGTGAGTTCTAAGGGTGTCCCTGCTCACATTGATGTGCCTAATGTTAATGTTAGGGAATATATGTTATTTTGGGATAGAGAACCTAGGAACATAATGCAGAACAGAAAATATGCAAACTTTGCTGCTGATGTTGATTCTGTTTACACTGATTTTACTGAATGTGATAGTCATGTTGGGCATGCTGGTATTGTTGAGTTTGCTTTCCTTGCTGCTGATCTGGTTAAACAAAATGTGCCTGAAACTTTCACTCAAGCTACTAATGGTGCTAATGCAAATGATTGGTGGAAGTCTATGCATGATGAAATTGACTCTATGAAACAAAATGGTACTTGGGAATTAGTCCCAAAACCCCCCCTAAGGCTAGAGTCATTAACTGTAAATGGATTTATAAACTGAAAGATGGCTTAAAACCAACTGATTCTCCAAGGTATAAGTCTAGGCTGGTTGCAAAAGATTTTTCACAAAAGGAGGGAATTGATTATAATGATATTTTTGCTCCAGTTGTTAAATATAAGACCCTGAGACTTATGATTGCTATGACTGCTGTGTTTAATTGGCATTTGGAACAAATGGATGTTAAAATTGCTTTTCTTCATGATGATTTAGAGGGAAAAAAATTTCATGAGCCAACCTATTGGTTTTATTGACCAAAAACACCCAGATTATGTCTGTTTTTTGAAAAAAATCTATTTATGGTCTTAAACAGTCACCTAGGCAATGGAAGAAGAAATTTGATGCTTGCATGATTAGCTTACATTTTATAAGGAGTAAATATGACACTTGCTTGTACTTTAAAAATGTTAAGGCTAAATTCCCTTTGTATGTGTTACTCTATGTGGATGACATATTGATGATTAGTGGGGATAAAACTGCCATTGCTAAGATTAAAGGAGACTTGAGTGTTCATTTTGACATGAAGGATTTAGGCCATGTTAAAAAGATTTTGGGTGTTAACATACTTAGGGACAAACGGACTAAAACAATTTATCTTTCCCAATCTGATTATTTGAGTAAAGTGGTTGACAAGTTTGGCATGAAAAATTCTAAACCAGTAAGTGTTCCATTAGGAGGGCACCTAGACCTGTCTAAGGTTGATTGCCCTGCAACTGACCAAGACAAACTTAAAATGAGCAAAATCCCATATGATGTTTCTGTAGGATCAGTTATGTATGCAATGCTTTGCACCAGACCTGACCTTGCTTTTTCTAATAGTGTCTTGAGTAGATTTATGTCTAATCCTGGGGAAAAACACTGGCTGGGAATGAAATACTTGCTGAGATACTTGTCTTCAACTGTTAAACTTGGTTTGGTCTTTGCTGATTTTTATTCTCAACATGATATAGTTGGTTATGTGGATTCTGATTATGCTAGTAACAAAGATAATAGAAAATCTACCACTTGTTTCTTTTTTACTTGGGCTGGTAACTGCATTAGTAGGAAGTCACAGTTGCAATCAATTGTTGCTCTATCCTCAACTGAGGCTGAGTACATTGCTGCAACTGAGGCTGTTAAGGAAGCAATATGGCTTAAGGGAATTGTGAAAGAAATTCAGGGTAGATCATGTGTGTGCCTATCTTGCATATGGATAGTCAAAGTGCTTTGTATCTATGTAAGGATCCTGTTTACCATGAGCGAACTAAACATATAGATGTTAGGTTCCATTTTATCAGAGATATGGTTGAATCTAAGCAGATTATTATCAAGAAAATTTTGGGAGAGACTAACCCTACAAATTTTGGCACTAAGATTGTGCCTAGTGACAAGTTTTTGTTTTGCAGGAAGAGCCTCCACACCCTGGATGTTCCTTAAGGGTGTGAGGCTGAGCCAATGATGGTTGGGATGATGATTCGCTCAATGTTCCACAGAATTAATTCCCAAATGAGATCTTGCACAAAGTAGGATTAGGAGGGCAAATTGTGAGGTTTCTAATCCTCCATTTGTGCCTCCTTAGGTTGCCAAGCCAGTGATTCGTACACTAGGACCACGTCCCTTAGAGGATTCTGTATAGATCTCTAGGCTTGTAGGTTCAACTTTGAAGACCAGAAGATGGAGCTGATTCACTCTGATAAAGCTGCAGAAGCTGGGTTTAAGGCAGAGTGACTAAAGAGCCAAAATGCAGTCATTTTGGTTTGGAGGCAAAATCAGTTTATTCAGTTAAAGGGAAGTTGCGTCGTTTGGGCAAAAAGCGGGACATTTGAAATTAAATGGAACGCTGTCGGATGGACGAGCGTGAAAGACGGCTTCGAGTTGTTCGCGATGCTACCATTTTATTCATCTTCTCCAGCTGCATATAAGCATAGAACAATTGGGATTTAAGGCACCGAATGTTTTTGAAATTCTAGAGCAAAATTGAATCGAGTCTTGGAGCGATCGTACTCGAGAGCAAGTCTGAGAGATTCGTTTCATCAAGGCGCATTCCGGAGCATTGCTATTGCGGCTCAGAACTCGCTAATTGGCCAAGGCGCAACTGCGACTTGGTGCAGATAACTGGTTGACTGACTTCTGGTGTTCGGCGGTGCTGCGCGGTTCTTCTCACTCAGGGAAGTCTCAGTGTACTTCTTACATTCGTGTCTAGAGTTCCAATTAGGTTTCAGTTGAGTCATTGGCTTATTGGCTTGGTTTAGGAAATTTGTACTTGTGCAAACTCTTGGGGATTATAGGGAACATTGGCCGAGCCTCCCCAACCTGAGGCTCCAAGCAGTAGGGTTTACCCCGAAGCTTGTACGTCTTGTGTTCTTAATTCAGTCTTTACAAGAATTTGCCCAATTGAACAATTTCCATAAACTTGACCTAATTTGACTAATTTGGGTTAATCGGATTAAGTGAACTTGAATTCAATCTATTACAATATCTTTAATAAAAGAGGGCTCCCCAAAATCAGTAACCTCTAGAAGCATGTCTTCAACCTTGTTAAGTCAGTATGCGTCACTACCAGATAGCAACAAGAATGTAGCATATTCAGAATAACTCCACACGATGCAGCTACCACATGCTCACTATAATTTTTCTTAGCAGGCATTGGATTCAACAATGCACAAGCACACAGTGCTATAACAACTTGTACATAAGGCTTATCTTCGTAACCTCCATTGAACCACATAACATAAACCAGCACATGCTTGCATATAGGATTTAGCCGACGCATAATAGGATCAAATACAATAAATGACACCTCAAAGCCACTTGAAGCACGCAAGCAGGGTGTGCGCAGCCTACCCGTAATCTTATGAGCAAAATCAGATGGTATAAGTTCGTATGCTTCAATAGAAAGGTAAAATCAACCATCTGATGGAGAACAGGAGCAGGAAATGAATTAGTAAAACTTCTCTGAAATTCTCATCCCAAACTCGTCTACTCCTCATCTCAAGTTCTTCTATTTCCTCCCTTAAATCCCTGTTCTTCTCATTCTCTGTTTCTATCCGATCAAGGGCGTATCATAGTGATTTAGGTTTCTTTTTTCACGCGATGTAATTTTTCAGTGTGTTTACTGTTTATATCTTCTATTTACTTGGTTGTCTTCTCTAAGGTATTTGTTGCCATTGTTAGGAAATTTTTGAGTGCGTAAATATGCTGATTCATTTGGGATTTCAGGGCTGGCTTTAATTTGAGTGCCAGTAAAATGACTGGATGATAGTGGAGATGGGATGGAAACGATCATTGCTTGATTTGTTAAGAAGAGCTCAAGCTTGATTACATTGTTGATATTGATACAATTCCATTTCATGTAATAGGTAGTGAATAAAGGAAGTGAATTTTGTTTTGTAATGTTATCAATGTTATGTGAGCATTTGGATGGTGAAGTTTAAATTTAGTTTGAGGGTTGTTATATGGTTGAATGAGTTGTTGATGGTAGATTGATATTTTTGGGTGTTGATGAATGATGCAGCTTAAGCCGACTGTGTATCTGAAGCTGCCTGCGTTGCCGGGAGAATGGACGCTGGTGGAGGCGGCTGCGGTGGAAGATGAGGCAGCTGCGGCAAAGGAGGTGGTGGCTTTGGAGAGTTGAGGAGCTGAGTTTGATAAGTTTCTTGCTTTGTGATGTTTTTGTTTTTGTTCGACTTTTTGCTGGTATTGATTTCCATTAACTGGTAATTTGGATTATGGAGTTTTATGATGTTGTCTTTTTGGTATGGATATTAACCCTGCCCTTGAGTTTGATAATGATAAGCAATGAGCGTGGAATTTGTTTTGGATTTTGGGGAAGTGTATTAAGTTTTGTAATGTTATCAATGTTATGTGAGCATTTGGATGGTGAAGTTTAAATTTAGTTTGATGGTTGTTATATGGTTGAATGAGTTGTTGAAGGTAGTATGGATACTTTTCGGTGTTGATGAATGATGCAGCTTAAGCTAGAAATGGAGAGCTATATATTTCTCAATTTTACCTCTGTTGAGCAATGTGAGAGTATATTATAAATTGTTTCAGCTATATTTTTGTCATAGGATTTGGATATGTTTTTGTAAGTGTGTTTTGGCCGGTGATGTAGGTGGACGACACAAATAAGCAAGGGATATTGCTTGAGGTCGTGCAAGTGCGTATTGGTCTCTTAAGGTCGTGCAAAGATATGATGAGGTATGTACGCACGACTCGAGGGCAGCATGTTTATTTTGCTTAAACATTTTAAGTGTCTTATTGTAAATACTAAAACATTTTGAGTTTGAATATGAATGATTTTCCATTTCATTTTTGTATTATTTTTTTAAAATTTAATTTTCAGTGAATGTATTTTAATAAATTAATTATTTGTTTAAAAATTGATTAATCAATTAAAATATTGAATAAATATATGTAATTACAATTACATAAAAATAATACCATGGCAAAACCACTTCAAAACCAAAGTATCAATGCTCAAGAAAACCACTGCATATGTATGATATGGTACTGCAAACTCGCGCATATGCCCTGCATTTAATGCGGTGATGAGGATTTTCCTTCAGTTATTAAGCGGTTATTGTACATCACTGCAAAACCATCGTAAATTTTACCGGTATGGTACTGAAAACCCACCGCAATTTTTTTGTTGCGATGGTAAAATTACCATCGTATAACCACGATAAATTGCTTTTACTGGTGATTTTGCAACGGATTTGCGGTGTTATTTTACTGTCGAAATTTTTTCCTTATTTTGTAGTGTAAGGAATATACTCTTCGTAATCTAATCCATTTTTGGTTCTAAGTTGTTAAGTACCAAGGAAATCATTAATAAGAAGTCAATTAAGAAGTCAACTACTTTTAAAATTCAAGTTTTCCCTCTCAAATTTTCCTCTGAAATTTACTACTATAAATTATGATGTGTGGTTCATGTAATTCTCAAACTAAAACATCAGAATTTTCCAAGGTTAGGAGAAGGTTTGTAAGTAGTGGAAAATTGAAATTTTGTTTCAATTTCACCAAATGGTATGAAGCCTTTGTATGAAGGGACTGTTGCTAGTCATAGTCGGCTCACTATCGAAGTGCAAGAGCTTTTCAAGCGGCTAATGATTGTGGAGAAAACTCACAATTTGAAGAATGCACTTGCCATGGATTAACCGCTTGTCACCTTAATAGAAATGTTTGAAGAACAAGCTTGTCTAACTCTTTATTTTGTTCCAAGACTCCAAAAGTTAAGAAGAAACGCTACTCGGGGGATTTCCCACTTCTAACAAGAAAACTAAGCTTGTTGGTAAACCCACTGAATGAAGACGATGAAAACTAAGGCCGTTGACGGAGAAGTGAAGGTGGCTACAAGGGGTGAGGATGAAGGCGCTACTAACATTGCCAATAAAGTCGTCAACATAGATTGATGCTTTAAGGATGGAAGCATAGTTATTAAAACCGGACCGGCAGATTCGACCAGTTGGACCGGGAATCGGTCCGGTGATCGGTTCGGTTTTGTAACTGAATCGGTTTAGATTCGACCCGGTAAAAACCCGATCAAGACCCGTTTGAACCGGTGGGTTGACCCGGCTGACCCGGTCAGGTTGAACCAGTTGACCCGATCGGTTGACCCAATTTTTCATTAAAATGGTGAGTTGATTAGTTCAATCGGTTCAATTTGGTTTGAAAAAATATTTATTTATTTAGACTTGGACAAGACTCGAACCTAGTATTCCTCTATAATTATCCCCTCTCCTTCCACCAAGCTAAACATGATTCTTGTTTTATTATTTGTTTCAATAATGTATATTCATTTATCAAATCTATAAAATTTATTACTTATTATCAATTTAGCTAGAAATTCAATTAATCTTAGCAATCCCTTATTGTTGTGACTTACAAATTAAGACTAAAATTGTTATTGTTGTTCTATTATTGTTGTAATATTGATTTGTACTTTATTAAATTCTAAATTTGTTATGGTATGTTATTGTAATCAGATCATAAACGTGTAATATTTATTCAAGTCATAAATATGTAAAATTATAATATCATATATAAGTTTTTTATTTTTATTTTTTAATATGTGCGTGTCAAACCGGTTCAACCCGATTGAACCACTGACCCATTGACTCAGTGACTTGACCGGGTCGATCCACCGGTCGGTTTGAATAACACTGGATGGAAGTAATGGTTCGCTTGGAAATTTTTTATGACATCTTGATCATTATCTATTCAAAACTTTGGTTTAAGTTAAAAAAAAGCTTTGAAAATCCATCATTGCATTTTTGTACTGTGAGTGATTAGAATTTTAAATTCGAAATTATTTGATCCATTTTGTAAACTTATAATGACATATGTTCCAGAAATTGTTATATAAACTCCGGAAATAGATTAGCTAACTAGCAAGGATAAATGATAAATTTACATGACAAGGATTGACATATCATGCGATAATAGCAAATTCGGCTATTGTAAAGGCACTGGATTGTTGGCGCCAGAGTTGGAAGGATTGTTGTTCATCCTTTTGTGTGAAGTGCTAGTACGGTATAATCAGAGATGGAAGTGGCTTACGAACCCGTGGGTTGACCCGCGTGGGTCATAGGTTGGTTCGACCTTGTTCGATGCGTACAACTCAGCTCGTGGGTCAAGGATGGTGGGTTCAGCTCGTGGGGTGGATTGGATTGATCGAACCTCAACCCAGTCCGACCCGACCCGATCCATGAGCGCGACCAACAGGTTCGTTCCACAAGCTCGATCTACAGGCCAAATATTCAACAAAAAAAGGTCGTTGGATAGTTTATTCCTCATGTATATAAATAGCTCCTCTCTGTATGCTATTTTCCTCACCAATAACTCTCCCTAATTCCCTCTTATTCCATCATTGCATTTCCATTTGGTTTACTAACGTAAATGAGTTCCGAGTTTATGTTTGCCTGGAAGAATGACGAGGGTACTTGTGCTTCTGAAAAGTATAATTACTCGCGAAATATGGGAGTCCACATTGCAATTGAGGATTCGATTGTATCGGGAATCATAGCTACAATCCATATTGCTTACGTGCTGGACAGGAGTTAGTTACAGAAGGTATAGAGTAAACGCCAGAAGTAGTAAAAGGCGACGAGGTCGTTGATCAGCTCCCATCTAAACATTTTCATGGAAGTCAAAATTCTTCAAGTAATTCAAAAAGTTAACTTGGATGTGCGTTAAAGGTCGGGCAAAATTAATCCAATCCATGTGGTGTTGTTTTATCGTTAGTTATCTGTCAGGCTTTAGCCTAGGTGTCCCGAATTAGGAAATTTGGAAACCATTTAATAAATAAAGTGATATGTTAATTGAAATATTAGTTGAGGCTTTTTTTTACTTAGATAATAATTTTTTTAAAGCAAAGTTTCATTAACCCGCCTAAACCACAAAAGTCAGCTCGACCCAGATCATTTATGATTGGTCCACTTATAACCCTTGGGTTGGGTTGGGTCCACATTTTTCTCTTCAATCCGATCCGTGGGTCGACTCGTTATTGTTTTAACCTAGCCCAACCCAGCTCGAACCCACATGAGTTATAATGTTTCGATCCAGCCCGATCCGTGAGCTGATCCATTTCCATCTCTAGGTAAAACCGTAGGTTCGAATGCTTCTGTTTGGTGCAATCAAGTTACAGATTCTCTTGCCACTTTTGCTGACTTGTTCATGTGTCCCAACACCAATGCTGTTGTTAGTCATTGTCATTGATATTGGTGTGGCATAAGGAAGAATCGTACTGCTAGCCTCAGCACTTCTCGGCTCATAACCGGCCACTGTTGATCCACTTTTAAATAAACATTCATGTTGTTCGAGCAATCTATGTTTACCCTTGTGAGGAATGATGCATCAGCTTGTTGGTTATACTGATTTCGAAACCCTTCTCGGTTTGAATTATGATAACTCATGATGCATCAGCCATTAAAATTAAGTTTGTGGGACAATAAATATGTATTGAGAAATTTAATACTTGTTGAGTCAACTTCCACATATGCGTCATATCAACGTCCACATAAGCCATATTGATGACCCTTAGGGTCAATAAATCATTGTCCTATCAATGCTATTTATGAATAGTGGTATCAATGCTATATGGGTAGCTATTGCTCAGATCATACAATTAAGAAATTCCATATGGATAATGCAGGAGAATTTACATCCCAGTCTTTAAATGACTATTGTATGTCAATTAGAATTATAATAGAATATCCGATTGGTTATGTTCATACTCAAAATGGTCTAGCACAATCTCTTATCAAGAGACTTTATAAAATATGAAAAACAAATTACATTGTAAATATGTCAACTGCTAAGAGAGACATATAAATTTGATAAAAATCACCAAACATAATACATGATAATTGTGAGAAAAATTTATTTAAAAAGCCTAAATAAATATCATTAAATTAATGGTAGCATAGTATATCGATGAGGGTCTAAACCGAATTTTTTTATATTAACCGTAAACCTCCTCAAAAGTTGACACGTGGTAAATTTGTCAAAATTTTGTAATTGAACACTGGGGGAATATAATCTTCCGTATTGTCGTAATTAATTTTAACTCAATCTAGACTTTTGCTGCTTTAGAAGAGTACTGGGAGCAAATGAAAACTTCAATGGAGGCGAGCTATATATCGTTGCGTAGCTACTTTAAAAGCCCTACAACTCTCGAATTCACATCAAGAGCAGACGAGCTTGTTTAGAAGGCCGAAACACGAGTCGAAGTCAGACATAAGTGTGTACGGCTACTGTTAGAGAATATTAGAATATGGTTAAGATATATTCTTTATTATATTTTAACCATATATTATCTGTTGATCTGATATAATTTGATTCTCATGTACTCTATATGTAGGCTGTTAGACTAATATCAATAATAAGCACAATTCATATTCATAACAAGGTATCAAGAGCTTAGGGTTTTTTTTCTCGCTTCTAAGCTTTTGTTCTTGATTGTTCACTTTGGCTGATGGTGTGTCGACAATCACTCGCGCACAACCACCCCAATACGCTTCCGCCTTGCTATTTTATCCTAGTCGTCCGGTAACAGCTATGAACTTGTCAATTCCTCATAATGTTCAGACATAAGGCTAAATGTTAAGACTTAAGACTAAATGTTCAGACTTAAGACTAAATGTTTGGACATAAAAAGTATTCATAAAGCTTATACAATCTGTTATGAAATGATATTGAAGCTAAATAAAGAGCCTTTAGCTCTTAATGACCATGAATGAAATGAATTTACACCACAATGCCATATTAGACCGTTGCTACTTCAAATCAGTACTGTGAGCAAATGAAAAATCCGATGAGGGCGAGTTATATATTGTTGAGTAGCTAACTCAAGGTCTTACAACGCTTTAGTTCACACAGAGAGCAGAAAAGGTCATTTAGAAGGTCGGAGTACGAGTTGAAGTCAGATATCAGTGCGTACCGCTACGAATTCGTCAATTCCTCTTAATGTTCAGACTTAAGGATAAATGTTCTGACTTAAGCTAAAATGTTCGGACTTAAGACTAAATTTTCACCCATAAAAATTATTCTTAAAGCTTATATAACGTGTTGTGAAATGATATTGAATCAAAATAAAGAGTCCTTAGGACATATTTTTCATGCATGAAATGAATTTATACCACAATGGCAGATTAGACCTTTGTTATTTCAAATGAGAGCTCGGAGAAAACAAAAAAATTCGATGGATGCGAACTGTTTATCGTTGCATAGCTAACTCAACGCTTCGAATTGTTTAGATCAAGTCGAGAGCAGACGAGGTCATTTATAAGGCAGAAACACGAGTGGATCAGACATCAGTGTGTACCATTATGATTTCACTTAATGTTCAGATTTAAGGCTTAATGTTTAGACTTGGCTAAATGTTCAGACTAAATGCCAAAATGTTCAGACTTAGGACTAAATATTCAGCCATAAAAAGTTATTATAAAGCTTATACAATATTTTTTATTGAAGCAAAATAAAGAGTCATTGGCTCATATTGGTCATGAATGAAATGAATTTGTACCACAATGGCAGATTAAATCTTTGCTGTTTCAAATGAGTGTTGTGAGCAAATGCAAAATCCGATGGAGGCGACCTATATGTCATTGGGTAGCTAACTCAAAGTCCTACAAGTGTCTAGATTACATCAAGATCCGACAAGGTGTTTTAGAAGGTCGAAACATGAGTGGAAGTTACACATCAATGTAACCCACTACGAATTCTGAAGTTGTGCTAAATTCGACTCGTATTTCGACCTTCTAAATGACCTTTTCTGCTCTTAGTGTGAACTAGAGTGTTGTAGGGCTCTGAGTTACCTACATTGCTGATATTTAACCCAAAAAAGAAACGGTAGGTACAGCTAGTCTGTGAATAGCCAACCATCGCACTGTAAAAATTGGTTAGGTTCGATCTATGGTCATTGGGGCCTCCTAAAAGGATCTACTAAATTCATCAAGTTGTTCCAAAGAATCAAAACGGCCAGTTATTAAAGGAATTCCTTGTCGACTCTCTGTAAAATATTCATAGCAACGTATAACTCGCCTCCATCAGATTGTTTGTCTATTCCCTGCATTCGTTCAAAATATCGAAGGTCTAATCTATCGTTAATTGCGTTAAATTTTTTTGGACGTTTATAACCTCACATTTGTTATATATTCTTAAATATGTCCATTTTAATATTATTTTTTATTTACGAAAATTGCCCCGAACGTGACGAATTCTTCGGGATTTATAGTTAGCATGTTTAATTGTTATTTTTATTTGATTCGTTTTCATATATCAGTAAATTAATGATGGCATAATATGTCAATAGAATCGAATTCGTGTTAAATGACTTTGTACATTTGAAAAAAAATTAATTACTATTAATAAATATTAATTCCAAAAATTATATATAATCAAAGAGAATCTACTGTAACTGTAAATCCCAGAATGTTTTCCAAATATAATGTAAGACTAAAGATCAGGTACAAAGCATATTTTTTGTGCAAAATGCAAAGTTCGTCGAAATTGGGTTATAATTCATTGCAGATAAACCAAAAGTATGACATAGTTCGTCACGAATAATTTATAATTTGTCACCAAGAAATTAACCATAAACGAATTATAATACGGGATTTAATCTCATCCGTCCAAATGACCAAATCAATGGTTGTAATTGGTTTATATTTTTTTACAAAAATACTCCCTTTGCGCTGGATCCTTTTTCTATAATGTAAGATGTTTAAATTTAATAATGTATATTTATTGCATTTATGTTGCTTATAATTTGTAATTGCAGTTACTTGTTTATTATAAGCTCCGCAGAGCAAAATACAAGGCCACCTAGAAGGCAAAAAAATAGTAGCTAGAGACAACCCGCTAGAATAAGTATTCTTGGACTACAATTTAGTGGAGACCACCACCGGTAGTGAGTCTGAGCAAACTTAGCCAACTGATCAGCTATTCCATTGGCCTCTCGCCTGATGAGAATGAAATTCCAATTGTTGGATGCCATTAAACGCCGAGTGCGATGAAACCAGAAACTCAAGTCGCCAGTACCCTCAGCAGATTGATCACCAAAATGTAAGGCTTGTAAAGCTTGCATACTGTCAGTTGCAATAGTAATATTAGGACATCTTAAGTTTGTAGCAAGCAAGAAACCTTCCAAAATAGCACGACCTTCACATTTTAGCACATCATGAGCAGTTTGAATGAAAGCACTTTGAATGGCAATAAGAAAGCCAAAGTAGTCCCTTGCAACTGCGGCGACACCCCATGGCCATTATCAATGTCCCAAGAAACGTCAACATTATTTAGAAGATGCCCAAGAGGGGTGCCTTCCAGTGAAAGTCACAATTGGTAGAGATCCAACAGGGGCTAAACTGAATGTTATGAAACTTTTGAAAATTATTTGATAGCATCCGATAGCTTCAGAATAAGGGTCGCAGAGTTATCGGGAATAACAATATGTATTCCTTGTAAGCTAAATATACCAAAGGCCGGTCAAAGTCAAACAGAGGCTGATATTATCAAACTTCTGAAAACAGAAGAACACCAAGTCTGGGAAATTTGAAAACCTATCGAAAAACTCATTGCCGCATAAAAACTCATTGATGCATATATGGAGACAATCCCAAACAGACTTTGCTCACCAACAGCTAACTAACGTATGAACATCGTTTTCTAACCTAAATCCGCACAGATGACAAGATGGCTTATCTACAATGTGGTGTTTATGCAGACTGAAAGTTGTGGAAACCCCATTGTGGTAGCCACGCCAAACAAAAAAATTACCTTACGTTGGAGAGGAAGCCGCCACACTTTATGCCAAAAATGATTAAACTCGGATCCATTTGGGGGCCTTTGCGCAATTAGGTAAAGCTTGATAAATACTTCACCAACAAGCTGACGGTTTGAATCCCGACGACGCCGTATAAATGTTTCTGTCTTTAAAATATTTTGCGCCGAGGATTTGAAAGATAAGTGAATCAGGTCTACACATGATATATTGCCACCATTGTTTAGCGAACATAGCGATGTTCATACATTTTAAGTCACGAAAACCCATACCTTCATCAAACTTTGGTGATGTTGATATATCTTTACTTAACAAGTGCATCGGCTTAGGAAATCCCGAGCTATTCCACCAATAATGATACAGACAGTCGTGTAATTTAGGTGGATAGTATTAGGCAGTAGAAAACAGTTCATCCAATACTGCGGTAAGGCATGTAACATAGGTTTAAGAAGTACCTCCTTGTCGCCGCTAGATAGATGGGATGATAGAACGATGGGATGACTGCCAACTGAGAGTTTTCTTAGCGAAGAGGTCCAATATGCATGTGACATTGCCACAATGATTCCTTCTTAGTAGAAAGGGAAGCCCTAAATATTTTGCGTGAAAAGGCACTTTCCATACATGTAATACATTGTCGAAATGGTCATTTATTCTATCTCGTATATTTGCGCAACGGAAGTTGGTAATTAGACGAGTTAGAACCAATTGAGTAAGCACCTCAAGAAAGGATACTTGTAATTAAGATGTATGTTTGAGGACTAGAGGGGCAACACAAGTTTATCTTTTCTAGGATACATACATGGTCAATTCCAGTTTCTCATTCAACACAACATGCATGTATTGCTCATTATTCATAGAGTGGTACATTTAGTTAAGTAGCAACTTTAGAAAACCTTATTATATTGGTTAAACACTTCTGTATTTTAGATCACATTATGATTTAGATTAACACTTGTGGAAAAGGATCAGGTACAAAGTTGATATTTTGGTACAAAATACAAACTAATCATAGCCCTCGATCTTGTGATTTGAATGGATGAGATTAAATCTTAATTTTTTAGTGTTTTTGTGTGACGTACTATAAAATAAAACTGACGAACTATGTCATCTTTTAATTTTTTTGCTCATCTTTTTAATTTTTTGGCTCAAATTTTGACAAACTATAAAATAAACTGACGAACTGTAAAATGATTTTGACAAATTTTATATTTTGTACCAAAAATTAACTTTGTACCTGATCTTAACCCTAACACTTGTATCATTTTAATTAGATTAGCTGTACAGAAACAATATCTTATATAGTGCATGTGCTTAACTTGCTCCTTGGACAACCTTGTATTTACGGGTACTATAAATTGTTTTTGGCTAGTTTAATACACCTTATATTACACCAATTTAAGGGGCACAAAAAACACCACATCAAGTGACTCTATGGGGTTCTCTGCTTATCTTGCCGAGACGTTAAAACTAGATTCTCATGAGCCAAGAAATAGCTCAGGACAGTCAGCGGTTGCTAGGGCTAGTCAATCTTGAGATGTGCTAAATTGGATTAAGCTCGAGATGACTTGGGCGAGTCACAGATGACTCAGACAAGTCATTTTTCCCATGATACATGAAATGTTGGTTCGTCTGAGACATAATGAAGTTATTGGTGACATGCCCGAGTTACTCCTTGGCTCATTATAATCACAACGAGATATCTTTTTGGTATTTTACTTGTTGTGGCCTGAATATTTCACCGTTCTCCCGATTTTGATCTTTATAGGCTTTGATGTCTATGAAGTGAAAATAATGATCTAAAAGTCAAGAACTTGATTAAATGATATCAAAACAATCGAGTAACGAACTAAAATCTATTAAGAGTGAAGCAAATAATAGGATGAGAATTCGACTTATCGGCTTGCTGCAAATAGGAGGTGCCGCAAGAGGAGGTGTTGCTATTACTTCCATTTTACCTCTTCTGTCACTTGCTGAAGTATGAGAGAAGGACGTACTGCTTAAAGTTTAAAATGAAAGTGACAGCAAAGCTTCCTCTTTGTGGCAGCCGCTGCAACATGCTATTTTTAAAACTATAACTTTTAACTAAGCAAATTTTATTTTAAAATATAATAATTAACCAATTTTAGAGAGGCCCTAGATCAATGTGGCTTACACGACCTTGGGAATGAGAGTTACCCTTACACTTCCTCGAATAGGAGGAAAGGGGAGGAACATGTGCAAGCTAGGTTGGACAGGGCAGTTGCAAATTTAGGATGGAGTCAGTTGTTCCCTAGGGCAAGGATTAAGAATGAGTTAGTTATCTCCTGCGATCGTTATGCGTGATTATTGATACTTGTCGTAGAACTAGAATGAAAAAAGTAAAGCCATTTCGCTTTGAGGAGATGTGGATTAAGCATCCTGGATATAAGGCTGATTTTAAAGAATTTTGGAGGAGGTACTCAAGTAGTAATAGTTGCGAGGCAGATACGCTAAGGTAGGGCTGTGCATTATTCGGTAATTTCTGATTACCGAATTAAATTTACTGTTCTCGAATTAATTCGGTTCGGTAATTTGGTAGTTCGGTAATTTACCGATCGGTAATTCGGTAAAAACAGTTCGGTAATCGGAATGATCTTTCTTATTTGGTAATTTACCGATTACCGAACAATATGTTTTTTAATAATATTTTTTATAAATATAAAAAATTACATATTTTAATTAGGTTATTTCACATCTATTTTAATAACTTTTATGATGAAATTTAGTTGATCAATCATTTTGATTTTGAATTGTTCGATTTCTTTTATTTTTTTGTCACTAGATGATTAGTCGATCTTTATAGAAAGTTTTTTTCATTCATACAAAAATATTATAAAATAAATTTGGTAATTTATCGGTAATACGGTAATTACCGATAAACTACCGATTTACCAACTTAATCGATAAATAGACTAATTCGGTTCGATAATCGGAATCAAAAAATGCATTCGGTAATTCGATAATCGATAATTTGGTAAATTACCGAATACTCTGCCCTACGCTAAGGAGCTGTCATAACTTTCTAAGGAACCTGAATGCGGCAAACTTTGGCAATGTCAAGAGCAGAATAGACACCCTAAAGAAGAAGATTGAGGAAATAAGAGAGATGGGCAGAACTCCTGAGACTGCGGAGATGGGAGAAAAGGCAATGGCAGAACTAGATGATTGGCTTGTGAATGAGGAAATCATGTGAAAGCAAAGGTCGCGGGTGGAGTGGTTGAGGTATAAGGATAACAATACAGCTTTCTTCCACGATCGTGCCTCATAGATTCGGAAAAAGAACTAGATTGAAAATTTAATGAATGATCAGAGATAGTGGGAAGCATGAGGGGAGGCCTTAGCTAATATTATTGGAGATTATTTCAGAGACATGTTCAGGATCATTTTAGCTGGTAACGAAATCAATTGGGAGAATGAGCTCTGCGGTATTCAGCTTAGAATTTCTTAAGAGATGAACATAATGTTGGAAGGGGATGTCACCAAGGAAGAGATTAAAAGGGCAATTTTCCAACTTGGCGCTACCAAAGCCCCAGGTCTGAATGGGTTCTCTGCAATCTTCTTCCAAAATGGCTGGATCACGAGTTCATTGCTGAGATTAAAAGGTTCTTCACTGAGGCTATCCTGCACCCTATGTGGAATCAAACTCAGATTGTTTTGGTGCCCTAGGTAAAAGAAGTTAAAAAGATGATTGATCTGAGGTCGGTTGGTCTTTGCAATATCTAAATGAAGGTTATTACAAAGATTTTGACTATCAGGCTGCAAAGTATTCTCAATGAGGTAATCTTTTGTCACCAAAGTGCATTTGTTAAAGGAAGAAAAATTAAAGACAACTTTATTGTTGCACATTAGGTGGCACATTTTATTAGACGGTGTAAGAATAAGAAGAGGGGGTATGCATCTTTAAAACTAGACATGAGCATATGACAAGATAGAATGGGCATTCCTAGAAAGAATGATGAGGATGTTGGGGTTTGATGAAACTTGGATACATTGGGTTTTATTGTGCGTCACCACACTAACTTATAAAATTAAATTTAATGACTGTTTGACTGAAGATATTGTGCCTAATCAGGGTCTTAGACAGGGTGACCCCATCTCACCATATTTGTTTGTCATGTGTATAGAGTTGTTGGATGCGAAGATTTCCGAGGGAGTAAGTACAGGACAGCTGAGTGGGATTAAGATAAGTCACAATGTGGCTGTGGTGTCAGACCTCTTCTTTGCAGATGATTATATTCTGTGTTGGAAAAATGTGTGTTTAATTGGGTGAAGAAAATGATGGTGCGCCACATTGGAAACCTAAAATTGAGCGTGGAGAACACCTCGAATCTTGTTGACAAAATTAGATTAAAATACCTTGACGTTTGAGGTATGAAATCGAACATTGAATCGCCAAAAACGAAGCCATATCGAATGAGAAATCGATGGTCAAAGTTGGACCAAAACTCATAGAACTTGACCTTGGTAGGGATTGATATGGGTTGGATTTTACTTGTGTGAAAGTCTTATATCCCACATTGAAGAGTTGAAAGGAACATTGTTTGTTCTTATATAATCTCAAGTTCATGCATATTGAGTTGGTCATGCCAAAGCCTTCCAAAATGCTTACGCGCCCGCCCGGGGGGGGGGGGGGGCAAATCATCGGCTCGGATTCGTCGAATTTGGCTTGGCTTGGGTGCGCCCGCATCATGCATCACGAATGCTGCTCGATTTCTCAGCGGGTTGCGCACCCTGGACTGTTACGAGAAGATATACTCCTATCTTTTCCACAAAGTCAGCTCGAAACCGTTTCTCCTCGCACTATATAAAGAAGCCTGCGCTTCAGTTCAGACACCGAAAAGACTCCTTCACATCTCGACTGCTTTACTCTTTTCCCGATCAGTGCTAGCAGAAGATCGAATAGGTTCGATCAGCAAGGCTACGGTGCTAAACGCGCTTGCTGAGGTTCTTTTATCCTGGGAAGCTCTTTGCCGTCAAATCCAGCACCAACGGGAGGCAAATCAGCTTTAAGGACAGCGTCAATGACGTGACTGAATCACCACCCTCGGTTTGATGTCCTTTTTGTATCTGTTGCATTTAATCGTATTCTAATTACAGTAATGCTGCCCGATATATGCATGTTCAGATTCAATTCAGTATTATATCAGTGCAACTGTTTCATTATTGTTACATCCGCATAATATAAACTGATATTCAGATAGCAACTTCCAACATTCTGTTCCTTAGAGCTGATATTTGCCAAGCAATTAATATGAGGAGAATTATTGGGAGTTACGAACCTATTTCAGACTAGAGAGTTAATTATCATGAGTCCGAGATCGTGTTTAGTGGCTGTTAGCAACAACACAATGGGGAGAATCATTGATGAATTGCAGGTGAAAGAAGTACTTGAGTGTCATGGCAAGTACCTTGGGCTCCCACTCATAACCGGGCAAAGAATATGTGCTTCATTTAGAGACATTGTCGAGAAGGTGTGGAGAAAAACCATGGATTGGAAACAAAAGCTCCTCTGTGGAGCAAGTAGAGAAGTGCTTGTTAAAGTTTTGCTTCAATCTTTACCTGTTTATTCCGTGGGAGTTTTCAGCTTCCCTCAAAAGATCATAGATGAACTGGCCAAGATAATGGTTGATTTTTGGTGGAATAATAAAAAGTCCAGGCAGTCTATTGGGTCAGCAAGGGAATACTATTGGAACCGAAGAGTAATGGGGGCCTTAAGTTGAAAAATCTGCAAATTTTCAATGAGGCATTGATATGGAGATTATGCTGAAGAATTCTAAAATACCCGAACATCCTGTTGAAAGTTGTGGTTTAAATGTGTGAAGAAAATGGAGGTGCGCCTCATTTTGAGACTCAATTTGAGTGTGGAGAACACATCAAAATAAGTTGATAAAAATCGGATTAAAATACCTTGCAATGAGAGGTATGGAATAGAAAGTGGAAGTACTAAAATCGGAGTTAAATCGAATGAGTAATTGATGCTCAAAGTAGTGCCAAAAACCATGGAAACATGACCTTGGTAGGAATGGATATGTGGCTTGATTTCACACAAGTGAAAAGCTTATATCCCACATTGGAGGCCAAATGGGAACATTGTATGTTCATATATGATTTCAATAACAAGCTTGTTAAGTTGTTAAAAGAAACTCTCTCAAAACGCCTTCGCGGGCGTGCGCAGGGGGGAAATCATCCGGTCGACGACGTCGAATTTGGCCTGTCTTGTGCGCGCCCACATCATGCGGGTGAATGCTGTCGATTTTCTCCGCGGGTTGGCGGTTCGGTTTTGCAAAATTCAATTTTGGTTTTGAATATTAAACCGATACCGATTTGATCTTCCATTATCTTAAGGATAACAGTTTCCTTAAACCGATTTATCTTTTGGAAACTGTATTTTCGGAAACAGTCCATCTTTATCAACGCGTGAGTAATTTTCGGAAACTGAATATTTGACTATTTCTTTTCGGAAACCCTAGGTCAGACTTGCAGGGCAAGTTTCTGGACTGCTATATAAGAAGCAGCAGCGCTTCTCAATAAAACACATAGAAAAACGCAAACAGCTCTCCTCCTCATTCGTATTCGTCAGTCAGTCGTGTTGATAGCCAAAGACACAGAAAGGTTCGATCGGCAAAGCTTAGTGCTTAAGTCTGTTGCCGAGGATCGTTTCATCCTGGGAAGCATACTGCCAGAGAGTCCCAAAGCACAGTAGGGCGGCAATCTTGCTTTAAGGACAGCGTCCAACGTGACTCGATCCACAATTCGGTTTGCAGTATTTTATTGTTATTCATACTGTTTATGCTATTCTATTGAATTGAAACTGTACGTGAATCAATATTGCATATCTGTTTATTTAAGAATAACTTCGTTGATATTCGCCTGTTATATCAATTCTGTGCATTACATCCAACAATCTTAAAGCAAGATTTATTTCGTTTGAAGTTACTAACAGATCTGCCTCTCTGTGTAGACAATGAATTCTGAACAAGGACAAAACAATCAATCAGTGAACATGGAGGGTGTTCAGTATCCTCAGCATGATGCTGTTGAGTCGGCTGCGACAACCCCGGTTGTGATGCCTACAGGCGGGAATGTACCTGCGGGTCCAGTTCCAAATAACGCACTGGCAAAGGTGCCTGCTGCGGTGATGGCGGCTGAAAAGCCCGAAAAGTTCAACGGACAGAACTTTAACACATGGCAGCCGAAGATGCACTTCTATCTGACCCAGATAGGGTTTGCCCGGTATCTGACCGAGGTAACACCAAGGGTTGCTGAGAATGAGACTGATAATCAAGTGCTCATGGCGTACAACGTTTGGAAAGATGCTGAATATCTTTGCCGAAATTATGTGCTTAACAGCCTTAATGATGTGTTGTACAAGGTGTACTGCACCAAGACCTCAGCCAAGGAGCTTTGGGAGTCACTTGATCGGAAGTACCGAACTGAGAATGCGGGCTCAAGGAAGTACACTGTGGGGCGCTTCCTCGAATTCCAGATGGTGGACTCGAAGACTGTGAACAGTCAAGTGCAAGACCTTCAGCTCATCATGCATGAGATGGACTCCGAAGGAATGAAGGTCAACGAACCATTCCAGGTTGCTTCAGTTATTGAGAAGCTGCCTTCGGGGTGGAAGGACTTCAAGAATTACCTTAAGCACAAGCGAAAGGAAATGTCTATGGAAGACCTGGTGATTCGCCTCAAGAATGAAGAGGATAATCGATCATCTGATAAGAGATTGAGGCTCTCTACTGGGAGGGCAAATGTTGTGGAGCATGGTGAAGGCTCAAAGGGGAAGAAGCCCTTCAACAAACTTGGACCCAAAGGTGGGACTATGAAGAAGAAGGCGCAGTCAAAGTTCACTGGCAAGTGCTTCAACTGTGACAAAGAGGGTCATAGAGCTGCTGACTGCAAAAGTAAGCAGAAAAAGAAGAAAACGGTGAATGTCGCCGAGGGGGATGAAGATATGTTAGTGGCTGTGATCTCTCAGTTGAATCTAGCAGATTCTAATCCTAAGGAATGGTGGCTGGATACTGGAGCGACCCACCACATCTGTTCTGACAAGAATGCCTTCTCAGAGCTGAAGCTGACTGAAAGTGGAGAGAAGGTATACATGGGCAACTCGGCCACCTCAGAGGTCAAAGGGAAAGGAAGTATGATTTTGAAGATGACTTCAGGGAAGGAGCTGAAGCTGACTAATGTCTCTTATGTGCCTGACATTAGGAAGAACTTAGTATCTGGAGCCGTGCTTGATGCGCATGGTTTTAAGATAGTCTTTGAGTCTCAGAAAGTTGTTCTTTCTAAGAACGGAATGTATGTGGGACGTGGTTATGTGAAAGATGGCATGTGGAAACTTAATGTAATTGCCATCAAGACTATCAATAAAGAAAGTTCTTCTGCTTACTTGCTTGAATCTTCAAATTTATGGCATGGTAGATTAGGTCATGTGAATTATGACTCAATAAGGAATCTAATGAAATTGGATTGTATACCAAAACTTCAAATTGATTCTGAACATAAGTGTGAAATTTGCGTTGAGGCAAAATTAACACGAACATCCTTTTATAGTGTTGAAAGAGATACTGAACCCCTTGACTTAATACATAGTGATCTATGTGATTTGAAATTCATGCCAACAAGAGGTAGAAATAAATATTTTGTAACTTTCATAGATGATAGTTCAAAATATTGTTCAATATACTTGCTAAAGAGCAAGGATGAAGCAATAGAGAAGTTTGCCATGTATAAGTTGGAAGTGGAAAACCAACTAGATAAAAAGATCAAAAGATTACGAAGTGATCGTGGTGGTGAATATGTTGAACCGTTTGGGGCACTGTGTGCACAAACAGGGATCATACATGAAGTTACTCCACCTTATTCACCTCAGTCAAACGGTATAGCCGAACGTAAGAATCGCACCATCAAAGAAATGATGAATGCAATGTTGCTTAGTTCAGGGCTACCACAGGAAATGTGGGGGGAGGCCGTTTTATCAGCTAACTATCTATTAAATCGGATACCTCGAAAGAAGAAAGATAAATCCCCTTATGAATTGTTTATAGGGAGAACGCCATCTTACGCACACTTGCGAGTGTGGGGGTGTTTAGCCAAAGTTATGGCTCCCGGTCCTAAAAGAATGAAAATAGGACCAAAGACAATAGACTGTGTGTTTATTGGATATGCACTGAACAGTACTGCGTATAGATTTCTCGTGTATGACTCGAAAAATCCTGATATACACAAAGACACCATTATGGAGTCTAAAACTGCTTCGTTCTTTGAACAAGTGTTCCCTTATAAAACTGAGGAATTAAGACAGAGTTCACTTGAAGAGATAGGCGAAGAACTCACGGAATTGTCTCAACAACAGGACGAAGAAGTGTTCGAGGAGAATACGGATTTAGGGGAACCTAGACGAAGCAAAAGAGCTAGATTCGAAAATTCGTTCGGACCTGATTTCCTAACCTTTATGGTTGAGGCAGGGCCTCGTACATATGATGAAGCAATTAGCTCAGTTGAGGTCCTTTATGGAAAGAAGCCATAAAAAATGAACTAGACTCCATTATGCAAAATCATAGATGGGAACTAGTTGATATTCCTCATGGATGTAAACCACTTGACTCTAAGTGGATTTTTACTAAGAAACTGAAGGTAGACGGTACTATTGAAAAGTACAAAGCGAGACTTGTGATCAAAGGGTATAGACAAAAGGAAGGTCTTGACTACTTTGATACATTCTCCCCTGTAACAAGGATCACATCCATCAGGATGATAATTGCAATTGCAGCATTGCGCAATTTAGAAATTTATCAAATGGATGTGAAGACCGCTTTCTTAAATGGAGACCTTGAGGAAGAAATTTACATGGAACAACCTGAGGGTTGTAGAGTGCCAGGACAAGAGAGAAAAGTTTGTAAACTTGTGAAGTCTCTCTATGGTCTGAAACAAGCGCCAAAACAGTGGCATGAGAAATTTGACAATATAATGTTGTCAAATGGATTCAAAATCAACGAGTGTGACAAATGTATTTATATCAAAAACACTGAACACGGATATGTGATTTTGTGCTTATATGTCGATGACATACTCATTGTAGGAAGCAATGAAAACCTGATCAAATCCACTAAGGCCATATTAAACTCAAGGTTTGATATGAAAGATATGGGACGTGCTGATGTAATTTTAGGGATTAAAATTACAAGAACAGAAGATGGATTTGTTTTAAGCCAATCACATTATGTTGATAAAATATTAGACAAGTTTGGAAAGGACAGTCATGGAGTATGTTGGACTCTGATGGACCACAATTATACGAATCAAAAACACAGATAAACCCCCCATGTTAGACTGTTTGTCTGTCTAACATCCACTTGTTAGTCCCGATATATTTCCACAGGGCATTTTAGAGATTAAAGTGAAAACACGTTAAGGAGAGGCTTTTAGCACAGAAAAGATATAAGGAGTCGATTCAAGGTCAAGATCATATGCCGACTGAAGAAATATCAAGGATCCTGACGATGAATCACTCATCACAAATTGTGCAGAGATGGAATCAAGTCAATCCAGTGCCAAATTACACTGACAGTTTTGTGAA
Organism: Rhodiola kirilowii; assembly: GCA_033675215.1. NCBI lineage: Eukaryota > Viridiplantae > Streptophyta > Magnoliopsida > Saxifragales > Crassulaceae > Rhodiola > Rhodiola kirilowii. Next base: position 28,139,335 of record CM066194.1, on the reverse strand, counting down.
AAGACAGTGCAAAACTGTACAAAACTCACATATGGGCAAGATGACTTGTGACTTGGAGAAGAGGTAGCCAAAGAGGAAAACCACCCCAAAACCACCACCCACCACCGGCGGCTCCTCCCTCCTCCTCCATGGATGACTGGCTCTCCTCCGCCCAATGAGCCGCCGCCATGTGGTGGCTCCTCCACCACATGTTCCTCCTCTCTCCTTCTTGGATGACTTGATGACTTGCTTGGGAGGTGGCTTCCACCACCATTTGCTCCTCCACCACAACCACCCACCGGCGGCTGCTCCTCCACCACTCCACCACCGCCAAGTGGCGGCGCCTCCTTGGCTCATCCATGCCTCATCCTCCACCCTTGGATCAAATCAATCCTAGCCCTCCATTTCCTCCCATTTCTCCTATAAAAGGAGGCTCACCCCTCCTCATTTTATCATCCAAAAAACCATTCCATACACAATCACTTATCTCTCTACATTTTGTAATATTTTGTAAGTTGGTTTGGATCAATAAAGTTACGATATTTGGCTAGGCGCCCTCCTCCATGGACAGGCGAGGCTAAACTCCTCATTCGGCGGAAGGTATAATCTTGTATTATTTAATGTTTAATTAGCTTAGTTTATTTTCTTAGTATTCAATACTTGTTCTATGTGCCATATAAAAGTCAGAATGTCTCTAAGGTAGAGTGAACGATTTTGGGAATGTGACCATTAGGGGTCCAACTTCGTAAGTTCTTCCTTAAGATATTCGTGATCACACCCGGATAGGGGAGGTCGTAACAGACAAAGCTATCTGAAAGAGGTCGACTATATTTAAAAAACCATTATGGGAAACCGTAACAGGAGAGCAGGTGGATGCACATAGACTAGCGTACCTAACTGGTACTGGCGCTAGTCTAAATAGAACAAGTGTGATTTAGCCGATGTTGCAAGTCTTGAGCTATCGCTAGCCTCGATTCATCGTTTGAATACTTAGAAGATTTACTAAACTAATAAACATGTGATAATACAAGAATACCTGAAACCGAATACGCTCTTTCAATTGCAAACACCCCCTGTATTTAATTTCCTAGTATAACTGCTCAATCAAACACAACCACCAACCACTCACATACCGGAGGAATCAACAATCACGCATCACCCACTGTAAGTCTTCTAACCCTCAACTCCTTTATTTTCTGTATTTAATTTCAGTATTTATTTTCTGTATTTACTTTCCGCACAAAAAACCCAAAAAACCCAAAAACAGTAGTTTAGTAATTAGCAGTAAGTCCACACTCGACCTAAAATCACGCACCGTGTAAGCCGTAACGAACAATCTATCCCCCTAATTCCCTTGGGTTCGACCCCTACTTACCCTTACTACCCAGTAGTTAAGTCGCGAGTAGTGGACATTATAAATTTATTTGTACGAGACGCATTGCACCCTAACGACAGTGCAACCGACGCTCCCATCAAATTGGCGCCGTTGCCGGGGAATTAATCAGTTAATCGGATAAGTTGTTCAAATCGATACGCGCTTCAAAACGACCATGTCTCGCGAAGAAAGTCACCATGACTACCTGGATGACGAAGAAATAAACCTGTACGATCGAAACGATGAGATGCCGCTTCCATATATCGACGATCCGGAACAGCTCATCAGAAACAGGAGAGCTCGCGATAGGGAAGCTAACAGACGAAACCAAGAACCACCCGAGGACCGAAATGCAGCTGGTCCAGTACAACCCCCTAGATATCCACCACCCCCACGCCCTCGACAAGTACCAAGACGTGAACCCGTCTTTGATAATTACTATGGGGATAACGACCATTATCACGAACCTACTTTGGGAGAACTCAACGCACCGGATTTCAGGATTCAGTTGTGGTGTATCTACGAAAGCCCTGAGCTGGAAAATATCAACATCAACGCTTCAGTGGCCCACAACTTACCGAAGTTCGCAGGAAATCGTGGAGAGTCAGCAATGGCCCATCTCCAGCGCTTACATGGAATTTGCCAAAACTTAAAACCAAATGGCGTAAACGTAGACGACTTCAAGCTAAAAGCGTTCTACTTTTCCCTCATTGACGCGGCAAACGATTGGTTCCTTTCATTGCCTTCCGGAAGCATCAGAACATGGGCTCAGATGCAGAAGAAATTCTTAGACAAATACTACCCAGCAGGAAGGGCAATGCAAGTAAGAAGGCAACTGCAGGACATCAAGCAAGGACCCAACGAAACCATGTACGATTACCTGGAAAAGTTCAACCACCTGGAGAGAAGCTGCTGTACGCTGGGACTGCCCGAGAAACTCATAATCGAGTACCTCATTGATGGATTAAGACCCTTAGACAAAATGCTCCTGGATGCCTCAGCTGGAGGGTCCATAATGAATCTATCATTGAGCGGAGTTAGGCAACTGATAAATGACGTTGCTGAAAATGCTCGATTCCGAGAGGAGACAACTCGGCAGGAAGAATTCTCCCGAACAAAAAGTGTGGCAAAGGCCGAAACACCATTGAACTCTATGTCTGAGGAGATGAAACAGTTAAAAGAAATGATGATTCAGATCCTACGAAGGCAGCCAGTTCCTGTTAAGCCTTGCGAATTTTGTGGCTCGACGGACCACAAAACTGACGCATGCCCAACTTTAATAGAAGAGGAACCAGCAGAAGTGAATGCGGTGGGAGGATACCAAGGATACAACAACAATAACAATAACAGAACCGGACAAATCAGACAGTTTGGTCAAACAACCAACCCGAGCTGGCATAACGGCAACTATACTCAGAAAAATGCTCAACCAGCTGCCCGTCAATCAACTCAGTCATCCTACCAACCCCCACACCAGCAGTATAATCAGAACACTCCTTCGGCAAGCCAATATCAGCAAGGAGGACCAAACCAGAATCAAGCCAGCCCGAGCAATCAGCAAGAACCAAGCAAGTCACTCAATGACACGATAAAGGAACTTGCGGGAAACGTTAATCAGTTGGGAGCTTCACTACATCAATTCCAGGCAAAAACAGACGGGGCAATTTCTGAATTAACCAAACAAATGTCCCAGCTTGCCACTGCCATGTCAACACTCACTGCTGAACCGGGCAGACTTCCTTCACAGACCATCCAAAATCCGAAGGCTAATATAAGCATGATAAGAAGGTCGGACATGAAAGCTACACTAGGAGAAGTAACACGATCCCCAGCCTACAAACTGACGAGCAATCACTTCAACCGCAGACGTCGACCTGATTGGGACCAAGAGGAAGACCGACCCAAGGATGGCAAAACATGGGTCACACATGCCGACAACGGACGATATGCATTCACTGTTTGCATAACACCTCCGCCAATCCTACACTCTGACGTACCAGCATCTGGATGGGATGACGACAAAAAGCTAAGGCGGGATCCCCCGACAAATATTTATGCTTCAAGGCAAAAGATAAAAGGGCCCGAATATCCAAATCCCAAGCCAAGGAATTGGCAGAATGACCCAACAACTGAAAAAGCCCTCACTTCAGATCATGAGTCACAACCGGAAAGAAACAAAGACCCAGGGGCCTTCACAGTCACCTGTGGTATTGGGGAAATCCAGATCCATAAGTGCTTAATCGATCTTGGGGCTGCGGTCAATGCCATGCCTTCCTCCTTATACTATTTATTAGGATTGGGTCCGTTGAAACCACCCAGGTCGAATATCGAGCTAGGGGATAAGTCGTGCATCCGTCCGATTGGAGAGTTGGAGGATGTAATACTTCATGTAGGAAAACTCGCTGTGGCTGCAGACTTCTATGTCATACCAACAGAAGAGACCTGCGAAGACGACTCGCCAACAATAATATTGGGACGACCATTCCTCTACGCCACTAAAGTAAGAATCGATGTATTTAAGGGATCATTATTGCTTAAGTTCGGCGGCAAAATTGCACACTTCTACATCAATACAAGCCGCCCGGACACAAAGAAACCACCGGACATAACACCTATCTCAGATCACAGTGCACAGTTTGCTGACCTGTCATTAGAAACCAAAAAAGTAACAAGACCAGCAGCTATGGTCAAGGGTCTCTCGCCCTGTCAGAAGCAATGGAAAGAGAAAACACCAAAACCCTGGAGTTCTATCCCAGGCACAGGAAAAGTTAAAACAAAAAGCAACACAGGAACGGTGACAAAATTCGACCTAAGCCACCCATGGGATCCCAACCAATGATCCAGAACAAGGTACTGTCGAGCCAACGACGTTAAACAAGTGCACTAGTCGGGAGGTAACCCGACACTATCTTACTTTCTGTCATTTTAATCTTCAATAAGCGCTCTCACCCATCTTTTTGTCCAGAAAAAATGTCTTACATGTAGGAATTAAGTTTCGGAGCAAGGATCAGATCAGCCAGGCAGCTTCCGTGAATTTACCAGGCCTGCGCTGAGAGTTTAAAGGCCCCAGCCGAACTCCCTCGATTATCCAGCCTCATGCCATGTCGTTCACTCGACACCTTAAAGGGAGTTCTGCTCTTCTTTTTTCCTAGAGTCATTTCCTTCTCCTATATATATTTGCATGACTTTTGAACTAAGGCTTGCCTTCGTTCAAAAGTGGGGGGTGAGAACCAATGCATGTTTTAAAAAAAAAAGTATCTTTTTGAAAGTATGAACTTAAGAATGTGAAAAAGATAGATCATGATTCATGCATCAACCTTATGAAAAGGCAAACTGTTTAAAAACTTAGAATGTAACTTTTCATTTGTCCCTTTGTGTTGAGATAACCTAGGGATGTGGAGTTGATAGAAATTGCCCTAGAGAGGCTTGGCAAGCACTTAAAGGATCAAATCAAACTATATGGTTTTCGAAGTCAGTGGAGGCTGCACTTCGGATTTTCAGTGAACAATTGAGTCAAACTCCGCCAGGAAGCATCTATGCAAAGGCGAGGACGGGAATCAGACCGTCCTCTCTCTAGTCAAAATAGCCGAGAAAATAAATGAGCGACCCTCATCTTGACCCGCGCGAAACGACGAAGACGAGAGGAGAGGGGAGGTATTTCCATAGGCTTGCGGGCGATGATTGGACCTCCCAAGAAGGCTGACAAAATGGACTAGCAAGTCACAAAGGAGCAAAAAACTCAAAGAAGAAAATCAAAAGAGGCCTAAGGCCCAAAAAATTGTGAAGGTTTTAACCGAGCAAAAGTGAAGCACTCAAAAAGACAGAGGCAGAATCACTACAAAAAAAGCTAGTCCCTCGCCAAAGTAGAAAAAAGAAAATCAAAAAGGCTCAACTCACTGAAACCCGAATCGAATCACGTGCTAGAGAAAGCTACAAGAAAACCATATAGTGCGAGATGGTCCCGAGGGTGTAGTCCAAGAGCCTAAAAAGGGCTATCTCCCGAAACATCCGGAATAATTCGCATCTCGGCACGAAGGTACACGTATCAAGTTACTTCTAATTATTTTTACAGTTTAAATTGGCTATAAGTAGTAATGCATGAATTAGGAGAAATCGAGTACCGCAAACTTAATTTCATACTTCAAACCAACTTACATAGTGACGCCCATATAAAGCATTGTTCGGGACGAACAACTAAAAGTGGGGGGTGATTTGATGGACCACAATTATACGAATCAAAAACACAGATAAACCCCCCAAGTTAGACTGTTTGTCTGTCTAACATCCACTTGTTAGTCCCGATATATTTCCACAGGGCATTTTAGAGATTAAAGTGAAAACACGTTAAGGAGAGGCTTTTAGCACAGAAAAGATATAAGGAGTCGATTCAAGGTCAAGATCATATGCCGACTGAAGAAATATCAAGGATCCTGACGATGAATCACTCATCACAAATTGTGCAGAGATGGAATCAAGTCAATCCAGTGCCAAATTACACTGACAGTTTTGTGAAAAGACAGTGCAAAACTGTACAAAACTCACATATGGGCAAGATGACTTTTGACTTGGAGAAGAGGTAGCCAAAGAGGAAAACCACCCCAAAACCACCACCCACCACCGGCGGCTCCTCCCTCCTCCTCCATGGATGACCGGCTCTCCTCCGCCCAATGAGCCGCCGCCATGTGGTGGCTCCTCCACCACATGTTCCTCCTCTCTCCTCCTTGGATGACTTGATGACTTGCTTGGGAGGTGGCTTCCACCACCATTTGCTCCTCCACCACAACCACCCACCGGCGGCTGCTCCTCCACCACTCCACCACCGCCAAGTGGCGGCGCCTCCTTGGCTCATCCATGCCTCATCCTCCACCCTTGGATCAAATCAATCCTAGCCCTCCATTTCCTCCCATTTCTCCTATAAAAGGAGGCTCACCCCTCCTCATTTTATCATCCAAAAAACCATTCCATACACAATCACTTATCTCTCTACATTTTGTAATATTTTGTAAGTTGGTTTGGATCAATAAAGTTACGATATTTGGCTAGGCGCCCTCCTCTATGGACAGGCGAGGCTAAACTCCTCATTCGGCGGAAGGTATAATCTTGTATTATTTAATGTTTAATTAGCTTAGTTTATTTTCTTAGTATTCAATACTTGTTCTATGTGCCATATAAAAGTCAGAATGTCTCTAAGGTAGAGTGAACGATTTTGGGAATGTGACCATTAGGGGTCCAACTTCGTAAGTTCTTCCTTAAGATATTCGTGATCACACCCGGATAGGGGAGGTCGTAACAGACAAAGCTATCTGAAAGAGGTCGACTATATTTAAAAAACCATTATGGGAAACCGTAACAGGAGAGCAGGTGGATGCACATAGACTAGCGTACCTAACTGGTACTGGCGCTAGTCTAAATAGAACAAGTGTGATTTAGCCGATGTTGCAAGTCTTGAGCTATCGCTAGCCTCGATTCATCGTTTGAATACTTAGAAGATTTACTAAACTAATAAACATGTGATAATACAAGAATACCTGAAACCGAATACGCTCTTTCAATTGCAAACACCCCCTGTATTTAATTTCCTAGTATAACTGCTCAATCAAACACAACCACCAACCACTCACATACCGGAGGAATCAACAATCACGCATCACCCACTGTAAGTCTTCTAACCCTCAACTCCTTTATTTTCTGTATTTAATTTCAGTATTTATTTTCTGTATTTACTTTCCGCACAAAAAACCCAAAAAACCCAAAAACAGTAGTTTAGTAATTAGCAGTAAGTCCACACTCGACCTAAAATCACGCACCGTGTAAGCCGTAACGAACAATCTATCCCCCTAATTCCCTTGGGTTCGACCCCTACTTACCCTTACTACCCAGTAGTTAAGTCGCGAGTAGTGGACATTATAAATTTATTTGTACGAGACGCATTGCACCCTAACGACAGTGCAACCGACGCTCCCGTCAGACTCCTATAGAAATGAATCAACACTTGCTAAACACAAAGGAGAGAGCATCTCCCAAGTAGAGTACTCAAAAGTGATAGGCAGTCTAATGTACTTAATGAATTGTACTAGACCTAATATCGCCTATACTGTGAGCAGACTTGCAAGGTATACGAGTAATCCAGGAATGATACACTGGAATGCTATCGTAAGAATACTAAAGTATTTACGAGCTACTCGCAATTTTGGTCTGCATTATACCAGATATCCGGAGGTCATTGAAGGATACACTGACGCAAGCTGGATATCTGATATACAAGACTCAAAGGCCACCAGTGGATATGTATTCACTCTAGGGGGTGCGGCCGTCTCGTGGAAATCCTCTAAACAAACACTGATAACCCGTTCCACGATGGAAGCTGAGTTCGTGGCATTAGACAAATGTGGCGAAGAAGCAGAGTGGTTAAGAAACTTTGTAGAGGATATTCCTGAATGGAAAAACCCTGTGCCACCAATATGTTTATATTGTGATAACCAATCAACAATTGGTAGGGCACATAATGTCATGTATAATGGTAAGTCTAGACACATACGTCGTAGACACAATTCCATTAGACAACTTCTCTCATCCGGAGTCATAAGCATTGACTACGTGAGGTCCAAAGAAAACATAGCGGATCCGTTAACCAAAGGGTTAAACAGGGACCAAGTAGAGAAGACGACAAAGGGAATGGGACTGAAGCCTTTTGATTGTTGATATCAAAACATAGGCTTAAGCCCTTTTGGAACGAAAGTTGAGGTTACGGAAAACCCTACCATGATGACTGGAGATCCCAAGAACTTGGTTAAAAGGGACCACCTAACTGCTAAGACTATGAGGTCACTGTGGGGGTAACACCCCAGTCCTATTCCCAGAGAAATAGTGACTCCCGCACGAGGCTAAGCTTGGAGCTTTTAATGATTCTAGTAATTTGAATAGTGAGATTCAAATGGGTAACGCGGGTTTACTTAAGAAAGAATCACCTATGTGAGAGAGAAGTGGGGCCGCTTCAAAGGAGAATTCAAAGGGCTTAATTCTTTAGAAACTCTTGCAGAACCATGAACGGGGTGTCATGGCCAAAATGAACCCACCAGTAAGAACCAAGTATGGTCAGGAAGATATCTGTGGGAGATATGGCTTTCGTTTACATTATAAGACGAACAGTTCAAGGACAATCACGTCTACTGAATAGTCAGTAAAGAGAACATATTTTCCCAAGGGAAGGTTCAAGGGCGCTGCCTACCTATCCTATGCAGATATCAACCGTAGAAGCTATCACCACATAGAGTCGAGTCATAATTTCGATTTTGATTGTTTTTCCGTTTTGCACTCGATTTTCTTCATGTGGGGGATTGTTGAAAGTTGTGGTTTAAATGTGTGAAGAAAATGGAGGTGCGCCTCATTTTGAGACTCAATTTGAGTGTGGAGAACACATCAAAATAAGTTGATAAAAATCGGATTAAAATACCTTGCAATGAGAGGTATGGAATAGAAAGTGAAAGTACTAAAATCGGAGTTAAATCGAATGAGTAATTGATGCTCAAAGTAGTGCCAAAAACCATGGAAACATGACCTTGGTAGGAATGGATATGTGGCTTGATTTCACACAAGTGAAAAGCTTATATCCCACATTGGAGGCCAAATGGGAACATTGTATGTTCATATATGATTTCAATAACAAGCTTGTTAAGTTGTTAAAAGAAACTCTCTCAAAACGCCTTCGCGGGCGTGCGCAGGGGGGGGGAAATCATCCGGTCGACGACGTCGAATTTGGCCTGTCTTGTGCGCGCCCACATCATGCGGGTGAATGCTGTCGATTTTCTCTTCGGGTTGGCGGTTCGGTTTTGCAAAATTCAATTTTGGTTTTGAATATTAAACCGATACCGATTTGATCTTCCATTATCTTAAGGATAACAATTTCGGAAACTGAATATTTGACTATTTCTTTTCGGAAACCCTAGGTCAGACTTGCAGGGCAAGTTTCTGGACTGCTATATAAGAAGCAGCAGTGCTTCTCAATAAAACACATAGAAAAATGCAAACAGCTCTCCTCCTCATTCGTATTCGTCAGTCAGTCGTGTTAATAGCCAAAGACACAGAAAGGTTCGATCGGCAAAGCTTAGTGCTTAAGTTTGTTGCCGAGGATCGTTTCATCCTGGGAAGCATACTGCCAGAGAGTCCCAAAGCACAGTAGGGCGGCAATCTTGCTTTAAGGACAGCGTCCAACGTGACTCGATCCACAATTCGGTTTGTAGTATTTTATTGTTATTCATACTGTTTATGCTATTCTATTGAATTGAAACTGTACGTGAATCAATATTGCATATCTGTTTATTTAAGAGTAACTTCGTTGATATTCGCCTGTTATATCAATTCTGTGCATTACATCCAACACATCCTGATGAGTAAGAGGAAAGTACTTCCCATTTGGAACGTTTGAGAGTGCCTCACCGGGTCACCATCTTTCAAATATATGGCAAAGCATTTTAAAGTTCATGGACATCTTATTTAGAGGCATTTCTTGGTCTGAGAATGACTCAGAGTGGAGCCGGAATCAGGGATGGATCCAATTCAGGACGGGGGTGACAGATGCCACCCCCATATTTTTTGTGTTTTTCTTAGATCGAATATCTGGGAGACGCGAATATGAAGTGACCGGGATTTGCAGAGGTAGACTGGGGTGAGACGAGCGGGCGGTGTGCAAAATCCTAGCCCCAATTGTAAAACTAGGGCTGGTTCGAGATTGAGGGTTTCTTTGAAATTGGAGGGAAATGAACAAGAGATGAAGGAGGAGGAGCCTGGGACTGAGAAAATGAAGATTGAAGACATGATTGAGCATAATGGAATTGATGGAGATACAGAAGTGGGTGGAAATTATGTAGCTTTTATCGGAGAAAATTCACCAGATGTTGATGGAAGGGAGAGGTTGGTTTTCTTTGCTTATTTTCTCTATTTTCATCTTTCAGGTGGCTTGCTAGTCCATTTTCTTTTTGTGGCTTGCTAGTCCATTTTCTCAAGCCTTTTTGGGAGGTCCAATCGTCGCCCGCAAGCATATGGAAATACCTCCCCGCTCTCTCTCATCCTTGCCGTTTTGCGCGAGTCAAAATGAGGGTCGCTCATTTATTTTCCCTGCTACTTTGACTAGAGATAGGACGGTTTGATTCCCATCCCGCCTTTTTTCTGCATAAATGCTGCATGGCGGAGATGACTTCAATCTTCACTGAAACCCGAAGTGCAGCCTCCACTGACTTTGAAAACCATATAGCGAAATTCAGTCCTTTGAATGCTTGCCAAGCCTCTCTAGGGCATTTTCTATCAACTCCACATCCCTAGTTTATCTCAGCACAAAGGAACAAATGAGAAGTTACATTCTATGTTTTTAAACAGTTGAATTTTCACAAGGTTAATGCATGAATTATGATCTATCTTTTTCACATTCTCAAGTTCATATTTTCAAAAAGATAATATTAAGGGAAAAGGAAAAAGAAAAACATGTTATGTACAAAGGTGGTTCTCACCCCACACTTTTGAACGAAGGCGTGCCTTTCAGCAAGACTTAGTTCAAAAGCCATGCAAGCAGATATTATATGAGAAGGAAATGAAATTAAGGAAAAGGGAAGAACAGAACTCCCTTTAAAGTGTCGAACGGATGACATGGCATGAGGCTGGATAATCGAGGGAGTTCGGCTGGGGCCTTGAACTCTTGGCATAGGCCTGGCTGGCTTGATGTTGCACCCATAACCGATTCCTGAATGGTCATTTCATTCTATGCACCAAGTGGGTGAGAGCGACTTATTGGTAAAAACTAAATGACAGAAAATAAATGACTGAAAGTAAGATAGGTGTCAGGTTACCTCCCGACCAGTGCCTTTGTTTAACGTCGTTGGCTCGACGCATGGGGATCACTGGTTTGGATCCCATGGGTGGCTCAGGTCATATTTCGCCACTGTTCATGTGTTGCTTCTTGCCTTGACTCTTCCTGATTTCTTGCTTGGGTTAGAACTCCACGGTTTTGGTGTTTTTTCTTTCCATTGTTTCTGAGAGGGCGAGGGTCCTTTGACCATAGCTGCTGGTCTTGTTACTCTTTCGGTCTCTTTTGGTAGGTCAGAATTCTGTGTACCGAGATCTGAGATAAGTATAATGTCTGACGGTTTCTTTGTATCCGTGCGGCTATTATCAATGTAGAAATTTTCAATTTTGCCGCCGAACTTAAGCGATAATGAGCCCTTGCCCACATCGATTCTTGCTTTAGTAGCGTGGAGGAATGGTCGTCCCGATATTATTATTGGAGGGTCGTCTTCGCTGGTCTCTCCCGTTCGTATTGCATAAAAGTCTGCAGCAACGACGAGCTCTCCCACATGGAGTATTACATCTTCCAGCACTCCAACCGGACGGATGCACGATTTATCTCCTAGCTCGATATTTGACCTGGGTGGTTTCAATGGACCAAGTCCTAATAACTAATATAAGGAGGAAGGCATGGCGTTGACAGCAGCCCCAAGATCGACTAAGCACTTATGAATCTGTGCTTCACCAATATCGCAGGTGACTGTGAAGGCCCCTGGGTCTTTATCTCTTTCCGGTTGTGACTCATGATCTGAAGTGAGGGCTTTTTCTATTGTCGGGCCATTCTGCCCATTCCTTGGTTTAGGATTTGTATAATCGGGCCCCTTAATATTTTGATTCGAAGCATAAATATTAGTTGGAGAGTCCCACTTTAAATCGTTATTGTCATCCCATCCAGATGCTGGTATGTCAGAGTGTATGATCGGTGGTGGTGTTATGCAAACGGTGAATGCGTACCGTCCATTGTCAGCATGCGTAACCCATGTTTTGCCATTATTGGGTCGGTCTTCCTTTGATTCCAATCAGGACGACGCCTACAGGTGAAGTGCTTGTTTGTAAGTTTGTAAGTTGGGGATCGTGCTACTTCTCCCAGTGTCGCCTTTATGTTCGACTTCCTTATTATGCTAATATTTGCCTTTGGGTTTTGGATTGTTTGTGAAGGAAGTCTGCCAGGTTCATTAGTGAGTGTTGACATTGCAGTGGCGAGCTGGGACATTTGTTTGGTCAATTCTGAAATTGCCCCGTCAGTGTTCGCCTGGTATTGGTGTAGCGAAGTACCCAATTGATTTATGCTTCCTGCGAGCTCCTTCATCGTGTCATCAAGCAACTTGGTTGGTTCTTGCTGATTGTTCAGGCCGACTTGGTACTGATTTGGTCCTCTTTGTTGATATTGGCCTGCTGATGGAGCGTTCTGGTTATACTGTCGGTGGGGGGGTTGGTAGAATGACTGAGCTAGTTGAGGGACAGCTGGTTGTGTTTCCTTCTGAGGATAGTTGTTGTTACACCAGCTCAGGTTGGTTGCTTGACCATACTGTCTGTTTGCCCAGCTCTGTCGTTGCTATTGTTGTTGTATCCTTGGTATCCTCCCACTGCATTCACTTCTGCCGGTTCCTCTTCTAGTAATGTCGGGCATGCGTCAGTTTTGTGGTCCGTAGAACCACAAAATTCGCAAGGCTTTACTGGAACTGGTTGTCTTCGTAGGATCTAAATCATCATCTCCTTTAATTGTTTCATCTCTTCAGGCATGGAATTCATTGGTGTTTCAGCTTTTGCTACATTCCTTGTTCGGGAGAATTCTTCCTGCCGAGTTGTCTCTTCTCTAAATCGGGCATTTTCAGCAACGTTGGTGATGAGATCCCTTATGCCACTTAATGATAGATTCATCATGGATCCTCCAGTTGAGGCATCCAGGAGCATTTTGCCTAAGGGTCTTAATCCATCAATGAGATACTCGACGGTGAGTTTCTCAGGCAGTCCAAGGGTACATCAGCTTCTCTCCAGGCGGTTGAACTTTTCCAGGTAATCGTACATGGTTTCATTGGGTCCTTGCTTGATGTCTTTAAGTTGCCTCCGTACTTGCATCGCCCATCCTGCCGGGTAATAATTGTCCAGGAATTTCTTTTGCATATGAGCCCATGTTCTGATGCTATCAGAAGGCAATGAAAGGAACCAATCGTTTGCCGCGTCAATGAGGGAAAAGTAGAACCCCTTTAACTTGAAGTCATCTACGTTCATGCCATTCGGTTTTAAGTTTTGGCAAATACCATGTAAGTTGTGGGCCAATGAAGTGTTGATGATGATATTTTCCAGTTCAGGGCCTTCGTGAATGCACCATGGCTAGTTTCTGAAATACGGTGCTGAGAGTTCTCCCATAGTAGGTTCGCGGAAATTGTTGTTATCCCCGTAGTAGTTATGGAAAGCGGGTTCTCGTCTCGGCACTTGTCGAGGTTGAGGGGGTGGTGGATATCTAGGGGGTTGTACTGGACCAGCTGCATTTCGGTCCTCGGGTGGTTCTTGGTTTTTTCTGATTGCCTCCCTATCACGAGCTCTTCTGTTTCTGATGAGTTGTTCCGGATCGTCCACAAATGGAAGTGGCACCTCATCATTTCGATCGTATAGGTTTATATCTTCGTCATCCTGGTAGTCATGGTGGCTTCCTTTGCGAGACATGGTTTTTTCGAAGCGAGTATCGATTCAAAGAACTTATCCGATTAATTAACTAATTCCCCGGCAACGGCGCCAATTTGACACCACTGCCTTATCGCGAGGCAATGTGTACAAATAAATTTATAAGTCCGCTACTCGCGACTTCACTACTGGGTAGCAAGTGGTAAGTAGGGGTCGAACCGAAGGGAAATAGGGGGATAAGCTATTCTTTGAGGGAATTGTACAGCGAGGGAGCGTATTTTTAGGTTGATTGAGGTTTTAGTGCGGAAAAGTACGTATTTTTTTGGTTGGTTTTGGTTTTTAGTGCGGAAAAGTAATTGATAGAAAAGTAAATACTGAAAATAAAAGAGAAGACTTACAGCGATTGTTGCGTGATTGGCATGTCCTCCGGAAGGTGAGCAGTTGATAAGCAGTTTATACTAAAATTGAAAGTAAGTGCAGGTGGTGTTTAAATCTAAGGAAAGCATTCGGTTTCGGGGGCCTTGTATCATAGCCTGTTTATCATTGACCCTTAGTGATCCTACTAAGTATTCAAACTTGTATCAAGGCCATTTCAAGTGCTCGATTTGCCACACTGTCTAGCCCATTTCAAGGTCGTAGAGCACATGTTCTATTTAGACTAGCACCCCATTTCAAGGTATACTAGCCTACGTGCATCCATTTGATTAATCATTTCCGATCAAACCAAATGGTGTTTTAGAGAGGTCGAACTCCTCAGATAAGCTTTGCCATTTCAAGCATCCACTTACCCGAGTATGTTCACGAATCCCACGGAAGAGCTTTGCCATTTCAAGCATCCACTCAACCTTGGAAGTTCTGACCTAATATATGGCACATAGAACAAGTTTTGAATACAAAGAGGCACTAAGAGTATAGCCTAAAACATTTTATGATACAAGTACACCCCTTCAACCAAATGAAGAGTTTAGCTACAAATATCCATAGAGGTGGATACCATAGCTAAGTACTCGAGGGTTTTTGAAAGACAGTAAGTAAAGGAGAATACTCAAGAACCAACAGGAGTAAACTCAAGAACTACTAGAATACTCAAGAACCAACAGGAGTATTATAGATTTCAAACAAAAGCGTACAAAATTGCCCAAAAGTCTAGAGAGATAAGTGAGTGTGTTGTGTGGATTGTTGCATTTTTGATTACAAGTGAAGGGAGCATGGTATTTATAGGCTTGGAGGAGTGAGACTTGTGGAGGAAGTAAGGACACTTGGCACCACATCCATGGAGGGAGGAGGAGCCGCCGGGGGTGACTCACCATGGCCAAAAGCCGCCGGCCCTTAGGTGGCTTTGAGCTCAAAGCCGCCGCCCATGTGGCAAGGGGAGAGTGGTGGAGAGCTTTGTGATCTTTTCCCCAAAAGCCATCGGCCTTTTCAGCTCCGAACTGACTCTGGTTGCTCTTTGGTTGGATTTGTTTTGAGTGATTCCATGTCAGGTTCATGATATTTCTTCAGTCGGCATCTGGTCTTGACCTTGGAATTACTCGTAATATCTTTTCAGCTTAAAAACTCCTCCTTAGCCTGCATTCTCTCTAGACTCCAAAATACCCTGTAGATAAATATCGGAACTAACAAGCAAAAGTTAAATAGACAAAGAGTCTAATTTGGTGGGTTTAACTGTGTTTATGATTCCTACAATTATGGTCCATCACTCTCCTTTGCTTTTCCCTTGTTTTGGTTTCCCTTTTGTTTTCTTTGTTCTCTTTGTTTTCTTTGTTCTAAGTCACGGCTACTTGTATTCCTTGACATGAATACAAGTAGCTAAGGCTTATATTCGGTTGAAGGGTGTGCTTGTATCATAAAGCCATTTTTAGACCCTTTTCTTAGTGCTTCTTCGTGTTCAAGCTTGATCTTTGTGCCATATATTAGGTTAGAACATTCATGGATGAGTGGAGGCTCGAAAGAGCAAAGCTTTTCCATGAGGTTCATGAACATACTCGGTTAAGTGGAGGCTCGAAAGAGCAAAGCTTTTCCGAGGAGTTCAACCTCTTTTAAACACCACTTGGTTGATCGGAAATGATTGATCAAGTGCATGCACATGGGCTAAGATACTTCGAAAGGAGGAATTAGCCTAAATAGAATAAGTGCTCTATGTCTTGAAAAGGACTAGACGGTGTGACTAGTGCTGGAAATGGCCTTATCACATTTTTGAACACTTAGTATGATTGACAGAACCGCTCGTCGTCAAAGCGATTGTGCAAATAAATTTATAATAGTCCGCTACTCGCAACTATACTACTGGGTAGTACTTGGTAAGTAGGGGTCGAACCCAAGGGAATTAGGGGAATAGGTTATTCTTTTAAGGGATTTGTCTAGCGAGAGAGCGTGTTTTAAGTTGGTTGAGGTTTTAGTGCTAACAACTACGTGACTTTTTGATTGGTTGCGGATTTGATTGCTGAAACGTAAATTACAGAAAAGTAAATACTGAAAATACAAAGGAGACTTACAGTGGGTGATGCGTGAATTGCAAGTCCTCCAGATTGTGAGCGGTTGATGGTTGCAGTTGATTGAACAATAAAAGTAAAGACAGGAGGGTTTTGTAATTTCGAGAGAAGTATTCGGTCTTGGGGGGCCTTGTATTATATCCTGTTCATTCTTTTAGTAACCCTTCTAAGTATTCAAACGTGTATCGAGGCCCTTTCGTAGCGCTCAATTTGCCACACTGTTTGTAAACCCTTGTTCTACTTCAGACTAATTCCTCCTTTCGAAGTATCTTAGCCTTTTGTGCACCCATTTGGTCCCTTTGGTCCAGTTTCCAAATGGTTTTAAAGATAGATCGAACTCCTCAGATAAGCTTTGCCCTTTCGTAGCATCCACTTACCCGAGTATGTTCACGACTTCCCACAGAAGAGTTTTGCCCTTTCGTAGCTTCCACTCAACCTTGGAAAGTCTGACCTTATAAATGGCACATAGAACAAGTTTTGAATACAGAGAAAAGAAACTAAACGAAGTAAAACATTTTATAAAACAAGAACTCCCCTTCAACCGAATGAAGGGTTTAGTTACGAATATCCATGGAGTTGGACATCATAACTAGGATACTTGGGGATTTGGAAAAGAATACTCAAGAACAAACAGGAGTAAAGAGAGAAGAGAAAGAGATTACTCAAGAACAAACAGGAGTAACTCTTGAACTGTAACTGAAAACTTGAGTACTCAAGAACCAACAGGAGTACTCAAGATCGAACTAAAGTATTTGAGAACAAACTGAACTTTTATTGATATCAAACCAAACTTTACAAAGTAACAAACTTAGAGAGAGAAGTGTTTTACACAATTTTGGGATGTTTGAAATGAGGAGGAGAGCTTGGTATTTATAGGCATGGAGGATGGAAATGGAGGGCCAAGATGAGGGCATGTGGTTTGGCATCCAAGGGTGGAGATGGGGGAAGAAGGAGAGGAAGACAAGTGTCACAATGGGAGAGGGACAACACAAAGCCGCCGGCGGCTTTTGGGAGGGAGGAGGAGAGGTTGACATGTGGAGGAAGGGGAGAGGAGGAGGGGTGGATGTGAGGAGAAAGCCGCCGGTCCATGTGGCATGAGGAGAGTGGTTGTGAGTTTTGTGCAGTTTGCACAAAACTATCGGTGTATTCCAGCTCCGGATTGTCTTCGGTTTCTCTTTGGTTTGATTTGTTTTGAATGATTCCATGTCAGGATCTTTAGATTTCTTCATTCAGCGTCTGATCTTGACCTTGGATTGTCTCCTGATATCTTTTCTGTGCTAAAAGCTCTTCCTTAGCGTGTATTCTCTCTAAGCTCTGAAATACCCTGTAGAAATGTATCGGGACTAAAACATCGAAGTTAGATAGACAAACAGTCTAATTTGGTGGGTTTAACTGTGTTTATGATTCATACAATTGTGGTCCATCAGATAACCCCACACTTTTAGTTGTTCGTCCCGAACAATGCTTTATAAGGGCGTTACTAAGTAAGTTGGTTAAAATATAAAAATAAGATTGTGGTACTCGATTTTTCCTAATTCATGCATTACTACTTGTTACTAAATTAAACTGCGTAAATAAGTAGAAGAAACTTGATACTTGTACCTTCGTACTGAGATGCAAATTATTTCGGATGTTTCGGGAGATAGCCCTTTTCAGGCTCCTGGACTACACCTTCGGGATCGTCTCGCACTATATGGTTTTCTTGTAGCTTTCTCTAGCACGTGATTCGATTCAGGTTTCAGTGAGTTGAGTACTTTGATTACTTTTGGCGAGGGACTGCTTTTTGTAGTGAATTGGCCTTTGGCCTTTGATTTGACGCTTTGAGTTCTTCACTTTTGTTCGGTTAAAACCTTCACAATTTTGGGCCTGAGGCCTCTTGATTTGCTTCTTCGAGCTTTTTGCGTCTTTGTGACTTGCTAGTCCATTTTCTCAAGCCTTTTTGGGAGGTCCAATCATCGCCCGCGAGCATATGGAAATACCTCCCCGCTCCTCTCGTCTTCGTCGTTTTGCGCGGGTCAAGATGAGGGTCGCTCATCTATTTTCTCGGCTATTTTGACTAGAGAGAGGACGGTTTGATTCCCGTCCTTGCCTTTTACATAGATGCTTCAGGGCAGAGTTGACTTCAATTATTCACCGAAACCTGAAGTGCAGCCTCCACTGACTTCGAAAACCATATAGTTTGATCTGATCCTTCAAGTGCTTGCCAAGCCCCTCTAGGGCAATTTCTATCAACTCCACATCCCTAGTTTATCTCGGCACAAAAGACAAATGAGAAGTTACATTCTAAGTTTTTAAACAGTTTGCATTTTCACAAGGTTGATGCATGAATTATGATCTATCTTTTTCACATTCTTAAGTTCATATTTTCAAAAAGATACTATTTAAAAAGAAAAGAAAAACATGCAGATGGTTCTCACCCCACACTTTTGAACGAAGGTGTGCCTTAGTTCAAAAGTCATGCAAATATATACAAAAGAAGGAAATGACATTAAGGAAAAAGAAGAACAGAACTCCCTTTTACTGTGTCGTGGAAATGACATGGCATGAGGCTGGATAATCGAGAGAGTCTGGCTGGGGCCTCGAACTCTCAGCGCAGGCCCGGTAAATTCACGGAAGCTGCCTGGCTGATCCGGTCTTGCTCCAAACTTAATTCCTACATGAAAGATATTCCTTCTATACAAAAAGTGGGTGAGAGCGCTTATTGGAAATTTAAATGACAGAAATTAAAAGTGCAGAAAAGTAAGATAGTGTCGGGTTACCTCCCGACCAGTGCACTTGTTTAACGTCGTTGGCTCGACACAAAGGGGATCACCAGTTGGGATCCCATGGGCGGCTCAGGTCGAATTTTGCCGCGGTTCCTGCATTGGTTTCAGCCTTCTCTTTTCCTGAGTTCTTGGGGGATGTTGTGCTTGGGTTTTGCTCCCATTGTTTTAGTGATTTCATTTTCCATTGCTTTTGAGAAGGTGAGGGGACTTTGACCATAGCTGCTGGTCTTGTTGCTTTTTTGATCTCCTTTGGAAGGTCGGAAATCTGTGTATCCTGTTCTGAGATAGGTATAATGTCTGGCGGTTTCTTTGTATCCATGCGGCTCTTATCAATGTAGAAGTATGCAATTTTGCCGCCGAACTTAAGCGATAGTGAGCCCTTGCCCACATCGATTCTTGCTTTAGTAGCGTAGAGGAATGGTCGTCCCAATATTATTGTTGGAGGATCGTCTTCGTTGGTCTCTCCTGTTGGTATTATATAAAAATCTGAAGCGACGGCGAGCTCTCCCACATGGAGTATTATATCCTCCAACTCTCCAATTGGACGGATGCACGACTTATCTCCTAGCTCGATATTCGATCGGGGTGGTTTCAATGGACCTAGTCCTAGTAAGTAGTACAAGGAGGAAGGCATGGCGTTGACAGCAGCCCCAAGATCGATTAAGCATTTATGAATCTGTGTTTCATTGATAACACAAGTGACTGTAAAGGCTCCTGGGTCTTTGTTTCTTTCCGGTTGTGACTCAAGATTTGTAGTGAGGGCTTTTTCTATTGTCTGGTCATTCTTCCCATTCCACGGCTTAGAGTTTGTATAATCGATCCCCTTAATATTTTGCCCCGAAGTATAAATATTAGTTGGTGCGTCATCCCATCCAGATGCTGGTATGTCAGAGTGTATGATTGGCGGAGGTGTTATGCAAACAGTGAATGCGTACCGTCCATTGTCAGCATGCGTGACCCATGTTTTGCCATTATTGGGTCGATCTTCTTCTTGATTCCAATCAGGACGACGCCTACGGAAAAAGTGATTGTTCGTAAGTTTGTAGGTTGGGGACCGTGCTACTTTTCCCAGAGGATCCTTCATGTTTGACCTTCTTATCATGCTGATATTTGCTTTCGGGTTTTGGATAGTCTGTGAAGGAAGTCTGCCTGGTTCAGGAGTAAGTGTTGACATTGCAGTGGCGAGCTGGGACATTTGTTTAGTTAATTCAGAAATTGCCCCGTCAGTTTTTGCTTGGTACTGGTGTAGTGAAGTTCCCAACTGATTAACGTTTCTTGCGAGCTCCTTCATCGTATCATTGAGCGACTTGCTTGGTTCTTGCTGAATGCTCGTGCCGGCTTGGTACTGATTTGGTCTTTTTTGATGATATTGGCCTGCTGGTTGAGCGTTCTGGTTATACTGCCGGTGGGGGGGTTGGTAGAATGACTGGGCTAGTTGAGGGATAGGTGGTTGTGTTTCTTTCTGAGGATAGTTGTTGTTACGCCAGTTTGGGTTGGTTGCTTGACCGTTCTGTCTGTTTTGTCCGGCTCTGTCATTGTTGTTGCTGTTGTTGTATCTTTGGTATCCTCCCACTACATTTACTTTTGCAGGTTCCTCTTCTATTAATGTCTGGCATGTGTCAGTCTGATGCTCCGTAGAACCGCAAAATTCACAAGGTTTTACAAGAACTGGTTGTCTTCGTATGATCTGAATCATCATCTCCTTTAATTGTTTCATCTCTTCAGTTATGGAGTTTACTGATATTTCGGCTTGTGTTACCTTTTTTGATCGAGAGAATTCATCTTGACGAGCAGTCTCTTCTCTAAATCGGGCATTTTCAGCAACGTTGGCGATGAGATTCCTTATGCCACTTAATGATAGATTCATCATGGATCCCCCTGCTGAGGCATCCAAGAGCATTTTGTCTAAGGGTCTTAATCCATCAATGAGGTATTCGATGACGAGTTTCTCGGGCAGTCCAAAGGTACAGCAGCTCCTTTCTAGGTAATTGAATTTTTCCAGTTAATCGTACATGGTTTCATTGGGACCCTGTGTGATTTCCTGTAGTTGCCTCCTTACTTGCATTGCTCTTCCCGCCGGATAGTATTTGTCTACGAATTTCTTCTGCATTTGAGCCCATGTTCTGATGCTTCCGGAAGGTAATGAAAGGAACCAGTCGTTTGCCGAGTCTGTGAGGGAAAAATAGAACGCCTTTAACTTAAAGTCGTCCATATTCACTCGATTGGGTTTTAGGTTTTGGCAAATTCCATGCAGGCGTTGGAGGTGAGTTGTGGCGGATTCTCCTTGAGTTCCTGAGAATTTTGGCAAGCTGTGGGCTACTGTCGTGTTGATGGTTATGTTTTCTAATTCAGGGTTCTCGTAGATGCACCACGGCTGTGTTTCGAAATTAGGGGCATTTAATTCTCCCATAGTAGGTTCACGGTAGTTGTTGTCCCCATAGTAGTTGTCGAAGACAGGTTCTTGCCTAGGCATTTGTCGGGGTTGAGGGTATGGTGGGTATCTAGGGGGCTGTACTGGACCAGCTGGGTTTCGGTCCTCGGGTGGTTCTTGGTTTCTTCGGGCAGCCTCTCTATCACGAGCTCTTCTGTTTCTGATGAGTTGTTCCGGATTATCGACGAATGTAACCTCATCATTTCGATCGTACGGGTTTATTTCTTCGTCATCCTTGTAGTCATGGTGGCTTTCTTCGCGAGACATGGTTGTTTTGAAGTGCGTATTGATTCGAACAACTTATCCGATGGCTAATTCCCCGGCAACGGCGCCAATTTGACAGAACCGCTCGTCGTCAAAGCGATTGTGCAAATAAATTTATAATAGTCCGCTACTCGCAACTATACTACTGGGTAGTACTTGGTAAGTAGGGGTCGAACCCAAGGGAATTAGGGGAATAGGTTATTCTTTTAAGGGATTTGTCTAGCGAGAGAGCGTGTTTTAAGTTGGTTGAGGTTTTAGTGCTAACAACTACGTGACTTTTTGATTGGTTGCGGATTTGATTGCTGAAACGTAAATTACAGAAAAGTAAATACTGAAAATACAAAGGAGACTTACAGTGGGTGATGCGTGAATTGCAAGTCCTCCGGATTGTGAGCGGTTGATGGTTGCAGTTGATTGAACAATAAAAGTAAAGACAGGAGGGTTTTGTAATTGCGAGAGAAGTATTCGGTCTTGGGGGCCTTGTATTATATCCTGTTCATTCTTTTAGTAACCCTTCTAAGTATTCAAACATGTATCGAGGCCCTTTCGTAGCGCTCAATTTGCCACACTGTTTGTAAACCCTTGTTCTACTTCAGACTAATTCCTCCTTTCGAAGTATCTTAGCCTTTTGTGCACCCATTTGGTCCCTTTGGTCCAGTTTCCAAATGGTTTTAAAGATAGATCGAACTCCTCAGATAAGCTTTGCCCTTTCGTAGCATCCACTTACCCGAGTATGTTCACGACTTCCCACAGAAGAGTTTTGCCCTTTCGTAGCTTCCACTCAACCTTGGAAAGTCTGACCTTATAAATGGCACATAGAACAAGTTTTGAATACAGAGAAAAGAAACTAAACGAAGTAAAACATTTTATAAAACAAGAACTCCCCTTCAACCGAATGAAGGGTTTAGTTACGAATATCCATGGAGTTGGACATCATAACTAGGATACTTGGGGAATTGGAAAAGAATACTCAAGAACAAACAGGAGTAAAGAGAGAAGAGAAAGAGATTACTCAAGAACAAACAGGAGTAACCCTTGAACTGTAACTGAAAACTTGAGTACTCAAGAACCAACAGGAGTACTCAAGATCGAACTAAAGTATTTGAGAACAAACTGAACTTTTATTGATATCAAACCAAACTTTACAAAGTAACAAACTTAGAGAGAGAAGTGTTTTACACAATTTTGGGATGTTTGAAATGAGGAGGAGAGCTTGGTATTTATAGGCATGGAGGATGGAAATGGAGGGCCAAGATGAGGGCATGTGGTTTGGCATCCAAGGGTGGAGATGGGGGAAGAAGGAGAGGAAGACAAGTGTCACAAGGGGAGAGGGACAACACAAAGCCGCCGGCGGCTTTTGGGAGGGAGGAGGAGAGGTTGACATGTGGAGGAAGGGGAGAGGAGGAGGGGTGGATGTGAGGAGAAAGCCGCCGGTCCATGTGGCATGAGGAGAGTGGTTGTGAGTTTTGTGCAGTTTGCACAAAACTATCGGTGTATTCCAGCTCCGGATTGTCTTCGGTTTCTCTTTGGTTTGATTTGTTTTGAATGATTCCATGTCAGGATCTTTAGATTTCTTCATTCAGCGTCTGATCTTGACCTTGGATTGTCTCCTGATATCTTTTCTGTGCTAAAAGCTCTTCCTTAGCGTGTATTCTCTCAAAGCTCTGAAATACCCTGTAGAAATGTATCGGGACTAAAACATCGAAGTTAGATAGACAAACAGTCTAATTTGGTGGGTTTAACTGTGTTTATGATTCATACAATTGTGGTCCATCAATGATCATTAGAGGTCAATGATGAACGAGTTGTGACACAAGGCCCCTAAAACCGAATCCTTCCTTTAATCAATTCACCACCTGTCATTTTACTTTCAGTCTCACTATCAACTGCTTACTTTCAGTACTTTACTTTTCAGCACTTTACTTTTCTGCACTTTACTTTACGCACTTTACATTTACGTCTTTATTTTACGCACTTTACTTTCAGTATTTACTTTACGCAATTTACTTTCCGCACTTTACTTTTTAGTCATTTACTTTCTGCACTTTACTTTTCAGTCTTTACATTTCCGTACACTTACTACAGACTTGTTCAACATCAATCCAACATAACTTTGGCACGCATTGCGCTTGAAATATAGCGTGCGGCCAGTGCCAAAAGTATGTTGTTTGGTTGATATTGAACTCGACTGTTCCAGCAATTTACTTTTCAGCACTTACTTTCAGTCTTTACTTTCAGGACTTTAATTTCTCGCACTTTACTTTCAGTACCTTTACTTTTACGAAATTTACTTTCTGTCTAAAAACCCATAAAACCCAATCTGTATTTACTTTCTTTTTCTTTCTTTTTAAAGAACAATCATTCCACACTGACTCCCTGATGAGTCGTAGTTGTACGACTATTTTATATGTTAAAACCCCGTCTCTTAGTGTTACCTGTATATTATTTCACTACCTGTGTGTAGTTTTCGTTCTCAGGTACACTCGGAGACCATGGAAGGAATACCGGCTAAAAGGAGCCTATTTCAAGATGTTTGGCGCGGAAAGAAATGAAGTCCGAGGCATTTGGAATTTTTGTCAGTGCAAACCGCGGAGGGCTGAAGACTTAAGGGCGCGGACGTCTTAACAATTACCATAATACAAGAGACGTCCGCGGGAAGCAAATGCAGGAGACGTCCGCGGGGACAGCTGGCAAGTCATAATTTCCTAATTTCGTTTTGGCATCTCGGGAATTATAAAAGGATAATTAGAAGCACGAAACCCTAGGCAACCAGACCTCGAATTTCAGAAGAGAAAAGAGACACGGTTTGAAAAGAAACAAGAGACACGGATTCAAGTGTTAGAGTTGAGCTGCAACTGGGTGAAGAATTCACCATTAGTAATTTTGTTCTATTTTATTCAAACAACTTCATGATGTATTTCATTGCGATGAGTAGCTAAACTCATCCGTGTAGGCTAGAACTCGACATTGTGATGTTTTGACTTGAGACCTATATTTATCTTTATTTTTTGCGTTATATTACTATGCATTGTTTATGGATTTGATATGCTAGCATAAGTGGAACCCTAGCGGGGGAGCTTCTGTTAGTTTGTTAATTCCGATTATCACAGTTTACTAGCAACCTAGCGGGGATAGAAAACTAGGATACCAGTAATATACCACTAGGTTTGACACCCTAGGACAACTTGTAGTGCAACCTAGCGGGGAGCTATAAGTTGTAAAACATTAGAAATCAAAACGGTTAGGTTAATGATTTAGTCTTGCATCACAGTCGAGAGTTCTAGCTTGCACTGTTCTTTAATATTTGATACTTGGATTTGTGTGACGATTGCTCTAGCGATCATTCTTGCTTACTTGCGTTATTTAATTGCTTGCATTCAAACCCCCCCCCCATTGTTACGTTTTTACTTAGTGAAACAGGTTCTCAACCGATCCCTGTGGATACGACCCGACTTACCACTTGCTAGTCGGACAAAGAAATATTATTTTTGCACAGGTACAACGACACCTGTCAAAATGGCGCCGTTGCCGGGGATTGGTAACGAAGAATCTCACTAAGTATTTCTTTCTTTTAGTTTTATTTTATTGTCTTTTCTATTTTCTGTCACTTGATTATTTATCTGTTTAAGTAACCATGTCACAGAGAAGTGTTGAACGTGATGGTAAAGAGCGAGGAAGTGTACTAGGAGATAACATGCAGGAACAGAGGCAAGGACTGCCTCCTGTTAATCAAAGATTACCACCTCCCAGAAATCCGCAATTTGTGAATGAGTTTGCTAGACATCGTGCAGCTAGACACGAGAATTACGATGATTACGAGGACGAGCTGGATCGACAATACCTCAGTGGAGGAAATCAATATGGACAGTTAGCTAGGCGTCGGGATTTGGGACGCACTATGAGAGGAGTATGTGCACCATTTATTGATGAGGCACCTTGGTGCATTAGGATGGAAGAGGACGCAGAAGACATCGAGATAAAGAGTGGGGTGATACACCACTTGCCCAAGTTTGGAGGAATGCCCGATGAGAACCCCCTAAGGCACTTGAAGGAATTTCATGGAGTTTGCATGTCCATGAAATCAGCATCGGTCCCGGAAAATATTTTTAAATTAAAGACATTTCCTTTTTCGTTAGAAAGTCAAGCTAAATCTTGGTTAATGTCTTTACCTTCAGGTTCGATTACTTCATGGGATCAATTGCAAAGGAAGTTCATGGACAAGTACTACTCCCATTCGAAGGTGGCTCAAACAAGAAAGGAGCTCTCTATGCTTAGACAAGGACGTGCAGAAACGTTGTTCGACTATTTGGAGAGGTTTAGGCAATTGGAAGAGAACTGTCCGAATCATGGAATCCCACAAAGGATGCTGCTTGAATACTTTATGGATGGGATGATTCTCATGGAAAGAAGAATGCTAGATGCCTCAGCCCAAGGGTCTATCCTTGACATGTACCCCGAGGAAATATGGGAGTTGATTGAGAAAGTTGCCGAGAGCACAAGGTATTTAGAAGAGACATATAAACCTGCACCAGTTGCTAACGTGAATGTACATTCTGAATTGCAGGAACTGAAGAATATGATGGCTCAAATGATGACGCAACAACCACAAGGCAATCAACAAGTGGAATGTAAGGTAAACAAGTCCACTTTTAATCCAATAAATAATGATAACACTGTTTTCCAGGAAAGAACAGAAGACGTGAATATAGCGGGGTACATAAACAAGGGAGATCTGCCACCAAGGAGATATGATGGATATCAAGGCAACAACAAATGGCAGCCAAGACAAAGCGATGGTGGTTGGCAAAGGACCAACAATTACGATGCGGGGCAATCCTCGTACCCACAAAAGCAGCCATACAAACCACCACAAATCAGACAAGGAGATGAGGACCCGATCAGGGAATTCAGGGATGAAGTGAGAGGCATGTTCAAAGAACTCACTCAAAAGATGGGCCACCATGCTGGAGACATTAACGAGCTAAAGAGGCAAGTGTCTCAAATTGCCAGCGCAGTTTACGAACAACGAGAAGACAAAGGGAAGCTGCCTTCACAAACGGTCCCTAATCCAAGGCAAAGTGTCAGTGTGATCGTGATAAAGGATGAAGAGGAGATGAAGGCTGAAGAAAAAGAGCAAAATTCGGATGCCACCTCAGTGTAGAACGCGGATGTCTCCACAATTAAGGTGCGGACGCCTGAAGAATTATTGCAAAATCACGAGACGTCCGCGGATGAAAATCTTGAGACGTGCGCGGAATTCTCAGTGAGCAGTATCCAAATTTTAAATTTTAACCCTCTCGCGCAATTGCCATTTCCTATGCAGGTTATTGAGCGTCACGAAGCTATAAATAATGAAATCCAACAGAAGGGATATGAGGACACGAGGACTAACGCACAAATGCAAAAATTGGAGCAAGGGGAACAAGGAGCGTTGACCACTCGGACTAGAGACCCAGGTGCCTTCACCGTAACCTGTGGCATTGGTAACACGCTTATTCCCCACTGTTTGATTGATTTGGGAGCGTCTATTAATGTGATGCCTTATGATTTATACTGTTCATTGAAACTTGGACCGGTAAAACCGATCAAGTTAACTGTTGAGTTAGGCAACAAGTCATGTGTTCATCCCTATGGTTTGCTTGAGAATTTAACCTTGAATGTTGGTGAAGTTGTTGTGCCTGGAGATTTTTATGTCTTGCAGATGGAGGACACCCAGACTAAGGAGTCACCAACACTCATTCTAGGACGACCTATCTTGTTTGCTCTGAAGGCGGAGATTGATGTCGCTGAGGTTATTATAAAGCTGAAATATGTTGGCAAGGTGGCTGAGTTTTGTGTCTTTGAGGACGACCACCAGCCTTGTGCGGGAAAACCACCTGAGATAGCTGGTAAAACTTGTTTTAATATTACAACTGATGAATCATTGCGTGTGATTCAGGGTCTCAGTGAGCAGCTGAAGGTAACAAAGAAAACGCGCCCACCGGATAAGAAGCGAGTAAAGAAACAAAAGTGTGGGGTGGGTGCGCAAAAGTGGTGGACACCTAAGGAAAAGAATTGGAGATCAAAGCCACCTGATATCGGGCAGAGCACTGAGGAACGATTAACTTGTGGACGTGCTGAGGAGAGGAGCACGCTGATTGGTAAGTTTGACTTGGAGCAGCCATGGGATCCTAACTTGTGATCCCATAGAGGTAATGTCCAGCTAAGGACGTAAAACAAAGGCGCTTACCGGGAGGCAACCCGGTGTGTTTTTATTTTACACATGTTAAGAGTCGATTAGTTAGTGGAATTGGGAAGCTGATAATACGCCTCGAGTGCATTTCTTTTTATTTCTGGTGTTTTCAGGTGCTAAAACAAAGAAAGGAATGCTACATCAGTGCATATCGTGCACGTCTTGACAATAAGGATTTGCTTGAGCCTTGCTGGTTCGGGCCAGCCTGATTGTGGTCCGGTCTCTGCTGGTACTGGCCTGCCTGTTCTACCCTCCTTGGTGTTGTCGATATGGTGGCCGGTAGCATTGCTGGGCTTGCTGAGGTGCGGTCGGCTGTGCTGGCTCCCTTTGGGCGTGAATGTGCTGATTGTTGTTCCTCCAGTTTTGCACATTAGCCCCTTGCCCGTTTGCTGCTGATCCATACTGTCGAACTGGCCAAGGCCCGGTTGACTTCACCTTGGTCATGCTCCACTAAAGTCGGGCAGGAGTCTGTTTAGTGATATGTGGCTCCACAGAACTCGCAAGGCCTGACTTGGACCGACTACTTCTGATGACCTGCTGCATCATCTCCTTTAGCTTTTTGATTTCTTCGGCCATGGAACTGGATGGGGGCTCGACCTTTGAGACGTTGCTGGTCCGGCTGAATTCTTCCTCTTTGTTGGACTCGTCCTGGAACCTTGCATTCTCGGCCACTTCCATAATTTTTCTTCGCATACCGGCCGGGGATAGTCTCATAAGGGTTCCCCCAGCTGAGGCATCTAGTAATTTGCTGTCCAGTCTCCTCAGTCCCTCGAGCATGTACTCTACGATCAGCTTCTCGGGAAGTCCGAGGTTGCAGCAGCTTTGTTCTAAGGCATGGAACTTCTCCACGTACTCATACATCGTCTCGTTCGGTCCTTGCCTGAGATCTTGCAACTGCCTATGGACCTGCATAGCTTTGCCAGCCGGGTAGTACTTGTTAAGGAACCTCTTCTGCATCTGGTCCCATGTTTGAATGCTACCTGAGAGCAAAGACAAGAATCAATCGTTAGCAGCATCTATGAGTGAAAAGTAAAAAGCTTTTAGTTTGAAGTCTTCGACTTCAACTCCGTATGGCTTGAGGTTCTGGCATATGCCATGATAGCGCTGCAGATGAGTAGTGGCCGTTTGCCCTTGACGCCCTGAGAACTTGGGCAGGTGGTAGACGACTGCCGAGTTGATCACTATGCCCTCTAGCTCGGGGCCCTCGTAGATGCACCATGGCTGATTTCTGAAGTTTGGTGTGGACAGGTCTCCCATGGTGGGCCTCGTAGTCATCGTACTCATCGTCATAGTCATCCTCGATGGGTGGCTGCGGTGGTGGTCGTCGCTGAGGTGGTGGTCGTCTCGGTTGTGGAACATGTTGCTGTTGAAGGACCTGTTGCTGTTGAAGGACCTGTGGTGGGGGCGGCTGATGTTGAATCGGTGGTTGTCTCAAGCCGGGTCCGTTCTACGCCCCGGGTGCTCCCTGGTTCTACCGAGCCGCCTCCCTGTTCGCTCGATTCCGAGCCCGGACTAGCTGCTTCGGGTCTTCATAGAACAGTGGTGGTGCCTCTTCATTGTTTTGGATGGGTGGATCAACTCCAAAGTGTTGGTCTTCTCCTAATTGACTACCTGCACGAGACATGGTAATAGAAAGTAAAGGAGAATCCCAAATTTGAAAATTTCTAAAAAACGAAAAATTTCTAAAAACACTAAAAAATTCAAAATAAAATAGTAAACGATCTCGGATGGCCAAAAAACACCCTATATTTTGACGTAGCCGTGGTTTCTGATCTGCTCGTCGTTTTGCTCAGAATAAGGTATTATGGGCTGAAATCGATCACCTGGAACTCGAATCCTGCTATTTTACTTTTTCTGCTCAAAAACTGCTAAATTAAGACAAAAACTAAAAAAATCTGAAAGAAAGAGAAACAAAAAACAGAAAAACTAAATTAGGAAAGAACAATTTCACCCTGTGTAGCTCCCCGGCAACAGCGCCAAAATTTGACAGGCGTCGTTGGTACCTACAAATTTAAATTTATAATCTCCACTTACTCTTAGCTAGTATAGCGGCAAGCAAGGGGTCGAACCCTGGAGAGCTAGAGTGGTTACTTATTGTTCTGTAAAAGAAAGATAGTTGGGTTGTGAGTAATTAGGAAACAATGCAGAAAATAGGAAACAAACAAGTTGATATGAATCAGAGAGAATATTCGGTCTAGGGTTTTTAATTGTGACTTGTTTTATCATCGACTTCTAATTATCTATTTTCTAGTTCCTAAGTGTGGTTACTCCTATTCCAAGTTATAACCTAAAGTAGGGCCTTTCCGAGCGCCTACACCACAATCTACTTCCTTTCCGGGTTATAGAATTCTAATCCTAGCAATCTAATACTCCATTCCAATATATATCAGACTAGTGCACTATTTGTTCTCAACGGTCTAGTATCAAACAAACAGTAAATAAGGGGAATGAATTGCTCAGCTAAGCCTAACCGTTCCGAGTATCAACTTAGCCTTGCAATTCAAATCGAGATAATTAAGCACGAGGACTAGTAGAACAATGAAAATAGCATTAAGCAACAAGTCTCAAAAACAACGTCACAATGTATTAAACCCTAAACCGAATAATGAGTTTAGCTAGACATGGCCATGGGAACAAAAGACAATAAAAATAAGGGAAGAATGCTCTTCTCTATTGCCGAACGAAGGAGGACCGGAGCCGGAATGAAGATCGGCGAGGATGACTTGGGACCGAGAGGAGAGAGAAGCTCAGAGAATGAGATGCTTCTTCGAGTGAGGGATGCTTGAGGTTATATTTATAGAGTAGACAAGGGCCTCGAAGTTTCCAAGTTGAAGTTGGTCCATAGACAGTTTTAGGAAACATGTCCTAAAACCGACTTTGCTTGGCTTGTAAGTTTACTTGGCTAGAAAGTTTTCTTGGCCAACAAGTCTTCTAGAAGCTTCCTAAACCACAACGCATGGAGGAGAAGACGGGCCGAGATTTGTAACTTCGAACTCGGCTTGGGCCGGACTTCACTCGGTTTGGATCGGGCCGATTCGGCGTGCACCTAAAGTGTAAAGTGCATGTGGTACTCTCGGCCAGATTGTCTATCTTCAGTTCAACTCTCGTTTCGACCATACAAACCAGCTCGGAGGCTCTCGATGTGAACTAGAGAGTTGTAGGGAATTGAGTCACCTTTGCAATGGCATGTGGCTCGTATTTTTACGATCAGCAGTCCGTTCCCAGCACGTCGTTGACTGTCCAAAGGTCTAATCTGAAACTGTGATGTTTTTGGCCTAAAATACCAGTCTTTAAGCGCGTTTCCTCCTAGAGCTTCCGAAACACCTGAAATGCAAAACAACACTAAGAAGTAACTATTTGTATGATAAAGTGTCGGAATTGGTGGGATTTGTTGACTCGATGAGTCGTATAAATACGGCTCATCAGTCACATCCAATCACAATGTGCAAATACTCTCATGAAGAAGAAGGCAATGGTCGCTAGCTTCAGCAATAGTGAGTCAGACGAAGAAAAAGGAGGAGGTGAAACCACCAACTTTGTGGCGTTCGTCACAACTCTAGGAGAATGCAGCAATACCAGTGGAGTACCATCTCAGTTGGAACTCCCGGCTGAAGACCTCTCAGACAGTGACGATGAAGAACTCACGCAGGAGTCTCTAGCTCAGACATATAAAGATCTGTATGAGAAGTGGTTGCTACTGATCAAGGTCAACAAAAAGCTGAATCACACAGTTGCAAGCATCACTATAGAAAAAGGCAAGGTCTGGCAGGAGGTCGAGATACTGCTTACTCAGAAGGTAGAGCTCGAAAGCGCGGTAGACTCACTAAATACTCAACTGGCTGAGATGAAACAGGAAAGATTGTGCCTGCTTGCTCAGAAAATAGAGCTTCTGAGTACTGTCTCTTCGCTGAAAATCGACATGGAGAAGGACCGTGAAACTCATCATATAGGCATGGCGGGTCTAAGGAAAATCATCACAGATCTGAAGCGCAAGGAGGTGTTCCAACTAAGGAGGGTAGAACAGCTGGAACTACAGCTAGAATCTGAAAGAATGGATCATTCAACCACCAAGAAGGAACTCAACCACCTCAAACAATCGGTAAGGATGCTAAACTCTGGCACTAAAGACTTAAATGATAATCTCAGGTCTAAAAGGATGGAGTCTGGACATCGAGGCTTGGGGTTTACGGAAGAAGGCACCTCAAAAGGCACTACCTCTGTTAGAGCGAAACAAGTGATGGATCAGCAGCCTGAACAGAAGGTGAAACAGTCCAAAGGAAAGAACCTAGCTGATCACAAAAAGACTCGTGGAACACCCGTCTAAAGTAGTGATCACACTCCCGTAATGCAAAGAATGGATTTGTGCACTTGTTGGTACTGCCACCAGATGGGACACATCAAACTGAAGTGTCGCCTATTTCTTGCTGAATGACAGAGCCCACTGCACTGTCGTTAAGGTGCAATGTTCTCTGTGCAAATAAATTTATATTTTCCGCTACTCGCGACTTCACTACTGGGTAGCAAGTGGTAAGTAGGGGTCGAACCCAAGAGAGTCAGTGTGGATTAGTTGTTCTTTAATGAAGCTTATGTAGAAATTAAATGCAATTGGGGTTGGGTTTGAGTGTGTTTTGAGAACTGAAAGTAAATTACAATAGTTGATAATAGACTGTAAGGAAAGGATTCGGTTTTAGGGGCCTTGTATCATATTTGTTTATCATCGACCGCTAATGATCATACCAAGTGTTCGAAGATGAATCGAGGCTATTCCTAGCACCAGACTTGCAACATCGCGTAGAACACTTGAAATGATCATGCTAAATGTTCAAAGATGAATCGAGGCTATTCCTAGCACAAGACTTGCAACATCGTTTAGAACACTTGTTCTATTTAGACTAATTCCTCCTTTCGAAGTATCTTAGCCTTATGTGCATCCATTTGAATTCCTTGGTCTGGTTTCCAAATGGTTTTTAAGAGAGGTCGAACTCCTCGAATAAGCTTTGCCCGTTAAAGCATCCACTTATCCGAGTATGATCACGAACCCCACGGAAGAGCTTTGCCCGTTAAAGCATCCACTCAACCTTGGAAGTTCTAACCTAATATATGGCACATAGAACAAGTTTTGAACACAGAGATACTCTAAGAGTAGAGTCTAAAACATTGTATGATACAAGTATACCCCTGCAACCGAGTATAAGCTTTTAGCTACTTGTATTCATGTCAAGGAATACAAGCAAACTATTGTCTTGAACAAGGGTACCTGAAATTCTATCCCCTGTTCAAGCAAGTGTTCTAGGTTGTGTTTCAACAGACCTGGAACTCTTTCCACCACAGTGCAATAAGCAGTACGAACAGAACAGTAAAACAGGAGCACGCACAGATTGATAACCCAGTTCGGCTACGCCTACTCTGGGGGTTTCCCACACCCGGAAAAAGGGACAACAAATCTTTATTACGAGTATAGAGCTTTCCACAGGGACTTACACTTACACAACCTCGGGTTTGTAATTGCCTAGCCTCTATTCCTCCGTCTCTCAGATTTGCAACCAAGGTTCGTCGCAACTCCCCTTGATCCCCTTCGTCCAGACCTTCTGTCCGAACGTGCTCGATCTTCTCCTGAAGCTCGGTCGCTTTCTCTCGAAAGCAGGTCGTTCTGTTCGTGCGCTGAACGTGATAACTCTGGTCAGTCTGAATGGCACAGATCAGACTGAACTTACACTGATGTATTTCCAGTGGGGAAAACACACTCGGTGGTCGCTTTCTTCTTCTCCAATCGGTAGGGTTTCCTCGTGTATATTTGATCTTGAAAGCGATGCAGATTATGGATGTCCTACCCATGTATTTATATGCCAGGACGATCTCCAAAATCTGCTCTAGATATTTCATCAAATATTTAGGAAGATATTCCTAAATATTCGATGCATATCTTTATCCAATCGGTGAGAGGAATAACCGAAGACTTCCTCCCCAAGTCAGCCACGCCATCATCAGATCTGATATGTAGATATTCACTTGAATATTCGCTGGCCGACTTCAGTTCGAATCTAAAAGATCCTCGATCTTTAGAACCTTCCGGAAGATATCTTTGCGTCTGCTCCACGCTGTACTGTAGTTCCAGAAAGTGTTCGAACTCCCCCTAAACTCCTGCTCGAACTGTCTAAGGCCGTTTTGCCAACAGCATGCCATTCATGGGAATATCAATCTCCCCCTTGGCATTTTGGCAAAACCAAATCTACGCCTTAGACACAACTTGAGGTGCCAGAACGGTTACCTCAACATACTCCCCCTTTTTGCCACAAACTGGCAAGGGGTCCAATCGAGTTCGAACAGCAAATCAAAACTTCATACAGACGACTCATCATCAGTGTCGTCCTCAGAATCTGCATCATCAGATTCATCATCACTCGGGTAGCTGAGGGCACGAGCAAGATGTTGATGCGCATGCGTTGTTCCTTATCAGCGGCAATGATGGCATTCACATCTGTGAGCAGCTTGCTCCTCTCATCACGACCCATTCTGGCTCCCCCTTGACTCGATTCCGCAACATCTTGTCCTTTCTGGTTGACCTCCTTGAGATCATTCACGTGACGGCCCTTATACAGCTTGTGGTCAACGATGAACTTGTTGGGTGCCTTTGAGAGATGGTGAGTCGAGGCCTTCAAATCTGGAGCTTGATGGATGATCAGCTCATATATCAGAGACGGGAAGCAAATCTGGTGCAGTGTTCTCGTCGAAGTGGCATGTTCAGCAATCTGTTTGAACATCACTCTGCCCAGGTTGAACTTCAGCTTATTCCCTATCTGATAAATCAGTTGGGCCATGTCCTTATTGACAGTAGAGCGATGAGTAGACGGCCTCCAGTTGGAAACATCAATGAAAAACAGCATCGAATAGAACATTGACAGATCCACTGTATGTGCAACTGACTCAGGCCTCCACCGAACAGAGCCTGCATTGATGGTGCTCACTATGTTCTCAAAGCTTAATTCCTCCTCATCAACAGCTGGGTCTTCCATGGAACAGTATACATTGATCAGCTCAGGATCAATCTTGATCCTTCTTCCTCTAACAAAGAAGACCCCATAATCTGCTTCTCCAATGACCCCAAACCCAGGAGGAAGGTTTACCATGGCTTCACGCACCAATTTCTCGTTGAACGGCTTGCATCTGTCCAACGTCCAGAACAGATCAGATTCCTTGAGCACCTCAATCACTTCCTTTCCCTTGTATCGGGACTCATCTAGCAACCTCTCAGAAATTATTTTCATTTTCAGCACACAGCTCCATTTCAATACATCGTCTCGAACCACACCCCTTTCTTGACCTTTCCCACTGGAACAGTCTCAGACTCAGGGCTGGGACTTCGCATCTCCTGGCATCTTCAAAGACGGGAACCGCAGCATCGTGCTTCCTTTTCTTAGAAGAGCCGACTCCCCCTGCACCAATGCTGTCCTCAGCAACCTTCTGAACTAATCCCTTTGTAGTCTTTGCAAAAACTACCTTCTTCTTTTCCTTCTTTGTCCTTTTGAGATTTGACAATAGGGACAAGGTCCTGGTTATCTTCCGAAAGAGTAACTTCCCTTGACATTATCAATGTCTTTGAATAGCTCTTCCAACTCTTCATCCCTTTCAGTAGGATCAGATTCTTCTAGAATGGCCTTTTTGAACACATCTTTCTTCTCTGATGGATTAATCTCCTCTGTCATAGTCTCAGCAAAGCTCACCGATTTGTTCCCCCTCCGATACTCCAAGCTTCTCATCAGAGCCATCAACAGATGCTTCATCAATCACCAACTTCCTTTTTCTTGAGGAATCAAGACACTTTTCTGCCTCCTTATTAGAAATAGCAGAGAGCTTCCCTCTGCTTGAACTGATCTTGGCCAGACATTGTCTTGAAGAAACAACTAGGTGAGTCCCCTTCTTTCCAAGAAAACCTCCCGGACGAATATACCCAGAAGCATGGATTTTCGCCCTCCATACTCCTGATACACCAGCGCCTTTAAACACAGAAATACAGGGCTCTCCTTCTTTTATGGGCCCAGTGCCATCTTGACCAACATCAGCCCTACTGGCTTCACCACCCACATTCACAACTTCCTCCAATACAATATCTTCAACAGCAGGAATATTTGTGGAAGGAACAGTCTGAGATTTAGGGCATACCTCATACGGTAAAAGTACTTGTGTTGAACAAGCATTAATTAGTTTAGGCGTATCCACCATGTCCAACTGAGGGATTTCAACGATTGCTCCTCCGCTAGTCTTCTTTGCTTCGGCTAAAGATTCGGTGTCAGATCGTAAAGACGACGCCTTTTTCGACTTTGGAGCCTTTGATTTCAGAATCTTAGGTTTTGCCGCTAGTGCCTTGGAAGACTGCATGTTCTCCTTCTTCTCAAATATACTCCGCCTATTCCATTTTCCAAATCAGTCAACTCCCGTTCCAAATAACGGTATGAAAAATCTTCAAGAATATTCAAAAAATTTGTCTTCAAGCATTGTGCCATCTGTTCCAGCTCTCCTTCCTTAGGTGGTCAGTCCAACTGTTCAGCTGGATTTTTGACTATGACTGACCACCGTTGGATGCATTCAGTGATCAACACCACAAAGACCCACAGAGGATCTGGGTGTTCCGAGCCGTGAGATGCCATATGAGTTGAGATGGGTCTTGATATATGTCTGAGTGACCATCTTCTGAGATCCTCCATATTTATCTCTCCTTGTGTGACTCCAGGCATGTTTCTGAAACTGTGTCATCTTCCGTTTCACCAGTTTCCTGGAACAGTTGTCAACATGGATTTGTGCGCAGCTCCAATCAGACCTTGTGTGTAGGGTCTTATCTACTCCCCCTCGCAGAAATCTATATGTGACGTTTGCACAATGTGGAACCATCTGATGCTTTCCACAAGTCTGGACGTCCTTTGGACACGTTAGTCCCATCCCAATGGAGTAGCAGTTCTTGACATCCCTTTTCCCTTTCATCAGTGTATTTCCATTCTTGTCGAGAACAAGGCATGAGTAGCTGGAGAATGACACATAATTTCCATCGTCGCATAGTTGACTGATGCTGATGAGGTTCATTGTCAGTCCTTTGACAAGGAGGGTGTTCTCGAGTGCAGGGAGATCCGGAACCATCAATGTCCCACAGCCGATCACCTGACCCTTTCCACCATCCCCGAAGGTGACAATCCACATCTTCTCAACAGGTCTAATATGTGTTAGATATTGAGAGTTACCTGTCATGTGGGCAGAGCATCCGCTGTCGAAGTACCAACTGTCAAGCTCTGTGCAGCTTGAGAAGCACGCCATCATGCAAGCAGTTTGGTTTGCCTTTGGTGTCCAGACCTGATGTTGTCGGGGTTTGGTTCGTTGTTGGTAAGTCCGTCATTCAGCAAGAAACAAGCGACACTTCAATTTGATGTGTCCCATCTGGTGGCAATACCAGCAAATGCGTGTGTCCATCCTACGCATTAAGGGCGAGTGATCACGACTTTGTGTGTGAGTCCTGCGCGGTTTTCCATCAGTCTTTCCGATATCAGCAATATTCTATCCCTTAGACTGTTTTACCTTCTGTTCAGCCGACTGTTCCGTCACTTGCTTTGCTTTAACAAATGTGGTGCCTTTTGAGGAACTTTCTTCAGTGAACCCCAAGCCACGATGACCAGACTCCATCCGTTGAGACTCAAAATATCATTAAGGTCATTAGTGCCAGAGTTTAATATTCTTACCGATCGTTTGAGATCGTTGAGCTCCTTCTTAGTATCCGAATGATCCATCTTTTCTGACTCTAACTGAAGTTCCAGCTGTTCGGTCTTCCGCAGTTTGAACACTTCCTTGCGTCTCAGATCTGTGATGGTCTTTCTTAGACCTGCCATGCCGACTGGATGAGTCCCCCGATCTTTCTCTATGTCGAGTTTCAGTGTTGAAACTGTACCCATGAGTTTCACATTTTTGGCAAGCAAGTTGGCCCTCTCTTGTTTCATCTCAGCCAGTTGAGTAGTCAGGGAGGCTACTGTGACTTCGAGTTCTACCTTCAGTGTAATTAGTGTCTCAGCTTCCTGCCAGATCTGGTCCTTCTCAATAGTGACACTTGCAACTGTGTCATTCAGCTTCTTGTTGACTTTGATCAGTAGTGGCCACTTCTCGGACAGATCCTTATATGTCTGAGCCAGAGACTCTTACGTGAGTTCTTCATCATCACTGTCTAAGAGGTCATCACCCGGGAGTTCCAACTGAGCTGAAACAGTTTCACTGGAGTTGCTGCACTCTCCTAGTGTAGTGACGAAGGCCACAAAGTTGTTGGTCTCACTTCCCTCTTCATCTGACTCGCTGTCGCTGAGGTTGGCCACCATTGCCTTCTTCTTCATGAGAGTGTTGGCGCATTGTGATTGAATGTGCCCGAAGCCTTTGCACTCATGGCACTGGATCTCCTCTTTTCTTTTGTCAGACAGCTCTTGTCTCATGTCACTAGACCTTGACCTACTGGATTTCCAGTTACGGAAATTGGTAGATGAAGACTGACCTTGTTCTGGACCGCGTCTGTTGATTTTCCTCACCATTCTGCCAAAGTTCTGAGCCATCATTACCAGTTGCTCAGTAGTGCATTCACCATCCGGTTTTTCTTCTGGTATGTCCGCCTTCAGTGCTATTCCCTTTACTTCTCCGGATAGGAAATTATGATTGATCTCGTAGGTTCTGAGGGAGCCTGTCAGCTCGTCCAGCTTTAACTTGGAGATGTCATGCATTTCCTCAATGGCCGTCACCTTCATGGAAAATCTTGGAGGGAGTGATCTCAGGACTTTGCTCACCAATCTTTCCTCGTCTATGGGTTTCTCAAGAGCAGACGCCTCGTTGGACAGTTCCAGAACCCTGGTGTTGTACTCAGCGATGGATTCACTCTCCTTCATTTTCATCTCCTCGAACTTTGTTGTGACAGCCTGCATACAAGAGTTCCGTACTTTGTCAGTACCTTCAAAGGCTGTTTGGAGGATGTCCCATGCTTCCTTCGCCACTTCACAGTTGATGATCAGCTTCATGACATTTTCATCTACTGCAGAGAAGATTGCGTTCATCGCCTTCGAGTTTCCCATGGAAGCTTTATCCTCATCTTCAGTCCACAGAGCTTCTGGGTTTGGAACAGGTTCTCCAGTGAGGTTGTTCATAATAGGTTCCGTCCAACCTCTCAGAATAGCCTTCCAAGCCTTCTCGTCTAGCGATTTCAGGAAGGATCTCATCACGGGTTTCCAGGTGGCAAAGTTTGATCCATCTAGCAGCGGAGGTCTGGTGATGCTTTGCCCTTCCTTCAGAGTCATCTTGAACAGTTCAGGATCCCACTCAGTGTGTCGAGTGTTTGCTCTGATACCAATTGAAATTCTATCCCCTGTTCAAGCAAGTGTTCTAGGTTGTGTTTCAACAGACCTGGAACTCTTTCCACCACAGTGCAATAAGCAGTACGAACAGAACAGTAAAACAGGAGCACGCACAGATTGATAACCCAGTTCGGCTACGCCTACTCTGGGGGGTTTCCCACACCCGGAAAAAGGGACAACAAATCTTTATTACGAGTATAGAGCTTTCCACAGGGACTTACACTTACACAACCTCGGGTTTGTAATTGCCTAGCCTCTATTCCTCCGTCTCTCAGATTTGCAACCAAGGTTCGTCGCAACTCCCCTTGATCCCCTTCGTCCAGACCTTCTGTCCGA
This sequence comes from Rhodiola kirilowii, assembly GCA_033675215.1. NCBI lineage: Eukaryota > Viridiplantae > Streptophyta > Magnoliopsida > Saxifragales > Crassulaceae > Rhodiola > Rhodiola kirilowii. The sequence goes on along the minus strand of CM066194.1, from coordinate 28,099,639 downwards.
ACGTGCTCGATCTTCTCCTGAAGCTCGGTCGCTTTCTCTCGAAAGCAGGTCGTTCTGTTCGTGCGCTGAACGTGATAACTCTGGTCAGTCTGAATGGCACAGATCAGACTGAACTTACACCGATGTATTTCCAGTGGGGAAAACACACTCGGTGGTCGCTTTCTTCTTCTCCAATCGGTAGGGTTTCCTCGTGTATATTTGATCTTGAAAGCGATGCAGATTATGGATGTCCTACCCATGTATTTATATGCCAGGACGATCTCCAAAATCTGCTCTAGATATTTCATCAAATATTTAGGAAGATATTCCTAAATATTCGATGCATATCTTTATCCAATCGGTGAGAGGAATAACCGAAGACTTCCTCCCCAAGTCAGCCACGCCATCATCAGATCTGATATGTAGATATTCACTTGAATATTCGCTGGCCGACTTCAGTTCGAATCTAAAAGATCCTCGATCTTTAGAACCTTCCGGAAGATATCTTTGCGTCTGCTCCACGCTGTACTGTAGTTCCAGAAAGTGTTCAAACTCCCCCTGAACTCCTGCTCGAACTGTCTAAGGCCGTTTTGCCAACAGCATGCCATTCATGGGAACATCAGTACCGAATAAGAGAATAACTTTAAAGTAAGAACAAAATATACGAAAAGTAATTTTATACCTACAATAAGTGGAGGAGAGGAGCTCCTAGGCAAGATCCAAGCAAGGGAAGTAGCTCCAAAATGAAGAACAAAATATTTATTGAAAGTGAAGAGAAGAGGGTTAAGCCCTCTATCTCTCTAAAACTTTGTGAAGTTGTGGATGATTTACAAATGAAGTGAAGACATCTATTTATAGGCTAAGGAGGAGAAGATGGAGGGTGGAGATGAATTTGATCCAAGGGAGGAGGAAGGAGGAGTGGAGAGCAAGTTTGTGTGGAGGGCAAGTTTGTGTGGAGGGCAAGTTTGTGTGGAGGGCAAGTTTGCGCAAAAGCCGCCGGTTGCAAGGTTGCAAGGTGGCTTTGCCACCAAAAGCCGCTGGTCATGGAGGGGGAAGAGTGAGTTTGTGTGAGTTTGTGTGAGTTTTGTTAAGTTTTCACAAACTATCGGTCCAATTCCGCTCCGGACTGACTTTGGTTGCTCCTCGGTTTGATTTGTTTTGAGTAATTCAATGTCAGGATCTTGAGATTTCTTCATTCGGCGTCTGATCTTGACCTTGGAATAACTCGTAATATCTTTTCAGCGTAAAATCCTCTCCTTAGCCTGTATTCTCTCTAAGCGCCAAAATACCCTGTAGAAATATATCGGAACTAACAAGCAAAAGTTAAATAGACAAAGAGTCTAATTTGGTGGGTTTTACTGTGTTTATGATTCGTATAATTATGGTCCATCACTGAACGTCGGGCATGCCAACAACAGACCAAACTCAATAGAAACAGGTCTGGGTACCAAAGGAAAACCAGACGGTATGCATGGTGGCCTGTTGCTCCTCAAGTTACACAGTTCAAGACGGTTGGTACTTTGACGGTGGATGCTCCGCCCACATGACAGGTAACTCCAAATACCTTACTCATATTAGACTTGTTGACAAGATGTGGTTTGTCACCTTCGGGGATGGTCGAAAGGGTCAGGTGATCGGCTGTGGGACATTGAAGGTTCCGGATCTCCCTGTACTCAAGGACACCCTCCTTGTTGAAGGTCTGACAACAAATCTTATTAGCATCAGTCAATTGTGTAACGATGGACAATATGTGTCATTCTCTCGCGACTCATGCCTCGTCTTAGACAAGAATGGTGGTATTGTGATGAAAGGAAGAAGGGGTGCAAATAACTATTATACCATAGGGATGGGTCTGATGCGTCCGATGGGAGCCGAGGACTATGGCAAACAACGGTTCACTCTAGACTATATACACGCTAGACATCGATTTATGCGAGGGGGAGTGGACAAGACCCTGCACACAAGGTCTGATTGGAGTAACGCACAAATCTATGCTGACAAGTGTACCAGGAATTTGATGGACCAGAAGGTGTCATAGTTGCAGCAGGAGTTCGTACTATACCCACAGAAATATGCCAGGAATCAGACAAGAAAACGTGAATACATAGGGCAACAGAGGGCGATAACTCCGAAGCATATGACAATGGACGTAAAGTTGACCAAACCCTTCATCAATTCACACGGCATTTCACAGTTTGGAACACCCAGATTCTCCAACGGTGGTCAGTAGAAATCGATACCCCAGCTAAAATAGTTGGACTGACCACCTAGGAAAGAGAGCTGGAACAGAAGGCACACTGCTTGAAGACAAACATTTTTTGAATATTCTCGAAGATTTTTCATGCCGTTATTTGAATCGGGAATTGACTGATTTGGGAAGTTGAAAAGGCCGAAGTATATTTTGAAACACAAAATCAGTTCAGTTGTCTTCTCCCTCTCGTCCAAACCCTAGAACGGCAGCCTGCAAAATCTCTCAACCGCTCATCCACTAAACGACGATGGTGAACACCAGAAAATCATCGAAATACGGCGTCAAATCCGCTGAGAAGAAGAAAGAGAGCATGCAGTCTTCAAAGACACTGGCAGAGAAACCCCGTATTCTGAAATCGAAAGTGCCAAAGGTGAAAAAGGTGTCGCCTTTACACTCCGATAACGAACCATTGGCCAAAGCAAAGAAGACTGGCGGAGGAACAACCGTAGAAATCCCTCAGTCGGACACGGTGGATACGTCTAAATCAATCGATGCTGGTTCGACACAAGTTCTTCCCCAATCTGAGGTATACCCTAAATCTCAGACTGTCCCTTCCGTTTATGCAAATATTTCTGCTGTTGAAAATATTGTGGTGGAAGAAGTTGTGAATGTTGGGTCTGAGAAGGGTGGTGAAGCCAGTAGGGCTGCTGTTTGTGAAGATGGTGCTGGTTCCATGAAAGAAGGAGAGCCCATCATCTCTGTGTCTAAAGGTGCTGGTGGATCAGGAGTATGGAGGGAGAAAATTCATGCTTCTGGGTATGTTCGTCCGGGAGATTTTCGGAGAAAAAAGGGGACTCACCGAGTTGTTTCTCCAAGACAGTGGCTGGCCAAGATCAGTTCAATCAGAGGGAGGCTCATAGCAATGTCTGATGAGGAGACACAGAAGTTTCTTGAGACCTCGGGGAAGAGGAATTTGGTGATTAATGAAGCTTCTGATAATGAGTCTATTGAAAATCTTGGAGGAATCATTGATGAACATCACGGTGAGCAAGTTGAGACTGTGACCGAGGAGGTTAATCCATCAGAAAAGGTTGATGGGTTGAATGATGCAATTACGGAAGGATCTGATCATGCTAAAGAAGATAAAGATCTGGACAGTGTGCTCAAGGATATTGATGATTTTGTTGAAATTCTGCAAAAGGAGGTTTCTGTACCTGTAGTGCCAAGATCAGATCAGCCTTCAGAAGTCCAGGCTGTTGGAGTTGAAGAGTCTACACCTGCCCTCATGTCTGATGTCGTGAAAGCGGCAAGTGTGCCTTCAGAGGAACCAGGTGTTCAGACAGAAGCTGGGTCAAGTGGAGTTCAAGTCGCAGTTACTGTTGAGGAGACAGTGGTCGACCCAGTTGTTGTTAAAGATGGTCTTCGTAGTGATCATATGCAGGAAGATGGTTCATCCATTCGTGAGGTTGCTACTAAGCCAGATTCAAAGGAGGTTACTCTTTCGGATGATGATCAAGACCTTGTTCCTCTTGTCAATCTCAAAAAGGCAAAGAAGGACAAGGAAAAGAAGAAGGTGGCTTTTGAAAGATCTGCTAAGGGGTCAGCCCAACATGATGCAAAGGTGGACAACGTGGTAGGGGGAGCTGATTCATCTAAGAAAAGAAAACGTGAAGCTACGTTCCCTGTTTCAGAGGATACTCGGAGATGCGAAGTCCCATCTCCTGATTCTGATACTGTTCCAGTTGGCGTGGTCAAGAAAGGAGTATGGTTTGTAAATCGAGATGCTGCGAAAAAGTGGTCATGTGTTTAGAAAAGGAAAATTATCCCAGAAAGGGTCTTGGAGGAGTCTCGCTACAAAGGGAAGGAAGTCGTCGAGGTGCTGAAGCAAACTGATCTGTTCTGGACATTGGACAGAGGTAAACCGTTCAATGAACAAATTGTTAGAGAGGCCATTGCAAACCTTCCCCCTAGGTTTGGGATACTTGGAGACTCAGAGTATGGTGTCTTCTTCGTTCGAGAAAGGAAAATCAAGATTGATCCTGAGCTCATAAATGTGTACTTCTCCATGGATGATCCAGTAGCTGATGAAGAAGAAACAGATTTTGAGAAGGTTATAGAGACCATCACTGCAGGCTCAGTTCGGTGGCAGCCTGATTTTTTCGTGCATACAGCTGACCTCTAAACGTTCTATTCAATGTTATTCTTCATTGCGGTGTTCAACTGGAGACCCTCAACTCACCGTTCAATGGTCAACCGGGACATTGCCCAACTGATTTATCAGATCGGGAACAAGCTGAAGTTCATCCTGGGTAGAGTTATGTTTAAACAGATCGCTGGCCATGCTACTTCAAAGCGAACTCTTCACCAGATATGCTTCCCTTCCCAGATCTATGAGTTGATCATCCATCAAGCTCCAGATTTGAAGTCCTCGACTGACCATCTCTCCAAGGCACCCAGCAAGTTCATCATTGATCACAAGCTGTATAAAGGCTGTCACGTGAACGATCTGAAGAGGCCAAATCAGAAAGGAAAAGATGTCCCAGAGTCATCAAGTCGAGGGGGAGCTAGGATGAGCCGTGACGAGAGGAGTAAGCTGCTCAAGGACCTGAATGTCATCATTGAAGCGGACAAGGAACAATGCAGGCGCATCAACAATCTTGCTCGTGCCCTCAGCTACCCAAATGAAGATGAATCTGATGATGCAGATACTGAGGATGACACTGATGGTGAGTCGTTAGCATGAAGGTCCTTCATTCCAAACTCTCTGAACTCTATTTCGTTTGAAACTTTCGTATTCTGTGTGCTTGTTCTGGCACTGTTTTGATTGGTTATTCGAACTTAGATTAGACCCCTTGCCAGTTTGTGGCAAAAAGGGGGAGTATTTTGAGAGGAGACAATTTTTGTTCTCTCAAGGTTGTCTAATGTCTAGATAGTTAGATAGATCTAGTTATCTAGTAGATTTGGTTTTGCCAAAATGCCAAGGGGGAGATTGATGTTCCCTTTAGTGGCATGTATTTGGCAAAACATAGTTAAACAGTTCGAGCAGGAGTTCAGGGGGAATTCGAACACATTCTGGAACAACAGTACAGCGTGGAGCAGACGCCAAGATGGTTTCCGGAAGGTTTGAAAAGATCGAATGTCGTTTCGATCTGATGTTGGCCAGCGAAGAATTCGAACATTAGATATTTGAATGAATATCTACATGACAAGATCTGATGGCGGCGTGGCTGACTTGGGAAAGAAGTCTTCGTATATTCTTCCCACCGATTTGAGAAAGATATACATCGAATATTTAGGAATATTTCCTAAATATTTGATGGGATTATCTGAGGCAGATTTGGAGATCGTCCTGGCATATAAATACAATGCTAGGGCATCCATAATCTGCATCACTTTCAATATCAAATATACACGAGTATACCCTACCGATTGGAGAAGAAGAAAGCGACGGCCGGTTGTTTTTCCTCACTGGAAATTCATCAGTGCAAGAGCAATCTTATCAACGTGCTACTCAGACTGCCTGGAAGCGATCCAACTGCTGCACACAACAAAGGTGAACACGCTTTCGAGAGAAAGCTACCGAGCTTCAAGAGAAGGTTGAGCACGTTCGAACTGAAGGTTCGGACGAATGGGATTGATGTGAACTGTTGTGAACCTCGGTTGCAAATCTGAGAGACGGAGTGTTAGAGGCTAGGCAATTACAAGGTGTAAGCGTAAGTCCACGTGTAAGCTCTAAACTCTTAATAAAGATTTGTGTCCCTTCTAGGGTGTGGGAAACCCCCCAGAGTAGGCGAGGCCGAACTGGGTTATCATTTTGTGTGTGCTCCTATTATTTGTTCTGTCTGCTGAACTGTTGTGAAAGGAGTTCAAGGTCTGTCTCAACTGTACCTTGAACACAAGCTTGAACAGGGTGTAGAATTTCAGTTCTGACGGTGAATCCACAAATTGCAGAAGCGATAAAACCCAAGACGACGAAGGAAGAAGAGTTCTCAAAAAAATACAACACAGAGTGCAAAATCAAAGGAAGAAGCCAAATCGGAGTCACATGGCGTGACAGACTCAGCAAACCCTAAGATTAGAAAGGAGACGAAACGGAGATGAGGTTGTTGTGCCAAAAGTGAAGAAAGCAACCACGAAGAGTTCACAGCCGAACCCTAAATCCGCAACTTCAGAAATCAGTAAAGAGATTGCAAAGAAGACCAGCCAGCTGACTGATAAGGTAAACCCTAATCCTCATACTACAATTTCAATTCCTACTATTGATAGTTCTGAACCCCCTAAGGCGAAGATGACCGGTAATAAGATACATAAGAAAGACAAATACGTGATGGTCTCGAAAGGAATGGATAAGGGTAAGTTTGTAGTGAATGAAGTTGTGGAAGAAGTTGAAGCTGGTGAAGTTGATATTAGTACTATGGATAGATAGACCCACACTGTATTTGTATTGCAGAAAAAGGATTTACGCAGGAAAGTTGTGGCTCACAAAAGCAACACACCTAGAAAATTTTTGGCTCGAATGATCTCTACTAGAGGAAGATTTGTTACTCTGTCAGACACTAAGAGTGACAGGGTGGTAGTGAGTTCTAGCAAGTGAGGTTTATGGATAAACGAAGACTCTGATGAGGATGGTGACACAGCAAAAAGAATGAATCAGACGGTGGCTAAACAAAAAAATGCTGAAGCAAAACCTGTCCCTGAGAAGGTTGGAGGACAAGTCATAGATCAGACCATAGATGGTGCAACCGAGGAAGCAAAATCTTCTGAGGAGGATGACGAACTTGATGAGATGTATAAGCAAATTGATGAAGTTGTACAAGATTTGTGAAAGGAAGGGTCTGATGGTCAAGAAGGGAGAGTCCCTGATAAACAAGAGGTGAACTCAGAATATGTCACTGTTGAACCAGCTGAACCAGAGAAGTTAGAACACCCAGTTGCTGAAGATGTCGAGATGATGGACAAAGATCAGGCGAAGCCTGGTGACCGTAATGATGAAGCTCTATTAGTTGATCAGGAGTAGTTCCCTTGGCCAAACTCAAGAAGTTAAAGAAGAAGAAGCAAAATAAAAGAGTAACTGTGCACGAGACTAAAATCGAGGCTTGTATAGGACCTGACAGCATGAACGCAAGGGGAGCAAGTGCGTCTAAGAAAAGAAAGAGAGGAGTTCTAGCCCCTGTTCCGAACAGTATTCCATCATGCATCACTAAACACGGTGTGTGGTTCGCTAGTCAAGAAGCAGCAGGCAAGTAGAAAGCGGTGCAGAACAAAAAAATCATTCCTGAATGGATTCTCGATGAGAAGAGATACAAAGGGAAGGAAGTTATTTAGCTGTTAACAGAAACTGATCTTTTCTGGTCCTTGATAAAAAGTAAGCTATTCAATGAACAGCTGGTGCGAGAAGCAATTACAAATATGCCTAGTCAATTTGGGATAGTTGGAGATAAAGACTACGAACTGGTATATGTAAGGCAGAAGAAGGTAATGCTTGATCTGGAAATCATCAACATCTACGTCGCAATGGATGATCCACAAGAAGTGCATGAGGAAGAGGATTATGACAAGATTGCTAATTGCCTAACTGCTGGAGCGTACCCTTGCTGGGAAGATACCTCCATTCCAGTAGCTGATCTGACCACATACTACTCGATGTTATTCTTTATTGTAATAGTAACTAGAAGCCAACCTCGCATAGGACTACAGTGAGCAAAGTCATGGGACAACTAATTTACCATATGGGAAATAGGATAAGGATTAACCTGGGATGGATTATATTTCATCAAATTGCTGAGCACGCCACATCCACAAAGGCCCTTCACCAAATTGTCTTTCCATCACTCGTATATGAGCTGATCATCAACTAGCATCCAGATTTGAAGACTGGCCAGGACAGACTTTCTAGAGCTCCACTGAAATTGGGAGTTGATCACAAACTCTTGAAGGGACAACACGTGAATGATCTGAAGGCTCCTGGACTAAAGAAGAAGGATGTTCCAGAATCATCTATGCTGAGGATAGGTGCTGGGTCGAGAATGTCAGCTGTGGAGAGAGGAAGGGTCGTGAGCGAGTTAGAGGCAATGTTGGTGACACTGCAGGAGCAAAAGAAAAGAATCAACCAACTGGTGCGTGCTCTGCACTATCCTAGCAATGATGAGGTAGGTGAGGAAGAAGACGAGACTGACGTGGACTTCTCCGAGTGAAGGTTAAAGCTTCATTTTAATCAGTTTTGACCTTTAAACATTACTATTTCTATATTATTTTAGTTATGTTTTGTACTATTGCTATGTCAAACTAGCATTTTGAACCCTCCTTGTCGATTTTGTGGCAAAAAGGGGGAGTAATTTTGAGGTCGACTTATTCCTCCTCAATCTTACTGAGTACAGACTCTGAAGTCTACGTATTTAGAACTAGATGATCTGGTTTTGACAAAAATGCCAAGGGGGAGAATGTTATTCCCGCATGTGGCATGGCTTTTGGCAAAACAACTTCAGGGTGTTCTAGCAGAAGTCAATGAGCTATTCAACCGAAGATTGGAACACAGATGCTGTGCAGAACTGAAGAAAGGAAGTTTCTAAAATTGGAATTTCCAATTATCGAAGATTCGAGTCGATTGAAGATTGAAGTCGGTTGCTAACATTCTGGAAAACATTATCATATATCCAGCAATATTTTCGAGTAGCCAACATTATCAAGAAATATACTCAGATGTTTATTAAGATCAAGATTTAGAAGCTTTGAGAATATTTAGGAGATCTTCCTAAATATTTGAGATAATGTATCTCAATCGAATAAGAAATAAGTCATGTACTATAAATACAAGGCTAAGGTTTTCCTATTCGGTAGTCCGCCGATTGGAGAAATTATACTCGATACATACTCAAGCCGAAGAAGAGGAGGAGACGATGGCCGGAGGGTTTTTCACATCAGAACTTCGGGAGAGGTTCCAGCACAGGTCAGGAGGGAGTCTCGAACCTGACCATAGGGGATCGAGGGGGAGCCAAGATCGCGAATCGAGAAGAAAGTGTTAGAGGCTAGGCAGTTACAAATAGGAGTTGTGTAAGTCCAACTATAGCTCAAAACTTTTAATAAAGATTTGCTACCCTATAGGGCTTGGGAAGCCCCCCAGAGTAGGTTGGTTGCCGAACTGGGTATTATATCGTGTGTGCTTGTGTGGTTTACTTTTGGAGATCGTCTGCTAAGGTGTTCTAGATTCTGTTAGAACACATCCTAGATCTAGTCTTGAACATGTAACAATATTTCAGCATTGATTGTGAGATTAGATGTAAAATCTGCGGGGATAGCCAGGAGTCAATAGACCACTTGGTTAAGGAATGTTGGTGGGGGAAAAGCCTATGGGACATGCTAGGCTGAATACACTTCTGGAGAATTTCAAAGCAGGAGATGTCGCTGATATTTTGTGTTGAATAGAGGTCAGAAGGTATTGAATGTACTCCTCATCGAGACTTGGCTGATCTGGAAAAGTCATAATGAGGTCTGGCACGATAAGAGAAGCTTGGAGCCTTGGAAAGCTGGTATTTGGGGGAAGTATTTGCTGAATTCGTGGATGGAGAGTAACATTAGAGGTGAAAAGTTGAATTGGCTCTCTTAGTGTTGGAGATCCTCAAGTAATAGAGGGGAGTTCATTACCAGAGTTGATGGATCGTGAGATCGGTTGTCAGGGAGAACTGGAGTGGGAATCATCTGCCAAGACAACAAAGGGTGTATCCAGTGGGTAGCAGCAAAAGTAATTGTCAATGGTATATGTTCTAGAGAGATGGAGGGCAGAGCTCTGGAACGGGCGTATTGTTGGGCGGAAGAGGAATGCATCAGCAATGTCAACTTGCAAACAGATTCTTCAGAGGTTATGGAGGCTGTCATTCTCAAAGGAAACGCATAGGCTTGGATGGGACAATGGTTTGCGCCTACAATTGAGAGATTTCTGAAGTTTAAGGATCGGCGAATAGTCAAAGTGCTGAGAGATTCAAACAATGCAGCTGACTTATTTGCAAAAATGGCGTGCGTTAAGGATTGGTGCTGGACTCGCAAGGATGATGTCACAGCTTCAAGGTTTAAAGATTGATTTCTATGTATTATTTGTCTTGTTCTCCTTGTAACTTGTATTCGTTGTGAAAATTATGGATATGAAGAACAAATTTAAAGGTAGTAGAATGTTATGTGAAGAGAGAAATATAGAGAGGATGAATATTGTATTATCATTTATCTTGATCTTTACAAATCATCCCTTTATATAGGGGTACATGAACAAATGGAAAGATTAGAAATCAATATAGGAAATTAAAGCTAAGGATTTATGGGGCACATGAAAGGCTAAGGGATATTGTCATATGAAGGGCTAAAGGTCATCCAACATAAGTGCAATATTCATAAGACTCTCCCTTTGGATGACTCGTATACATATTATGGCTCATTAAAACTTTACTAGGAAAACCCTATGGAAAAAGAGTGCATAATTGTATATTACACATAATTGTTACCTCATTAAAAACCTTATTTAGGAAAACTTTAAGGGATAAAACCTAAAATAAGGAAAAAAGTGTAACGCGTATTCTGCCGCTCAATGTGGCCTTTAACATAAATCTCTAAGCTTTCACATGCCGATTTTATAGACCAATTTCTCAAAGGGACTTGTGGGAAGTGTCTTTGTAAACAAATCGGCTAAGTTGTCACAAGAAAGAATCTGACAAATATCAATCTATTCGTTCTTATGAAGTTCATGTGTAAAGAAGAATTTTTGAGAGATGTGTTTGTTCTATCTCCCTTTATATAACCATGTTTAATTTGACCTATACAAGCAGCATTATCCTCAAATAATATAGTAGGACTTTCTTTATCACCTGAAAAATCACATGATCCTCTAATATGATGGATTAAAGACCTCAGCCACACACATTCACGACTTGCTTCACGAAGTGCTAATATTTCTGCATGATTAGAAGAAGTGGCTAAAAGGGTCTGTTTGGTAGATCACCAAGATATAGCGGTATCACTATATGTAAACACATACCAGTTTTTGATCGCGCTTTATGAGGGTATGATAAATACGCGGCATTGGCATATCCAATTAATCCTAATTTTGAGTTTTTTGAATAAAATAAGCTCATATCAGTTGTTCCTCGAATATATCTTAAAATTTGCTTAACGACAACCCAATGTCTTCGAGTTAGAGAAGAACTATATCTTGCTAGTAAATTAACCGAAAATGCAATATCGGGTCGTGTACAATTAGCAAGATACATTAGTGCTCTAATAGCACTAAGACATGGTACTTCAGGACCAAGTAGTTTTTCATCCTTTTCTCAAAGACGAAATGGATCTTTTGTCAAATTAAGTGATCAAACAACCATAGGCAAACTCACAGGATATAATTTATCCATGTTAAATTTTTTGAGGATCCTTTCAGTATATAAGGACTGATGAACAAAAACGCCCTTTGATGAATGCTCAATTTGTAGGCCGAGACAGAATTTTGTGTTTCCCAAATCATTTATTTCAAATTCACTTTTCAATTACGCAATCGTTTCAATAAGTTCATTAGGGGTCCCACTAATATTAAAATCATCAACATAAACCGCAATAATAGAAAATCCGGTTTTTGTCCTTTTAATAAAAACACATGGACAAATTGCATTGTTGATGTATCCCTCTTTCAAAAGATATTCACTTAGAGGATTGTACCATATTCAACCAGATGTTTTAATCCATATAATGATCTTTGTAGTTTTATTGAGTACATTTCCCGTGGTTTTGAGCTACATGCTTCCGATAATTTTAATCCTTCGAGAATTTTAATATAAATGTCATTATCTAGTGACCCATATAAGTAGGCTGTCACGACATACATTTGATGCATTAAGATTCTTTCAAGACTGACAAATTCAATAAAAATTTGAATAGTATTGCATCCATGATCGGTGAATATGTCTCTTCATAATCAATGTCTGGTCTTTGCGAGAAGCCTTTTGCTACAAGTCGTGGTTGATATCAAACGAATTCATTTTTCTCATTTCGTTTGCGCGTAAATATCCATTTATAACCAACAGGTTCGACATTCTCGGGTGTTACTAAAATTTTCCCAAAGACTTGGCATTTTTCAAGTGAATTCAATTCTGACTCGATGACACTTTTCCATTTTGGCCAATCATTTCTTCGTCGGCATTAATTAAACGATATTGGCTCATGATCCTCATTTTATCTAGAGCCATGATCCTCATAATAACTAGAGCCATAGAATAGGCAAATATATTAACCACTGTGATTTTGTTTCTATTCCACCTTTTCCCTGAAATGACATAATTGATCGAAATTTCTTCATTGTCATCATTTTCAGGTATCGCATTATCTTTTAAAGATATTTCTTCATGTAACACATCTGTTTCTTTTGGAATTGTGATTGATGCATTAATACGGTTAATCTGTTCAATCGAAATAATGAGGCACCGCCTCAATTTCCAATTCTCGACGATCCAGAGCAACTCTTCCGAAACCAAAGAGCTCGTGATAGGAATGCCATCCTAAGGAACCAAGGACCACCCGAAGGCCGAGATGAAGCTGGCCCAGCGCAACAACCCCCTAGACATCCACCACCCCCGCAATATCGACGAGAACCAAGACGAGAACCCGTCTTTGATGACTACTACGGGGATAACAACAACTTCCGCGAACCTACTATGGGAGAACTGTCGGCACCAGATTTCAAAAATCAGCCGTGGTGCATTTACGAAGGCCCTGAGCTAGAAAACATCGCCATCAACACTTTAGTGGCCCACAACTTGCCAAAGTTCTTAGGAACTCATGGAGAATCAGCAACGACTCATCTCCAATGCTTACATGGCACTTGCCAAAACCTAAAACCCAATGGCGTGAACGTAGAAGACTTTAAGCTAAAATCTTTCTACTTTTCTCTCACTGACTCAGCAAACGACTGGTTTCTTTCATTGCCTTCCGGTAGCATCAGAACATGGGCTCAGATGCAGAAGAAGTTCTTAGACAAATACTACCCAGCATGAAGAGCAATGCAAGTAAGGAGGCAACTGCATGACATCAAGCAACGGCCCAATGAAACCATGTACGACTACTTGGAAAAGTTCAATCGCCTGGAGAGAAGTTGTTGTACCCTTAGACTGCCCGAAAAACTCATAATCGAGTACCTCATTGATGGATTAAGGCCCTTAGACAAAATGCTTCTGGATGCCTCAGCTGGAGGATCCATGATGAATCTATCACTGAGTGGCATAAGGAATCTCATCACCGATGTTGCTGAAAATGCCCGATTCAGAGAAGAGACAACTCGACAGGAAGAATTTTCCCGAACGAAGAATGTGGCAAAGGCTGAAACACCGATGAACTCTATGCCAGAGGAGATGAAACAAATAAAGGAAATGATGATTCAAATCCTACGAAGGCATCCAGTTCAGATAAAGCCTTGCGAGTTTTGTAGTTCTACGGACCACAAGACTGACGCATGCCCGACACTGATAGTAGAGGAACCGAAAGAAGAGAATGCAGTGGTAGGATACCAAGGATACAACAACCACAACAGCAACGATAGAGCAGGACCAAACCGACAGTATAATCAAGCGACCAATTCAAGCTGGCAGAATGACAACCATCCTCCGAGGGAGACACAACAAGCCGCACCACAATTAGCTCAGTCATTCTACCAACCTCCCCACCGGCAGTACAACCAGAACGCTCCATCAGCAGGCCAATATCAGCAGAGAGGATCAAATCAATACCCGACGAGCCAATATCAGCAGAAGGGAACGAATCAATACCAATCCAGCTCAAATAATCAGCAAGAACCAAACAAGTGGCTGGAGGACATGATGAAGGAGCTCTCGAGTACTGTGCAACAATCCTCGGGTACTGTGCAGCAATTGTCAGGCACTGTGCAGCAGTTGAGTACTACTGTGCATCAAAACCAGGCGAAAAATGATGGAGCAATAGCCGACCTGAAGAAGCACATGTCCCAACTCGCTACCGCAATATCCGCGCTCACTAATGAACCAGGCAAACTACCTTCACAAACCATCCAAACCCAAAGGCGAATGTCAGCATGATAAGGAAGTCAAACATGAAGGTAGCACTGGAAGAAACAGCACAATCCACAACTTACAAACTTACGAACAAACACTTCACCCATAGGCACCGTCCTGATTGGAATCAAGAAGAAGACCGACCCAATGATGGCAGAACGTGGGTCATGCATGCTGACAATGGACGTTATACATTCACGGTTAGCATGACACCTCCACCGAATACACACTTTGACATACCGGCATCTGGCTGGGATGACAATGACTCTAATGGTCTCAGATGGGATTCCCCAACTAACATCTATGCATCAGAGCAAAACATTTACCTAGAAGATCTGGAGTTAAAAGGTCCCGATCATACAAATCCAGAGCCAAAGGATGAGCAGAATGGCCCGATAATGGAAAGATCCCTCACTTCAGATCAGGAGTCACAACCGGAAAGGGATAAGGACCCAGGGGCCTTCACAGTCACCTGTGGTATTGGTGAAGCCCAAATTCACAAGTGCTTAATCGGTCTTGGGGCTGCCGTCAATGCCATGCCTTACTCCTTATATTACTTATTGGGGCTTGGCCCATTGAAACCACCAAGGTCAAATATCGAGTTGGGAGATAGATTATGTATCCGACCGGTTGGAGTGCTTGAAGATCTAATACTCCATGTGGGAGAGCTCGTCGTTGCTGCAGACTTTTATGTAATACAAACGGGAGAGACCAGCAAAGACGACCCTCCAACACTTATTTTGGGACGACCTTTTCTCTACACCACCAAAGCATGGATCGACATGGGAAAGGGCTTGTTATCACTTGCATTTGGCGGCAAAATTTCAGATTTGTACATCGATAATTATGATGGTCGCCCAAGGACAAGGAAACCACAAGACATTGTACCTATCTCGGATCTCAGAACACAGATTTCTGACCTACCAAGAGAGACCGAGAGAGTGACAAGACCAGCAGCTATGGTCAAAGGTCCCTCGCCTCTTCAGAAACAATGGAAGGAGAAACCACCAAAACCATGGAGTTCTAACCCAAGCACATCATCTCACAAGAAATCATGAAAAGGCAATGCTAGAATCAACGCAGGAGCTGCAGCAAAATTTGACCTGAGCCACCCATGGGACCCAACCTTATGATCCAGGAATGAGGTACTGTCGAGCCAACGACGTTAAACAAAGGCACCGGTCGGGAGGTAACCCGACACCTATCTTACTTTCAGTAATTTTATTGTCTGTCATTTAGTTTTTACCGCAAGTCGCTCTCACCCATTTTTTGTATAGAAGGAATGTCTAACATGTAGGAATCGATTTTTGGAGCAAGATCAGACCAGCCAGGCAGCTTGCGAGAATCACCGGGCCTGCGCTGAGAGTTCAAGGCCCCAGCCGAACTCCCTCGATTATCCAGCTCCGAGGCATGTCATTCCACGACACGACACAGTAAAAGGGAGTGCAGTTCTTCTCTTTTCCTTAATGTGATTTCCTTCTCTTGTATATATTTGCATGACTTTTGAACTAAGTCGTGCTGAAAGGCACGCCTTCGTTCAAAAGTGTGGGGTGAGAACCGCCTGTGTACATAACATGTTTTTCTTTTCCTTTTCCCTTAATATTATCTTTTTGAAAATATGAACTTGAGAATGTGAAAAAGATAGTTCTAAATTCATGCATTTACCTTGTGAAATCTCAACTGTATAAAAACTTAGAATGTAACTTCTCATTTGTCCCTTTGTGCTGAGATATACAAGGGATGTGGAGTTGATATAAACTGCCCTAGAGAGGCTTGGCAAGCAATCGAAGGATCGAATCTAACTATATGGTTTTCGAAGTCAGTGGAGGCTGCACTTTGGGTTTCAGTGAAGATTGAAGTCATCTCCACCGTGCAGCGTTTATGCAAGGGGCGGGACGGGAATCAAACCATCCTATCTCTACTCCTAGTAGTCGGGAAAATAGATGAGCGACCCTCATCTTGACCCGCGCGAAACGGCGAGGATGAGAAAGAGCGGGGAGGTATTTCCATATGCTTGTGGGCGACGATTGGACCTCCCAAAGAAAGGCTGAGAAAATGGACTAGCAAGTCACAAAGAAGCAAAAGCTCAAAGAAGCTAATCAAAGGCCAAAGGCCAAAATTGTGAAGGTTTTAACCGAAACAAAAGTGAAGAAACTCCAACTCAATATCAAAGGCCAAAGGCCAAAGGCCGATTCACTACAGAAGCTGTCCCTCGCCAAAAAGAAATCAAAATGCTCAACTCAGTGAAACCCGAACCGAATCACGTGCTAGGGAAAGCTACAAGGAAACCATATAGTGCGAGTCGATCCCGAGAATGCAGTCCAGGAGCCTGAAAAGGGCTATCTCCCGAAACATCCGAATTAATTTGCATCTTGGCACGAAGGTACAAGTATCAAGTTTCTTCTAAGTATTTACACGGTTTAGTTTGGTAATAAGTAAGTAATGCATGAATTAAGATAAATCTAGTCCCACAGTCTCACTTTCATATTTAAAAGTTTACTTAGATTGTGTGCCGCCCTTTAAAAAGCATTGTTCGGGACGAACAACTAAAAGTGTGGGGTGATCTGATGGACCATAATTATATGAATCATAAACACAGTTAAACCCACCAAATTAGACTCTTTGTCTATTTAACTTTTGCTTGTTAGTTCCGATATTTATCTACAAGGTATTTTGAAGTCTAGAGAGAATACATGCTGAGGAGTTTTAAAGCTGTAAATGAATTACGAGTCATTCCAGGTCACGACCAATTTCTGACTTTCAAGAACCGGACGTGGAATCACTCAAAACAAGTCCAACCGAAGGGCAATCAGAGTCAGTCCGGAGCTGAAAGGACCGATGGCTTTTTGGGATGAGACTCACAAAACTCAAACTCACTCTCCTTCCTCCATGTGGCCGGCGGCTAAAGCCACAAGCCACTCCTTCTCCTCCATGTGGCCGGCGGCTAAGGGAGAGGTGACATCACCCGATGGCTTTGAGCTCCTCCTCCCATCTTGTGACATGTGGTGGCTTCTCCTCCACATCCATCTCCTCTCCATGCCTATAAATAGAACCCTCCTTCTCCTTGTAATCTCATTCCAAAATCCCATCTCATTCCAACATAACAAGTCCTCAAGTGACTTATCTCTCTAGCTTTTGTGGGCACAATCATGTAAACACTTTCCTTTGGAATCGAAGTTGGAACTTGAACACTCTTATCAGTTTTTGTAAGTACTCTCTTTTTTACTTTACTGTCTTTCAAAGTACTTTATTTTCCTATCTTTACTTTCGAAAACTTTACTTTACTGTCTTTCAAAACCTTTACTTTTCAACGCACTTAGCTATGATGTCCTGTTCCATGGATATTCGTAGCTAAACCCTTCATTCGGTTGAAGGGGTGTACTTGTATCATACTATGTTTTAGACCCTTCTCTTAGTGCCTCTTAGTTTTCAACTTGTTCTAGGTGCCTTATATTAGGTCAGAATTCCATTGGTTGAGTGGATGCTCGGAAGAGCAAAGCTCTGCCATGGGTTGGTGATCTTCCGTGGATAAGTGGAGGCTCGGAAGAGCACAACTTATCTGTGGAAGTCAACCTCTTTAAAACACCATTTGGTTTATCAGGAATGATGATCAAATGGATGCACATACTAGAACAAGAGTTATTTGTCTTGCAAAAGACTAGACGATGTGGCAAGTCATGTGCTAGGAATAGCCTTGATTCACTTTTGAACACTTAGTATGATCATTAGAGGTCAATGATAAACGAAAATATGATACAAGGCCCCTGAAACCGAATCTTTCCTTTAATTGTAATATCAACTGTTACTTTACCTTTCAGTACTAAAAACCAAAAACAACCCCGAACTGCTTTATTTAATCCCCCCTTTTCGAAAGAACAATTATTCACCTGACTCCCTTGGGTTCGACCCGTACTTACCACTGACTACCCAAAATAGTTAAGTCGCGAGTATCGGAGATATAAATTTGTTTTTGCACAGAGAACATCGCACCTTAACGACAGTGCGGTGGGCTCCATCATCGTACGGGAATTTTGTGGACTCGTTTATTGTTGGGAAATATAGCTTGTCATTGGAAGAAGTCATACCAAGGAAGTTTGCCATAAAGCTTCTGGTTCAGTTACTGAAAATCAGGCATCAGGGTTAGCAGTTATTTGGAATAAAGGACATGGAAAAATTGTTAAGAAGAAGGCGAATTACAAGAAGTCCAAGTCAAATGGTTCTAAAGCTAATGATGTCTGCAACTATTTTAAGGAGAAAGGACATTGGAAGAACGAATGCCCTAAGAAGTAGAAGCAGCAGGGAGATGGTTCTGCAGCTGTGGCAGAACATGATGTAAATTCTGAAGAGGATTTGGCTTTGGTTGCCAATGAACAACCACACTACAAGAATGTTTGGGTTCTTGATTCCGGGGCATCTTATCATATTTGTCCGCATAGGGAGTGGTTCTCAACTTATGAGCAGATAGATGGAGGCAATGTTTCCATTGCCAACAGTGTTGTCTACAAAGCTGTTGGAATTGGCTCAATCAGAATACGAACGCATGATGGCTCTTTCTGCACATTGAACGAGGTCAGACATGTTCCACTGATGACAAAGAACTTGATATCGCTGAGTCTACTAGACAGCAAGGGTTTCAGTTTCAGAGGTGGAGGTGGAGTTTTGTATGTCTACAAGGGTTCTGATGTGGTTTTAAAATGTGTGAAGCGTGGTACTTGTATTTTCTGCAAGGGTCTACAGTGACATGTTATGCAGCTGTGGCATCGTCTGAGGCTCATAAAGAGGATATGACTAAGCTATGGCATATGAGGCTTGGTCATCTCAGCGAAAGAGGGATGCAAATTTTGTCGAAGAGGGATCTTCTTGATGGCTACAAGGTTAAAAGTTTTGAATTTTGCGAGCATTGTGTGTTTAGGAAGCTACATCGCAACAAGTTCCCAAAAGGTGTTCACAGAACAAAAGGCACGCTGGATTATATCCACTCTGATTGTTGGGGTCCTGCGCGTGTTGTATCTGTTGGAGTTAACAGATATTTTGTGTCATTTATTGATGATTATTCTTGCATGACTCGGGTGTTCATGATGAGACACAAAAGTGAAGCCTTCAACAAATTCAAACAGTGGAAAACTTTAGTGCAGAATCAGACCGTGAAGAAGATTAAAAGGCTTTGAACTGATAACGGGTTGGAGTTCTGTTTCTCTGAGTTTAATGAGTTCTGCAAGACGGAGGGGATTGCGCGGCATCACACTGTGAGAGACACGCTGCAGTAAAATGGGATGGCAGAACGTATGAATCAGACTCTGTTGGAGAGAGCGTGGTGCATGCTCTCTAATGCTGGATTACCTAGGAGATTCTGGGCAGAGGTTGTAAGCACTGCGTGCTATCTAATTAACCGTGGACCTCACACAGGTATTGGCGGGAAGACACCCTATGAGGTGTGGTCTGGTAAGCTTGCAGATTATTCTTTGCTGAGAGTTTTTGGTTGCAATGTTTACTATCATATTAGTGAAGGCAAACTAGAACCAAGAGCTAAGAAGGGTATATGTGTTGGTTTCGGAGATGGAGTTAAGGGATACAGAATTTGGTCATCATCTGAGAAGAGAGTTATACTTAGCAAAAGTGTAATCTTTGATGAATGTTCTATACTTAACTCTACTGTGAAGTCCACTATTGCACAGGAAAGTTGTAGTATTGATAAACAGGGGGAGCTGCAGATTACTCCAGGAGAGAGTGAATCACAGCACCAAGGTGGAGAAGATCAACATGCTGTTAGAGAAGTTGATATGCCAGAATCAGATGGTAATCATTCTCATCTGTCAAAAACACCCCAGCATAGTATAGCTCTTGATAGAGCTAGAAGAGTGGGTGTTGGACCTCAAAAGAGATATGGCTTTGAGGATATGATTGGTTATGCACTACAGGCTATTGAAGAGGTGGATATTCATAAGTCGGCTCCACATGGCAAGTTCAAACATTGTTTGGACTTGCTCAACGTTTTAAGCTGTTTAAGGCCCTTAGGGGCATCTGAGACAGGAAGAGGATCTGAGTATTTTTGGCGCATTAAGTTGCATCTGGTGTCCGGGGATTCAAGTCAATGTGGAGATTTGTTGGGGTGCCTTGAATCTGAGGTGGGCTTAGGTCCACTATTGGCTAGGGTTAGGGTTTTTCTGTAATAGCTATATAAACCCTGCTAGTCAAGCTGTAAAAAAATACTCTCCAAATATGAATGCAAAGCTGCCTCTTCTTGCCCGTGGACGTAGCCAACACACTGTTAGTGAACCACGTTAAATTTCTGTATCGTTTCTTATTATTCGTTCTACATCTTTATTGTCGAATTACTCTGTCACAACACCTCTCATTAGCAATAATAAGATTCAGCTCAGTTTGTTTTTATGAGGATAAATCAAACTAATCAATATCAAGTTTCCACATCACTTCTCAATATGTTCGAAATCTCACACACACAAAATTAAAGAATTACAAACTTCAAACAGAGTGTTTTTTCAGTGCTGGGAATGATGATCTATACTCTGGCCTATTTAGATCCTTAGCGAACTTGTCGACCGCCAACTTGGTTCAGTTCAGTGTTGGGCGATGATAGTAATAATAAAACACATGAATGTGACCCGTGTTCGTTTTTAAACTTTTTTTAATTTCAATTTGGTCCCTCGGGAATTTATTTGAAAATTTTAGTTCGGTACTAGTTTTGAAATAGGATGATAGTTCAAGTAATGAATTTATAGTTTTCCCTAAAAAAAAATCAATCTTAGTGCAACCAGGGTGATGATTGATCCCCAATTGAAGTGGCCCGATCGGTCCTAATCTTATAACTTCAGTCCGAAGACACTTATGAAAGCAAAGCCAATAATACCAGCTTTATTTCAAATAGTCACCCAAAAACTGTACAAAAGAGTAACTTAAAGTTTACCATAACTAGTAAACACCTTGAAGCGGATCAAGCCTCTACCAAAAAATAAGCAGCGTTTGTGCTACGGAAAACAGAAAGCATGAACATGTCTTTACAGGCCAAAGAATACCCCAAATGAATCAAAGTGAAAGACAACATGACACAATTGTTATTTGGATAAAATGGAGACAAATGGAGGACGATAGTAATCAGAGAAAATACATGCTCATGGAAGTTCAAAACAAGATGAATGAAAACATGTTCTATCAAGTACTGTCTAAAACATGGAAGCTCCATTGGCGCACAACATAACCCGGGCATGTTGATTGGAACAAAAATTATGTTGCAGATGCTGCACCCTTGTTCCTTGGAGTAGCTTGAGTACCTAAGTGGACACAAATAAGGTGATCACTATCAGTTTGATAGGAGTTATAACAGTGAAGAGACAGATTTTACTAAGAAATCATACGCAAAAAGCGAACAGCTTAGAACAGATAGTACAACCAGATACAGTGCAACAACAATATACAAAGATACGAGATTAATAGTTGTCCCAATTAGTTTATTCAAGCACCCATTTGACCAAAATGATGGAAGCAATTACATTATAAATCAACACACTTCCTTACATTATGTCACATAAAACAATTGAAAGTATTAGCCCTTCACTGAACTCCCACTCAGTGAGTGGAATTAGAGAGAGCGAGCAATGAAACTCAAGAGAAATTAATACATTTGCATACTTTGTTCTCTCAAAGACATTACAACAAATTAAAGTAGCATCTATTAGCAAAGTCTACCTACAACATGTAAGTCACAAGTCTCAGTATCACATTCTCAAATTGAATAGTCAATGTTAACCATCCTCCACATTGCACTTGTCAAAACAAGGTAATATATAAGGGTAAAGAATTTTGAGAGGTAAATTTTTTTGAGAGGTAAACAATATTAACCTTCTCTGAAGTTGCTTTTGAACCTGCGAGGCAAGTGGCGCAAGAACCTCATCCTACCAGTTCCTGTAGTCTTCCTTCTGATAGCCTTCTGACTCCAGTTATCTATGAAATCAAACAACAATCAGGTCAACTTCTTAAAATCAAAATTACTCAAAAACAAATAAAAACTTAATTAAGCGAAACATACACTTCCTAGTGCGAGCAGCAGGATAAGCGCAAGCAGAGCAGCGGCTCTTCTGCAAATGGAAACTGCGTCTACCGCATCTGACGCAAAGCTTGTGCGTCTTGTTCCTTCTCTTGCCGAAACTCCCTGTTCCTTTCCCCTGGAAAATTCACATAAAAAATCAACAAAACGGACAGTTGAGGCTTCGAATCGGAAGAACGAATACGAGAAATTGGAGTGGGGAGAGAGCTGAAGCGCACCATAGCCGCAGACGAGTTAATAAAAAAACCCTATTTTAGCTCAGCGAAGTATAAAGATGATGTAACAAAACCCGTGGGCAAAAGGTTTGTCATGTTGGGCTGGGCCCATTTCTATCAGGATTTAAACCGGCTCTGGCCCAACGTAGACTGTCCAGCTTCGATTGCAGCGATGGTACTACTTGTGAGTGTGCAACATGTTTGACAGACGAAAGCCGTTTCAATAGATCTCAAATAAGTGTTTAAAGCTGGCGGAGCTTTACTTTTTTTTATGGCACCACTAATCATTTTCAGCAAAACTAACTGTCTATTTCGATCATGGAAATAGAATGAAAACAAAATTTCATAGAAAATGAAATAGCTTGTTTGATGAAAAAAAAGGGAGAAGCTTCTTTGGAGACAGCGGGTCATGACTGAATAATTAAGGGAGGGGGAAAGAAACACTACTTTCTTAACGGAAAAGTCTACCCGAAGAAGGGATAAAAAGATCATTCAGAAGCTGAGGACTGATGATGAGCATGAGGTATATGATACTGGTATAATCATTAATGAAGTGTCTAAATATTTCCATAACATTTTTTAGGCATTAGTGAATGAAGAGGAGCTGTGCTGGGAGGATGTCCTCTGCTTGGTACCCAGAAGACTGGAGGATGACATGAACCAAAGCTTGAGAGAACCATACTCGGTGGAGGAAATAAGAAGATCTCTCTTTCATAAGCATTCAACAATAGCTCCAAGTATGATGGCTATTCAGTTTTATTTTATCAGAAATTCTGGTGACTAGTTATGGATGAGGTATGCAGAGAGGTTCTTAGTTTTCTGAATGGTGGTGGTTTAGACAAATCTTTGAATGAACTCTGATGTTCCCTTGAGTGGCATGTATTTGGCAAAACATTGTTAGACAGTTCGAGGAGGAGTTCACGGGGAGTTCGAACACATTCTGGGACTACAGTACAGCGTGGAGCAGACGCCAAGATATTTTTCGGAAGGTTCAAAAGATCGAATGTCGTTTCGATTTGAAGTCGGCCAGCGAAGAATTCGAACATCAGATATTCGAATGAATTTCTACATGTCAAGATCTGATGGCGGCGTGGCTGACTTGGGAAAGAAGTCTTCGTATATTCTTCCCACCGATTTGAGAAAGATATACATCGAATATTTAGGAATATTTCCTAAATATTTGATGGGATTATCTGTGGCAGATTTAAAGATCGTCCTGGCATATAAATACAATGCTGGGGCATCCATAATCTGCATCGCTTTCAATATCAAATATACACGAGTATACCCTACCGATTGGAGAAGCAGAAAGCGACTGCCGGTTGTTTTTCCTCACTGGAAATTCATCGGTGCAAGAGCAGTCTTATCAACGTGCTACTCAGACTGCCTGTAAGTGATCCAACTGCTGCACACAACAAAGGCGAACACGCTTTCAAGAGAAAGCAACCGAGCTTCAAGAGTAGGTCGAGCACGGTCGAACTGAAGGTTCGGACAAAGGGGATCGAGGTGAACTGCTGTGAACCTCGGTTGCAAATCAGAGAGACGGAGTGTTAGAGGCTAGGCAATTACAAGGTGTAAGCGTAAGTCCACGTGTAAGCTCTAAACTCGTAATAAAGATTTGTGTCCCTTCTAGGGTGTGGGAAACCCCCCAGAGTAGGCGAGGCCAAACTGGGTTATCATTCTGTGTGTGCTCCTGTTATTTGTTCTATCTGCTGAACTATTGTGAAAGGAGTTCAAGGTCTGTCTCAACTGTACCTTGAACACAAGCTTGAACAGGGTGTAGAATTTCAGTTGGTATCAGAGCCGGCACTCGACACACTGAGTGGGATCCTGAACTTTTCAAGATGACTCTGAAGGAAGGACAAAGCATCACCAGACCTCCGTTGCTTGAAGGATCAAACTATGCCACCTGGAAACCCATGATGAAATCCTTTCTCAAATCCCTAGACGCAAAAGCTTGGAAGTCAGTCCTAAAAGGTTGGACTGAAGCTATGATGAACAATCTCACTGGAGAACCTGTTCCGAAACCAGAAGCCTTGTGGACTGAAGAAGATGACAAAGCATCCATGGGAAACTCAAAAGCGATGAATGCAATCTTTTCTGGAGTAGATGAAAATGTTATGAAGCTAATCATCAGCTGTGAAGTGGCGAAGGAGGCTTGGGATATCCTCCAAACGGCATATGAAGGCACGGCCATAGTTCGCAACTCCCGAATGCAGATTGTCACAACCAAGTTTGAAGAGATGAAGATGAAAGAAAGTGAAACTATCTCTGAATATAACACTAGAGTTCTGGAACTGTCCAACAAGGCTGCTGCACTAGGGAAACCTATTGAGGAAGAAAGGATGGCCAGTAAAGTCTTAAGGTCACTCCCTCCGACATTTGCCATGAAAAGTCACTGCCATTGAGGAAATGCACGACATCTCCAAACTGAAACTGGACGAGCTGATGGGTTCTCTCAGAATTTACGAGATTAATCATAATTTCCAACCCAAAGATGTGAAGGGAATCATCCTAAAAGCAGACATGTCAGAAGACAAACTGGAAGCTGGCTGCACCACTAAGCAACTGGCTATGATGGCTCAGAACTTTGGCAGAATGGTGCGGAAAATCAACAGACGTGGTCCAGAACAAGGTCAGCCTTCATCAACTAGTTCCCGAAACTGGAAAATTGGTAAGTCAAGGTCCAGTGAGATGAGGCAAGACTCCTCTGACAAAGGAAAGGAAGAGGTTCAGTGCTATGAATGCAAGGGTTTCGGTCACATCCAATCACAATGTGCAAATACTCTCATGAAGAAGAAGGTAATGGTCGCAAGCTTCAGCGATAGTGAGTCAGACGAAGAAAAAGGAGGAGGTGAAACCACCAACTTTGTGGCGTTCGTCACAACTCTAGGAGAATGCAGCAATACCAATGAAAGATGTACCATCTCAGTTGGAACTCCCGGCTGAAGACCTCTCAGACAGTGACGATGAAGAACTCACGCAGGAGTATCTGGCTCATACATATAAAGATCTATATGAGAAGTGGTTGCTACTGATCAAGTTCAACAAAAAGCTGAATGACACAGTTACAAGCATCACTATAGAAAAAGACAAGGTCTGGCAGGAGGTCGAGATACTGCTTACTCAGAAGGTAGAGCTCGAAAGCACGGTAGACTCACTAAATACTCAACTGGCTGAGATAAAACAGGAAAGATTGTGTCTGCTTGCTCAGAAAACAAAGCTCCTGAGTACTGTCTCTTCGCTGAAAATCGTCATGGAGAAGGACCATGAAACTCATCCTGTTGGCATGGTGGGTCTAAGGAAAATCATCACAGATCTGAAGCGCAAGGAGGTGTTCCAACTAACGAGGGTAGAACAGCTGGAACTTCAGCTAGAATCTGAAAGAATGGATCATTCAACCACCAAGAAGGAACTCAACCACCTCAAACAATCGGTAAGGATGCTAAACTCTGGCACTAAAAACTTAAATGATATTCTCAGGTCTCAAAGGATGGAGTCTGGACATCGAGGCTTGGGGTTTACGGAAGAAGGCACCTCAAAAGGCACTACCTCTGTTAAAGCGAAACAAGTGATGGATCAGCTGCCTGAGCAGAAGGTGAAACAGTCCAAAGGAAAAAACCTAGCTGATCACAAAAAGACCCATGGAACACCCATCCAAAGTCGTGATCACACTCCCGTAATGCAAAGAATGGATTTGCGCACTTGCTGGTACTACCACAAGATGGGACACATCAAACTGAAGTGTCGCCTGTTTCTTGCTGAACGTCGGGCATACCAACAACAGACCGAACCTCGACAGAAAAAGTTATAGGTACCAAAGGAAAACCAGACGGTATGCATGTTGGTCTGTTGCTCCTCAAGTTACACAGTTCAAGACGGTTAGTACTTCGACAGCGGATGCTCCGCCCACATGACAGGTAACTCCAAATATCTTACTCATATTAGACCTGTTGAGAAGATGTGGTTTGTCACCTTCGGGGATGGTTGAAAGGGTCAGGTGATCGGCTGTGGGACATTGAAGGTTCCGGATCTCTCTGCACTCAAGGACACCCTCCTTGTTGAAGGTCTGACAATGAATCTTATTAGCATCAATCAATTGTGTAACGATGGACAATATGTGTCATTCTCTCGCGACTCATGCCTCGTCTTAGACAAGAATGGTGGTATTGTGATGAAAGGAAGAAGGGGTGCAAATAACTGCTATACTATAGGGATGGGTGACGGAGCCCACCGCACTGTCGTTAAGGTGCGGTGTTCTCTGTGCAAAAGCAAATTTATATTCCGCTACTCATGACCTTACTACTGGGTAGCAAATGGTAAGTAGGGGTCGAACCCAAGGGAATTAGGGGGATAATCGTTCTTTGAGGGATTTGTACAGCGAGGGAGCGTGTTTTAGGTTGATTGAGGTTTTAGTGCGGAAAAGTAAGTGATTGGTTGGTTGGTTTTGGTTTTTAGTGCGGAAAAGTAAATGACAGAAAATGTAAATACTAAAAATAAAAGCGAAGACTTACAGCGAGTGATGCGTGATTGGCAAGTCCTCCGGAAGGTGAGCAGTTGATAGAGCAGTTTATACTAAGAAAGTAAATGCGAGGGGTTTTTTAAATCTAAGGAGAGCATTCGGTTTCTGGGGCCTTGTATCATAGCCAGTTTATCATTGACCTTTAGTGATCCTTCTAAGTATTCAAACGTGTATCAAGGCCATTCCAAGCACTCGATTTGCACACACTGTCTAGCCCATTTCAAGGACGTAGAGCACTTGTTCTATTTAGACTAATACCCCATTCCAAGGTATATTAGCCTATGTGCATCCATTTGGTCAGTCATTCCCGAGCAACCAAATGGTGTTTGAGAGAGGTCAAACTCCTCAGATAAGCTTTGCCATTCCACGCATCCACTTATCCGAGTATGTTTACGAACCCCACGGAAGAGCTTTGCCATTCCAAGCATCCACTCAACCTTGGAAGTTCTAACCTAATATAAGGCACATAGAACAAGTTTTGAATACAAAGAAAAAGCACTAAAGTATAGTCTAAAACGTTTTATAATACAAGTACACCCCTTCAACCGAATGAAGAGTTTAGCTACAAATATCCATAGAGGTGGATACCATAGCTAAGTACTTACGGTTTTTGAAAGACAGTAAGTAAGGGAAAGGGGTGAGTACTTCAAGAACCGACAAGAGTACTCGAGAATAAAGAAAAGCTTGAGTACTCAAGAACCGACAGGAGTACTCAAGACCGAACTATAATACTCAAGAACCAACAGGAGTATTATATATTAAAAACCAAACTTACAAATGCCAAACTTTCTAGAGAGAGAAGTGTATGATTTTTGGGATGATTTACAAATGAGATGTGAGGCTCTATTTATAGCCAAAAGGGGAGGAGATGGATGGATGAGATGAAACCACATGGTTTCATCCAAGGGAGGAGGGGAGGAGGTCATAGCCGCCGGTTTTGGGTGGTAAAAGGGGGAGGCTCTCCTCCTTTGGTTTCCTCCAACCAAAAGCCACCGGTCACCTTGGGCAAAAGGATGAGTTTTGTGTGGTTTTTTGATGTTTTCCCAAAACTATCAGTGTATTTCAGCCCCGGACTGACTTTGGTTTCCCTTCGGTTGGATTTGTTTTGAGTGATTCAATGTCAGGATCTTGAGATTTCTTCAGTCGGCGTCTGATCGTGACCTTGGAATGACTCGTAATATATTTTCAGCGTAAAATCCTCTCCTTAGCGTGTATTCTCTCTAGGCTCCAAAATACCCTGTAGATAAATATCGGAACTAAAAAGCAAAAGTTAAATAGACAAACAGTCTAATTTGGTGGGTTTTAATGTGTTTATGATTCGTATAATTATGGTCCATCAATGGGTCTAATGCGTCCAATGGGAGCCGAGGACTCTGGCAAACAACGGTTCACTCTAGATTATATACACGCCAGACATCGATTTATGCGAGGGGGAGTGGACAAGACCCTGCACACAAGGTCTGATTGGAGTAACGCACAAATCTATGCTGATAAGTGTACCAGGAAACTGATGGACCAGAAGGTGTCACAGTTGCAGAAGGAGTTCGTACTATACCCATAGAAATATGCCAAGAATCAGACAAGAAACGTGAATACATAGGGCAACAGAGGGCGATAACTCCGAAGCATATGACAATGGACGTACAGTTGACCAAGCCTTTCATCAATTCACACGACATTTCACAGTTTGGAACACCCAGATCCTCCTCGGGTCTATGGGTTGTCAAACACTAACTGTGCCCAACGGTGGTCAGTCAGAATCGATACCCCTGCTAAAATAGTTGGACTGACCACCTAAGAAAGAGAGCTGGAACAGATGGCACACTGCTTGAAGACAAACATTTTTTGAATATTCTCGAAGATTTTTCATGCCGTTATTCGAATCGGGAGTTGACTGATTTGGGAAGTTGACAAGGCCAAAGTATTTTTTGAAACACAAAATCAATTCAGTTGTCTTCTCCCTCTCGTCCAAACCCTAGAACGGCAGCCTACAAAATCTCTCAACCAGTCATCCACTCAACGACGATGGTGAACAGCAGAAAATCATCGAAATCCGCTGAGAAGAAGAAAGAGAGCATGCAGTCTTCAAAGACACTAGCGGCGAAACACCGTATTCCGAAATTGAAAGTGCCGAAGGTGAAAAAGGTGTCACCTTTACACTCCGATAACAAACCATTGGCCGAAGCAAAGAAGACTGGCGGAGGAACATCCGTAGAAATCCCTCAGTCGGACGCGGTGGATACGTCTAAATCAATCGATGCTGGTTCGACACAAGTTCTTCCCCAATCAGAGGTATACCCTAAATCTCAGACTGTCCCTTCCCTTTCTGCAAATATTTCTGCTGTTGAAAATATTGTGGTGGAAGAAGTTGTGAATGTGGGGTCTGAGAAGGGTGGTGAAGCCAGTAGGGCTGCTGTTTGTGAAGATGGTGCTGGTTCCATGAAAGAAGGAGAGCCCAGCATCTCTGTGTCTAAAGGTGCTAGTGGATCAGGAATATGGAGGGAGAAAATTCATGCTTCTGGGTATGTTCGTCCGGGAGGTTTTTGGAGAAAGAAGGGGACTCGCCGAGTTGTTTCTCCAAGACGGTGTCTGGCCAAGATCAGTTCAATCAGAGGGAGGCTCATAGCAATGTCTGATGAGGAGACAGAGAAGTTTCTTGGGACCTCGGGGAAGAGGAATTTGGTGATTAATGAAGCTTCTGATAATGAGTCCATTGAAAATCTTGGAGGAATCGTTGATGAACATCACGGTGAGCCAGTTGAGACTGTGACCGAGGAGGTTAATCCATCAGAAAAGGTTGATGGGTTGAATGATGCAATTACAGAAGGATCTGATCATGCTCAAGAAGATAAAGATCTGGAAAGTGTGC
Organism: Rhodiola kirilowii; assembly: GCA_033675215.1. NCBI lineage: Eukaryota > Viridiplantae > Streptophyta > Magnoliopsida > Saxifragales > Crassulaceae > Rhodiola > Rhodiola kirilowii. The sequence goes on along the minus strand of CM066194.1, from coordinate 28,069,751 downwards.
TCAAGGATATTGATGATTTTGTTGAAAATCTGCAAAAGGAGGTTTCTGTACCTGTAGTGCCAAGATCAAATCAGCCTTCAGAAGACCAGGCTGTTGGAGTTGAAGAGTCTACACCTGCTCTCATGTCTGATGTCGTGAAAGAGGCAAGTGTGCCTTCAGAGGAACCAGTTGTTCAGACAGAAGCTGGGTCAGGTGGAGTTCCAGTGGCAGTTGTTGTTGAGGAGCCAGTGGTCGACCCAGCTGTTGTTCAGGATGGTCTTCGTAGTGATCATATGTAGGAAGATGGTTCATCCATTCGTGAGGATGCTACTAAGCCAGATTCAAAGGAGGTTATTCTCTCGGATGATGACCAAGACCTTGTTCCTCTTGTCAATCTCAAAAATGCAAAGAAGGACAAGGAAAAGAAGAAGGTGGCTTTTGAAAGATCTGCTCAGGGGTCAGCCCAAGATGATGCAAAGGTGGACAACATGGCAGGGGGAGCTGATTCATCTAATAAAAGAAAACGTGAAGCTCCGTTCCCTGTTTCAGAGGATGCTGGGAGATGCGAAGTCCCATCTCCTGATTCTGATACTGCTCCAGTTGGCTTGGTTAAGAAAGGAATTTGGTTTGCTAGTCAAGATGCGGCGAGAAAGTGGTCATGCGTATGATGGACCATATTTATATGATTCATTAAGACAGTTAAACCCACCAAATTGAATGCTTTATCTTGACAACTTTTACTTGTTAGTTTCACTTTTGTTCTACAGGCTATTTCAAGGAGTAATGACGAAACGAGCTAAAATGGAGTTCTTAACGCTGAAAGTGGATTACAAGTCAGAACTGACCATACCCCGACAATACTCCGATCAAGCCACAACTAAGTCCCGATGACGTATTCCAGCAAAGATCAAGAACACAAGTGAAATGCCAAGTATAAGTGACTTATCTTTTGATGTCAACTCAGGAGCAACCAAAGAGGCAACCAAAGGGCAACCAAAGGGCAACCGAAGACCAACCAGAGTCACATGCCAACCGACAGCTTTTGGAGAAAGATCTCATTCCACTCACTTCTCCTCCCCTCCACCTAGCCGGCGGCTTTCCATGTGGAGAAGCCACATGGCCGGCGGCTTCTTGGCCATGCCACCTTGCCCGGCGGCTATTTGCTCCTCCTCTCCCCTTGTGACATGTGTTGAGCTCTCATTCCTCCTCCATGCCTATAAATACCAAGCTCCTCCCCTTATATCATCATCCTCATTCCAAAAAACTCAAACACAAGTCACTTATCTCTCTTGTAAACATTTACTTTGATCTTGAATACTCTTGTTGGTTCTTGAGTATTCTTGTTGTTCTTGAGTTTACTCTTGTCGGTTCTTGAGTATCCTCACCTTTACTTTCCTTGTCTTGATTTCCAAAAACCTTTACTTTTCAGTCTTTCAAAACCTTTACTTTACTCAGTACTTAGCTATGATATCCACCCCTATGGATATTTGCAGCTAAACCCTTCATTCGGTTGAAGGGGTGTACTTGTATCATAAAATGTTTTAGACCCTTCTCTTAGTGTCTCTTTGTGTTCAACTTGTTCTAGGTGCCATATATTAGGTCAGAACTCCATTGGTTGAGTGGATGCTCGGAAGAGCAAAGCTCTGCCCTGGGTTCGTGATCTTTCGTGGATAAGTGGAGGCTCGGAAGAGCACAGCTTATCTGTGGAAGTCAACCTCTTTTAAACACCATTTGGTTTATCAGGAATGATGATCAAATGGATGCACATACTAGAACAAGAGTTCGTTGTCTTGCAAAAGACTAGACGGTGTGGCAAGTCATGTGCTTGGAATAGCCTTGATACACTTTTGAACACTTAGTATGATCATTAGAGGTCAATGATAAATGGACTATGATACAAGGCCCCTGATACCGAATCTTTCCTTTAATTAAAACATCACCTGTCACTTTACTTTCAGTACCAATATCAACTGTTTACTTTCAGTACCCATATCAACTACTTACTTTCCGCAAGTCTTGTCCTTCAAGCAATTACTTTCTGCAAGTCTTGTCCTTCAAGCAATTACTTTCCGCAAGTCTTGTCCTTCAAGCACTTTACTTTACGCACTTACTTTCCGCAAGTCTTGTCCTTCATGCACTTACTTTTCAGTATTTACTTTCTTTACTTTCAGTCATTTCCTTTTCAGTACTAAAATCACAACCAACCCACTTACTTTTCAGTACTAAAATCACAACCAACCCCCAACTGTCTTACTTTCATTTTCAAAAGAACAACTATCCACTAATTCCTTTGGGTTTGACCCCTACTTACCGCTTTACTACCCAATAGTAGAGTACGAGTAGCGGACTTATAAATTTATTTTTGCACAGAGCCATCGCACATTAACGACGGTGTGGTGCGCTCCGTCAGCGTATAGAAAAGAAAAATCAATCCAGAAAGAATCCTAGAGGAGCCCCACTACAAAGGGAAGGAAGTCATTGATGTGCTGAAGGAAACGGACCTGTTCTAGACCCTGGATAGGACCCTTCAATGAATAGCAGGTTCGTGAGGCCATGGCAAACCTTCCCCCTCGATTTGGAGTTATCGGAGAAGCAGAATGTGGGGTCTTCTTCGTTAGAGGAAGGAAGATCAAGATTGATCCTGAGCTTATAAATTTTTATTTCTCCATGGATGACCCGGTTGTTGATGAAGAGGAGTCAACTTTTAAGAAGATTGTGAGCACCATCACTACGGGCTCGGTCCGGTGGTGGCCTGATTCTGTAGTGCATACAACTGAGCTCTCAATGTTCTATTCAATGATATTCTTCATTGCGGTGTTCAACTGGAGACCCTCAACTCACCGTTCAACGGTCAACCAGGACATGACTCAACTGATTTATCAGATCGGGAAAAAGCTGAAGTTCAATCTGGGTAGAGTTTTGTTTAAACAGATCGGTGACCATGCTACTTCAAAGCGAACTCTTCACCAGATATGCTTCCCTTCCCTGATCTATGAGTTGATCATTGATGAGCCGTATTTATACGACTTGTCGAGTCATTAAATCCCACCATTTCATTCACTTTATTATGCGAACAGTTACTTTTTAGTGTTGTTTCGTGTTTCAGGTGATTTGGAAGCTCTAGGAGGAATCACGCTTAAAAGACGGCATTTTCATGCCAGAAACATCGCAATTGAAGATCAGACCAAAGGAGGGCCGTGAACAGTGTTTTTCGGCTCGTGAACAGTAACTCCGGCGTGAATAGTAACTCCGGCGTGAATAGTAACTCCGGCGTGAATAGTGATTCCGGCGTGAACAGTGTCCGATGAACAGTAATTCCGGCCCATGAACAGTACTTCGGAAAAAAGTCCAAGTTCCAAAGTCCAGCAGCCGGCCCAATTTGTATGCGACGCTAGGGTTTCGTAGCTTTATGACCAAGTTAGGGTTTCTCAAACCCTATAAATAGAAGAGCAGTGCTGCCATCCCTCTCATCACCAAAAAACCACACGCCCATCACTTGGCCGTGCAACATCACTCTCCTCTTCATTCCGCCCGACCTCCGCCTTTGCTCCTCCGTGCGCCGCTGCTGCTCCGCCCTCATCAGCCACTCTCGGCCATCCCTAGCTTTTGTACTCGGTCATTAGTGAAGTGTCTTGTTTCCCTTTTATTATTTGCATTGTTATTCATGAGTATGTGTAACTAAACCTCTTATTCGGGTTAGGGTTAAATATTTGTGACTTATGTTTTTGAGATTTGAATCTTAATGCACTTCGGAAAAAAGTCCAAGTTCCAAAGTCCAGCAGCCGGCCCAATTTGTATGCAACGCTAGGGTTTCGTAGCTTTATGACCAAGTTAGGGTTTCTCAAACCCTATAAATAGAAGAGCAGTGCTGCCATCCATAATCATCCCATCTCATATTCGAATACTATTCTCTTCACTTGGCCGTGCACCACCTGCTGCTCTCCATTCCTCCGCCGGATCTCAGCCTTGCTCCTCCGTGCGCCGCCACTGCTCCACCGTAGCTCAGCCCATAACAGCCGTGACTTGTGCTTTGTAATTCTCGGTCATTAGTGAAGTTTTCTCGTTTCTTATTTACTGCATTATTTCTTTATGACGATGTGTAACTAAAACCCATATTCGGGTTAGGGTTAAATAATTGTGACTTATGTTTTTGAGATTTGAATCTTAATGCTTGTTTCGTTATTCGATTAAATCTTTTGTGCTCATTATTTGGATTGAATTGTGAAGTTAAGTGGAGGCTTGGAATGGCAAAGCTTAACTGATCAATTCAACTCCCCTATTTGCTATTTGTTGATACTAGAGAGCTATTAACAAGTAGTGCACTAATTCGATATATCTTGGAATGGAGTATTGAATTATTAGGTTTAAAAGAATTAGAAACATGATATTTAGAAATCAATGATAAAACCAAGTCACAATTGAATAATACCCTAACCTGAATATTTCTCTCTGATATTTAAACCCCAGCAATTTTCGTGCCTTCTTAGTGTTCACTAACCAATACTTTCACTCTAGTTTCTTGTTTTTTTCTCCATTACAGAACGAAGTAGTAACCATCTAGCTCCCTTGGGTTCGACCCTTGCTTACCGCTGTTCTAATCCACAGTCTGAAGTGAGGAGATTATAAATTGTTTTTGCACAGGTACGACGACACCCTGTTCAAAATGGCGCCGTTGCCGGGGAGCTAAGCACGGTGAAATTTGTTCTTCCTTTAATTTTTCATTTCTTTTCTGTTTGCTTAATTCGAAATTTGCTATTCGGTGACTTCAATAATTCGAAAATCCCAACTGTTTGCTTTTTGTTTTCCATTCTTTTCGATTTCCGATTTCTAGCAGTTAGAGGGTTCTGTCACCAAGACTTACGAGTCTAAGGAAATTGGGTTTTAAGTGGGACCGCTGTGACCCCTCCAATTTCCTGGGGACCCTTTGCTGCTAGTCTGTTCTTGCTATCTCGGTGCTATGCTAGCTTGCACGTTTTTCTGATTCACTTACAGATTCGACATGTCTTCCTACTATGGAAGTGAGCCGTGGAATTATGGGGAATACTATCCACCACCCTCCCTACGAGAAGTCCGAGAAATGATCATGCACCTTGAGCAATCCCGGGATGAAACTTTGGATGAGTACTTACGGTACTTTGATTCCCTTGTGATAAGCTGCCCGCACCATGGATTCACAGACTTATATCTTCTTCAAGTGTTTCTCGCCGGGATGTTACCACATGAGTGGAGTTGGCTCACTGAGGAGGCAGAATGCTCGGTCTATGACATGACCATAAGTGCTATTTGGGACTTGATAGACGATTTGGCCAAGAGATCTAAACCAATACAAGAGCAAACCAAATCACTAGAGGACATGGTAAGAGAGCTGGCAGCTAGCACCCAGCAGACAAGTGCATACCTGAACCAGTATATAGCCAACATCGATAAAGGCTCAGCCGAGTTAGCAGAAACAATATCCAAGTTGAGCAGAAATCAGGAGGAAGATGTCGGTACAAAAACAGGGGAGGACATGGCAGAGGATCTAATAGAGCCTATCTCGGAGCCCATAGAACCAGCAGAAGATGAGGACCAATGGTTGAAGGAAGAAGAGCTCAATTCGGACTACCCAAAATATTTGGAAGAAGACAGGCCACTAGCACCTCTAGAAGAGCCGACCGAGCCACTCGAGTCAGTCCCCATTACCGAGCTCTCCAAGATATGCACTGACCTCATTACGGATATGCCCGAGACAGAACCAGTCCTTACTATCGCAGCACCAGAGGCAGAGCAAGTCCTCACTGTCGAAGCAGTCAAAGAAAGTCTAGTGCCTGACACTCCTCTGCCAGTTCCTATACAGGTGATTGCTCCTAAGGACCACATGATCGACAAGGATAAGCTTGAAGGCAGAGTAGAAGCAAAGCATGAGCCAGAGAAGGCAACGATGGAGTACTCACTCATCACAGTTCGAGAAGAGCCGCCTGGAAAGCATGGTAGAAACATTGTTCCTCGAGCACTTATTCCTAGACAACCACTCATCTGTGCCAAGAAGAAGAAGATTGATATGGGCGCACACTTGATGTCTCTTGAAGATAAAGAACTGAACGTCCATGCTAATCACTCATACATAAAGAAACGACCGAGGCTTGGCACGTTTGAGTGGAGACCAGGATGGAGAAGCACTAGAGCACGACTCGATGGACCAATGACTATGATAAAGGTGGCCTCGCCAGCTCAGAAGGATGTAAAGGCGAATCCGCCTGATCTTTGGAAGGTAGAGCCGAATGGACAGCTAGAGGAGCAGTATGGACGAACAGAAGGAAAGGCCGAGAACAAATATGACCTCACACGCCCATGGGATCCTAACTTGTGATCCCTACAGGAGGTACTGTCGAGCCAACGACGTTAAACAAAGGCGCTCGCAGGGAGGCAGCCCTGCACGGTTTGCACGTTTTTTTTACATTTCAGTTTATTTATTTACTATGTTTATTTATGAGTCATTATTGTCACATTGTACTTGGGAAAGAAAATGATCTTCATGCAGGGACAGAGGCGAACGTATCAGAGATGTTAGCGACAGACTGTATCTAGCATGAGTAGTTCACACCTCGAATAAGTTGTGTCGAGAAACATGAGCGTTTAAAGATTCTGTCACAAAGACTTACGAGTCTAAGGAGGTTGGGTTTTAAGCGAGACCGCTGTGACTCCTCCAACCTCCTGGGAATCTTTTATTCGTCTTAATGTCATTGACGCAGACCTTTCGGTGTGCAACAAACTCACGCTGCGATGCAAGCTCCAATGGTGCTCTTCGAGGACTCACAGGAGAACTATCAGCCATCTCTCATTGTCACGCACGCACGAGGGAAGTGCCTGTCCTTACTCTATTCTTATTTCCCTTTGTTTTATTGCATGCATTGTGTGTCTTGATTTAAGTCGTACCGTGAGGACACGGCTCATTTCAAAAGTGTGGGGTGGGAGAGTCAGTTATCGAGTCAGCATGTTTGTTTCACGCCCACCACACAGAGTCAGCACGTTTCGAGTCATTTTTAAAATTTTTGTACATGATACTTCACTATTTCCTAGACTTGCAGTAGTGGATAATGATTGGGTGAAATAGATATAGCCGATTTTACATGCATGTCTTGGTGAAAATTGATTTGCGCGACTAACATGTGATCTTAAAATTCTGCATGCCTTTGTCAGTTGAGATAAACAGGGATGTGGAGTTGATAGCAATGCCCTAGAGAGACTTGACAGATCGTTCAAAGGCCGAACTCAGGATATGTGGTTATGTGGAGTTCGTGGAGGCTAGCACTTCGAGGCAACATAGTACGAGTCTGCTCCGCCGCTGCGGTACCCTTTGCGGTTGGTCGGGACGGGAAAACTTCACACCGTCCAAGCTCTAGTCCAAGTAGCCGAGAAAACAGGCAAGCGACCCTTGACTTGACCCGTGTCGAAAGGACGATGATGAGTAAGAGCAGGAAGGTTTCTAATCCGAGTAGCCGGGAAAATAGACAAGCGACCCTCGGCTTGACTCGCGTCAAAAGGAGGAGAAACCACGGTTCGATCAAATCACAATCCGCACTACAAAGCAACAAATTCACAACCATCGTGATAGTCCACACGTCTCATGTGACAGCATCATTGAAATTCCGAATCAGATGACACTATAGCTGACCGAAATCTCTCAACACTTTGGAGCTCGAATCAATCACGTGCAAGAAAAAGCGGCAAAGCATAACCACATAGCAGCGAGTTCGGGCCCGAGAATGAGGGTTCATGGGTCTAAACAGGGCTATCTCCAGATACATCCGAATTGATTTGCATCTCGACCCAAAGGTAACACGTATCTTTAACCCATGTTTTAGCACAAAGACATTAGTAGCGAGCATGCATAACAGGCGAGATCTAGAGTAATCGATTCATGTCCATGTAGCACGTCTAGGATGACCGAAGCTTTGTGATGTTCGTACTTCATTTTTTCCTCTTATGACCTAGTCCTTGTTCGGGACGAACAAGTTTAAGTGTGGGGTGGTTTGATGAGCCGTATTTATACGACTTGTCGAGTCATTAAATCCCACCATTTCATTCACTTTATTATGCGAACAGTTACTTTTTAGTGTTGTTTCGTGTTTCAGGTGATTTGGAAGCTCTAGGAGGAATCACGCTTAAAAGACGGCATTTTCATGCCAGAAACATCGCAATTGAAGATCAGACCAAAGGAGGGCCGTGAACAGTGTTTTTCGGCTCGTGAACAGTAACTCCGGCGTGAATAGTAACTCCGGCGTGAATAGTGATTCCGGCGTGAACAGTGTCCGATGAACAGTAATTCCGGCCCATGAACAGTACTTCGGAAAAAAGTCCAAGTTCCAAAGTCCAGCAGCCGGCCCAATTTGTATGCGACGCTAGGGTTTCGTAGCTTTATGACCAAGTTAGGGTTTCTCAAACCCTATAAATAGAAGAGCAGTGCTGCCATCCATAATCATCCCATCTCATATTCGAATACTATTCTCTTCACTTGGCCGTGCACCACCTGCTGCTCTCCATTCCTCCGCCGGATCTCAGCCTTGCTCCTCCGTGCGCCGCCACTGCTCCACCGTAGCTCAGCCCATAACAGCCGTGACTTGTGCTTTGTAATTCTCGGTCATTAGTGAAGTTTTCTCGTTTCTTATTTACTGCATTATTTCTTTATGACGATGTGTAACTAAAACCCATATTCGGGTTAGGGTTAAATAATTGTGACTTATGTTTTTGAGATTTGAATCTTAATGCTTGTTTCGTTATTCGATTAAATCTTTTGTGCTCATTATTTGGATTGAATTGTGAAGTTAAGTGGAGGCTTGGAATGGCAAAGCTTAACTGATCAATTCAACTCCCCTATTTGCTATTTGTTGATACTAGAGAGCTATTAACAAGTAGTGCACTAATTCGATATATCTTGGAATGGAGTATTGAATTATTAGGTTTAAAAGAATTAGAAACATGATATTTAGAAATCAATGATAAAACCAAGTCACAATTGAATAATACCCTAACCTGAATATTTCTCTCTGATATTTAAACCCCAGCAATTTTCGTGCCTTCTTAGTGTTCACTAACCAATACTTTCACTCTAGTTTCTTGTTTTTTTCTCCATTACAGAACGAAGTAGTAACCATCTAGCTCCCTTGGGTTCGACCCTTGCTTACCGCTGTTCTAATCCACAGTCTGAAGTGAGGAGATTATAAATTGTTTTTGCACAGGTACGACGACACCCTGTTCAATCATCCATCAAGCTCCAGATTTGAAGTTCTCGACTGACCATCTCTCCAAGGCACCCAGCAAGTTCATCGTTGATCACAAGCTGTATAAAGGCTGTCACGTGAACGATCTGAAGAGGCCAAATCAGAAAGGAAAAGATGTCCCAGAGTCATCGAGTCGAGGGGGATCTAGGATGAGCCGTGACGAGAGGAGTAAGCTGCTCAAGGACCTGAATGTCATCATTGCAGCAGACAAGGAACAACACAGGCGCATCAACAGGCTTGCTCGTGCCCTCAGCTACCCAAGTGAAGATGAATCTGATGATGCAGATACTGAGGATGACACTGATGATGAGTCGTCAGCTTGAAGGTCCTTCATTCCAAACTCTTTGAACTCTGTTTCGTTTGAACCTTTCGTATTCTGTGTGCTTGTTCTGGAACTGTTTTGATTGGTTGTTCGAACTTAGATTGGACCCCTTGCCAGTTTGTGGAAAAAAGGGGGAGTATTTTGAGAGGAGACAATTTTCTCTCTCAAGGTTGTCTAATGTCTAGATAGTTAGATAGATCTAGTTATCTAGTAGATTTGGTTTTGCCAAAATGCCAAGGGGGATATTGATGTTCCCTTGAGTGGCATGTATTTGGCAAAACATAGTTAGACAGTTCGAGCAGGAGTTCAGGGGGAGTTCAAACACATTTTGGGACTATAGTACAGCGTGGAGCAGACGCCAAGATGTTTTCCAGAAGGTTCGAAAGATCGAATGTCATTTCGATCTAAAGTTGGCCAGCGAAGAATTCAAACATCTGATATTCGAATGAATTTCTACATGTCAAGATCTGATGGCGGCTTGGGAAAGAAGTCTTCGTATATTCTTCCCACCGATTTGAGAAAGATATACATCGAATATTTAGGAATATTTCCTAAATATTTGATGGGATTATCTGAGGTAGATTTGGAGATCGTCCTGGCATATAAATAAAATGCTAGGGCATCCATAATCTGCATCGCTTTTGACAAGGCCTTGTCGTGAGGCAATGCAAAAGTAAATTTATAAGTCCACTACTTGTGACTTCACTATTGGGTAGTAAAGCAGTAAGTAAGGGGTCGAACCCAAGGGAATTGGTGGATAGTAGTTCTTTGAGGAAATTGTAGAAAAATTAAGTGCGATTGGGGTTGGTTGTGGTTTTAGTACTGAAAGTAATACTGAAAAGTAAATTGCGGGAACTGTTGAGTTCAATATCAACCATACAACATACTTTTGGTTTGTCGCACGCTGTATTTCAAGCGCAATATGTGCCAAATATTATGTTGGATTGATGTTGAAAACTTCTGTAATGAAAGTAAAGTGCGGAAAGTAAATGTACTGAAAGTAAGTGCGGAAAGTAAAGACTGAAAATAAAGGTATTGAAAATAAAGACTGAAAGTAAAGACTGAAAGTAAATGTGCTGAAAGTAAAGTTAGTGACTGAATGTAAAGGTACTGAAAGTAAAGTTAGGTGCTTGAAAGTAAAAGTTAGTTGCTGAATGTAAAGTACTGAATGTAAAGGGTACTGAATGTAAGCAGTTGATAGTAAGACTGAAAGTAGAATGAAGAGTTAGTCTTTTAATCAAAGGAAAGGATTCGGTTTAGGGGCCTTATATCATAGTTCCGTTCATCATTGACCGCTAATGATCATACTAAGTATTCAAAAATGTAACAAGGCCATTTCAAGCGCTTGCCACACCGTCTAGTCCATTTCAAGACATAGAGCACTTGTTCTAGCTAGACTAATACCCCATTTCAAGGTATATTAGCCTAAATGCAGTCACTTGATCTCTCATTTCCGATCAGACCAAGCTACTTAAAGAGAGGTTGAACTCCACGGAAAAGCTTTGCCATTTCAAGCATCCACTTAACCGTGTATGTTCACGAACCCCACGGAAGAGCTTTGCCATTTCAAGCATCCACTCAACCGTGTATGTTCTACCCGAATATATAGCACATAGAACAAGCTTGAACACAATAGTAGCACTAAGAAAAGGGTCTAAAACATTTTCATGATACAAGCACACCCCTTCAACTGAATGAAGGGTTTAGCTACGAGTATCCATGGAAGTGGATATCATAGCTCGTGCAAGAAAAGTAAATGGTTTGAAATCAAAGACAAGGAAAGTAAGGTTTTAGAAAAGTAACTCAAGAACAAACAAGAGTACTCAAGAACAAAGTGAAGTAAAGACAAGGAAAGTAAGAGAGCTTCGGTTTTGGACAAGAAAATAAAGAGAGCACAAGATCAAGAACAAGAACAAGAACAAACTCAAGAACAAACTTGGAGCTTTTAGTATTGAAATGCAAGTGTTTACAAGGATTTGTGCCTAAAGGATTCTAGAGAGATTCTCTATCTAAGTAGCCAATGATTGTGGATGGATGGATTCAAGGGCCAAGACCCTATATTTATAGCCATAAGAGGTGGTTTGTGGTTGGCTTTGGACCAACCGACTTGCCCTCTAGTTGCTCCTCAAGTCTTCGGTTTGAGCCTAGTTTGGAACCAAAGGGCAGGGCACATGGAGTGCACATGGGCGGCTAAGCTTGGGTGAGCCAAGGGGCATCCACTTGAGCTTGGTTGAGCCAAGGGGCATCCACTTGAACTTGGTTGTGGCTTGGTTTCAAACCAAAGGTCAACCGAAGTGAATAGTATAAGCTAACCGGGAAAGAAGTAGTTTGGTTGGACTTCACCGGATTTTGACCGGAGCAAGGCTAAAACTGACCGGAGCATGGCTGTGGCTGGACTGGGCTTGATCGGAGCACCGTCGGAGGTTCGTCGGAGGTCGCCGGAGCTCACCGGAATTTTGGCCGGAATCTGGCCGGCGGTCCTTGGCTGTTGGACCATGGATTTGGAATGTTGAGGAGATTCTAAGACTGATCCATGAAGGATGTTTGGCCAGATTCTGCCCGGAGCATGGTCGAAATCCCAAAACGGCCGAAATTGCCCTAGTTTGGCCTTGAATGGGCTTGAGCTGGTTCCACTCGGGCATTTTGTCTGGGAAGTGAGATTGTCCGAGTTATTGGGCATTAAAACACTTTGGCCGAGCCAGAATTGCCAGATTCCATGGTTTGGTCGAGCGACTTGGTTTCGGTGCCTATGCGCGCTGGGCCTTTGCTTTGGAACTGGGCCAACTGCCAATCTGCCCGAGCATTCTCCTTGGTTTTCCGACATTGTCCACCTTATTTTCCATTTTGATCACTTTTCTCATGGTGGATTCGTCAGAATAGCTCGTTTGCCTTGGCAACTTGAATTCAAAGCTAGACAGCTCGGGCGTGGCCTGGGCGATGCCTGGACGATGCCTGGGCGATGCCTGGGCGGGGACCTGGTTCTCTCGGTCCCTGGCATGCGGTACCCGGTACTTCCTCTCAGTCTTCGACTGGCTTTTCCGGGTCCCTGGCTAGGGTCCCTCCGTCCTGGGTGAATTTCCTCGGGCCATTGTCGATTTTCCTCGGGCCCTGGTTGTGATTTCTCGTACATAAATGTTTGGCAATCCTTTTTAGCTTAAGAACCCCCTTTTTAGCTCGTTTCTTCTCTAAACCTCAAAATACCCTGTAGAACAAAAATGGAACTAACAAGTAAAAGTTGTTAAGACAAAGTGTCTATTTTGGTGGGTTTAACTGTCTTGATGAATCATATAAATATGGTCCATCAAATCACCCCACACTTATACTTGTTCATCCCGAACAATGATATTCGAAAGAGGAACACAAAATCCAAGTAAAAAGCTCTAAATAAGAATGTGAGAATGTGGGACTAGATTTATCCTATTCATGCAATACTTACTTGTTACCAAACTAAACCGTGTAAATACTTAGAAGAAACTTGATACTTGTACCTTCGAGCCGAGATGCAAATTAATTCGGATGATTCGGGAGATAGCCCTTTTCAGGCTTTTGAACTGCATTCTTGGGACTGACTCGCACTATATGGTTATCTTGTAGCTTTCTCTAGCACATGATTTGGTTCGGGTTTCAATGAGTTGAGCTCTTTGATTTCCTTTTGATGAGGGACAGCTTTTGAAGTGACTTGGTCTTTGGCCTTTGATTTTGAATTGGAGTTTCTTCACTTTTGTTTCGGTGAAAACCTTCACTAATTTGGCCTTTGGCCTTTGATTTGCTTCTTCGAGCCTTGCTTCTTTGTGATTTGCTTGTCCATTTTCTCAACCTTTTGGGAGGTCCAATCATCGCTCGAGAGCATATGGAAATACCTCCCCGCTCTTTCTCATCCTCGCCGTTTCGCGTGGGTCAAGATGAGGGTCGCTCATCTATTTTCTCGGCTACTTGGACTAGAGTTAGGACGGTTTGATTCTCGTCCCGCCTCTTGCATAAACGCTGCACGGCGGAGATGACTCTGAATCCAATGAAACCCGAAGTGCTAACCTCCACTGACTTCGTAAACCATATAGCAAAATCTGGTCCTTCGAGTGCTTGCCAAGCCTCTCTAGGGTATTTTATGTCAACTCCACATCCCCTATATATCTCAGCACAAAGGGACAATTAAGAAGTTACATCCTCAAGTTTTTACACAGTCAAGATTTCACAAGGTAAATGCTTGGATTTAGATCTATCTTTTCCACATTCTCAAGTTCATATTTTCAAAAAGTTAATATTAAGGGAAAAGAAAAAGGAAAGCATGTTAAATAACTATGTGCAAAGGCAGTTCTCACCCCACACTTTTGAACGAAGGCGTGCCTTTCGGCATGACTTAGTTCAAAAGCCAATTGCAAGCAGATATTCACAGGAAAGGTGAGAACGGCTCAAAAAACTAAATGACATAAGTAAAATGACTGAAAAATTAAAAGATGCATGAAAATGAAAGTATGCCGGGTTACCTCCCGACCAGTGCCTTTGTTTAACGTCGTTGGCTCGACGAATGCTCGATCAGGAGGGATCTGGTGGCACGGTTAGGTCATAGTTTTGCGGAGTTAAGTCGACCTTGCCGTGATAATGTTTGACTCGCTGCCCATTCACCATGAACCTACTTCCATTGTCCGGGCTTTCCAGCTCAACTGCCCCATGGTTGAATACCTTAGCTATTGTGAAGGGGCCGGTCCATCTAGATTTAAGCTTCTCGGGCATCAACTTTAGTCGTGAGGAGTAGACCAGCACTTGTTGCCCTTCCTCAAATGAGCGGCGGAGGATGAATTTGTCATGGTATAGTTTTGTCCTTGCCTTGTAGTCCGACTGCCCTTCATAGGCTTCGAGCCGCAACTCCTCTAGCTCGTATAACTGAAGTTTTCGATCCAATCCGGTAGCTTTCAAGTCCAGGTTGCATTTCTTGAGTGCCCAGTAAGCTTTATGTTTTAACTCCACCGGGAGGTGGCATGCCCTTCCGTAGACAAGACGATAGGGGGAAGTCCCTATTGGCATCTTGTATGCCGTTCTGTGAGCCCAAAGAGCCTCGTTTAGCCTTTGACTCCAATCTTTCCTCTTCGGCTTTACCATTTTTTCTAGGATCCCTTTGATTTCCCGGTTGGAGATATCAGCTTGTCCGTTGGTTTGAGGATGATAGGCTGTGGACGTCCGGTGGTGGACATGATAGTGCTTCAATGTGGCGGCCATCATGCGGTTGCAAAAATGCGAGCCTTGGTCGCTGATTAATGCCTTGGGTACCCCGTAACTATAAAACAGGTTAGTGTGCAAAAAATCTACTACAGTCTTTGCATTGTCGCACTTAGTGGCCTTAGCCTCTACCCATTTTGACACATAATCAACGGCAACCAGAATATAAGTATAGCCGCAAGAAACTGGGAATGGCCCTATGCAATCAATACCCCAAATGTCGAAAACATCGTTGACCAATATGGGTACTTGAGGCATCTCATTTCTAGTCGACACATTTCCTACTCTTTGACACCTATCACACTTTCTACACTTCTCATAGGCATCTCTAAATATACTCGGCCAAAAGAAGCCGCTATCTAGGATTTTCCTAGCGGTTCTCCTAGGCCCGAAGTGTCCCCCACATGCAAACTCATGGCAAAAGCTAATCACAGAATCAATTTCACTATCGGGGATGCATCTCCTAATCATTTGATCTGCTCCTATTTTCCACAAATAGGGATCATCCCACAAGTAAAACCTAGCGTCATGCCTAAGTTTCATGCACTGTGCTTTAGTAAAAGAGGGAGGAAATGTACCTCCTACAAGGTAGTTGACGATTGAGGCATACCATGGCACCTTGGTTGAGACGGTGTATAGGTGCTCATCTGGAAACGACTCAGTAATATGCCCTTCATCTTCTCCTCGGACGATTCGGCTCAAATGGTCGGCCACCGTATTTTCGATCCCCTTCTTGTCTCTTATCTCTACATCGAACTCTTGCAGCAGCAAGATCCACCGTATAAGCCTTGGTTTGGCCTCTTTTTTCTTCATTAGGTACCGGATGGCCGCATGGTCTGAGAAGACAATTACTTTTGCTCCGAGTAAGTAGGCTCGGAACTTCTCTAGAGCGAACACCACGGCCAAGAGTTCCTTCTTGGTGGTTGAGTAATTCCTTTGGGCTGTATCAAGGGTCCTTGAGGCTTAGTAGATGACTACCGCCTTTTTGTTAATTCTTTGGCCGAGCACTGCCCCCACGGCGTAATCGCTCGCGTCGCACATGATTTCGAATGGCTGCTCCCAATCCGGTGTTTGGATGATAGGTGTGCTAGTGAGGGCTTTCTTCAGATTATCAAAGGCTTCCTTGCATGTATGGGTGAATTCAAAAGGGACTTCTTTTTGGAGAAGAGTGGATAGAGGTAACGTTTTTTTGGAGAAGTGCTTGATGAACCGTCGGTAGAATCCCGCATGCCCAAGGAAGGATTTGATGTCTCGGACAGTGGAGGGGTATGGTAGAGTCATGATCAGGTCTATTTTAGCTTTGTCCACCTCTATGCCTTCTTGTGAGACAACATGCCCTAAGACCACTCCATGAATTACCATGAAATGGCACTTCTCATAATTGAGCACTAAATTCATCGACACACATCGTGCCAGAACCGTTCTCAAGTTATTCAGGCATGCGTTAAATGTGTCCCCATAGATGGTGAAGTCATCCATGAAGACTTTGATGAATGTCCCGATCATGTCCGAGAAGATGCTGGTCACCACTCTTTGAAAAGTCCCCGGAGCATTGCATAGACCGAACGACATTCTTCTGAAGGCGAATGTACCGAATGGGCAGGTGAATGTAGTCTTCTCTTGGTCCTCAGGCGCTATGGGGATCTGGTTGTAGCCCGAGAACCCGTCCAGGAAGCAAAAGTATGGCTTGCCCGCCAGTCGGTCTAGCATTTGATCGATGAATGGCAGAGGGAAATGGTCCTTCCTTGTGACGACATTCAATTTTCTGTAGTCGATGCACATTCTCCAGCCGTTCTTGACCCTTGTTGTCACCATTTTTCCTTTGGCATCTTCCTCGACCGTGATCCCAGTTTTCTTCGGGACCACGTGGACCGGGCTTACCCACTGGCTGTCCGAGATTGGATAGATGACATCCGCACCCAGTAGCTTCTGTATTTCCTTCTGGACGATCTCCATCATGATTGGGTTGAGTCTTCGCTGAGGTTCTCTTGATGGCTTAGCTCCATCCTCGACTAAGATGCGATGCATGCATACCGCCGGGATAACTCCTCTCAAGTCGGCTAGAGTCCATCCAATAGCCAACTTGTGTTGTCTCAGTACTTTTACCAAACGACGCTCCTGGTCTGCTTCCAAGCCACTCTTGATGATCACCGGGAGTGTGTTATTTTCCCCTAGGAATGCGTACTTGAGATGCCCGGGCAGAGACTTCAATTCTATGTCGGGAGCTTGCATAAGTGAGGGCGAAAAGGTATTGGATTTGAATAATTTTACCTCATTGACTTCATATCCTGGTGTGAGAGGCTCCGAGATCGTTAAGTGGGATAGTGTTTCCTTCAAGCCTTCGGCCAATTCATATGAGCTCTCGGCTCCATTGAGTATGAGTTCTAAGGGATCTACTCTTGGTCCAGGTTGAACTTCTTGGACCAGGTCATCCAAAGTATCCAGAGCGTGTACTTCCTTGAACTCCACGGGATGCTTCATTGCTCTGAATATGTCGAAGCTAAAGGTATCTCTTTCCACCTCCATTGAGAGCATCCCACTTCCACAGTCTATCTTCATTTTTGATGTTTTGAGAAATGGACGGTCGAGAAGGATGGGTGCATGGTTTGTTGGTCTGCCTTTCTCCATTTTTAGGACGTAGAAGTCTGCTGGAAACACCAATTCGCCTACTTGAACCAGGACGTCTTCTATTTTGCCCTCAGGCTATTTGCAAGATCGGTCCGCCAGCTGGATAGTGAGACCGGTGGGTTCGAGGGGTCCAATCCTAAGGCATGAGTAGAGAGAGAAGGGCAAGATGTTAATTGATGCTCCAAGGTCAAGCATGCAGTTCTCGATCCGGATGTTGCCAATTGTGCAGGGAATGGTGTAAGTACCCGGATCACCACATTTGGGGGGCACCTTCCGTTGCATGACGGCCGACACGTTTCTAGTCATCAGCTCTTGATCATATCTAGTACTTCTCCTCCGGTTGGTGCAAAGCTCTTTTAAAAACTTAGCATATCGAGGGATTTGCTTGATAGCTTCCAAGAGGGGGGATGTTGATTTCAACTTTACTGAACAACTGAAACACGTCCTCATCCATGACATGTTGTTTTGGTACTCGGGCTGGCACTGGAAATGGAAGAGAGGCGCTGATTTTGGAGGTCTCGGTTCTGGGCACCGGGCGCAGCCTGTGCTCATCGGGTGCGTTCCCTTCTTCTTCGGCCGCATCCTCCTCTTCCTCGAACGCGTCCTGCACTGGGGTATCAAGAGCCTTGGGCCTCATTTGTTCTTCTCTGGGAAACCTTGGGTCTTCTTCTTCTTCCGTCTCCATGGGTTGGACGTCAAGCTTTCTCCCACTCCTAAGGGCCACGGCACTTACGTTTTCCTTTGGATTCTGGATGGTTTGCGAAGGAAGTTTACCAGGCTCATTAGTGAGTGCGGACATTGAGGTGGCGAACTGGGACATTTGTTTGGTCAAATCTATAATTGCTCCGTCCGTTTTCGCTTGGAATTGGTGTAGCGAAGTACCCAATTGATGTACGCTTCCTGCGAGTTCCTTCATTGTGTCTTCAAGCGACTTGTTTGGTCCTTGTTGATTGCTCGAGCTGGCTTGGTACTGATTCGGTCCCTTCTGTTGATATTGGCCTGTCGGGTACTGGTTTGGTCCCCTTTGTTGGTATTGGCCCGCTGGTGGGGCGTTCTGGTTGTACTGCCGGTGGGGAGGTTGGTAGTATGACTGAGCTGGTTGAGGTGCGGCTTGTTGTGTCTCCCTCGGAGGGTGGTTCTCGTTCTGCCAGTTCGGCCGGTTGCTTGACCATACTACCGGCTTGATCCGGCTCTGTCGTTGCTGTTATTATTGTATCCTTGGTATCCTACCACTGCATTCACTTCTGCCGGTTCTTCTACTATAATGTCGGGCATGCGTCAATCTTGTGGTCCGTAGAACCACAAAAGTCGCAAGGCTTCACTTGAGCTGGCTGCCTTCGTAAGATCTGAACCATCATTTCCTTCATTTGTTTCATCTCCTCTGGCATGGAGTTAATCGGTGTCTCGGCCTTCGCCACATTCTTTGTTCGGGAAAATTCTTCCTGCCGAGTTGTCTCCTCTCTAAATCGGGCATTTTCAGCAACATCGGAGATGAGTTGCCTTATGTCGCTTAATGATAGACTCATCATTGATCCTCCAGCTAAGGCATCCAGGAGCATTTTGTCTAAGGGTCTTAATCCATCGATGAGGTACTCGATGATGAGTTTCTCGGGCACTCCGAGAGTGCAGCACCTTCTCACCAGACGGTTGAACTTTTCCAGGTAGTCATACATGGTTTCATTAGGCCCTTGCCTTATGTCCTGCAGTTGCCTTCTTACTTGCATCGCTCTTCCTGCCGGGTAGTATTTGTCCAGAAATTTCTTTTACATCTGAGCCCACGTTCTGATGCTACCCGAAGGCAATGAAAGGAACCAGTCGTTTGCCGAGTCAATGAGGGAAAAGTAGAAAGCCTTCAATTTGAAGTCCTCTACATTCACTCCATTGGGTTTTAGATTTTGGCAAATGCCATGTAAGCGTTGGAGATGAGTTGTCGCAGATTCTCCATGAGTTCCTGAGAACTTGGGCAAGTTGTGAACCACTGATGTGTTGATGGCAATGTTTTCCAGTTCAGGGCCCTCGTAAATACACCACGGCTGATTTCTGAAATCTGGTGTCGATAGTTCTCCGATAGTAGGTCCACGGAAGTTGTTATCCCCATAGTAGTCATCGAAGATGGGTTCTCGCATTCATGCTTGTCGATGTTGAGGAGGTGGTGGATGTCTAGGAGGATGCACTAGGCCAGCTTCATTTCGGTCCTCGGGTGGTCCTTGGTTTCTTCGGGCGCCTTCCCGAACAACACGATTTTGGTCTCGAATGAGCTGTTCCGGATCGTCAAGAAATGGAGGCGGTGCCTCATTATTTCGATCGTACAGATTCATCTCATCGTCATCCTGATAGTCATGGTGGCTTCCTGCACGAGACATGGTTATGCAGAAGCGAGTACAAAATTAATAAACTTTATCCGATTGCAATTCTAATTCCCCGGCAACGGCGCCAATTTTGACAAGGCCTTGTCGTGAGGCAATGCAAAAGTAAATTTATAAGTCCACTACTTGTGACTTCACTATTGGGTAGTAAAGTGGTAAGTAGGGGTCGAACCCAAGGGAATTGGTGGATAGTAGTTCTTTGAGGAAATTGTACAAAAACTAAGTGCGATTGGGGTTGGTTGTTGTTTTAGTACTGAAAGTAATACTGAAAAGTAAATTGCGGGAACAGTTGAGTTCAATATCAACCATACAACATACTTTTGGTTTGTCGCACGCTGTATTTCAAGCGTAATACGTGCCAAATATTATGTTGGATTGATGTTGAAAACTTCTGTTATGAAAGTAAAGTGCGGAAAGTAAATGTACTGAAAGTAAGTGCGGAAAGTAAAGACTGAAAATAAAGGTACTGAAAATAAAGACTGAAAGTAAATGTGCTGAAAGTAAAGTTAGTGACTGAATGTAAAGGTACTGAAAGTAAAGTTAGGTGCTTGAAAGTAAAAGTTAGTTGCTGAATGTAAAGTACTGAAAGTAAAGGGTACTGAATGTAAGCAGTTGATAGTAAGACCGAAAGTAAAATGAGGAGTTAGTGTTTTAATCAAAGGAAAGGATTCGATTTAGGGGCATTGTATCATAGTTCCGTTCATCATTGACCGCTAATGATCATACTAAGTATTCAAAAATGTAACAAGGCCATTTCAAGCGCTTGCCACACCGTCTAGTCCATTTCAAGACATAGAGCACTTGTTCTAGCTAGACTAATACCCCATTTCAAGGTATATTAGCCTAAGTGCAGTCACTTGATCTCTCATTTCCGATCAGACCAAGCGACTTAAAGAGAGGTTGAACTCCACGGAAAAGCTTTGCCATTTCAAGCATCCACTTAACCTTGTATGTTCACGAACCCCACGGAAGAGCTTTGCAATTTCAAGCATCCACTCAACCGTGTATGTTCTACCTGAATATATAGCACATAGAACAAGCTTGAACACAATAGTAGCACTAAGAAAAGGGTCTAAACCGTTTTCATGATACAAGCACACCCCTTCAACCGAATGAAGGGTTTAGCTACGAGTATCTATGGAAGTGGATATCATAGCTAGTGCAAGAAAAGTAAATGGTTTGAAATCAAAGACAAGGAAAGTAAGGTTTTGGAAAAGTAACTCAAGAGCAAACAAGAGTACTCAAGAACAAAGTGAAGTAAAGACAAGGAAAGTAAGAGAGCTTCGGTTTTGGACAAGAAAATAAAGAGAGCACAAGATCAAGAACAAGAGCAAGAACAAACTTGGAGCTTTTGGTATTGAAATGCATGTGTTTACAAGGATTTGTGCATAAAGGATTCTAGAGAGATTCTCTATCTAAGTAGCCAAGGATTGTGAATGGATGGATTCAAGGGCCAAGCCCCTCTATTTATAGCCATAAGAGGCGGTTTGTGGTTGGCTTTGGACCAACCGACTTGCCCTCTAGTTGCTCCTCAAGTCTTCGGTTTGAGCCTAGTTTGGAACCAAAGGGCAAGGCACATGGAGTGCACATGGGCGGCTAAGCTTGGGTGAGCCAAGGGGCATCCACTTGAGCTTGGTTGAGCCAAGGGGCATCCACTAGAACTTGGTTGTGGCTTGGTTTCAAACCAAAGGTCAATCGAAGTGAATAGTATAAGCTAACCGGGAAAGAAGTAGTTTGGTTGGACTTTGCCGGATTTTGACCGGAGCAAGGCTAAAACTGACCGGAGCATGGCTGTGGCTGGACGGGGCTTGATCGGAGCACCGCCGGAGGTTCATCGGAGGTCGCCAGAGCTCGTCGGAATTTTGGCCGGAATCTGGCCGGCTGTCCTTTGCTGTTGGACCATGGATTTGGAATGTTGAGGAGATTCTAAGACTGATCCATGAAGGATGTTTGGCCAGATTCTGCCCGGAGCATGGTCGAAATCCCAAAACGGTCGAAATTACCCTAGTTTAGCCTTGATCGGGCTTGAGCTGGTTCCACTCGGGCATTTTGTCTGGGAAGTGAGATTGTCCGAGTTATTGGGCATTTAAAACACTTTGGCTGAGCCAAAATTGCCAGATTCCATGGTTTGGTCGAGCGACTTGGTTTCAGTGCCTATGCGCGGGGGGCCTTTGCTTTGGAACTTGGCCAACTGCCAATCTGCCCGGCATTCTCCTTGGTTTTCCGACATTGTCCACCTTATTTTCCATTTTGATCACTTTGCTCGAGGTGGATTTGTCAGAGCAGCTCGTTTGCCTGGGCAACTTGAATTCAGAGCTAGATAGCTCGGGCGTGGCTTGGGCGATGCCTGGGCGGGGACCTGGTTCTCTCGTTCCCTGGCCTGCGGTACCCGGTACTTCCTCTTGGTCCCCGACTGGCTTTTTCGGGTCCCTGGCTGGGGTCCCTCGGTCCTGGGTGACTTTCCTCGGGCCATTGTCGATTTTCCTCGGGCCCTGGTTGTGATTTCTCGGCCAGAAATGTTTGGCAATCCTTTTTAGATTAAGAACCCCCTTTTTAGCTCGTTTCTTCTCTAAACCTCAAAATACCCTGTAGAACAAAAATGGAACTAACAAGTAAAAGTTGTTAAGACAAAGTGTCTAATTTGGTGGGTTTAACTGTCTTGATGAATCATATAAATATGGTCCATCAGCTTTCAATGTCAAATATACACGAGTATACCCTACCGATTGGAGAAGAAGAAAGCGACGGCCGGTTGTTTTTCCTCACTATAAATTCATCGGTGCAAGAGCAGTCTTATCAACGTGCTACTCAGACTGCTAGGAAGCGATCCAACTGCTGCACACAACAAAGGTGAACACGCTTTTGAGAGAAAGCTATCGAGCTTCAAGAGAAGGTCAAGCACGGTCGAACTGAAGGTTCGGACGAATGGGATCGAGGTGAACTGCTGTGAACCTCGGTTGCAAATCTGAGAGACGGAGTGTTAGAGGCTAGGCAATTACAAGGTGTAAGCGTAAGTCCACGTGTAAGCTCTAAACTCGTAATAAAGATTTGTGTCCCTTCTAGGGTGTGGGAAACCCCCCAGAGTAGGTGAGGCCGAACTTGGTTATCATTCTGTGTGTGCTCCTGTTATTTGTTCTGTTTGCTGAACTGTTGTGAAAGGAGTTCAAGGTCTGTCTCAACTGTAACTTGAACACAAGCTTGAACAGGGTGTAGAATTTCAAACTCAGATTATTATTGTGCCTATATTTAAAGGAGCACACAAGGTGGGTGACTTTAGGCCAATAAGCTTGTGTAATGTAGTGATGAAAATAATTACAAAAGCCTTTGCTAACAGGTTGAGAGAGTGTTTATCTGATATAGTCTCAAAATCACTAACATTATCTATGAAGGGTAGGCTCATATCTGATAACATTCTCTTGGCTCATGAGGCTATGCTTTACATTAAACATAGAAAGAGGGGGCAGGAAGGTTCTGTATCTATAAAAATTGACATGAGCAAAGCATATGACCGAGTTGAGTGGTGTTTTCTAAAAATGTTTATGAAACTGGGGTTTGAGGATAATTAGGTGAAGAAAGTAATGTCTTGTGTGTCGACAGTTACTTATAGTGTTAAAATTAATGGGGAAAATCTAGAACCATAACACCTAAATGGGGGTTAAGATAGGGAGACCCTCTTTCCCAATATTTATTTATATTGTGCCAGGATTGGTTCTCATTGAAATTGGATTGCGAACAGAACTGTAAGAGGTTGGCAAGGGGTATACTACCGAGAAATAATCTCAGTATAAATCACTTGTTCTTTGTTGATGATTGCCTCTTGTTTGTGAAAGCAGACTTTTGTTGTATTTCAGCTCTTAAGCATATTTTGTTGGAGTATGAGAAGGTTTGCGGACAGAAGGTTGATGAGTCGTATTTATACGACTCATCGAGTCAACAAAACCCACCAAATACGACACTTAATCATGAGAACACTTGCTTGTTAATGTCGTTTTGTATTTCAGGGCCTTTTGGAGTCTAAAGAAGAATCGGGCTTAAAAAGGGCATTTTATGCCAAAATCACCACAAGGCATTATTAGGCCACACTTGAGTTCCAAGCCAAAACTAGCTCACTTGCAAAATCTTGATGATTCTAGAAGCATCTCATCATTTGGCTCATGCTAATCCATTTTGACTACTTCCAGAGCAAGAGTGCCTTGATGATTCTAGAAGCATCTCGTCATTGGCTCATGCCAATCCATTTTGGCTACTTCCACTCCAAACTTGGTGCCCAAGACAAGAGAAACCCTAGCTCATTTTCTATAAATAGAACCTCTTGGTCTAGGAAAAGGTTACCACCATCTTAGATAGAGAAGTCCTATCGTGTGCCCCAAGGTGTGAGCCTCATTGGGGGCTTCTCTCTCTATCCCTTTCTCATTTCGGAAATACAAAGCAACTTTACTTTTCTTGTTCTTACATTCTTGTCTTACTTTCTTGCACTTACTTTACTGTTTTTACTTTCATGTACTTACATTCCATCCATTGCTCTCATATCCTTCCCATGGATATGAGTGGCTAAAATCCCCTATTCGGTTTAGGGATCATTCTACATTGAGGCACGGTTTTGAGACCCTATTCTTAATGCTTCTTTGTGTTCTTGTGGTGTAAGTGCTTGGAATGGCCTTACTTTGGGTGATCTCTTGGAATGGAGTGAACCACACGCATGACACAAAGTATGATCATTAGAGGTCAATGATAAACAAGCCACAATAGTATTGTCAACACATTTTGAGATCCTTTACTTAATGCTAGTGAGTGTTCATCTAGTTCTTGTGCCATTATTCGGATTGAACAAAAGGCTAAGTGGATGCTTGGAATGGCAAAGCTTGGCCGAGTAGTTCAATCTAGATTAAACAATGAAACCAAGTGGATGCTTGGAATGGCAAAGCTTGGTCGAGTTGTTTAATCACTCTTTAGCTACTCGTTTGATAATGAATCATGAGAACGGGTGGCTGCACTTAGGCTAATACATCTTGAAATGGAGTATTAGTCTAGCTAGAACTAGAAATCTATATCTTGAATTGGAATAGATTGTGGTGTAAGTGCTTGAAATGGCCTTACTTCGGGATTATGTCTTGAAATGGAGTAATCCACACTCATGAACACAAAGTAAGATCATTAGATATCCATGATGAATGTGTGACAATGAATCCCTAGACCGAATACTCACTTGCTTACATTCGCTCATTTACTTTATGCACTAGTATTAACTTGTTCCAAACCCCCCCCCCCCCAAGGCATTTACTTTCTTTACTGTTTTGTTTAAAAACAACAAGTAGCCATTACAACTCTCTTGGGTTCGACCCCTACTTGCCGCTTACTATCTTTTTAGTAAAGCCTAAGGTAGTGGAGATTATAAATTTAGATTTGATTTGTCCCTCACGACAAGGGCGGTAAATGTCTAGAAATTAGAAATATGTGGGAGCCATAAAGTAGATGAATATATGCTACAACTGATTGATAAGATTATGGAGATAACAATGGTAGTAAAACATTCAAAGTACTTGGGGTTACCTCTGGTAATTGGACATAATAAGTGTGAGATGTTAAAAGCTTGGAGGACAAAATGAGCAAAAAGATTCAAGGCTGGAAGAGAGTGTTGCTATCAGCTACGAGTAAGGAAGTGTTAATCGAATCATGCTTACAATATACACCTACATATGCCACGACAGCTCTAAACTACCTAGGACACTGTGTGATAAATTTGCATCTTTGGCTATTAAGAACTGGGGCCTAGGCTGGAGGTGGCTGGCCTTCTTGAAGGTGGCGAGAAGCCTGCTGACATATTAGTTCCCGCTTGGGACGACGATAAGGACCTGTGTGTCGATGTGTCCATTGTCTCTCCTTTTGTTGGCGAAGGAGCTGAGATGGAATCTGGTGAGGCAGCTAGGAGAGCAGAGGAAAGGAAGATTTCCAGATATGGTGCCGGCTGTTCAGCTAATGGACTTAATTTTTAACCTTTTATTATGGAATCTTTAGGAGGTTTTGGAGTGAGAGCGGATCGACTGATCAGGACAGTGGCGGCGCGATGGGCTGAGGCCAAGGGTTTGGAGCCCCCGGCAGCTCTCTCTCTCTTGAGATAGAAATTATCTTTTGTCTCACAGAAGGCTTTGGGCGATGGATTTTTATTAAGAAATGGCTAGATGATGCTATTTATTTCATTTGTAATTGTACCTTTCAGTTATAAGAAATTCGTTCATTTAAGAACTGGTTGTTGGGGAATGCTAAGAAAAAAAATATCCATTGGTTTAGTAATGATGTGTTATAGCTAGAGAAAGATAAGGGTGGCATGGGTTCTAGATGTTTTGAAGCTTTGAATTTGTCTCTACAAATGAAGCAGTTGTGGAGGTTTTTAACAGAAACAGATCAGCTTGTGAGCCAAGTGTATAAGGAGAAATATTTGAAGGATTGTGGTTTATTGAATTCAAAAGCAAGACCATATGACTCCTATTTATGGAAATGTTTGCAGTGCAGTTGACGGTTTCAAATGGGGATTGACTTTTGATTAAAGCTGTCAAAAATGGATTTGGAAGGATTCTGCATTAGGAAAGTTGACTGTGAGTTTTGCGTATGGGGTTGCTAGAAATTGGCCAAGTATTAATAGAAGTAGTTTGAGAGAGTCGTCAAAGGGCAGGAGGCAGTCTGATAACAATGTGAATGTTCCGGAAGATCAATTTACCAGATAAATTCAAAATCATGGGGGTGGAGACTATTTCGTGATGCCTTGCCAGTGGCGGGAAATTTGAAAAGTAGGGGATGTGTAGTAGGGACAGGGTGCTACTTCTGCAGTTTCAGGCAGGAGACTACTAAGCACTTGTTCACCGGGGAGTTGTCGAAGAAGCTAAATAAAGAGAGCCGGCCAATAGAAGTTGAAGGAAATGTTGCGGCTTGGTTGTGGTATGTCTTCATTAAAGGTTTTCTGGAGTCCTTGCGGAAAATCATGGTGGGAGTGTGGATAGTTTGGTACAACATGAACTTACAAACTCTTGGCAAAGCAGGGAAGAACTTTGACTGGTGTAGCAACATGATCAAGGCATTGGTGATTCAATTTAAAAGCAGGTCCATGCTTGGGTTGTTTGGGTAGATGCAGTGGAAGCTAGTGCTGGGAGCGGTGGCAATGGAAGATCAATATACTCAAGCTTGCTATGTCAAATGGCTTTGCTCGCCAATCTTGGAGGTTGAGTGTCTCGCCTTGATCATTGGCATGACCATGGCAGATAAACTGAGATGGGAGAAAGTCTCATTCTTATAAGACAGTTCCAAGGCAGTCTGGGCAATTCAAGGAGGCAAATGGGAGTCAAGGAAGTTTGTAGAAGTGCCTGAGAGAGGAATGGAGATGTTGCAGAGGCACTCAGAATAGAGGATCTCATATGCAATGTGCTACGAATATGTTGGCAAAGCGAGCGAGAAGAGACCACTAGAATTGGGATGATCTAAGGGCTATTCTCAGGCGCCTGCATAGCTCACAAATCCAGCAAAGCATATGTGATGCCTCATCTTTTTGACCATAGTGTGTCCTATTGTCCTTATCTATTCTTTGTGCCGTCAATTGGTGTTAGTCCTTTTCAGTTTCGCAGGTTTGTATGTCGTTTTAGTGTTTTTGTTGTGTTTTTTAGGCTTATGCCTCTGTCCTCCATCGATAATCTAGTTTTGAGATTATTAATAATTATTATTAAAAAAACCAATCTTTATAAAAAGTTAAATACTTTCTTTATTATAAGATAAATTAAGCTAAGCTAAGCTAAACTAAACACACCTAAGACAACTAAGTTAAGCTAAGATAAGGTAAACTAAAGGGCTGTCCGATTGAGTTGAAATTCAGCTTAGCTGAATTTAATTTAGCTTATATTAGCTGAATTTCATTTAATTTAATTTAGTTTAACTTAGCTTAGTTTAGCTGAATTGAGTTTAATCTATTTTAATTTAGTTTAATTTAGGTTAGCTTAGCTGAATTTAGTTTATTTTAATTTATTTTAGTTTAACTTATAGTTTATACCAACTTAGCATTACTACATCATCATCATTATATTACATAGTTCAATAACGTAAGACATGACAATGATGTTAATTTAAGTTTCATCGAAATCACAATATAAATAGGCTCAGCTCTCGTCCATGTTATCTTCAAATTTTCATTGCTTCCTTCCATAATGGCTGACGCTATCATATCTCGCACTTGATTCATTTGTGATTTTCGATGTACATCTAATATGTCAGAATCAGCTAAACCCATAACCTCTTCATGTGATTGAACATGAATTCTCAGTTTATGCATGCGAATAAAGTTGTGTAACGTGAATGTGGCCAAAATGATATGAGTTCGACACTCTTCTGAAACTTGCGACATAGCCAAAGTATCTTCCATGTGTTTTTCAAAATACCGAAAGCTCTCTCAATAGTTGTCCGTAAAGATGAATGTCGATAATTAAAATTTTCATATATCCCACTTGGCAGCTGAGTTCTGAAGTCTGGCATATGATACCGAGCAGATTTATCTTTATACGGAGCCAAATACCTCAGTGTATTTGGATAACCAGAATCCACCAAATAATATTTTCCTACAATTAATTATGAACATTAGTATTTCTGAAATTAACAATTGCGTTATAAGTTTAATGAAGTTGTATTGATGGAACATATTTGTACCTAGTGGCGGGTGTGGAAAATAACATTTCGATTGAGTTACTGAGTCCTTCAATACCGTTGTATCATGAACACTTCATTCTCTGCCTCTATTTAACAAGATCGCCACTACCACTTTCCATAATGGCCGACGCCAATTTTGGCCATATTCTTCCACTACCATTTTTCACCTACTTTGACCACTTTCCTATACATTTCCTACAATTTTGGTCATATTCTTACAATGGCCGACACCAACTTTCCCAACCACCCCAAAATTGATATTGATTTGATGTAATGTGATAAGACATGACAATGATGGTGATGTGATGTCATGATGATGGTTATAAGATATGATAAGATGATGATGATGATGATAATGATATGATGATGATAATGATAATGATATGATGACGATGGTGATATGATGATGATGATGATGGTAATATCATGATGATGGTTGTGATGATGAAAATGATGGTGATAATGATGATGATGGTGATATGATGATGATGATGTGATGATGATGCTAATATGATGGTGTGATGTGATGTGACGATGATGATGGTGACATGATGATGATGTGATGTGATGATGATGGTGTGATGATGATGCTAATATGATGATGTGATGTGATGATGATGATGATGCTGTCATGATGATGATGGTGGTGGTGGTGATGATGATAATTCGATGAGGGCAATACGATGATGATGATATGATGGTGATGATGATGGTGATGATGATGTTCAACATGTTGATGATGATGATGACGATGACGATGATGCTCATGATCATGATGATGATAAACTTAAAATCAAATACAATTTACTTTACTTTAATTTATGTTTAGTTTAATTTAATTTAGTGTAGCTTAGCTGAATTTAATTTATTTTAGTTTAGTTTAACTGAATTCAGTTTAATTTAATTTATTTTAATTTAACTTTACTTAATTTAATTTATAAAGCATAAATTTAAAGTAAATCGCACATAGCCTAAGCTAACCTAAGACAATCTAAGCTAAGCTAAACACCAAAGCTCAATTTCCAATACCAAAAGAATAGACCCTTACCTTAGTCTTAAGTTTTAATATTAAAGTCCTAGCATAATGTTCTACTTAATGCATGTATCATTTCATCCCTTTGGAAAGTGACCTTATCCTCAATGTGATCTCGGTAATGAGAACATGAAAATGTAATCAACAAACTTCTTCTTCCGATTAACTGTCTGGTCCTCCTAAAAGCCAAAGGGCTTTCATAAAACTCAAATATTGTTAGGAAGTTGCTGTCCTCTGTAACGCCCTCAAAAGCATAATGCTCCAAAACAGCTTCACATCAGCCGCACGTTCCCTATAACTACCAATAGAACGTACGAAGCCTCTAATTTAACATTTAATAAGCGTAACTTTAATAAAATCCAAGTAACTCATATTATCCAAACATATTTAAATGATAAATAAAACTAAGCAGCGGAATCATGAAAATAATAACTAGCAAAACTAGACTTGAGTTTTATGCTTTAAATAAATAAGTCTAACTAGGCGTCCTCAATGCCACACACATCCCCAAGCAAGTTAATTATCCAAACCTGAAATTAAAATAAACATGAAAGGAAGGGGGTGAGTTACACGACTCAATAAGTAACAGTAACCCGAACTAGCTGAATTATGAGTGAAAAGAAATAACAAGAGGAACAATGACAAGAGACCTAACACGAAACGGATATCACGACCAAAGCTTGTACAAATTGGGTTTCGAAATGAAGTAAAGGTCACATAAGGAAAAGCTCGCCAATCCAACTGGGCCCCAAAACAAAACGTCGTATTCTTGCCTTACAAATAGGCAGCAAAAGATGTACCCAACCCCTACAATTACGCATCATATTCTTGCCTATATGACGAGACAACAAAAGTTGTATCCATCCAATACAAACAGGCATCAAACTTGGTAGATTGATGCTCCTTCCAGATCAATATCTCAGTAGTCGCACAAACGAAATCAAAGGGGTAGCACAAGGAATCATAGATAATGCTCGAGTTCAAGTTATTTTCCAAAACAAATCACAAGGAGCTATGACATATAACGGAGTACACAGTTTATGATCCCAAAGGAGACAAGTATAGAAGACAACATTTAAAGAACAAACAACGTTGACAAGATACAAAGGTAACCAGATTGCATCAAACTTATTTCCCTCGAAAGCTAATGCACAAACAACGTGTCACGATCCAAAAATGTAGGCTGCGATCGGCGCTTGATCCTCTTGCCAAGCAAGCCTCTATGTTAACTTAACAAATATATTCAAACACTTATTTACAAATAAATTCATTCAACTGAATAATACAAATATATATAGCAGTGGACAAAGATTCAACTAAATTCATTAACCAGAATCTTACTCAAGTACAACAGAGCAACACTCTAACTAAATAGAAGATAAACGAAATAACTGGAATGACTTCAATAAGAGAAATAGCTGGATGGCACCATACGAGGACGAACAACTCCTAAGCGACAAAGTACGGTAGCTCTCAAATTAGTGGTTCACTTATCTGAAAATTTAGGGGATAAAGATTGGGTGAGTCAACAAACTCAGTAAGTTAATAATATATTCTATTACCGTGAGTTTGATTTTTTTAGCGTGTCTTTTCCTTTAACATTTAATATATTAATAATTAAATTGTCTCATTTAGTCCACACATAACATATGATGCACATGTCGATCGATCATATCGTTGGGCAGTCGTCACTGTCAATCCAGAACATCATATCGGTGGGCGGCTGAGGCTCGCCAAGTCATATCTCATATGTAACATATCAAACGGTGGGCAATCGTCACTGTCGGTCTGGACCATCATATCGGTGGGCGAGCTGAACCTCGCCAAGTCTCGTATCTTGTCGGTGGCATGCATGTCGTGGATGCAGCAATGCGTGAACAATGATATCATGTCGGTAACCATTCATATGAAATACAATTCTTGTCTATCTTTACATTTCGTATGTCTCCACAAGTCACTATGTACATATTTATACACGTATAGTTTAGAGTCTTTGTCAAGACGAATGGGGTTTCGATCTTATCGTTTCCGTTACTATCCGAGCATAGCCTTTAATATATAATTAATCGATATGATAATAAAATATATTAGAAACTTACAAATTGCCAAACCCAATGAATTACTCTATGCATGATTGTGATCAATTTGCTCGGCGCACACCGTCGTTTACGTCACCTAAACCAACATATAATCATCACACAAATTTACTATAATGGATAATCTTTGTCATTTGACAATTACGAATCCCCTATGATAACTAACTTACAGAAATTTCACTAGTCCACAAATGCATTGTAATTCACCTCAAAATACACCAAAAATACTTAGTTCGATAATTGACCGCTAAATTTCGCAATTTGGAAAAGTACTTGATCATTCAGATCATGATTATAGCCTATCAACGAGAATTCGAAACCTATCCATACACCTTGGCATACATACTGTCGTCATTGCAAACTTGAATCTTTATTAGGCTTTGTTTGTATTTCGAACTTAATTTACCATAATTGAACCGATCAAAAAGCTTTTAGTTTTCCTCACCCCGCCGATAAGTCTACCTCTTCTCGTCTCTCCCTTCCTCCTCTGGCTCCTCTCCCCTCCTCCTCTGGCTCCTTTCGCCGGCTCCTCTCCAGGCGGGGTCACACTGGCCGCTGCAAGGCCTCCTGCATCGGTGTCGGCGCCCTTGCAGTGCAAGGGTCAGGATCTGGGACTAGAGGGTTGTATCGGAGCGTTTGGCTACTGTTCTACGATGGAGGCTTTTCGGTGTGGCAAGTGCAGCGTTGGGAGCTTGGAGCTGATGATGGATGGTGTGCTTCAGGTGAGGTGTTTGGTTTTTTAGTTGCTGGTGGTTCTA
The DNA here is from genome assembly GCA_033675215.1 of Rhodiola kirilowii. Classification (NCBI taxonomy): domain Eukaryota; kingdom Viridiplantae; phylum Streptophyta; class Magnoliopsida; order Saxifragales; family Crassulaceae; genus Rhodiola; species Rhodiola kirilowii. Next base: position 28,037,413 of record CM066194.1, on the reverse strand, counting down.
CAGCTTTTAGGCCTTTTTGTGTTTTATAGTGTCTCCTCTGCTTAGTCGAGGAGTTTGTAACTGTCCACCAGCATGGTGTACTTGTTTGTATTTTTCGAATTTGGTTTTTTCGTTTCCAGGTGCAGTCACCTGTTGTGTTGTCTGGCTTGAGTTTAATGGTTTCGTAAAAGTTGGCCGAGATGCCTCTTCATTTGTGTGGCCAATTTTGCTTGTACCGGGTCTTGTTGCTCGGTCTCTGACTGTATTCTTGGAATCGAAAAAAAAAGCTTTGAGTTCAGCACTCACATAGGCACATGTTCACTGTTCGACTAAAACCCTCATCACAATTCCTTTAAAATCAGTTATGGTTTGCTTAAGCAGCCATCACAAAATCACAATCAGTGTAGTAGCTAACTCACCTTCTAATGAACCACAAAAGCACTAATTTTGGCTGCAGCCTTGAAGGGAAGCTTCTTCAAGCCTTGGGTCAAGTCCCTCCAAATCAGAAATTCAATCCAATGATTATGATAGGCTTTGCTCTCCAACCCCATCCCCATTCGCTGCCATCTCTACCATTTTCCAGAAATATTCCGCTAGTCAGTTCTTCTTTTCAACCCCGGATGTAAAGCGAGTCATGCTTGATTTGCTGATAAATTTTAGGGTTTTCCGAAATCCTCACTCGTTTATTCATATATGTATACCAATATTAAGATTAGATTTAGGGATTTGATCGGTCCTCAATCCCAATCGTCTCTTCTTCTTCTTTCTCTTATTATTATTTTTCCTTTTTTATAGTTAAAAGTCAAAAGATAATTATAATAATTAAAATTGGAATATAATATTCTACCCTCCAAAAAATTTTGGTCCGCAAATTTAGGTGATCATACCTTGAGATTCAAAAAAAAGATGTCTTGCTTTCTTGTCCTTCTCAGATTCCCATGTAGCCTCAACTTCAGTAAACTTTTTTTTCCATAAGACTTTGACATAAACCATCTCCTTGTTTCACAATCTCTTTACTTGTCGATCCAGAATAGCCACAAGTTGCTCATCATAAAAAATAAAGTATCACCCATCTATAGTCGCTTGTTTTCTAATACATGACTAGGATCTGATATGTACTTTCGCAGCATCGAGATGTGAAATACTGGGTATACGCCAGATAATGTCGGTAGTAAAGCCAATCTATAAGCGACATTGCAAACTCTCTTAAAAATTTCAAAAGGACCTATATATCGCAAACTCAACTTGCCTTTCTTGCCAAATCTCATAACTCCTTTCATTGGAGAGACTCGCAAAAAAAAACACGATCACCAACCTGAACTCCAAAGCTCTACGTTTGGGATCCACATAGGACTTTTGTCGACTTTGAGCTGCTAATAGTTTATCCTTAATCAACCGGACCATGTGAGTAGCGTCGTGCATCAAATCGGGTCCAAGTAACTTACTCTCACCCTACTCAAGCTACCCAATAGGCGCATACATATGCAGCCATAAAGTGTCTCGAAGGAGCCATCTAATTACTAGAGTGTTAACTATTATTATAAGCAAACTCCATCAATGACATATATCGGTCCCAACTGCGTCTAAAGTCGATAATGCTTTAATGTTTGTCTAGAGCTCTTAGTTAGCATGTCTATAGCAGGATGAAATGCAGCCCAAATAACACTCTCATTCTGACGTCTCATGCAAAAGTCTCTAAAACTAAGATGTAGAATAGCAACTAGAAACCACGATACCAAACAAAGGAAACTGATACACCGTGAAGATGCGCAATCCCATCAATACACACATATGAATATTGCTTCACAGTATGATCGATCTTCACTGCAGTAAAGTGGACAGTTTTAGAGAATCTATCACACATGGTCCAAATCTGATCATGTCCTTTTACTAGTAGTAGAAATTCAATAACAAAAGTCATAATATGGGTATTCTCTCCGAGGGCTCAATGGTCTGAAGCAAACAAACTAGTCTTTGATGTTCACCTTTCACATCTTGACAAGTTATACATCTTGAACCAATGTAAGACAGACACGCTTCTCACAACCTTACTGATACACCATTTTGCTGATACGCGTCTCGAAGATCATGAAGTATCTTAGTTGAGCCTAAATGCATAATCCATATATATGAGCATGTCTCATCATTTTTTGTGTGAACCACCGATCACTTGGACACATGATTAATTGGTAATTGATAAGTCGAGTTTTCGACTTAATAATACCCGTATCTCACTATAGCTTTAGTTCGTTTGCGGCGATTATTTGATGTCATTTGATCTCTTTTTCGTACGTTTCAGGTACAAAGATGGATATGTCAGTGTCAAAGCTTAATTACGAGAACTCGGGAAAAATCGGAGGCTTGGGCGAAGTTTGGACTGGAAGAAGCTCCAATCGGTCGACTGGAAATATTCCCCAGCGCCAGTCGACCGACTGGCCAAACACTCAGGGAGGCCCTCCAAACTCGCCCATCGAGTCTGTCGACTGGCACCTCCAGTCGATCGATTGAGGAGAAGCTTAGCAGAGCACAAGGAGCGAGTCGGTCGACTGGGACCTCCAGTCGATCGACTGAGAAGAAGCTCAGAGAGGCCCTCCAAACTCGTCAATCAAATCGGTCGACTGGACCTTCAGTCGACCGACTGGGCGTTCACTTCACGACACAGCTTCTTCGCCGCCAGTCGACCGACTGGGCAACAAGCTTCCGCCAGTCGGCCGACTGGACTGCTACAGTTCCGGATTTCTAGAGAGGCTATAAATAGAAAGTGATAAGTTTGACCTAGCATCTTGGCTTCTTTTGGGAAAAAGACAAGGAAAAGTGAGCTCAATCAAGGGATCCATCATCATCTAATCAAGGAGGATTGAAGATCAAGGGAGTTTATTAGGACTAATCATCCTACTCTATTCCCCTTCTCTTCTCTTAGATTTTGTTAGAAACCCTACTCACATCATGTTGTCTTACATGATGTGTGAGTAGTCCCCTTGTGTTTTGAGGGTCTTATGATCCTCCTTGGTACTCAATGATCATTGTATACACATTCGCATGCAATTTATGAAGTTGATTTCTTTTTACTATGCTCTTCACTTTTGACATGTTGCCAAGTGTTTGATAAAATGCCTAAGTGACATGTTTATGTTAGAACTATGATCTAAGTGTTGAGAGAGCTTAGTGATGGTTTGGATATAGTAAAAATGAACTTATCAAGCATTTATGAGAGTAAATGCATGGGTGAGAGGCTAACCAAAACTTTATGCATATAGCATTTGTGACAATAATTGCTAAATAGTGAATCAATACCTTTAATTAGTGATATTCTACATAAGAAGGCTTGACTAGGATTAGACTTGCATGATAGTTTGTCTACTTTTAGCCTAAGCTAGGTTTTAAACCTATCAACCTCTTAAACGACTAAACTCTTGTATACATGATCATTGGACAATTGCCAAGGAGGGGATTAACCCCTCGAAACTCGCTTTAATTGAATTAAATCCCCTTAAACAATTTCATTACTTGTTTTCATCATTGATAATCATCATCACACTTGAATTAAAGGAATAGCCGAGTTAGAAATTGATAGACCTAGCGTATAATCCGTTTGCTCCCTTGGGTTCGACACCGGTCTTGCCGGTCAAGTATAAATATCTTTTGACTACACAATTTATTGCAACGTCAAAATGGCGCCGTTGCCGGGGAGCAATAGCTAGATTATCCCTAGGAAAATCATTTAGTACTCCGACTATTCCAGGTTTTCCTTTATTTGCTTTGTTACTCTTGATTCTTGAGCTTATTCACTATTCTCACTTGTCTTAATTGTTTTCCCCTCGTAGGTGCATCTCGTTTATGCCACCAAAGACAAAGAAGATTACCAAAATTGTGGATAGAGATCTGAATCAACCCATAAAAGAATTCGTGAATCCTCACCTTACAAGGAGTAAAACAACTAAGGAAAAAGCATCAACCTCGAATGTTCAAGAAATCGATCATCAAGTCATGGGAGATAGAGATAATAGACTTCCTCCTCCACCTCCACCACCCTAAGGTCAACTACCACAAGGCCCTCAAGCTAGAAGGGTTCTCAAGGACTATGCCACTCCTACGGCTTATGGATACAAATCTCCAATCCTTGTACCGACGGTTGACAACTGGGATTTTGATTTGAAGACCTCCACAATCCAAATGGTCCAATCCAACCAATTCTCAGGGAGAGACAATGAGGACCCGAACTCTCATTTGACTACCTTCCTTGAAGTGTGTGCCACTTTCAAGATAAATGGGTTCTCGGAAGATGCTAAGCTATCAAGGTTATTCCCCTTCTCCCTCACGGGAAGAGCTAAGGATTGGTTGAGGAGTCAAACGCCGGATAACTTCACCACTTGGGAGGAGCTCGCCGTAGCATTTCTTAACAAATATTTTCCTCCTTCCAAGACGGCGTTCTATAGAAATCAAATTACAAACTTCGCACAAATGGATGGGGAAAATCTCTACGAAGCATGGGAGAGATATAAGGAGTACCAAAGGCTTTGCCCCCATCACAACCTCGATGATCTCCAAGTCTTCCACACCATCTACCACGGTGTTGATAGTGCCTCACGACTTGCACTTGACACCGCCTCAGGCGGAGCTATTATGGAACTAGAACCACACGAGGGGTTTGCGGTGATAGAGAAAATCACGAAGAACTACTTCATGTGGGGAAGTGAGAGGGGGAACCCAAGAAGGAGACATGAGAGGCATGAAGTAAAGGCGGTTAGCACGAGCGACTATGATGTCTTGAGGAAAGACTTTGATAACCTATCGGGTGAAGTCTTCAAGTTGAAACACCCGGAGAAGGAACCTTCAACAAATGAAGGTTGTGATATTTGTGAGGTCTATGAGCATGAGACAAATTCTTGCCCCTTGGTCCAAAGAGATGTGCATAGACAAGGTTATGAAGACGTGAATTTTGTGGGAGGAAACCAAGGAAGAGAGTACGGAGGCCAAGCTAGTGCCACTCAAGGGCAAAACTCTCAAACTAATTACACTACACCAAGGTTCTCCTCGGGATGGAGGAACCACCCCAATTTCTCCTACAAAACCACGAATCCCACTCGTCCCGACTTTGGATCTACACCTCCCGGATTTGGTCCTAAACCTACTCAATCCAATCAAGCTTTCCAACCTAGGAACCAATATCAAAGTCAAGGACCGACTTTGCTTCAAAGGAACCAAAACCAAGGGCAACAATACCAAACTCAAGCTCAAAAACCATACCAACAAGTTGACCCTCCTCCACAACCTTCTAATGAACTCTCCGGCGTTGAGGCAATGTTTGCAAAGCTCCTAGCAAACCAAAATGAGATGAGGCAAGAGTTGAATGAGGTTAAGCAATCAAATCAAAGGTTGGAAATCCACAACAAGATGCTTGAGACCCAAATAGCTCAACAAGCCGAATCACCTACAAGGGCACCAGGGAAGTTACCGGCTAGACCCGACCAAATAAATAGAGAGCATTACAATGCGGTGACTTTGAAAAGTGGGAAGGAGCTAGAGAGCGAACTACCAAAGAAGAAGAGGGTTTCTTTCGATCTTGGAGGCCAAGCTAGTGCCGACATTGAAGAGTTGGATGAAGAGGTCCCTAACCCTCAAGCTCAAAAGGAAAGTGAGGTAGAAAAGGAGAAAGACGAACCAAGAGTATTGACAGAACCGCTTGTCGTCAAAGCGATTGTGCAAATAAATTTATAATAGTCCGCTACTCGCAACTATACTACTGGGTAGTACTTGGTAAGTAGGGGTCGAACCCAAGGGAACTAGGGGAATAATTGTTCTTCAGGGGGATTACGCAGCGTGGGAGCGTGTTTAAGGTCGGTTGGTTGGTTTTAAAGCTACCAGCTATTTTGATTGATTGATTGATTGGTTGGTTGGTTGTAATACTGGAAAGTAAATTACAGATTATAATTTAAGAGAAATGTTCGGTTTCAGGGGACTTGTATTATATCCTGTTTATCATTGACCTTTAGTGACTCTCCTAAGTATTCAAACGGTGTATCAAGGCCATTCCAAGCACTCGATTTGCGTACACTGTCTAGCCTATTCCAAGGACGTAGAACACTTATTCTATTTAGACTAATACTCCATTCCCGGTTATATTAGCCTATGTGCATCCATTTGATCAATCATTCCCGATCAACCAAATGGTGTTTAAGATGAGTCAAACTTCTCAGATAAGCTTTGCCATTCCAAGCATCCACTTATCCGTACATGTTTACGAACCCCGCTGTAGAGTTTTGCCATTCCAAGCATCCACTCTACCTTGGACGTTCTGACTTAATATATGGCACATAGAATAAGTTTTGAATACTTAGACTAGACACTAAGTTAATAGTCTTAAAACATTTTATAATATAAGTGCGCCCCTTAGACCGAACTACTAGTTTAGCTACTATTCATCGCGCTAAACATTATACTAAGGAATTAAAGACAACAGTTAAATAAATACTGAAAGTAATACTTACAACCGTTGAAGCGCCAAGGGAGCTATCCTTTATTTCCAAAGCAAAATTACAACTTTACAAATATTACAACTTCTAGAGAGAGAAGTGAAATTGAGAATTGGTGTGTTGAAATGAGGAGGAGGAGGCCTCCTTTTATAGCCAAAATGGGAGGAGGTGGGTGGTGGAGATGGGTGGCAAGTGGTGCATTTTGATTGGAGGAGAAATCAAGGGAGGAGATGACAACATGTGGAGGAAGGGGAGGAGGCCGGCGGCTTTTGGTGGAGGAGGTGGCGCCGCCGGTTGCCGGTCACCCAAGGGGGAGGAGCTCCTCCCTTGCCCACCTCCTTGAATGGTGGCCGGTCATCCTTGCCCAATGTGTGAGTTTTGTACAGTTTTGTGCAGTCTTTTCACAAAACTGTCAATGTGTTTCTTCCCCGGGCTGTCTTGACTCCATTCCTGATTCTTCTGATTAATTTATTCTGGTCAATTCAATGTCAGGATCCTTGATATTTCTTCAGTCGGCATATGATCTTGACCTTGGATTGACTCTTGTTATCTTTTCAGCTTAAAATCCTCTCCTTAGCGTGTTTTCACTTCAGTCTCTAAAATGCCCTGTGGAAATATACCGGGACTAACACGTAGAAGTTAGATAGACAAACAGTCTAATTAAGGGGGTTTTACTGTGTTTCTGACTCGTATAACTTTGGTCCATCAGATTACCCCCCACTTTTAGTTGTTCGTCCCGAACAATGCTATTAAAGGGCGTAAGTTATAAGTTTGGCTTTGGAATATGAAAATTAGACTGTGGTACTCGATCTATCCTAATTCATGCATTGCTTACTTATTACCAAATTAAACTGCGTAAATAAATAGAAGAAACTTAATACTTGTACCTCCGTGCTGAGATGCAAATTATATTGGATGTCTCGGGAGATAGCCCTTTTTAGGCTCCTGGACTGCAACCTCGGGATCGTCTCTTACTATATGGTTTTCTGGTAGCTTTCTCTAGCACATGATTCGATTCGGGTTTCAGTGAGTTGAGCCTTTTTGATTTTCTTTTTTGGCGAGGGACTGCTTTTTTTGTTGTAGTGAATCGGCCTTTGGCCTTTGATTTGACTTTTTTGAGTGCTTCACTTTTGCTCGGTTAAAACCTTCACAATTTTGGGCCTTTGGTCTCTTTTGATTTGCTTTATTGAGCTTTTCGCCTTTTTGTGATTGCTAGTCCATTTTCTCGAGCCTTTTTGGGAGGTCCAATCATCGCCCGCAAGCCTATGGAAATACCTCCCCGCTCCTCTCGTCTTTGTCGTTTTGCGCGGGTCAAGATGAGGGTCGCCCATCTATTTTCTCGGCTATTTTGACTAGAGAGAGGATGGTCTGATTCCCGTCCTCGCCTTTGCATAGATGCTTCTTGGCGGAGTTGACTTCAATTATTTACTGAAAACCCGAAGTGCAGCCTCCACTGACTTCGAAAACCATATAGTTTGATCTGATCCTTTGATTGCTTTCCAAGCCTCTCTAGGGCATTTCTATCAACTCCACATCCCTAGTTATCTCAGCACAAAGGACAAATGGAAAGTTACATTCTAAGTTTTTAAACAGTTGAATTTTCACAAGGTTAATGCATGAATTATGATTTATCTTTTTCACATTCTTAAGTTCATATTTTCAAAAAGGTACTTATTAAAAAAGAAAAAACAGCTGCATGTTATTTATGTACATAGGTGGTTCTCACCCCCCACTTTTGAACGAAGGCGTGCCTTAGTTCAAAAGTCATGCAAGCTTAAAACTAAATACTGAATTTAAATGACAGAAATTAAAGTGCGGAAAAGTAAGATAGTGTCGGGTTACCTCCCGACCAGTGCACTTGTTTAACGTCGTTGGCTCGACGATACCTCGTTTGTGGTTCATTGGTTTGGGTCCCATGGGTGGCTGAGGTCAAACTTCTTGATTCCACCGACTTTGATTCTTGCGGTCAGTCTTCCTGATTTTTTAGCAGATGACGGGTTTGGGTCCAGTTCTGATGGTATCTCCTTCCAACGTCTCTGAGAAGGCGATGGACCTTTCACTATCAGCTTTTTGAACTGGGTGTTCTCCTGTTTAGGGCTGCCTTGTCCAGTCATGGCGAAAGCGTGCTCCATGTAGGAGTCATTCTGCTCAGGCAGTTTTCCCATTCTCCTTTGAGCTTCTTCTTGGATCGCATAGTTCGCGGCGACTTGCTCATTAATTAAGGGGAAAAGTCGGGAAGGCCTCATGAGGCTTGGTTCTGCCTCGTAATGTTGGTTCGTGAAGAACTGGTCGTAGATAGTTTCAGCTGCCTGGGTAATGATAGTCGGGTATGGCTTGGGCAGCTCGTCAGTGGTGTTCTGAACTTCTACTTCGTTGCTTCCGGTGCTTTCCATGTCTGATTCCTCGGATGGTTCGGGAGTCTCTTCTGATGGCTCGGTGGTTTCTTCTTTGTCAGCATCAGTGTCAGCTTCTTCTGTCTGCATTTCCTCGTCAGTATGGGAAACTCGTCTTGTGGCAGCGGCTAGGCCAGTTATCAGGTACCTGATGGACCACAATTGTATGAATCATAAACACAGTTAAACCCACCAAATTAGACTGTTTGTCTATCTAACTTCGATGTTTTAGTCCCGATACATTTCTACAGGGTATTTCAGAGCTTAGAGAGAATACACGCTAAGGAAGAGCTTTTAGCACAGAAAAGATATCAGGAGACAATCCAAGGTCAAGATCAGACGCTGAATGAAGAAATCTAAAGATCCTGACTTGGAATCATTCAAAACAAATCAAACCGAAGAGAAACCGAAGACAATCCGGAGCTGGAATACACCGATAGTTTTGTGAAAACTGCACAAAACTCACAAGCCACTCTCCTCATGCCACCTAGCCGGCGGCTTTGCCCTCACAATCACCCCTTCTCCTCTCCCCTTCCTCCACATGTCACCACCTCATTCCCCCTCCCAAAAGCCGCCGGCGGCTTCCCTCTTGCCCTCTCCCCTTGTGACACTTGTCTTCCTCTCCTTCTTCCCCCATCTCCACCCTTGGATGCCAAACCACATGCCCTCATCTTGGCCCTCCATTCCCCTCCCCTTAGCCTATAATTTCCAAGCTCTCCTCCTCATTTCAAACATCCCAAAATTGTGTAAAACACTTCTCTCTCTAAGTTTGTTACTTTGTAAAGTTTGGTTTGATATCAATAAAAGTTCAGTTTGTTCTCAAATACTTTAGTTCGATCTTGAGTACTCCTGTTGGTTCTTGAGTACTCAAGTTTTCAGTTACAGTTCAAGAGTTACTCCTGTTTGTTCTTGAGTAATCTCTTTCTCTTCTCTCTTTACTCCTGTTTGTTCTTGAGTATTCTTTTCCAAATCCCCAAGTATCCTAGTTATGATGTCCAACTCCATGGATATTCGTAACTAAACCCTTCATTCGGTTGAAGGGGAGTTCTTGTTTTATAAAAAGTTTTACTTCGTTTAGTTTCTTTTCTCTGTATTCAAAACTTGTTCTATGTGCCATTTATAAGGTCAGACTTTCCAAGGTTGAGTAGAAGCTACGAAAGGGCAAAACTCTTCTGTGGGAAGTCGTGAACATACTCGGGTAAGTGGATGCTACGAAAGGGCAAAGCTTATCTGAGGAGTTCGATCTATCTTTAAAACCATTTGGAAACTGGACCAAAGGGACCAAATGGGTGCACAAAAGGCTAAGATACTTCGAAAGGAGGAATTAGTCTGAAGTAGAACAAGGGTTTACAAACAGTGTGGCAAATTGAGCGCTACGAAAGGGCCTCGATACACGTTTGAATACTTAGAAGGGTTACTAAAAGAATGAACAGGATATAATACAAGGCCCCCCAAGACCGAATACTTCTCTCGCAATTACAAAACCCTCCTGTCTTTACTTTTATTGTTCAATCAACTGCAACCATCAACCGCTCACAATCCGGAGGACTTGCAATTCACGCATCACCCACTGTAAGTCTCCTTTGTATTTTCAGTATTTACTTTTCTGTAATTTACGTTTCAGCAATCAAATCCGCAACCAATCAAAAAGTCACGTAGTTGTTAGCACTAAAACCTCAACCAACTTAAAACACGCTCTCTCGCTAGACAAATCCCTTAAAAGAATAACCTATTCCCCTAATTCCCTTGGGTTCGACCCCTACTTACCAAGTACTACCCAGTAGTATAGTTGCGAGTAGCGGACTATTATAAATTTATTTGCACAAATCGCTCTGACGACAAGCGGTTCTGTCAAATTGGCGCCGTTGCCGGGGAATTAGCCATCGGATAAGTTCTTCGAATCAAACTCGCTTTAATGTAACCATGTCTACCAACTACGAAAACGAGCCTTGGAACGATGGGATCTATGTCTCACTACTCCGCGCAGAGATCATCAACACTAAGCAATCGCGGGATGAAACTTTGGACGAGTACTTAGCATGCTTTGACTCCATGATGGAGAGCTACCCGCACCATGGATTCACCAGACTCAATCTTCTTCAAATATTTCTCGGTGGAATGATGCCACTTGAACAGAAAAGATTTAATGATGTAGTAGGATGTTCACTCAGGAAGTTAACCATAGGTGAAGCCTGGCGCCTCATAAATGATTTGGCAGAGAACACAAAACAGAGTCAGGCACCGACAATGAAAGTGGACTCAGTGCAAGACGAGCCCGACTCCACACCTATTACAAGCTTACCCGTAACAAAACAGAAAAAAGACATCGGTACAAGGGTAGTAATGGACGTGGAAGCAGCTCTAAAGGAACCAATATTAGAGTCAACAGGGCCAACTGAGGATGAGGACTCGCACATAACCAAAGAAGAACCGGCCAAGACGGGCCCGATCATCATTGCCAAACTAGCCGAGCCACTCGAACCGATGCTTGCCGAGACGGACCTGGCCCTTGTGGTGGAAGTCCCCCAGCTTGACCCCTTGTTTTCTAAGCATATCACGGCCACCAGAGGCGAGGTGATCAATGATAAAGTGCTAGACGAGTTGAAGGAGATGCATGAGCCAAAACAACCAACGAAGGAGCTGCCACTCGTCACAAGTCAAGAAGAGCCTCCTGAAGGGTGTAAGGACCAAGGACGGCCAATCATCTCTGCCATAAAAAAGAGGGTCAAAAAGGTCACATGCTTAAGGTCGCTTGGCAAAAGACAGAAATTCCAAAACTGCAAAGGTGCCAACCGGCCATACATGAAGAAGCTGGCAGGAAACTTAAAACAATTGGGAACTGCGCTACACCAATATCAGGAAAAAACTGACGGGGCAATTTCAGAATTGACCAAACAAATATCTCACCTCGCCTCAGTAATATCAACGATCACTAGCGAACCTGGCAAACTCCCTTCACAGACCATTCAGAATCCAAAGGCGAATCTTAGCATGGTAACAATGTCAGATATAAAAGAGGCGCTGAAAGAAGACCAATCCATCAACAATGGAACATGGATCAAGCATACTGATTATGGAAGCTCAGACTCTGACAATCTCAGGAGAGACTTTCCACCTCACATCTATGCGCCAAAACAAGGCATTTACCCAGAAGATCAGGTGACCCAAGAGAATGATGAAAAAATAAAAAAACAAAATGACCTGATAGCAAGAAAGCGCTTCACTTGGAGCCCTGAGGTATATCTAGAAATGAGCAAGGACCCAGGAGCCTTCACAGTAACATGTGTTTTCGGCAAAACCCCAATTCATCATTGCCTAATAGATCTTGGGGCCTCGGTCAACATTTTGCCATACCCTCTTTATTACGCTTTAGAGCTTGGTCCATTGAAGTCACCAATAATATCCCTCGAGTTAGGAGACAAGACGTGCATCCAACCAGTTGGAGTGCTAGAAAGCTTTCTGCTCCGTGTTGGAAATGTTGTTGTTCCTACAGACTTTTACGTGATACCAATCCAAGAATCCAGCAAGGACGACCCTCCAACAATCATTTTAGGACGACCATTCCTTTACACAACTGGAGCCAAGATCAACATGGGCAAGGGCTCGTTATCACTTGCATTCAGTGGCAGAACCTCATATTATAACATTTATGGTGATAGCCGCGCGAAACCTTTAGAACAATGGAACCCTGACCCAAGCACATCATCCCCCAAGAACTCAGGAAAGGAGAAGGCTAGAATCAACACAGGAATAGTGGCAAAATTCGACTTAAGCCACCCATGGGATCCCAACCAATGATCAAAAACAAGGTACTGTCGAGCCAACGACGTTAAACAAGTGCACTGGTCGGGAGGTAACCCGACACTATCTTACTTTTCTGCACTTTTAATTTCTGTCATTTAAATTTCCAATAAGCGCTCTCACCCACTTTTTGTATAGAAGGAATATCTTTCATGTAGGAATTAAGTTTGGAGCAAGACCGGATCAGCCAGGCAGCTTCCGTGAATTTACCGGGCCTGCGCTGAGAGTTCGAGGCCCCAGCCAGACTCTCTCGATTATCCAGCCTCATGCCATGTCATTTCCACGACACAGTAAAAGGGAGTTCTGTTCTTCTTTTTCCTTAATGTCATTTCCTTCTTTTGTATATATTTGCATGACTTTTGAACTAAGGCACACCTTCGTTCAAAAGTGTGGGGTGAGAACCATCTGCATGTTTTTCTTTTCTTTTTAAATAGTATCTTTTTGAAAATATGAACTTAAGAATGTGAAAAAGATAGATCATAATTCATGCATCAACCTTGTGAAAATGCAAACTGTTTAAAAACTTAGAATGTAACTTCTCATTTGTCTTTTGTGCCGAGATAAACTAGGGATGTGGAGTTGATAGAAATTGCCCTAGAGGGGCTTGGCAAGCACTTGAAGGATCAGATCAAACTATATGGTTTTCGAAGTCAGTGGAGGCTGCACTTCAGGTTTCGGTGAATAATTGAAGTCAACTCTGCCTTGAAGCATCTATGTAAAAGGCAAGGACGGGAATCAAACCGTCCTCTCTCTAGTCAAAATAGCCGAGAAAATAGATGAGCGACCCTCATCTTGACCCGCGCAAAACGACGAAGACGAGAGGAGCGGGGAGGTATTTCCATATGCTCGCGGGCGATGATTGGACCTCCCAAGAAGGCTTGAGAAAATGGACTAGCAAGTCACAAAGACGCAAAAAGCTCGAAGAAGCAAATCAAGAGGCCTCAGGCCCAAAATTGTGAAGGTTTTAACCGAACAAAAGTGAAGAATTCAAAGCGTCAAATCAAAGGCCAAAGGCCAATTCACTACAAAAAGCAGTCCCTCGCCAAAAGTAATCAAAGTACTCAACTCACTGAAACCTGAATCGAATCACGTGCTAGAGAAAGCTACAAGAAAACCATATAGTGCGAGACGATCCCGAAGGTGTAGTCCAGGAACCTGAAAAGGGCTATCTCCCGAAACATCCGAAATAATTTGCATCTCAGCACGAAGGTACAAGTATCAAGTTTCTTCTACTTATTTACGCAGTTTAATTTAGTAACAAGTAGTAATGCATGAATTAGGAAAAATCGAGTACCACAATCTTATTTTTATATTTTAACCAACTTACTTAGTAACGCCCTTATAAAGCATTGTTCGGGACGAACAACTAAAAGTGTGGGGTTATCTGATGGACCACAATTGAATGAATCATAAACACAGTTAAACCCACCAAATTAGACTGTTTGTCTATCTAACTTCGATGTTTTAGTCCCGATACATTTCTACAGGGTATTTCAGAGCTTAGAGAGAATACACGCTAAGGAAGAGCTTTTAGCACAGAAAAGATATCAGGAGACAATCCAAGGTCAAGATCAGACGCTGAATGAAGAAATCTAAAGATCCTGACTTGGAATCATTCAAAACAAATCAAACCGAAGAGAAACCGAAGACAATCCGGAGCTGGAATACACCGATAGTTTTGTGAAAACTGCACAAAACTCACAAGCCACTCTCCTCATGCCACCTAGCCGGCGACTTTTCCCTCACAATAACCCCTTCTCCTCTCCCCTTCCTCCACATGTCACCACCTCATTCCCCCTCCCAAAAGCCTCCGGCGGCTTCCCTCTTGCCCTCTCCCCTTGTGACACTTGTCTTCCTCTCCTTCTTCCCCCATCTCCACCCTTGGATGCCAAACCACATGCCCTCATCTTGGCCCTCCATTCCCCTCCCCTTAGCCTATAATTACCAAGCTCTCCTCCTCATTTCAAACATCCCAAAATTGTGTAAAACACTTCTCTCTCTAAGTTTGTTACTTTGTAAAGTTTGGTTTGATATCAATAAAAGTTCAGTTTGTTCTCAAATACTTTAGTTCGATCTTGAGTACTCCTGTTGGTTCTTGAGTACTCAAGTTTTCAGTTACAGTTCAAGAGTTACTCCTGTTTGTTCTTGAGTAATCTCTTTCTCTTCTCTCTTTACTCCTGTTTGTTCTTGAGTATTCTTTTCCAAATCCCCAAGTATCCTAGTTATGATGTCCAACTCCATGGATATTCGTAACTAAACCCTTCATTCGGTTGAAGGGGAGTTCTTGTTTTATAAAAAGTTTTACTTCGTTTAGTTTCTTTTCTCTGTATTCAAAACTTGTTCTATGTGCCATTTATAAGGTCAGACTTTCCAAGGTTGAGTAGAAGCTACGAAAGGGCAAAACTCTTCTGTGGGAAGTCGTGAACATACTCGGGTAAGTGGATGCTACGAAAGGGCAAAGCTTATCTGAGGAGTTCGATCTATCTTTAAAACCATTTGGAAACTGGACCAAAGGGACCAAATGGGTGCACAAAAGGCTAAGATACTTCGAAAGGAGGAATTAGTCTGAAGTAGAACAAGGGTTTACAAACAGTGTGGCAAATTGAGCGCTACGAAAGGGCCTCGATACACGTTTGAATACTTAGAAGGGTTACTAAAAGAATGAACAGGATATAATACAAGGCCCCCCAAGACCGAATACTTCTCTCGCAATTACAAAACCCTCCTGTCTTTACTTTTATTGTTCAATCAACTGCAACCATCAACCGCTCACAATCCGGAGGACTTGCAATTCACGCATCACCCACTGTAAGTCTCCTTTGTATTTTCAGTATTTACTTTTCTGTAATTTACGTTTCAGCAATCAAATCCGCAACCAATCAAAAAGTCACGTAGTTGTTAGCACTAAAACCTCAACCAACTTAAAACACGCTCTCTCGCTAGACAAATCCCTTAAAAGAATAACCTATTCCCCTAATTCCCTTGGGTTCGACCCCTACTTACCAAGTACTACCCAGTAGTATAGTTGCGAGTAGCGGACTATTATAAATTTATTTGCACAAATCGCTCTGACGACAAGCGGTTCTGTCAGTACCACATGTCTGCAATGGTGAGGTTTGCGGCAGACCTTCTCATAGCTTCGTTAACTCTTCACAGCTCTTCGGACCTCATCCCACGAAGAAATTTTTGGAGAAGAATTTTCTTCGTGAATCCATGGTGCGGGCAGCTTGAGACGATGGCATCGAATTTTATGTAGTATTCGTCCAAAGTCTCATCCCGGGATTGTTGAAGGTTCAGGATCTTCTCACGGGTTTCTTGGCGTAAGGTAGGTGGGGAGAATTCTTTCAGGAACGGAACGCAGAGGTCTACGAAACGTTCTGCACTGCATGCGGTGGATGTGTAGTACCATATCGTGGCGAAGTCAGTTAGAGAGAATTTGAAGCATTTCAGCTTAAACTCCTCTAATACTTCGTTCTCCGGTTTGATGTTGTGGCAGACTTGGTGGAAGTTTCGGCAGTGCTGTACAGGGTCTTCTCCCTCCGTTCCTCCGAACAGGGGCAGAAATTGCGTTGTCCATGCATGCGTAACGGGTAATGACATAGGAGAAAGAAAGAAAAAGAAAGGGGAGGGAAGAACAGTTATCCGATGACTAGTTCCCCGACAACGGCGCCAATTTGACAGAACCGCTTGTCGTCAAAGCGATTGTGCAAATAAATTTATAATAGTCCGCTACTCGCAACTATACTACTGGGTAGTACTTGGTAAGTAGGGGTCGAACCCAAGGGAACTAGGGGAATAATTGTTCTTCGGGGGGATTACGCAGCGTGGGAGCGTGTTTAAGGTCGGTTGGTTGGTTTTAAAGCTACCAGCTCTTTTGATTGATTGATTGGTTGGTTGGTTTTAATACTGGAAAGTAAATTACAGATTATAATTTAAGAGAAATGTTCGGTTTCAGGGGACTTGTATTATATCCTGTTTATCATTGACCTTTAGTGACTCTCCTAAGTATTCAAACGGTGTATCAAGGCCATTCCAAGCACTCGATTTGCGTACACTGTCTAGCCTATTCCAAGGACGTAGAACACTTATTCTATTTAGACTAATACTCCATTCCCGGTTATATTAGCCTATGTGCATCCATTTGATCAATCATTCCCGATCAACCAAATGGTGTTTAAGATGAGTCAAACTTCTCAGATAAGCTTTGCCATTCCAAGCATCCACTTATCCGTACAAGTTTACGAACCCCGCTGTAGAGTTTTTCCATTCCAAGCATGCACTCTACCTTGGACGTTCTGACTTAATATATGGCACATAGAATAAGTTTTGAATACTTAGACTAGACACTAAGTTAATAGTCTTAAAACATTTTATAATATAAGTGCGCCCCTTAGACCGAACTACTAGTTTAGCTACTATTCATCGCGCTAAACATTATACTAAGGAATTAAAGACAACAGTTAAATAAATACTGAAAGTAATACTTACAACCGTTGAAGCGCCAAGGGAGCTATCCTTTATTTCCAAAGAAAAATTACAACTTTACAAATATTACAACTTCTAGAGAGAGAAGTGAAATTGAGAATTGGTGTGTTGAAATGAGGAGGAGGAGGCCTCCTTTTATAGCCAAAATGGGAGGAGGTGGGTGGTGGAGATGGGTGGCAAGTGGTGCATTTTGATAGGAGGAGAAATCAAGGGAGGAGATGACAACATGTGGAGGAAGGGGAGGTGGCCGGCGGCTTTTGGTGGAGGAGGTGGCGCCGCCGGTTGCCGGTCACCCAAGGGGGAGGAGCTCCTCCCTTGCCCACCTCCTTGAATGGTGGCCGGTCATCCTTGCCCAATGTGTGAGTTTTGTACAGTTTTGTGCAGTCTTTTCACAAAACTGTCAATGTGTTTCTTCCCCGGGCTGTCTTGACTCCATTCCTGATTCTTCTGATTAATTTATTCTGGTCAATTCAACGTCAGGATCCTTGATATTTCTTCAGTCGGCATATGATCTTGACCTTGGATTGACTCTTGTTATCTTTTCAGCTTAAAATCCTCTCCTTAGCGTGTTTTCACTTCAGTCTTTAAAATGCCCTGTGGAAATATATCGGGACTAACACGTAGAAGTTAGATAGACAAACAGTCTAATTAAGGGGGTTTTACTGTGTTTCTGACTCGTATAACTTTGGTCCATCAAGTATACACTCCTCCTATTCCTTTTCCCCAAAGGCTAAAGAAGAAGAGCAATGATAAGCAATTCTCGAAGTTCGCCGAGATGATGAGGAAGCTCTATGTCACAATGCCCTTCACCGAGGTAATCACCCAAGCTCCATCTTATGCAAGATTTCTAAAGGATGTTATTACTTGCAGGAGAACAATCGAGGACGTTGACACGGTGTCCCTCAATGGAGAATGTAGTGCCATACTCCAACCGCGCATGCCACTAAAGCTTGAGGATCCCGGTAGCTTTTCCATTTCATGCTATATTAATGATGTTAAGATTGAACGTGCTATGTGTGATTTGGGTGCAAGTATATCGTTGATGCCTTATTCTTTGTGCAAAAAGTTAATTATGGGTGAGGCTAAACCAACTCAAATGATTCTAAGGCTCGCGGACCGCTCCTCAAGATTTCCTAGGGGAATTCTTAAGGATGTCCCGGTTAGAGTAGGGAATTTCTATATTCCGGGGGATTTTGTGGTGTTAGAGATGGAAGAGGACAATGAAATTCCCATTCTATTGGGAAGGCCTTTCCTCTACACCGCGGGGGCTATATTTGATACTACTAAGGGGTCAATTACCATGAGGGTAGGTGATGAGGAAGTTGAATTTAATCTAGAAAAGGCACAAAAAGGTCCTAGTTCTACCATGACTTGTAATTATCTAGACCTTGTTGATACTTATGAAATGTATGATGTGCCTAACTTGCTCATGAGTGCGATTGACCTTGATAATGAGCTACCCGAGCTTGCCGATTGTTGGGCTATCTTGGAGGGAGAATGTGAAGAGGATACTAAAAGCGACAAAGGTAAGGAGTCTTGTTCGGTAGAGTTAAAAGCTCTACCAACAAGCCTAAGGTATGAGTTCTTAGGCCCTAATTCTACCTTTCCTATCATTGTGAATGCTTCGTTGAATGCCAATGAAACCTTGAAATTGCTTGATGTGGTTAGAGAACATAAGGATGCTATTGGCTACTCTATTGATGATTTGAAGGGGATAAGTCCCAATTTGTGCATGCATGAAATCAATCTAGAGAGTGATAGTTTGCCATCTAGGGAGAGAGCTAGGAGATTAAACCCTATTGTGGGAGAGGTAGTGAAAAAGGAAGTTTTAAAATTGCTAGATGCGGGAATCATTTTCCCCGTTGCGGACTCCAAATGGGTGAGCCCCATTCATGTAGTGCCCAAAAAGGGGGGAATGACGGTGATTAAAAATGCTAAAAATGAATTGATTCCCACAAGGACCGTAACCGGTTGGCGTATGTGTGTAGATTATAGAAAACTCAACCAAGCCACAAAAAAGGATCACTTTCCACTTCCTTTTATTGATCAAATGTTGGAAAGAGCTAAGCATGACTACTTTTGCTATCTTGATGGATATAGTGGATTTTTCCAAATCCCTATTCATCCACAAGATCAAGAGAAAACCACCTTTACATGTCCATATGGAACATTTGCCTATCGGTGAATGCCCTTTGGACTTTGTAATGCGCCGGGTACCTTTCAAAGATGCATGATGGCTATATTTTCGGAATTTATTGAGGAAATCATGGAAGTGTTCATGGATGACTTTTCTGTTTATGGTTACTCTTTTGATAATTGCTTAGCCAATTTGGCAAAAGTGTTGAAAAGATGTATTGAGACGAACCTTGTGCTTAATTGGGAAAAATGTCATTTCATGGTGCAGGAAGGCATAGTGCTTGGACACTTGGTCTCAAAGAGAGGAATTGAGGTGGACAAGGCTAAAATAGAGGTTATGGAAAAATTGCCACCTCCGAAATATGTCAAGGGAATAAGGAGCTTTCTAGGCCATGCCGGGTTCTATAGAAGATTTATTAAGGATTTCTCGAAGATTGCAAAGCCTTTAACAACCCTATCATGCAATGACACCAAGTTCCGGTTTGATGAAGAATGATTGGTGGCCTTCGAGAAGTTGAAAAAGGCATTGGTATCGGCTCCAATTATTCAACCTCCAAATTGGGATTTATCCTTTGAGCTAATGTGTGACGCAAGTGATTATGCCGTTGGGGCGTTTCTTGGACAAAGGGTGGACAAGAAACTTCATGCCATTCACTACACAAGCAAGGTTCTAAATGGAGCTCAATTGAACTACACTACAACCAAAAAAGAGCTCCTTGCTATTGTGTATGCCTTTGACAAGTTTCGTTCATACTTAGTGGGATCAAAGACTATTGTGTTCACCGACCACGCGGCGATCAAGTACCTTTTGGCAAAGAAAGACTCTAAGCCGAGATTGATAAGATGGATCCTATTGCTCCAAGAGTTTGATATAGAGATCAAAGCTAAAAAGGGGTAGAAAATGTGGTGGCCGATCACCTATCGAGGCTTGAAGGAAATGAAGAGCTTGAAGAGGATACTAGGCCCGTAGATGACTCATTCATTGGAGAACAACTTATGAGAGTTGAGGCAGAGGCCCTCCCATGGTATGCGGACTTGGTAAACTTCGTGGTTTGTGGGATCGTTCCTCACGACATGAACCACCATCAAAAGAGAAAGTTCTTGTCTGAGACAAAGAGATATTATTGGGATGAGCCCTACCTATATAGGCTATGTGCGGATGGATTATATAGAACTTGTGTCGCCGAAGAAGAAATGAGAGATATTCTATACCATTGTCATTCATCACAATATGGAGGACATGGTAGTGGAGAAAAAACGGCGTCGAAAGTCCTACAAAGTGGATTCTATTGGCCTACTCTCTTCAATGATGCATACGAATTCGTCAAGGCTTGCGACCAATGCCAAAGGATGGGAAATATCTCTAAGAGGCATGAAATGCCCCAACAAAGCATCCTACCGGTGGAAATATTTGATGTTTGGGGCATAGATTACATGGGCCCCTTCCCGTCCTCACATGGGAATCAATATATATTGGTCGCGGTCGACTACATCTCTAAATGAGTTGAGGCCGTCGCTTCCCCTACTTGCGATGCTAAAGTTGTCACCAAGCTATTCAAGAAGATTATTTTTCCAAGGTTTGGAGTTCCGAGGACCGTCATTAGTGATGGCGGTTCACATTTCAAGGAAAAGCATTTTGTGGCCTTGCTTCGCAAGTATGGGGTAAGTCACAAGGTTGCCACGCCTTACCACCCACAAACTAGTGGGAAAGTGGAGATTTCAAATCGAGAGATTAAGGCAATCTTGGAAAAAACCATGGGAAGCTCGAGGAAGGATTGGTCATCGAAGCTAGATGACGCACTATGGGCTTATCGTACGGCTTTCAAAACTCCTATTGGGATGTCCCCCTATCGTCTTATACACGGGAAACCATGCCATTTGTCGGTAGAATTGGAATACAAGGCGATGTGGGCAATTAAATTCTTGAACATGGACATACAAACGGCGGGAGACAATAGAGTCCTTCAACTCCATGAGCTAGAAGAAATAAGGAATGAAGCCTATGAAAGTGCTAGAATCTACAAAGAGAAGACGAAAAAATGGCATGACAAGAGAATCTTTCCTCGTGAATTCAAAAAAGGAGAAAAGGTCCTACTCTTCAACTCTAGGCTCAAACTATTCCCGGGAAAATTAAGGAGCCGATGGAGTGGCCCTTTCACGGTTCACAAACCTCACAAAGATGGCCATGTAGAAGTGCTCAACAATGACGGAACAATCTTCACGGCCAATGGACAAAGGCTCAAGCACTATAGAGAACAAGTTAGTGATGAGCTAAATGTGACCTATGCTTTGACCGACCCATGAAGGAGCTCTAATCCACTTGAGGAGGGATCCTAACAAAGGACTCCTCAAGTGTGTTTCTTAAGGAAAGATTTGGCTCGGTCTTTGCCAAGACGTTAAACTAGGCCCTCACGGGAGGTCACCCGGGTTGTGAGTCGTCCATTTATGCACATTTATTTTCATATATGTTTGGCATGTGAACATTGAACCTTGTATGAGAGCACGGTGCTAGGATGGTCTAAATTGCATGATTAGGTGCGCTTGGTGTGGAATTGTGCTTACATGAGTTATCTAGGTGATGGTTGTGTCTTAAGTGTGGAGTCCTTGATCCTAGCGTGCGTTTTATTGCGAAATGTGCTTATGCTAGTGATTTCTTGATAAAGCATGACTATATTTTGAATTGAATTCGTATGAATATTGAGTGATGCTTGTTCATGAATGCGGAGAAAATTCGAAGTGTGGAGTCGGGAGCTCAAACAAGGACAAAATTCATCGAAGCTGAAATTTGCCCCCAGTCGATCGACTGGGATAAGGGAAATAGGACCAGTCAATCGACTCGACCAAGTCTCAGGAGCACCGAAATTTTCAGCCAATCGAGTCGACCGACTCAGATGCCAGTCGACCGACTGGGTTTTTCCTTGTCAAATTCTTCAGTTTTCCTTTTCAAACCTCACTCTCACCCGAACTTCATCCCACTCGACCGACTCCGATCCACCTTCAACCTCGACTGCCCTCAGACCTCCATCCAGCCCCGCCGTGACCTCGCCAACTGTCCGCCAGCCTAACCCGACCTCTCAACCGCCCAGCAACCCGCTCCTCCGTCAGATCCGCCGTTTTTCTGATTTCCGATCGGAAATCTCATCCACCGTCCCTTGGCCAAATCACCCATTTGACCGCTCAAACTGCTCCCCGTCATCCCTCCAACAAACCCCTAGCTTCAATTTTGCCCACCAGAGCCTCCCGGAAAACCCCGTGTTTGCCCTAAAAATTGCCTCCCAGTCGACCGTCTGGAATTGTTCTTCATCCCAGTCGACCGACTGTAATTGTTCTTCATCCTAGTCGACCGATTGGATTGAGGGTCAGTGGGTTTTGCTCGTTTCAAGCTTCAGTTTTCCATCCCTCATTCAACCATGCCTCGTGCCGGCCCTTCGTCCCAATCCACTTCCAAAGGCAAGGAGGTTGTTCATGAGCCCTCAATTGATGATCAAATTGATGAGTTCAATGAATCCGATGACGATGACATGCCTCTCGTCTCCCGGAAGAGGAAACAGTTGAGAGCCTCGTTGAGGGACGATAGCGATGAGGAATTTGGTGCTCCTCCGGTTTCTCCCACGCCTCCTCCCAAGAAGAAAAGCCCCCAACCGAAGAAACCAAAGAAGAAGGCCCCTGCTCCTCCCATTGCTAGAGCACCATCACCTCTTCCCGAGCCTCCTTTGCCTAGAGTTCCCTCGCCCATTGCTGAGGCGTCTCCATCCACTGCCATTGTCCCGGTTGTGCCTCACGAGGGACCATTTGAGGGACCTTTACCCGTACCGACCCCATACCCCTTCTCGGTCCCTCTAGAGTTTAGAGAGGAGACTCACCGGACCCATTATGCCACGATCACGAGGAAGAGGAAGGCAGCCCTCCCCACACTATATCCAGATATGGGGCTCCTCCGAAGTATCGACAGTGCAGTCACCGATGAGGTACACTCTCGCCTTACTCATTGTTGCTTGAATTTCTTGTTTATGGATGATCCCGGATCCTACCGGAGGGTAGTTGAGGAGTTTATTTGCTCGTTTGAGTGGGTGAATGAGGAGGAGGGGGTGGACATGAATTTTATTGGGCATTTGTTTTGGGAGGACGGGATTTCAAGATTAAGGAGAGTGTAATTCGTGAATGGCTTGGATTCCCTCCCCATGATGCTATCGCCCGGAAATTCACGGAGCATGACTAATGTCGGTTTCAGAAGAGGATTTTGGGTCGTAATGAGTTGTTTATCTCATCTTATAACTCGTCGGCGATCACTGACCCAGTTTGGAAGATTATCCACCATCTCATCGCCATTGGGATAAACACTCGGACGGCGAAGGCTAGGTCGTTCACTCTTCCCGATATGGAGCTTATGCTCGCTATTGATCACGGGGAGGTCACCGATTGGCTTGCTATCCTTGCCACCCGTTTTGAGGCCATTGTTAAGAAGGGTGCGAGGAATCGTGCCTTGGGAGGAGGCTCTTTGATCACGCAGATTGCCTTAAGGTGTAACTTCACCTTTGGCCATGAGGGATGCCCTAAGCCATCCAAGAGCACTCTTAATTTGGATACCATGAAGAGCATGCACATCGTTAAGAAGGATGGGAAGACTTGGAAAGTCGACCGGAAGCCTCATCAGGAGGGCCTCGTGACTAATGCCGCATATAGGAAGGCGATGTTCAAGAAGGAGAACCCCCTCTACTGCTTAGCCAACCTCACCCCTTCTCCCCCTTCCTCCCCTGCTCATTCCCCTCCTCTGTTCGATGATCCCGCAGCCCCCATCCCTGAGGAGCCTCCCATCTTGGAGCCGCACATTGAGGAGCCGGTTGTTGAGGGTGCTGCTCATGTTACAGATGATTCAGCTGAGTGGAGAGAGAGATTCTCCTCCGACATTGCCAGCTTGACTAGCGGAGTGGCTGATTTGAGGAGTGGTTTGAATCGCCTAGAGGACTTTGTTAGAGAGTCAGACGCGAGAGCTCGCCAGGAGTGGAATTGGCTCTGGTCTGCAGTCCTATCATTCGCCGGAGGTCCCAGTGATGAGTTGAGTTTTCGACTCATTAATGCCCATTTTCACTATAGCTTTAGTTCATTTCCGACGATTATTTGATGTCATTTGATCCCCTTTTCATGCGTTTCAGGTACAAAACAAGATGTCTCAATGTCAAAATCCAATAGAAGGAAACTCGGGGAAAATCGGAGACTAGAGCAAAAAGTGAGCAGAATTGGTTCCTAGTCGATCGACTAGGAAGCTCCCCTGCTCCAGTCGATCGACTGGGAGAAGTCTCAGGAGGGCCTGCAATCCATGCTTCCGTAGTTGATCGATTGGGACCTCCAGTCGATCGACTGGCGAGTCCTCCAACCAGAGCATGCAGGCCACGTGACCTCAGT
Organism: Rhodiola kirilowii; assembly: GCA_033675215.1. Taxonomy (NCBI): domain Eukaryota; kingdom Viridiplantae; phylum Streptophyta; class Magnoliopsida; order Saxifragales; family Crassulaceae; genus Rhodiola; species Rhodiola kirilowii. The sequence continues at coordinate 28,012,743 of CM066194.1, read as the reverse complement.
CGGTCGATTGGGACCCTAGTCGGTCGACTGGGAGCAGTCTCAGAAGGACCAAAATTCCACATTACCGCAGTCGATTGACTGGGAACCTACCCTGTGCCAGTCGATCGACTGAGAATCTGCTAGCCAAACGACATTTCTTCCACCAGTCGATCGACTGGGCCACAAGCACAACGCCAGTCGATCGACTGGACTGCTACAGTTCCGGAAATTCAGCGAGGCTATAAATAGAAAGTGATAAGTTTGACCTAGCATCTTGGCTTCTTTGGGGAAAAAGACAAGGAAAAGTGAGCTCAATCAAGGGATCAATCATCATCTAATCAAGGAGATTTGAAGACTAAGGGAGTTCATTAGGATCAACAATCCTACTCTATTCCCCTTCCTTTCTCTTAGATTTTTGTTGAAAACCTACACATTATGTTGTCTTACATGATGTGTGAGTAGTCCCCCTTGTGTTTTGAGGGTTTTATGATCCTCCTTGGTACTCAATGATTATTGTATACACATCTATATGGATTTATTGAAGTTGATTTCATTTTACTATGATCTTCATGTTAGACATGCTACTAAGTGTTTGATAAAATGCCTAAGTGACATGTTTGTGTTAGAACTATGATCTAAGTATCGAGAGAGCTTAGTGATGGTTTGGATATAGTAAAATTGAACTTAACCAACATTTATGAGAGTAAGTGCATGGTGAGAGGTTAACTCGAACTTTATGCATGTAGCACTTGTGAGAATAAATGCTATATAGTGAATCAATACTCTTTAATTAGTGAGATTCTAACTAAGATGACTTGACTAGGATTAGACTTGCATGATAGTTTGTCTAGTCCTAGCCTAAGTTAGGTTTTAAACCTATCAACTCATAATTAATTGGACTCTTGTATGCATGATCATTGGGAAATTGCCAAGGAGAGGATTAATCCCTCGAAACCCGCTTTTAATTGATTTTAATCCCCTAAAACCATTTCATACTTGTTTTAAATCATTGACAATCTTCACACTTGAATTTTAGGAATTAGCCGAGTAAGAAAATTTGATAATTCTAGCGCGTAATCCGTTTGCTCCCTTGGGTTCGACACCGGTCTTACCGGTCATTTATAAATTGTTTTTGACCGTATGTTAAAAACCTACAACGTCAAAATGGCGCCGTTGCCGGGGATCACCCCAATCATTTTGACGTTGTAGGTTTTTAGCATACGGTCAAATTTTTTTTATAAATGACCGGTAAGACCGGTGTCGAACCCAAGGGAGCAAACGGATTACGCACTAGAATTATCAAATTTTCTTACTCGGCTAATTCCTAAAATTCAAGTGTGAAGATTATCAATGATTTAAAACAAGTATGAAATGGTTTTAGGGGATTAAAATCAATTAAAAGCGGGTTTTGAGGGATTAATCCTCTCCTTGGCAATTTCCCAATGATCATGCATACAAGAGTTCAATTAATTATGAGTTGATATGTTTAAAACCTAACTTAGGCTAGGACTAGACAAACTATCATCCAAGTCTAATCCTAGTCAAGTCATCTTAGTTAGAATCTCACTAATTAAAGAGTATTGATTCACTATATAGCATTTATTCTCACAAGTGCTATATGCATAAAGTTCTAGTTAACCTCTCACCATGCAATTACACTCATAAATGTTGGTTAAGTTCAAGTTTACTATATCCAAACCATCACTAAGCTCTCTCGATACTTAGATCATAGTTCTAACACAAACATGTCACTTAGGCATTTTATCAAACACTTAGTAGCATGTCTAACATGAAGATCATAGTAAAATGAAATCAACTTCAATAAATCCATATAGATGTGTATACAATGATCATTGAGTACCAAGGAGGATCATAAAACCCTCAAAACACAAGGGGGACTACTCACACATCATGTAAGACAACATGATGTGTAGGTTTTCAACAAAAATCTAAGAGAAAGGAAGGGGAATAGAGTAGGATTGTTGATCCTAATGAACTCCCTTAGTCTTCAAATCTCCTTGATTAGATGATGATTGATCCCTTGATTGAGCTCACTTTTCCTTGTCTTTTTCCCCAAAGAAGCCAAGATGCTAGGTCAAACTTATCACTTTCTATTTATAGCCTCGCTGAATTTCTGGAACTGTAGCAGTCCAGTCGATCGACTGGCGTTGTGCTTGTGGCCCAGTCGATCGACTGGTGGAAGAAATGTCGTTTGGCTAGCAGATTCTCAGTCGATCGACTGGCACAAGGTAGGTTCCCAGTCGATCGACTGTGGTAATGTGAAATTTTGGTCCTTCTGAGACTGCTCCCAGTCGACCGACTGGGGTCCCAATCGACCGACTGAGGTCACGTGGCCTGCATGCTCTAGTTGGAGGACTCGCCAGTCGATCGACTGGAGGTCCCAATCGATCGACTACGGAAGCATGGATTGCAGGCCCTCCTGAGACTTCTCCCAGTCGATCGACTGGAGCAGGGAAGTTTCCCAGTCGATCGATTGGGGACCAATTCTGCTCACTTTTTGCTCTAGTCTCCGATTTTCCCCGAGTTTCCTTCTATTGGCTTTTGACACTGAGACATCTTGTTTTGTACCTGAAACGCACAAAAAGGGGATCAAATGACATCAAATAATCGTCGGAAACGAACTAAAGCTATGGTGAAAACGGGCATTAATGAGTCAAAAACTCGACTCATCAACACTCCACACTTAAGCTTTGCTCGTCCCGAACAAAGTATGCAAATATGCCAAGGAAGTGCAAATGCCGAAATGCTAGTGGTGCTAAGTTTTTCGTGTATTTGCCTCACTAGATTTCACAAGGTCTCGATCCTTATTTCTAAACATGTTATTGAAAGGTAAATGACAAGTATGTACAATCTACCTAGCTCCTTTTCGTAGGCGTTACGAATGCATTTAGCATATGCATTAAGCCTTTAAACCCCTAGGCTACCCTAGTGGACGAGTTATAGTCTCGTGAGAGTTTTCAGAAAAGGGAATACTGACAAATCCCGAATGCACCTATTCCATAAGAATGAATCCAAGAGTGCTCAACCGAGGCTACGATTTCTCAAAACAAACTCCTCACCCCACGCTAGGTCCATTATCACAATATCATCAAAAGAACTTTTGAACCACTTTTAGTACCCTTGAGGTTGTGCATTCAAGATCATCAATACTAGAGCTATCAATCGTCTCATCCAAAAGTCTAGACATTTTCAAGGCTATACAATAGAGGCGAAGTTTTTAGTTTGCACAAAAATTGTCAATCGCTCACCTATGCTAGCTAGGGCTAGTCCATGGGTTTGCGACATGGAACTCATTCCCAAGTTTTAGGCGCTTAAGCCGTAATCCATAAGGGAAGAGGAGTTCGACACTAGAGTTCTCAATAAACATGCATGGACCAAATGATAACTCCCGTGTAAACACATGGATCGTCCAAGAGTCATTCTAATAAGCACACAATGCAAATGATGAATCCCGCACAAATGATGAATGGAGGAAAACATAGAGTCAAGTTTTAAGTGCTTCTTATTTTCTTTTTGAAACGGCCTTTGGCCTACAAATGCTTTCGAGGGGGGACTTACCTCCCTAACCCCCGGCATTTGTATATTTTGATCAAAACTTCTCTTGTACTTTGAGAAAGTTTTTAGTCGGGGCTTTGCCCTCTTTGACCGCAAACATTTTTTTTGATTGATTGGGGCCAATTTTTCGCCCTCTTTTGAATCCACACTTAAAACTTGACAATATGTTCAAAAAGTGTATGGAATGTGCAGGAATCAAACATAAGCATGGCACTAAATTAGAAAACTCAAGTCACCAAGGAGCTATCAAATGGTCTAAGTTTTTCACGAAGATTTTAAAGGTGCTTGCTATAACTTGATCCAAGGTATTTCAACGACAATATTTAGAGGATTGGATAGACGAAGGATAGCAATGATATTGGCTTTCAAGAATACACATTCAATGGACTAGGTCGGTTCTAAATTCAAGATCCAATAAATGTGGCAAATAGGCTAGATGTGATTTATAGGAATTAAGAATCGATAGTCACAAGCCTATATGGTAAGAACACTTCTTATGTAGGGATAAGGTGCAAGTATGCAAGTGTCCATCTCAAAATGATATGTATGGCATGCAAACATGTGAACTATGCGCGTCAAACCACTCCACACTTAATTCAAGCTTAGTCCCTAAGCGCAAAGAATGATAAAAATAGAGGCAAAGGCGCATAGGAACTCCCCTCGTTTGTAGACCCGGTGATAAGACTCTTGGGAGTGAGAAATAACCTTTTGGTTGCAATTGTAGATATAGTAGGTGTTTTTGGACATGATAAGAATATGAAAATGGATATCCTGTAGAGTGAACAACATGAATGGTAAACACTTTCAATATCATAAGAGTAATGATCAACCAAAGGAAAGTCAAGAGTATAAGCATCAAAATGGCATACATCATCAAAATTGCGCCAAAGGGCGACTTAACATCCAAAACAATCATCCAATGCAACAATCAAAATAAAAGATACACATGTGTAAACTAGAATGAAGCATGGAATCATGATGTAGCCTCATCGTCTCCGGGCCTAAACGAATCAACGACACCCTCATCATCAGGCGGCGTAGTGGGACCCGTCATCAGTGGGCTATCCTCCCTGAAAGAGCGAACTGGCTCCGCGGTCCCTCCTGAGAGACGTGATGCACCCGCCTCCCCTGTAAAAGAAGCTGGCGTGGTAGGCAAAGGGGAGGCGCCACGAGGAGCAGAGAACTCCGGGGCAAGAGGAGGAAAAATGGGGGTGCTTGGACCTCCGACAAATGACATGACTGCAGACCGGAGCCAATCCCACTCCTGGCGAGCTCTCGCGTCTGACTCTCTAACAAAGTCCTCCAGGCGAGTCAAACCGCTTCTCAACTCAGCCAATCCGCTAGTCAAGCTGGCAATGTCGGAGGAGACTCTCCCTCTCCACTCAGCTAAATCATCTACGACCGGGAGAGGGATCTCGACGGCAGGCTCTACCGGTGGAAGCTCCTCATTTGCTGGTGGCTCATGCACGTCTGCTGGTGGAGGTGGAGGGGGTGAGGCAGGAGGCGATGGAGTGAGGTTGGCAAGGCAATATAGATGGTTCTGCTGCTTGAACATACTCTTCTTCGTGGCGGCACCTGTCACAAGCCCTTCCTGATGAGGCTTCGTGTCCTTCTCCCACGTCTTGCCATCCCTCTTGATGATGTGTTTGTGCTTCATGAGGTCCATGTCAAGCACGCTCCTGGATGGCGCCTCACAACCCTCGTAGCCGAAGGTGAAGTTACACCTTAGGGGTATCATGGTGATCAAGGAGCCTCCTCCCAAGCCCCGGTTCCTCGTACTCGGCTTCACAATGGTCTCGAACCGGTCGGCAAGAATGGCTAGCCAATCAACGGCCTCCCCATGATCCATAGCAAGCATGAGCTCCATATCTGGGAGAGTAAACGACCTAGCCCTCGCTGTCCTCGTGTTGATCCCAATGGCAATGACGTGGTGTATATTCTTCCAGACCGGATCAGTAATGGCCGAAGAGTTATATGATGAAATGAACCATTCATTCCTCCCGAAAATCCTCTTCCAAAATCGGGTCTGCTGGTGCTCATTGAATTTCCGGGGCGACGCCTCAGGCTCTGGGAATCCCAACCATTCTCTAATCAAACTCTCCCTAATTCTGAAATCCCGTCCTCCCATCACGAATTTTCAATAGAATACAATACCATCCCCCTCCTCCTCCTTCAACCACTCAAAAGAGCATATAAAATCTTCAACAAGCCTCGGGTAGGTCCCCGGATCATCCACAAATAAGAAAGATAGACCGCACTGAGTAAGGCGAGAATGTACCTCATCCGTGACTGCTTCGTCGATGCTACGGAGCAATCCCATGTCGAGGTAGAGTGTAGGGATGGCCGTCGCCTTCCTCGATGAGATGGTAGCGTGATGAGTCCGGTGCTTCTCGTCTCTAAACACAAGGGGAACCGAGAACGGGTATGGAACCGGTAAGGGCATCGGTCCCTCATAAGGTCCCTCGTGAGGCTCGATCGGCACAATGGCTGTGGATGGTGGAGTTGCAGCAGGGGAGGGCTCTCTGGGCAAAGGGGGCGAAGGCGCTCGAGGGGCAGGAGGCATGGGTGCTCTCCTCTTCGGTGCTGGTTTCTTTGGTGGAGCCCTTTTCTTCTTAGGAGGAGGTGTGGGGGAAACCGGTAAGGCATCAACCTCTGCGTCCGAGTCCGAGCTATGGTCTGCTAACGAACCCCTGAGCAACTTCCGCTTGCGTGTAACAAGGGGTCTATCATCCTCATCGGACTCGTGATACTCATCGATTTGGTCATCGAGCGAGGGCTCATGAGCAACCTCCTTGCCTTTGGATTTGGAACTGGATGAGGTACCGGCACGAGGCATAATGCACTGGAAGTAGAGGACAAAAAACGAACGGAGCAAAAATATGCACTGAATTGCTGCTCAGTCGATCGACTGGGATGAGGCTGATGACTCAGTCGATCGACTGGGGACTGGAAAACAGTCGGGTTAGGGCAAATTTGGGGGATTTCTCCAGGAGGTTTGGGTCTCCAAATTGGTGCTTGGGGTTGGTAGGCGAATCGATTGGGAGTCGAATGGTGGTTGAATTGGGAGGAGACGACGCCGGACGGAGGAGATCGGTGGTGGAGACGATTTCTGATCGGAAATCGGAGATGCGATTGGCTGAGCTTGGCTGGGCGGCGCTGTGATGGTGGTGGCAAGGCGAGGCTACGGCGAGGTGAGCGGCGGAGATTGGTGAGATTTGATGGAGGATTTAGGGTTTTGGAGATAGAGGGTTTCGGACGTTGAACGAAATGAGGAAGAATGAAGGGAGGCTGAGATTTTGGTTAAGGAGTTTCCAGTCGATCAACTGGGAGGCGAGTCGATCGACTGCGGAAATGAGGAAAATAGGTGCTCTGAGACTCTCCCCAGTCGATCGAATGGAGTGTTGTGTGTCTCCCAGTCGATCGACTGGAGCACAAATTCCTGCGTCAAAATTTTTCTGCTTTTCTTTGAAACCCCAACTCCACACTCAGAATTTTTACTCCACATCAAGAATAATTACCACTCAAAATATCACATTAAACCAACGAACAATCACCCAAGAAATCACTAGCATGCAAACATACGATTTCCAAACAAAACAAGCTAGGATTATGGACTCCACACTTAAAACGCCACTATCATCGAGAATATTCGAGCAAGCTTCATATCACACCACACACACCAAATTATGCATTTAAAATCATCCAAATCACCAAGCCACATGACAAGTTCACAAAACGCATGCTACACATATATGAAAATTACTTGTGCATAAATGGACAACTCACAAACCGGGGTACCTCCCGTGAGGGCCTAGTTTAACGTTGACGGGAGCGTCGGTTGCACTGTCGTTAGGGTGCAATGCGTCTCGTACAAATAAATTTATAATGTCCACTACTCGCGACTTAACTACTGGGTAGTAAGGGTAAGTAGGGGTCGAACCCAAGGGAATTAGGGGGATAGATTGTTCGTTACGGCTTACACGGTGCGTGATTTTAGGTCGAGTGTGGACTTACTGCTAATTACTAAACTACTGTTTTTGGGTTTTTTGGGTTTTTTGTGCGGAAAGTAAATACAGAAAATAAATACTGAAATTAAATACAGAAAATAAAGGAGTTGAGGGTTAGAAGACTTACAGTGGGTGATGCGTGATTGTTGATTCCTCCGGTATGTGAGTGGTTGGTGGTTGTGTTTGATTGAGCAGTTATACTAGGAAATTAAATACAGGGGGTGTTTGCAATTGAAAGAGCGTATTCGGTTTCAGGTATTCTTGTATTATCACATGTTTATTAGTTTAGTAAATCTTCTAAGTATTCAAACGATGAATCGAGGCTAGCGATAGCTCAAGACTTGCAACATCGGCTAAATCACACTTGTTCTATTTAGACTAGCGCCAGTACCAGTTAGGTACGCTAGTCTATGTGCATCCACCTGCTCTCCTGTTACGGTTTCCCATAATGATTTTTTAAATATAGTCGACCTCTTTCAGATAGCTTTGTCTGTTACGACCTCCCCTATCCGGGTGTGATCACGAATATCTTAAGGAAGAACTTACAAAGTTGGACCCCTAATGGTCACATTCCCAAAATCGTTCACTCTACCTTAGAGACATTCTGACTTTTATATGGCACATAGAACAAGTATTGAATACTAAGAAAATAAACTAAGCTAATTAAACATTAAATAATACAAGATTATACCTTCCGCCGAATGAGGAGTTTAGCCTCGCCTGTCCATGGAGGAGGGCGCCTAGCCAAATATCGTAACTTTATTGATCCAAACCAACTTACAAAATATTACAAAATGTAGAGAGATAAGTGATTGTGTATGGAATGGTTTTTTGGATGATAAAATGAGGAGGGGTGAGCCTCCTTTTATAGGAGAAATGGGAGGAAATGGAGGGCTAGGATTGATTTGATCCAAGGGTGGAGGATGAGGCATGGAGGAGCCAAGGAGGCGCCGCCACTTGGCGGTGGAGGAGTGGTGGAGGAGCAGCCGCCGGTAGGAGGTGGTGGTGGAGGAGCAAATGGTGGTGGAAGCCACCTCCCAAGCAAGTCATCAAGTCATCCAAGGAGGAGAGAGGAGGAACATGTGGTGGAGGAGAGCCGGTCATCCATGGAGGAGGAGGGAGGAGCCGCCGGTGGTGGGTGGTGGTTTTGGGGTGGTTTTCCTCTTTGGCCACCTCTTCTCCAAGTCACAAGTCATCTTGCCCATATGTGAGTTTTGTACAGTTTTGCACTGTCTTTTCACAAAACTATCAGTGTAATTTGGCACTGGGTTGACTTGATTCCATCTCTGCACAATTTGTGATGAGTGATTCATCGTCAGGATCCTTGATATTTCTTCAGTCGGCATATGATCTTGACCTTGAATCGACTCCTTATATCTTTTCTGTGCTAAAAGCCTCTCCTTAACGTGTTTTCACTTTAATCTCTAAAATGCCCTGTGGAAATATATCGGGACTAACAAGTGGATGTTAGATAGACAAACAGTCTAACTTGGGGGGTTTATCTGTGTTTTTGATTCGTATAATTGTGGTCCATCAAATCACCCCCCACTTTTAGTTGTTCGTCCCGAACAATGCTTTATATGGGCGTCACTATGTAAGTTGGTTTGAAGTATGAAATTAAGTTTGCGGTACTCGATTTCTCCTAATTCATGCATTACTACTTATAGCCAATTTAAACTGTAAAAATAATTAGAAGTAACTTGATACGTGTACCTTCGTGCCGAGATGCGAATTATTCCAGATGTTTCGGGAGATAGCCCTTTTTAGGCTCTTGGACTACACCCTCGGGACCGTCTCGCACTATATGGTTTTCTTGTAGCTTTCTCTAGCACGTGATTTGATTCGGGTTTCAGTGAGTTGAGCCTTTTTGATTTTCTTTTTTCTACTTTGGCGAGGGACTAGCTTTTTTTGTAGTGATTCTGCCTCTGTCTTTTTGAGTGCTTCACTTTTGCTCGGTTAAAACCTTCACAATTTTTTGGGCCTTAGGCCTCTTTTGATTTTCTTCTTTGAGTTTTTTGCTCCTTTGTGACTTGCTAGTCCATTTTGTCAGCCTTCTTGGGAGGTCCAATCATCGCCCGCAAGCCTATGGAAATACCTCCCCTCTCCTCTCGTCTTCGTCGTTTCACGCGGGTCAAGATGAGGGTCGCTCATTTATTTTCTCGGCTATTTTGACTAGAGAGAGGACGGTCTGATTCCCGTCCTCGCCTTTGCATAGATGCTTCCTGGCGGAGTTTGACTCAATTGTTCACTGAAAATCCGAAGTGCAGCCTCCACTGACTTCGAAAACCATATAGTTTGATTTGATCCTTTAAGTGCTTGCCAAGCCTCTCTAGGGCAATTTCTATCAACTCCACATCCCTAGGTTATCTCAACACAAAGGGACAAATGAAAAGTTACATTCTAAGTTTTTAAACAGTTTGCCTTTTCATAAGGTTGATGCATGAATCATGATCTATCTTTTTCACATTCTTAAGTTCATACTTTCAAAAAGATACTTTTTTTTTTTAAAAAGAAAAAACATGCATTGGTTCTCACCCCCCACTTTTGAACGAAGGCAAGCCTTAGTTCAAAAGTCATGCAAATATATATAGGAGAAGGAAATGACTCTAGGAAAAAAGAAGAGCAGAACTCCCTTTAAGGTGTCGAGTGAACGACATGGCATGAGGCTGGATAATCGAGGGAGTTCGGCTGGGGCCTTTAAACTCTCAGCGCAGGCCCGGCAAATTCACGGAAGCTGCCTGGCTGATCTGATCCTTGCTCCGAAACTTAATTCCTACATGTAAGACATTTCTTCTGGACAAAAAGATGGGTGAGAGCGCTTATTGAAAATTAAAATGACAGAAAGTAAGATAGTGTCGGGTTACCTCCCGACTAGTGCACTTGTTTAACGTCGTTGGCTCGACAGTACCTTGTTCTGGATCATTGGTTGGGATCCCATGGGTGGCTTAGGTCGAATTTTTTCCCAACTGCTCTCTTAATCTGTCCCAAGTTCTCATATGGCAGCGGGCTTGGTTCTGATATCCATTGAACCGATAATTTCTTCTTTACATTCTTCCGGGAAGGTGAGGATCCTTTGACCATAGCTGCTGGTCTTTTGAGTCGGACTTTCTTGTTTCTCCATCCGGGCTTCCATTCTACCGGCCCATGCCTTGGTCGTTTCTTCATGTTTGAATGGGTGGCACTTTTGCAATTCTGGAAATTCAGTATTGTGCCATCAAGCATTGGTGACCTTAGGCATGTCTCTATGTGAAGCCTCTTTTTTGTGGCAGCGACGAACAGTCGTCCTAGAACGAGCGAGTTTTCAGGGCTGCTTTGTTGAGTCGTGGTGAGTGAGAGCTCCATTGATGGTTTTTCTTGCCCTTGATTTGCCTCCAACTCTCCTTGTACCGCATTATTGACCACATCATCATCGGGCGCTGTGATTTGCATAGAAACCGAAGGGTTAAGTAGGGGCTTCTCGGCCATGAGAATCGGGTCTTTCTCGAGCAGATTGGTGATGAAGACCGGTTCAAGTGGCTCGGCTTGTTTGTCAATGAGGAATGGGCCTGGCTTGATTTCCTCATCCGCTTCGGTAGTGAGTTCCCATGAAGACTCCTCCTCGATGCTTTCTGTATCTGATTCGTCCATCACTTCGGATAGCTCAGGAGTGATATCCCATATGGGCTCTTCCTCGTCCCATACTATATCGGTTTCCGGTTCTAAGTCTTCTGATGGCTCGGGAGTGATATCCCATATGGGCTCTTCCTCGGTGCTTCCAGTTCCCGACTCGTCCATCATGGCCTCTATCAGCCTTGTGGGCACCAATGTTGGCTCTTTTAGAGCCACCTCCATATCCATTACTGCCCTTGTACTGATGTCTTCTCTTGGTTTTGTCGCGGGCAAGATAATAGGTGTGGTGTCGGGCTCGTTCTGTACTGAGTCCACTTTCATCGTTGGTGCCATATCTTCGGTTTGGTGCATTGGCCCTCTTTTTGTGCTTGTGGCCAAATCCTTAATGAGGCCCCAGGCTTCATCTATGCTTAATTCTATTATTGACCCTCCTGCAATAGTATCTAGCAAGCAAAGCTCCGGAAGTCTCATCCCAATAAGAAATGCCTGAATAAGATCTGAATATGCGAATCCGTGGTGCGGGCAGCTCGCCACAATGGAAATGAAGTATGCCAAGTACTCGTCCAAAGTTTCGTCCCGGGATTGCGTAAGGTTGATGATCTTATTACGGACATCAAGTTCGAAAGGTGTTGGGGGAAATTCCTCATAGTACCAAGGCTCTCTTTCGTAGTAGGAAGACATTATGTATAACAGAAAAAAGAACAACTACCCATTCGCTAATTCCCCGGCATCGGCGCCAATTTGACGGGAGCGTCGGTTGCACTGTCGTTAGGGTGCAATGCGTCTCGTACAAATAAATTTATAATGTCCACTACTCGCGACTTAACTACTGGGTAGTAAGGGTAAGTAGGGGTCGAACCCAAGGGAATTAGGGGGATAGATTGTTCGTTACGGCTTACACGGTGCGTGATTTTAGGTCGAGTGTGGACTTACTGCTAATTACTAAACTACTATTTTTGGGTTTTTTGGGTTTTTTGTGCGGAAAGTAAATACAGAAAATAAATACTGAAATTAAATACAGAAAATAAAGGAGTTGAGGGTTAGAAGACTTACAGTGGGTGATGCGTGATTGTTGATTCCTCCGGTATGTGAGTGGTTGGTGGTTGTGTTTGATTGAGCAGTTATACTAGGAAATTAAATACAGGGGGTGTTTGCAATTGAAAGAGCGTATTCGGTTTCAGGTATTCTTGTATTATCACATGTTTATTAGTTTAGTAAATCTTCTAAGTATTCAAACGATGAATCGAGGCTAGCGATAGCTCAAGACTTGCAACATCGGCTAAATCACACTTGAACTATTTAGACTAGCGCCAGTACCAGTTAGGTACGCTAGTCTATGTGCATCCACCTGCTCTCCTGTTACGGTTTCCCATAATGGTTTTTTAAATATAGTCGACCTCTTTCAGATAGCTTTGTCTGTTACGACCTCCCCTATCCGGGTGTGATCACGAATATCTTAAGGAAGAACTTACGAAGTTGGACCCCTAATGGTCACATTCCCAAAATCGTTCACTCTACCTTAGAGACATTCTGACTTTTATATGGCACATAGAACAAGTATTGAATACTAAGAAAATAAACTAAGCTAATTAAACATTAAATAATACAAGATTATACCTTCCGCCGAATGAGGAGTTTAGCCTCGCCTGTCCATGGAGGAGGGCGCCTAGCCAAATATCGTAACTTTATTGATCCAAACCAACTTACAAAATATTACAAAATGTAGAGAGATAAGTGATTGTGTATGGAATGGTTTTTTGGATGATAAAATGAGGAGGGGTGAGCCTCCTTTTATAGGAGAAATGGGAGGAAATGGAGGGCTAGGATTGATTTGATCCAAGGGTGGAGGATGAGGCATGGAGGAGCCAAGGAGGCGCCGCCACTTGGCGGCGGAGGAGTGGTGGAGGAGCAGCTGCCGGTAGGAGGTGGTGGTTTTGGGGTGGTTTTCCTCTTTGGCCACCTCTTCTCCAAGTCACAAGTCATCTTGCCCATATGTGAGTTTTGTACAGTTTTGCACTGTCTTTTCACAAAACTATCAGTGTAATTTGGCACTGGGTTGACTTGATTCCATCTCTGCACAATTTGTGATGAGTGATTCATCGTCAGGATCCTTGATATTTCTTCAGTCGGCATATGATCTTGACCTTGAATCGACTCCTTATATCTTTTCTGTGCTAAAAGCCTCTCCTTAACGTGTTTTCACTTTAATCTCTAAAATGCCCTGTGGAAATATATCGGGACTAACAAGTGGATGTTAGACAGACAAACAGTCTAACTTGGGGGGTTTATCTGTGTTTTTGATTCGTATAATTGTGGTCCATCAAACGTCTTGGCCAAGACCGAGCCGATCCTTTTCTCATCAAGAAACACACTTGAGGAGTCCTTTGCTAGGATCCCTCCTCAAGTGGATAAAGGCTCTCTATGGGTCGGTCAAAGAGTAGGTCACATTTTGCGCATCCCGAACTTCCTCTCTATAATGCTTGAGCCTTTGCCCATTCGCCGTGAAGGTGGTTCCATCATTGTTGAGCAATTCTACATGTCCATCTTTGTGAGGCTTGTGGACAATAAATGGACCACTCCACCGGCTTCTCAACTTTCCCGGGAATAACTTGAGCCTAGAGTTAAAGAGTAAGACTTTCTCTCCCTTTTTGAACTCACGACGAAAGATTTTCTTGTCGTGCCATTTCTTAGTCTTCTCTTTGTAGATCCTAGCACTCTCGTAGGCTTCGTTCCTTATCTCTTCTAACTCATGGAGTTGAAGGACCCTATTGTCTCCCACCGTTTGTATGTCCATATTCAAGAGTTTAATTGCCCACATTGCCTTGTATTCCAATTCAACCGGCAAATGGCATGGTTTCCCATATATAAGACGATAGGGAGACATCCCAATAGGGGTTTTGAACGCCGTACGATAGGCCCATAGTGCGTCATCTAGCTTCGATGACCAATCCTTCCTCGAGCTTCCCACGGTTTTCTCCAAGATTGCCTTAATCTCTCGATTTGAAATCTCCACTTGCCCACTCGTTTGTGGGTGATAAGGTGTAGCAACCTTGTGGCTAACCCCATATTTGCGAAGTAAGGATTCAAAATGTTTTTCTTTAAAGTGTGAACCGCCATCGCTAATGACGGTCCTAGGAACTCCAAATCTTGGAAAAATAATCTTCTTAAATAGCTTGGTGACCACCTTGGCATCGCAAGTAGGGGAAGCGACGGCCTCAACCCATTTGGAGACGTAGTCGACCGGGACCAATATATATTGGTTCCCATATGAGGACGGGAAGGGACCCATATAATCTATGCCCCAAACGTCAAATATCTCGACCGGGAGGATGCTTTGTTGGGGCATTTCATGCCTCTTGGAGATATTTCCCGTCCTTTGGCATTGATCGCAAGCTTTGACAAACTCATAGGCATCACTAAAGAGAGTGGGCCAATAAAAACCGCTTTGTAGCACTTTCGACGCCGTCTTTGCTCCACTACCATGTCCTCCATATTGGGAAGAGTGACAATGGTATAGAATGTCTCTCATTTCTTCTTCGGCGACACAAGTTCTATATAGACCATCCGCGCATAGCCTATATAAATAGGGCTCATCCCAATAGTATCTCTTCGTCTCGGATAGGAACTTCCTCTTTTGATGGTGGTTCATGTCGTGAGGAATAATCCCGCAAACCACGAAATTTACAAAATACGCATACCATGGGAGGGCCTCCGCCTCTACTCTCATAAGTTGCTCTCCAATAAATGAGTCATCCACGAGCCTAGTATCTTTTTCAAGCTCTTCATTTCCTTCAAGCCTCGATAGGTGATCGGCTACCACATTTTCTACCCCCTTTTTATCTTTGATCTCGATATCAAATTCTTGGAGCAATAGAATCCATCTTATCAATCTCGGCTTGGAGTCTTTCTTTGCTAAGAGGTACTTGATTGCCGCGTGATCGGTGAACACAATAGTCTTTGATCCCACTAGGTATGAACGAAACTTGTCAAAGGCATACACGATAGCAAGGAGCTCTTTCTCGGTTGTGGTGTAGTTCAATTGGGCTCCATTTAGAACTTTGCTTGTGTAGTGAATGGCATGAAGTTTCTTGTCCACCCTTTGTCCAAGAACCGCCCCAACGGCATAATCACTTGCGTCACACATGAGCTCAAAGGGCAAATCCCAATTAGGAGGTTGGATGATTGGAGCCGACACCAATGCCTTTTTCAACTTCTCGAAGGCCACCAAGCACTCTTCATCAAACCGAAACTTGGTATCATTTCATAATAGGTTTGTTAAAGGCTTTGCAATCTTTGAGAAATCCTTGATAAACCTCCTATAGAACCCGGCATGGCCTAGAATGCTCCTTATACCCTTGACATCCTTTGGAGGCGGCAATTTTTCCATAACTTCTATTTTAGCCTTGTCCACCTCAATTCCCCTCTTTGAGACCAACTGACCAAGCACTATCCCTTCCTGCACCATGAAATGACATTTTCCCAATTAAGCACAAGGTTCGTATCAATACATCTTTTCAACACTTTAGCCAAATTGGCTAAGCAATCATCAAAAGAGGAACCATAAACAGAAAAGTCATCCATGAATACTTCCATAATTTTCTCAATAAATTCTGAAAATATAGCCATCATGCATCTTTGAAAGGTACCCGGGGCATTACAAAGTCCAAAGGGCATTCGCCGATAGGCAAATGTTCCATAGGGACATGTAAAGGTAGTTTTCTCTTGATCTTGTGGATGAATAGGGATTTGGAAAAATCCACTATATCCATCAAGATAGCAAAAATAGTCATGCTTAGCTAGTCTTTCCAACATTTGATCAATAAAAGGAAGTGGAAAGTGATCTTTCTTAGTGGCTTGGTTAAGTTTCCTATAATCCACACACATACGCCACCCGGTCACGGTTCTTGTGGGGATCAATTCATTTTTAGCATTTTTGACCACCGTCATTCCCCCCTTTTTTTGGTACTACATGAATGGGGCTCACCCATTTAGAGTCCGCAACGGGGAAAATGATTCCCACATCAAGCAATTTTAGAACCTCTTTCTTCACTACCTCACCGACAATAGGGTTTAATCTCCTAGCTCTCTCCCTAGATGGCAAACTATCGCTCTCTAGATTGATTTCATGCATGTACAAGTTTGGGCTTATTCCCTTCAAATCATCAATCGAGTAGCCAATAGCATCCTTATGTTCTCTAACCACATCAAGCAATTTAGAAGTCTCATCATCGTTCAAAGAAGCACTCACAATGATAGGCAAGCTTGAATTTGGGCCTAAGAACTCATACCTTAGGCTTGTTGGTAGAGCCTTTAGCTCTACCGAACAAGACTCCTTACCTTTGTCGCTTTGAGTCCCTTCTTCACTTTCTTCCTCCAAGATAGCCCAACAATCGGCCAAGTCGGGAAGCTCATTGTCAAGGTCAATTTCATTCACAATCAAGTTTTTTTTTTGACATCACCAAACTAGAACAAAACGAAACCACAAAGGGAACCAAGACAACAGGGACAGGCCAGCTAAAAGCATAGCAATTCTGGGCGGAAGAGAGGAATGGCCTCCGAGCAGCTCCATTCCGCACATCATATAGCTCATAAGAATCAACAAGGTCTAGATAATTGCAAGTCATGGTAGAATTAGGACCCTTTTGTGCCTTTTCTAAGTTAAATTCAACTTCCTCATCTCCTACCCTCATGGTAATGGACCCCTTAGTAGTATCAAATATAGCCCCCGCGGTGTAGAGGAAAGGCCTTCCCAATAGAATGGGAATTTCATTGTCCTCTTCCATCTCTAACACCACAAAATCCCCCGGAATGTAGAAATTCCCTACTCTAACCGGGACATCCTTAAGAATTCCCCTAAGAAATCTTGAGGAGCGGTCCGCGAGTCTTTAAACCATTTGAGTCGGTTTAGGCTCGCCCATGTTCAATTTCTTGCACAAAGAATAAGGCATCAACGATATGCTAGCACCCAAATCACACATGGCACGCTCAATTTTAATATCATTTATATAGCATGAAATGGAGAAGCTACCGGGATCCTCAAGTTTTGGTGGCATGTGCGGTTGGAATATGGCACTACATTCTCCATTGAGGACACCGTATCAACATCCTCAATTGTTCTCCTGCAAGTAATAACATCTTTTAGAAATCTAGCATAAGAAGGAGCTTGAGTTATTACCTCGGTGAAGGGCATTGTGACATAGAGCTTCCTCATCATCTCGGCGAACTTGGAGAATTGCTTATCATTGCTCTTCTTCTTTAATCTTTGGGGAAATGGAATAGGAGGAGTGTAACTCTAGGTTCGTCTTTCTCCCTTTCCATCTCACTTTCTTTCTCAACTTGAGGGTTAGGAACCTCTTCATTCAACTCTTCAATTTCGGCACTAGCTTGGCCTCCAAGATCAAAAGTAACCTTCTTCTTCTTTGGTAGCTCATTCTCTAGCTCTTTCCCACTTCTCAAAGTTACCGCATTGCAATGCTCTCTATTCCCTTGTTCGGGTCTAGCCGGTAACTTGCCTGGTGCCCTTGTAGATGCCTCGGCTTGTTGGGCAATTTGAATTTCTAGCATTTTGTTGTGAGTCTCCATTCTCTCGATTTGGGCTTGCATTTTATCTTGGTTTGCAAGTAGCTTGGCAAACATAGCTTGAACCTCGAAAAGTTCATTAGAAGGTTGTGAGGGGGCTTCAATTTGTTGGTAGGTTCTTTGAGCTTGAGCTTGATATTGTTGCCCTTGGTTTTGATTCCTTTGAAGCAAAGTCGGTCCTTGACTTTGATATTGGTTCCTAGGTTGGAACGCTTGATTGGATTGGGTAGGTTTAGGACCGAATCCGGGAGGTGTGGATCCAAAGTCGGGGCGAGTAGGATTTGTGGTCTTGTAGGAGAAATTGGGGTGATTTCTCCATCCCGAGGAGAACTTTGGTGTAGTGTAATTTGCTTGAGAGCTTTTCCCTTGGTTGGCATTACCTCCATAATCTCTTCCTTGGTTTCCTCCCACAAAATTCACTTCTCCATAGCCTTGCCCTTGCACATCCCTTTGAACCAAGGGGCAAGAAACGGTCTCATGCTCGTAGACCTCACAAATATCACACCCTTGCTTTGTTGAAGGCTCTTTTTTCGGGTGTTTTAGCTTGAAGACTTCGTCCGAGAGGTTATCAAAGTCCTTCCTCAAAGCATCGTAGTCACTTGTGCTCACCGCTTTCACCTCATGCCTTTCATGCCTCCTTCTTGGGTTTCCTCTTTCGCTTCCCCACATGAAGTAGTGATTCGTGATTTTCTCTATCACCGCAAACCCTTCATGTGGTTCTAGTTCCATAATAGCTCCGCCCGAGGCGGTGTCAAGAGCAAGTCGAGAGTTACCATCAACACCGTGGTAGAAGGTGTGGAAGACTTGTAGATCATCGAGGTTGTGGTGAGGACAAAGCCTTTGATATTCTTTATACCGTTCCCAAGCTTCTTAGAGGTTTTCTCCATCCAATTGTGAGAAATTTGTAATTTGATTCCAATAATAAGCCGTCTTGGAAGGAGGGAAGTATTTATTTAGGAAAGCCACGGCTAGCTCCTCCCAAGTGGTGAAACTATCGGGAGTTTGACTCCTCAACCAATCCTTTGCCTTTACGGTGAGGGAGAAAGGGAAAAGCCTCAAGAGCTTGGCATCTTCCGAGAACCCGTTGATCTTGAAGGTGGCACACACTTCAAGAAATGTTGTCAAGTGAGAATTAGGGTCCTCATTGTCCCTTCCCGAGAATTGGTTGGATTGGACCATTTGGATAGTGGAAGTCTTGAAATCAAAATCTCGGTTATGAACCGTCGGTACGAGGATTGGGGAACGATATCCATAGGCCGTAGGAGTGGCATAATCCTTGAGAACCCTTCTAGCTTGGGGCAAGGGTGGAAGGTTATTTTGGTTTCCTTGATGAGGAGGGGGCGGAGGAGGAAGTCTATTATCTCTATCTCCCATGACTTCTTGAGTGTTGGAAGTTGATCCTTTGTCTTTGTTGGTCTTACTCCTTGTAAGATGAGGGTTAAGTAGCTCTCTTATAGGTCGGTTCAAGTCTCTATCCACAATTTTGGTAAGCTTCTTTGTCTTTGGTGGCATAAACGAGATGCACCTACAAGGGGAAAACAATTAAAGCTAGTGAGAATAGTGAATAAGCTCAAGAATCGCAAGAAACAAAGTAAATAAAGTAAAACATGGAATAGTCGGAGCACTAAATGATTTTCCTAGGGGTAATCTAGCTATTGCTCCCCGGCAACGGCGCCATTTTGACAACGTCTATTTTTATCCTCCCGACGTGTCGGTTTAGAAGAGGGTCGTCGTAGAGGTCAAAAAGAATTTATAATTTGACCGGTAGGGTACCGGGTCGAACCCAAAGGAGCAAGCTAAGCACATGCACTATTTAAGATTGTGTTTCCATTCGGCTATTCTAACCAAAAATGTATAAAAGAGTGTGAGTATATATCTAACTCCTAAATGGCTAGTAATTGGAGATAAAAGATAAGTAAGAGGTGTTTCGAGGGGTTACTTCCCTCCTTGGCATTTTCTCAATGATCACATACACGATATTCAAACATTTCACGGTAGTCAAATAGTATTGAACCTAGTTTAGACTAGGATAGACTAAATGTCACTTGAATCCATTCCTAGCCAAACTCTCTTATAGGTCGAACCTCTCGGTTCATTCCATGGCAATAAATACCATGAGCTCGACTCCTAGTTCACTTCAATCCCGTAGAAATGATCATATTCACTACATCTAAGTCTAGTTTCACATTTTATCGGTACTTTAGACACCTTGTGCACATGATAGAGGATGTAGATTACTTTCCTTGTTTGAACTCTATCAAACTTGAGAGTGTTTTTAACCATATAGGCTTGTGACTATCGATTCTAAATCCCTATAAATCACATCTAGCCTACTTTTCATTTATCGGATCTTGAGCTTAGAACCGACCTAGTCCCTTGAATGTGCATTCTTGTGAATCAATATCATTGCTATCTCTTGTCTATCAAATTTTCTAAGTATTTTCGTTGAAATACCTTGGATGAAGTTTTAGCAAGCACTTTTAAAATCTTCGTGAAAAACTTAGACCTCTTGTATGCTCCTTGGTGACTTGAGTTCTTCTAACTTAGTGCCTTACTTATGATTGTTTCCCGCACATTCCATGCATTCCTTGAACATATTGTCAAGTTTTAAGTGTGGAGTCAAAAACAAAAGAGGGCAAAAAAAAGCCCCATTTTCATGGTCAAAAGAGGGCAAAGCCCCGACCAAAAAATTTCTCAAGTACACGAGAAGTTTTGTGCAAAAATATACAAATGCCGGGGGTTAGGAAGAAAAGTTCCCCCTCGAAAGCATTTGTAGGGCAAAGGCCATTTGAAAAAAGGAAGAAAAGAAAAGAAAATAAGGAGCACTTAAAACTTGACTTTATGTTCTTCCATCATCCTACATTTGCGCGGGATTCATCATTTGCATAGTGTGCTAGTTGGAATGACTCTTGGATGATCCATGTGCTTGCACGGGAGTTTTCAATTGGTCTTTGCTTGTTTTATAAGAACTCTAGTGTCAAACTCCTCTTCCCTTATGGATTATGGCTTATGCGCCTAAAACTTGGGAATGAGTTCTACGTCGTGAACCCATGGACTAGCCCTAGCTAGCATAGGTGAGCGGTTGACACTCTTTTGTGCAAAACTATTAACTTTGCTTCATTGTATTGCCTTGAAAATGAGTGGAACTTTGGATGAGGCATTTGATAGCTCTAGTATTGATGATCTTGAATGCTCAACCTCATGGGATACTTAAATGGTTCAAAAGTTCTTTTGATGATAATGTGATGGTAGTCCTAGTTTGGGGTGAGGGATATGTTTTGAAAAATCCTCACCTTGGTTGAGCACTCTTGCATTCATTCTAATGGGATAGGTGCATATGGGGATTTGTGAGTATTCTCTTTTCTGAAAACTCTCACGAGACTACAACTCGTCCACTAGGGTAGCCTAGGGGTTTAAAGGCTTAATGCATACGCTAAATGCATTCGTTACACCTACGAAAAGGAGCTAGTTAGATTGTACATACTTGTCATTTTTCTTTTCAATTACATGTTTAGGAATAATGATCGAGACCTTGTGAAATCTAGTGAGGCAAATATACGAAAAACATAGCACCACTAGCATTTCGACATTTGCATGACCTTGACATATTCTCATACTTTGTTCGGGACGAACAAAACTTAAGTGTGGAGTGTTGATCAGTCGAGTTTTTGACTGATTTATGGTCAGTCTTCACTATAGTTTTGGATCGTTTCCGACCTTATTTTGATATCATTTGACCTCTATCTCTACATTTCAGGTAGAAAACAAGTTTCCCCCATGGTCAAGGCCTAAATATGAAGATTCGTTGAGTTTCGACGCAAAACAAGGAGTTTCCGGGCAATACCGAGCATATTGACCTTTGCAACTTGTTTTGGACGCCTAGGGCGGATCTGGTGTCCGATTGGACTGATCTTTAGCTTGTTGGAAAGTTATTTTAAAGGGCTACAACTTTGTAGTTTACACCAAGACCAAATTCGGACGGGAAGACCACCAAAAAGGCCCCAGTCGGTTGACTGAGAAGTCTAGTCGACCGACTCGAATGAAACTCAGAAGACTGACCAAATGTCACCCATCCAGTCAACCGACTGGGAGTCAAGCTTGGCCCAATCGACCGACTGGATGAAAAACTCAGATTTCTGCACCCAGATTTCAGCCGAATCTATAAATAGAAAGCAAAGGTTTTGGACCAAGTGTGGAGGTTTTTGGGGAGAAGAAAATTGGAAAAGAGGATCATCCAAGGTCATCAATCATCATCCAACCAAGGAGGAGTGAAGATCAAAGGGAGACATCAGGACTAATCATCCTACTCTATCCCTCTTCTATTCTACTTGTTGTTGCCATTAAACCCTACTCACACCATGTTGTCTTACATGATGTGTGAGTAGTGGATCTTTTGTTTTGAGGGTCTTATGACTCTACTTCGTACTCTTTGATCACATATATACATTGATATTCATATGGATGATTGTTGATTTCATTTTCTCTTGTGTTATGAATGTTATGCACTCTAGGTGTTTGATAAAATGCCTAAGTGACAATTTGGACCTAAACTTGAACCTAGGACTTGACACCCCTTGGGAATAGTTCTAGGATGGAGAAAATGATCAATATCTTGAATCATGTAAATGAACCTTAGGATATGGATGCTTGACTAAGGATTGAATGTTTGATTTATTGGAGTTAGTCATTAAGCGAATCATCAATTTATCCCATCTAATGGTGTCAAATGCATGTTCACTATGCTCTTTAACATGCCATGCTACTAAGTGTTTGAGGAAATGCCTAAGTAACATGATGAACCTTAAAACTAGACTTAAGAATCGAAAGACCTTAGGGATAGTTTAGATGTAGTGAATATGATCATTTCTACGGGATTGAAGTGAACTAGGAGTCGAGCTCATGGTATTTATTGCCATGGAATGAACCGAGAGGTTCGACCTATAAGAGAGTTTGGCTAGGAATGGATTCAAGTGACATTTAGTCTATCCTAGTCTAAACTAGGTTCAATACTATTTGACTACCGTGAAATGTTTGAATATCGTGTATGTGATCATTGAGAAAATGCCAAGGAGGGAAGTAACCCCTCGAAACACCTCTTACTTATCTTTTATCTCCAATTACTAGCCATTTAGGATTTAGATATATACTCACACTCTTTTATACATTTTTGGTTAGAATAGCCGAATGGAAACACAATCTTAAATAGTGCATGTGCTTAGCTTGCTCCTTTGGGTTTGACCCGGTACCCTACCGGTCAAATTATAAATTCTTTTTGACCTCTACGACGACCCTCTTCTAAACCGACACGCCGGGAGAGTAAAAATAGACGTTGTCACCCAGCACCCCCATCGTTCCTCCACTAGCTCCGGAGTTCTCTGCTCCCCGTGGCGCCTCCCCATTGCCTTCCACGCCAGCTTCCAGAGTCGGGGAGGCGGGGTCACGTCTCATAGGAGGGACCTTGGAGCCAGTTCGCTCTTTCAGGGAGGATAGCCCACTACTCACTTGTCCCACAATAGTGAATGAGAAGGTTGGAGATTCAGCTAGGCCGATCAGTCCGGGAGGCGATGAGGCTACATCATGAGTCCATGCTTCTTCTTGATTTACACATGTATCTTTTCTTTGACTTGTTGCATTGGATGATAGTTTTGGATGTTAAGTCGCCTTTTTGGCACAATTTTGGATGATGTATGCCATTTTGGTGATATTTCCCTTACTTGCCTTTGGTTGTATGCTACATTTTCCTTGATATTGAAGGTGTTTACCATTTCTATTGCTCACTCTACAGGATATACATTAACATATTCTTATCACGTCCAAATTCACCTTCATTGTTACATTTGCAACCAAAAGGTTATTTCTAACTCCCAAGGGTTATATCACCGGCACTATAAACGAGGGGAGTTTCCTATGCGCCTTTGCCTTTATTTTATCATTCTATGCGCTTAGGGACTGAGCTTGAATTAAGTGTGGAGTGGTTTGATGCGCATAGTTCACATGTTTGCATGTCATGTATATCATTTTTAGATGGACACTTGCATCTTTTGCACCTTATCCCTACATGAGAGTGTTCTTAAACATATAGGCTTATGACTATCGATTCTTAATTCCTATAAATCACATCTAGCCTATTTGCCACATTTATTGGATCTTGAACTTAGAACCAACCTAGTCCATTGAATGTGTATCCTTGAAAGCCAATATCATTGCTATCTTTCGTTTATCCAATTCTCTAAGTATTTTCGATGAAATACCGTGGATCTAGTTATAGCAAGCACCTCTTAAATCCTTCGTGAAAAACATAGACCATTTGAATGCTCCTTGGTGACTTGAGTTCTCTAACATAGTGTCGTGTTCATGTTTGATTCCCACACATCCCATACACTTTTTGAACATATTGTCAAGTTTTAAGTGTGGAGTCAAAATCAAAAGAGGGCGAAAAATAGGACCCATTCAAAAAAAATGAAAAAAAAATGTTTGCGGTCAAAGAGGGCAAAGCTCCGACTAAAAACTTTCTCAATGATCACGAGAAGTTTGCTCCCAAATATACAAATGCCGGGGGTTAGGGAGGTAAGTCCCCCCTGAAAAGCATTTGTAGGCCAAAGACCGTTTCAAAAAGAAAATAAGAAGCACTTAAAACTTGACTCTATGTTTTCTTCCATTCATCATTTGTGCGGGATTCATCATTTGCATTGTATGCTTGTTAGACTAACTTTTGAACGACCCATGTGCTTGCACGGGAGTTATCATTTGGTCTATGCTTGTTTATTAAAGAACTCTAGTGTCGGACTCCTCTTCCCTTATGGATTACGGCTTAAGCGCCTAAAACTTGGGAATGAGTTCCACGTCGTGAACCCATGGACTAGCCCTAGCTAGCATAGATGAGCGATTGACAATTTTTGTGCAAACTAAAAACTTCACATCTATTGTATAGCCTTGAAAATGAATAGACTTTTGGATGAGACGATCGATAGCTCTGGTATTGATAATCTTGAATCCACAACCTCAAAGGTTCTCAAAGTGGTTCGAAAGTTCTTTTGATGATATTGTGATGGTAGTCCTAGCGTGGGATGAGGAATTTGTTTTGAGAAATCATAGCCCCGGTAGAACACTCTTACTTTTAATTCTCATGGGATAGGTGCATTTGGGATTTGTGAGTATTCCCTTTTCTGAAAACTCTCACGAGACTATACTCGTCCACTAGGGTAGCCTAGGGGTTTAAAGGCTTAATGCATATGCTAAATGCATTCGTAACGCCTACGAAAAGGAGCTAGTTAGATTGTACATATTTGTCATTTTTCTTTCAATAACACGTTTAGAAATAATGATCGAGACCTTGTGAAATCTAGTAAGACAAATAGACGAAAAACATAGCGCCACTAGCATTTCGCCATTTGCATGACCTTGACATATTTGCATACTTTTTTCGGGACGAACAAAGCTTTAGTGTGGAGTGTTGATAAGTCGAGTTTTCGACTTAATAATACCCGTATCTCACTATAGCTTTAGTTCGTTTCCGGCGATTATTTGATGTCATTTGATCTCTTTTTCGTACGTTTCAGGTACAAAGATGGATATCTCAGTGTCAAAGCTTAATTACGAGAACTCGGGAAAAATCGGAGGCTTGGGCAAAGTTTGGACTGGAAGAAGCTCCAATCGGTCGACTGGGAATATTCCCCTGCGCCAGTCGACCGACTGGCCGAACACTCAGGGAGGCCCTCCAAACTCGCCCATCGAGTCGGTCGACTGGCACCTCCAGTCGATCGACTGAGGAGAAGCTTAGCAGAGCACAAGGAGCGAGTCGGTCGACTGGGACCTCCAGTCGATCGACTGAGAAGAAGCTCAGAGAGGCCCTCCAAACTCGTCAATCAAATCGGTCGACTGGACCTTCAGTCGACCGACTGGGCGTTCACTTCACGAGACAGCTTCTTCGCCGCTAGTCGACCGACTGGGCAACAAGCTTCCGCCAGTCGACCGACTGGACTGCTATAGTTCCGGATTTTTAGCGAGGCTATAAATAGAAAGTGATAAGTTTGACCTAGCATCTTGGCTTCTTTTGGGAAAAAGACAAGGAAAAGTGTGCTCAATCAAGGGATCCATCGTCATCTAATCAAGGAGGATTGAAGATCAAGGGAGTTCATTAGGACTAATCATCCTACTCTACTCCCCTTCTCCTCTTAGATTTTGTTAGAAACCCTACTCACATCATGTTGTCTTACATGATGTGTGAGTAGTCCCCTTGTGTTTTGAGGGTCTTATGATCCTCCTAGGTACTCAATGATCATTGTATACACATTCACATGCAATTTATGAAGTTGATTTCGTTTTACTATGCTCTTCACTTTTGACATGTTGCCAAGTGTTTGATAAAATGCCTAAGAGACATGTTTATGTTAGAACTATGATCTAAGTATTGAGAGAGCTTAGTGATGGTTTGGATATAGTAAAAATGAACTTATCAAGCATTTATGAGAGTAAATGCATGGGTGAGAGGCTAACCAAGACTTTATGCATATAGCATTTGTGACAATAATTGCTATATAGTGAATCAATACCTTTAATTAGTGAGATTCTACATAAGAAGGCTTGACTAGGATTAGACTTGCATGATAGTTTGTCTAGTTTTAGCCTAAGCTAGGTTTTAAACCTATCAACCTCTTAAACGACTAAACTCTTGTATACATGATCATTGGACAATTGCCAAGGAGGGGATTAACCCCTCGAAACTCGCTTTAATTGAATTAATTCCCCATAAACCATTTCATTACTTGTTTTCATCATTGATAATCATCATCACACTTGAATTGAAGGAATAGCCGAGTTAGAAATTGATAGACCTAGCGTATAATCCGTTTGCTCCCTTGGGTTCGACACCGGTCTTACCGGTCAAGTACAAATATCTTTTGACTACACAATTTATTGCAACGTCGCTAATCAAAGTACATCATCTTACAAGTTGCAAGGTATGCAATGCTTGCCGTCTCTAACTTCTTACAACTACTTAATCAATTTGGAAGTCTCTTAGTCCGAGAATAATTATGCTAGACAGGCAAACATGCTTGAAGAATTACTTTCTCACTTACACCAAACAAACTAGACTTTTCTTCAACAATGATGACCCTTTAACAAAACCCCTTTTATTCGCACATGTGTACTAAGTTGTCACTTGATTTCCTACTAAGCTTATGAATAATGACCTTGATCTTCTCGGGGTGGTTAAATGGTATAGTCATAATTTTTATTTTCCCAAAAGCTATGTTTATCTACATTGTCAAAGATTGAGATCCTTCAAATCAATTTGTACTTTGATTTTTTTTCCTTATCCGAAAACACCTCATACTACTTTTCATAAATTTTGACAACTCTTGGTCACGTATAAGATATTTAAATCATGTTTAACACCTTTGAACTTGAGCGCATAACCCAACTAATACAATCACCGACAATAGGCTTCTAATGTAAATTAATGTAATTCTGATTATTAACAACAATCAACATCAACTTCAAAGTTCTGACCTTAAATTTAAAAGTCGGAACCGTACACTAATCTAGCCCAATTCACTAATTTCAACTTATGACATGAATTCAAACAAACCAACTCTCTTCTAGAACATCTTCATTCATCAACTTACTCTCTATATAGTTAAAGTGCTCATAATTTGTGATCACAGTCGTCACTCTACATATTATCCATCAAACAACTTCAAAATTAGGAAACACAGTAAGCAAGCGATTCAGAACCTCAACCCATCTAAACTTAGTCAAATCTTCACTTGTGCCATTCATACCTATCAATTCACATACACCATGCTCTTATAATACACATTCTTTGCATTCCTTTACAATGTCATGTAATCCTTCCGCGACATATCAATTTCTTGCTTGAATCTCCATACCAACTATGCATCTCCTAACCCCAAAATTCTTTTCGATTGGTTAAAATCATCCATGTACTGGAGACCATACTAACGGAGGGTTCAATATTCTTCACCAAATATATATGAATTTACAATATCATCATCAATATCATATTATTTCCCATTCATCAAACTTCAATAGCTCCAATTGGAAGAAGGTCGACTTCTATCACATATACAATGATTTTGATACCCAAAGCAAGAGGCATGATTACTTCTTCACAATACCATTCCACATGTCTAATATATTTATGAATCTAACAATCTTATACTAGTTCGATATCATATATATATATCTATTTTTTCAAGATTTATCCGTGATAGCTTGAGAATAAACATATCATTTTAACGAGAAGCCTACATACTCGTCATTTGTCATTTTTCTTATTCAGACACCGCTGTCAAACTAGCCACATTAATATAACTAGTCTATTTTTACCAGCTATAGCTACATTTAACGTCGAAATCTTCCTCCCTTCTCCTCCAATCGTAGAATGTCCAGTCATCTTTCTTAAAGAAATAATTATTATTAAACTGGTGGATCAGATGAACTTTAAAGTAACAAATACATGACTTTATAACTCTACAGTATCTTCCATTCTCATAAAACCATTTTTTTTCCTCATCCTTTTTTCGTTCTCACTCCATAGAAAAATTTCAACACTGTTCAATCATTTTGGCATATATAACTTGGAAAGTGCCTATTTTTGCGCTCCAGACATTCCACAACCTCATTTTCACCTTACACTTGACATCTCGAAATGTAACTCTTTAACTTACAAATTTTGGTGCGAGAAGTTTTTTTTATATACCATAAGCATATATGAGTGTACTATTGGCTGATTCCTTATGACTCTCATTCTCCAACCACGCAATCGTCCACTTTTATATTTTTCTCTTTTTATTTCCGATCTTTAACTTTCGGTATGATACCCCTTTAACCTGTCACCAAAGAGAGCGTCTGAAATTAATTAATAAACTAAGTACTTACTTCTATAAAACTTTACTTTTCTACTGCGCGAGCCTAACTCCAATGGTAAAATAATGGCCTCTAAATCTGATTGCCAGTGCCATCACAACTCAGAAAAAGAATTCCTAACAGTAAGAATGAAATAGACATGACGATCGAAGGATGACATAAGATAAAAGAGTGGACAATTCCTAAAGGTCCTAGCAGAACGTTGTTATGGCGGTGGCACTCTTCACTACTATAATAAAATTCTACTAAGTCCTAGCTCCGTGTCCTATAAGGACTTAAGGGTTCTAATACCAACTTTGTAACGACCCAAAAATGTAGGCCGAGACCGACGCTTGACCCTCTTGCCAAGCAAGCCTCTATGCTAAGTTAACAAATATATTCAAACACTTATTTACAAATAAATTCATTTAACTGAATAATATACATATATATAGCAGTTGACAAAGATACAACTAGAATCCAACTCAAGTACAACGGAGCAACACTCTAACTAAATAGAAGATAAACGAAATAACTAGAATGACTTCAATAAGAGAACTAGCTAGATGGCACCATACGAGGACGAACAACTCCTAAGCGACAAAGTACAGTAGCTCTCAAATTAGTGGTTCACTTATCTGAAAATTTAGGGGATAAAGATTGGGGTGAGTCAACAAACTCAGTAAGTTAATAATATATTCTATTACCATGAGTTTGATTTTTTTAGCGTGTCTTTTCCTTTAACATATAATATATTAATAATTAAATTGTCTCATTTAGTCCACACATAACATATGATGCACATGTCGATCGATCATATCGTTGGGCAGTCGTCACTGCCAGTCCATAGAGGATTGGATTACCTAGCTCTACCTCTTCGAGGGTGACACCCAGTTCTAGTGTTATTCGCATTCAGCCGTCTGATCGACGGAGTCAATACTGCTTCACCGATGCTCCTAGAGATAAGGACCCTTGGAAGAATATTCCAAAGGTACTTGTAGATTTTTAAAGTCATTATTTCCTTACTATTTGGTTTATATTTTTCTTACAAATGTAAACACCATGAATTTATTTACGTTGACAGGTTGGGCTAAGAAGCCTATTATATATCGAAGATGGACTTAATGCTGAGAGACGACTAGTGGCTATCGGTCGAGTCATGAACGGTCATTTGCTACGATCTATTCCACTACCCGACGAAATGGTGAAGGTGAAGGTCGACAGTGCACTTGGTCAGACTTTTGAAATGCCAATTCCCCATGGAGAGACATTAAAGACAACACGAGATGCACAGGAGAAATCAGACTTGGTGGCATGGCCGAA
This sequence comes from Rhodiola kirilowii, assembly GCA_033675215.1. Lineage (NCBI taxonomy): Eukaryota > Viridiplantae > Streptophyta > Magnoliopsida > Saxifragales > Crassulaceae > Rhodiola > Rhodiola kirilowii. The sequence goes on along the minus strand of CM066194.1, from coordinate 27,982,798 downwards.
GCACTTGATTGAAAACAACATAAGGGTAATAGAATTAAATATTTGAACCATCTTTCCATAATTTAATTTATCAGATTTTATTTGAATTATTTACTAACATTCGAAATTCAGGCATACACCATGCAACTGTACTATCACTTGCCACCGGCTGTAAATGATGAAGTAGACAAAAATTCCATCGACTATCGATTTCTATACGACATGTACTCTAACTTGGGTAGAGACGTTGTTAGAGTACGCATCGATGAAGAAGTGTTTGGTGACGACTACACCTCCACAGTGGGCCCAGATAACGTTCGTGATATATATGCATTGGAACCATTGTCGAACTCACATTGTGATTTATACATATGGTTAATACTCTTGTCATTAGTTGTACATCATTTGTTGCAGAAGGTTTAACTTTACAAGTTTTTCATTTTGTTGTTCTTTATACAATCAAATGAGTGATTCAGAGGTTCGGTTCGGTTCGGGTTCTTCAATCCCACGGCCGTGAGCCCTTATCATCACATAAATGATAGGCTGGAGGCATTTGTATCAAGACTCAATATGCCAGACAAAGATCGCAATTATTGCTACTTTATGCCTTATATAAATGATGCGGTGTAAGTACATAAATTACTTGTACCATATTACCTATTTTTTGAAATATGGGTTGTATGAATTTAGTTCGTTGATGTAGGTTTCATTGGATGTTGTGCGTTATCTTCCCCAACTAAGGTGTAGTCCATTGGTTCAACTCATCAAAAGGCGCCACCGTTATACACAGCGATGCAAAAGCTTTAGTGGACTCGTAAGTTTTGAACTTACTATTATTTTGTAACTTGCATTGACATTCACTAATTACGTATTGTTATTTATTTTAGGGGGTTGCAACGATACTATCAAGGATGTAATCCGAGGATTGATCGTCGAGTCGATTGGAAGATAGTGACGGTATTCATAGACAAAGCATTCCTTTAATATTCTTTTAATTTTCATTAATAAAGTGTTAACTCCGATTACTTATAATGCAGTGTCCGAAACAACCCAAAGATAGTAATTTATGCGGTTATTATGTTCTGAGAAATATTCAGGACATAATGGAATTTGTTCGTGCTAATAACGGTGCATATGTGGAGAACTTTGACCAAGTAAGCATGCTAGTCTCGTCTTACTCTATTAGAATGGTGAAAAATGTAGCTAGGTTGTGTGTTCTCTTATTTATTTTTGTTCTAAATCCATGTTCTATTTAGGTTTGTTCTAAATCCATGTTCTAGCTAAGTTTGTTCTAAATCCATGTTCTAGCTACGTTTGTTCTAAATCCATGTTCTAGTTAGGTTTGTTCTAACTCTATTTTTTTTATATATTCATGTTATCGTCTTCTTATTTATTATAGGTTTTTCCTAATGGGGAACGAGCATATGAGTTGGGAAGGGTACAAGACGTGCGAATTGTTTATATATGTGAAGTTTACATGTGAATTGTTTATATATGTGAAGTTTGTATAAATCAGTGTATGGATGGACTTGTATGAATGATTGTATTTTGAGTGAAATAAAAGTATTTCCATGTATGGAAATGTGTAACAGCAGGGTATTAAATTTTGTTTAGAATTTGTATTCAATTTTTCAGGCGGATTTGAGCTAAAATAGCTGAAATTTGTTCAATTTTTTCCATATTTTATGGAACGGTTTGGTATAACCGTTGCATAAGATCATAACATTATGCAACGGTTCGAGCAACAAACCGTTGCATAATGGTATGAGCTTATGCAACGGTTTGTTGTTAAAACCGTTGCATAATGGTAGGATCTTATGCAACGGTTCTAACAACAAACCGTTGCATAATGTTATGATCTTATGCAACGATTCTTATTGAACCGTTGCATAATGTCATGACATTATGCAACGGTAGCTTATGCAACGGATGAGGAACCGTTGCATAAGCTACCTCAGAACCGTTGCATAAGGTCCCTTCTGTAATAGTGTTGGGGAATGAGTTTTAAGTCGCAAACTCATGTACTAGCCCTAGCTAGTGATGGACCATAATTGTATGAATCATAAACACAGTTAAACCCACCAAATTAGACTCTTTGTCTATTTAACTTTTGCTTGTTAGTTTTGATATTTATCTACATGGTATTTTGAAGTCTAGAGAGAATACAGGCTAAGGAGGAGTTTTAAAGCTGAAAATGAATTACGAGTCATTCCAGGTCACGACCAAATTCTGACTTTCAAGAACCGGACGTGGAATCACTCAAAACAAGTTCAACCGGAGGGCAACTAGAGTCATTCTGGAGCTGAAAGGACCGATGGCTTTTGTAAAAGATCACAAAAACACACACTCAACCACTCCTTCCACATAAGGACCGGCGGCTTTGAGTGAGGAATTGACACCTAAGGGGGGGCGGCTCCCCTCTCTTCTCCTCTCCTCCTCCTCACAAGGCCGGCGGCTCCAAGGTTGAGAAGACAAGTGTCCCGACGACTTTTGGCTTCTCCTCCCATTTCATGACAAGTGTTGTAATCTCATGGCTCCTCCAAGCCTATAAATAGAGCCCTTCATTGCCTTTGTAAATCATCCCATCTCATTTCCAACATCACAAGTCCTCAAGTGACTTATCTCTCTAGCTTTTGTGGGCACAATCATGTAAACACTTTCCTTTGGAATCGAAGTTGGATCTTGAGCACTCTTATCAGTTTTTGTAAGTACTCTTTTCTTCACTTTACTGTCTTTCAAAGTACTTTACTTTCCTGTCTTTACTTTCGAAAACTTTACTTTCTGTCTTTCAAAACCTTTACTTTTCCAAGTACTTAGCTATGGTATCCACCTCTATGGATATTCGTAGCTAAACCCTTCATTCGGTTGAAGGGGTGTACTTGTACCATACAATGTTTTAGACCCTACTCTTAGTGCCTCTATATGTTCAAAACTTGTTCTATGTGCCACATATTAGGTTAGAACTTCCAAGGTTGAGTGGATGCTTGAAATAGCAAAACTCTTCCATGGAGTTCCTGAACATACTCGGGTAAGTGGATGCTTGAAATGGCAAAGCTTATCTGAGGAGTTCGACCTCTTTAAAACACCATTTGGATTGATCGGAAATGATTGATGAAATGGATGCACATAGGCTAGTATACCTTGGAATGGGGTGCTAGTCTAAATAGAACAAAGTGCTCTATGACCTTGAAATGGGCTAGACAGTGTGGCAAATCAAGTGCTTGAAATGGCCTTGATACACTTTTGAACACATAGTATGATCATTAGAGGTCAATGATAAATGAAAATATGATACAAGGCCCCTGAAACCGAATCTTTCCTTTAATTATAATATCAACTGTTACTTTACCTTTCAGTACTAAAAACCAAAAACAACCCCCCAACTGCTTAATTTAATTCCCCTCTTTTCGAAAGAACAACTATTCACCTGACTCCCTTGGGTTCGACCCGTACTTACCACTGACTACCAAAAATAGTTAAGTCGCGAGTATCAGAAATATAAATTTGTTTTTGCACAGAGAACATCGCACCTTAACGACAGTGCGGTGGATTCCGTCACTAGCATAGCTGAGCGATTAACACTTTTTGTGCAAACAACTAACTTTGCTTCTCTTGTATTGCCTTGAAAATAAGTGGATTATTGGATTAGACATTTGATTGCTCTAGTATTGACGACCTTGAATGCACAATCTCTTAGGAACTTAAATGGTTTGAAAGTTCTTTTGATGGTAGAATGATTGTAGTGCACAATCTCCATTTTAGTACCGATGATCTCTTCCTTGGGCGCAACGTTAAAGTCTTTCTTGGGAGCGGGAGACCCGACGAGGTGATGATGTCAGCAAGGCCAGAAATTGGCAGTTTCAGCCCAAAAATAGATTTAGAAACCCAGTTTTTCTATAATAAAAGGTTTGTAGTAGGGTTTCCATCATTCAATCATTCTACGAAGAAGAAGAAGACTCTGGAAGAGATTTTTACTACTTTCATCATGAATATTTGTGTTTTTGTTTCAACAATGTGTAGCTCAACTCTCAATTCAGTTTAGGGTTTCATTTATTGTGATTTATGTTTTGAGACTCTTTTCTTAATGCGATTTCATGTTTCTCTAGTTCTTGTGCTTCATCCCATGAATTGAATTGTTAGGTTAAGTGGAAACTTTGTCGTAAAGCTTAGTTTGACAACCAATTCTTATCGTTAATATCTACTGGAAACTTTGTCGTAAAGGTAGATCGTAACACCTAGAATTAATAATACCTTTGTCGGATTATTGTGTTTAGGAAAGAACTAGAAGTCTAACACCTTTGTTGGGCTAGATTGTGGTGTATCACCTTTGTCGGAATACTTAGGGTTGTTACCTTTGTCGGAATAACCACACTTAGAAACTTGAGATTTGGTTATTAGCAGTCAATGATAAACATGTCATAATAGAAACCCTAAGCTGAGTATTCTCTGTGATTGAAACTTCTTTGCTATTTTCTCTTTTGCACTCACAATCACTTAAACCCCCCTCTTTTCCTATTTTCAGTTACAGCTTCAACAACACCAACTCCCTTGGGTTCGACCCTGCTTGCCGCTACATTAGCTCACCAGCGGGAGAATATAAATATTAAATTTGACGCGTCAGACGACGTACGTCAAATTTTGGCGCCGTTGTCAGAGAGCCGCGCTTCGGTGAAGTTGTTTCTTTTCGTTATTTATTATGTTTTGTTTTTATTTTTAGTTTTCGTGTGCCTTGCTTTAAAATGTCTCGTGTAGGTAGTGAGATTGGTAACAACAACAACGAGATTGCCCCGATTGTTAATGAGGACATGCCTGCATTTTACGATGAGCCTTAACAAGTTCTACATGCTCGCAACAGGGCAAATAATCGAGCCAGACAGGCACAACAAAATCAGAAAGCACATGTCGCACAGAATGCTAGGGATGACGTTAATGCGAGGCAACCACCTCCACCACCAACACCTCGGCCACAAATCAACAGGGAGTCGGAAGAAGAGGATGAAGACTACTACGAGCCCACAATGAAGGAGCTATATGCTCCTAATTTTTAGAATCAGGCATGGCGCGTCTATGAGGGGTTATAATTAGCTAAAATCGAGATCAAGACCCCAGTAATACACCATCTGCTGAAGTTTTCAAGGCGACAGGGAGAGTCAATCACCAGGCATCTGTAGAGCTTTCATAGCATCTGCCAGACCCTCCGACCTTATGGAGTCTCAGTGGACAACTTTAAATTAAAAGTTTTTCACTTCTCTTTAACTGACATGGCTCAGACTTGGTTTTTGTCTCTTACTTCAGGTAGCATCTGGACATGGGACCAAATGCAGAAAAAGTGTCTTGCTAAATATTATCCAGCAGCTAAGGTAGGACAGGTTCGGATATAGCTACAAGATATTAAGCAAGGAGGTAATGAGTCACTGTATGACTATCTGGAGAAGTTCAATGCCTTGGAGCAGAGCTGCTGCAACAAAGGATGCCTGAGAAGCTGATAATCGAATACTTGCTAGATGGGTTGAGACCACTTGATAGGATGCTGCTTGATGCTTCAGCTAGACGCACGGTCATGAATTTATCCCCAGCTGGAGTGAGGAAGTTGCTCGCTGAGGTGGCCGAAAATACTAGGTACAGAGAGGAGGTCAGTCGCCAAGATGAATTTAGTATGACCATAAACGTTTCAAGGATTGAAACTCTAGAAAACCAAATGACTGAAGAGCTGAAACAGATGAGGGAGATGATGCATCAACTTATGATGAATCAGGTGGTACTGGAAGAGGCACAAGTTGATGTCAGCGCTGTGGGTAGATTCCAAAACTACAATAATCATGCACCCCAGCAACCTCAGCAGTAGCAGTACTATTGCCCGTCGTACCATCAACATCAGGGCAACTACGGTAATCAGAATTCTGGCAAGTCTCTGTAGGATGTGGTGAAGGAGCTGGCAGCTAGCAGCTAGCAATTAGCCAACACCGTGCCGCAAAATCAGGTGAAGACTGATGGATGCATTAGAGAGTTATCTAAACAGATGTCCCAAATAACGAGCACAATTTTTTAGCTGAAGAGTGAACAAGAAAAGCTACCGTCACAAACCATACAAAATCTGAAAGGGAAAGTCAGTGTGATTACACTCAGGAGTGGAAAAGCATTGAACAACACAGAAAATGAGGCTGATCCCGAGCGTTTCATGTCCGAAGAAGAGGTTAAGATAGGGCGCGATGATGTAACATATGCACCGGACGCAACACTAACATTGGAGCAGGACGCGGTGACCGCATTGACCGCGGCCAACGAAGACATTACATCCGCACCTAAAGAAAACTTTACAGCTGGGCGCGACACTTACGGGTATGCCGAGCAAAATTTTGCATCATGACCTTCAGCTTCTATTTCCTGTGCAAGGAAAGGCTCCTAAACGCCATAAAATGGACAAGGAAGTGTGGGAACTATTCATGAAGGTGGAAATCAACATTCCAGTACTCGAAGCGATTGAGCAAATCCCAGGCTATGCAAAGTTCTTAAAGGAGTTATGCACCAACCGAAGACGTTCCACAAACGCTGAGCGGGAACTACTGAGTAAGAACATCTCAGTTGTTATCCAGCGGAAGGTACCTCCTAAATGCGGTGACCCCGGTACCTACACTAGTCCTTACACTGTCGGTAACATTCGTATTGAGAATTGCATGCTTGACCTTGGTGCTTCGATTAATGTCTTGCCATACTCGATATAATCTTGCCTTCGTATTGGTCCTTTAAAACCTGTAGGACTTACCATACAGCTAGCAGACAGATCATGTAAGCAACCAGAGGGCAAAATCGAGGATGTGCTAGTGCAGGTGGGGGAATTGGTATTCCTCGTTGATTTCTATGTGCTGAAGATGGACAGCAGCGATCCGATAGATCATGCGCCTATTCTACTAGGTCGCATGTTCTTAAATACTTCAAAGATGAAGATCGACTGTGATAGTGACACTCTTTCTATGGAGGTAGAAGGCGAAGTGATTCGCTTTGATATTTTTCAGGCTATGAAGCACCCACCTGAATTTGCAGTGGTGCATGCTCTAGATACACTGGATGATCTAGTCCAAGAGGTGAAACTGGAGAGTGGAGCAGACCCTCTCGAGCTCGCACTAGAGAGAGAAGTGTTCTCGCATGAGGACTCATATGAGTTCGCTGAGGCCATTTGTGGTGCACTAGCTCAGCTAGACATCTCGAGACCACTGACATCCATGTATGAAGTTCATGAGGTTAGATTATTTAAATCTAATGTGTTTCTGCCTTCTACTGTGCAAGCACCCGAATTGGAACTGAAACCTCTACCTAAGCACCTGAAATATGAATTTTTGGGGGAGAACAACACACTGTCAGTCATCATCAAAACCGGGCTAGAAACAGAACATGAAAGGCGCTTGATCGAGGTGCTAAGTGGCAATAAGCAAGCTATTGGATGGACACTTGCAGACATAAGAGGACTCAGCCCGGCTGTATGCATGCATCACTTTTTATTGGAAGATGGAGCTAAGCCTTATAGAGAGCCTCAGAGGAGACTGAACCCAATTATGATGGATGTAGTGAGGAAGGAAATTCAAAAATTGCTAGATGCTGATGTGATTTACCCAATTTCGGATAGTCAGTGGATGCGTCCGATTCATGTAGTCCTGAAGAAGACCAGGATCACAGTCGAGAAGAATGTTGCAGGCGAGATTGTGACTACTAGAGTGAAGAACGGATGGCGCATGTGCATAGATTACTAGAAGTTGAATGCCGTGACGCGTAAGGATCATTTTCCTCTTCCGTTTATTGATCAGATGCTTGACAGGCTAACAGGTGAGTCTTATTTTTGTTTTCTTGACGGATTCTCTAGTTATACTCAAATTCCCATTGCACCTGAGTACCGGGAAAAGACAACCTTCACATGTCCCTTTGGTACGTTTGCTTTTCGACGAATGTCTTTTGAATTGTGTAACGCACTCGGTACTTTTCAGTGGGTGGTTACTAGCATATTTTCTGACATGATAGGTACTTTTATTGAGGTGTTTAGTGATGATTTTACTGTGTATGGTGACACTTTTGATGCATGCTTGGATAACTTGAGTAGACTACTAGAGTGATGTGTTTCTATGAATTTAGAGCTCAATTATGAAAAGTGTCACTTTATGGTTACTCATGGTGTGGTTTTTGGCCATATTGTTTCACATGAAGGTATTAAGGTTGACAAGGCAAAAATAGATTTAATTCTTACTCTTCCTTATCCATCTACGGTGCGTGATATTAAATCTTTTCTTGGGCATGCTGGTTTTTATCGTAGAATTATTAGGGACTTCTCGAAGAAGGCTTTGCCTTTATCTAACCTCTTGCAGAAAGATGTTCCGTTTGATTTTATAGATTCATGTAGGGAGGCCTTTGATGAGCTGAAAAAGGCCCTCACCAGCACACCCATCATTCAAGCAACAGTTTGGGAACAACCATTTGAGAGTATGTGTGATGCCAGCGACTATGCTGTAGGAGCTGTACTAGGCCAAAAGATGGACAAAAAGCCAGTAGTGATTTACTACGCGTTGAGGACTTTGGATGCAGCTCAGCGAAACTAATCGACTACTGAAAAAGAATTATTAGCAGTAGTTTTCACTTTGGAGAAATTTTGGCCTTATTTGCTTGGTACTAAAGTAGTTGTTTTTCTGATCATGTAGCTATCTGGTACTTGATGACGAAGAAGGAGGCCAAGCCACAATTGATCAGATGGATTTTGCTGCTAAAGGAATTTGACCTAGAGATCAAAGATAAGAAGGGGATAGAAAACACTGTAGCTGACCACTTGAGTCGACTAGTACGAGAGGAGGATGTCGTACAGATCACAGAGACCTTCTCAGATGAGCACTTGTATGCTCTCATAGGTAAAATACCATGGTATGCCCCCATTGTGAACTACCTGGTCGGAGGTGAATTCACACCCTCTTACTCAAAAGCTCAGAGTCTGAAACTTAAGCATGATTCGAAATACTATGTGTGGGATGACCCATATTTGTGGAAAATTGATGTAGACCAAATACTTAGGCAGTGTATTCCCGATGATGAGATTGCTTCTGTGCTTATTTTCTGTCATGAGCATGCATGTGGTGGTCACTTTGGCCCCAAGAGGACTTGCAGGAATATTTTGGATAGTGGTTTTTATTGGCCACATGTGTTTAGAGATGCCTATGATCATTGCAGGAGATGTGATAGATGTCAGAGAGTAGGCAATATATCTGCTAGGAATGAGATGCTCCAAGTGCCTATTTTAGTTGATGATGTCTTTGACATATGGGGGATAGATTTTATGGGTCCTTTTCCTGCATCGTGTGGCTATTTATATATTCTTGTTGTAGTGGATTATGTGTCTAAGTGGGTAGAGGCTAAGGCTACTAGATGCGATGATGCTAAAATTGTTGTGGATTTGCTTCGCACTAACATATATTGCAGATACGGAGTGCCTAAAGCCATAATTAGTGATCAGGGGACAAATTTCGGCAACGGACAAATGGCAGCTGCTATGAAACAGTACCATGTTCACCACCGTACTTCTACAACTTATCACCCCCAGACGTATGGACAAGCAGAGATCTCTAACCGAGAAATTAAGGGGATTCTCGAGAAGATGGTGAAGCCGACTAGGAAGGACTGGAGTCAGAGGCTAGATGATGCACTGTGGGCTTACAGAACAGTCTACAAGACACTGATAGGCACCTCGCCTTTTTGGTCGGTGTATGGGAAGGCATGTCACCTCCCAGTCGAGCTAGAGCACAAGGCCTTTTGGGCGCTTAAGACGTGCAATTTTGACTTGAATAAAGCAGGATTGGAGAGGAAATTACAACTATGTGAGCTTGAGGAACTACGCCTAGAGGCTTATGAGAGCCAATCAAACTACAAGGCGCGGACCAAGTTGTACCATAATAAGTTCATTCTACGACGCACATTCAAGATTGGTTAGTAGGTACTTTTATTTTCATCACGTTTACAATTGATGCCTATCAAATTGCATTCTAGATGGATAGGTCCTTACACGTTGACGAAGGTTTTTAACCACGGAGAACTTGAGCTGGAGAACCCGAGGAATGGAGACCATTTCAAGGTCAATGGACAACGGGTGAAGCACTATCAGGGCAAATTCAAATAACATGTTCAGGAGTTTAAGCTCATCGAACCTCCCACTAAAACATAAATGAAGTACCGTCGAGCCAACGATGTAAAACAAAGGCGCTCACAGGGAGCCACCCCAGTACTCTTTCAATTTTTTCCCTTATTTTCATGTGTTTTATGTTTGTTTGAGTTTTGAGTCATGTTTTCACATTATCTTCTGGGAAAGGAGAACATTTTTCATGCAGGAAACAGGTGCAAGTCTGTGAGTTTCGCGCCCGGTGCCCATTTTAAGTTAGCGAGCCCCACTTAATCTCTTCGTCGGGCGCGAGCGTAACCTTTTCCTTGAGCGCGACTCACTCGGTTGATCAGCATTGACCATTGACTGATTCGTTTGACCAGAATTCTCACCATCACGCGACGAAATGAGGGGAGTGCATGTTCACTTTTATTCTCTACTTGCTTTTCCTTACGCATGTGTGTCTGCATTTTTGTTTGTCTTTGAACTTAAGTCGTACCGTGAGGACACGGCTTGGGTCAAAAGTATGGGGTGGGAGAGTCATTCTGTCTGTTGTGTCAGCATATTTATTTTTCTTGCATATTGTACTGTGCCAGCACGTTTCCTTAAAAAAATTGGAAGTATGAATTTCTCTTCTGTTTTTGAATATGCAGTATTGGATGTTGATGTGAAATAGATGAGCTTAATATATTGTATTTCTCTCATAAAATCTGAATTGTGCTTTTATATGTGAATTTAACCCACTACGTGTTTTTTTGAGTTGAGATAAACAAGGATGTAGAGTTGATACAAATGTCCTAGAGACACTTGACGAAGCATTCTAAGACCAAATTTCGAATTATATGGATTTCGTGGAGGCTAGCACTTAGAGACGTATTGGTTTAAAGTTTGTTCCGCCGCTGCAGCGTTTATGTTGGTAGGTGGGATGGGAAAACAAACCTTCCTATCTTTAGTCCGAAGTAACCGGGAAGAGGTGAGTGACCCTCATCTTGACTCATGTCAAAAAGGGCGAGGATGAGAAAGAGCGGGGAGGTATTTCCATATGCTTGCGGGTGATGATTGGACCTTCTTCAAAAAAAAGGAAGAAAAGGACACGCTATTCACAACAAAGGAGCAAAGCACAAGAAAAAAATCAGCCAAATTGTGAACGTTTATACAGAAAAAGTGAAGTAGATCATTCTTACATCAAGAACCAAGGCGAAAGAAAGTTCACTACATCAAAAGCTGTCCAACAAAAGAAACAAAAAGCTCAAAACCTTGAAGCTCAAATGAATCACGTGCCAGAGAAAGCAATGAAGTATAACCGTATAGCTAGAGTTCGGGACAGCGAATGCAGGTCATGGGCCTAAAAAGGACTATCTCCCATTCATCCGAATTGGTTTGGATTTCAGCTCAAAGGTAACACGTATCAAGTTAATTCTATGTTAAGCATGATGATTTGAGTAATGATTGAGTTATGCGTAGAAAAGCAAGTCTAGACTAGAGACACATATTCATGAGCATCTATTCAAGACGTCGAAGAACGAGTGTGATGTATTTTTGTTCCTTCTGTGACTTGGTTCTTGTTCAGGATGAACAAGTCTAAGTGTGGGGTGGTTTAATGAGTCGTATTTATACGACTCGTCGAGTCAGTTATTCCCATTTATTTCGACACTTTATTATGCGAATAGTTACTTTTTAGTGTTGTTTTGCATTTCAGGTGTTTTTGAAGGTCTGGGAGGAAACGCGAGCATTTCAGGTGGTTCTTGCACTTGGTTCTTTTTCTGTGTTTTCTGAAGTGAATCCCGAGCTTCTTTTTACAGGAGAGTTGACAGAAAACCTAAACGCTCAGACTATCCTCTCGGAAGGGAGCCTTATCCTCTTATCAGAGAGTCGATTATCCTCTTCATTCTTGAGGCGAATCACCAGGTCATCCATAGACATTTCCTTTCTCTTGTGCTTAAGGTAATTCTTAAAGTCCTTCCACCCTGAAGGCAGCTTCTCAATGACTGCAACTACTTGGAATAGTTTATTAACCTTCATTCCTTCAGAGTTCATCTCATGCATGATCAGCTGCAGGTCTTGCACTTGACTTGGCACAGTCTTTGAATCCACCATCTTGAATTCGAGGAAGTGCCCCACAATATACTTCTTGGAGCTGGCATTCTCAATCCGGTACTTCCGAACAAGTGACTCCCACACCTCCTTAGCTGAGTTTTTGGTGCAGTACACTTGGTACAGTACATCGTTCAGGCTTTTGAGCACATAATTCCGACACAGATACTCGGAATCTTTCCAGGCATTGTATGCCATGAGTACTAGATGGTCAGACTCATTATCACCCAGCCTGGGTGTTTCCTCGGTCAGATACTGAGCAAACCCTAGTTGTGTCAGGTAGAAGAGCATCTTCTGCTGCGGGGTATTAAAGTTCTGTCCATTGAACTTCTCTAGCTTCTCAGCTGCCATCACCACAGCAGACACATGTGCCACATCATTGGTTGGAACTAGACCCACATGTCCATTCCTAGACATAGCCGTCATCGCTGGTGGAGTTGTCCCAGTGGACTCAGCAGTAACAACAGGAGGAGAGTTTTGGAAACCATCCATGTTCACTGATTGATTATTTTCAGTATTCATTCTCTATATAGAAATGCAAATCTGTCAATAACTTCGAACAACTGAAACAGTAAAATATTGCTTTAAGATTATTGAAAACATACTGTTTACGCAGATGAAAATTTCTAAGTTACTGAATTTAACAGATATGCATTACTAACTGAGTAAAAATGAACACCAACAATTTAGATTCAATTGGATAGAACAGTATCAACAGTGTAAAGTCAAATTGAAACAAACGTAAAATGAAAGGGGATCGAGTTATGTCAGACGCTGTCCTTAATGTAAGATTAAAGCCCGTAGGTGCTGTGACTCTCCGACAATATGCCTCCCAGGATAAAATGATCCTCGGCAGCAGACTACACCACGCCCAGCCGATCAAACTTGTCTGATCTTTGGCTATCACAACTGACTCGGACTGGAGAAAAATGAATAAAGAGGAGAGTTCTTTTTCTGTGTATTTTCAAGTGAAGCCCGAGCCTCATTTTATAGGAGAGTTGATAGAAAACCTAAACGCTCGGACTATCCTTCATTACTCCCAGAAGACTATCCGTTGAGCTCTGATGGACCAAAATTATACGAATCATAAACACAGTATAACCCCCTTATTTAGACATTTTGTCTATTTAACTTTTGCTTGTTAGTTCAGATATATTTTTGCAGGGTAATTCAGAGCTTAGAGAGGATACACATTAAAGAGGAGCTTTTAGAGCAGAAAAGATGTTACGAGTCAATCCAAGGTCAAGATCATATGCCGACTGAAGAAATATCAAGGATCCTGACGTTGAATCACTCATAACAAATTAATCAGAAGAATCAGGAGAGGAATCAAGACAGCCCGGGGAAGAAACACATTGACAGTTTTGTGAAAAGACTGCACAAAACTGTACAAAGCTCACACATGGGCAAAGTGACCGGCCACTTGTTGAAGAGGTGACCAAGGGAGGAGCTCCTCCCCTTCCACCACCGGCAACCGGCGGCTCCTCCTCCCTTGACCGGCGGCTTTCCTCCTCCTCCATGTGGTGGCTTCTCCTCCCTTGATTTGCTCATCCAATCTCCATGCAACAAGTGTCCTCATCTCCTCCTCCTTCCATGGCTATATAAGGAGGAGCTCCTCCCCTCATTTTCATCATCCCAAAATCAATATTCACTTCTCTCTCTAAGTTTTGTAATTGTAAGTTTGGCTTTGGAAATTAAGGATAGCTCCCTTGGCGCTTCAACGGTTGTAAGTATTATTTCTAGTATTTATTCAACTGTTTTTATTTCCTTAGTTATAATGTTTAGCGCGATGAATAGTAGCTAAATTAGTAGTTCGGTTATAATGTCTAAGGGGCGCACTTGTATTATAAAATGTTTTAGACTATTAACTTAGCGTCTCTCCTTAGTATTCAAAACTTATTCTATGTGCCATATATTCGGTTAGAACGTCCAAGGTAGAGTGGATGCTTGGAATGGCAAAACTCTACAGCGGGGTTCGTAAACTTGTACGGATAAGTGGATGCTTGGAATGGCAAAGCTTATCTGAGAAGTTTGACTTATCTTAAACACCATTTGGTTGATCGGGAATGATTGATCAAATGGATGCACATAGGCTAATATAACCGGGAATGGAGTATTAGTCTAAATAGAATAAGTGCTCTACGTCCTTGGAATAGGCTAGACAGTGTACGCAAATCGAGTGCTTGGAATGGCCTTGATACACCGTTTGAATACTTAGTAGAGTCACTAAAGGTCAATGATAAACAGGATATAATACAAGACCCCTGAAACCGAACGCTTTCCTTTAATTATAAATTGCAATTTACTTTCCAGTACTAAAACCAACCAACCAACCAATCAATCAATCAATCACTTAGCTGGTAGCTTTAAAACCAACCAACCGACCTAAAACACGCTCTCTCGCTGGACAGCCCCCTCAAAGAACATCTATTCCCCTGATTCCCTTGGGTTCGACCCCTACTTACCACTTGCTACCCAGTAGTAAAGTCGCGAGTAGCGGACTATTATAAATTTATTCTTGACGTTTGCACATAACGACTGTGCATTCATCAAAATTGGCGCCATTGCCGGGGAATCAGTCGTCGAATAGTTGTTCTTTCCTTCTCCTTTCTTTTTTTTCTTTCATTTCCCTATGTCACTACCCATTACGCATGCATGGACAACGCGATTTCTGCCCCTGTTCGGAGGAACGGAGGGAGAAGACCCTGTACAGCACTGCCGAAACTTCCACCACGTCTGCCACCACATCAAACCTGAGAACGAAGTATTAGAGGAATTTAAGCTGAAATGCTTCAAATTCTCTCTAACCGACTTCGCCACGATATGGTACTACACATCCACCACTTGCAGTGCAGAACGTTTCGTAGACCTCTGCGTTCCATTCCTGAAAGAATTCTCCCCACCATCTTTACGCCAAGAAACCCGTGAGAGGATCATGAGCCTTCATCAATCCCGGGATGAGACTTTGGACGAATACTACATGAACTACGATGCCATCGTCTCAAGCTGCCCGCACCATGGATTTACGAAGAAAGTTCTTCTCCAAAAATTTCTTCGTGGGATGAGGGCCGAAGAGCTGGGAAGAGTTAACGAAGCTATGAGAAGGTCTGCCACAAACTTCACCGTTGCAGACATGTGGTGCCTTATAATCGGCCTGGCCGCTGCCACAAGACGAGTACCCCAAACTGACGAGGAAATGCAGACAGAAGAAGCTGACCCTGAGGCTGATGAAGAAGAAACCACTGAACCGTCGGAAGAGACTCCTGAACCGTCTGAAGAATCAGACATGGAAAGCACCGGATCCAACGAAGTAGGAGTCCAGAACACCACTAACGAGCTGCCCAAGCCATACCCGACTATCATTACCCAGGCAGCTGAAACTATCTACGATCAGTTCCTCATGAACCAACATAACGAGGTAGAACCAAGCCTCATGAGGCCTTCCTGACTTTTCCCCTTAATCAATGAGCAAGTCACCGCAAACTGTGCGATCAATGAAGAAGCTCAAAGGAGGATGGGAAAAGAACCTCTGCAGAATGACCCCTCGATGGAGCATTGCTATGCCGCAACCGGACTAGGCAGTCCCAAATACAAAAACTTCGAAAGGCTAGTAGTGAAAGGTCCCTCACCCCCTCCGGGGTATTGGAAGGAAAAAATCCCGAAACAAAGGAGTCCTGACCAGAACACAACATCCGGCAAGAAGTCAGGAAGAAGCAACACTGGAACGGTGGCGAAGTTTGACTTGAGCCACCCATGGGACCCAAACCAGTAATCCACAACGAGGTACTGTCGAGCCAACGACGTTAAACAAGTGCACTGGTCGGGAGGTAACCCGACACTATCTTACTTTTCCGCACTTTAATTTCTGTCATTTAAATTCAGTATTTAGTTTTAAGCTTGCATGACTTTTGAACTAAGACACGCCTTCGTTCAAAAGTGGGGGGTGAGAACCACCTATGTACATAAATAACATGCAGCTGTTTTTTCTTTTTAGTAATAGTATCTTTTTGAAAATATGAAATTAAGAATGTGAAAAAAATAAATCATAATTCATGCATTAACCTTGTGAAAATTCAACTGTTTAAAAACTTAGAATGTAACTTTCCATTTGTCCTTTGTGCTGAGATAACTAGGGATGTGGAGTTGACATAAACTGCCCTAGAGAGGCTTGGCAAGCAATCAAAGGATCAGATCAAACTATATGGTTTTCGAAGTCAGTGGAGGCTGCACTTCGGGTTTTCAATGAAGATTGAAGTCATCTCCGCCATGCAGTGTTTATGCAAAAGGCGAGGACGGGAATCAGACCGTTCTATCTCCGGTCAACGTAGCCGAGAAAATAGATGAGCGACCCTCATCTTGACCCGCGCGAAACGACAGTCAAAGTAGCCGAGAAAATAGATGAGCGACCCTCACCTTGACCCGCGCGAAAACGGCAAAAACGAGAGGAGCGGGGAGGTATTTCCATAGGCTTGCGGGTGATGATTGGACCTCCCAAAAAGGCTTGAGAAAATGGACTAGCAGTCACAAAAAGGCGAAAAGCTCAATGAAGCAAATCAAGAGGCCAAAGGCCCAAAATTGTGAAGGTTTTAACCGAACAAAAAGTGAAGAACTCAAAAAGTCAAATCAAAGGCCAAATGCCGATTCACTACAAAAGCAGTCCCTCGCCAAAAGAAAATCAAAGTACTAAAACCATTGAAACCCGAACCGAATCACGTGCTAGAGAAAGCTACCAGAAAACCATATAATGCGAGACGATCCCAAGATTGCAGTCCAGGAGCCTAAAAAGGGCTATCTCCCGAGACATCCAATATAATTTGCATCTCAGCACGGAGGTACAAGTATTAAGTTTCTTCTATTTATTTACGCAGTTTAATTTGGTAATAAGTAAGCAATGCATGAATTAGGATAGATCGAGTACCACAGTCTAATTTTCATATTTCAAAGCCAACTTATAGTACAGCCCTTTAATAGCATTGTTCGGGACGAACAACTAAAAGTGTGGGGTGATCTGATGGACCAAAATTATACGAATCATAAACACAGTATAACCCCCTTATTTAGACATTTTGTCTATTTAACTTTTGCTTGTTAGTTCAGATATATTTTTGCAGGGTAATTCAGAGCTTAGAGAGAATACACATTAAAGAGGAGCTTTTAGAGCAGAAAAGATGTTACGAGTCAATCCAAGGTCAAGATCATATGCCGACTGAAGAAATATCAAGGATCCTGACGTTGAATCACTCATAACAAATTAATCAGAAGAATCAGGAGAGGAATCAAGACAGCCCGGGGAAGAAACACATTGACAGTTTTGTGAAAAGACTGCACAAAACTGTACAAAGCTCACACATGGGCAAAGTGACCGGCCACTTGTTGAAGAGGTGACCAAGGGAGGAGCACCTCCCCTTCCACCACCGGCAACCGGCGGCTCCTCCTCCCTTGACCGGCGGCTTTCCTCCTCCTCCATGTGGTGGCTTCTCCTCCCTTGATTTGTGATGGACCACAATTGTATGAATCATAAACACAGTTAAACACACCAAATTAGACTGTTTGTCTATCTAACTTCGATGTTTTAGTCCCGATACATTTCTACAGGGTATTTCAGAGCTTAGAGAGAATACACGCTAAGGAAGAGCTTTTAGCACAGAAAAGATATCAGGAGACAATCCAAGGTCAAGATCAGACGCTGAATGAAGAAATCTAAAGATCCTGACATGGAATCATTCAAAACAAATCAAACCAAAGAGAAACCGAAGACAATCCGGAGCTGGAATACACCGATAGTTTTGTGCAAACTGCACAAAACTCACAACCACTCTCCTCATGCCACATGGACCGGCGGCTTTCTACTCACATCCACCCCTCCTCCTCTCCCCTTCCTCCACATGTCAACCTCTCCTCCTCCCTCCCAAAAGCCGCCGGCGGCTTTGTGTTCTCCCTCTCCCCTTGTGACACTTGTCTTCCTCTCCTTCTTCCCCCATCTCCACCCTTGGATGCCAAACCACATGCCCTCATCTTGGCCCTCCATTCCCCTCCCCTTAGCCTATAAATACCAAGCTCTCCTCCTCATTTCAAACATCCCAAAATTGTGTAAAACACTTCTCTCTCTAAGTTTGTTACTTTGTAAAGTTTGGTTTGATATCAATAAAAGTTCAGTTTGTTCTCAAATACTTTAGTTCGATCTTGAGTACTCCTGTTGGTTCTTGAGTACTCAAGTTTTCAGTTACAGTTCAAGAGTTACTCCTGTTTGTTCTTGAGTAATCTCTTTCTCTTCTCTCTTTACTCCTGTTTGTTCTTGAGTATTCTTTTCCAAATCCCCAAGTATCCTAGTTATGATGTCCAACTCCATGGATATTCGTAACTAAACCCTTCATTCGGTTGAAGGGGAGTTCTTGTTTTATAAAATGTTTTACTTCGTTTAGTTTCTTTTCTCTGTATTCAAAACTTGTTCTATGTGCCATTTATAAGGTCAGACTTTCCAAGGTTGAGTGGAAGCTACGAAAGGGCAAAACTCTTCTGTGGGAAGTCGTGAACATACTCGGGTAAGTGGATGCTACGAAAGGGCAAAGCTTATCTGAGGAGTTCGATCTATCTTTAAAACCATTTGGAAACTGGACCAAAGGGACCAAATGGGTGCACAAAAGGCTAAGATACTTCGAAAGGAGGAATTAGTCTGAAGTAGAACAAGGGTTTACAAACAGTGTGGCAAATTGAGCGCTACGAAAGGGCCTCGATACACGTTTGAATACTTAGAAGGGTTACTAAAAGAATGAACAGGATATAATACAAGGCCCCCCAAGACCGAATACTTCTCTCGCAATTACAAAACCCTCCTGTCTTTACTTTTATTGTTCAATCAACTGCAACCATCAACCGCTCACAATCCGGAGGACTTGCAATTCATGCATCACCCACTGTAAGTCTCCTTTGTATTTTCAGTATTTACTTTTCTGTAATTTACGTTTCAGCAATCAAATCCGCAACCAATCAAAAAGTCACGTAGTTGTTAGCACTAAAACCTCAACCAACTTAAAACACGCTCTCTCGCTAGACAAATCCCTTAAAAGAATAACCTATTCCCCTAATTCCCTTGGGTTCGACCCCTACTTACCAAGTACTACCCAGTAGTATAGTTGCGAGTAGCGGACTATTATAAATTTATTTGCACAAATCGCTCTGACGACAAGCGGTTCTGTCAAATTGGCGCCGTTGCCGGGGAATTAGCAAATGGATAGTTGTTCTTTTTTCTGTTGTACATAATTCACCATGTCATCTTACTACGGCAAAAAGCCTTGGTACGATGAGAAATGTTCCCCACCATCCTTCCAACATGAAATCCGCGAAAAGATCAACTACATTGAGCAATCCCGGGATGAAACATTGGATGAGTACTTACGGTACTTTGATTCCCTTGTGACAAGCTGCCCGCACCATGGATTCACTAACTATGATCTTATTCAAAGATTTCTCGGTGGAATGATACCACACGAGTGGGATAGGCTCAATGAGGCGGCAGGAGGCTCGATCTATGAGTTGACGATGAGTGCTCTTTGGGGCTTGATATATGATTTGGCCGAGGACTCAAGGCTCAGGCAAGAACAACACAATGCGCTTGAGGACATAATAAAAGAGTTGGCAGCTAGCAACCAACGGATAGACGAAAACCAAAGCCGGTCCTTGGAGGACGTAATGGAAGATTTGGCCGCGAGTTATGCGCAAATAGATGCAAGAATTCTGCAGAATCAAGCCGAGATGGCAAGGGCAGTAATGGATGTAGAGGCGGCTCTAAAGGAACCAACATTGGAGCCCACAAAGCTGACAGAGGATGAGGACGCATGGATAACTGAGGAAGAGCCTACATGGGATATCACTCCCGAGCCATCAGAAGACTTAGAGCCAGACATCGATACAGTGTGGGACAAAGAAGAGCCTACATGGGATCTCACTCCCGAGCCATCCGAAGTGATGGACGAATCAGATACAGAAAGCATCGAGGAGGAATCTTCATGGGAACTCACTACCGAAGCGGACGAGGAAATCAAGCCGGCAGACCCGGTCCTCATTATCAATCTGTCCGAGAAAAACCTGGCCCTTGGGGTGGAAGTCCCCCAACTTGTCCCCTCGGCTTGTATAAGGATCACAACCCTTGAAGATGAAGTGATCATTGAAGAGGTGCAAGGCGAGTTGGAGGCAAGGCATGAGCCAAGAAACCAAACAATGAAGCACTCCCTCGCCACAAGCCAACCAAGCAGCCCTGAAAACTCACTCGTACTGAAACGACCATTCACCTCTGCCGCAAAGAAGAAGGCTTGTAAGGAGCATAACCCAGATGCCAACAGTTCATATACAAAGAAGCGACCAAGATATGGGCCAAAGGAATGGAAGCCCGGATGGAAAAACAAGAAAGCTCGGCTCAAGAAACCTGCGACTATGGTAAAAGGACCCTCGCCTTCTCAGAGACAATGGAAAGAGAAACCACCAGATCAATGGGAACAGAACCCGAGTACAACATCCGGCAAGAGGTCAGGAAGAAGCAACACAGGAACGGTGGCAAAGTTTGACCTGAGCCACCCATGGGACCCAAACCAATTAACCACAAACGAGGTATCGTCGAGCCAACGACGTTAAACAAGTGCATTGGTCGGGAGGTAACCCGACACTATCTTACTTTTCTGCACTTTTAATTTCTGTCATTTAAATTTCCAATAAGCGCTCTCACCCACTTTTTGTATAGAAGGAATATCTTTCATGTAGGAATTAAGTTTGGAGCAAGACCGGATCAGCCAGGCAGCTTCCGTGAATTTACCGGGCCTGCGCTGAGAGTTCGAGGCCCCAGCCAGACTCTCTCGATTATCCAGCCTCATGCCATGTCATTTCCACGACACAGTAAAAGGGAGTTCTGTTCTTCTTTTTCCTTAATGTCATTTCCTTCTTTTGTATATATTTGCATGACTTTTGAACTTAGGCACACCTTCGTTCAAAAGTGTGGGGTGAGAACCATCTGCATGTTTTTCTTTTCTTTTTAAATAGTATCTTTTTGAAAATATGAACTTAAGAATGTGAAAAAGATAGATCATAATTCATGCATCAACCTTGTGAAAATGCAATCTGTTTAAAAACTTAGAATGTAACTTCTCATTTGTCTTTTGTGCCGAGATAAACTAGGGATGTGGAGTTGATAGAAATTGCCCTAGAGGGGCTTGGCAAGCACTTGAAGGATCAGATCAAACTATATGGTTTTCGAAGTCAGTGGAGGCTGCACTTCAGGTTTCGGTGAATAATTGAAGTCAACTCTGCCTTGAAGCATCTATGTAAAAGGCAAGGACGGGAATCAAACCGTCCTCTCTCTAGTCAAAATAGCCGAGAAAATAGATGAGCGACCCTCATCTTGACCCGCGCAAAATGACGAAGACGAGAGGAGCGGGGAGGTATTTCCATATGCTCGCGGGCGATGATTGGACCTCCCAAGAAGGCTTGAGAAAATGGACTAGCAAGTCACAAAGACGCAAAAAGCTCGAAGAAGCAAATCAAGAGGCCTCAGGCCCAAAATTGTGAAGGTTTTAACCGAACAAAAGTGAAGAATTCAAAGCGTCAAATCAAAGGCCAAAGGCCAATTCACTACAAAAAGCAGTCCCTCGCCAAAAGTAATCAAAGTACTCAACTCACTGAAACCTGAATCGAATCACGTGCTAGAGAAAGCTACAAGAAAACCATATAGTGCGAGACGATCCCGAAGGTGTAGTCCAGGAGCCTGAAAAGGGCTATCTCCCGAAACATCCGAAATAATTTGCATCTCAGCACGAAGGTACAAGTATCAAGTTTCTTCTACTTATTTACGCAGTTTAATTTAGTAACAAGTAGTAATGCATGAATTAGGAAAAATCGAGTACCACAATCTTATTTTTATATTTTAACCAACTTACTTAGTAACGCCCTTATAAAGCATTGTTCGGGACGAACAACTAAAAGTGTGGGGTTATCTGATGGACCACAATTGTATGAATCATAAACACAGTTAAACCCACCAAATTAGACTGTTTGTCTATCTAACTTCGATGTTTTAGTCCCGATACATTTCTTCAGGGTATTTCAGAGCTTAGAGAGAATACACGCTAAGGAAGAGCTTTTAGCACAGAAAAGATATCAGGAGACAATCCAAGGTCAAGATCAGACGCTGAATGAAGAAATCTAAAGATCCTGACATGGAATCATTCAAAACAAATCAAACCAAAGAGAAACCGAAGACAATCCGGAGCTGGAATACACCGATAGTTTTGTGCAAACTGCACAAAACTCACAACCACTCTCCTCATGCCACATGGACCGGCGGCTTTCTCCTCACATCCACCCCTCCTCCTCTCCCCTTCCTCCACATGTCAACCTCTCCTCCTCCCTCCCAAAAGCCGCCGTCGGCTTTGTGTTCTCCCTCTCCCCTTGTGACACTTGTCTTCCTCTCCTTCTTCCCCCATCTCCACCCTTGGATGCCAAACCACATGCCCTCATCTTGGCCCTCCATTCCCCTCCCCTTAGCCTATAAATACCAAGCTCTCCTCCTCATTTCAAACATCCCAAAATTGTGTAAAACACTTCTCTCTCTAAGTTTGTTACTTTGTAAAGTTTGGTTTGATATCAATAAAAGTTCAGTTGTTCTCAAATACTTTAGTTCGATCTTGAGTACTCCTGTTGGTTCTTGAGTACTCAAGTTTTCAGTTACAGTTCAAGAGTTACTCCTGTTTGTTCTTGAGTAATCTCTTTCTCTTCTCTCTTTACTCCTGTTTGTTCTTGAGTATTCTTTTCCAAATCCCCAAGTATCCTAGTTATGATGTCCAACTCCATGGATATTCGTAACTAAACCCTTCATTCGGTTGAAGGGGAGTTCTTGTTTTATAAAATGTTTTACTTCGTTTAGTTTCTTTTCTCTGTATTCAAAACTTGTTCTATGTGCCATTTATAAGGTCAGACTTTCCAAGGTTGAGTGGAAGCTACGAAAGGGCAAAACTCTTCTGTGGGAAGTCGTGAACATACTCGGGTAAGTGGATGCTACGAAAGGGCAAAGCTTATCTGAGGAGTTCGATCTATCTTTAAAACCATTTGGAAACTGGACCAAAGGGACCAAATGGGTGCACAAAAGGCTAAGATACTTCGAAAGGAGGAATTAGTCTGAAGTAGAACAAGGGTTTACAAACAGTGTGGCAAATTGAGCGCTACGAAAGGGCCTCGATACACGTTTGAATACTTAGAAGGGTTACTAAAAGAATGAACAGGATATAATACAAGGCCCCCCAAGACCGAATACTTCTCTCGCAATTACAAAACCCTCCTGTCTTTACTTTTATTGTTCAATCAACTGCAACCATCAACCGCTCACAATCCGGAGGACTTGCAATTCATGCATCACCCACTGTAAGTCTCCTTTGTATTTTCAGTATTTACTTTTCTGTAATTTACGTTTCAGCAATCAAATCCGCAACCAATCAAAAAGTCACGTAGTTGTTAGCACTAAAACCTCAACCAACTTAAAACACGCTCTCTCGCTAGACAAATCCCTTAAAAGAATAACCTATTCCCCTAATTCCCTTGGGTTCGACCCCTACTTACCAAGTACTACCCAGTAGTATAGTTGCGAGTAGCGGACTATTATAAATTTATTTGCACAAATCGCTCTGACGACAAGCGGTTCTGTCAAATTGGCGCCGTTGCCGGGGAATTAGCAAATGGATAGTTGTTCTTTTTTCTGTTGTACATAATTCACCATGTCATCTTACTACGGCAAAAAGCCTTGGTACGATGAGAAATGTTCCCCACCATCCTTCCAACATGAAATCCGCGAAAAGATCAACTACATTGAGCAATCCCGGGATGAAACATTGGATGAGTACTTACGGTACTTTGATTCCCTTGTGACAAGCTGCCCGCACCATGGATTCACTAACTATGATCTTATTCAAAGATTTCTCGGTGGAATGATACCACACGAGTGGGATAGGCTCAATGAGGCGGCAGGAGGCTCGATCTATGAGTTGACGATGAGTGCTCTTTGGGGCTTGATATATGATTTGGCCGAGGACTCAAGGCTCAGGCAAGAACAACACAATGCGCTTGAGGACATAATAAAAGAGTTGGCAGCTAGCAACCAACGGATAGACGAAAACCAAAGCCGGTCCTTGGAGGACGTAATGGAAGATTTGGCCGCGAGTTATGCGCAAATAGATGCAAGAATTCTGCAGAATCAAGCCGAGATGGCAAGGGCAGTAATGGATGTAGAGGCGGCTCTAAAGGAACCAACATTGGAGCCCA
Source organism: Rhodiola kirilowii (assembly GCA_033675215.1). Classification (NCBI taxonomy): domain Eukaryota; kingdom Viridiplantae; phylum Streptophyta; class Magnoliopsida; order Saxifragales; family Crassulaceae; genus Rhodiola; species Rhodiola kirilowii. Next base: position 27,958,305 of record CM066194.1, on the reverse strand, counting down.
CAAAGCTGACAGAGGATGAGGACGCATGGATAACTGAGGAAGAGCCTACATGGGATATCACTCCCGAGCCATCAGAAGACTTAGAGCCAGACATCGATACAGTGTGGGACAAAGAAGAGCCTACATGGGATCTCACTCCCGAGCCATCCGAAGTGATGGACGAATCAGATACAGAAAGCATCGAGGAGGAATCTTCATGGGAACTCACTACCGAAGCGGACGAGGAAATCAAGCCGGCAGACCCGGTCCTCATTATCAATCTGTCCGAGAAAAACCTGGCCCTTGGGGTGGAAGTCCCCCAACTTGTCCCCTCGGCTTGTATAAGGATCACAACCCTTGAAGATGAAGTGATCATTGAAGAGGTGCAAGGCGAGTTGGAGGCAAGGCATGAGCCAAGAAACCAAACAATGAAGCACTCCCTCGCCACAAGCCAACCAAGCAGCCCTGAAAACTCACTCGTACTGAAACGACCATTCACCTCTGCCGCAAAGAAGAAGGCTTGTAAGGAGCATAACCCAGATGCCAACAGTTCATATACAAAGAAGCGACCAAGATATGGGCCAAAGGAATGGAAGCCCGGATGGAAAAACAAGAAAGCTCGGCTCAAGAAACCTGCGACTATGGTAAAAGGACCCTCGCCTTCTCAGAGACAATGGAAAGAGAAACCACCAGATCAATGGGAACAGAACCCGAGTACAACATCCGGCAAGAGGTCAGGAAGAAGCAACACAGGAACGGTGGCAAAGTTTGACCTGAGCCACCCATGGGACCCAAACCAATTAACCACAAACGAGGTATCGTCGAGCCAACGACGTTAAACAAGTGCATTGGTCGGGAGGTAACCCGACACTATCTTACTTTTCTGCACTTTTAATTTCTGTCATTTAAATTTCCAATAAGCGCTCTCACCCACTTTTTGTATAGAAGGAATATCTTTCATGTAGGAATTAAGTTTGGAGCAAGACCGGATCAGCCAGGCAGCTTCCGTGAATTTACCGGGCCTGCGCTGAGAGTTCGAGGCCCCAGCCAGACTCTCTCGATTATCCAGCCTCATGCCATGTCATTTCCACGACACAGTAAAAGGGAGTTCTGTTCTTCTTTTTCCTTAATGTCATTTCCTTCTTTTGTATATATTTGCATGACTTTTGAACTTAGGCACACCTTCGTTCAAAAGTGTGGGGTGAGAACCATCTGCATGTTTTTCTTTTCTTTTTAAATAGTATCTTTTTGAAAATATGAACTTAAGAATGTGAAAAAGATAGATCATAATTCATGCATCAACCTTGTGAAAATGCAATCTGTTTAAAAACTTAGAATGTAACTTCTCATTTGTCTTTTGTGCCGAGATAAACTAGGGATGTGGAGTTGATAGAAATTGCCCTAGAGGGGCTTGGCAAGCACTTGAAGGATCAGATCAAACTATATGGTTTTCGAAGTCAGTGGAGGCTGCACTTCAGGTTTCGGTGAATAATTGAAGTCAACTCTGCCTTGAAGCATCTATGTAAAAGGCAAGGACGGGAATCAAACCGTCCTCTCTCTAGTCAAAATAGCCGAGAAAATAGATGAGCGACCCTCATCTTGACCCGCGCAAAATGACGAAGACGAGAGGAGCGGGGAGGTATTTCCATATGCTCGCGGGCGATGATTGGACCTCCCAAGAAGGCTTGAGAAAATGGACTAGCAAGTCACAAAGACGCAAAAAGCTCGAAGAAGCAAATCAAGAGGCCTCAGGCCCAAAATTGTGAAGGTTTTAACCGAACAAAAGTGAAGAATTCAAAGCGTCAAATCAAAGGCCAAAGGCCAATTCACTACAAAAAGCAGTCCCTCGCCAAAAGTAATCAAAGTACTCAACTCACTGAAACCTGAATCGAATCACGTGCTAGAGAAAGCTACAAGAAAACCATATAGTGCGAGACGATCCCGAAGGTGTAGTCCAGGAGCCTGAAAAGGGCTATCTCCCGAAACATCCGAAATAATTTGCATCTCAGCACGAAGGTACAAGTATCAAGTTTCTTCTACTTATTTACGCAGTTTAATTTAGTAACAAGTAGTAATGCATGAATTAGGAAAAATCGAGTACCACAATCTTATTTTTATATTTTAACCAACTTACTTAGTAACGCCCTTATAAAGCATTGTTCGGGACGAACAACTAAAAGTGTGGGGTTATCTGATGGACCACAATTGTATGAATCATAAACACAGTTAAACCCACCAAATTAGACTGTTTGTCTATCTAACTTCGATGTTTTAGTCCCGATACATTTCTTCAGGGTATTTCAGAGCTTAGAGAGAATACACGCTAAGGAAGAGCTTTTAGCACAGAAAAGATATCAGGAGACAATCCAAGGTCAAGATCAGACGCTGAATGAAGAAATCTAAAGATCCTGACATGGAATCATTCAAAACAAATCAAACCAAAGAGAAACCGAAGACAATCCGGAGCTGGAATACACCGATAGTTTTGTGCAAACTGCACAAAACTCACAACCACTCTCCTCATGCCACATGGACCGGCGGCTTTCTCCTCACATCCACCCCTCCTCCTCTCCCCTTCCTCCACATGTCAACCTCTCCTCCTCCCTCCCAAAAGCCGCTGGCGGCTTTGTGTTCTCCCTCTCCCCTTGTGACACTTGTCTTCCTCTCCTTCTTCCCCCATCTCCACCCTTGGATGCCAAACCACATGCCCTCATCTTGGCCCTCCATTCCCCTCCCCTTAGCCTATAAATACCAAGCTCTCCTCCTCATTTCAAACATCCCAAAATTGTGTAAAACACTTCTCTCTCTAAGTTTGTTACTTTGTAAAGTTTGGTTTGATATCAATAAAAGTTCAGTTTGTTCTCAAATACTTTAGTTCGATCTTGAGTACTCCTGTTGGTTCTTGAGTACTCAAGTTTTCAGTTACAGTTCAAGAGTTACTCCTGTTTGTTCTTGAGTAATCTCTTTCTCTTGTCTCTTTACTCCTGTTTGTTCTTGAGTATTCTTTTCCAAATCCCCAAGTATCCTAGTTATGATGTCCAACTCCATGGATATTCGTAACTAAACCCTTCATTCGGTTGAAGGGGAGTTCTTGTTTTATAAAATGTTTTACTTCGTTTAGTTTCTTTTCTCTGTATTCAAAACTTGTTCTATGTGCCATTTATAAGGTCAGACTTTCCAAGGTTGAGTGGAAGCTACGAAAGGGCAAAACTCTTCTGTGGGAAGTCGTGAACATACTCGGGTAAGTGGATGCTACGAAAGGGCAAAGCTTATCTGAGGAGTTCGATCTATCTTTAAAACCATTTGGAAACTGGACCAAAGGGACCAAATGGGTTCACAAAAGGCTAAGATACTTCGAAAGGAGGAATTAGTCTGAAGTAGAACAAGGGTTTACAAACAGTGTGGCAAATTGAGCGCTACGAAAGGGCCTCGATACACGTTTGAATACTTAGAAGGGTTACTAAAAGAATGAACAGGATATAATACAAGGCCCCCCAAGACCGAATACTTCTCTCGCAATTACAAAACCCTCCTGTCTTTACTTTTATTGTTCAATCAACTACAACCATCAACCGCTCACAATCCGGAGGACTTGCATTTCACGCATCACCCACTGTAAGTCTCCTTTGTATTTTCAGTATTTACTTTTCTGTAATTTACGTTTCAGCAATCAAATCCGCAACCAATCAAAAAGTCACGTAGTTGTTAGCACTAAAACCTCAACCAACTTAAAACACGCTCTCTCGCTAGACAAATCCCTTAAAAGAATAACCTATTCCCCTAATTCCCTTGGGTTCGACCCCTACTTACCAAGTACTACCCAGTAGTATAGTTGCGAGTAGCGGACTATTATAAATTTATTTGCACAAATCGCTCTGACGACAAGCGGTTCTGTCAATTTGCTCATCCAATCTCCATGCAACAAGTGTCCTCATCTCCTCCTCCTTCCATGGCTATATAAGGAGGAGCTCCTCCCCTCATTTTCATCATCCCAAAATCAATATTCACTTCTCTCTCTAAGTTTTGTAATTGTAAGTTTGGCTTTGGAAATTAAGGATAGCTCCCTTGGCGCTTCAACGGTTGTAAGTATTATTTCTAGTATTTATTCAACTGTTTTTATTTCCTTAGTTATAATGTTTAGCGCGATGAATAGTAGCTAAATTAGTAGTTCGGTTATAATGTCTAAGGGGCGCACTTGTATTATAAAATGTTTTAGACTATTAACTTAGCGTCTCTCCTTAGTATTCAAAACTTATTCTATGTGCCATATATTCGATTAGAACGTCCAAGGTAGAGTGGATGCTTGGAATGGCAAAACTCTACAGCGGGGTTCGTAAACTTGTACGGATAAGTGGATGCTTGGAATGGCAAAGCTTATCTGAGAAGTTTGACTTATCTTAAACACCATTTGGTTGATAGGGAATGATTGATCAAATGGATGCACATAGGCTAATATAACCGGGAATGGAGTATTAGTCTAAATAGAATAAGTGCTCTACGTCCTTGGAAAAGGCTAGACAGTGTACGCAAATCGAGTAGTAAAGTCACGAGTAGCGGACTATTATAAATTTATTCTTGACGTTTGCACATAGCGACTGTGCATCCATCAAGCTCCCTTCATTACTCAAGACGAACGTTCAGTGTGCCGCATTATTTCGTGAGACTGAACCGTTCAGACCTTGAGAAAATAAAAATCAAATAAAGAATCGAATCCGAGGAGTTTAGGGTTTTGATGGACCATAATTATACGAATCATAAACACAGTAAAACCCACCAAATTAGACTGTTTGTCTATTTAACTTTTGCTTGTTAGTTCCGATATTTATCTACATGGTATTTTGGAGCCTAGAGAGAATACACTCCAAGGAGAGGATTTTACGCTGAAAATATATTACGAGTCATTCCAAGGTCACGATCAGACACCGACTGAAGAAATCTCAAGATCCTGACATTGAATCACTCAAAACAAATCCAACCGAGAAGCAACCAAAGTCAGTCCGGAGCTGAAATACACCGATAGTTTTGTAAAAACTTCACAAAACTCACACAAACTCACTCTTATCCATTGGTGACCGGCGGCTTTGGGGAGAGGTGAGCTTGGGAGGAAGCTCTCCTCCATGGATGACCCAAGACCGGCGGCTATGACCTCCTATGGAGCTCACCATGGATGAGAGCCATGTGCTCCCATCCTCACCATCCATTCCCCTCCTCCCTTCCTATAAATACAAGCCTTCCCCTCTCATTTGTATCATCCCCAAAATCATAAACACTTATCTCTCTAGAAAGTTGGCACTTTGTAAGTTTGGTTTTTAATATATAATACTCCTGTTGGTTCTTGAGTATTATAGTTCGGTCTTGAGTACTCCTGTCAGTTCTTGAGTACTCAAGCTTTTCTTTATTCTCGAGTACTCTTGTCGGTTCTTGAAGTACTCACCCCTTTCCCTTACTTACTGTCTTTCAAAAACTGTAAGTACTTAGCTATGGTATCCACCTCTATCGATATTTGTAGCTAAACTCTTCATTCGGTTGAAGGGGTGTACTTGTATTATAAAATGTTTTAGACTATACTTTAGTGCTTTTTCTTTGTATTCAAAACTTGTTCTATGTGCCATATATTAGGTCAGAACTTCCAAGGTTGAGTGGATGCTTGGAATGGCAAAGCTCTTCCGTGGAAGTTCATAAACATACTCGGGTAAGTGGATGCTTGGAATGGCAAAGCTTATCTGAGGAGTTTGACCTCTCTCAAACACCATTTGGTTGCTCGGGAATGACTGACCAAATGGATGCACATAGGCTAATATACCTTGGAATGGGGTATTAGTCTAAATAGAACAAGTGCTCTACGACCTTGAAATGGGCTAGACAGTGTGTGCAAATCGAGTGCTTGGAATGGCCTTGATACACGTTTGAATACTTAGAAGGATCACTAAAGGTCAATGATATACAGGCTATGATACAAGGCCCCAGAAACCGAATGCTCTCCTTAAATTTAAACACCACCTGCAATTACTTTCTTAGTATAAATTGCTCTATCAACTGCTCACGTTCCGGAAGGCTTACCAATCACGCATCACCCGCTGTAAGTCTTCGCTTTTATTTTCAGTATTTACATTTTCTTTCATTTACTTTTCCGCACTAAAAACCAAAACCAACCAACCAATCACTTACTTTTCCGCACTAAAACCTCAATCAACCTAAAACACGCTCCCTCGCTGTACAAATCCCTCAAAGAACGATTATCCCCCTAATTCCCTTGGGTTCGACCCCTACTTACTATTTGCTACCCAGTAGTAAGGTCACGAGTAGCGGAATATACATTTGCTTTTGCACAGAGAACACCGCACCTTAACGACAGTGCGGTGGGCTCCGTCAAAACTGGCGCCGTTGCCGGGGAATTAGCAAATGGATAGTTGTTCTTTTTTTTACTATACATAATTCGCCATGTCTTCATACTACGACATAGAACCTTGGAAAAATGGGGGTAGCAACCTTATGTTTGAAATGATTAGACGTCTCCCCCAATTCGGAGGTGCTCTTGGAGAAGATCCCGTAAGGCATACACAAACGTTCCACTCCATATGCAACCACATGAGGCCTAAAAATGAATCGCTAGAGGAATTTAAACTCACACGTTTTAAATTTTCTTTAACTGACTCGGCATTAAAATGGTATTACTCATGTGCTGAGTATGAAAGTGATTATGGGGGACTACAAACCAAATTCCTTGAGAAGTTTTACCCTCCATCTCTCCGACTTGAAACCCGCGAGAAGATTCTCAATCTTGAGCAATTCCGGGACGAAACATTGGACGAGTACTTGGCGTACTTTGACTCCATTGTGGCGAGCTGCCCGCACCATGGATTATCCAGAATCAATCTTATCCAAAGGTTTCTCGGTGGAATGATGCCACTTGAGCGGAAAAGACTTAACGATGCAGCGGGAGGCTCGATCATGAAGTTAACCATGTCTCAAACCTGGCGACTGACGGAGCCCACTGCACTGTCGTTAAGGTGCAATGTTCTCTGTGCAAATAAATTTATATTTTCCGCTACTCGTGACTTCACTACTGGGTAGTAAGTGGTAAGTAGGGGTCGAACCCAAGGGAATTAGGGGGATACGTTGTTCTTTAAGGGATTTGTACAGCGAGGGAGCGTGTTTTAAGGTTGATTGAGATTTTAGCGGTTATGACTAAGTGACTTTTTTTGGTTGTTTTTGGTTTTGAGTGCGGAAAAGTAAATTACAGAAAATAAATACTGAAAAGTAAAAAGAAAGACTTACAGTGGGTGATGCGTGATTTGCGAGTCCTCCGGAAGGTGAGCGGTTGATGATTGCAGTTATACTAATACTAAAAGTAAATACAGGGGGGTTTTGTAATCTGAAGAAAACATTCGATTTCAGGGGCCTTGTATCATAATTGTTTATCATCGACCACTAATGATCATACTAAGTGTTCAAAGATGAATCGAGGCCATTTCTAAGTGCAAGACTTGCAACATCATTTAAAAAACTTGTTCTACTTTAGACTAATTCCTCCTTTCAAAGTATCTTAGCCTTGTGTGCATCCACCTGATCTTTCAGTTACGATCGACCAAGTGGTGTTTTAGATAAGTCGAACTCCTCAGATAGCTTTGCTTGTTACAGCTTCCACTACCCGAGTATGTTCACGAATCCCCACGGAAGAGCTTTGCTTGTTACAGCTTCCACTTAACCTTGGAAATTCTGACTATATATGGCACATAGAACAAGTTTTGAACACAAAGCGACATTAAGTGCAGGGTCTAAAACATTTTACAATACAAGTACACCCCTTTAACCGAATAAAGAGTTTAGCTACGAATATCCATAGAGGTGGATACCATAGCTAAATACTCGGGGGTTTTTGAAAACAGTAAGAGGAGAGGGGGTGGAATACTCAAGAACCAACAGGAGTATTCCCAATCCTACTGAATACTCAAGAACCAACATGAGTATTCTCTATAGTATTATAATACTCAAGAACAGACAGGAGTATTATAATTTCAAACCGTTATAATACTCAAGAACCAACAAGAGTATTATTTCAAAAACCAAACTTACAAAGTAACCAAACTTAGAGAGAGAAGTGTATTATGATTTGTGGATTTGTGGATTTGTGGATGATACAAATGAGAGGGGAGGGGTTGTATTTATAGCTAAAGGAGAGGGGAATGGAGGGTGAGGATGAAAGCATGTGGAGCTCATCCATGGAAGCTTGAAAGCCGCCGGTTGGAGGTTGTCCAAGGAGGAGAGTTTGTGGCTTTGGCCACCTCTTGCCAAAGCCACCGGTCACCCAAGGAGGAGAAGGGGAGGAAGGCCACCCAATGACTCATCCAATGCATAAAGCCACCGGTCACTTGGAGATAAGGATGAGTTTGTGAGTTTTGTGCAGTCTTTTCACAAAACTATCAGTCCAATTTTGCTCCGGTCTGACTTTGGTTGCTTTTCGGTTTGATTTGAATTGAGTAATTCAATGTCAGGATCTTGAGATTTCTTCATTCAGCATCTGATCTTGACCTTGGAATGACTCGTAACATCTTTTCAGCGTAAAATCCTCTCCTTAGCGTGTTTTCTCTCTAAGTGCCAAAATACCCTGTAGAAATACATCGGAACTAACAAGCAAAAGTTAAATAGACAAACAGTCTAATTTGGTGGGTTTTACTGTGTTTTTGATTCATATAATTATGGTCCATCAGATCACCCCATACTTTTAGTTGTTCGTCCCGAACAATGCTATTAAAGGGCGGCACACTTAGTAAGTTTGTTAAAATATGAAAAGTAGACTGTGGTACTAGACTTATCCTAATTCATGCATTACTTACTTATTACCAAATTGAACTGCGTAAATAAATAGAAGAAACTTGATACTTGTACCTTCGTGCCGAGATGCAAATTATTCTGGATGTTTCGGGAGATAGCCCTTTTTAGGCTCCTGGACTGCAACCTCGGGACTGTCTCACACTATATAGTTTCCTTGTAGCTTTCTCTAGCACGTGATTCGGTTCGGGTTTCATAGTTGAGTTGAGCTTTTTTGATTTCTTTCTTATTTTGGCGAGGGACAGCTTTTTGTAGTGAATCGGCCTTTGGCCTTTGATTTGACTCTTTGAGTACTTCACTTTTTGTTCGGTTAAAACCTTCACAATTTTGGGCCTTTGGCCTCTTGAATTGATTCTTCGAGCTTTTGCCTTTTTGTGGCTTGCTAGTCCATTTTCTCAAGCCTTTTTGGGAGGTCCAATCATCGCCCCAGAGCATATGGAAATACCTCCCCGCTCTCTCTCATCATTGCCGTTTCGAGTGAGTCAAGATGAGGGTCGCTCATTTATTTTCCCGGCTACTTTGACTAGAGATAGGACGGTTTGATTCCCGTCCCACCTTCTTCATTTATAATGCATAAACACTGCATGGCGGAGCTGACTCTTGACTTAACTGAAAAACCCGAAGTGCAGCCTCCACTGACTTCGTAAACCATATAGTGAAATTCAGTCCTTCGATTTCTTGCCAAGCCTCTCTAGCGCATTTCTATCATTTCCACATCCCTGGTTTATCTTAGCACAAAGGGACAAATGAGAAGTTACATTCTAAGTTTGTAAACAGTTGAATTTTCACAAGGTTAATGCATGAATTTTGACTTATCTTTTTCACATTCTTAAGTTCATATTTTCAAAAAGATAACACTAAAAAAGAAAAAAAATGTTATTTATTTATGTACACATGCAGATCTCACCCCACACTTTTGAACGAAGGCGTGCCTTTCAGCACTACTTAGTTCAAAAGCCATGCAAGCAGACAATTACGAGAAGGAGATGATATTAAGGAAAGGTAAGATCAGAACTCCCTTTCAAGTGTCGAGTGAACAACATGGCATGAGGCTGGATAATCAAGGGAGTTTGGCTGGGGCCTTGAACTCTCAGCGCAAGCCTGGTAGTTCACGGAAGCTGCCTGGCTGATCCGATCGTGCTCCAAAAACCAATTCCTAAATAGTCAATTCATTCTATGCACCAAGTGGGTGAGAGCGACTTATTGATAAAAACTAAAAGACAGAAAATAAAAAGACAGAAAGTAAGATAGTGTCGGGTTACCTCCCGACCAGTGCACTTGTTTAACGTCGTTGGCTCGACAGTACCTCATTCCTGGATCACTGGTTGGGATCCCATGGGTGGCTCAGGTTGAATTTTGCCACTGTTCATGTGTTGTTTCTTGCCTTGCCTTTCCATGATTTCTTGTGAGACGATGTGCTTGGGTCCTGTTCCCGTTGTTCTGGTAATTTTTCCTTCCACTGCTTCTGAGAAGGTGAGGGAACTTTGACCACAGCTGCTGGTCTTATTACTTTTTTGGTCTCTTTTGGCAGGTCAGAAATCTGCGTACCGCGATCTGAGATAGGTATTATATCTGGCGGTTTCTTTGTATCCGTGCGGCTATTGTCAATGTAGAAATATGCAATTTTTCCGTCGAACTTAAGCGATAATGAGCCCTTGCCCACATGGATCCTTGCTTTAGTAGCGTAGAGAAATGGTCGTCCCAAGATTATTGTTGGAGGGTCGTCTTCGCTGGTTTCTCCCGTTTGTATCACATAGAAGTCTGCAGCAATGACGAGCTCTCCCACATGGAGTATTACGTCTTCCAGCACTCCAATCGGACGGATGCACGATTTATCTCCTAGCTCGATATTTAACCTGGGTGGTTTTAATGGACCCAGTCCTAACAAGTAATATAAGGATGAGGGCATGGCATTGACAGCAGCCCCAAGATCGACTAAGCACTTATGAATCTGTGCTTCACCAATACCGCAGGTGACTGTAAAGGCCCCTGGGTCTTTATCTCTTTCCGGTTGTGACTCATGATATGAGGTGAGGGCTCTTTCTATTGTCGGGCCATTCTGCGCATTCCTTGGCTTATGATTTGTATAATCGGGCCCCTTAATATTTTGCTTCGAAGCATAAATATTAGTTGGAGAGTCCCACTTCAAATTGTTATCGTCATCCCATCCAGACGTTGGTATGTCAGAGTGTATGATCGGTGGTGGTGTTATGCACATGGTGAATGCGTACCGTCCATTGTCAGCATGCGTAGCCCATGTTCTGCCATCATTGGGTCGGTCTTCCTCTTGATTCCAGTCAGGACGACGCCTCTGGGTGAAGTGCTTGTTTGTAAGTTTGTAAGTTGGGGATCGTGCTACTTCTCCTAGTGTCGCCCTTACGTTTGACCTCTTTATCATGCTAAGATACGCTTTTGGGTTTTGGATGGTTTGTGAAGGAAGTCTGCCAGGCTCATGGGTGAGTGTTGACATTGCGGTGGCGAGCTGGGACATTTGTTTGGTTAGTTCTGAAATTGCCCCGTCAGTTTTTGCCTGGTATTGGTGTAGCGAAGTACCCAATTGACTTATGCTTCCTGCGAGCTCCTTCATCGTGTCATCAAGCGACTTGGTTGGTTCTTGCTGATTATGCGGGCCGGTTTGGTACTGATTTGGTCCTCTTTGCTGATATTGGCCTGCTGATGGAGCGTTCTAGTTATACTATCGGTGGGGGGTTGGTAGAATGACTGAGCTAGTTGAGGGACAACTGGTTGTGCTTCCTTCTGAGAATAGTTGTTGTTACGCCAGCTCGGGTTGGTTGCTTGACCATACTATCTGTTTTGTTCGGCTCTGTCATTACTGTTGTTGTTGTATCCTTGGTATCCTCCCACTGCATTCACTTCTGCTGGTTCCTCTTCTATTAATGCCGGACATGCGTCAGTTTTGTGGTCTGTAGAACCACAGAACTCGCAAGGTTTTACCGGAACTGGCTGCCTTCGTAGGATTTGAATCATCATCTCCTTTAGCTGCTTCATGTCTTCAGGCATAGAGCTCATCGATGTTTCAGCTTTTGCCACATTCTTTGTCCGGGAGAATTCTTCCTGCTGAGTTGTCTCTTCTCTGAATCGGGCATTCTCAGCAACGTTGGTGATAAGATCCCTTATGCCACTTAATGATAGATTCATCATGGACCCTCCAGCTGAGGCATCCAGGAGCATTTTGTCTAAGCGTCTTAATCCGTTAATGAGATACTCGACGGTGAGTTTCTCGGGCAGTCCAAGGGTATAACAGCTTCTCTCCAGGCGGTTGAATTTTTCCAGGTAATCGTACATGGTTTCATTGGGTCCTTGCTTGATGTCCTGCAGTTGCCTCCTTACTTGCATCGCTCTTCCTACTGGGTAATATTTGTCTAAGAACTTCTTCTGCATCTGAGCCCATGTTCTGATGCTTCCGGAAGGCAATGAAAGGAACCAGTCGTTTGCCGCGTCAATGAGGGAAAAGTAGAACGCCTTTAACTTGAAGTCGTCTACGTTCACGCCATTCGGTTTTAAGTTTTGGCAAATACCATGTAAGCGTTGGAGATGAGTCATTGCTGATTCTCCAAGCGTTCCTAAGAATTTCGGTAAGTTGTGGGCCACTGAAGTGTTGATGGCGATATTTTCCAGTTCAGGGCCTTCGTGAATGCACCACGGCTGAATTCTGAAATCTGGTGCCGAGAGCTCTCCAAATGTAGGTTCTCGGTAGTTGTTGTTATCTCCGTAGTAGTCATTGAAAGCGGGTTCTCGTCTCGACACTTCTCGAGGTTGCGGAGGTGGTGGATATCTAGGGGGTTGCACTGGACCAGCTGCATTTCGGTCCTCGGGTGGTTCTTGATTTCTTCTGATTGCCTCCCTATCACGAGCTCTTTTGTTTCTGATGAGTTGTTCCGGATCGTCCACAAATGGAAGTGGCACCTCATTATTTCGATCGTACAGGTTTATCTCGTCATCATCCTGATAGTCATGGTGGCTTCCTTCGCGAGACATGGTTGTTTTGAAGCGCGTATTGATTTAAAGAACTTATCCGACGGCTAATTCCCCGGCAACGTCGCCTATTTGACGGAGCCCACTGCACTGTCGTTAAGGTGCAATGTTCTCTGTGCAAATAAATTTATATTTTCCGCTACTCGTGACTTCACTACTGGGTAGTAAGTGGTAAGTAGGGGTCGAACCCAAGGGAATTAGGGGGATACGTTGTTCTTTAAGGGATTTGTACAGCGAGTGAGCGTGTTTTAAGGTTGATTGAGATTTTAGCGGTTATGACTAAGTGACTTTTTTTGGTTGTTTTTGGTTTTGAGTGCGGAAAAGTAAATTACAGAAAATAAATACTTAAAATTAAAATGAAAGACTTACAGTGGGTGATGCGTGATTTGCGAGTCCTCCGGAAGGTGAGCGGTTGATGATTGCAGATATACTAATACTAAAAGTAAATACAGGGGGGTTTTGTAATCTAAAGAAAACATTCGGTTTCAGGGGCCTTGTATCATAGTTGTTTATCATCGACCACTAATGATCATACTAAGTGTTCAAAGATGAATCGAGGCCATTTCTAAGCGCAAGACTTGCAACATCGTTTAAAACACTTGTTCTACTTTAGACTAATTCCTCCTTTCGAAGTATCTTAGCCTTGTGTGCATCCACCTGATCTTTCAGTTACGATCGACCAAGTGGTGTTTTAGATAAGTCGAACTCCTCAGATAGCTTTGCTTGTTACAGCTTCCACTACCCGAGTATGTTCACGAATCCCCACGGAAGAGCTTTGCTTGTTACAGCTTCCACTCAACCTTGGAAATTCTGACTATATATGGCACATAGAACAAGTTTTGAACACAAAGCGACATTAAGTGCAGGGTCTAAAACATTTTACAATACAAGTACACCCCTTTAACCGAATAAAGAGTTTAGCTACGAATATCCATAGAGGTGGATACCTGATGGACCACAATTGTATGAATCATAAACACAGTTAAACCCACCAAATTAGACTGTTTGTCTATCTAACTTTGATGTTTTAGTCCCGATACATTTCTACAGGGTATTTCAGAGCTTAGAGAGAATACACGCTAAGGAAGAGCTTTTAGCACAGAAAAGATATCAGGAGACAATCCAAGGTCAAGATCAGACGCTGAATGAAGAAATCTAAAGATCCTGACATGGAATCATTCAAAACAAATCAAACCGAAGAGAAACCGAAGACAATCCGGAGCTGGAATACACCGATAGTTTTGTGCAAACTGCACAAAACTCACAAACCACTCTCCCCTTGCCACATGGGCCGGAGGCTACCTCCTCACATCTCCCCTCCTCCTCTCCCCTTCCTCCACATTTCACCCTCTCCTCCATCCATGCCCAAAACCGCCGGCGGCTTTGCCCTCTCCCTCTCCCCTTGTGACACTTGTCTTCCTCTCCTCTTCCCCTCCTCTCCACCCTTGGATGCCAAACCACATGCCCTCATCTTGGCCCTCCATTCCCGTCCCCTTAGCCTATAAATACCAAGCTCTCCTCCTCATTTCAATCCATCCCAAAATTGTGTAAAACACTTCTCTCTCTAAGTTTGTTACTATGTAAAGTTTGGTTTGATATCAATAAAAGTTCAGCTTGTTCTCAAATACTTTAGTTCGATCTTGAGTACTCCTGTTTGTTCTTGAGTACTCAAGTTTTCAGTTACAGTTCAAGAGTTACTCCTGTTTGTTCTTGAGTAATCTCTTTCTCTTCTCTCTTTACTCCTGTTTGTTCTTGAGTATTCTTTTCCAAATCCCCAAGTATTTAGTTATGATGTCCAACTCTATGGATATTCGTAACTAAACTCTTCATTCGGTTGAAGGGGAGTTCTTGTTTTATAAAATGTTTTACTTCGTTTAGTTTCTTTTCTCTGTATTCAAAACTTGTTCTATGTGCCATTTATAAGGTCAGACTTTCCAAGGTTGAGTGGAAGCTACGAAAGGGCAAAACTCTTCTGTGGGAAGTCGTGAACATACTCGGGTAAGTGGATGCTACGAAAGGGCAAAGCTTATCTGAGGAGTTCGATCTATCTTTAAAACCATTTGGAAACTGGACCAAAGGGACCAAATGGATGCACAAAAGGCTAAGATACTTCGAAAGGAGGAATTAGTCTGAAGTAGAACAAGGGTTTACAAACAGTGTGGCAAATTGAGCGCTACGAAAGGGCCTCGATACACGTTTGAATACTTAGAAGGGTTACTAAAAGAATGAACAGGATATAATACAAGGCCCCTGACAGAACCGCTCGTCGTCGAAGCGATTTGTACAAATAAATTTATAGTAGTCCACTACTTGCGACTATACTACTGGGTAGTACTTGGTAAGTAGGGGTCGAACCCAAAGGAATCAGGGGAATAGATGTTCTTGAGGGGGGTTGTTTAACGGGAGAGCGTGTTTAAGGTCGGTTGGTTGGTTTTAAAGCTACCAGCTATTTTGATTGATTGATTGGTTGGTTGGTTGATTTTAATACTGGAAAGTAAATTACAGTTTATAATTAAAAGAAATGTTCGGTTTCAGGGGGCTTGTATTATATCATGTTTATCATTGACCTTTAGTGAATCGTCTAAGTATTCTACGGTGTATCAAAGCCATTCCAAGCACTCGATTTGCGTACACTGTCTAGCCTATTCCAAGGACGTAGAACACTTAATTCTATTTAGACTAATACTCCATTCCCGGTTATATTAGCCTATGTGCATCCATTCAATCCCTTTGGCCCAGTTTTCAAATGGTTTTTCTGATAGTCGACCTCTTCGAATAGTTTATTCATTTAATCCCCTTGGCCCAGTTTTTAAATGGTTTATTTATCCGAGTGTGATCACGAATATCAAAGGAAGAGTTTACGAATTTGGACCCCTATGGTCACATTCCCAAATGGTTTACTATACCTTAGACATTCTAACTTTTATACATGGCACATAGAATCAGTGTTGATTACTAATTCGAGACACTAAGTTAATAGTCTAAAACATTTTATAATACAAGTGCGCCCCGTCTACCGAACTATTAGTTTAGCTACTATTCATCGCGCTAAACATTATACTAAGGAATTAAAGACAACAGTTGATTAAATAAATACTAAGAGATACTTACAACCGTTGAAGCGCCAAGGGAGCTATCCTTTATTTCCAAAGCAAGATTACAACGTTACAAGTATTACAACTTCTAGAGAGAGAAGTGAAATTGAGAATTGGTGTGTCTTACAAATGAGGTTTGGCTTGGTATTTATAGCCAAAGTGAGGAGGAATGGATGGATGAGATGGAAGCACATGTCTTTTGATCCAAGGGAGGAGAAGGAGGAGCTTGTGGAGGAGACAAGTGGCGCAAGGAGGAGGAGCCGGCGGCTTTTGGTGGAGGAGGGTGGCGCCGCCGGTTGCCGGTCACCCAAGGGGGAGGAGCTCCTCCCTTGCCCACCTCCTTGAATGGTGGCCGGTCATCTTTGCCAAATGTGTGATTTTGTACAGTTTTGTGCAGTCTTTTCACAAAACTGTCAATGTGTTTCTTCCCCGGGCTGTCTTGACTCCACTCCTGATTCCTCTGATTAATTTGTTCTGGTCAATTCAACGTCAGGATCCTTGATATCTCTTCAGTCGGCATATGATCTTGACCTTGGATTGACTCTTGTTATCTTTTTAGCTTAAAATCCTCTCCTTAGCATGTTTTCACTTCAGTCTCTAAAATGCCCTGTGGAAATATATCGGGACTAATACGTAGAAGTTAGATAGACAAACAGTCTAAATAAGGGGGTTTTACTGTGTTTCTGACTCGTATAACTTTGGTCCATCAGATTACCCCCCACTTTTAGTTGTTCGTCCCGAACAATGCTATTAAAGGGCGTAAGTTCTAAGTTTGCTTTGGAATATGAAAATTAGACTGTGGTACTCGATCTATCCTAATTCATGCATTGCTTACTTATTACCAAATTGAACTGTGTAAATAAATAGAAGAAACTTAATACTTGTACCTCCGTGCTGAGATGCAAATTATATTGGATGTCTCGGGAGATAGCCCTGTTCAGGTTCCTGGGTTGCAGCCTCGGGATCGTCTCGCACTATATGGTTTTCTTGTAGCTTTCTCTAGCACATGATTCGATTCGGGTTTCAGTGAGTTGAGCCTTTTTGATTTTCTTCTTTTTTGGCGAGGGACTGCTTTTGTAGTGAATTGGCCTTTGGCCTTTGATTTGACTTTTTTGAGTGTTTCACTTTTGCTCGGTTAAAACCTTCACAATTTTGGGCCTTTGGCCTCTTTTGATTTGCTTCATTGAGCTTTTCGTCTTTTTGTGACTGCTAGTCCATTTTCTCAAGCCTTTTTGGGAAGTCCAATCATCGCCCGCAAGCCTATGGAAATACCTCCCCGCTCCTCTCGTCTTTGTCGTTTTGCGTGGGTCAAGATGAGGGTCGCTCATCTGTTTTCTCGGCTATTTTGACTAGAGAGAGGACGGTCTGATTCCCGTCCTCGCCTTTGCATAGATGCTTCTTGGCGGAGTTGACTTCAATTATTCACTGAAAACCCGAAGTGCAGCCTCCACTGACTTCGAAAACCATATAGTTTGATCTGATCCTTCGATTGCTTGCCAAGCCTCTCTAGGGCATTTCTATCAACTCCACATCCCTAGTTATCTCAGCACAAAGGACAAATGGAAAGTTACATTCTAAGTTTTTAAACAGTTGAATTTTCACAAGGTTAATGCATGAATTATGATTTATCTTTTTCACATTCTTAAGTTCATTTTTTCAAAAAGGTACTATTACTAAAAAAAAAGAAAAACAGCCGCATGTTATTTATGTACACAGGTGGTTCTCACCCCCCACTTTTGAACGAAGGCGTGCCTTAGTTCAAAAGTCATGCAGGCTTAAAACTAAATACTGAATTTAAAAGACAGAAATTAAAGTGCGGAAAAGTAAGATAGTGTCGGGTTACCTCCCGACCAGTGCACTTGTTTTACGTCGTTGGCTCGACGATACCTCGTTGTGGATTACTGGTTTGGGTCCCATGGGTGGCTGAGGTCAAACTTTGCCACCATTCCTGTGTTGTTTCTTCCTGACTTCTTGCCGGATGTTGTGTTTTGGTCAGGACTCCTTTGTTTCGGGATTTTTTCCTTCCAATACCCCGGAGGGGGTGATGGGCTTTTCACTACTAGCCTTTTGAAGTTTTTGTATTTGGGACTGCCTAGTCCAGTTGCGGCATAGCAATGCTCCATCGGGGGGTTACTCTGCATAGGTCCTTTTCCCATCTGCTTTTCAGCCTCTTCTTGGATCGCATAGTTCGCTGCGACTTTCTCATTGATCAAGGGGAAAAGTCGGGAAGGCCTCATAAGGCTTGGTTCTGCCTCGTTATGTTGGTTCGTGAAGAACTGATCGTAGATAGTCTCAGCTGCCTGGGTAATGATAGTCGGGTATGGAATAGGCAGCTCGTCGGTAGTGTTCTGGACTTCTACTTTGTTGCTTCCGGTGCTTTCCATGTCTGATTCCTCGGATGGTTCGGGAGTCTCTTCTGACGGCTCGGTGGTTTCTCCTTCATTAGCCTCTGGGTCAGCTTCTTCTGTCTGCATTTCCTCGTCGGCTTGGGGTGCTCGTCTTGTGGCAGCGGCCAGGCCGATTATAAGGTACCACATGTCTGCAACGGTGAAGTTTGTTGCAGACATTTTCATAGCTTCGTTAACTCTTCCCAGCTCTTCAGCCCTCATCCCACGAAGGAATTTTTGGAGAAGAACTTTCTTCGTAAATCCATGGTGCGGGCAGCTTGAGACGATGGCATCGTAGTTCATGTAGTATTCGTCCAAAGTCTCATCCCGGGATTGTTGAAGGCTCATGATCTTCTCACGGGTTTCTTGGCGTAAAGATGGTGGGGAGAATTCTTTCAGGAACGGAACGCAGAGGTCTACGAAATGTTCTGCACTGCAAGCGGTGGATGTGTAGTACCATATCGTGGCGAAGTCGGTTAGAGAGAATTTGAAGCATTTCAGCTTAAATTCCTCTAACACTTCGTTCTCAGGTTTGATGTGGTGGCAGACGTGGTGGAAGTTTCGGCAGTGCTGTACAGGGTCTTCTCCTTCCGTTCCTCCGAACAGGGGTAGAAATCGTGTTGTCCATGCATGCGTAATGGGTGCTGTCATAGAGAAACGAAAGAAAAAAGAAAGGGGAGAGAAAGAACAACTATCCGATGGCTGATTCCCCGGCAACGGCGCTAATTTGACAGAACCGCTCGTCGTCGAAGCGATTTGTACAAATAAATTTATAGTAGTCCACTACTTGCGACTATACTACTGGGTAGTACTTGGTAAGTAGGGGTCGAACCCAAAGGAATCAGGGGAATAGATGTTCTTGAGGGGGGTTGTTTAACGGGAGAGCGTGTTTAAGGTCGGTTGGTTGGTTTTAAAGCTACCAGCTATTTTGATTGATTGATTGGTTGGTTGGTTGATTTTAATACTGGAAAGTAAATTACAGTTTATAATTAAAAGAAATGTTCGGTTTCAGGGGGCTTGTATTATATCATGTTTATCATTGACCTTTAGTGAATCGTCTAAGTATTCTACGGTGTATCAAGGCCATTCCAAGCACTCGATTTGCGTACACTGTCTAGCCTATTCCAAGGACGTAGAACACTTAATTCTATTTAGGCTAATACTCCATTCCCGGTTATATTAGCCTATGTGCATCCATTCAATCCCTTTGGCCCAGTTTTCAAATGGTTTTTCTGATAGTCGACCTCTTCGAATAGTTTATTCATTTAATCCCCTTGGCCCAGTTTTTAAATGGTTTATTTATCCGAGTGTGATCACGAATATCTAAGGAAGAGTTTACGAATTTGGACCCCTATGGTCACATTCCCAAATGGTTTACTATACCTTAGACATTCTAACTTTTATACATGGCACATAGAATCAGTGTTGATTACTAATTCGAGACACTAAGTTAATAGTCTAAAACATTTTATAATACAAGTGCGCCCCGTCTACCGAACTATTAGTTTAGCTACTATTCATCGCGCTAAACATTATACTAAGGAATTAAAGACAACAGTTGATTAAATAAATACTAAGAGATACTTACAACCGTTGAAGCGCCAAGGGAGCTATCCTTTATTTCCAAAGCAAGATTACAACGTTACAAGTATTACAACTTTTAGAGAGAGAAGTGAAATTGAGAATTGGTGTGTCTTACAAATGAGGTTTGGCTTGGTATTTATAGCCAAAGTGAGGAGGAATGGATGGATGAGATGGAAGCACATGTCTTTTGATCCAAGGGAGGAGAAGGAGGAGCTTGTGGAGGAGACAAGTGGCGCAAGGAGGAGGAGCCGGCGGCTTTTGGTGGAGGAGGGTGGCGCCGCCGGTTGCCGGTCACCCAAGGGGGAGGAGCTCCTCCCTTGCCCACCTCCTTGAATGGTGGCCGGTCATCTTTGCCAAATGTGTGATTTTGTACAGTTTTGTGCAGTCTTTTCACAAAACTGTCAATGTGTTTCTTCCCCGGGCTGTCTTGACTCCACTCCTGATTCCTCTGATTAATTTGTTCTGGTCAATTCAACGTCAGGATCCTTGATATCTCTTCAGTCGGCATATGATCTTGACCTTGGATTGACTCTTGTTATCTTTTCAGCTTAAAATCCTCTCCTTAGCATGTTTTCACTTCAGTCTCTAAAATGCCCTGTGGAAATATATCGGGACTAATACGTAGAAGTTAGATAGACAAACAGTCTAAATAAGGGGGTTTTACTGTGTTTCTGACTCGTATAACTTTGGTCCATCAGCCCCCCAAGACCGAATACTTCTCTCGCAATTACAAAACCCCTTTGTCTTTACTTTTATTGTTCAATCAACTGCAACCATCAACCGCTCACAATCCGGAGGACTTGCAATTCACGCATTACCCACTGTAAGTCTTCGCTTTTAATTTCAGTATTTACTTTTCTGTAATTTACTTTTCAGCACTCAAAACCAAAACCAACTAAAAAGTCACGTAGTTGTTAGCACTAAAACCTCAACCAACTTAAAACACGCTCTCTCGCTAGACAAATCCCTTAAAAGAATAACCTATTCCCCTAATTCCCTTGGGTTCGACCCCTACTTACCAAGTACTACCTAGTAGTATAGTTGCGAGTAGCGGACTATTATAAATTTATTTGCACAAATCGCTCTGACGACAAGCGGTTCTGTTAAATTGGCGCCGTTGCCGGGGAATTAGCAAATGGATAGTTGTTCTTTTTTCTGTTGTACATAATTCACCATGTCATCTTACTACGGCAAAAAGCCTTGGTACGATGAGAAATGTTCCCCACCATCCTTCCAACATGAAATCCGCGAAAAGATCAACTACATTGAGCAATACCGGGATGAAACATTGGATGAGTACTTACGGTACTTTGATTCCCTTGTGACAAGCTACCCGCACCATGGATTCACTAACTACGATCTTATTCAAAGATTTCTCGGTGGAATGATACCACACGAGTGGGATTGGCTCAATGAGGCGGCAGGAGGCTCGATCTATGAGTTGACGATGAGTGCTCTTTGGGGCTTGATATATGATTTGGCCGAGGACTCAAGGCTCAGGCAAGAACAACACAATGCGCTTGAGGACATAATAAAAGAGTTGGCAGCTAGAAACCAACGGATAGACGAAAACCAAAGCCGGTCCTTGGAGGACGTAATGGAAGATTTGGCCGCGAGTTATGCGCAAATAGATGCAAGAATTCTGCAGAATCAAGCCGAGATGGCAAGGGCAGTAATGGATGTAGAGGCGGCTCTAAAGGAACCAACATTGGAGCCCACAAAGCTGACAGAGGATGAGGACGCATGGATAACTGAGGAAGAGCCTACATGGGATATCACTCCCGAGCCATCAGAAGACTTAGAGCCAGAAATCGATACAGTGTGGGACAAAGAAGAGCCTACATGGGATCTCACTCCCGAGCCATCCGAAGTGATGGACGAATCAGATACAGAAAGCATCGAGGAGGAATCTTCATGGGAACTCACTACCGAAGCGGACGAGGAAATCAAGCCCGGCCCGTTCCTCACTATCAAAGCACCCGAGGCAGACACGGTCCTCATTATCAATCTGTCCGAGAAAAACCTGGCCCTTGGGGTGGAAGTCCCCCAACTTGTCCCCTCGGGTTGTATAAGGATCACAACCCTTGAAGATGAAGTGATCATTGAAGAGGTGCAAGGCGAGTTGGAGGCAAGGCATGAGCCAAGAAACCAAACAATGAAGCACTCCCTCGCCACAAGCCAACCAAGCAGCCCTGAAAACTCACTCGTACTGAAACGACCATTCACCTCTGCCGCAAAGAAGAAGGCTTGCAAGGAGCATAACCCAGATGCCAACAGTTCATATACAAAGAAGCGACCAAGATATGGGCCAAAGGAATGGAAGCCCGGATGGAAAAACAAGAAAGCTCGGCTCAAGAAACCTGCGACTGTGGTAAAAGGTCCCTCGCCTTCTCAGAGACAATGGAAAGAGAAACCACCAGATCAATGGGAACAGAACCCGAGTACAACATCCGGCAAGAGGTCAGGAAGAAGCAACACAAGAACGGTGGCAAAGTTTGACCTGAGCCACCCATGGGTCCCAAACCAATGAACCACAAACGAGGTATCGTCGAGCCAACGACGTTAAACAAGTGCACTGGTCGGGAGGTAACCCGACACTATCTTACTTTTCTGCACTTTTAATTTTTGTCATTTAAATTTCCAATAAGCGCTCTCACCCACTTTTTGTATAGAAGGAATATCTTTCATGTAGGAATTAAGTTTGGAGCAAGACCGGATCAGCCAGGCAGCTTCCGTGAACTTACCGGGCCTGCGCTGAGAGTTCGAGGCCCCAGCCAGACTCCCTCGATTATCCAGCCTCATGCCATGTCATTTCCACGACACAGTAAAAGGGAGTTCTGTTCTTCTTTTTCCTTAATGTAATTTCCTTCTTTTGTATATATTTGCATGACTTTTGAACTAAGGCACGCCTTCGTTCAAAAGTGTGGGGTGAGAACCATCTGCATGTTTTTCTTTTCTTTTTAAATAGTATCTTTTTGAAAATATGAACTTAAGAATGTGAAAAAGATAGATCATAATTCATGCGTCAACCTTGTGAAAATGCAAACTGTTTAAAAACTTAGAATGTAACTTCTCATTTGTCTTTTGTGCCGAGATAAACTAGGGATGTGGAGTTGATAGAAATTGCCCTAGAGGGGCTTGGCAAGCACTTGAAGGATCAGATCAAACTATATGGTTTTCGAAGTCAGTGGAGGCTGCACTTCAGGTTTCAGTGAATAATTGAAGTCAACTCCGCCAGGAAGCATCTATGCAAAGGCGAGGACAGGAATCAGACCGTCCTCTCTCTAGTCAAAATAGCCAAGAAAATAGATGAGGGACCCTCATCTTGACCCGCGCAAAACGACGAAGACGAGAGGAGCGGGGAGGTATTTCCATATGCTCGCGGGCGATGATTGGACCTCCCAAGAAGGCTTGAGAAAATGGACTAGCAAGTCACAAAGACGCAAAAAGCTCGAAGAAGCAAATCAAGAGGCCTCAAGCCCAAAATTGTGAAGGTTTTAACCGAACAAAAGTGAAGAACTCAAAGCGTCAAATCAAAGGCCAAAGGCCAATTCACTACAAAAAGCAGTCCCTCGCCAAAAGTAATCAAAGTACTCAACTCACTGAAACCTGAATCGAATCACGTGCTAGAGAAAGCTACAAGAAAACCATATAGTGCGAGACTATCCCGAAGGTGTAGTCCAGGAGCCTGAAAAGGGCTATCTCCCGAAACATCCGAATTAATTAGCATCCCAGCACAAAAGGTACAATTATCAAGTTTCTTCTACTTATTTACGCAGTTTAATTTAGTAACAAGTAGTAATGCATGAATTAGGAGAAATCGAGTACCATTATCTTACTTTCATATTTTAACCAACTTACTTAGTAACGCCCTTATAAAGCATTGTTCGGGACGAACAACTAAAAGTGTGGGGTTATCTGATGGACCACAATTGTATGAATCATAAACACAGTTAAACCCACCAAATTAGACTGTTTGTCTATCTAACTTCGATGTTTTAGTCCCGATACATTTCTACAGGGTATTTCAGAGCTTAGAGAGAATACACGCTAAGGAAGAGCTTTTAGCACAGAAAAGATATCAGGAGACAATCCAAGGTCAAGATCAGACGCTGAATGAAGAAATCTAAAGATCCTGACATGGAATCATTCAAAACAAATCAAACCAAAGAGAAACCGAAGACAATCCGGAGCTGGAATACACCGATAGTTTTGTGCATACTGCACAAAACTCACATCCACCCCTCCTCCTCTCCCCTTCCTCCACATGTCAACCTCTCCTCCTCCCTCCCAAAAGCCGCCGGCGGCTTTGTGTTCTCCCTCTCCCCTTGTGACACTTGTCTTCCTCTCCTTCTTCCCCCATCTCCACCCTTGGATGCCAAACCACATGCCCTCATCTTGGCCCTCCATTCCCCTCCCCTTAGCCTATAAATACCAAGCTCTCCTCCTCATTTCAATCATCCCAAAATTGTGTAAAACACTTCTCTCTCTAAGTTTGTTACTTTGTAAAGTTTGGTTTGATATCAATAAAAGTTCAGTTTGTTCTCAAATACTTTAGTTCGATCTTGAGTACTCCTGTTGGTTCTTGAGTACTCAAGTTTTCAGTTACAGTTCAAGAGTTACTCCTGTTTGTTCTTGAGTAATCTCTTTCTCTTCTCTCTTTACTCCTGTTTGTTCTTGAGTATTCTTTTCCAAATCCCCAAGTATCCTAGTTATGATGTCCAACTCCATGGATATTCTTAACTAAACCCTTCATTCGGTTGAAGGGGAGTTCTTGTTTTATAAAATGTTTTACTTCGTTTAGTTTCTTTTCTCTGTATTCAAAACTTGTTCTATGTGCCATTTATAAGGTCAGACTTTCCAAGGTTGAGTGGAAGCTACGAAAGGGCAAAACTCTTCTGTGGGAAGTCGTGAACATACTCGGGTAAGTGGATGCTACGAAAGGGCAAAGCTTATCTGAGGAGTTCGATCTATCTTTAAAACCATTTGGAAACTGGACCAAAGGGACCAAATGGGTGCACAAAAGGCTAAGATACTTCGAAAGGAGGAATTAGTCTGAAGTAGAACAAGGGTTTACAAACAGTGTGGCAAATTGAGCGCTACGAAAGGGCCTCGATACACGTTTGAATACTTAGAAGGGTTACTAAAAGAATGAACAGGATATAATACAAGGCCCCCCAAGACCGAATACTTCTCTCGCAATTACAAAACCCTCCTGTCTTTACTTTTATTGTTCAATCAACTGCAACCATCAACCGCTCACAATCCGGAGGACTTGCAATTCACGCATCACCCACTGTAAGTCTCCTTTGTATTTTCAGTATTTACTTTTCTGTAATTTACGTTTCAGCAATCAAATCCGCAACCAATCAAAAAGTCACGTAGTTGTTAGCACTAAAACCTCAACCAACTTAAAACACGCTCTCTCGCTAGACAAATCCCTTAAAAGAATAACCTATTCCCCTAATTCCCTTGGGTTCGACCCCTACTTACCAAGTACTACCCAGTAGTATAGTTGCGAGTAGCGGACTATTATAAATTTATTTGCACAAATCGCTCTAACGACAAGCGGTTCTGTCAAATTGGCGCCGTTGCCGGGGAATTAGCCATCGGATAAGTTGTTCTTCACCTCACATGACCTAATGACGCAACCACCTTCGTATGCATGGACGACACGATATCTCCCCCTGTTCGGAGGTACGAATGAAGAAGACCTAGTGCTACACTGCCGAAACTTTCACCATGTTTGTCAGCATATAAAACCTAATAATGAAACGTTAGAGGAGTTTAAACTTAATAGCTTCAAATTCTCTCTAACGGACTTCGCGACAATCTGGTATTACACATCAACTGCTATGAATGCTAAATATTTCATGGACGTTAGCATTCCATTCCTGAAAGAATTCTCCCCTCCATCCTTACGACAACAAACCCGAGAAAGGATCATGAACCTGCAACAATCCCGGGATGAGACCTTGGGCGAGTACTACACGAATTATGACGCCATGATCTCGCGCTGCCCGCACCATGGATTCACGGAGGTTTTTCTTCTTCAAAAATTCCTTTGCGAGATGAGGGCTGAGGAGTTCTCAAGGCTCAATAACGCTGTAGGAGGAACAACCGCACACTTATCCCTGACTCAGGTATGGGATGTGATAGACAGCTTGGCCGGAACTACAATACGAAGGCCAGTACCTCAACCAAATGAAGGAACAAAAAATATCGAGGCCAGTCCAGAAAGAAACAGTTCAGAGGATGTGATGAACGAATCAGATATAGAAAGCTCAGAACAAGAGCCTACAGAGGAAGTCAGATCCGAACCATCAGAAGAAACTTCCGAGCCATCAGAAGAATCAGACATAGAGAGTACCGGAAGTAACACAAGAATGGTGGCAAAATTCAACCTGAGCCACCCATGGGATCCCAACCAATGATCAAAAACAAGGTACTGTCGAGCCAACGACGTTAAACAAGTGCACTGGTCGGGAGGTAACCCGACACTATCTTACTTTTCTGCACTTTTAATTTCTGTCATTTAAATTTCCAATAAGCGCTCTCACCCACTTTTTGTATAGAAGGAATATCTTTCATGTAGGAATTAAGTTTGGAGCAAGACCGGATCAGCCAGGCAGCTTCCGTGAATTTACCGAGCCTGCGCTGAGAGTTCGAGGCCCCAGCCAGACTCTCTCGATTATCCAGCCTCATGCCATGTCATTTCCACGACACAGTAAAAGGGAGTTCTGTTCTTCTTTTTCCTTAATGTCATTTCCTTCTTTTGTATATATTTGCATGACTTTTGAACTAAGGCACACCTTCGTTCAAAAGTGTGGGGTGAGAACCATCTGCATGTTTTTCTTTTCTTTTTAAATAGTATCTTTTTGAAAATATGAACTTAAGAATGTGAAAAAGATAGATCATAATTCATGCATCAACCTTGTGAAAATGCAAACTGTTTAAAAACTTAGAATGTAACTTCTCATTTGTCTTTTGTGCCGAGATAAACTAGGGATGTGGAGTTGATAGAAATTGCCCTAGAGGGGCTTGGCAAGCACTTGAAGGATCAGATCAAACTATATGGTTTTCGAAGTCAGTGGAGGCTGCACTTCAGGTTTCGGTGAATAATTGAAGTCAACTCTGCCTTGAAGCATCTATGTAAAAGGCAAGGACGGGAATCAAACCGTCCTCTCTCTAGTCAAAATAGCCGATAAAATAGATGAGCGACCCTCATCTTGACCCGCGCAAAACGACGAAGACGAGAGGAGCGGGGAGGTATTTCCATATGCTCGCGGGCGATGATTGGACCTCCCAAAAAGGCTTGAGAAAATGGACTAGCAAGTCACAAAGACGCAAAAAGCTCGAAGAAGCAAATCAAGAGGCCTCAGGCCCAAAATTGTGAAGGTTTTAACCGAACAAAAGTGAAGAACTCAAAGCGTCAAATCAAAGGCCAAAGGCCAATTCACTACAAAAAGCAGTCCCTCGCCAAAAGTAATCAAAGTACTCAACTCACTGAAACCTGAATCGAATCACGTGCTAGAGAAAGCTACAAGAAAACCATATAGTGCGAGACGATCCCGAAGGTGTAGTCCAGGAGCCTGAAAAGGGCTATCTCCCGAAACATCCGAAATAATTTGCATCTCAGCACGAAGGTACAAGTATCAAGTTTCTTCTACTTATTTACGCAGTTTAATTTAGTAACAAGTAGTAATGCATGAATTAGGAAAAATCGAGTACCACAATCTTATTTTTATATTTTAACCAACTTACTTAGTAACGCCCTTATAAAGCATTGTTCGGGACGAACAACTAAAAGTGTGGGGTTATCTGATGGACCACAATTGTATGAATCATAAACACAGTTAAACCCACCAAATTAGACTATTTGTCTATCTAACTTCGATGTTTTAGTCCCGATACATTTCTACAGGGTATTTCAGAGCTTAGAGAGAATACACGCTAAGGAAGAACAGAAAAGATATCAGGAGACAATCCAAGGTCAATATCAGACGCTGAATGAAGAAATCTAAAGATCCTGACATGGAATCATTCAAAACAAATCAAACCAAAGAGAAACCGAAGACAATCCGGAGCTGGAATACACCGATAGTTTTGTGCAAACTGCACAAAACTCACATCCACCCCTCCTCCTCTCCCCTTCCTCCACATGTCAACCTCTCCTCCTCCCTCCCAAAAGCCGCCGGCGGCTTTGTGTTCTCCCTCTCCCCTTGTGACACTTGTCTTCCTCTCCTTCTTCCCCCATCTCCACCCTTGGATGCCAAACCACATGCCCTCATCTTGGCCCTCCATTCCCCTCCCCTTAGCCTATAAATACCAAGCTCTCCTCCTCATTTCAATCATCCCAAAATTGTGTAAAACACTTCTCTCTCTAAGTTTGTTACTTTGTAAAGTTTGGTTTGATATCAATAAAAGTTCAGTTTGTTCTCAAATACTTTAGTTCGATCTTGAGTACTCCTGTTGGTTCTTGAGTACTCAAGTTTTCAGTTACAGTTCAAGAGTTACTCATGTTTGTTCTTGAGTAATCTCTTTCTCTTCTCTCTTTACTCCTGTTTGTTCTTGAGTATTCTTTTCCAAATCCCCAAGTATCCTAGTTATGATGTCCAACTCCATGGATATTCGTAACTAAACCCTTCATTCGGTTGAAGGGGAGTTCTTGTTTTATAAAATGTTTTACTTCGTTTAGTTTCTTTTCTCTGTATTCAAAACTTGTTCTATGTGCCATTTATAAGGTCAGACTTTCCAAGGTTGAGTGGAAGCTACGAAAGGGCAAAACTCTTCTGTGGGAAGTCGTGAACATACTCGGGTAAGTGGATGCTACGAAAGGGCAAAGCTTATCTGAGGAGTTTGATCTATCTTTAAAACCATTTGGAAACTGGACCAAAGGGACCAAATGGGTGCACAAAAGGCTAAGATACTTCGAAAGGAGGAATTAGTCTGAAGTAGAACAAGGGTTTACAAACAGTGTGGCAAATTGAGCGCTACGAAAGGGCCTCGATACACGTTTGAATACTTAGAAGGGTTACTAAAAGAATGAACAGGATATAATACAAGGCCCCCCAAGACCGAATACTTCTCTCGCAATTACAAAACCCTCCTGTCTTTACTTTTATTGTTCAATCAACTGCAACCATCAACCGCTCACAATCCGGAGGACTTGCAATTCACGCATCACCCACTGTAAGTCTCCTTTGTATTTTCAGTATTTACTTTTCTGTAATTTACGTTTCAGCAATCAAATCCGCAACCAATCAAAAAGTCACGTAGTTGTTAGCACTAAAACCTCAACCAACTTAAAACACGCTCTCTCGCTAGACAAATCCCTTAAAAGAATAACCTATTCCCCTAATTCCCTTGGGTTCGACCCCTACTTACCAAGTACTACCCAGTAGTATAGTTGCGAGTAGCGGACTATTATAAATTTATTTGCACAAATCGCTCTAACGACAAGCGGTTCTGTCAAATTGGCGCCGTTGCCGGGGAATTAGCCATCGGATAAGTTGTTCTTCACCTCACATGACCTAATGACGCAACCACCTTCGTATGCATGGACGACACGATATCTCCCCCTGTTCGGAGGTACGAATGAAGAAGACCCAGTGCTACACTGCCGAAACTTTCACCATGTTTGTCAGCATATAAAACCTAATAATGAAACGTTAGAGGAGTTTAAACTTAATTGCTTCAAATTCTCTCTAACGGACTTCGCGACAATCTGGTATTACACATCAACTGCTATGAATGCTAAATATTTCATGGACGTTAGCATTCCATTCCTGAAAGAATTCTCCCCTCCATCCTTACGACAACAAACCCGAGAAAGGATCATGAACCTGCAACAATCCCGGGATGAGACCTTGGGCGAGTACTACACGAATTATGACGCCATGATCTCGCGCTGCCCGCACCATGGATTCACGGAGGTTTTTCTTCTTCAAAAATTCCTTTGCGAGATGAGGGCTGAGGAGTTCTCAAGGCTCAATAACGCTGTAGGAGGAACAACCGCACACTTATCCCTGACTCAGGTATGGGATGTGATAGACAGCTTGGCCGGAACTACAATACGAAGGCCAGTACCTCAACTAAATGAAGGAACAAAAATATCGAGGCCAGTCCAGAAAGAAACAGTTCAGAGGATGTGATGAACGAATCAGATATAGAAAGCTCAGAAGAAGAGCCTACAGAGGAAGTCACATCCGAACCATCAGAAGAAACTTCCGAGCCATCAGAAGAATCAGACATAGAGAGTACCGGAAGTAACACAAGAATGGTGGCAAAATTCAACCTGAGCCACCCATGGGATCCCAACCAATGATCAAAAACAAGGTACTGTCGAGCCAATGACGTTAAACAAGTGCACTGGTCGGGAGGTAACCCGACACTATCTTACTTTTCTGCACTTTTAATTTCTGTCATTTAAATTTCCAATAAGCGCTCTCACCCACTTTTTGTATAGAAGGAATATCTTTCATGTAGGAATTAAGTTTGGAGCAAGACCGGATCAGCCAGGCAGCTTCCGTGAATTTACCGGGCCTGCGCTGAGAGTTCGAGGCCCCAGCCAGACTCTCTCGATTATCCAGCCTCATGCCATGTCATTTCCACGACACAGTAAAAGGGAGTTCTGTTCTTCTTTTTCCTTAATGTCATTTCCTTCTTTTGTATATATTTGCATGACTTTTGAACTAAGGCACACCTTCGTTCAAAAGTGTGGGGTGAGAACCATCTGCATGTTTTTCTTTTCTTTTTAAATAGTATCTTTTTGAAAATATGAACTTAAGAATGTGAAAAAGATAGATCATAATTCATGCATCAACCTTGTGAAAATGCAAACTGTTTAAAAACTTAGAATGTAACTTCTCATTTGTCTTTTGTGCCGAGATAAACTAGGGATGTGGAGTTGATAGAAATTGCCCTAGAGGGGCTTGGCAAGCACTTGAAGGATCAGATCAAACTATATGGTTTTCGAAGTCAGTGGAGGCTGCACTTCAGGTTTCGGTGAATAATTGAAGTCAACTCTGCCTTGAAGCATCTATGTAAAAGGCAAGGACGGGAATCAAACCGTCCTCTCTCTAGTCAAAATAGCCGATAAAATAGATGAGCGACCCTCATCTTGACCCGCGCAAAACGACGAAGACGAGAGGAGCGGGGAGGTATTTCCATATGCTCGCGGGCGATGATTGGACCTCCCAAAAAGGCTTGAGAAAATGGACTAGCAAGTCACAAAGACGCAAAAAGCTCGAAGAAGCAAATCAAGAGGCCTCAGGCCCAAAATTGTGAAGGTTTTAACCGAACAAAAGTGAAGAACTCAAAGCGTCAAAACAAAGGCCAAAGGCCAATTCACTACAAAAAGCAGTCCCTCGCCAAAAGTAATCAAAGTACTCAACTCACTGAAACCTGAATCGAATCACGTGCTAGAGAAAGCTACAAGAAAACCATATAGTGCGAGACGATCCCGAAGGTGTAGTCCAGGAGCCTGAAAAGGGCTATCTCCCGAAACATCCGAAATAATTTGCATCTCAGCACGAAGGTACAAGTATCAAGTTTCTTCTACTTATTTACGCAGTTTAATTTAGTAACAAGTAGTAATGCATGAATTAGGAAAAATCGAGTACCACAATCTTATTTTTATATTTTAACCAACTTACTTAGTAACGCCCTTATAAAGCATTGTTCGGGACGAACAACTAAAAGTGTGGGGTTATCTGATGGACCACAATTGTATGAATCATAAACACAGTAAAACCCACCAAATTAGACTATTTGTCTATCTAACTTCGATGTTTTAGTCCCGATACATTTCTACAGGGTATTTCAGAGCTTAGAGAGAATACACGCTAAGGAAGAGCTTTTAGCACAGAAAAGATATCAGGAGACAATCCAAGGTCAATATCAGACGCTGAATGAAGAAATCTAAAGATCCTGACATGGAATCATTCAAAACAAATCAAACCAAAGAGAAACCGAAGACAATCCGGAGCTGGAATACACCGATAGTTTTGTGCAAACTGCACAAAACTCACATCCACCCCTCCTCCTCTCCCCTTCCTCCACATGTCAACCTCTCCTCCTCCCTCCCAAAAGCCGCCGGCGGCTTTGTGTTCTCCCTCTCCCCTTGTGACACTTGTCTTCCTCTCCTTCTTCCCCCATCTCCACCCTTGGATGCCAAACCACATGCCCTCATCTTGGCCCTCCATTCCCCTCCCCTTAGCCTATAAATACCAAGCTCTCCTCCTCATTTCAATCATCCCAAAATTGTGTAAAACACTTCTCTCTCTAAGTTTGTTACTTTGTAAAGTTTGGTTTGATATCAATAAAAGTTCAGTTTGTTCTCAAATACTTTAGTTCGATCTTGAGTACTCCTGTTGGTTCTTGAGTACTCAAGTTTTCAGTTACAGTTCAAGAGTTACTCCTGTTTGTTCTTGAGTAATCTCTTTCTCTTCTCTCTTTACTCCTGTTTGTTCTTGAGTATTCTTTTCCAAATCCCCAAGTATCCTAGTTATGATGTCCAACTCCATGGATATTCGTAACTAAACCCTTCATTCGGTTGAAGGGGAGTTCTTGTTTTATAAAATGTTTTACTTCGTTTAGTTTCTTTTCTCTGTATTCAAAACTTGTTCTATGTGCCATTTATAAGGTCAGACTTTCCAAGGTTGAGTGGAAGCTACGAAAGGGCAAAACTCTTCTGTGGGAAGTCGTGAACATACTCGGGTAAGTGGATGCTACGAAAGGGCAAAGCTTATCTGAGGAGTTCGATCTATCTTTAAAACCATTTGGAAACTGGACCAAAGGGACCAAATGGGTGCACAAAAGGCTAAGATACTTCGAAAGGAGGAATTAGTCTGAAGTAGAACAAGGGTTTACAAACAGTGTGGCAAATTGAGCGCTACGAAAGGGCCTCGATACACGTTTGAATACTTAGAAGGGTTACTAAAAGAATGAACAGGATATAATACAAGGCCCCCCGAGACCGAATACTTCTCTCACAATTACAAAACCCTCCTGTCTTTACTTTTATTGTTCAATCAACTGCAACCATCAACCGCTCACAATCCGGAGGACTTGCAATTCACGCATCACCCACTGTAAGTCTCCTTTGTATTTTCAGTATTTACTTTTCTGTAATTTACGTTTCAGCAATCAAATCCGCAACCAATCAAAAAGTCACGTAGTTGTTAGCACTAAAACCTCAACCAACTTAAAACACGCTCTCTCGCTAGACAAATCCCTTAAAAGAATAACCTATTCCCCTAATTCCCTTGGGTTCGACCCCTACTTACCAAGTACTACCCAGTAGTATAGTTGCGAGTAGCGGACTATTATAAATTTATTTGCACAAATCGCTCTGACGACAAGCGGTTCTGTCAACCGCCTGTGTACATAACATGTTTTTCTTTTCCTTTTCCCTTAATATTATCTTTTTGAAAATATGAACTTAAGAATGTGAAAAAGATAGATCATAATTCATGCATTAACCTTGTGAAAATTCAACTGTTTAAAAACTTAGAATGTAACTTCTCATTTGTCCCTTTGTGCTGAGATAAACTAGGGATGTGGAGTTGACATAAACTGCCCTAGAGATGCTTGGCAAGCAATCGAAGGACTGAATTTCGCTATATGGTTTTCGAAGTCAGTAGAGGCTGCACTTCGGGTTTCAATGAAGATTGAAGTCATCTCCGCCATGCAGTGTTTATGCAAAAAGAAAAAAAGGCGAGGACGGGAAT
This sequence comes from Rhodiola kirilowii, assembly GCA_033675215.1. Taxonomy (NCBI): domain Eukaryota; kingdom Viridiplantae; phylum Streptophyta; class Magnoliopsida; order Saxifragales; family Crassulaceae; genus Rhodiola; species Rhodiola kirilowii. Next base: position 27,924,699 of record CM066194.1, on the reverse strand, counting down.
CAGACCGTCCTATCTCTAGTCAAAGTAGCCGAGAAAATAGATGAGCGACCCTCATCTTGACCCGCACGAAATGGCAAGGATGAGAGGAGCGGGGAGGTATTTCCATATGCTCGCGGGCAATGATTGGACCTCCCAAAAAGGCTTGAGAAAATGGACTAGCAAGTCACAAAGAAGCAAAAAGCTCAAAGAAGCAAATCAAGAGGCCAAAGGCCCAAAATTGTGAAGGTTTTAACCGAACAAAAAGTGAAGTACTCAAAGAGTCAAATCAAAGGTCAAAGGACGATTCACTACAAAAGTTGTCCCTCGCCAAAAGAAAATCAAAGACCAAACCATTGAAACCTGAACCGAATCACGTGCTAGAGAAAGCTATAAGGAAACCATATAGTGCGAGGCGGTCCCAAGAATGCAGTCTAGGAGCCTAAAAAGGGCTATCTCCCGAAACATCCAGAATAATTTGCATCTCAGCACGGAGGTACAAGTATCAAGTTTCTTCTATTTATTTACACAGTTCAATTTGGTAATAAGTAAGTAATGCATGAATTAGGATAAATCGAGTCCCACAGTCTAACTTTCATATTTTAAAAGCTTACTTATTGCCGCCCTTTAATAGCATTGTTCGGGACGAACAACTAAAAGTGTGGGGTGATCTGATGGACCATAATTATACGAATCATCAACACAGTAAAACCCACTAAATTAGACTGTTTGTCTATTTAACTTTTGCTTGTTAGTTCCGATATTTATCTACAGGGTATTTTGGAGCCTAGAGAGAATACACGCTAAGGAGAGGATTTTACGCTGAAAATATATTACGAGTCATTCCAAGGTCACGATCAGACACCGACTGAAGAAATCTCAAGATCCTGACATTGAATCACTCAAAACAAATCCAATCGAGAAGCAACCAGAGTCAGTCCGGAGCTGAAATACACCGATAGTTTTGTAAAAACTTCACAAAACTCACACAAACTCACTCTTATCCATTGGTGACCGGCGGCTTTGGGGAGAGGTGAGCTTGGGAGGAAGCTCTCCTCCATGGATGACCCAAGACCGGTGGCTATGACCTCCCATGGAGCTCACCATGGATGAGAGCCATGTGCTCCCATCCTCACCATCCATTCCCCTCCTCCCTTCCTATAAATACAAGCCTTCCCCTCTCATTTGTATCATCCCCAAAATCATAAACACTTATCTCTCTAGAAAGTTGGCACTTTGTAAGTTTGGTTTTTAATATATAATACTCCTGTTGGTTCTTGAGTATTATAGTTCGGTCTTGAGTACTCCTGTCGGTTCTTGAGTACTCAAGCTTTTCTTTATTCTCGAGTACTCTTGTCGGTTCTTGAAGTACTCACCCCTTTCCCTTACTTAGTGTCTTTCAAAAACTGTAAGTACTTAGCTATGGTATCCACCTCTATGGATATTCGTAGCTAAACTCTTCATTCGGTTGAAGGGGTGTACTTGTATTATAAAATGCTTTAGACTATACTTTAGTGCTTTTTCTTTGTATTCAAAACTTGTTCTATGTGCCATATATTAGGTCAGAACTTCCAAGGTTGAGTGGATGCTTGGAATGGCAAAGCTCTTCCGTGGAAGTTCGTAAACATACTCGGGTAAGTGGATGCTTGGAATGGCAAAGCTTATCTGAGGAGTTTGACCTCTCTCTAACACCATTTGGTTGCTCGGGAATGACTGACCAAATGGATGCACATAGGCTAATAGACCTTGGAATGGGGTATTAGTCTAAATAGAACAAGTGCTCTACGACCTTGAAATGGGCTAGACAGTGTGTGCAAATCAAGTGCTTGGAATGGCCTTGATACACGTTTGAATACTTAGAAAGATCACTAAAGGTCAATGATAAACTGGCTATGATACAAGGCCCCAGAAACCGAATGCTCTCCTTAAATTTAAACACCACCTGCATTTACTTTCTTAGTATAAATTGCTCTATCAACTGCTCACGTTCCGGAAGGCTTACCAATCACGCATCACCCGCTGTAAGTCTTCGCTTTTATTTTCAGTATTCTGTCATTTATTTTTCCGCACTAAAAACCAAAACCAACCAACCAATCACTTACTTTTCCGCATTAAAACCTCAATCGACCTAAAACACGCTCCCTCGCTGTATAAATCCCTCAAAGAACGATTATCCCCCCTAATTCCCTTGGGTTCGACCCCTACTTACCATTTGCTACCCAGTAGTAAGGTCACGAGTAGCGGAATATAAATTTGCTTTTGCACAGAGAACACTGCACTTTAACGACAGTGCGGTGGGCTCCGTCAGGTTTCGTAATTGGTTTGTTGTCCAAAAACTAAAATTGAATTTAGCAAAACCGAATCGCGCTACTCGTGGAGAAATCGATGCAGCATTCATGTCCACATGATGCGGGCGTGCACAAGTCAGGCCAAATCCGACGTCGTCGAGCCGATGATTTGGACCCCCCCCCCCCCCCTGGGGGTCGCGTAGGTGATATGAGAGACTTTGGCTTAGCATCTTACCAAGTAAGAAAACCATGATCATATATAAACATGTAATCACTCTCATATAACTTCCAATGTGGGACAATTGGTTTCACTCAAGTGAAATCAATCCTCCCATCCATTCCTACCAAAGTCATCTTACCATTAGTTTTGGTCCAACTTTGGCCATCGATTTCTCATTCGATATCAACTCGATTTTGACATTTCAACATTCGATTACATACCTCTCATTGCAAGGTATTTTAATCCAATTTTTATCAACTTATTTTGAGGTGTTCTCCACTCTCAAATTAGGTCTCAAAATGGGGCGCACCACCATTTTCTTCACACTTGATAAAACACAAATTCCAACAAGAACTAGAAGTCTAACACCTTTGTCGGGTTAGATTGTGGTGTATCACCTTTGTCGAGATACTTAGGGTTGTTACCTTTGTCGGAATAAACACACTTAGAAACTTGAGATTTGATTATTAGCAGTCAATGATAAACATGTCACAATAAAAACCCTAAGCTGAATGTTCTTTCTGATTGAAACTCCTTTGCTAGTTTCTCTTCTGCACTCACAATCACTTAAACCCCCCTCTTTTCTTATTTTCAGTAACAGCTTCAACAACACCAGCTCCCTTGTGTTCGACCCTGGTTGCCGCTACACTAGCTCACTAGCAGGAGAATATGAATATTAAATTTGACGTTTCAGATGACGTGCGTCAGTGCTACTTTGGGATGAGGGGTTTGTTTTGAGAAATCTTAGCCTTGGTGGAGCACTCTTGCATTCATTCTCATGGGATAGGTGCAATCGGGGATTTGTGAGTATTCCCTATTCTAAAAACTCTCACAAGACTATAACTCGTCAACTAGGGTAGCCGAGGGGTTTAAAGGCTTAGTCCATGCGCTAAATGCACTCGTAACGCCTACGAAAAGGAGCTAGATAGGTTGTATATACTTTCATTTGTCTTTCGTTGACATGTTTAGGAATAATGATTGAGGCCTTGAAATAAACACCTACAGAAAATGGGTGACAAAACATGGCGCCACTAGCTTTTCGCCATTTTCTTACTATTGACATGTGCATATACTTTGTTCGGGACGAACAAAGCTTAAGTGTGGAGTGTTGATAAGTCGAATTTTTGCCTTATTCTTTGCCATATTTCACTGAAGCTTTGATTCGTTTCCGACGGTTTTTGATGTCATTTGACCCTTGCCTTTCACATTTAAGGTACAAAATGATATCCCATTGAATTTAAGACCTCATTATCAAGATTGCATGAAACATTGAAGTTTCGGCGCAAAACAAGGAGTTTCTTCCAAAATAGGGTAGATTGACCTTTCCGACTTATTTTGCATTGCCAGGGCGCATACAGTGTCCAAATGGGTTGATCTATAGCTTGTTGGAACGCTAACGCAAAGGGATACAACTCTCCATTTTACGCCAATACCAAATTCGGACTCGAAGACAGCCAAAAAGCCCCCGTAAGTCAGACCGGTTGAGATTCCAGCCGACCTGTTGGGCACCTCCATTGTCAAGCATTGCACTTGGCCACTCCCAACCAACCGGTTGTGCCCAAAACACAGAAACTTCAGGTTTGAACCTATAAATAGAAAGAGAGGTTTTTGACCTAAGAGAGGTGGTTTTTTAGAGAGAAAAAGTGTGAGAAAAGGGCTAAGGAAGGCTCACCATCATCAAAGGATTGCTTGGGGGAGAAGAGAGAAGATTAAGGAAGGAATTTAGAGCTTGCTCAACATCTCCAACTTGGGTTTTCTCTACTCATCTTTTCTTCCTCTAGTTGTTTTGTATTGAAAACTTGAATCATGATGATGTGTGAGTAGATCTTGTGTTTTGAGGGTTCTACAACCCTCCTTGGTACTCTATGATCACAAATATACATTGGTATCCATATGGATGATTGTTGATTTCATTTTCTATTGTGCTATGAAATGCTATGTTGCAAGGAGTTTGACAAAATGCCTATGTGACAAATTAGACTAAAACTTGAACCTATTACTTGAAAGAGCTAGGGAATGGATTCGGTATAGAGAAAATGATCCATATCTTAATCACGATGGTGAACCTAGGATATGGGTGCTTGACTAGGATTAATGTTTAATTCATTGGATTTGGTTTGTAATGAAAGTTAGGAACGAAGTGGTGAGTTAGAGTGAGTTAATATCTTGAAAGAGTGAGAGTCTATCTTTGATGGCCTAAGGCTTGAAGAAATGTTAACGAAAGTTGATTTCCATAAGTCTTGGCCTAGGTCATTAAGCAGATCATCAATTAATCCCAAGGAATGGTGTTAAATTCATATTCACTAAGCTCTTCATATATGACATATAACTAAGTGTTTGATGAAATGCCTAAGTAACATGTTGATCTTAAAACTCGACTTAAGCATCGATGGACCTTAGGAAATGTTTGGATGTAGTGAATATGATCATTTCTACGGAATTGAAGTGAACTAGTACATTATGCCTATTGCATTCATTACCTTGGGAGATGTTCCAAGGATAGTAAAGGCCAACAATCTCGATGGAGTGAGGATTCTAGTTAAGACGGCTTGACTAAGAATAGATTCATCAGAAAATTGGTATACCTTAGTCTGAGCTAGGTTCTAAACTATTTGACACCATGAATGCTTGAATATTGTGTATGTGATCATTGAGAAATGCCAAGGAGGGGAGTAACCCCTCGAAACACCCTTTAATCTATCTTCTATCTCTAATTACGTACCATTTAAGATTTAGACACACACCCTTATATATTTTTTCATTAAAATAGCCAAACAGAGACACAATCTCATATAGTGCATGTGCTTGGCTTGCTCCTTTGGGTTCGACCCGGTCTTATCGGTTATAAATTCTTTGACTAGAGTTCTATTCCATTTATTTGCATGCGAAAATTCTGCAACGTCAGTAAGTGAATAAATGCAACACATACTTCAACATCATACGGGGTCTTGTTACGTAAACACTCTTATGCAACAGGCACAATAGCAGCATATTAGTAGTCATTGCATAAGTTTAATCATACAAAATGGTCTAAAGTAACCAGCGACATACGTTGCTTACTGTTACTTATGTAACTAAATGAAAAGCAACAAGTATACGAATAAAAGCAATGGATTTTGTTCTGGTGCAAATAGTGAATAGTAGAGTGAGGCAGTGAGGCACGATCTCAGCCATCCATCTAACCCCCCGTGCATTGTGGGCGCGCCATGTGGCAAATAGTAAAACTCACTACTTCGTAGTGTGAACGCGTTTGGCGGCTCGTGCCACGTGGCATCGCCACGTGCGTCCGATCAACTCAATGGATGGCCGAGATCGTGCGTCACTGCCTCATTCTTATTTGGTGTTTGCACCGGAACCGCCCCCTAAAAGCAATAAATTTACTCATGCAACATGTTATATAGTAACGATTGTGCTTTGTTGCATAAGTAACCTAATTTAACAATTCCAAAGCAACAAATTAGTAGTTGTCCAAAAAGTCTATCTGTGTTGCTTTAAGTAACATCATTTATTTTGAAAAAGTGAAATTTATTATCTCGCACGACACTCAGGAAAATCTGTTTATTTTGAAAAAGTGAAATTTATTATATCGTAAGTAACAGCATTTATTTATGTTGAATCACTTTCTACTTACTCAACGCACATAGGATATCTGTTGCATAAGTTACGAAAGCTTTAATTCGAAAACACAATAGTACAAATGCACGTACATAAGCTGCTGTTACCCTTCTCCACATTACAGTGGAAACATTTCAAGATGTAGAGCACATTGCAGACTAAAGCTTAGCAGCTTATTCCATTCCGGCAACCAAGGCATATTGTGGCAAAAAACACACAAAGATCCAAGCTTGCAGCAGCCAAATCCCAAAAGCTTTATTGCAGCAGGGAGCTCGTTTTTTTTCAAAGCAGCCACACGCTATTTTCATTGCACCATTAGCTTAAATGTTGCAGCAAAAAAACATCGGAGTAAAAGCACAAGACAATAAACTGGTTTGTTGATCTTGTAGTTGCAGCCATATGTGCAGCCATTTTCATATAACCATTTAAATAGTTTCATTTGTAATGTTTGACTCAATATTATTCACATCTTGCTGCAAGTCAACGAGAAGAAAATACAAATCATCTTATTGCTGCCATTTCTCTATTTCTTCCAAATTAAGGGTAAATTTTTTTCATTTTGTAAATTAAGATATCTTTTAATTTCAAAGTTTAGCTCCATTTGGATCTTTCAGTTTGCTGACAATGCTGGCACTTTCATACAATCATTTATTTTGTTTGATTTAAATGTTTGACTCAATTAATATTATTTACATCTTGTCTTTGTTTGTCTTTAATTTGTTGTTATAGGTAACCATGAATAAAAGTTAGATTAAATTGCAAAGATGTGAAACACGTTACGATGAGGGGATTGTTAATTTCGTTGAATTCGTGAAATAAAATAAGGAGGATCTTACATATTCATGTCCATGTAGAAAGTGTAAGTTGCACCAAGGGGGACTACATCGGTCGAAACGCATAGACATTTGATTTTATATGGTATTATGCCGGACTACACAACATGGTTATTGCATGGTGAACATGACGAATTTAATATTCAGAATGATGAAGAAACAAGCAGTTTCATAGGAGTGGTGGTTGCATTACATGAACTAAACTATGGATCTTTAACATGATACATTCCATTTCGGAGATAGGTAAGGGATATCTTGAACTGGCATGATGAATGAGTATGTCGAAGTTGATTCTTTTGGGAAGGCCGCTTATGACAAGTATTGTAGGCTATTGGCTGAAGCTTAGGACCCTTGGTATTTTGGTAGTAAGAAGACAGTGATAGAGAGTATTTTGATGGCAAGGTAGACAAAAGTAGAGAGTCAATGGCCAGAAAAAGTTTCAATAAGTATTTGGAGCTCGTTAAGGATGTGCTTCCTGCAGAAAAGAATTATACTTTAACATATCGAGATGTGAAAAAAATCTTGAAGAATATAGGGTTGTCTTATGAGACTATACATGCATGCGAATATGGTAGATGAAGATGTGAATGAATCGTTCACTATCTTCTCCGGTTATCTTTACTCACCTGCAGCATTCGATAGCAGCAATGGCGCCGAGGAAAGTGGCGAGGACGAGCCGGAACCCGGAGCTGATTCGGGGGATCGGAAAGTACTCGAGATCGCAGATGTACCACATGAGAGGACTTTGGGCTATCAAGGCTAAAAACGGCAGCGTATTCCCGCGCCACGACCCCAAGCCTAAGGCTCCTGTGGAAGCCGGAAAGGTGGTCAAGTACTATCCGGCTGAGGATGTCAGGAAGCCTCTCGTTAACAAGAGGAAACCCAAGCCTACCAAGCTTAGAGCCAGCATCACTCCTGGAACCGTGCTCATTGTTTTGGCTGGGAGGTTCAAGGGAAAGAGGGTCGTCTTTTTGAAGCAGCTGACTTCTGGATTGCTTTTGGTCACTGGCCCATTGAAGATCAATGGTGTTCCACTGTGCCGTGTAAACCGGTCTTATGTGATAGCAACCTCCACAAATTAGGTTGACATATTTGGAGCTGATGTATCAAAGCTTGACGACAAATTTTTCGCCAAGGCAGTTGAAAAGAAAAAAAAAAGGGAGAGGGGGAGTTCTTCGAAGCTGAAAAGGAGGGAAAGTCTTCCCTACCTCAAGAAAAGAAAGACGAGCAGAAAAATATCGACAGCCCACTAATTAAAGCCATCGAGTCCGTCCTCGACTTGAAGACATATCTATCAGCCAGGTTTTCGTTAAAGGCAGGAATGAAGCCTCATGAGCTTGTATTCTAGTCTCATTTTACTAGCTGTACCCTCTCTACTTGCTGAAAGCATGTATTTTGTCTTTTGTTTCTCTCCGACGCTGTTTTGAAACAATTTTGAATTCTCAATCCATTCATGCGAGTTCATTATTTTTATAAAAAAATAGAAGAAGATGTGAATGAAGATGAAGAGGAATCTGAAGATGATGGTAGTGAATTCCATGGTGCATAGTGAATTAAAGAAGGTATAGAATTATATTAAGGCTATTTGAATTAAGTTTATATGATGCCAAATTGGTTCCTTCTGTCACTGCAGGTTTCTAAAATTGTAAGGATGAGGATGATAATGCATCAAAAGATTGTTAAGTTGGTATATATGCAACGGAGGGACTGCAAATTTTGAAGGGGGACATGTATATATGCAACCGGAGCAAGTTCGTTGCATTAGTATGTCAAGTTGTTAAGTTGTATACATGTTGCTATAAAACTTTTTTAGTTTTTTTTTTTGATGACATGTTGCTATAAAACTTTTTTAGTTAAATTGTATACATGTTGATGTTGCTATTATCACTGACTATAGGAAGTGATTTTATCGAGATTATAATCATCTACTTCAGGAGATGATATAATGACACTAGAAAAACATATGTTTGGTGGTATATATATTATACTCTCTATAAGGAGTGAAATAAACATCCTCTTCAGGGGATGAAGATTATCCTTTACGGATAGTATATAATATATCCGCTTCGGGGATGAAAACAAAGACGAATAATAATATACATGTATTTAGTTCGGTAATACATGTATATGATTCCACTTCCAGGGGAATTGAAAACATGTACTGTACATGTATCAGCTTCAGGTGATACATGTACTGTACATGTATCAGCTTCAGGTGATACATGTATATGATTCCACTTCGGGGGAATTAAATAAGCATATACTTATAGATGTATCCACTTGAATTGATACATGTGTATGACTCCACTTTGGGAAATCAAAAATATATATATACTACACATTCATAAATCATATAAACATAGAACCGATTACATGAAGAAGAAAATTGAGTTTTCGAATGCTAGGCTATTTTGAGATTCTCTCCAAAGAGGACTCAAGGTTGCCATCATCGCATTATGAACAAAAATATAAGAGAGGATTAGAGAGGAATGATCGCTACCTTGAACAATTTGTGTTGATAACGTGTTGTAATATAATAGGGAAGAACAAGATAAAAGAGGAAATGTGTAAGGAGAATTGTATTTCATCTATTTACAATGAGACATATTTATAGGGTTACATGAGACAACCGAAATCACATGGCCTTTTAACACAAATAACTGAGAGGTATAATTGAGTGATATAATAAGGGTGTAAATGGGTCTAACCAAAGGTTAGACAACCAAAGATTGATTGTGCAATCTTAATTTCACGTTAACATAACAAGTCTTAATTTTTTACTTAATGTTAATGTTTTTAATATGAATTATTATATATTTAGTGACAATCATTTCTAGATGGTATTGAACATTTTTTGTTGTAACATTTTAATTTTGACATCTTTAATGGTTGCAAAATTATTTTTTTTGATGATCTATATGTTCATAGAAAAATCTATTGTAACATATGCAGTGGTTAAAAACTATATGTTAGCGATGACTTTGATTGTTGTTAAAAGTTATATTGTGTGGTTGTAAAAATATCTTTTAACGATGATCTTACTTGTCGCAAAAACTTTTACCGTGGCAACTTTAGTGGTCGTTATATGTCTTTTAGCGGTGACCTTAATGGTCAAAAAAAGTTCTACTGCGACGTCCATGGTGGTTGCAAAAATCTCTTTTTGCAATGACTTAAGTGATCGTTAAATGAGTTCATGACATCTTAAGTGGTCGTGGAAGGGTTTTTCGTGATGATTTAAGTGGTTGCAGAATGTTTTGTGTGTGATGATTTAAGTGGTCGCGGAATTTTTTATTTTTTTTATGATGAGTTGAGTGGTAACCAAATTTTTATGTTGTAACTTCATAGTCATGGCAACAGATACTAAATGTGATGAAATTATAAATTCATCATAAGAACCTTTTGTGAGAAAACTTATTGCAACGACACGTGACAACCTTGAAAGTCATCACTTAATTACATAAGCGATCACTTTTTGACATTCGGCGATGACATCATATCATCACTGATTTTGTATTTTTTTTCTAGTGCATATGCCAAATAAAAAAATGACACGTACGTATTGTGTATTCTATTTGTGGCTATGAATTTGCTAGAGGTTAGCGTGCCATTGATGAGTCGTATTTATACGATTCGTCGAATCAATTAATCCCATCTATTTCGACACTTTATATGCAAACAATTATTTTTTAGTATTGTTTTGCATCTCAGGTGTTTCGGAAGCTTGACAGAACCGCTCGTCGTCAAAGCGATTGTGCAAATAAATTTATAATAGTCCGCTACTCGCAACTATACTACTGGGTAGTACTTGGTAAGTAGGGGTCGAACCCAAGGGAACCAGGGGAATAATTGTTCTTCGGGGGGATTACGCAGCGTGGGAGCGTGTTTAAGGTCGGTTGGTTGGTTTTAAAGCTACCAGCTATTTTGATAGATTGATTGGTTGATTTTAATACTGGAAAGTAAATTACAGTTTATAATTAAAGAGAAATGTTCGGTTTCAGGGGACTTGTATTATATCCTGTTTATCATTGACCTTTAGTGACTCTCCTAAGTATTCAAACGGTGTATCAAGGCCATTCCAAGCACTCGATTTGCGTACACTGTCTAGCCTATTCCAAGGACGTAGAGCACTTATTCTATTTAGACTAATACTCCATTCCCGGTTATATTAGCCTATGTGCATCCATTTGATCAATCATTCCCGATCAACCAAATGGTGTTTAAGATGAGTCAAACTTCTCAGATAAGCTTTGCCATTCCAAGCATCCACTTATCCGTACAAGTTTACGAACCCCGCTGTAGAGTTTTGCCATTCCAAGCATCCACTCTACCTTGGACGTTTTGACTTAATATATGGCACATAGAATAAGTTTTGAATACTTAGACTAGACACTAAGTTAATAGTCTTAAAACATTTTATAATACAAGCGCGCCCCTTAGACCGAACTACAAGTTTAGCTACTATTCATCGCGCTAAACATTATACTAAGGAATTAAAGACAACAGTTAAATAAATAAATACTAAGAGATACTTACAACCGTTGAAGCGCCAAGGGAGCTATCCTTTATTTCCAAAGCAAGATTACAACTTACAAGTATTACAACTTCTAGAGAGAGAAGTGAATTGAGATTTTGGTGTGTTTTACAAATGAGGTTTGGCTTGGTATTTATAGCCAAAGTGAGGAGAAATGGATGGATGAGATGGAAGCACATGTCTTTTGATCCAAGGGAGGAGAAGGAGGAGCTTGTGGAGGAGACAAGTGGCGCAAGGAGGAGGAGCCGGCGGCTTTTGGTGGAGGAGGGTGGCGCCGCCGGTTGCCGCTCACCCAAGGGGGAGGAGCTCCTCCCTTGCCCACCTCCTTGAATGGTGGCCGGTCATCTTTGCCCAATGTGTGATTTTGTACAGTTTTGTGCAGTCTTTTCACAAAACTGTCAATGTGTTTCTTCCCCGGGCTGTCTTGACTCCACTCCTGATTCCTCTAATTAATTTGTTCTGGTCAATTCAACGTCAGGATCCTTGATATCTCTTCAGTCGGCATATGATCTTGACCTTGGATTGACTCTTGTTATCTTTTCAGCTTAAAATCCTCTCCTTAGCATGTTTTCACTTCAGTCTCTAAAATGCCCTGTGGAAATATATCGGGACTAATACGTAGAAGTTAGATAGACAAACAGTCTAAATAAGGGGGTTTTACTGTGTTTCTGACTCGTATAACTTTGGTCCATCAAAGCTCTAGAAGGAAACGCGCGTAAAAGACGATATTTTGTGCCAAAAACACCACAATGGCATATCAGACCTTTGGAGGTTCGACGGAGTGCTGGGAATCGACCATTGATCAGAAAAATACGAGCTACACGCCGATGCGTAGCTGAATCAATTCTCTACAACTCTATAGTGCACACCGAGAGCAGTCAAGGTCATTTAGAAGGTCAAATTCAGAGTTGAAGTCGAAACTGGCGCGCAGAAAGGAGAACGAGACTCAGTGTGGATCGCGCCCGACGATGAAGACATTAGCCGCTGTGCTAACGTCAACGCTGGGCACGGCCAGTACCGATAACGTCAACGCTGGGAGCACCCATAACGTCTTTCTTGGGTGCGGGGATGATGTCAGCAACGTGTTTTGATGACGTCAGCAGTCCGAAATTTGATAATTGACGTCCAAAAATAGATTTGAAAACCCAGTTTTACTATAAATAAAAGGTTTGGGTTAGGGTTTCCATCATCAATTATTCTACGAAGTTCTAAGACGGCTCTGGAGGAGTAGGCGAAGCTTTCGACAAGAGAAGAGATTTTCCTACTATTCATTATGTGTTTTACTTCCATTATGTGTAGCTAAACTCCTAGTTCGATCAATTTAGGGTTTCGTTCACTGTGACATTCGTTTTGAGATTTTATTCTTAATGCAATTTCTCATTTCTCTAGTTCTTGTGCTTAATTTCAAGGATTGAATTGTGAAGCTAAGTGGATACTTTGCCGTAAAGCTTAGCCTAACAATTCAAACCCTACTGTTAATACTTGTTGGATACTTTGCCGTAAAGACAGGTAGTAACACCTAGATTCGATAATACTTTTGTCGGATTATTGTGTTTAGGAAAGAACTAGAAGTCTAATACCTTTGCTAGGTTTGATGGTGTTGTATCACCTTTGCCGGGATACTTTAGGAATTACCTTTGCCGGAATTCCACGCTAAGAAACTTGAAGTTTGATTATTAGCAATCTATGATAAACATGTCATAATAGAAACCCTAAGCTGAATGTTTTCTTCGATTGAAATCTTCTTTGCTATTTTTTCTCTTTTGCACTCACAAATACTCACAACCCCTTTTCTTTAATTGTCTACAGTTACAACTTCAACAACACTACCTCCCTTGGGTTCGACCATACCTGCCGCTACACTAGTTGTTTGCAGGAGAAATATAAATATTAAATTTGACGCGTCAGACGACCTATTGCAACGACACTTGACAACCTTGAAAGTCATCACTTAATGACTTTATGATTTTCGGCGATGACATCATATCATCACTGATTTTGTATTTTTTTCTAGTGCATATGACAAATAAAAAAAATGACACGTACGTGTATTCTATTTGTGGCTTTGAATTTGCTAGAGGTTAACGTGACATCTTGCAAGCCAAGAAATCATTGACGTCCGCTAATCCTCAGCACCAAAATAGCTCATCCCTGACATCCATTTTCCTCCTATAATACACAAAAGCAAAGAAAATAGCACCTGTGTAATAGCAACTTGTGCACATTGTCAGGTCTTAAAGCAAATAAAAAATTCACATCCAACAACGTAACACCTTGGAGGATTAGATCAAACATGTGTATTGTATGTAGCCAAATCTCTCGTTTTTATAAAATGTGGTGATGTGTTTGTAGAGAATTTGGGATTATAATGATATGGTTCCCAGAATTTCTATCCAATATCTTTGGAGGGGAGTTTGTTACCGTAGGTTTGGGAGGGATGGCTGGGGTTATTGCCGGGCATCCTCTAGATAGTGTCAGAGTGAGGCAGCAGCAGCAGCATTTGAGAAGTGGATTAGCATTTGGTATCCTTCGTAGCATGGTTGCGACCGAATAAGGGTTCTCAGCTCTTTTTAGGGGCATGGGCGACCCTTTGGTTTCCATCTCCTTTCAGATGTGATAATCTGTGCAATCCCATTTCTCAAGACAACACTACCGTGCTACTTGTGCATGCACTCAAATCCATTATGGTATAAACTATGCATGTTGATGCAGAATGCAATAGTGTTCCGAACTTATGCAGTCTTGACGCGGGTTTAATCCAAAGACCCTCAATCCCTTACAGCAATTTTCATGGCTGGAACAGGCACATGACTCTTGCAAAGCTTCCTCATCTGCCCTGTCGAGCTAGTCAAAATTCACCTACAACTCCAAAACAAAGCCTTTTCAGCAGATAACACTACGCCAATTTACATCCTACGCGACATTTTTTTTATGTCGCAAAAACTGCTAAATTTGTCGCATAGACTTTATGTGACTTTTAGTGTGTCGCGTAAAATCAGTCGCGTAATCGGAGTAGCGAAAAGTTAACGCGACAAACGAAAAAAGCGGTAGTCGCGAAATGTTAAACGTTTATGCGACTAATGTTTCAGTTTGTCACTTAATCATATAGCTGATGTCCACTCCTAATGAGCGTATATACAGTCTCCAATGGTGTAAAAGAGCGTTGACGACAACTGTTGAACATAATGTTGTCGTGTAAACTATGTTTCGCGACAAACAAAGAAAAAATAGACGTCGTGTAAGCCGCATTTCGCGGCTTAATGGGAACATTTATATGTCGTATAAACTGTCATTCGCGACACAAATTAAGCATATAGATGTCGTATAAATAGTTTACACGACTTTACTGAACGTATATATGTTGTATAAACTATCATTAGCGACACAAATTAAGCATATAGATGTCGTATAAATCATTTTACGCGATTTATAATGAACCTTTACATATCGTATAAAAGTGATTTCGTGATTTATTTTGAATATATAACTGTCGTATAAAAGAGGTTTGGCGACTAACATTTAACAAAAAATTGTGGCAAAAACCTGTATACCAAACATGAATCAGTTTTCATTTTAAACACACAAAATAGCATCCAACAAGAAGCAAACAACAAGAATCCAAAGCACAACTAGGTGTGCACCCAAACAAAAGAACAACGTTTAGTAAAGTATTAATCAACTTAGTTTTTAGCAGCAGCACTAGTGGCACCTTCCGAAGCATTCTGGCTTGCAAAATTTGCCGAACCACCACGAACCACCAAGTCCTCTAGCACACGTATTCTTTCTTTAAAGGCAGCCTTCATTACCTCGAACTCATCTTTTTTCTTGGCCAGATCATCTTTCAGCTGGGAGCTTCTTGCACCTCCTCTAGGAAGTGGTGGTCTCTTCAACGCTTTATTAGTCCCGGACACATACGTTCCACGAGTCTGCCCAACCACTTGGCTTATGATGTCGATCTGAGTAGCAATTGGAAGGGGTTCAGTTAATTCACTTTGTTCAGATTCATCACCATTCTGATCTGCCAATGCTTGACGAACCAAATCTTGCATTTTTTCCTACAAATTTAAACATTGTAAAGTGTAAATACAATCACAAAGCACAATGCACAATCTGCCAAGACAGCAGAAAATAACAACAGAAAATAACAGCTTTAACAAGTAAAGTTTGACATGAAATATATCATACAACATGAACAAGACCAAATTAATTTTTAGCATGGAAATGACATATGACAGGAGCACTTGTTTCACCAAGATAAACATGGCAGATATTATTGCACAATAACAAGAGGATTATCACATGTTAGATAACATGGCAGATAACACTTGTTTGCACATGAGCAACAACACATCGTACCCAAATCCTTATACATAACATACATAATGAAAAGAACATATATGGGACAACATGTGGGATAATAAGAATCAACAAATACAACCAAGTGAAACACAAACATATAGAAATTTCAAGTACATGAAAATGGCTTAAAAAAATATGTACCGCAAGTGCAGCACCCTTTGGATCACCCGAGTAGACTTGGGAGAACGTGGCTATAAATTGTGCCTTATCTCCCTTGGCAGCGAGTGCGGCAGCCCTCAACTGAAACGAACGTTTCCCAGCACGATGGTTAATCCTATTAGGATCATTGCGCACATCTGACATCCTTTTACCCCGCTCCTGTTATAAGAAAATGTAGACAAGTTAGATAGTACTTATACAGTTATGTCCACTTGTAAGCAAAATGAATGCTTGACCTGATTATTTGGTTCATTAAAGTGGCTCTTAAGCCATTCCCACTGAGCAGGCCTTTCCACAAACTCCCTTGGAGTTACATCCGGTCCATACGCCGTGTAGAATTTTTTGCAATTTGATTTCCAGTCACGAAATCTCTCAGTGGCTTTATTGAAAATGTAGTTCCACAGCTGGTCATCTTCTTTCTCAATAACAAAGTTTGGCTGCAAGGAACAAATGTATGTTTAACAGTTTGCGGACAAATAATGAAGTAAATGCAAAGAAGAAATAGAAAGTACTCACCCTCAAATGATCAAACACAATACGCCGATCCTGTTCCTGAAGGTTTTTGAATGACGAGGCTATCATTGGAACCTTGTCCTTCACAGCACTACCAATCTCATGTATAATTAGGTTATTAACAGCTTGGCTAGCAGGCACATTCCCGCCAGGTAAGAATTCCACCTTGATCAGCTGCCCTTTATTATGCGCCACCTTATAGTTGGCCACCTTTGAACCATTCACGACTCCACGTACCTTCTTCTTCTCTCCACTTTCATCCCCTGGCATTGACAAATTCATTGTATATGTATTTGAAAACTACCTAATCAACAATAAGATAAGCTTCATCATAAAAAAAACACACTAATCAACAATCACACAATAACAAACAGCCTTGTTACCTGTTAGCACAAAACCAGCGCTCCTGCATCTAATGCTCGGAATATGCTGCAAACCGTCTTCGACATCCTCATCATCATCCGATGAACTGTTGTTGAATGAGTGCATTGCTTCAAACTCTGGAGCTGTGGGTTCTGGAGCAGGGGCTTGAGGAGGATGGTTAGGAGCATGTAATAATGGATTCATGGAAGCAGGGGGTGGAACAAGAGCGGGAATTGTGGATTCTGGTGTAGGAGGATTAGGTGGACCAGCTGTCTTTTCTAAACTCCGTGGGGACCTTCGAGGTATTAAGGGATTTGGTCATCTTGCAGGGCTTGAATTGGCAGGTGTTGGAGGGTTGTTGTGCTGAATTTCTGGGGAATTTTGGGTTGTAGTTTTCCTTTGTTTCTCAGGCCTTGAGTTGTTGGTCGTTTTTCTTTTCACAAGAGGAGGTGCTAGAGGTTTCTGAATTAACTGAACGACTGTCGGTGGTTCGGAGTCGGGCAAGGCTTCTGTAGGTAGGTCATTTGCCTTGCGTTTCGGAGTTTGACGAACCGGAACAGCAGGGCAAAGCTTTTTCTTCTTCCAAGTTGGAGTGGCTACGGGCAGAGGGACTTTGTTGGTCGTATTCGGCACAGGTGGTGTCCTAATCTCATCCAGCTTCTTCAGGCGCTTTGACGGTCCTTCTTCTTTCGCTATTGCATGCAGGATTGCCCTTGAACGCTCGGTCTGCCAGATAGCAGGAACAACAAATGGCAACCGCTCTTCCCGGGCAACCGGAGACTCAGAGCGTTCAAGTGGTGCAGTTGGGATCGGCTTCAGTGGTGGCGTGTTTAGTAACTTCCTGGATGGGCGACGGGTGGAAGGCGACCTAAGTTTCATCGGGGGAGGACGACTTGTAACGGTGACATCGTCGGGACGTCTACAAGCCTTGTTCTTCAATTTCGCCATGTTGTTAGTCGGATCGAGCGGCGTCGGTGAGAGAGATCTTGAATTCGGCAGTCGTGTATTCGCGGCGTCGGTGAGAGAGAAACGAGAGGAAGCGATTAGCTAGGGTGAGCAAAGAAACGAGAAGACTTAGGGTTTCGTTTCAATGCCAAGCTTACTGGGCCCATGGACCAGTCTGTTTATTTTCTTGGCCCAGATCTTATGTTTATGCGATTAAACATGCTCGTCCACGTCGCGTAAAGATTACCAAATATGAATTTTCACAACTCAAATGAAAATTTCAAAGTCCTGCCAAACCTTGCCCCAAAATTTGAATTGGTATTAGCGTCACGAGTAACTTAAGTTGTCGCATAAACAAAACAGAACATATATAACAGAGAACATGTTTCCAAACACTTCAACTCACAAGAAATTTGTCAACAATTTGGTACATGTTCTAAATGAGACACAAAATAAAACACCAACACCTGCAGATCAACAATCATCATCCGTTGCATAATTCGATTGCATTGAATCGTCACTTCGATAATTCAGTTCACCTTCGTGCCCTGATTCATCATCATCTTCATAACATATACTATCATCATCATCTTCATCCTCTGATTCATCATCATCTTCATCCCCTGCTTCATCATCATCTTCATCCCATGATTCATCATCATCATCATCAGATGATTCATCATCATCTTCATCCCCTGCTTCATCATCATCTTCGTCCAAGTACAATTGCCTCCGTGCTCTAGGAATATGTTGATTACTATGTTCCTCAATGGAATACCGGCCTTCAGGTTGTACATCACTTGTAACGTAAGTGGGCATTTGCTCTTGATAAGGATAATCGTCTTCAACCGGTAGGTAGGTGTCACACATTACATTTTCATCTTCTCTTGCAAGGGAACTATCACTATACAGTCCTCTATGTGATACTACATTTACAACCTTCCAATTGTCACCCGCTTTTAGATCATCCAAGTAAAAAACTTGTCTTGCGGTTGTGGCAAGACAATACGGCCAATCTTCATACCAAGTGGTGGAAGTGTCAACGGAAAGTAGTCCATAATCCCTCTTGGTGATATCCCTATCTTTAGGATTAGTGTTAAACCATGTGCAATAAAAAACAAATACCGGCATTCCATTTGCGTACTGTAGTTGAATAATGTTCCGGATAATGCCATAATATGTTAAGTCACCGTCTTCGACCATGACACCCGAATTTTGAGTCCTTCTCTTTCGGTCGCGTTCCCAAACAACAAACTTCACACCATTAACATTACACTGAGAGTGGCACACATATGATTGAGGCATGCGTGATAAACTATGCAATTCACTAGAATATGATTCGCTACGCTCTCTTTCCAAGATGTCCATCTGCAGTTGTAAAAGTTGTACAAAAAACTGATATAAAAAACAATGACATTTATAGAAATGAATGACAAAAGTAGTAAATAAAGTAAATACATAATTTAGTAGTCATACCCAGCCGCGAAAATATGGAATAAAATGCTTAACACGCTCTTTCTTTGATCTGTTTGGGCATTCATGTTCAAACTTTTCAACATGCCTCTTAATATACCATTTTGCTTGTACGCAGTGTTCCACCACGCACCAGTGCGCCATGTGAAGTTGTTTCTTACTCAACTTGATCCGCGGACAATTACCACTAACCGTGATAAGAGGAGAGTACACATCGAGGACATATAATTGAGCTTCTTTTGTTGAGTCCATCTCTGTTTCATTGTTCATGTATAAGTCACAATACAGTACACACTCATGTGTAATGTATTGCTCGGCGATACAACCCTCTGGATATCTGGTATTCCGAACCGATCTCTTATACTCACCCAATTGTCTGTAAGGCGTAATAAGGCATAGTTAATTTACAAATATACATGTATGTTAGCTAATTTAGTTTAAAATTAACAAAGTGTAGGGAATACCGTACCTCTCAATAGGATACATCCAGCTATAGTGTACGGGTCCCTTAAGCAAAACTTGATCGGGAAGATGGATCAGTAGATGTACCATGATGGTGAAGAAAGCAGGAGGAAAAATTGTCTCCAATTTGCATAGAATGATAACTATGTCATCTTTCATTTGAATCGCGTCATTGACCGTGAACTCCTTACAACATAACTTTTGAAACCATCAGGATAATGATATAAGTGCCTCAACTACATAATGTGGCAAGTATGGTCGAATGAACACCGGAAGTAAACACTGCAACATGACATGGCAATCATGTGTTTTTAACCCATTGAATTTTTTGTCTTCCACATTGATTTTGTTCTTCAAACTACCGGCATAACCATAAGGATACTTAACATCCTTAATGAACTGAAATATCTCAGCCCTCTCTTCAGGTAAAACGGTATAGGATGCCTGTGAAACCTTATCTTTCCGGGAAGATGAGCCTATCTTCTTCAACCACAATTCCTTCCGAATTCCTTGTTGCTCCAAACCTTCTCGAGCCTTAATATCATCCTTTGTCTTTCCTTGAAGACCAAGAATAGTACCAATGATGTTATCAAACACATTCTTCTCTATGTGCATTACATCTAACGAATATGGTTGTCTCAATGTGCTCCAATAAGGCAAATCGTAGAAAATGCTCATATGCGTCCAACACAACTTCTCCTTATTCACACCTCTAGTTTTCCAATCTGGATGCAAGCTAATTGCGGGGTACTCATGGCTAAGAATAGAAGAGAAAACCTCTTCACCTGTTAATGTAGGTGGGGCATCTTGTAATTCCACTTCCCCATTGAATTTAGTAGCCTGATGCCTCCACGAATGATCCCTATCAAGCCATCTGCGGTGGCCTTGGTAACACATTCTTCGCGCTAGATGTTTAGCATCAATATCATCTAAACACAAAGGACAAGCTTTGTATCCTTTACACTTTAGACCTCCTAACATTCCCAAACCCGGAAAGTCACTGATTGTCCATATCACCGCAGCTTTCATGTTGAATGTCGATCTTCCATGTCGATCAAATGTAAGTACACCTGTGTCCCACAAAATATTCAACTCATCTATCAGGGGTTGTATGAACACATTCAAGCACTTACCGGGAGATTTTGGACCCGAGATCAATAAAGCAAGAATATTAAATTCCTTCTTCATGCACATTGAAGGTGGTAAATTGTAAGGCACCACCACGATTGGCCATGTGCTATGAGAAAGACCTGCTGCTCCGAAGGGATTGAAGCCATCTGTAGCCAATCCAAGACGCACATTCCTAGCGTCTCGTGCAAAGTCAGGATATTTTTTATCAAACTCTTCCCATGCTTTGCCATCTGCAGGATGTCTAATATGACCTTTTTTCACTTTTCTCTCCCGTGCCACCGCATCACCTTAGCTATATGTGGTGACATATAAAGACGTTGTAATCTTGGAGTTAAGGGAAAGTAGCGTACCACTTTTCTTGGAATCCATCTATCAACATCACCGTCTACGTATCTCGACTCCTTACACATCGGACAATGTTCAAGGTTCTTGAAGTCTTTATAGAAAAGTGCACAACCAAATTCACATGCGTGAATAATCTCATATCCCATCCCCAAATTCTTCAGGAGTCTCTTAACCTCACTATACGAAGCGGGGTAATTATTTGGGCTTGGGAGGAGATCTTGTGTGAGTCTCAAATGATCGTTAAAGCTCTTGTCGGACCATCCATTGTCGACTTTAACTTTCATTGCATTTAAAATCGTACCCAATACAGTTTTGTCACTCCCCACATATATGGGAGTGTGTGCTTCCGCAAGAAGTCGTTGATACTTATCATATGCCTCTTTGCCCAAATATTCATTTTCAAGGTTATCTTGTTGTTCCGGAAAAGGGAAAGCATCGTTAAGCATCTCTATTGTCGGATCCATGTAATAAGCACCACTTTCTTCAACCGTGCCACAACTTTTTTCCATAACATAGTGATGTCGTTGTGTGTATATTGATGATGAAGCATCGTCTTCTACTTCCCCATGAGAAGTCCAAGTCGTGTAGTCTTGCATTATACCGTTGCGAAACAAATGTGTTCGGATTTCATCCAATGACAATTTTGCATGGTGCAACCTACAACGCCTACATGGGCATTTATGCTTACTGATCCTTGGATTTTTTTGTTTGACGAAGTTTATGAAATTCATAATACCCTGTGCAAACCACGGATCACATTTGTCCGACAAATTCATCCAAGTCTTGTCCATGGTTAAGTTTCCAATCCTATATTTACCAAAATTGAGACAAATTATTAGGGGAGTTAAACCATCACATATTATTCAATCAAATGATGCCTAGAGTGTTACATAGAATGCAGCAAAAATGCTGTGTACGTGCTAAAAAATGAAAATTACATATCATGGAAACCAACAAAAACACAATCTGAAAAATAAATGGAAACCAAATATCATGTAAAATGCAGCCCAAATGGATAGCTTTAATGCGCTGCTGTAGTGTACGTGCTGCTGTACGTGTACGTGCTGCTATCTCTGCAGCCCTAATGGCTAGCTAAACGCTGCCCAAATGGCTAGCTAAATGCTGCCCAAATGGCTAGCTACATGCTGCCGTGTACGTGCTGCTATCTGCTACACACAAATGGACCCAACAATGCCCTGCTGCTGATCTCTATATGCCCCAAAAATCCTACCAAAATCAAACCCACAATTCTCTGAAATTTAAGCACACACACGTACATCATATAATGTTATATTCATGGTGCTAGCCAATGCCCTTCAAGGAAGACAAAAAAAAAAGGCAGCTGCGCATATATATATGATGTGCCTTCATGTTATTCCTGAAAAATAGCAAAATTTGGCACAAATTTGCCATCCCCTGCTACCTAGCTGATGCGCTCTCTGATCAATAATCTAACTCGATCTGGTATTCGTACACACTCATATCCTCCCCCAAAATTTGTCATATTGGCAACACAATACAGATCTAGTTTTAACTCCAACAAAACAGGTTGAAGAAAATGGAAATAAAACTTAAGGAGAGTGTGAGAGTTTTGATCTATACCTTCACCAAATTGTGTCGTTTACACGTCCAGATCTGAGCAAAAACTGATGAAAGACCCCACCATGGATATTGCAGAGTATATTTGCAGGCACATGGGTGTTTTTAGACAAGATTTAAGGTTGTTGAGTAGAATTGAAGGCAGAGTACGGTACTGGGGTGTGTTCTGTTTTTCTGCATTTACTTTGTACCTTTACGCGACATACTTTGGATATACATGTCGCGTAAACCAAAAACGGTAGCTACCTCTCTTTACTGCACAGAAAATTTGAAACATGCGAGGGTTGTCATGCCAGGACCTGGTTTGGGGATTTTAATTCGTACTATTATGCGACATTTTGTCGATTGTCGCAAAAATTAAGTCACATAATATGTTTAACGTGACAAAAGTTCCGTGTCGCTTAAAATAATGTCGCAATAAGACTATTACGGGACATATATGTGGTGAATCATCTTTATGTGACAACATGTTTCGCGTCGCTTAAAATTAAGTCGCATATATGTGGTATTGCGACCAACACATCAAAGTGTAGTCGTATAAACTGTGTTATGCGACAAATCTTTTGCGAAAAAATTCAAATTGTGTCGCGTAGGATGTAAAATGGTGTAGTGTAATAAGAAAGGTCCGATTAATCTAGCCAAGTCCATATTAAAGACAGAAGGCCTAAGAGGCATTTTCCGTGGCCTGCTTATGACAGTGCTTAGAGACTCCCCGTCTTACGGTGTCTACTTCTGGTCGTACGAATGCAGTAGGAAGCTACTCCATCCAGGGTGTCAAATGACAGGAGAAGAATGCATGCACACCATGTTGGTTGCTGGAGGTGTAGCTGGAGTGTCAAGTTGGATATGTTGCTATCCACTGGATGTGCTGAAAACCAGGTTACAGGCTCAACTGCCTTGCTCTGAAACCAAGTATGGTGGCATTGTTGATTGTTTTTATAAGAGTGTCTACCGCGAAGGGCATGGCGTGCTCTATCGGGGCCTAGGAACCACAGTGAGTCGAGCATTTGTGGTCAATGGTTCTGTTTTTGCTGCTTATGAGTTAGTTATGAGGGCCTTGTTTGAAAACAATGCTCTCATGTATAGAAAAGTAGGAGATGTCCAGTGTATTACATTGTATGAATAGAGGTGTTGGTATGTATTGTCTTTTACAGATTGAAATATATTGCAAAACTCAGCTATTGGCACCACGGTCAGTTACCATATCATTTCAAACTCTAATCACGAATCCTTATCTTTGAATCATATTCCATTTCTCACCGTACGATATCTTGAGCCATGAAGCTCACACATTGTATATTCAGAGCAATGATCATGGAAGACGGTACGTATGATTGTGCCTATTTGAAGCTTTGAATATCCAATTGCGTAAGATAGTCTCTTCTTGTTTTGGGTTTTTTTTGTCTTTCGGTTTTGTGTGATGGCTACGAAACCGATAGAGGCAATCTACTATTTTTCAGCATCAACGCCGATGTTGATGTTTATATTTATTTGGTCACTCGGCAATTGACCGATTCAATTAATTTCAATCCACGAAGAAAATCCATTGAGAGGCACTACACCAGAATACATGCTACGGGACATGCTTTGAAATTTGTCGCCTTACTTTTGTCGTATACGACCGACGAAATTATGTTTGTTGCAATAAGAGTTTTATGTCACAAAGTTTTTTGCGACACGAAATATTTTGTCTCGTAAACAGCTTATTGCGACTCCCGTCAATGCGACGTGAAATTTCAGTCTCATAAACAATTTAATGCGACAATTGTTAAAGCGACTCTTTATTTGAAGTCTCATAAACACTTTAACGCCACGATTGTTAAAGCGACTCGTTTTATAAGTCCCATTAACATGTTAATGCGACATACATTAAGCAACTATCCAATGTAAGTCCCTTAATGATGGAAAACTGATGGCCACATCAGCTTTTCGCCTTTACTCAGCAGGTTTTGTTTCAAATTCAATAAGCATTAAATAGGTTCACCTACCTTGTGCATCTTGTGCGACATATTTACCAAAATATGTCGCGTAAACGTCTAGCATTCAATGAAAAAGCAAAAGCAGTAGTACACCCTGCCAATCGAATTTTCACCCAAATATTCTTACAATATCAACTGTGGAGACCCCATTCTGGCGGAGAAGAAGTTGCAAACTGGTATTCTCTTTCATTTGTTGGTGAGATCTATAGGTTTTGGAAGGTAAATCATCTCTTTAAGTGTGGAAAATATCGCGTTTGTGTCTTTAAACTTGACTATTATATAAATATGTAACCCAAAGCTCCTTATTGCCTGAAAGATGTATTGTTGTGTGGGTATGTTCATGAGATTGTGTGGGTGCTGTTTAGAGAATAGGGAGAGCATGTCACAGTATGTTGATCGAGCTAAATTTTTAGAGAAAAGTAGCACAAATAGGTAGACTATTTGCATTTGTCAATTGCTATTTATGCATGATATCAAATGGGGCGTTGTGAGAATAGGGGCACAAATAATAGACTATTCTCATATATGCATGTCTAGCTAGCAGCAGCAAAAAATTGGTGTGTTTGTTTCTGATTAAATTATATATTTTTGTTTAATTAATTGGACTTTGACTTAATTATTTCTACCACATTTGCTAATATATAGGGAAAGTATGGATAAGAGTTGGATGTATTTATCGGACAAATGTGATCCGCGGTTTTTTCAAGGGATATTGGCCTACTTAGAGTTTGTGAAGCAAACAAAAACCTCGCACAACTACTCATTTGTGTCCATGTAGACGTTGTCGGTTGCACAATGAGAAGTTGTCATTGGATGAAATTCAAACTCATTTGTTTCTAAATGGTATGATGCGAGAATACACAACTAGGACCTCTCATGGAGAAGAACCGGGTGAGGCTTCATCATCATTATACACACAACGCCGACAATATGTGATGGAAAAGAATAGTAGTAAGATGGTTAAAGAATGTGATAGGGGTTTGACGGAGCCTACCGCACTGTCGTTAAGGTGCGATGTTCTCTGTGCAAAAATAAATTTATATCTCCGATACTCGCGACTTTACTATTTTGGGTAGTAAGTGGTAAGTACGGGTCGAAACCAAGGGAGTTAGTGGATATTTGTTCTTTCGAAAAGGAAAAGTAAATAAAACAGTTAGGGTTGGTTGTGATTTTAGTACTGAAAGTAGCGTGGGTTGGTTGTGATTTTAGTACTGAAAAGTAAAGTGCTGGAACAGTCGATTTCAAGATCAACCGCAGACACACGTTTGATACTGGCCGCACGCTGTGTTTCAAGCGTGTTGCGTACCAAAGGTTATGCCGGGCTGATGTTGATAAAGTCTGTAGTAAAAGTAAAGTTCAGAAAGTAATTGCTTTAAGGACAAGACTTTTGCAGAAAGTAAAGTGCTTGATGGACAAGACTTGCGGAAATTAAAGTGCTTGATGAATAAGACTTGCGGAAATTAAAGTGCTGAAAGTAAGCAGTTGATAATGGTACTGAAAGTAAAGTGACAGGTGATATTACAATTAAAGGAAAGTATTCGGTTTTAGGGGCCTTGTATCATAGTCTGTTTATCATTGACCTCGAATGATCATACTAAGTGTTCAAAGATGTATCAAGGCTATTTCTAGCACATGACTTGCCACACCATTCAGAATACTTGTTCAATTTATACTAATTCCTCATTTCGAAGTATCTTAGCCTTATGTGCATCCACCTGATCAATCAGTTACGATTAACCAAGTGGTGTTTAAAAGAGGTTGAACTCCTCAGATAAGCTTTGCCCGTTAAAGCATCCACTTACCCGAGTATGTTCACGAACCCCACGGAAGAGCTTTGCCCGTTAAAGCATCCACTCAACCTTGGAAGTTCTAACCTAATATGTGGCACATAGAACAAGTTTTGAACACAAAGAGGCATTTAAGAGAAGGGTCTAAAACATTTTATGATACAAGCACTCCCCTTCAATCGAATGAAGGGTTTAGCTACGAATATCCATGGAAGAGGACATCATAGCTAAGTGCTTGAAAGTAAAGGTTTTCAAAAGACAGGAAAGTAAAGTTTTTTGAAAGTAAAGACAGGAAAGTAAAAGGAGAATACTCAAGAACCGACAGGAGTAAACTCAAGATAAAGTAAAGACAAGCTTGAATACTTCAAGAACCGACAAGAGTACTCAAGAACAACTGTAAAGCTTTTGATATCAAAGAGAAGTGTTTACATGGATTGTGCTCTCAATCTAGAGAGATAAGTGATTGTGGATTTTAGGATGAGATTGTGGGATGAGATACAAGTGAAGAGGGCATGGGTATTTATAGGCTAAGGGAAGTGTGGGATGTGGAGGAGGATGCAACACTTGGCACAAGATGAGAGGGGAGGAGGAAAGCCGCCGGCTAGGTGAAGGGAAGGAGAAGCCGCCGGCTAGGTGGCGCAAGGGGAGAGGAGGAGGGCTTTAGCCGCCGGGCAAGGTGGCAAGGGAGTGGGTGAGTGTGAGTTGAGATCTTTTTCCCAAAAGCCATCGGCTCCCTTTCAGCTCCGGTCTGACTCTGGTTGCTCTTCGGTTGGATTTGTTTTGAGTGATTCCATGTCAGGTTCATGAAAGTTGTATAGTCGGAATCCGGTCGTGTCCTGGAGTGACTTGTAATTCATTTTCAGCTTTAAAACTCCTTTTTAGCTCGTATCGTCTCTAGACCTCGAAATAGCCTGTAGAACAAAAGTGGAACTAACAAGCAAAAGTTAAATAGACAAAGAGTCTAATTTGGTGGGTTTAACTGTCTTAATGAATCATATAAATATGGTCCATCAGATCACCCCACACTTTTAGTTGTTCGTCCCGAACAATGCTTTTAAGAGGTGTGCACACAATCCAAGTAAAACCTAAAATAGGAAAGTGAGAATATAGTACTAGATTTATCCTATTCATGCATTACTTACTTATTACCAAACTAAAACGTGTAAATACTTAGAAGAAACTTGATACTTGTACCTTCGAGCCGAGATGCAAATTAATTTGGATGTTTCGGGAGATAGCCCTTTTGAGGCTCCTGGACTGCATTCTCTGGACCGACTCGCACTATATGGTAAACTTGTCGCTTTCTCTAGCACATGATTCGGTTCGGGTTTCACTGAGTTCAGCATTTTGATTTCCTTTTGGTGAGGGACAGCTTTTGAAGTGAATTGGCCTTTGGCCTTTTGATGTTGAATTGGAGTTTCTTCACTTTTGTTCGGTTAAAACCTTCACAATTTTGGCTTTTGGCCTTTGATTAGCTTCTTTGAGCTTTTGCTTCTTTGTGACTTGCTAGTCCATTTTCTCAACCTTTCTTTGGGAGGTCCAATCGTCGCCCGAGAGCATATGGAAATACCTCCCCGCTCTTTCTCATCCTCGCCGTTTTGCGCGGGTCAAGATGAGGGTCGCTCATCTATTTTCCCGGCTACTAGGACTAGAGATAGGACGGTTTGATTCCCGTCCCGCCTCTTGCATAAACGCTGCATTGCGGAGATGACTTCAATCTTCACTAAAACCCGAAGTGCAGCCTCCACAGACTTCGTAAACCATATAGTGAAATTCAGTCCTTTGATTGCTTGACAAGCCTATATAGGGCAGTTTATGTCAACTCCACATCCCCTGTAAATCTCAGCACAAAGGGACAAATGAAAAGTTACATCCTAAGTCTCTATACAGTTGAATTTTCACAAGGTAAATGCATGAATTAAGACCTATCTTTTTCACATTCTCAAGTTCATATTTTCAAAAAGATAATATTAAGGGAAAAGGAAAAGGAAAAGCATGTTAATTAACTATGTACAAAGGCGGTTCTCACCCCACACTTTTGAACGAAGGCGTGCCTCACAGCACGGATTAGTTCAAAAGTCATGCAAGCAAATATTTACAGGGAAGGAAATTACATTAAGGAAAAGGGAAGAACTGTACTCCCTTCGAGGGAGTTCGGCTGGGGCCTTGAACTTTCGGCGCAGGCCCAGTATTTCTCGGAAGCTGCCCGGCTGACCTGATCTTGCTCCAAAATCCGATTCCTACATGTTAGTCATTTCTTCTATACAAAAAATGGGTGAGAGCGACTGTTAAGGTAAAAACTAAATGACAGAAAATAAATGACTGAAAGTAAGATAGGTGTCGGGTTACC
The DNA here is from genome assembly GCA_033675215.1 of Rhodiola kirilowii. NCBI lineage: Eukaryota > Viridiplantae > Streptophyta > Magnoliopsida > Saxifragales > Crassulaceae > Rhodiola > Rhodiola kirilowii. The sequence continues at coordinate 27,895,771 of CM066194.1, read as the reverse complement.
TCCCGACCAGTGCCTTTGTTTAACGTCGTTGGCTCGACGCATGGGGATCACAGGTTTGGATCCCATGGGTGGCTCGGGTCATAGTGCTGTGGAGTGCCTACTTTCATTCTTGCCTTGACTCTCCTTGAGTTCTTGTGGGATGATGAGTTCGGGTCCTGTTCCCATTGTTCTGGTGGTTTCTCTTTCCAACGTCTCTGAGAAGGCGAGGGACCCTTGATGGACCACAATTGTATGAATCATAAACACAGTTAAACCCACCAAATTAGACTGTTTGCCTATCTAACTTCGATGTTTTAGTCCCGATACATTTCTACAGGGTATTTCAGAGCTTAGAGAGAATACACGTTAAGGAAGAGCTTTTAGCACAGAAAAGATATCAGGAGACAATCCAAGGTCAAGATCAGACGCTGAATGAAGAAATCTAAAGATCCTGACTTGGAATCATTCAAAACAAATCAAACCGAAGAGAAACCGAAGACAATCCGGAGCTGGAATACACCGATAGTTTTGTGAAAACTGCACAAAACTCACAAGCCACTCTCCTCATGCCACCTAGCCGGCGGCTTTGCCCTCACAATCACCCCTTCTCCTCTCCCCTTCCTCCACATGTCACCACCTCATTCCCCCTCCCAAAAGCCGCCGGCGGCTTCCCTCTTGCCCTCTCCCCTTGTGACACTTGTCTTCCTCTCCTTCTCCCCCCATCTCCACCCTTGGATGCCAAACCACATGCCCTCATCTTGGCCCTCCATTTCCATCCTCCATGCCTATAAAAGGAAGCTCTCCTCCTCATTTCAATACATCCCAAAATTGTGTAAAACACTTCTCTCTCTAAGTTTGTTACTTTGTAAAGTTTGGTTTGATATCAATAAAAGTTCAGTTTGTTCTCAAATACTTTAGTTCGATCTTGAGTACTCCTGTTGGTTCTTGAGTACTCAAGTTTTCAGTTACAGTTCAAGAGTTACTCCTGTTTGTTCTTGAGTAATCTCTTTCTCTTCTCTCTTTACTCCTGTTTGTTCTTGAGTATTCTTTTCCAAATCCCCAAGTATCCTAGTTATGATGTCCAACTCCATGGATATTCGTAACTAAACCCTTCATTCGGTTGAAGGGGAGTTCTTGTTTTATAAAATGTTTTACTTCGTTTAGTTTCTTTTCTCTGTATTCAAAACTTGTTCTATGTGCCATTTATAAGGTCAGACTTTCCAAGGTTGAGTGGAAGCTACGAAAGGGCAAAACTCTTCTGTGGGAAGTCGTGAACATACTCGGGTAAGTGGATGCTACGAAAGGGCAAAGCTTATCTGAGGAGTTCGATCTATCTTTAAAACCATTTGGAAACTGGACCAAAGGGACCAAATGGGTGCACAAAAGGCTAAGATACTTCGAAAGGAGGAATTAGTCTGAAGTAGAACAAGGGTTTACAAACAGTGTGGCAAATTGAGCGCTACGAAAGGGCCTCGATACACGTTTGAATACTTAGAAGGGTTACTAAAAGAATGAACAGGATATAATACAAGGCCCCCCAAGACCGAATACTTCTCTCGCAATTACAAAACCCTCATGTCTTTACTTTTATTGTTCAATCAACTGCAACCATCAACCGCTCACAATCCGGAGGACTTGATATTCACGCATCACCCACTGTAAGTCTCCTTTGTATTTTCAGTATTTACTTTTCTGTAATTTACGTTTCAGCAATCAAATCCGCAACCAATCAAAAAGTCACGTAGTTGTTAGCACTAAAACCTCAACCAACTTAAAACACGCTCTCTCGCTAGACAAATCCCTTAAAAGAATAACCTATTCCCCTAATTCCCTTGGGTTCGACCCCTACTTACCAAGTACTACCCAGTAGTATAGTTGCGAGTAGCGGACTATTATAAATTTATTTGCACAAATCGCTCTGACGACAAGCGGTTCTGTCAACCCTTCACTACTAGTCTCTTGAATCAGGCTCTCTTATGTTTAGGGCTGCCTTGTCTAGTTGTGAGAAGATGCTCCATCAAGGAGTCGTTCTGCTTCGGCCCTTCTTCCATCCTCATTTTAGCCTCTTCATTGATCACATAGTTTTCTGCAATCTGTCTATTGATCAAGGGGAAAAGTTGGGAAGCTTGCATCTTAAGGCTTGGTTTTGTCTCGTCCTGCCCGTCTGTGAGGATTTGGTCTCGGATGGTCTCGGCTGCTTTGGTAATGATAGTCGGGTATGACTCGGGCAGCTTGCCAGTGGTGTTCTGGACTTCCTCCTCTGCTGGCACGGTCTCAAGTTCCCATGAAGGCTTTTCCTCGTTGCTTCCGGTGCTTTCTATATCTGATTCTTCTGATGGCTCGGGAGTTTCTTCTGATGGCTCGGGAGTTTCTTCTTTATTCGTCTCTGGACCAGCCTCTACTATCTGTATTCCTCTATTAGCTCGGGGTGTTGGCCTTCGTTTTGTGGCTACGGCCAAGTCATCTGTTCCTGGCTGATCCTCCCACTACGTTGTTAATCCTTGTCTGCTCATCAGCCCTCATCCCACAAAGAAATTTTTGAAGAAGAAACACTTCCGTGAATCCATGGTGTGGGCAGCGTGAGACGATGGTGTCATAGTACGTGTAGTATTCGTCCAAAGTCTCATCCCGGGATTGTTGAAGGCAGATGATCTTCTCTCGGGTGTCATGTCGTAAGGATGGGGGGGAGAATTCTTTCAGGAATTTAGCACGAAGGTCCACATAATATTCTGCACAATTAGCAGTTGATGTGTAATACCATATTGTCGCAAAGTGAGTTAAAGAGTGTTCAAAACATTTTAATTGAAACTCTTCTAACGTTTCATTTTCAGGTTTCATGTGACGGCATATATGGTGGAAATGTTGGCAGTGTATTACAGGGTCCTCTCTAACTGTACCTCCAAACTGGGGAAGATGTTGAGTCATCCAAGCATACATAGTGGATAGTGTGATGAAGAAATGAAGAGGGAAAGAAAAGAACAACTAATCTGAAGCTAACTCCCCGGCAACGGCGCCAATTTTGACGGAGCCCACCGCACTGTCGTTAAAGTGCGATGTTCTCTGTGCAAAAATAAATTTATATCTCCGATACTCGCGACTTTCCTATTTTGGGTAGTAAGTGGTAAGTACGGGTCGAACCCAAGGGAAATAGTGGATAGTTGTTCTTTCGAAAAGGAAAAGTAAATAAAACAGTTGGGGGTTGGTTGTGATTTTAGTACTGAAAGTAGCGTGGGTTGGTTGTGATTTTAGTACTGAAAAGTACAGTGCTGGAACAGTTGATTTCAAGATCAACCGCAGACACACGTTTGATACTGGCTGCACGCTGTGTTTCAAGCGTGTTGCGTACCAAAGGTTATGTCGGGTTGATGTTGATAAAGTCTGTAGTGAAAGTAAAGTGCAGAAATTAATTGCTTGAAGGACAAGACTTTTGCAGAAAGTAAAGTGCTTCATGGACAAGACTTGCGGAAATTAAAGTGCTGAAAGTAAGCAGTTGATAATGGTACTGAAAGTAAAGTGACAGGTGATATTACAATTAAAGGAAAGTATTCGGTTTTAGGGGCCTTGTATCATAGTCTGTTTATCATTGACCTCGAATGATCATACTAAGTGTTCAAAGATGTATCAAGGCTATTTCTAGCACATGACTTGTCACACCATTCAGAACACTTGTTCTATTTAGACTAATTCCTCCTTTCGAAGTATCTTAGCCTTATGTGCATCCACCTGATCAATCAGTTACGATTAACCAAGTGGTGTTTAAAAGAGTTTGAACTCCACAGATAAGCTTTGCCCGTTAAAGCATCCACTTACCCGAGTATGTTCACGAACCCCACGGAAGAGCTTTGCCCGTTAAAGCATCCACTCAACCTTGGAAGTTCTAACCTAATATGTGGCACATAGAACAAGTTTTGAACACAAAGAGGCATTTAAGAGAAGGGTCTAAAACATTTTATGATACAAGCACTCCCCTTCAACCGAATGAAGGGTTTAGCTACGAATATCCATGGAAGAGGACATCATAGCTAAGTGCTTGGAAGTAAAGGTTTTCAAAAGACAGGAAAGTAAAGTTTTTGAAAGTAAAGACAGGAAAGTAAAAGGAGAATACTCAAGAACCGACAGGAGTAAACTCAGGAAAAAGTAAAGACAAGCTTGAGTACTTCAAGAACCGACAAGAGTACTCAAGAACAACTGTAAAGCTTTTGATATCAAAGAGAAGTGTTTACATGGATTGTGCTCTCAATCTAGAGAGATAAGTGATTGTGGATTTTAGGATGAGATTGTGGGATGAGATACAAGTGAAGAGGGCATGGGTATTTATAGGATAAGGGAAGTGTGGGATGTTGAGGAGTATGCAACACTTGGCACAAGATGAGAGGGGAGGAGGAAAGCCGCCGGCTAGGTGGAGGGAAGGGGAAGCCGCCGGCTAGGTGGCGCAAGGGGAGAGGAGGAGGGCTTTAGCCGCCGGGCAAGGTGGCAAGGGAGTGGGTGAGTGTGAGTTGAGATCTTTTTCCCAAAAGCCATCGGCTCCCTTTCAGCTCCGGTCTGACTCTGGTTGCTCTTCGGTTGGATTTGTTTTGAGTGATTCCATGTCAGGTTCATGAAAGTTGTATAGTCGGAATCCGGTCGTGTCCTGGAGTGACTTGTAATTCATTTTCAGCTTAAAAACTCCTTTTTAGCTCGTATCGTCTCTAGACCTCGAAATAGCATGTAGAACAAAAGTGGAACTAACAAGCAAAAGTTAAATAGACAACGAGTCTAATTTGGTGGGTTTAACTGTCTTAATGAATCATATAAATATGGTCCATCAGGGTTATTATTTCAATCCTACAATAGAGATTATCAACGACACTTTTCCTTTTCGAGATCCACATGGGGGCCTTGAAAATGATTCTTTTGGTAAGGATGCATATAATAAGTATCAAAGACTCCTAGCGGAAGCACAAGCTCCCCGTATACGTGGGAAGTGAAAATACTATTTTTGACACCATTTTAAAGGCAATGAGAGTTAAAGTCGATAATGGATGGTCTGAAAAGAGCTTTAACGATCATTTAAAGCTCACTAAAGACCTTCTACTGAGGGGAAACAATTATCCCGGTTCGTATCGTGATGTTAAAAGACTATTGAAGGATATGGGAATGGGATATGAGATCATTCATGCATGCGAATATGGTTGTGTGCTATATTATAAAAAGTACAAGGACTTTGAACATTGTCCGGTGTATGAGGAGCCAAGGTACTTACACAGCGATGGTGATAGCAAGATTCCCAAAAAGGTGGTACGGTACTTTCCCTTAACTCCCAGATTACAACGACTCTATATGTCACCACAGATCGCTAAGGAGATGAGGTGGCACGGAGAAAGAAGAGTGGAGGAAGGTCTTATTAGACATCCTGCAGATAGTGAAGCATGGCAAGACTTTGACAAAAAATTCCTCGAGTTTTCAAAAGACATTAGAAATGTTCGACTTGGATTAGCTACAGATAGTTTTAATCCCTTTAGAGCAGCTGCTCTTTCTCATAGCACATGGCCGATTGTGGTGATGCCTTATAATTTGCCACCTTATTTGTGCATGAAGAAAGAATTCAAAATTCTTGCTATGTTGATTTCAGGTCCAAAATCTCTGGGCAAGTGCTTGAACATTTTTATGCAACCTTTGATTGATGAATTAAATATGTTATTGGACACCGGAGTACTCACATATGATCAACATGATGGATCGTCATTCCACATGAAAGTTGCAGTTCTTTGGACCATCAGCGATTTCCCAAGTTTGGGAATGTTGGGAGGTCTAAAGTGTAAAGGATACAAAGCTTGTCCTATGTGTTTAGATGATATTGATGCTCAACATTTAGCCGGAAGAACGTCCTACCAAGGCCACCGAAGTTGGCTTGACAGAGAGCATCTTTGGAGGTACGTCGCTGCTAAGTTCAATGAGGTAGTGGAACGATGCGATGCCCCACCTTCTTTAACTAGAGAAGAGATTTTGTCTTATGTATTAAGCCATGAGTACCCCATACTTAGCTTGCATTCAGATTTTAAGCTAGGGGCGTCAAGGAGAAATTGTGTGGGACTCATTTGTGCATTTTCTACGATTTGCCTTACTGGAGTACATTGAGACAACCTTATTCATTGGATGTGATGCATATAGAGAAAAATGTATTTGATAACATCATTGGTACTATATTTGGTCTTCAAGGAAAGACGAAAGACGACATTAAGGCTCGGGAGGGTTGACGATACAAGGGATTCGTAGGGAATTGTGGTGGAAGGGAAAAGGCTTGGTATCAAGAAAGGATAAAGTTTCCCAAGCTCCTTATACCGTTTTACCCGAAGAGAGGGTAGAGATTTTTGAGTTCTTTAAGGATGCTAAATATCCTTATGATTATGCGGGTAGTTTGAAGAACAAAATCAATATCGAAGATAAGAAATTTAATGGATTGAAAACACATGATTGCCATGTCATGTTACTGCGACTGCTTTCAGTGTTCATTCGACCGTACTTGCCACATTATGTAATAGATCCTCTTATATCATTATCACGGTGGTTTCAAAAATTATGTTGCAAAGAGCTGATGGTGGAAGAAGTAACTCAAATGAAAGATGACATTGTTATTATTTTATGCAAATTGGAGATGGTATTTCCTCCTGCTTTCTTCACCATCATGGTTCATCTTTTGATTCATCTTCCAAAACAAGTGTTGCTTAAGGGACCGGTGCACTATAACTGGATGTTTCCTATTGAGAGGTTTTACTAACTAATTGTATTTCATCTATTTGATATAAACTGATGTTTTACTAACTAATTGTTTTACTAACTACGTGATTTCCCTATTGCAGGCAATTAGGCAAATATAAAAGATCAGCTCGAAATAGCAGATACCCAGAAGGATGCATCGCTGAGATATATATTACACATGAGTGTATAACATATTGCAAATTGTATATGAACGAATCATCCGAGATGGACTCATCAAGTGAAGCTCCGTTACATGACCTGAATGTTTACTTCTCCTCTAGTAAAGGTGAGTGGTGATTCTCCAAGGATCAAATTGAGTAAGATACAACTTGACATGTCTCATTGGTGCATTATCAAACACTGTGAACAAGCAAATCAATATTTGATTAAGCATGGTGACAAATTCGACCGGGAGTGCCCAAATAGAACAAAGAAAGAGCGTGTGACACATTTCTTGAAATATTTTCGTGACTGGGTATGTGCAGATGGTAATTTGTAATTCTACTTATTAGTTACATCGCTATTAATTTCTATAAATGTTTAATAATGTTAATCTTTCTAATCCACAGATGGAGATCTTGAAAACAGAAGGCTCTCATTTCTTTTGTGCAGAGTTGCATTCTTTAGCGCGTATGTCGCAATCATACGCATGTTATTCTCAGTGCTATGTCAATGGTGTAAAGTTTGTTTTGTGGGATCGGGACCAAAAGATGAAGACTCAAAATTCAGGTGTGATGGTGGAAGATGGTGATGTTACTTATTAAGGCGTTATTCAAAACATTATACAAGTCAACATAAATATCCACATAAATATCAACGTACATTTGTGATCATAGGGTACCAAGGAGGGTTGTAGAACCCTTAAAACATAAGAACTACTCACACATCATCATCATGATAGCATGTTTTCAATACAAAACTACAAGAGGGAGAAAAGATGAGTAGAGAAAACCCATGTAGGAGATGTTGAGCAAAATTGAGATTCCTTCCATGATCTTCTCTTCTTCTCCCCCAAGAAATCCTTTAATGATGTTGAGTCTTCCTAAGCCTTTTTCTCACACTTTTTCTCTCTAAAAAACACCTCCCTTTAGGTCAAAACCATCTCTTTCTATTTATAGGCCCGGTCTAGAAACATCTAGTTCATGACAGCTATCCGGGCGGATAGCTGTTTGGTCACAATGCTATCCAAGCGGGTAGCGTGATTCTAAGAGGTTTTGGTGCACTTATCCTATCCAGGTGGGTAGGCTTTGAGCCACATGGGTACCCAAGCGGATAGCACCTCAATTCTGCTCATTTTGTCCCGAACCTTCGACATTTTGCGCAATATTTATCATGAAGTCTTGACTTTAATATGAGTGCATTTTTTACCTGAAATGTGCAAGGCAAGGATCAAATGACATCGAAAAATGCTGGAAACGACTCAAAGCTTTAATGAAAAGTGGCGAATAATAAGTCGAAAACTCAACTTATCATAGAGTGAGGTTCTAATTAAGACGGCTTGACTAAGAATAGATTCACATAAAAAATTGGTCTACCTTAATCTAAGCTAGGGTTTAGACTATTTGACACCTTTGGTATGCTTAATTCTTGTATACGTGATCAATGGGGAAATGCCAAGGAGGGGAGTTTAAACCCTTGAAACTCTTGCATTGTTAGTTTTTGATTGAAAATCACCTCATACTTGAATTGTAGAAGTAGCCAAGTAATATATACAAAATCATCCTTGCGCATAATCACGTTTTGCCCCCTAGGGTTCGACTCGGCCTTACCGAAAACTACAAATTCTTTTGACTAAAAAAGCGTTGTCACAAATCTACAACGTCATTATCTTCCAATCCTGCAATCTCCTCATCACGTTCCTTTAGACTTGCACTAAGCTCCTCATTTTCTCAGTAAATGTTCTCAAGAGTGCCAACATTTGATTGTCAGTACTATTGGATAACCATGAAAGGGAACTTGAGTCAATTATCTCGTTGTTTGCCATTATGCACATTCTCATGTTGTCGTAGTCATCAACACTCTCTTCTTCAAACTCTCCTCAGACTGACATGGATTTTGTGTCCTTCTAAGCTGGAGGTTCTCTTGCCTTCTTGCTAAATCAGTCTCTCGCCTTCTTGCTAAAGCAGTCTCTCGCCTTATGCCCCTTTTTGTGACAATGGTGACAAATGAATTCTTTTATGGGTCTCTTCCCTCCAAAGGAACGCAAGCGCACAGTCCCTTCCATTTTGAGGGCTCTGGTCATTACGACAGTTATCTCATACTCATCAGTATCATCTGTCTAGGCTAGTTCGAAGGCTTTTCAATTTATAGTGTTATGGACCATTCCTGGTGAAGTACTCGTCGGGCATCTTTCCTCTATTGTACCCCATCATTGCTCTTGAGCCTTGCCACGATTCCTCAAGGGTCACTTCCTTAGTATTCTTTTGAGCCTGAAGTGCTAGTGTCACATCATTCCATTTGGAGTTTAAAGGTTGGAGGAAGTGTTGCGTGACTTTCCACTTAGGGATGCTTTCCCCCAAAAACTCTATCTGTCCAACATAACTTTGGAAACGTGAGTGAAAGTCTTCAAGGGACTCATCTTTACCTTGGAAGGCGTTGTCATAATACTGCATAGTTGCAAGGATACGACTCTTCTTGACATCTTCATTTCCTAAGTAAAGTCGTCTAAGTACATCACATAACTTCTTGACTATTTTGTAATGTAGCGTCTTCTTCAGATCACCAGGACTAATTGCCATGTGAGTGACCTTCCAGATCTGTCTGTCTAGGGAGCATGTGTGTTCCTCGAACTATTCCGCCCACCAGTCAAAATCTCGGGGCTTTAGCATCAAATGCATCCAGAAGGAATCATTTATTATCACCATCTTTCTTGCAAAAGTAACTCAAAATCTAGAGACAAGGCTCTGATACCAATTGTTAGGATCATTAGTTAGCGTTCCCTTGAAGGTATCAATACCTTCAAGATATATGTAACACATCGGAAACTTAGTGTAGAATATAAAGTAGAGCGATACGATGATTATTAGTGAAAACTCAGATACCTAATACGGTATCTAAGAACAACCACTACCTTCTAGGGAAACTAGATAGATTTCAAAATAATCCCTTTATTACAGTATTCTCGGTTACAATTGTGTAGATCACTCACCCAACAATACTCAAGTGGTGTATCTCCATACTTTCATACACATCTTAGTTCGTATTCTATCTTCGTTGTCCCCGCACATCAAGAGAATACTTCCCTTCTAGGTCAGATCGCAGTACAACTCCCACCAAGGTATCCATCAGATCTTCCGATTCTAACTTCACCTCGATCACGTGATTTCTCGTCGTAGTTCTGCTCAAAACCACGAAGCCAACGATCTCCAATGCTGAACCGCAAGCTTAAAAGGCAAACGTAGCATCCTTTTATATAATGTTGATCATTACTGGGTATCTCGAGATTTATTCAATCGAAACTCTCTGATCTTGCTTCCAAATCGGAATCAAGATCTTCTTGTAGATGAGATAATCTCATACTTATCTCATCCACTCTCCTACTGATCTAATTGGATCACTACCTGATCTTCTATCGGTAATAAGTAGGAGGGAATCTACAGCAAATATTTTATCCGCTAGGCATTAATGGATCGTGGATCGGACCGGAAATTTTTAAAACTTTGGACCGTGGAACGGATCGAATAATCTTAAATTTCCGGACCAATGAATCGGAAATTCTCAAAATTATGGACCCTAGATTGGACCGGACCAGGGTTTTTACGATCCGTGTCGGACCGAACTGTAAAATTTCGGTATGATCCGGTCCAATTTTACGATCCAAATTTGTGCATTCCTAATTGAGAGTACCAACTTTATAAAATAATGATAAATCAAAATATTAAATATTTTTTTTATGTGAGCTTAAAGCTCAGAAAATAGCATCTGTTTTTTTTGATGCGCTGATAGGAACTTGAACCCGAACCACCTACAAACACAAGAGAAACTGCATACCACCATGTCAACTCACTCCACTCTATCAAAAAGTTAAACATTGAACACGTAAAAATTTGGAAAACGAATTTTGAAAAGAAGGTCAAAATAAATTTCTTTACTTTGGGGAACTAGGGTTTGTTGGGAACATGGAATGAAACGCAGGGCGGAATCGCCACCTATGGCGGAGGCTTCGTCATCCGCCATTAACGACGACGAGTATGAAGTGATGAGCGAAGTTCACCTCGGATGTCCACCTGGCGTTTCCGGCCCGTACATTTCTCACTTCACCTTCTCCCTTCCACACGGTACGGCACAAATCTCTCAGATTCAATATCTCATTCCATTTTTGGTGATATATGCCTTCTGATGCTGTTTTAGTTTCTCACGTGTATTTGATTGGTTGTTTGTTTGACGAATGGGAATGCTGAACCTGGGATTGCTTCACTTGGTATAAGTTTTACTTGTATTCAAACGAGACCACAGACCTACCCATAGGTTAGAGAATTCACAACCACTCACCAACCAGCTGATCCACTAGGCATTGATGCGTGAGTTGACTATTTAATTGGCCAAACTTACAATCAAAAAAAAGAAGAAGAAATTGGCCAAACTTGAACAACATCCTTGAAAACATACGTTCAACTCCATCCTGCATTGGTCTTCTTTGTATTTAAGAATGAAGACGGTCATCGTCTCCAAAAAGTTCGCTATGCTTCAATTGCTATTTGAGGCTATCTGAGGCTTCACAACGCATTGCGCCCTTTCGACCATGCTAGTGAGGTCGAGTCTTTCTATCCTACTATCGAAGTTCGCGTTCCTCAGTATGTTTGCTCTGGTTATCCACTGCTCACTATGAGAATGAAGACATGGTCCGAACTTCTTTCATAAGCTCTCTACTTGATGTTATGCCCTTTGAGGATGTTGGAATGGGAATCAATTATGTTGATGATGAGGCCACCCTCATCTCCCCCGGCTGCAGCAGAGGAATGTATGTCGTTGGTCTTGGAATTGAATCCTGCTACCACTACAGCCTTGCCGGTGAAGTCTCACGTGGTGAAATCAGTCAAATCCCCATTAATTAGATTTCTGCATGAATCCAATAACTTTACCTATGTTTGAACTTGATACTATTTAACTTTCTATCATCATGTTGAGTCTGTAAGAGATAATTAACGTTTTTCTTTCTCTTTGACTGAAACAAACCATAAGGGGTGTCCTGATGGGAGAAGAGGCGTTGAAAAGAATGCTGAGATTAGCAGTTTCTCATTAAGATATCACAGATAACAGCTATGATACTTTATGAACTATGTAGGTGATGATGCGGTTGCAGATGAAGAGATTTCGGCGTGCCAGATGATAAGCTTTGATGAAGATGGTGACCTTGTTCTATCTAGGCGCAATAGTAAGTTTGTGTTGGCCATCTCAGTGATTTAAACATTTTTAAATTTTTTTCTAAGTGAGGTGATGATATCTTCAGGAAAAATGGTCCAAACAGATTTGTCAAAGAAGCTTTGCCAAGTGACGGTCCAACAAAACTTCACATCATCGATTACTAATGTTGGCTTGCAGGTAGCTGCTTTCCAGGCTTCATGAGGTGATCTTTGGGGGTTACTTCATTGGTTATTGCTGATATTGTTCATCTCTTTAGGTTTGGAAAGCAGAGTTAGTCTTAGCTGATTTTGTTTTGCACAAGATGTTTACATCTTCTGACTTCGAAGGAATAGTGTCAGTGGAACTTGGGGCTGGCACAGGTGACAACTTTGGCTTGTTCCGTCTTTGTTGTGTGTTACATCAGTCGATTTGAATGAACAGAAGTGCCAAAGGCTGTAGAGTCTATTTTGCTGTCATCTATTATTCAAATGCATCAGCGTGCTTTCCAGATATAACTTTTTGAGTCTATGTGTTTCTAGATGAATTAAGCAATTACTTGATTAATATTGAGTTAGATTCATATAGACCGAGGAGCCTTCAAGTGAGAACTCCTTTAATTTGAAGAATTAGAGAACTCAATCTACACTTTTAAAAGTGTATTATCAAGTCATTCTAGTGCTGACACATGTCCTATATCATATTCAAAATTGTATTAATCGAAGCCACCAAGTTTGACTTTGCTAGTGGGATACATGTCAGATGCACATTCGTTGATGCATCTTGATTTAACGGTCAGATTTGGGTTTTCAGTTTCTCGAATTATCAGGGGTTCTTAACAAAACTCCACCCATGGTATGTATGCGTATTGTTGAAATGTTGAAATAAGATGTTGAAATGTTGGTTGTTAAATATAGTAATAATCACTTAAGTAATACTCATGATATGTATGCGTATTGTGAAAGATGTAAACTAGAATGCCATCAAATATTTTGTATAACCACATTTCATCGCATTTTTGTTGACAGGTTTAGTTGGAATATTGCTTGCCCGTGTTGCTAAAATCATCTACCTCACAGGTATTAACAGTCTTATGTGTTGCTCCACCACATGGGCTGGTTTTTTTTTCCTTTAAAAAAGGGGATCAACGAATTTTCACTTCTCCCCCCTTGGTGACTCGAACCCGGGACCTGTTGGTTCTATGGCTTCCTCTTTCTGGCTTTTAGTGAATAATTTGTTCTGCCTTGCCTTGAATTAATTACTATTTACAATGCCTTGGCAGATTATGATGATGAAATTCTCAGCAACTGTGCAGAGAATGTTATGCTAAACTATGAGAAACTTCAGTGTAGAGCTTCAGTTTATGTACGTGAACTCAACTGGGATTACTCATGGCCCCCTATATTTGGTATAGAACCTTTATTCTATTTTCACTACACATGAAATTGTGACATATCGAAATTATAAATCATCGTGTAGGGGAGGCAACCAAATATACTTGGACATCCTTAGAAGCTGAAGCTGCGCAAGGAGCATCTCTCCTCCTAGCGGCTGATATTATTTACAACGATGATCTTACTGATGCATTTTTTCATACTCTGGAAAGACTTATGTCATGCGGCTCAGAAAAGGTAAGTTTGATCAAATTTCTGAACTAGTAAATACGAATTTCTACTGATTGGTAATGTACTCTTAGAGTCCCTGTATATTCATAACTGACATTTGGTTAGGTAACGTACATGGCTTTGGAGAAGCGCTACAATTTCAGCCTGGATGATTTGAAAGTTGTTGCAAATGGGTACTCTCGTTTTCGAAGCTACCTCAGAGTTGAGGAAGGTACCCCTATTCTATCCTTAACCACCTGTAGCTGACTGAACTTTGAACGTCGCTATAACACAACCTTTATGCAGAACATGATGGCACCCAAACCAACCTTACACCTTTCATAGGCAAGCTTATTGACCTCACTCAACTCCCTCAATACATGAACGAGTATGCACGAGGAAATGACGTCGAGCTGTGGGAGATCAAATACAATAAACCAAACATGCTCTAGAAAGAGGACTTCCAGTCATTTTGACAATGGATTGATCCTTAATAGACTAACCGAAGGTTTGGTGTATGTATGCCATCTACTTGGCTGTTAAGAAGTTGTTCTGGAACTTTAATTGCAACTTCTCAAGCAGCAGCTAAATAAGCAAAATGTTAGTAGTTTCATACTATTCATTAATATATGCTCAAGCTATCAAAAAAAATTAATATATGCTCAATTTATCTTTAAAAAAAATTTAATATATGCTCAATTCAATCAATATGTAAATTTGTCAATTTTACCATGTCTTCATTTTACAAATTTAGTTTTAACCAAGCTTTGAGCGGTGCTAGTTGCGCCAAACAGAACTTTTTTTTGATGCAACTTACAGAACTATTTTAAATGTCCGTAATAACCATAAATGTCCATAATAACCTCAAATGTCCGTAATAACCTCGCAAATAATATGGATGAGTGGAAAATTAATCTATCTTGATTATTCACTAGTTAATAAGCACTTAAAGCGACAGTGTCCAAATAGTTTAAAGGGCTACAAAGTTCAAAGGTGGTCCAAAGGTTCTTGGGCCGGTTCAATATTATAATCCCAGAAGTGAATAGAGTCTTACATTTGAATTTGGTTCGGCTCAATCCAAAAGTTCGGTTCGATAAATGCCGTTCGAGCTAAGCATGATTCAGGTCTTCAAACTGCGCTTGCTATGAGCCAACTACTCACTAGTCATTACATCCTAGAATGCTAGTCTTCGACAATTGGGAACAAGTGATGATATATGATTTTTATATATTGAAATTTGAACTTAGAACAATGACAAACTGGTATATGACAGAGAAACACTTAATTAGATGACAAATGAGAAGTTACTAGAGCCTGGATCGAACGGTCCTTACATCTTGGAATAATCAGCATATATTTACGTATGAAATATGATTGTCAGGGTAGAGTCGTCATTTTGCTAGACAAAATATTCTCCAGATCCTGTTTTGTTGTTTTGTCGCGTCATGTTCCGTAAGTTTTTTATCGCACATGCTCGTCCTCGAGCGCAATCCCGTATTTTGAAATTTGTCGAATGTCGATTGCATCGTCAACTCATTCAATTTTCTTCATTTCCTAGGGATATAATGATGAATATACCCGTCGCCAGCAATGCAGGCAATCATTTCATTCATTTCGGTCTCTTGCAATGTACTTAATTCATTTGTGTGTGATCAATTTCAATCCGCCGTGTTCCTATTTTTTGCAGCATGATGCACTACAGTCCTCAAATTGTAAGATTCGTAAATCACCAGTCTACTTAGTTTTTAAATTCATCTTCATTGTTGCGGCAATATTTCACGACATGACTGCATGTATTCATTATACCAGAAGCTGATAAAAATGAACTAGTATCATCATCGTAGTATTCACTGCCATCATTGGTTCATAAAATTGAAATTGTTAGTAATGTTTTCAACGACATGCCCAGTATTGATTTGTTTCTAACATTCGTAGTTTTATATAGAAAATTCGTAATCTAATGATCTTGTATGACGTATAGGCAACACCAATGATGACAGTTAATACTACGATGATGACACTAGTCATTTTTATCAGCTTTTGGTACAAAATATTGGAAGGAAAAGTATCCAGATGACTTTAAACCTCCAGTTCGGATGGTCTTTAAAAATATTGACGATGCTAGAAAGTTTTAAAGAGAGTACGCATATATTGTTGGATTTTTAGTGCGTTTGTCAACCAGCAGCACAAGGTCATATGACATTGTTACCGTAAAACTATTTGGTGTACCACAAGCAGGGTTACAGAGAGAAGTCTTCTATTGTTGACACAGTCAATTCCGTAGAATTGAATGAGAGGTAGAAGGGACAGCCTGTGTGGATGCAAAGCAAGACTTCAGATAAGTATAATTGATGGTTGACGATACCGTGTTTACTTATTTGAGGTGGCCCACAATCATTATTTGGCTTGTGATATAGATAAACAATTTTTGAATTCAAATCGGCAAGTTTCTGTTGTTCACCAAAATATTATCATGGAATGTGATAAATTCCATGTTTGGCCTACCAAAGCTCACCACATTGTGAAATAATCATGTGGTGGCTTCATGAATATCGGGGCACCATTACTGATTTTAAGAATTTCAAGAGGGATGTGAAGCTTTACATCTGGCTTAATGATACTCAAAAAAGGTTGATAGTTCATTGCACAAGAAAAATATTGGCAAAGGGTATTCTTTTGAGTCTATTCAGATGAGGAAGGCACCATATCCAGATTGTTCTAGTCTGATCAGATAGCAAGGAGGGACTGCATTATTTTTAGGGATGTTGTTTCATTCGATGCAACTTACCGATCGAATAAGTAACCAAAGCAAACATAATTTCATATGGAAAGTAGTTTTTTTAAGTTAATAGTGTATTGATTATTGTTATTTATAGGTACTATTTGGTGTTTGTATCTTTCATCGGCGTAGAAAATCATCACAGAAGTGTGACACTAGCTGCTGGTCTAATATAATTGGAGGATGTTGATTCGTAGACTTGGTTACTCACTTGCTTCAAGAATATGACGAGGTGCAAACCGAGTCTAATTGTGACTGATCAAGATGAAACAATGAAGGTTGCCATTTTCCAAGTATTCCCTTCAAGTCGACATAGGTTTTATATGTGGGACATCACGGAAAAATTACAATCCAAGGTATATGATTGACATAATTCATAACTATGTCTTTATTTTTCTTAGAACTCGTTCATATGAATAGAGGAACGTATTGCATCTTTATTGAGAGTCATATGATTTGTAGTTACTAATTTAAACTCTGTGATGATTTTATATGTGCATGTTTTTCATAGAGTCATATAAATAGTTTGCAGCATATGTTTTCTAATTTGTATTATTTGAAATAAACCACGAATTTGTGATTTTGCTCTTATGTTCATTGATCTGCAAATAACATGTTTCTTCAATTTGTTTTATATTTCACACAGGTGGGCATTTCGTTATGCGGAGACACTGGTTTTCTAAATAGCTTAAAAGCCGTTATATGGGGTGATCATAACGATTCAAAAGAAATTGAAGATGGATGGTGGGAGGTTTTTACAAAATACCAGCTTCAATATTATAAATGGCTAGCTGGCATTTATGATTTAAGGTCTTCATAGATTCTAGGTTTTCAAAGATATAACTATGGACGCCCTTTTGAGGACAACTTCACGATCGTAAAGCGAGAACTTTTTTTTTGGAAGGTACCATCACCGATACATGACTCTTGTGGAATTTTACATGGCTTTCGACAGTGTTATGGAATTTCAAAGATATTATATGAGTGAAACTTGACTACGAATCAAGAAATTCCACTCCCTCATTGAATTCTACTCATATATTAGAGAAGCATGCATCGAAAATATTCACACTTTTTGTTTTAAGAAAGTTCAATCTGAGATGTCAGCTAGGACCTATCGATGCGTAATTCGGATGATCAATTATCAAGAACATGGTAAATTGTACTTTATAAGTGATGCTGAAAGGAGAAACAAAACGCACTAGGTAAATATATATTATTTTTCTAACTTTGACTTCTTATGTTCCTGTTGTTTCTTACTATAAAATTTGTATCTTATGTCAATTTTATAGGTCATGTTCACAGAAACTGTGAAAAATCTAAATTGCACCTGCAAGAAGTTCGAATCATGTGGCATTATTTACTGTCACATGTTGTGTGTCATGTTTTTTTGGCACATGAGAGGATTCTTGATTTGTTGGTAATGCCCAGATGGCATAAGGAGGCGTCTAGGAAGCACAATCCGGGTTTATTTGATATTGATGTTGAATCTTCAAACAAAACACGAGAACAAATAATGATGTCGTCAATAATTTGGTCCCATGTCGACTCTGACATATGTAATTTCAAGAGTGATTGCGATAGCCTGAAAAGATTCCATGATCACATATTTCAGTTTGCTATGGGAACGCCCTGAATGATGTTGTGGACAACAGTACTTCGAAAGCTGACTATTTTCGAGCTGTTTTGAAGATGCCACAACCCTCAGAAGTTTGTATTAAAATCCCTGCAATATCAAAGAACAAATGAAGTGGTAAGAGAACAAGAAGTTGCCGAGAAATTTCCGTAGAGAAATGAAAGAAACCTCTAAGATCATGTGGATATTGTAATGAGAAGGGTCTTAATGACAAGCGTACGTGTACAAAGAAATTGCAGGACAAGTTAAGAAGACATGACACACCCTTTGAAGTTGCAAGTGAATATGATGTAGTTTATCTCGAACAAGCCTAGGGACACTTGGATTTATAATTTGTAGACTATCAGTCAAAATTTGTACCCCAAGAATATGTTTCGTCTATTGTGTGGATTTGTGTTTTCAGGCAATGAGTCATAAGAAAGTCCATTTTCATCGTTGAACTAACTTGAAGAAGTAATAACAACTTTTTGTCATTGAAAAAAGACGACTAAGTACCTAATATTTGTAGAATATTCCATATAACTCGTAGGTGGATACAAATGGGATAATTTTTCATCAACAAAACAGATAGTACCCTGAATGTAATTGTACTTTTTAAAATGTTTAGCAACATATGTGAAATTTAGTGTTTAAAGCAGATGGAATATGGTAATCTAAGCTTAATTTTCAAGAACAAATTTCTTTCTCCTCCAAGCATATGCGCGCGTTAACACGTCTTCTCTTCTTGAGTTTAGGGGGACCATATAATGGTGATCAAGTAAGTGTCACAGAGTGCTACCAGTTGGTCCCTTTGCTGCATGACAACGAAAATATTAATTAGCAGAGAAAGACCCGATTTTAACGTTTATATTAATCAGCATGACAATGGAAATATTAATCAGCAGATATACTCACCTCCTAACTTTCATCAGCTAGGTCACATGTCTAGTTTTTTGCACTCCCGCCCTTGTATGTTCCCATGTGGCGCATAGCAAAAATCCCACAATCATAACCATTATCTTTTGTTCTCCCGCTCATATTCATGCGTTTCAGTTCTTTGGCAAACATGCTAAACTTCTTGTGTTTGATTCCCTTCAAGTAAGCTAAGAAGTTGTATGTCTGCATGCACGTTAAAACATAAGAGGAAAACACTACGAATTTGAATTAAATGATCAATTTTTAAATCTAATAATTTTAAAGGATATACTAGGAATATTAATTACAAGCTTATTTGACACAGCTATATATCATGCTACGCATTTTCCATAGTAGATTACGAAGTTTAAACGAAGACGAAGTTTTGAAGTACCAGGTTGTATGTTGTATTGTCGTACTTATTTTTGAACTAAATCCTCTTCTCCGAGTTGTCAGTAAGTTCTACTTTAGCTCGGATCATGTGAAAGGATACCAAAAAGTAATGTTCAGCGTGCCAAATTACGAACAAGAACTGCAAGTGAAAAATTGCATTATATTAGAATAGTTTTGATAACCAAGTCACTAATGTACATTGAAAAATGAAAGACTGACAAAGCTCATGTCTTGCACATTTACTCTTGGAAATTTAACGAGTTCCATTTCAAATTGCAGTTTGAACGTGTCAGCTCTAGTTTTTTTTGTCCCTCCATCTCCTGTGCAACTCATCTGCAAGGCAATCGAGGGTTATAGATATGTAGCTTAGTGCATAAAGCATGTGTTCGAATTATAAATTGGCACTCACTGTTGTTTGTATGGTGACAAAAAATCTAAGTCCCCAGGTGTTTGATGTGTATTTTTCGTATAGTTCAACAATAGTGCCCATAAGTCAATGATGACACTAGTGATGTGTGTTTCCGGATGTAGGGAAGCAAAATTCCTTCGTTCCCCTGCGTCTATCCCACAGTCAAATAAGATGTCATTGAAACTCATTATGTGCATCTAACTTACGAATTTTAAATACCAAACTACGAATTATACAGCAGTGAGATATCAGAAATTAAAAACACAGTACCTATCTATAGCGTCTCCCTCGTACACCCACTTACAGAAGTTGTAATAAGTTTGTTTTATCGGTACCATCAGGATCACAATTCTCTCTGAACGGTGATTCAGTTGGGGTTTTGGTACAATTTCCCTTTTTGATCTTCAAACTTGTTCAAGACAAGCAATGGGTTTTGGATCCAACGCCATTTTGCTATGATCGTCACACAATTTAGGGGCCTCTAATAGAACTTGTGTTGGGAGGTCCATGACACTAGGTACATCCAGCAAAGGGACATTTGGTACTTCAAAATTAATTTGATCCTCTTCTTGCACTTATGCCTCATTTGTTTGCATCCCTGATGTGTGCTTTTCCCACGGCTCCGTTGATTTGTCTGTAGTTTTGTCAGTGGAGGATTGTTGCTGCTTGACATTAGTATGTATTAGTTGTTGGATGGCTGCCTCGCTATGATTCGTAACTGGTCTTGTAACCTGTTCTGTTGGGGATTCGACCACAACTTGGCGATGTTCTATAGGAGTTGGAGAGGTACAATTATCCACGTGATCTTCTGGCTCTGCCATTCTTTCTATTTATTTTTCTAAAACTGGTGTGGTGTTCGTACTAATGACAGGTTCGCGAATTTTATCTACCTTCTCCTATGTTGGAGTCTTTGAAGTATCTATAATTATTTTCTTCTAATTTTTCTTGTCCTTGTAAATGGAAAGATGTTTCTTAACTTCCTTTTGTGTCTTGTTGATCTTGTCTTTGAAGTTGGGTTTCTTCGATATTTTTTGTAAGCTTGGTTAAAAAAGTTTATGGACGTTATAAGCAATTTTGTAGCCTTTTCCTACTCCGCGACAAATTTCTAGTATGTTAAGGAATGGATTAGTACTTTTACATGAACCAGAAACACAAACATTTAAAGGAAACAGGGGCGCGCTCAAATGTTAATCACTCTTAGGGTGTTAACCAATGAACTCATTTTGCACCTTTAGATCAAATGATTTGGACACTTGTCACCTCCACATTCCGAAATTGCACAATGAAAGAAAAAAAGTGAGTGGGACACTTGTCACCTCCACATTCAAAGATGCAACTTGATCCAATGGTGAGATTTGGGGTATCAGGTTCTAAAATTTTTAGGGATTCTCAACCGAGCGCTCACTTATATATAGGATATATATATATATACACACACACCACACTGTTTAGAAGCAATTGATCATCACGGAATTTAAATAAGAAACTATGTATTACAAATGTATGCTTTTTTGAAATATTCAGTAACTTACGAATTATGAAGCCATAACAATATTTATGCAAAAATTACAAAAGGCGGGTACGTTTCTTTTTAGTAATTTTCCTTTTCCAAATCCACCTTGGCGTTTCTTTTATTTGATGCTCTTCTCAATGACATCATCATTGATTGCTGTTATGGTAGGAATCGTTCTTTCGATAAAAAAGTCTATCTTCAAATCTATCCATGTACAGTGACTACAAACCAAAATCATTAAAGTTAGTTTTTCGATTGATACGAACTTTGTGCATGAATGACACGCGTCGTCTGACGCGTCAATTTTTAAATTTATAATCTCCTGCTAGTAGGCTAGTGTAGCGGCAACCAGGGTCGAATCCAAGGGAACTGGTTGTTGAAGCTGTTACTCTAAACAATTAAGAGAGGGGTTTTGTGAGCAAGTGTTGTAAAGGCACACGAGAAAAGACTGACGAAGATTTCAATAAGAGAAGGCATTGAGCTTAGGGTTTCTATTGTGACATGTTTATCATAGAATGCTAAATATCAAATCTCAAGTTTCTAAGTGTGGAATTACGGCAAAGGTAATATCCTAAAGTATCCCGGCAAAGGTGATACACCACAATCTAACCCGACAAAGGTGTTAGACTTCTTGTTCTTTCCTAAACTAAATAATCCGGCAAATGTATTATTAAATCTAGGTGTTACGATCTACCTTTACGGAAAAGTGTCCAGTAGATATTAACAATAAGAATTGGTTGTCAAATTAAGCTTTACGGCAAAGCTTCCACTTAACCTAACAATTCAATTCATGGGATGAAGCACAAAAACTAGAGTCTTCTCCTCTAGAGCCGTCTTCTGAATGATGGAATTATGAGATGTTGGAAACCCTAACCCAAACATCTTATTTATAGCAAAAGTTTGGTTTCCAAGTCTGATTTTTGGGCTGGACTTCCAAATATCGATTTTGCTGACGTTGGCCGCGTACCATGTACATTTTAGGTCCGCGGACCATGAACATTTTAGCATCTACGGACACTATTCATAAAATGGTCTGCGTCCGTGATCCTTTCGAGTTTACCTTCCCTTTCTGCACGCCAGTTTTGACTTCGGCTCTCATTTTGACCCTCCAAATGACCTTGGACGCTATCAGTATGAACTAGAGAGTTGTACGGAATTGAGTCAGCCAAGCAACGACATGTAGGTCGTATTTTTCTGATCAACGGTCAATTCACAGAACTCCGTCGAACGTCCAAAGGTCTGATCTGCCATTGCAGTGTTTTATGCGCACGAAATGCCATCTTTTATGCGCGTTTCCTCTTAGAATTTACGAAACACCTGAGATGCAAAACAACACTAAAATGTAACTGGTTGCATAATAAAGTGTCGAAATAAATGGGATCAGTTGATTTGACGAGTCGTATAAATACGACTCGTCAAGCACGTATTTTTCTGATCAGTGGTCAATTCCCAGCACTCCGTCGAACATCCGAAGATCTGATCTGCCAATGTGGTGTTTTTGGCATAAAATGCCGTCTTTTATGCGCGTTTTCTCCTAAAGTTTCCGAAACACTTGAACTGCAAAACCATACTAAAAAGTAATTGTTTGCATAATAAAGTGTTGAAATAAATGGGATTAATTGATTCGGGTCGGCAAGTGGAATCAACCACCCCACACTTAAACTTGTTCATCCCGAACAAGAACAAATATAACACCACAATTTCTTCGACGTCCTAGATGATGCACATGAATATGAGTTGCTAGTCTACATTCAGCTTTTCTATGCATAACTCAATCGTTACTCAAATTATCATACTCAACACAGAATTAACTTGATACATGTTACCTTTGAGATGAAATTCAAATTACTTCGGATGAATGAGAGATAGTCCTCTTTAGACCCATGATGTGCATTCGTTGTCCCGAACTCTAGCTATAGGGTTATATTTCATTACTTTTTCTCGCACGTGATTCATTCGAGCTTTGAAGTTTTGAGCTTTTCTTTTTTCTTTTGTTCGATAACTTTTGATGTAGTAAACTTTCTTTGGCCTTTGGCTCTTGATGTATGAACGATGTACTTCACTTTTTTTCTATATAAACCTTCACAAGTTGGCTAATTTTTTCTTGAGCTTTGCTCTTTTATTGTGAATAGCTTGTGCTTTTCTTCTTTTCTTTTGAAGAAGGTCCAATCATCGCCCGCAAGAATATGGAAATACCTCCCCGCTCTTTCTCATCCTCGAAATTTTTGACGCTAGTCAAGATGGGGGCCCTCCACCTTTTCCCGGTTACTTCGGACTAGAGATAGGATGGTTTGTTTTCTCGTCCCGCCTACTCACATAAATGCTGTGGCGGCGGAGCAAACTATGAA
The DNA here is from genome assembly GCA_033675215.1 of Rhodiola kirilowii. Taxonomy (NCBI): domain Eukaryota; kingdom Viridiplantae; phylum Streptophyta; class Magnoliopsida; order Saxifragales; family Crassulaceae; genus Rhodiola; species Rhodiola kirilowii. The sequence continues at coordinate 27,872,138 of CM066194.1, read as the reverse complement.
TCAATAAGTCTCGAAGTGCTAGCCTCCACGAAATCCATATAACCATATAACTCGAAATTCGGTACTTTGAGTGCTTCATCAAGTCTCTCTACGACGTTTCTATCTACTCCACATCCCTGTTTATCTCAACTCAAAAGACATGTAGTGGGTTAAATTCACATGTAAAAGCATGATTCAGATTTGACGAGAGAAATACAATACAATCAGCATCATCTATTTCACATCATCAACATCCAATACTGCATATTCAGTAAAATAGAGAGAAACTTCATAAAAAATTTTCTCAAAAGGAAACGTGCTGACACAGTACAGTATGCAATAAAAATAAATATTTTTTTAAACATGCTGACACAACTGACTGACTGACTCTCCCACCCTACACTTTTGAACCAATCCGTGTCCTCAAGGCACAACTTAAGTTCAAAGACACAAACAATGCATGACACACATACATGCGGAAAATAGAAGTAAAAGTGAACATGCACTCCCCTCGCCTCGTTGCTTGATGGTGTAAATTCTGGTCAAACGAGTTGGCCAACACTGGTCAATGGTCAACCGCGCCCAGTGTAGATGTTAGGGCGCGGTCAATGCCTTAATGTTCTCGTAGGATGCGCCGCTAATGTTAAGGTTGGGCGCGCCTCTAATGTTAATGCTTGGCACGATCCGCATTGAGTTGCACCTATTTTGTACCTGCAATATGACTTCTTTCCCACAAAAACCAAGTCAAGATAGACTGGTTAGATGACACAATACTGAACAAACATAAAACGACATTAAAAATGAAAAAACAAAAATTTTGCCGGGCTGCCTCATTGTGAGCGCCTTTGTTTTACGTCGTTGGGTGGATGATACCTCATTAGGGATCACAAGTTAGGATCCCATGGGTGTTTGAAGTCAAACTTCATCTCAGCTACTCCTTCACTCTGCTCATAGCCCTCTTGGAATGGTGTGCTCGTGTCTATTTTTCATTGATTAGGCAGGTTTTCCTTCACATCTTCCTGAGTTTTTGAGGACATTCCTCTCATAGCCACCTCTCCAGCTGCACAACTGATCTCATCCGGTAGGTCAGACGATAGGGCACCAAGATATGGTGAGTGCACAATGTCCAGTGGCTTCTTCATGCATGGGCGGTCAGCATCATCCTTTAATATGGAAGTTTGATGTCTTGCCAGCAAACGCAAGTGACAACAAGCATGTTCCTATATTAATCTTGGTCTTTGTGGCAAAGAGGAATGGTCGTCCCAAAATAAGTGTTGTAGGATTGTCATCTCTAGCATCTCCCATCTACAAAACATAAAAGTCTGCAGGAACAACAAGGTCTCCTACATGGAGTGTTAGATCCTCAAGTAAGCCAACAGGATGAATAAGTGACTTATCTCCTAACTCTACCATCCATTTAGGAGGTTTTAATGGTCCTAGTCTCAGAGAAAAATATAAAGAGTATGACATGTCATTAATAGCAGCACCCAAAACGATTAAGCAATGATGTATTACAGTCTCACCAAAACCACAGGTGACTGTGAAGGCACCTGGGTCCTTACACTTTCCAGGCGGTGTTTCTTGACTCGTAGAAAGTGGGTGTTCCACTGTTGGCATTTCAAGCTCATGCCTTGCAGCGAACTCGTCTCCTAGTTTATCCTTGTCGATCACATGCTCTTCAGGATCTCTTACATGCACAGGAAATGGAAGCGGAAGGTCAGCCTCATGATTCTTGGCAGAGCAGGCCGCGGGTGGTGAACATTTTAAGTGTTCCATCCGCGGACCGATAAAATGGTCATTGACTGCGCTTCTTAAATGTTCAGCGTCTGCAGATGATGAAGGAGCTGTGGGTGAAGTGCATGTTAGCGAACCGCGGGTGCCAACAATATGTTCATCATCCGCGGTCCTCTCTATTTTAGCCACTTTTTCTCTGCTGTCTACTCGTTCTTCACCAGTAACTGCCAACGCACTAACATTTCCCTTCGGGTTAGGCACTATCTGTGACGGTACCTTTCCCGGATCTCTCTTCAGCTCAAAAACTGTCTGGGCTAAGTGGGACATTTGTTTCGACAGTTCTGCTATAGCTCCATCGGTCTTTGCCTAATTTTATTGCGCGGTGGTGGCTAATTACTGGGTGCTAGCTACCAGCTCCTTCACCACATCTTCCAGAGACTTTCTAGAACTCTGATTACTAGGGCCTGCTTAATTGTAATTCTACCCTCGCTGTTGGTACTGACTCTTATTACTGTAGCCTCCCTGTTGTTGACGGTACAGTGGGGAATAGTATTGTTGCTACTGAGATTGCTGGGGGTGCATGGTTGTTGTAATTTTGAAATTCAACCACTGCATTGACGTTGGCCTGTGTATCCTTCTGTAGAGTCGGGCAAGCATCCGTCCTATGATTAGTCGCACCACAAAACGCTCAAGGCTTCACCATGACCATCTGATTCATCATGAGTTCCTGCATGATCTTTCTCATCTATTTCATCTCCTCAGTCATCTGGTTTGATGGAGCCTCAGCCTTTGCAACGTTTCTGGTCCTGCTGAATTCCTCTTGACGGCTGACCTCCTCTCTGTATCTAGCATTCTCGGCCACTTCAGGTATTAACTTCCTCACTCCAGCTAGGGATAAATTTATGACCGTGCCTCCAACTGAGGCATCTAGCAGCATCATATCGAGCGGTCTCAACTCAACTAGTAAGTACTCGATTATCAGCTTCTCAGGCACTCCCAATTGTAGCAGCTCTGCTCTAGGGCATTGAACTTCTCCAAATAGTCATACATCGACTCATTAGGCCCCTACCTAGTATCCTGCAGCTGTCTACGAACCTGTCCGGCATTAGCTGCTAGGTAGTATTTATCGAGAAACTTCTTCTACATCAGGTCCCATGTTCTGATGCTACCTAAAAGAAGAGACAGAAACCAAGATCTAGCCATGTCAGTTAAAGGAAAGTGTTTAGCTTTGAGTTTAAAGTTCTCCACTGTGACTCCATAAGGTCGGAGAGTTTGGCAGATGCCATGGTAATCCTGCAGATGCCTGGTGGTTGATTCCCATTGCCGACCCGAAAACTTTGGCAGATGGAGCACTACCGCAGTCTTGATCTCAATTTCCGGCGTGTTTGGCCCATCGTAGACGCACCAAGGTATATTCTGAAAATTCATGGCAGATAGCTCCTTCATCGTGGGTTGATACAACTCCATCTGATCATCACCACATCCGTCGTTCTCATTGACGTTGTCACCAACCACACTACCTGCACGAGACATTGCGAAACAAGTAGCAAAGAACAAAAATCTGAAAATACAAATAAAAACAAAATGAAAAAATGAAAAAAATGTAAAGAAACAACTTCACTGAAGCGCAGCTCCCCGGCAACGGCGTCGAAATTTGACGCGCGTCGTCTGACTCGTCAAATTTTAAATTTATAATCTCCTGCTAGTAGGCTAGTGTAGCGGCAAGCAGGGTCGAACCCAAAGGAACTGGTTGTTGAAACTGTTACTGAAAACAATTAAGAGGGGGAGGGGGGTTTGTGAGCAAGTGTTGTAAAGGCACAAGAGAAAAGACTGGAGAAGATTTCAATAAGAGAAGGCATTGAGCTTAGGGTTTCTATTGTGACATGTTTATCATCGACTGCTAAATATCAAATCTCAAGTTTCTAAGTGTGGAATTCCGGCAAAAGTAATATCCTTAAGTATCCCGGCAAAGGTGATACACCACAATCTAACCCGGCAAAGGTGTTAGACTTCTAGTTCTTCCCTAAACTAAATAATCTGGCAAAGGTATTATTAAATCTAGGTGTTACGATCTACCTTCATGACAAAGTTTTCAGTAGATATTGACAATAAGAATTGGCTGTCAAATTAAGCTTTACGGCAAAGTTCCACTTAACCTTACAATTCAAATCATAGGATGAAGCACAAGAACTAGAGCAACATGAAATTGCATTAAAAATAAATTCTCAAAACATATATCACAATAACGAAACCCTAAACTGAACTAGGAGTTTAGCTACACATCATCGAAATAAAAACACAAATATTCATGATGGAAAGTAGTAGAAAATCTATTCTCTTCATCGAAAGCTTCGCCTTCTCCTCCAGAGCCGTCGTGTTGATTCTTCAAGGTAGGAATGAGTGAATTAGAAACCTTTCCTAATACCCTAATTTATAAGTTGATTGGGTTTCCAAGTCTGTTTTGGGCCCAGATTTCCAATTTTCAGACTTGCTGACGTGAGCCACAGGCTATGCACATATTAGCGCCGCGGACGATGAACACTTTATCGGCGCGGACTGCGCATAGTCCGTGATCCTTTCGGAGACAGTTCACCAATTCTACGCGACAGCTTTGACTTTGGCTCTCGATTTGACCACCAAATGACCTCGGCTGCTCTCGATGTGAACTAGAGAGTTGTAGAGAATTGAGTCAACTACACATTTACATGTAGCACGTATTATTCTGATTAGTGGTCAATTCACAGTAATCCGTCGAACATCCGAAGGTCTGATATGCCACTGTGCTGTTTTTGGCATAAAATGCCATCTTTTATAAGCATTTCCTCCTAAAGTTCCGAAACACCTGAAATGCAAAACCATACTAAAAAGTAATTGTTCGCATATTAAAGTGTCGAAATAAATGTTATTAATTGATTCGACGAGTCGTATAAATACGACTCATCAATGAACCTACGTAATCTAGCGAGAATTTACCATTAGAAATTATATGGGCCCGTGAACGTATTTCTCTTCTTATTTTCATATTCATCATTTGTCTCACGCAGGCAGTATATTATATATTTGCACCAGTTTAGAGGGCGAATGTCATCAGTCCCTTTGATGCAGGTAGGTGAATAGGGTTGGGGAGGGAAGTGAAGGATTAGAAAGGAAGAGTAAGAGGAATACGCAAATATCGTTATATATTATTTCACGTAAATGCAATACAATTTATAAGTCTAGATTGATGACCTTTTGTATGCTGTGATTTATTATATCAAACAAACCTTCTAGTTCTTTGACAGCCCATGAGCCTAATCACCTCCTTGGGTTCTGCTTGTGCCGCCCATTTCTGTTATGAATTTATTTTCCGAGTATCTAGTGGAGTGGAGTTTCTTGTGTGCACCTCAACCTTGATCTTTCTGAGCAGGTGACAGAGCCTTGTCGTGAGGCAATGTGCAAAATAAACTTATAAGTCCACTACTTGTGACTTCACTATTGGGTAGTAAAGCGGTAAGTAGGGGTCGTACCCAAGGGAGTCAGTGTGGAATGATTGTTCTTTAAAAAGAAAGAAAAAGAAAGTAAATACAGATTGGGTTTTATGGGTTTTTTAGACAGAAAGTAAATTGCATAAAAGTAAAGGTACTGAAAGTAAAGTGCGAGAAATTAAAGTGCTGAAAGTAAAGACTGAAAGTAAGTGCTGAAAAGTAAATTGCTGGAAAGTAAATGACTGAAAGTAAAGTGCTGAAAGTAAATTGCTGGAAAGTAAAGTGCTGAAAGTAAATTGCTGGAACAGTCGAGTTCAATATCAACCAAGCAACATACTTTTGGCACTGACCGCACGCTATATTTCAAGCACAATGCGTGCCAAAGTTATGTTGGATTGATGTTGAACAAGTCTGTAGTAAGTGTACGGAAATGTAAAGACTGAAAAGTAAGTGCGGAAATATAAAGTACTGAAAAGTAAAGTGCGTAAAGTAAAGTACTGAAAAGTAAAGTGCGTAAAGTAAACAGTTGATAGTGAGACTGAAAGTAAAATGACAAGTGGTGAATTGATTAAGGGAAGGATTCGGTTTTATGGGCCTTGTATCACAACTCGTTCATCATTGACCTCTAATGATAATACTAAGCGTTCAAAAATGTGATAAGGCCATTTCCAGCACTAGTCACACCGTCTAGTCCGTTTCAAGACATAGAGCACTTGTTCTATTTAGGCTAATTCCTCCTTTCGAAGTATCTTAGCCCATGTGCATCCACTTGATCAATCATTTCCGATCAACCAAGTGGTGTTTAAAAGAGGTTGAACTCCTCGGAAAAGCTTTGCTCTTTCGAGCCTCCACTTAACCGAGTATGTTCACGAACCTCATGGAAACTTTTTGCTCTTTCGAGCCTCCACTCATCCATGAATGTTCTAACCTAATATATGGCACAAAGATCAAGCTTGAACACGAAGAAGCACTAAGAAAAGGGTCTTAAAATGGCTTTATGATACAAGCACACCCTTCAACCGAATATAAGCCTTAGCTACTTGTATTCATGTCAAGGAATACAAGTAGCCGTGACTTAGAACAAAGAAAACAAAGAGAACAAAGAAAACAAAAGGGTAACCAAAACAAGGGAAAAGCAAAGGAGAGCCGTGGCTCTAACAAGAAAAGTAAAGAGGACCGTGACTTTTGTAACAAGAAGAAGTAGGAAAATAGCTTAGCTACTTGTATTCATGTCAAGGTAAACAAGTAGCTTTGTGATGAGCCGTATTTATACGACTCATCGAGTCATTAAATCCCACCAATTTCTGCACTTAATTATGCAAACAGTTACTTTTTAGTGTTGTTTTGCATTTCAGGTGATTTGGAAGCTCTAGGAGGAAACGTGCATAAAAGACGGCATTTTATGCCAAAAACATCACAATGGCAGATTGACCTTTGGAGCTTCGCCGGAGGACTGGGAATGCACCAATGATCAGAAAAATACAAGACACATGCCGTTGCGTAGGTGACTCAATTTCCTACAACTCTCTAGTTCACACCGAGAGCATCCGAGGTCGTTTGGAAGGTCAAATCGAGAGCCGAAGTCAAAATAGATGCGCAGAATGGATAAACAGTGTTTTTCGGCTCGTGAACAGTAACTCCGGCGGTGAACAGTAATTCCGGCGGTGAACAGTCTCCGCGGTGAACAGTGATTTCGGGAAATTTCCCAATTTCATCCTAGGCGGTTTAGAAGCTCCTGGAAGGTTCTGGAAGTCACTGGAAGACTCTGGAAGACTTGCACAAGAAGTTAACTTAGAGATCAAGCAAAGTCGGATTTGGAAACTTTTCCTAATTTGTCTTTTGGGCCACCGATTTGACCTAGTCCAAGAGGGAATTTCGTGCCCTACTCCACCCTATAAATAGAGGAGCTCATAAGCCTTTCAAATTATCCCTCACACTCTCATTCGAGCTCCCTCTCTACTCCATTCCTCCGCCGGTTTTGCTCCTTGCTCCGCCGTGTCTTCTGCCTTGCGCCGCCGTGTTCCAGCCACAACTCAGCCATGTCCGGCCAGCCCTAGCTCTCGGTTCATAGTGAAGTTGTTATTTCCCTTTCATTATTTGCATCGTTCTTCATGAGTATGTGTAACTAAACCCTTATTCGGGTTAGGGTTGAATAATTGTGACTTATGTTTTTGAGATTTGAATCTTAATGCTTGTTTCATTATTCCATTACACCTTGTGCAAATTATCTCGATTAATATTGTGATATTAAGTTGATACTCGGAAAGGTTAGACTTAGTTGATCAACATAAATCCCTTATTTACTATTTGTTTGATACTAGACCGTTGAAAACAAGTAGAGCACTAATTCAATATATCTTGGAATGGAGTGTTGAATTGCTAGGTTTAATTGTGGTGTAGGCGTCCGGAAAGACACTACTTTAGATTATAACTTGGAATGGGAGTAACCACACTTAGGAATTAGAAACATGAAATTTAGAAATCAATGATAAAACAAGTCACAATTGAAGAAAACCCTAGCCTGAATATTCTCATCATATTACTTCACACGTCATTTTTTGCTCATTGCTTATTTCGGTTTTACACTAACCTTTACTCTCACTCTAGTTTATTGTCTTTCTCTCTTTTAGAACAAAGTAGTAACTGAACTAGCTCCCTTGGGTTCGACCCTTGCTCCCCACTGTACTAATCCACAGTCTAGAGCGAGGAAAAAATATAAATTCAAATTTGCAGGTCAAACGACGCCTGTCAAATTTTGGCGCCGTTGCCGGGGAGCTACGCACGGTGAATTTTGTTCTTCCCTTCTTTTCGTTTATTTTTCTTTATTTCTGTTATTTCGTATTTCCTGCTATTTCGGTGATTTTCTAGTTCGTCATTTTCAACTGCCTCGATTTCCGATTTCCGATTCTTTCGATTTCAATTTCTAGCTTTTAGAGGGTTCTGTCACCAAGACTTACGAGTCTAAGGAGATTGGGTTTTAAGTGAGACCGCTGTGACTCCTCCAATCTCCTGGGGACCCTTTGTTGCTAGTCTGTCTTTGCTATTTTAGTGTTTGCTATTTCGGTGCTTGCTATTCTTGCGCCATGTCTCACGCAGGTAGTGGAGTTGCTGAAAACGTCCCATATGAAGACGACAACTTCAGTGACCAAGAAGAAGACCAGTTCGAACTACCCCTTGAAAACCCCCCAGCAGTCAACAACAACAACAACAACGTCGTAGAACAAGTAATCTATGATAATCCGGAGCGGCTAATCCGTGATCATAGACGTGCACAACGAGATGCAGCTCGACAGAACCAAGGGGCGGCTGCAGATCCACAAAGAGGAGGACCGATCCAAGGGCAGGTCCCAGCTCGACAACAACAAGCCCAAGTCCGATAACAGGTTGCAGCTAGACAACCAGTCCGAAATCTAGTTCAGGGCAGAGAACCAGTTCGAAATCCAGTCCAGGGCCAGCAACAAGTCCGACAAAAGGCCCCAGTAAGACAACAGATTCAGTATCTGGTACAGCCCCAACCGCCCCCCAGGAGACTGAGACAGCCGGTATACGAAGAGGAAGCCTACTATCACAATGAGGAGCCATCTATGGGAGAGCTCTTGGTCCCAGACTTCAAAGACCAGACGTGGCCAATCTATGAAGGACCAGAACTCGAGGAGATCGTTATCAGCACCTCAATCGTCCATCATCTTCCCAAATTTGCAGGATCAAAGGGAGAATCAGCTACAGGGCATCTGAAGCGTTATCATGGCAGTTGCCACAACTATAGACCCTACGGAGCTTCAGTGGACGACTTCAAACTTAAGGCGTTCTACTTCTCACTCACTTACTCCGCCGCAGACTGGTTCTTATCTTTGCCCTCAGACAGCATCTATACATGGGAAGAGATGCAGCGCCAGTTCCTCTCGAAATACTACCCAGCTGGACGAGCCATGAAGGTCCGTAGACAGTTGCAAGAGCTCAAGCAAGGACCCAATGAGACCTTATCAGAATACGTAGAGAAGTTCCTTGCCTTGGAGAAAAGCTGTTGTAACCTTGAGCTTCCGGAGAAGCTACTGGTGGAATACTTGCTAGATGGAATCGGCAGATTAGATAGAAAGCTCCTAGATGCCTCAGCTGGAGGCAACCTGATGAACCTCAGCCCTGCTAAAGTCAAACAGATGATCATATCAGTAGCAGAGAGTGAGCGATTCCAGGATGAAGCTACAAAGGAGGATGACTATGCCAGAACTCGGAATGTATCACAAGTGGAGCCCTCTATCAGTGCCATGGTCACAGAACTCAAGGAGATGAGGGAGCTGATGAAGCATGTCGTTCGAAGGCAGCCAGTCCAGGTCAGACCATGCGAGTTTTGTGCATCCACAGATCACAAAACAGACGAGTGCCCTACTATAGTGGAAGATGACCAAGCTGAGATCAATGCAGTGGGCAACTATCAAAATTATGGCAATCAGCCAGGGCCAGTCAGACAGTTTAATGCAGCAGCGCCCAATCAAGGGGCCAATGGACAGCCCTGGAGGAACAACAACCAGCAGAATCAGGCCCAGCCATCACGTCAATATGCACCTCAGCAGACTCAGTAGCCCTACAGACATCCTAATCACCAGTATCAGCAGAATGCACCAGGCCAGTATCAGCAGAGAGGGTCGAACAACAATCAGTCAGGCCCGAGCAACCACGACAAACCCATAGAAAAAGTAATAGAAGAGCTGGCAGCCTCGACCAAGAGTGACATTGAAGACATAAAGAAACAGATATCCCAGCTCACTGCAACAGTCACAGGCCTCGCAGCCACTCTGAATGCAGGACGACTTCCCTCACAGACAGTTGAGAACCCGAGAGGAAACGTCAGCCTGGTAGAGGTGATAAATGTGGATGCATCATTCGAGGAGACCACCGAACCAACAAAGGAAGAACCGGCCCTTACAGCCAAGGACGCCAACATTCACGGTTTCTCTTATGCTATGCAGGTAGTTGCTCCAGAAAGCCAGATGACTGAGAAAGCTGAACCATAGCTGAGAATGGTGGTCAGGCCTTCACAGAACGACCAAATGACGATGCACTCACCCACTGCGAGCCAGGAGACACCTTCAGGAAAGAGTAAGGACCCAGGGGCCTTCACGGTTACCTGTGGTATCGGTAAGACCCAAATACCTCACCGTTTAATAGATTTGGGTGCCGATATCAATGTTTTGCCTTATTCTTTGTATTGCTCGCTTGGTCTTGGCCCACTGAAACCGCCTAGGATATCTATAGAATTAGGGGATAAGTCTTGTGTACGCCCTACTGGATTGCTTGAAGATCTAACCCTCCGAGTAGGAGATATTACTGTGCCTGCCGATTTCTATGTCTTACAGATGGAAAAATCCAAAAAAGGCGAACCACCAGGGCTGATTTTGGGATGACCATTCCTCCACACCACCCAGACCAGGATTGACATGGGCATAGGCTTACTGTCATTATCATTCGGTGGTAAGGAAGCTGATTTTTATGTCTATGAGGATGCAAACCATCCATGCGCAAGGGAACCGCCAGACATTGTGCACACATCAGAGTATGACACCCTAGTTCCAGACCCACCAGAGCAGGCTATACAGACTACCAGGCCAGCAGCTATGGCCAAGACACACTCACCTTCTCGGGGATATGTGAAGAAGAAACCGCCTGATTATTGGAGAGCAGAACCGAGTGAACAGCTAGAGGAGCATGTTGGACGGACCGAAGGAGTTGCTGAGCAGAAGTATGACCTCACACGCCCATGGGACCCTAACTTGTGATCCCTACAGAGGTACCGTCGAGCCAACGACGTAAAACAAAGGCGCTCGCAGGGAGGCAGCCCTGTACTTTTTACTTTTTAGTTTATTTACTTATTATGTTTATCTGTGTTTTGAGTCATTATTGTCACATTGTACTTGGGAAAGAAAATGATCTTCATGCAGGGACAGAGGCGAACGTATCAGAGATGTTAGCAACAGATTGTATCTAGCATGAGTAGTTCACACCTCGAATAAGTTGCGTCGAGAAACATGAGCATTTAAAGATTCTGTCACAAAGACTTACGAGTCTAAGGAGGTTGGGTTTTAAGCGAGACCGCTGTGACTCCTCCAACCTCCTGGGAATCTTTTATTCGTCTTAATGTCATTGACGCAGACCTTTCGGTGTGCAACAAACTCACACCGCGATACAAGCTCCAATGGTTCTTTTCGAGGACTCACAGGAGAATTATCAGCCATCTCTCATTGTCACGCACGCACGAGGGAAGTGCCTGTCCTTACTCTATTCTTATTTCCCTTTGTTTTATTGCATGCATTGTGTGTCTTGACTTGAGTCGTGCCGTGAGGACACGGCTCATTTCAAAAGTGTGGGGTGGGAGAGTCAGTCAGTAAGTCAGCATGTTTATTTACTGCACCCTGCACAGAGTCAGCACGTTTTGAGTCATTTTTAAAATTTTTGTACATGATTACTTCACTATTTCCTAGACTTGCAGTATTGGATAATGATTTGGCGAAATAGATAGAGCCGATTACATGCATGTCTTTGGTGAAACTTGATTTGTGCGACTAACATGTGATCTTAAAATCCTTGCGTGCCTTTGTTAGTTGAGATAAACAGGGATGTGGAGTTGATAGCAATGCCCTAGAGAGACTTGACAGATCATTCAAAGACCGGATTCAGGGTATATGGTTATGTGGAGCTTGTGGAGGCTAGCACTTCGAGACGACATAGTACGAGTCTGCTCCGCCACTGCGGTACTTTTGCGGTTAGGCGGGACGGTGGTACACATCGTCCAATCTCTAGTCCAAGTAGCCGAGAAAATAGGCAAGCGACCCTTGACTTGACCCGTGTCAAAAGGACGATGATGAGTGAGAGCAGGAAGGTTTCTAATCCGAGTAACCGGGAAAATAGACGAGCGACCCTCGGCTTGACTCGCGTCAAAAGGAGAAGGAACCACGGTTCGAGCAAGTCACAATCCGCACTTCAAGGCAACAAATCCACCACCATTGTGATAGTCCACACGTTTCTCATGTGAAAGCATCATTGAAATCCCAAATCAGATGACACTATAGCTGGCCGAAAAGCACTCAACATACTTTGAAGCTCGAATCAATCACGTGCAAGAAAAAGCAGCAAAGCATAACCATATAGCAGCGAGTTCGAGTCCTAGAATGAGGGTTCATGGGTCTAAAAAGGGCTATCTCCCGAGACATCCGAATTGATTTGCATCTCGACCCAAAGGTAACACGTATCATTAACCCATGTTTTTCGCACAAAGATATTAGTAGCAAGCATGCATAACAGGCGAGATCTAGAGTAACCATTTCATGTCCATGTAGCACGTCTAGGATGACCGAAGCATTGTGGTGTTGCATTATTTCATTCCTCTTATGACCTAGTTCTTGTTTGGGACGAACAAGTTTAAGTGTGGGGTGGTTTGATGAGCCGTATTTATACGACTCATCGAGTCATTAAATCCCACCAATTTCTGCACTTAATTATGCAAACAGTTACTTTTTAGTGTTGTTTTGCATTTCAGGTGATTTGGAAGCTCTAGGAGGAAACGTGCATAAAAGACGGCATTCTATGCCAAAAACATCACAATGGCAGATTGACCTTCGGAGCTTCTCCGGAGGACTGGGAATGCACCGATGATCAGAAAAATACAAGACACATGCCGTTGCGTAGGTGACTCAATTCCTTACAACTCTCTAGTTCACACCGAGAGCATCCGAGGTTGTTTGGAAGGTCAAATCGAGAGCCGAAGTCAAAACAGATGCGCAGAATGGATGAACAGTGTTTTCGGCTCGTGAACAGTACTCCGGCGGTGAACAGTAATTCCGGCCATGAATAGTACTCCGCGTGGTGAACAGTGATTTTCGGGAAATTCCCCAATTTCATCCTAGGCGGTTTAGAAGCTCCTGGAAGGTTCTGGAAGTCCCTGGAAGGTTCTGGAAGTCACTGGAAGACTCTGAAAGACTTGCACAAGAAGTTAACTTAGAGATCAAGCAAAGTCGGATTTGGAAACTTTTCCTAATTTGTCTTTTGGGCCACCGATTTGACCTAGTCCAAGAGGGAATTTCGTGCCCTACTCCACCCTATAAATAGAGGAGCTCATAAGCCTTTCAAATTATCCCTCACACTCTCATTCGAGCTCCCTCTCTACTCCATTCCTCCGCCGGTTTTGCTCCTTGCTCCGCCGTGTCTTCTGCCTTGCGCCGCCGTGTTCCAGCCACAACTCAGCCACGTCCGGCCAGCCCTAGCTCTCGGTTCATAGTGAAGTTGTTATTTCCCTTTCATTATTTGCATCGTTCTTCATGAGTATGTGTAACTAAACCCTTATTCGGGTTAGGGTTGAATAATTGTGACTTATGTTTTTGAGATTTGAATCTTAATGCTTGTTTCATTATTCCATTACACCTTGTGCAAATTATCTCGATTAATATTGTGATACTAAGTTGATACTCGGAAAGGTTAGACTTAGTTGATCAACATAAATCCCTTATTTACTATTTGTTTGATACTAGACCGTTGAAAACAAGTAGAGCACTAATTCAATATATCTTGGAATGGAGTGTTGAATTGCTAGGTTTAATTGTGGTGTAGGCGTCCGGAAAGACACTACTTTAGGTTATAACTTGGAATGGGAGTAACCACACTTAGGAATTAGAAACATGAAATTTAGAAATCAATGATAAAACAAGTCACAATTGAAGAAAACCCTAGCCTGAATATTCTCATCATATTACTTCACACGTCATTTTTTGCTCATTGCTTATTTCGGTTTTACACTAACCTTTACTCTCACTCTAGTTTATTGTCTTTCTCTCTTTTAGAACAAAGTAGTAACTGAACTAGCTCCCTTGGGTTCGACCCTTACTCCCCACTGTACTAATCCACAGTCTAGAGCGAGGAAAAAATATAAATTCAAATTTGCAGGTCAAACGACGCCTGTCACTTTGCTAGAACAATGAAAAGTAAAGTAACCGAAAGCTTTTTGGTAAACAAGTAAAGTGAGGGAGAGGAACTCCAAATCGAGTACAAGACAAGGGAAAGTAAGTGTGCTGCTGGAAAGTAGGGAGCTTAGGAGCTCAAGAACAAGTAAACAAAGCTTGGAAATTAAGAACAAAAGCAAGACAAGAACAAAGTGTATGTTGTATTGAAAATGAAGAGAAGAGAAGAGAAGAGAGTTGACAGAACCGCTTGTCGTCAGAGCGATTTGTGCAAATAAATTTATAATAGTCCGCTACTCGCAACTATACTACTGGGTAGTACTTGGTAAGTAGGGGTCGAACCCAAGGGAATTAGGGGAATAGGTTATTCTTTTAAGGGATTTGTCTAGCGAGAGAGCGTGTTTTAAGTTGGTTGAGGTTTTAGTGCTAACAACTACGTGACTTTTTGATTGGTTGCGGATTTGATTGCTGAAACGTAAATTACAGAAAAGTAAATACTGAAAATACAAAGGAGACTTACAGTGGGTGATGCGTGAATTGCAAGTCCTCCGGATTGTGAGCGGTTGATGGTTGCAGTTGATTGAACAATAAAAGTAAAGACAGGAGGGTTTTGTAATTGCGAGAGAAGTATTCGGTCTTGGGGGGCCTTGTATTATATCCTGTTCATTCTTTTAGTAACCCTTCTAAGTATTCAAACGTGTATCGAGGCCCTTTCGTAGCGTTCAATTTGCCACACTGTTTGTAAACCCTTGTTCTACTTCAGACTAATTCCTCCTTTCGAAGTATCTTAGCCTTTTGTGCACCCATTTGGTCCCTTTGGTCCAGTTTCCAAATGGTTTTAAAGATAGATCGAACTCCTCAGATAAGCTTTGCCCTTTCGTAGCATCCACTTACCCGAGTATGTTCACGACTTCCCACAGAAGAGTTTTGCCCTTTCGTAGCTTCCACTCAACCTTGGAAAGTCTGACCTTATAAATGGCACATAGAACAAGTTTTGAATACAGAGAAAAGAAACTAAACGAAGTAAAACATTTTATAAAACAAGAACTCCCCTTCAACCGAATGAAGGGTTTAGTTACGAATATCCATGGAGTTGGACATCATAACTAGGATACTTGGGGATTTGGAAAAGAATACTCAAGAACAAACAGGAGTAAAGAGAGAAGAGAAAGAGATTACTCAAGAACAAACAGGAGTAACTCTTGAACTGTAACTGAAAACTTGAGTACTCAAGAACCAACAGGAGTACTCAAGATCGAACTAAAGTATTTGAGAACAAACTGAACTTTTATTGATATCAAACCAAACTTTACAAAGTAACAAACTTAGAGAGAGAAGTGTTTTACACAATTTTGGGATGATTGAAATGAGGAGGAGAGCTTGGTATTTATAGGCTAAGGGGAGGGGAATGGAGGGCCAAGATGAGGGCATGTGGTTTGGCATCCAAGGGTGGAGATGGGGGAAGAAGGAGAGGAAGACAAGTGTCACAAGGGGAGAGGGAGAACACAAAGCCGCCGGCGGCTTTTGGGAGGGAGGAGGAGAGGTTGACATGTGGAGGAAGGGGAGAGAAGGAGGGGTGGATGTGAGGAGAAAGCCGCCGGTCCATGTGGCATGAGGAGAGTGGTTGTGAGTTTTGTGCAGTTTGCACAAAACTATCGGTGTATTCCAGCTCCGGATTGTCTTCGGTTTCTCTTTGGTTTGATTTGTTTTGAATGATTCCATGTCAGGATCTTTAGATTTCTTCATTCAGCGTCTGATCTTGACCTTGGATTGTCTCCTGATATCTTTTCTGTGCTAAAAGCTCTTCCTTAGCGTGTATTCTCTCTAAGCTCTGAAATACCCTGTAGAAATGTATCGGGACTAAAACATCGAAGTTAGATAGACAAACAGTCTAATTTGGTGGGTTTAACTGTGTTTATGATTCATACAATTGTGGTCCATCAAGAGTTAAGCTCTCTTCTCTCTAAGAACTTGTGGATTTCGAAGGGCTACGTCTACATGAGGGCATGTCCTCTATTTATAGACTAGAGAAGACTTGGGGGCTAAGCTTAGATGAGAAATATCCCAAAGAAGATAAGGATTGGCCTTGAAAATATCCCAAAACAAGCCACTTGCCTTTATCTCTTCCAAAGGCCACGAATTAGCACATGGGTTGGTGTCATCCAAAGCCAACTAGCTTGTTGAGAAGTAACCAACCGACTTGGTTTTAGTTGAAGCCCAACCGGATTCCAAAACCAAACCGAAGTGAATAGTATGGCCAACCGGGAAATAAGTAGTTTGGATTTAGTTGGACTTCCATAGAATGTGGCCAGAGCAAGAAATGACCGGAGCATGGTGGTGAAGATATGAGCTTGATCGGAGCTTCACCGGAGCTTGGCCGGAGATCGCCGGAATTTGGCCGGAATCTGCCCGAAACTTTGGTCTGAGCTTCTTGGATTTTGGAGAGTGTATTCTGAATGAAAAAGTCATTTTAAGATGATCTCAAGAGGGATGCTAAGCCAAATTCTGCCCGGAACATGGTCAAAATCCCAAAATGGTCGATATTGCCCTTGTTTGGCCTTGATCGGGCTTGAGCTGGTTCCACTTGGGCGTTTTGTCTGGGAAGTGAGATTGTCCGAGTATTGGGCATTTAAAATACTTTGGTTGAGCCAAATTTGCCAGATTCCATGGTTTGGTCGAGTGACTTGGTTTCAGTGCCTATGCGCGCGGGCGGGGCCTTTGCTTTGGAATTGGGCCAACTGCCAATCTACCAGAGCATTCTCCTTGGTTTTCCGACATTGTCCACCTTATTTTCCATTTTTATCACTTTGTTCGAGGTGGATTCGTCAGATCAGCTCATTTGCCCGGGCAACTTGAATTCAGAGCAAGATGGTCTGGGCGCGGCCTGGGCGATGCCCGGGCGCGGCCCTGGTTTTCTCGGCGCTGGCTCTCGGACAGGGACCTGGGCGGGGACTTGGTCTTCTCGGTTCTGGTTCTCGGTCAGGGATCTGAGGTTCTTGGTACTGGACTTGGGTACCCGGTTGAGCTCTCTCGGTCCTCGACTGGGGTCCTCGGTCCCTGGTTGGTTTTGCTCGGGCCATGGTTGATTTTTCTCGGGCCCTGGTTGCGACTTCTCGGCCAGAAATGCTTGGTGTGCTTTTTGGGGTCAAATCTCCCTTTGTAGGCATGTTTCCTCTTTAGACTCCAAAATAGCCTATATACATAAAATGGCATTAACAAGCACAAGTTCGTATGACCAAATGTTTAATTTAGTGGGTTTTGTATACTTGATGAATCGTATAAATACGTCCCATCAGTAGGCACCTGTGCATCATTACTCCCTACGTTGAGAAGAGAGTAATGTTGGAAATTGCCCCCTGATATAATCAATATCTTCCCATGTTGCATCTTCTGCGGCTTGATGCTGCCACTGCACCAGCACTTGTGTCATCATGTTATTATGTTTCTTAACTTGTCGTACTGCAAGAATGTGCTCGGGTTGAAGTATTGGGTTGGCACCATTGAACAGCTCTGGCCAAGTGCTGCTCCCCGGCCGAGGCTCGCCCACACATTTCTTAAGGATCGAAACATGAAAAATGTTATGTATTTTGGCATGCGCAGGAAGCTCAAGTTTATATGCGACCTTGCTGATGCGTTCTATGATTCAAAACGGGCCGTAATATCATTTGGCGAGCTTGGAACACCTCTTGTCTCGCATGGAAATTTGTATGTATGGCTGAAGCTTAACATACACCCATTAGCCTTCTTGGAATTCAACATCAACACGGTGCTTATTGGCTTGCTGCTGCATTCGGTGTTGTGCTTGGTGCAAGTTTGTCTTTAGGTGATCCAGGAGATGTGTGCGCATATTTAAGAGATGATCCACTGTGACATTGGAGGCAAGTCCTGAAATATAATCTTTGATTGCAGGTGGAAGTTGTGCGTACACAGCTTCATATGGGGTCATATTAGTCGCCGAATGTAAATCCAGATTATAGTGCAACTCAGCCCAATGTAAGAGTTCCAAGCAATTTCACAGATGATCATGTACATAGCACCTTAGATAGTCTTCCAGAATTCGATTAAGAACTTCGGTTTGCCCATCAGATTGAGGATGTTAGGCGCTACTTCATAGGAGTGTTGTGCCTTGGAGGTTAAACAATTCTCGCCAAAATCCGCTCATAAGCACCAGATCTCTATCAGACACTATGCTGGTAGGGATCCCATGTAGGCGACAAATGTCCTTAACAAAGACTCAAGCAACTTTCTCTGCCATAAAACCGGATGGTAGAGGACTAAAATGACTGTATTTGGTGACACGATCGACTACCACAAGTATCACATTTTGGCCTCCAGATGGTGGAAGTTGAGTAATGAAGTCCATTGATAAGTCAGTCCAAACTCCACTCACTACACCATTTTGCCCCATATGCAGCAAGGCATGGCACACAGTTGCAAAAGCAACGTTCCATAAAGTCTTTAGCAACACGCGTCTTCTATTGCTTATGTTACCCGTTGCATTGGGCACATAACGGCATGTACGCAACACCTCCATTGTGTCCCTCGTTGTGTAAGAAAACCTAGGCAACATGTAGTTGAGCAGCATTCTGTATTACGTTGCTTAAGCTTCTTACGCAACGACCTCAAAAGCAGCATATTAACTTACGTTGCATAAGTACAAAAATGCAACATGCTCTAAAGTGACAAGTGGTCTCGCATTGCTTAATATTTCCTATGCAACGCCTTCAAAAGAAACAAGAACACATGTGTTACGTTGGATATCCTATTCAACAACCATGGTTTAAATAGATTGTTTTTGTGGCCTAAGTGTCTCATTTATTTTTAAAGGACATAATTTATGAACCTCGTACAACATTGATGCCAGTTGTTGAGCTACTATTCACTTAAGCAACGAGTCGTACGGATTCGTTGTCTAAGGTTTGAGTGTTTGTAAAATTTTGTGGTGCCATAATTGTGTCACATTGTGTCATAATACTCTGTTGGTGCCATAATTGTGTCACATTTTGATTGTTTCCATTAGTTTTGAAAATGTTAAGTGTCAGTTTATTTCATTATATGACACAAACTTATCCCATGATCTTTTTATTTCCAATAGATGGTTATACTGCAAGAAATAGGGCATCCAAGATATAATCCAATGCTCCATTACTTGTCATAACAGCCTCAAACTCACACATGTTATTCACAATGTGATGTAAATGGTGTTAAATTTGTGATTGAGGAACGGGATTGGAAACTAAAGATACAGAATAGTTGGGGTCATGGTTCAAACTGAGGGTGATGTGACATACTATGGTGTCCTTGAATAAGTGGTTGAATTGAGGTACGCGGAAGGAATGTCGGTAATTGTGTTCAAATGTCGATGGGTTAATACCGATCCAACCGAGAGAGGGAACATTAAGATTGATCTTGGTCTCATCTCGGTAGACACGTCCATTAGTTGGTACGAAGATTCGCGTTTTCGTCTTGCCTCCACTGCAAGACAAGTATTCTACATAGATGATCCAAAGGCCGGTGACAATTGGAAGGTCTTTAACACTTCTCTCCGAGGAACATATGAATATAGTTCGCTTGCACATGTTGAGGATGACGTTCAATCTAGTCGATTATCTCGAGAAGACAATGCATACCAAGAACAGGGTAATTCAAATCTTCATCAAGTGCATATTGATAGTATACATATTGATTTGGGATTCCTTCCACAATCGATGATGTACATAAAAATGATGTACATGAAATCGATGTAGTTGTTGCGTAAGACAATTATGTTATATTTGGGGAAACTTTCTGAAAGAAGGGAATGAAAATTTATGTACAAAATTTTTAATTTGGGCGTTCGCCAAATATAATGCAACGCCATTATCTGTAGTCGTTGCGTAATACAAATATGAAAGTTTGGAAGGCAAAATTTAGAAAAGGAGGTAATGAAAATTTAGGCACAAAATTTTCAATTTGAGTTTTCGCCAAATATAATGCAACGCCACTATATGTTGTCGTTATGTAATACAAATATGAAATTTTGGGAGGCAAAATTTAGAAAATTAGGGAATGAAAATTTAGGCACAAAATTTTCAATTTGGGTTTTCACCAAATATAATGCAACGCCATTATCTGTAGTCGTTGTGTAAGATAAATATGAAATTTTGGGAGGCAAAATTTAGAAAAGGAGGGAATGAAAATTTAGGCACAAAATTTTGATTTGGTGTCCCGCCAATTCTATTGCAACGCCATTATCTTTTTTTCGTTACGTAAGACAAATATTAAATTTTGGGAGGCAAAATTTAGAAAAGGAAAGGAATGAAAATTTGGTGGGAAAACGAATATTAAGGAAATTTTGTTACTTTTTGTTTTCCCGCCATTGCTAAGGCAACATGTACATATGCAACGCGGGGCTTTTTGTTGCAAGAGTAAGGGTTAAGAGGGTTTACACTTTACAAGGTTACAATGGTTTGAGGGTTACGAGGGTTTGATGGTTTATAGGGTTATGAGAGGGTTATGCGAGGTTATGTTATGATTTAATTGAGTGATCAAATAATATGTAAGGGTTAAGAGGGTTATGCGATGTTATGTTACGAGTTAATTGTTAGATTAAACAATGCATGCGAGGTTATGCACTAATGACAATTGTAGATGATGCGTATAAGGGTTATATTCATGAGTTGAAGGCAAGATCACAAATGCGTAAGGTGGAACATAAGAATTGTTATGTTATGAGTTGTTTGAATTAGATTGATCAAATGCATAAAGTTGTTAGATTTAACTTGGTTTACAGGTAATGCACTATTGACTTGGCCTTCAATTCATGTAACACATTCTAATCACATAATGATTACTGATAAAGAATATCAACGACAAGTTATAACATGTGTTCATATAATGTACATAAGGGGTTATGCACTAATGACTTAGCCTTCCTCAATTCATGTAACACATATTTCAATTCGTTAATGGTTATAAGTTATGTTTATGAGTTAGTAGTAAGAAAAACACAAATCTATAAGGTGTTATGTTATTTGAGTTGTATGAATTAGATTGATCAAATACATGCAAGTTGTTAGACTTAACTTCGTTTAAGGGTAATGCACTAATCACATACCTTTCAATTCGGGAAACACATTTAAATCATAATTCAAATCCAACATTCAAATCACATCATGATTAATTTGGATCACAAATACATAATATAAGGTTAATTTGGTAGATTATAAAGTTTAGGTTCATATTATAAGGTTTATGTTAAGGTTTATGTCATAGGCTTATTTGGTATACAGTAAAGTTTTATACTTTATTACATATTATATGGTTCAAAGTAAGGATTATACTAAAGGTCACTTATGTTATATACTAATGTTTCATATTATATGGTTCAAAGTAAGGATTATACTAAAGAGTTCGAACTAAATTGAATTCCAAAAACGACTTGGTTCATTGATAAAATCACAAATTCAGTTATAAAATTTAAAAAGCAAAAAGTTTTAATTTCTCAACCTCCTTTTCATATAAGGCCTCAATCGCAATACAGGCCCAAACACCCACAAACTCCTCTTATCCAAATCTGCTTCCTCAAAACCCCATCTGCCAGCACTTTGAAAACCTTCATAGCGTCGACAGCTAATCTTCCCTACCCACTTCAAATGGTATGCGCACCACTTCGCGGTCGCGGGTCGCATCCTCTACGTCCACTCCACAGTCTTCCATGGCTTCCCCACCAGCCTCACCTACAACCAAGCTGCCCACATGTTACAAAAATTCATCCATCCTCGCTATGTTCGAAGACCACATAATGATGTTCCCATGAATGGAATGGCTTTGGCAAAACGGGTTTAGACAGTTCGAGCTTGAGTTCAAGAAGAGTTCAACCACGGACTGGAACAGAGGCACAACGTATAGAAGTCACATGATCTGGATTCAATAAAGAAACAGATATTCGAGAGGGATCTGAGATTGAGGATCTTTTCGGTTGGAGTCGGTCAATGAAGAAACAGATATTCAAGATGCCTGTTGAATATTATCTTACCAGTTTTAAAGACCACCGGATCAACCTTCCGAAAAGGACATCTCTTGAAGAAGATTTGAATAGAGATATGGATCTCCTGAAGATTTCGACGAGAATACTTGATTGGAACAAATCGCGAAGTCATCTCAACAGATCAGATAAGTGATCAGATCTATGCAGATTGATTGAGAAATTGTCGGATGGCTTGGAGTAGAAGTCATCATTGGAGATTGGATTTGGATTGAATATTCTGCCAATATTCTGGAATATCTCCGATTTATTGTCAGGATATTCAGATTGGATCTGGACTTCTCTAAAGCCTATAAAAAGAAGGCTAGGGCGTCCAGATTGGCTATCGCTCCTGCTGAGAAAATAAACACGAGAAAACTCTGCTGATTGGAGGAGGAGCGACAGCCGATTGAGTGTTCCCCACTGGAAACTCATCGGTGTAAGAGCAGTCTTAGCAAGTGCAACTCAGACTGCCTGGAAGCGATCATACAGCGCACACAACAAAGGTGAACACGCTTTCAACAGAAAGCATCCGAGCTTCAAGTGAAGGTCGAGCACATTCGGACAGAAGGTCAGGACGAAGGGGATCAAGGGGAGTAGTGACAAACCTTGGTTGCAAATCTGAGAGACAGAGTGTTAGTGGTGAGGCCAATACAAAAAAGGTGTTGTGTAAGAGTAAGACCTCCTGTTACCCTAAACTCGTAATAAGATTTGTTGTCCCTTTTTCGGGTGTGGGAAACCCCCCAGAGTAGGCGTAGCCGAACTGGGTTATCAATCTGTGCGTGCTCCTGTTTTATTGTTCTGAACTGTTGTGGAGAGAGTTCAAGGTCTGTCGGAACTGTACCTTGAACGCTTGCTTGAACAGGGGGTATAATTTCAAATGGTATCAGAGCAAACACTCGACACACTGAGTGGGATCCTAGAACTGTTCAAAATGACTCCAAAGGAAGGACAGAACACAGCCAGAGATGACACTAAGTGTTCACTTAAAACAGAGGTGATTGAAGTAATTGCTGGAACTGACTGCACATCCCATTCACTGAAAATGATGACCCGGAAGTTCGACAGAGTGGCCCGAAGACTCGACAAACGCAGAACTGAGCAAGATCTATCACAATCTAGCATGGCTCATAACTGGAAGACCTATAGAAACAAAAACGTTTGTATGGTTGCATTCAGCTCATCTAGTCACATGGAGAAAGATCGCTGGTATTTCAACAGTGGATGCTCCACTCATATGACAGGTAACTCCAAATTTCTCACACATATTCGACCTGTCATAAAGAAGCAGTACATTACGTTCGGTGATGGAGGAAAGGGTCAGGTGATCGGCTGTGGGACATTGAAGGTCCCGGGTCTTCCTGTACTCAAGGACATCCTCCTTGTTGAAGGACTGAAGGTGAACCTTATTAGTATCAGTCAGCTTTGTGATGGGGGCACCATGTCAAATTCACTCAAGACTCCTGCTAAGTTTTTAACAAGGAAGGAGGAACACTGATGGAAGGCAGTAGAGCTGCAAATGATTGCTACCTTATTGGATCTGCCGGAACCATGTCGTGCCTCTCAAGTCAAGCAAATGAGATGTCGCTCTGGCACAGGCGATTAGGTCATCTTAATCTCAAAACCTTGAGGAAGCTCTGCTCATCCGGACTCATCAGAGGAATGCCCAATGTTAAAGGCGACTTGGATGTTCTGTGTGGAGAATGCCAAATCGGAAAACAGACTAAGGCTTCGCATCCAATCACCACCCAGATCAGCACTAGCAGACCACTAGAACTGATCCACATGGATCTAATGGGGCCGATGCAAGTTGAGAGTTTTGGGGGCAATAAGTATGTTCTAGTGTGTGTGGACGACTTCACCAGGTTTTCTTGGACTCGATTCCTTCGAGACAAGTCTGCAGCTACACAACAGTTCATTGAACTTGCTACCCTTCTCCAGAGAGAAAGGGAAGCCAAAGGAGAACGCCTGGTAAGTATCAGGAGTGACAACGGCGCAGAGTTCAAGAACGCCACTATGACCGCCTTCTGTACCAAAGATGGGATTGCCCATCAGTTTTCTTCTGCAATCACTCCCCAGCAAAATGGCGTTGTTGAACGGAAAAATCACACAATTCAGGAGATGGCTCGAGTAATGATTCATGCCAAGAAGATTCCTCTAAAGTTCTGGTCAGAAGCTATGAACACGGCGTGCCATATTATCAATCGCGTAACAATACACACGGGCACGGAGATGACCTGCTATGAACTATGGAAAGGGAAGAAGCCCACTGTTAAGTACTTTCACATTTTTGGGAGTGACTGTTACATTTTGAATGACCGTGAGTAGCGACAGAAGCTTGATCCCAATAGTGATGAAGGATTCTTCCTTGGATATTCCTCAAACAGTCGAGCGTACCGGGTGTTCAACAAACGCACAGGATCAGTCATGGAATCAATCAATGTCAAAATAAAGGATGACTTGATTGAACTCACTGTCCCAGATGATGCTGACGAATCAGTTGGAATAGCGTCTGGAACTGCCCCACTTCCTCTTCCGACTGAGACTGACTCGACACGAAGTGCTGCGCCAGCCACCAAAGGAGTCGGAACAGTAGCTGAAACTGGTTCATTCCCTCAGAATGAGACTGACCTGACAGAAGGTGCCTCGACCGCAAATAATAGCACCGGAAACTCTTCTTCTGATGAGATTGAAGAAGTCAGCACTCAAGCGGATCGTGCTGCATTGCAACCTTCTCGACGAATTGCCAGAGACCATCCGATCTCTAAGATCATTGGAGCACCTAGTGACGGAATTCAAACTCTTGGGAAGTTGATTAACTACCAGGGTCTTGCCGCCTGCTCGTGCTTTATGTCCTCAATTGAGCCAAAGAACATAAAGGAATCACTCATTGATGAGTATTGGGTCCTTGCCATGCAGGAGGAACTTGAAGAGTTCGCCCGAAATGATGTTTGGGACTTAGTTCCAAGACCTGATGGTGTGAACGTCATTGGGACGAAATGGATCTTTAAGAACAAGTCAGACACATCCAGAAATATCACCAGAAACAAGGCTCGACTTGTGGCCCAGGGATATTCCCAGATTGAGGGGATTGATTTTGATGAAACCTTTGCCTCTGTTGCACGCTTGGAAGCCATTCGCCTGCTCCTTGCTCTGGCTTGTCACTTGAAGTTTCGACTGTTCCAGATGGATGTCAAAAGTGCTTTCCTGAACGGATTCCTGAATGAGGAAGTTTACGTTGCTCAGCCGAAAGGATTTGAGGATCCGCATCATCCAGCATCGGTATATCACCTGAAGAAAGTGTTGTACGGCCTCAAACAAGCACCCAGAGCTTGGTATGAGCGCCTCACTGTGTTCCTCGTCGATCATGGATATGTGCGAGGGGGAGTGGACAAGACTCTGTTTGTCAAACACACAAGGTCAGACTTTATTATCGCACAAATCTATGTCGACGATATTGTTTTTGGTTCCAATACCCAGAAACTAGTGGATCAGTTCGTTGAACAGATGCAGAAGGAGTTCAAAATGAGCATGGTTGGGGAAATGAATTACTTTCTAGGACTTCAGGTGACTCAAAAGGAAGATGGCATTTTCATCTCACAAAGCAAGTATGCCAAAAATCTGATAAAGAAATTTGATCTTGAGAAGGCAAGTCACAAACGAACTCCGGCTGCTACGCACATAAAGATAACTAAAGACGAGGCTGGACCAAAGGTCGATCAGACGCTGTACAGGAGTATGTTTGGAAGCCTCCTCTACTTGACAGCCAGTAGACCTGATATTGCGTATGCTGTTAGAGTCTGTGCAAGGTAATAGGCGGATCCGAAAGAAAGCCATCTCATACAAGTTAAGAGAATCATTAAATATGTGTGCGGGACTGTCGAGTTTGGTATCTGGTACACTAAGGACACCAACTCACATCTGGTTGGTTACTGCGATCCTGACTGGGCAGGAAATGCTGAAGATCGGAAGAGCACATCTGGAGGATGCTTCTTCTTGGAAAATAACCTGGTTTCTTGGTTCAGAAAAAAACAAAATATCATCTCTCTATCTACGGCTAAAGCAGAATACATTGCTGCAGGAAGCAGCTGCACTCAACTTCTGTGGATGAAACAAATGCTGTCTGAATACGGAGTCACACAGAAGGAGATGACCCTGTACTATGACAATATGAGCGCAATCAGCATTTCGAAAAATCCAGTACAGCACTCCAGGACGAAGCACATTGACATCAGGCACCACTTCATCAGAGAATTGGTTGAACAGAAGGTGGTGAATATAACGCATGTGACAACAGATAAGCAATTAGCTGACATCTTCACCAAGCCACAAGATGCCGCTCAGTTTAAAACGCTCAGATCCTCCTTGGGTCTGTGTGTCATCAAGAACTAAATGCTCCAGTCTATGGTCAGTCACAAGCGGAACTCCAGCTGAACACTTGGACTGACCATGTTGAGAAGAGGGCTGGAACAGATGAATCTTTTGAATGCAATTGTGCATGCCACCATTTTCGTGCCAAAGAGGATAAAGTACCACAGGTAGGCCGTGCATGGAATGTTCGGTCAGAGGGAGTAAGACTCTCGTAAAAGAGAAAAGAAGTCAGACGATAAGATGATGGACTAGAAGGTTCAGACACTTCTGAGAAAGATGACGAGCTTAGTGAAATATACGAGGGCTGTGATGAGGGTGTTCAAGATTTGCAGAAGGAATGGACTGTTCCGAGAGAGCTAGACCACCCAGATGTGGAGCTACGTGAAGCAGCTCTAGCAAGACCAGATTATGGAGTTTGTGAAGACAATTTGGACTCAGTTTCTTTGGGTAAGCTCAAGAAGTCTGAAACGGTGAAACCAAAGAAGAATAGCTACCGTCCCAGCTTGCTCATCTAAGGCAACCATTAAGATGAATGGGATCACAGGCGCAGGGGGAGCAAGCACATCTAAGAAGAAGATTAGTCGTAGCAGCCAAGTGGAAGGAAGTGTAGAAAAGAAAGATCATCCCTGAGAGGCTGCTTGCTGAGAAGAAGTTCAAAGGAAAGAGGGTATCCAACCCTTGAAGGTTACTGATCTGATTTGGAGCACCCAAAGATGCAAATCGGCTGATTAACAGCTGGTGCGAGAAGCTATTGCAATCCTACCAAGATAGTTTGGGATTGCTGTGTTAAAGACTGTGGCATAGTCTGTGTAAGAGGAAATAGAAAGGTCAAGACTGCTCCTGAGATCATCAATGAGTCCTTTGCAATAGATGATTCCTACAGGGTGATGATAGAGGATTACTCTGTCAAGATTGCGAGCAGTATTCCTACTGGATGCCTACATCTGACTGAACCTCAGTCAGCAAGGAGACGGGACAGCTACTCATTGACATGGGAAGAATTTTGTTCGACTAGACTGCATAACACGTCATGTCTGCAGAGCCTCTGCTCTCGATTCTCTTCCCATCGCATATCCATGAGCTGATCTTCAACCAGCATTCAGTTTTGAAGACAAACCAGGACAGACTGTCAAGTGCTTCGTTGAAGTTGGTAGTTGATAACATGCTGTTCAAGGGTCGACATATGAATGATCTGAAGATGTCCTGAGGTGAACGTGGACAGCCTCTGAAGGAGGTAGAAATCATTCCGGAGGTCGAACAACTGCTGAGTCACCATGGTCTGACAGAATCACAGTATGTGTCACTATCCCTGGCTATGTTCAAGGGGGAGTTGCCAAGATTACAGATGCCGAGGAGACCAGGTTGCTCGATTGGACCCCTTGCCAGTTTGTGGCAAAAAGGGGGAGTATATGTTGAGGTAACCGTCCTAAAGCGTAGATTTGGTTTTGCCAAAATGCCAAGGGGGAGATTGATGTTCCCATGAATGGCATGGCTTTGGCAAAACGGCTTTAAACAGTTCGAGCTTGAGTTCAAGAAGAGTTCAACCACGGACTGGAACAGAGGCACATCGTATAGAAGTCACATGATCTGGATTCAATAAAGAAATAGATATTCGAGAGGGATCTGAGATTGAGGATCTTTTCGGTTGGAGTCGGTCAATGAAGAAACAGATATTCAAGATGCCTGTTGAATATTATCTTACCAGTTTTAAAGACCACCGGATCAACCTTTCGAAAAGGACATCTCTTGAAGAAGATTTGAATAGAGATATGGATATCCTGAAGATTTCGACGAGAATACTTGATTGGAACAAATCGTGAAGTCATCTCAACAGATCAGATAAGTGATCAGATCTATGGAGATTGATTGAGAAATTGTCGGATGGCTTGGAGTAGAAGTCATCATTGGAGATTGGATTTGGATTGAATATTCTGCCAATATTCTGGAATATCTCCGATTTATTGTCAGGATATTCAGATTGGATCTGGACGTCTCTAAAGCCTATAAAAAGAAGGCTAGGGCGTCCAGATTGGCTATCGCTCCTGCTGAGAAAATAAACACGAGAAAACTCTGCTGATTGGAGGAGGAGCGACAGCCAATTGAGTGTTCCCCACTGGAAACTCATCGGTGTAAGAGCAGTCTTAGCAAGTGCAACTCAGACTGCCTGGAAGCGATCATACAGCGCACACAACAAAGGTGAACACGCTTTCAATAGAAAGCATCCGAGCTTCAAGTGAAGGTCGAGCACGTTCGGACAGAAGGTCAGGATGAAGGGGATCAAGGGGAGTAGCGACAAACCTTGGTTGCAAATCTGAGAGACGGAGTGTTAGAGGTGAGGCCATTACAAACAAGGTGTTGTGTAAGAGTAAGACCTCCTGTTACCCTAAACTCGTAATAAGATTTGTTGTCCCTTTTCGGGTGTGGGAAACCCCCCAGAGTAGGCGTAGCCGAACTGGGTTATCAATCTGTGCGTGCTCCTATTTTATTGTTCTGAACTGTTGTGGAGAGAGTTCAAGGTCTGTCGGAACTGTACCTTGAACACTTGCTTGAACAGGGGGTATAATTTCACATAAGACGACACATCATTCGGTCCCTGCAGTTTGTGGGATTGGGGAATCAGAAGGATCTTTGGTCGGATTCCGATTACGGATCTGATGTGATTACTTAAATATATAAGCGATGACTTTATGACATTATGCGATGACTTGAAATCATCACCGATTTTGGTTTTTTTGTAGTGGTTCTACTTTTGTGGCTCTGTGTGTTTCGTAACCGAAGCATCTCCAGGACTTGTGAAACCAACTCTTCTGCCCCATCCATTCAAGGTAATGAGACCTATTACATGAACATGTTTTCACATAAGGAGCTTTCAAACGAAACGTCTATCTACCTTAAACTTTGTTTTTTACAATCTGCAGTCGGAAGGATAGTTGGAATGGAGTTTTCACTGCGAGACCAAATGATGGTGGAGTCAAGCGCAGAAAAGATCCAAGCCCTTGAAGACAAATCATGTGGTTATGCTGCAGGGGAGGATGCTTGAAAAAATTTGTCATTTTAGGATGAAACTTAATTAATTAAGTTGTGAATTTGTTATTTTGAGATTCGGATTGAAACTATGTTGTCATCCGAATCTGCAGGTGTGTTTTTTGAGATGTGGATTGAAATTATATTGTCATCCAAATTTGTAGGTGGTGTATTTTTGATATTTGGATTGGAAATTTTGATATAAAGAAACGTGTATTTTTTGTTGCATATATGTTTCTAGGATTTGTTGCATTTGTAGCACATGCGCCTACGTCTCGTTGCATAAGTTTCTGTTGCACCGTTTCATCTCTTTTGCAATACTTTAGAAATTTATATTGTAAGTGTCTTAGCGTTGCATAGCAACTTAATTGTTGCATAAAGAAATGTTGCAATATCTCTGTTGCATAAAATATAGCAACGAACCCGAATAAATGTGTCGCGAAAGAATACATCTAAGGCAACACGGTAATGTGTTACATAAACTATGTTGCTTGGTACTTGCACAACAACAACGTCATGCATAAGACCGCGTTGCATTATCCCTGTTGCATAAAATATTGCAGCGAAGTCGCATGTAGTGTTGCAAAAGAAGGACATCTAATGCAACATAACAATTGCAACAAGTTTTCCCACGTTGCATTAGAGAAACTTTTATGCAACACAATTTGAAACGCGTTGCTATTTTTTATACAATAGGGATTAAGCAACACGCTCTTATGCAATGGTTGTATCATTGCTCAAGTACCAAGCAACACGTTTTTTGCTTAAGCAACGTTTTATTTTTTGTTGCATATGGGGAAAATGGTGTAGTGACTAGGTAATGGCAGTGGTTGCCGGAACCCTTGTGGGTTCGAATTCAATGACTTACTTGTTGATAGATGCTACACTCTCGAACGTTAGTGTGTACATCTTCACGAAGTTGCTGCCAGTAGAAATGTGTGTTGACGCGGGCATGGGTCTGTTGGATGCCTGCATGACCACCAGTTAGTGCATCATGATATTCATGAAGAATGAGAGAGCGTAAGGTAGAATCATTTGGCACTAGCAGTCTTCCATGGTGTAATATGAGACCATCATGCTCCTTGTAAGTAGGGTATTTTCTTGCGTCACTCAGTATATCATGTAAAAGTTTCATTACACCATTTGGCCTCTTATGTGACTTACCACCTTGGGCCGCATAAGTTCGTTTTTAGTCACATAAGGTCTTATGTGACAACAGTCAGTCACATAAGGACCAGTCACATAAGTTGTGCCACATTAAGTATAGTGCGACAGAATAATCATCCTCAATCATATTACGGCTAGTGTGGCTTACCTAAAAAATGCCGCATAAGTACGTGGTTTGTCGCGTAAGTAGATTTTAGAAATCAACAATAAATTCCAAAAGTTAGCCGTTTAAGTATCAGTTGTACAATGTCTGTCACACAAGAAAATATAAAATGATAATACGATCAGCTGCATAAGTTATAAAGGATGCTATTTTTTGTGTCACATAAGTGATGTCAGTGTATTCCGATCAGTCACTTAAGTGTTGCAAGGATACTATGTATTGACACATAAGTCCAGTTATGTGGTATTATCATCAGATATCAGTCACATAAGAGAATATATATCATCCGGCCTATTTACGTCAGCTAGGTATTGCAATTACAATTCGGTTGCATACGAAAATGTAATGCATCCCTATCCTTCATGTTGTAACATGTCAAAACATGTTACAACATGTCAAAAGTTTATAGCAGTATTCACCGTTTACATCACAACATAATAGTTTAAAAGTTTGCAGCATTGCGACAACTTCAAAAAGTTGCATCATCAAAAGAGTTCCACACAACCCGTCTTCAGAGAGTTGGCTGGGCAAAGCTCGCCCCATCCGAGACATTAGCCCCATGTTCTAAAGGTCCTCCTCCCCCGCGCACCATCTCTTCAATGGTCCGTAGCCTATCATTGAACTCTGCTTCTTTTTTAGCGGCGTCTTCTCTGGCCCTCGTCAGCTCTTCCTTTAGAGATTAATTAGATGCCCCGCCTCTTGGTTTTGGAGGCCTCCTTATATTACCACCCGCTCCAGAAACCAGAGTACCTTTTTTTTGCCCCACCGCTCTGCCAATTATATCCAACTGGGTACTCGTGGGGAGAAGATCCTGAATGACGCTTGGGTCATTGGAGTGCTGCTCTTGTATCAGCTGATTCACCTCTGCATTCACTTGTTCCTAAGGCAAGGCACAAATAAATTAATTACTAAAATGATACAACAAAACCTCCTATAAGATAATTCTTACAGTGACAACAAGATACCATTTAACATTATCTATCATGGCAATATATAATCATAATGCAAAAGACTACAAACCAAACAAATCCATATTAAGGATGAGCTTACACTCTATCAGAATCCAAAGGGTTACAATTGTTTCAACTCAGGAATAAATTATTATGAGATGACAAATAAACTTTTGACATGCTTTAAGAGAATGACATAATATGTTCACTTGCACATAATCACAAAATCCATCAAGTATTCATAAAGCATGATATCATACATGTACAAAAATGATCAACATGCTGCATGACACCAATGATAATCCAAAGGACCGAATAAATTTCATTTACTTATGAAGACATAAATGAAATAAATAACATAAAGGATTTCGACTATTTGGCCACTTTCAGGTTATTGGCTGTAGACTTGCGCATATGTTGTGACATGAGCGGCTTTGTGACCTTTCTCCATGTGATCGATTGCTCTCATGGGGAACGGAGTCTTCCCGGAGTGATGGTTCATCTACGCGTCTCGGACAGCTTTCATTCTTTTAGATTTTGCCTTGATTACGAAAAAGGAAGTTTCATATTATAACTTACGCAAATAACATAAAAGTTAGCACAATAAAGTCAGGTATTTAAAAATATTACCTGCTGTTCAGGTTCGTTGAAGTGCTGAAGGAGCCATCTCCACTCCTCCATGCGGTGGGTGAACTCCTTTGGGACCTTATTTCCATTCCTTAGATAATGCTTGTGACAGTCAGACTTCTAATCCGTGTACCGTTTACTTTCTATTCTTGTTATATACTCCCACGGTAGAGTGTCATCTTTTGGCAATTGAAAATGAGGCTACAAACAATTATAAAGGGTCAAGTTGTGTAACTGTTTAACAAACAAATGAAATAACCAAAATGCAAACAACAAAAGGAGAAAGAGAACTTCTGTTCCAGTGCTCTTCAACTAACTGAGCGTGTGTCGGTCAGTTAGATGAAGAGCACTTACGCTCAAAAAAAAGGAGAAAGAGAACTTACGCTCAAATAGTTAACCACAATGTTCCAGTGCTCTTCATCTAACTAAGCGTATGTCGGTCGTAACATTAGGACCTTGTGTCGCACACATGCCCCAATTTGGTGGCAGATCATACTCCGCACTTCCCTTACCACAGGCCCGTTTTCCTCCACGGAGCACTCAACTTTGATCTTCATCATCCCAAGGGCGTGCACCAGAGTGGCTATCTTGGTCCGCAAACCACACCACGCTTTCTCTTCTTTGAAAGTCCAGATTCAGTAACAGGGATAGAGTCCTCCACCTCTTCTTGCATAAAGGTAAAAATAATATATTAGTACAAGAGGTAAATTAGTATATTAGTGAAATTAACAGTAAAGTAATGTAACAAATATTTTACCTGGAGGTGGAGAAGATTCCCTCTTCTTGCACCTGATGCTAAGTGGTTCTTCTTCATCCTCCTCTTCGTCAATTGGATGAAGGTTTTCATCGGAGTGCTCTCCTCCTTGAGAGGCTTCAGCAGTGGGAAGAGCATCATCAACAACAGGGAACTCTTCTTCATCAATAGGACACTCATTTTTAATTGGCAACTCTTTTTCCATATCAGGAAACAGATCATCACCAGGGAACAACTCATCATCAATATCTTGATCATGAGATGTGGTTTTTTCAAGAGGATTTGAGGCAGCAGGTGAGGGTGTTAGGGATGGGTATCGGTTGATTGTTTGTCTGGCAGAGGATGAAACTGTACGAGTAGGGTATTTGGATGGGGCGACTAATGGGACTAACACTAGACATTCTTCACTAGTAGGGGATTCTCTGGTTTGGGGAGCACTTGTTTGTGGAGCACTTGTTTGGACTGACTTGTTTGTGGACCATGGCAGCGCCTTCCAAACAAGCATCGAAGAAGCAACCACCGACCAAACCGGCGACTCCTAAGAAGAAGGCGGCACCCATACCGGTGATGGACCATAATTATACGAATTAAATACACAGTAAAACACACCAAATTAGACTGTTTGTCTATCTAACTTCTACTTGTTAGTCCCGATATATTTCTACAGGGTATTTTGGCGCTTAGAGAGAAAACACGCTAAGGAGAGGATTTTACGCTGAAAAGATGTTACGAGTCATTCCAAGGTCTAGATCAGACGCTGAATAAAGAAATCTCAAGATCCTGACATTGAATTACTCAATTCAAATCCAACCGAGGAACAACCAAAGTCAGACCGGAGAGAAATTGGACTGATAGTTTTGTGAAAAGACTGCACGAAACTGTCAAAAACTCATCCATGGACTAAGTGACCGGCAGTTTTTGGAGAAGTGGTGACTCATGGGTGGCTTCCTCCCCTCCTCCTCCTTGGGTGACCGGTGGCTTTGGCTTGGAGGTGGCCAAAGCCACAAAACTCCCCTCCATTTGGACTTGCAACCGGCGGCTAAATGAGCAACCATGAGAAGTTGCCATGTGTTGGCTTCTCCTCCACATGCTCCTCCCCTCCTCCTCCACCCTTGGATGCAACACCACATGCCACCATCTCCACCCTCCATCCTCCTCCCCTTTGGCTATAAAAGGAGAGCTCCTCCTCCTCATTTGTATCATCCAAAAATCAACATTTCACTTCTCTCTCTAAGTTTGTGTTACTTTGTAAGTTTGGTTTATGAAATAATACTCTTGTTGGTTCTTGAGTATTATAACGGTTTGAAATTATAATACTCTTGTCGGTTCTTGAGTATTATAATACTGTAGGGAATACTCCAGTTGGTTCTTGAGTATTCAGTAGGAATTAGGAATACTCCTGTTGGTTCTTGAGTATTCCACCCCCTCTCCTCTTACCGTTTTCAAAAACCCCCGAGTATTTAGCTATGGTATCCACCTCTATGGATATTCGTAGCTAAACTCTTTATTCGAGTAAAGGGGTGTACTTGTATTGTAAAATGTTTTAGACCCTGCACCTAGTGCATCTTTGTGTTCAAAACTTGTTCTATGTGCCATATATAGTCAGAATTTCCAAGGTTGAGTGGAAGCTGTAACAAGCAAAGCTCTTCCGTGGGAATTCGTGAACATACTCGGTAAGTGGAAGCTGTAACAAGCAAAACTTATCTGAGGAGTTCGACTTATCTTAAAAACCATTTTGGGAAATCATAACAGAAGATCAAATGGATGCACATAAGGCTAAGATACTTTGAAAGGAGGAATTAGTCTTAAGTAGAACAAGTGTTTTAAACGATGTTGCAAGTCTTGCGCTTAGAAATGGCCTCGATTCATCTTTGAACACTTAGTATGATCATTAGCGGTCAATGATAAACAATTATGATACAAGGCCCCTGAAACTGAATGTTTTCCTTGAATTACAAAACCCCCCAGTATTTACTTTTATAAACTGCTCGATCATCTGCAATCACCAACCGCTCATCTTCTGGAGGACTCGCAAATCACGCATCACCCACTGTAAGTCTTTCTTTTTATTTTCAGTATTTTAATTTTTGTATTTACTTTTCTGTAATTTACTTTTCCGCACTCAAAACAAAAAAACAACCAAAAAAAAGTCACTTAGTCATAACCGCTAAAATCTCAATCAAACCTAAAAAACGCTCCCATCCTGTACAAATCCCACAAAGCACAACGTATCCTCCTAATTCCCTTGGGTTCGACCCCTACTTACCACTTGCTACCCAGTAGTGTAGTTGCGAGTAGCGGAAAATATAAATTTATTTGCACAGAGAACATTGCACCTTAACGACAGTGCAGTGGGCTCCGTCAACCGGCTACTACTCCTAACAAGATGTCAACCGTGGTTGTAGCCAAGGATGGTAAAGTCACTGCCTTTTGCACCGCCGGCTCAAGGGTATGGATCTTAGCTGGTCTCCTTGAACTTGAACTCCGCAGCTTCATGTTATGTGTGTTATTGGTAGCCGCTGCCACCTCACTCAGTGTTTCTTCTTCGGAGGCATAGTCTTTGTCGATTTGTACCAAACGGACACTCGATTTGACGGAAAGCAACGCCGATGTTAGGAGACAAACGAAAATGAGGAAGAGAGCGGCAATGTTAGGAAGAGAAACAAAATGATGAAACAAGAACCCTACGTGTCAAAACAGACTGAGGATTTGAACATATTGGTTCAGATTCAAACACGTTGTATATTTTAGGACACGTGTGTGTTTATGATGTTTCATTGCTTATGCGACTGACTGTCCAACGTGTGTCATATAAGATATAATCAATTACGAAATGGAAAAATGGATTTCCCCATCAAATATCTTTATCCCGCCCAGTCTTTTTGGACTTCCCGCCAGAAGTCTTATATGACACAGTTACAAATACTTAGTCGCATAAGTAACCAATTTGTAGGACTGATGGACCATAATTATACGAATCAAAAACACAGTAAAACCCAGCAAATTAGACTGTTTGTCTATTTAACTTTTGCTTGTTAGTTCCGATATATTTCTACAGGGTATTTTGGACTCTAGAGAGAAAACAGGCTAAGGAGAGGATTTTACGCTGAAAAGATATTACGAGTCATTCCAAGGTCAAGATAAGACGCCGAATGCAGAAATCTCAAGATCCTGACATTGAATTACTCAATTCAATCCCAACCGAGGAACAACCAAAGTCAGACCGGAGCGAAATTGGACTGATAGTTTTGTAAAAACTACACAAAACTCACACAAACTTCATCATTATCCAACCAAGACCGACGGCTTTTGGAGGAGGTGACCAAAGTCACCTCCCCTCCTCCTCTTCCCACCTCCAACCGGCGGCTATGACCTCCATTTCGTCCTCCATTGGATGCTTTCCATGTTGCTTCATCTTAGCCCTCCATTCCATCCTCATTTGGCTATAAAAGGAAGCCTTCTCCTCTCATTTGTATCATCCACAATCCAAAAATCAATAAACACTTCTCTATCTACACTTTGTTACTTTGTAAGTTTGGTTCGAAATTATAATACTCCTGTTGGTTCTTGAGTATTCAGTAGGAATTAGGAATACTCCTGTTGGTTCTTGAGTATTCCACCCCCTCTCCTTTCTTACTGTTTTCAAAAATCCCCGAGTATTTAGCTATGGTATCCACCTCTATGGATATTCGTAGCTAAACTCTTTATTCGGTTGAAGAGGCGTACTTGTATTATAAAATGTTTTAGACTATTTTAGTGTTTTTCTCTGTATTCAAAACTTGTTCTATGTGCCATATATTAGATCAGAATTTCCAAGGTTGAGTGGATGCTTGAAATGGCAAAGCTCTTCCGTGGAAGTTCGTGAACATACTCGGGTAAGTGGATGCTTTAAATGGCAAAGCTTATCTGAGGAGTTTGATCTCTCTCAAACACCATTTGGATAAATCGGAAAAGACAATCCAAATGGATGCACATAGGCTAGTATACCTTGAAATGGGGTGATAGTCTGAGTAGAACAAGGGCTCTACGTTTTTTGCAAAAGATTAGACAGTGTTGCAAGTCGAGTGCTTGAAATGGCCTTGATTCACTTTCGAACACTTTTGCAAAAGACTAGACAGTGTGGCAAATCGAGCGCTTATAATGGCCTTGATGCACATTTGAATACTTAGAAGGATTACTAAAATGATAAAACAGGCTATTATGCAATGCCCCCGAAACCGAATGCTTCCCTTGAATTACAAAACCCCCTTGTATTTACTTTTCTAGTATAACTGCCTTAATCAACTGCACTCACCTTCCGGAGGACTCGCAAATCACGCATCACCCACTGTAAGTCTTTCTTTTTACTTTTCAGTATTTATTTTCTGTAATTTACTTTTCCGCACTCAAAACCAAAAACAACCAAAAAAAAAGTCACTTAGTCATAACCGCTAAAATCTCAATCAACCTTAAAACACGCTCCCTCGCTGTACAAATCCCTTAAAGAACAACGTATCCCCCTATTTCTCTTGGGTTCGACCCCTACTTACCACTTACTACCCAGTAGTAAAGTCGCAAGTAGCGGACTTATAAATTTATTCTTGACGTTTGCACACGACGACTGTGCGTCCGTCAAAAATTGGCGCCGTTGCCGGGGAATTAGCCGTCAGATTAGTTGTTCTTTCCCTCCCATGTCCTCATGACGCAACCCTCTTCATATGCATGGAAAACAAGACATCTCCCTCTGTTCGGAGGTACGGATGGAGAAGACCCAGTACTACACTGCCGAAACTTTCACCACGTTTGTTGCCACATAAAACCTGAAAATGAAATGTTAGAGGAATTTAAACTTAAATGCTTTAAATTTTCTTTAACTGATTTTGCAACGATCTGGTATTACACATCAACCGTTAGTAATGCAGTACATTTTGTGGACCTCTGCGTTCCATTCCTAGAAGAATTCTCCCCCCCATCCTTACGACAACAAACCCGAGAAAAAATCATGAGCCTTCAACAATCCCGGGATGAGACCTTGGATGAATACTACATGAACTATGACACCATCGTCTCACGCTGCCCGCACCATGGATTCACGAAGAAGGATCTTCTCAAAAGATTTCTTCGTGGGATGAAGGCTCGTGGGATGAAGGCCGATGATCTAACAAGGATTAACTAAGCAATGAGGAGATCTGCCAGGCACTTGTCTATGGCAGACATGTGGTACCTCATAAATGACCTGGCCGCAGCCACAAAAAGAATGCCCCAAGCTGATAGAGAAATGCAAGAGGCTGGTCCAGAGACAGAAGGAGAAACTCCCGAGCCATCAGAAGAAACTCCTGAGCCATCAGAAGACTGGGATATAGAAAGTGTCGGGAGCAACGAGGAAGTGTCAGCAATGGAAGAAATCCAGAATACCACCAACATACTGCCAGAGCCATACCCAGCTATCATCACTCAAGCAGCCGAAACCATCTATGACCAGTTCCTCACAAACAGACACGACGAGGCAGAACCAAGCCTTAAGATGCAAGCTTCCCGACTTTTCCCCTCGATCAATAGGCAAATCGCTGAAAACTATGTGACCCATGAAGAGGCTGAAAAGAGGATGGGAAAAGGGCCTGAGTAGAACGACTCCTCGATGGAGCATGTTTTCGCCATAACTGGACAAGACAGCCCTAAGCATAAGAAATCCCGGTTCAAGAGGCTAGTGGTCAAAGGTCCCTCACCTTCTCAGAGACGTTGGAAGGAGACACCACCAGAACAAGGGGAACTGGACCCAAGCACATCTACTCACAAGAAATCGGGTAAAGGCAAGGCACAAACCAACACAGGAACAGTGGCAAAATTCAACCTAAGCCACCCATGGGATCCCAACCAGTGATTCGGAAATAAGGTACTGTCGAGCCAACGACGTTAAACAAGTGCACTGGTCGGGAGGTAACCCGACACTATCTTACTTTCTATCTTTTTATTTTCTGTCTTTTAGTTTTTATCAATAAGTCGCTCTCACCCACTTGGTGCATAGAATGAATTGACTATTTAGGAATTGGTTTTTGGAGCACGATCGGATCAGCCAGGCAGCTTCCGTGAACTACCGGGCCTGCACTGAGAGTTCAAGGCCCCAGCCGAACTCCCTCGATTATCCAGCCTCATGCCATGTCGCTCACTCGACACTTTAAAGGGAGTTCTGATCTTACCTTTCCTTAATATCATTTCCTTCTCGTAATTGTCTGCTTGCATGGCTTTTGAACTAAGTAGTGCTGAAAAGCACGCCTTCGTTCAAAAGTGTGGGGTGAGAACCGCATGTGTACATAAATAAATAATATTTTTTTTCTTTTTTAGTGTTATCTTTTTGAAAATATGAACTTGAGAATGTGAAAAAGATAAGTCATAATTCATGCATTAACCTTGTGAAAATTCAACTGTTTAAAAACTTAGAATGTAACTTCACATTTGTCCCTTTGTGCTGAGATAAACTAGGGATGTGGAGTTGATAGAAATGCCCTTGAGAGGCTTGGCAAGCAATCGAAGGACTGAATTTCACTATATGGTATACGAAGTCAGTGGAGGCTGCACTTCGGGTTTTTTTCAGTTGAGTCAAGAGTCAGCTCCGCCATGCAGTGTTTATGCATAAAAAATGAAGAAGGCGGGATGGGAATCAAACCGTCCTATCTCTAGTCAAAGTAGCCGGGAAAATAAATGAGCGACCCTCATTTCGACTCGCGCGAAACGGCAATGATGAGAGAGAGCGGGGAGGTATTTCCATATGCTCGCGGGCGATGATTGGACCTCCCAAAAAGGCTGAGAAAATGGACTAGCAAGTCACAAAGAAGAAAAAAGCTCAAAGAAGCAAATCAAGAGGCCAAAGGCCCAAAATTGTGAAGGTTTTAACTGAACAAAAGTGAAGTACTCAAAAAAAAAATCAAATCAAAGGCCAAAGGCCGATTCACTACAAAAAGCTGTCACTCGCCAAAAGAAGAAAGAAATCAAAAAGGCTCAACTCAACTGTGAAACCCGAACCGAATCACGTGCTAGAGAAAGCTACAAGGAAATCATATAGTGCGAGACAGTGCCGAGGTTACAGTCCAGGAGCCTAAAAAGGGCTATCTCCCGAAACATCCGGAATAATTTGCATCTCATCACGGAGGTACAAGTATCAAGTTTCTTCTATTTATTTACACAGTTCAATTTGGTAATAAGTAAGTAATGCATGAATTAGGATAAGTCTAGTACCACAGTCTAATTTTCAAATTTTAACAAACTTACTTAGAGTGCCGCCCTTTAATAGCATTGTTCGGGACGAACAACTAAAAGTGTGGGGTGATCTGATGGACCATAATTATACGAATCAAAAACAC
The DNA here is from genome assembly GCA_033675215.1 of Rhodiola kirilowii. Lineage (NCBI taxonomy): Eukaryota > Viridiplantae > Streptophyta > Magnoliopsida > Saxifragales > Crassulaceae > Rhodiola > Rhodiola kirilowii. The sequence continues at coordinate 27,831,618 of CM066194.1, read as the reverse complement.
AGTAAAACCCACCAAATTAGACTGTTTGTCTATTTAACTTTTGCTTGTTAGTTCCGATATATTTCTACAGGGTATTTTGGACTCTAGAGAGAAAACAGGCTAAGGAGAGGATTTTACGCTGAAAAGATATTACGAGTCATTCCAAGGTCAAGATCAGACGCCGAATGCAGAAATCTCAAGATCCTGACATTGAATTACTCAATTCAAATCCAACCGAGGAACAACCAAAGTCAGACCGGAGCGAAATTGGACTGATAGTTTTGTAAAAACTACACAAAACTCACACAAACTTCATCCTTATCTAACCAAGACCGGCGGCTTTTGGAGGAGGTGACCAAAGTCACCTCCCCTCCTCCTCTTCCCACCTCCAACCGGCGGCTATGACCTCCATTTCGTCCTCCATTGGATGCTTTCCATGTTGCTTCATCTTAGCCCTCCATTCCATCCTCATTTGGCTATAAAAGGAAGCCTTCTCCTCTCATTTGTATCATCCACAATCCAAAAATCAATAAACACTTCTCTCTCTACACTTTGTTACTTTGTAAGTTTGGTTCGAAATTATAATACTCCTGTTGGTTCTTGAGTATTCAGTAGGAATTAGGAATACTCCTGTTGGTTCTTGAGTATTCCACCCCCTCTCCTTTCTTACTGTTTTCAAAAATCCCCGAGTATTTAGCTATGGTATCCACCTCTATGGATATTCGTAGCTAAACTCTTTATTCGGTTGAAGGGGCGTACTTGTATTATAAAATGTTTTAGACTATTTTTGTGTTTTTTCTCAGTATTCAAAACTTGTTCTATGTGCCATATATTAGATCAGAATTTCCAAGGTTGAGTGGATGCTTGAAATGGCAAAGCTCTTCCGTGGAAGTTCGTGAACATACTCGGGTAAGTGGATGCTTGAAATGGCAAAGCTTATCTGAGGAGTTTGATCTCTCTCAAACACCATTTGGATAAATCGGAAAAGACAATCCAAATGGATGCACATAGGCTAGTATACCTTGAAATGGGGTGATAGTCTGAGTAGAACAAGGGCTCTACATTTTTTGCAAAAGATTAGACAGTGTTGCAAGTCGAGTGTTTGAAATGGCCTTGATTCACTTTCGAACACTTTTGCAAAAGACTAGACAGTGTGGCAAATCGAGCGCTTATAATGGCCTTGATGCACATTTGAATACTTAGAAGGATTACTAAAATGATAAAATAGGCTATGATGCAATGCCCCCGAAACCGAATGCTTCCCTTGAATTACAAAACCCCCTTGTATTTACTTTTCTAGTACAACTGCCTTAATCAACTGCACTCACCTTCCGGAGGACTCGCAAATCATGCATCACCCACTGTAAGTCTTTCTTTTTACTTTTCAGTATTTATTTTCTGTAATTTACTTTTCCGCCTCAAAACCAAAAATAACAAAAAAAAAAGTCACTTAGTCATAACCGCTAAAATCTCAATCAACCTTAAAACACGCTCCCTCGCTGTACAAATCCCTTAAAGAACAACGTATCCCCCTATTTCCCTTGGGTTCGACCCCTACTTACCACTTACTACCCAGTAGTAAAGTCGCAAGTAGCGGACTTATAAATTTATTCTTGACGTTTGCACACGACGACTGTGCGTCCGTCAAAAATTGGCGCCGTTACCGGGGAATTAGCCGTCGGATTAGTTGTTCTTTCCCTCCCATGTCCTCATGACGCAACCCTCTTCATATGCATGGACAACAAGACATCTCCCTCTGTTCGGAGGTACGGATGGAGAAGACCCAGTACTACACTGCCGAAACTTTCACCACGTTTGTTGCCACATAAAACCTGAAAATGAAATGTTAGAGGAATTTAAACTTAAATGCTTTAAATTTTCTTTAACTGATTTTGCAACGATCTGGTATTACACATCAACCGTTAGTAATGCAGTACATTTTGTGGACCTCTGCGTTCCATTCCTACAAGAATTCCCCCCCCCATCCTTACGACAACAAACCCGAGAAAAAATCATGAGCCTTCAACAATCCCGGGATGAGACCTTGGACGAATACTACACGAACTATGACACCATCGTCTCACGCTGCCCGCACCATGGATTCACGAAGAAGGATCTTCTCAAAAGATTTCTTCGTGGGATGAAGGCTCGTGGGATGAAGGCCGATGATCTAACAAGGATTAACGAAGCAATGAGGAGATCTGCCAGGCACTTGTCTATGGCAGACATGTGGTACCTCATAAATGACCTGGCCGCAGCCACAAAAAGAATGCCCCAAGCTGATAGAGAAATGCAAGAGGCTGGTCCAGAGACAGAAGGAGAAACTCCCGAGCCATCAGAAGAAACTCCTGAGCCATCAGAAGACTGGGATATAGAAAGTGTCGGGAGCAACGAGGAAGTGTCAGCAATGGAAGAAGTCCAGAATACCACCAACATACTGCCAGAGCCATACCCAGCTATCATCACTCAAGCAGCCGAAACCATCTATGACCAGTTCCTCACAAACAGACACGACGAGGCAGAACCAAGCTTTAAGATGCAAGCTTCCCGACTTTTCCCCTCGATCAATAGGCAAATCGCTGAAAACTATGTGACCCATGAAGAGGCTGAAAAGAGGATGGGAAAAGGGCCTGAGCAGAACGACTCCTCGATGGAGCATGTTTTCGCCATAACTGGACAAGACAGCCCTAAGCATAAGAAAACCCGGTTCAAGATGCTAGTGGTCAAAGGTCCCTCACCTTCTCAGAGACGTTGTAAGGAGACACCACCAGAACAAGGGGAACTGGACCCAAGCACATCTACTCACAAGAAATCGGGTAAAGGCAAGGCAAAAACCAACATAGGAACAGTGGCGAAATTCGACCTAAGCCACCAATGGGATCCCAACCAGTGATCCGGAAATAAGGTACTGTCGAGCCAACGACGTTAAACAAGTGCACTGGTCGGGAGGTAACCCGACACTATCTTACTTTCTGTCTTTTTATTTTCTGTCTTTTAGTTTTTATCAATAAGTCGCTCTCACCCACTTGGTGCATAGAATGAATTGACTATTTAGGAATTGGTTTTTGGAGCACGATCGGATCAGCCAGGCAGCTTCCGTGAACTACCGGGCCTGCGCTGAGAGTTCAAGGCCCCAGCCGAACTCCCTCGATTATCCAGCCTCATGCCATGTCGTTCACTCGACACTTTAAAGGGAGTTCTGATCTTACCTTTCCTTAATATCATTTCCTTCTCGTAATTGTCTGCTTGCATGGCTTTTGAACTAAGTAGTGCTGAAAAGCACGCCTTCGTTCAAAAGTGTGGGGTGAGAATCGCATGTGTACATAAATAAATAATATTTTTTTTCTTTTTTAGTGTTATCTTTTTGAAAATATGAACTTGAGAATGTGAAAAAGATAAGTCATAATTCATGCATTAACCTTGTGAAAATTCAACTGTTTAAAAACTTAGAATGTAACTTCTCATTTGTCCCTTTGTGCTGAGATAAACTAGGGATGTGGAGTTGTTAGAAATGCCCTAGAGAGGCTTGGCAAGCAATCGAAGGACTGAATTTCACTATATGGTATACGAAGTCAGTGGAGGCTGCACTTCGGGTTTTTTTTCAGTTGAGTCAAGAGTCAGCTCCGCCATGCAGTGTTTATGCATAAAAAATGAAGAAGGCGGGATGGGAATCAAACCGTCCTATCTCTAGTCAAAGTAGCCGGGAAAATAAATGAGCGACCCTCATTTTGACTCGCGCGAAACGGCAATGATGAGAGAGAGCGGGGAGGTATTTCCATATGCTCGCGGGCGATGATTGGACCTCCCAAAAAGGCTGAGAAAATGGACTAGCAAGTCACAAAGAAGCAAAAAGCTCAAAGAAGCAAATCAAGAGGCCAAAGGCCTAAAATTGTGAAGGTTTTAACTGAACAAAAGTGAAGTACTCAAAAAAAAATCAAATCAAAGGCCAAAGGCCGATTCACTACAAAAAGCTGTCCCTCGCCAAAAGAAGAAAGAAATCAAAAAGGCTCAACTCAACTGTGAAACCCGAACCGAATCACGTGCTAGAGAAAGCTACAAGGAAATCATATAGTGCGAGACAGTGCCGATGTTACAGTCCAGAGCCTAAAAAGGGCTATCTCCTGAAACATCCGGAATAATTTGCATCTCAGCACGGAGGTACAAGTATCAAGTTTCTTCTATTTATTTACACAGTTCAATTTGGTAATAAGTAAGTAATGCATGAATTAGGATAAGTCTAGTACCAATGTCTAATTTTCATATTTTAACAAACTTACTTAGAGTGCCGCCCTTTAATAGCATTGTTCGGGACGAACAACTAAAAGTGTGGGGTGATCTGATGGACCATAATTATACGAATCAAAAACACAGTAAAACCCACCAAATTAGACTGTTTGTCTATTTAACTTTTGCTTGTTAGTTTCGATATATTTCTACAGGGTATTTTGGACTCTAGAGAGAAAACAGGCTAAGGAGAGGATTTTACGCTGAAAAGATATTACGAGTCATTCCAAGGTCAAGATCAGACGCCGAATGCAGAAATCTCAAGATCCTGACATTGAATTACTCAATTCAAATCCAACCGAGGAACAACCAAAGTCAGACCGGAGCGAAATTGGACTGATAGTTTTGTAAAAACTACACAAAACTCACACAAAATTCATCCTTATCCAACCAAGACCGGCGGCTTTTGGAGGGGGTGACCAAAGTCACCTCCCCTCCTCCTCTTCCCACATCCAACCAGTGGCTATGACCTCCATTTCCTCCTCCATTGGATGCTTTCCATGTTGCTTCATCTTAGCGCTCCATTCCATCCTCATTTGGCTATAAAAGGAAGCCTTCTCCTCTCATTTGTATCATCCACAATCCAAAAATCAATAAACACTTCTCTCTCTACACTTTGTTACTTTGTAAGTTTGGTTTGAAATTATAATACTCCTGTTGGTTCTTGAGTATTGTAATACTGTAGAGAATACTCCTGTTGGTTCTTGAGTATTCAGTAGGAATTAGGAATACTCCTGTTGGTTCTTGAGTATTCCACCCCCTCTCCTTTCTTACTGTTTTCAAAAACCCCCGAGTATTTAGCTATGGTATCCACCTCTATGGATATTTGTAGCTAAACTCTTTATTCGGTTGAAGGGGCGTACTTGTATTATAAAATGTTTTAGGCTATTTTAATGTTTTTTCTCTGTATTCAAAACTTGTTCTATGTGCCATATATTAGATCAGAATTTACAAGGTTGCTTGAAATGGCAAAGCTCTTCCGTGGAAGTTCGTGAACATACTCGGGTAAGTGGATGCTTGAAATGGCAAAGCTTATCTGAGGAGTTCAATCTCTCTCAAACACCATTTGGATAAATCGGAAAAGACAATCCAAATGAATGCACATAGGCTAGTATACCTTGAAATGGGGTGCTAGTCTGAGTAGAACAAGGGCTCTACGTTTTTTGCAAAAGATTAGACAGTGTTGCAAGTCGAGTGCTTGAAATGGCCTTGATTCACTTTCGAACACTTTTGCAAAAGACTAGACAGTGTGGCAAATCGAGCGCTTGAAATGGCCTTGATGCACGTTTGAATACTTAGAAGGATTACTAAAATGATAAAACAGGCTATGATGCAATGCCCCCGAAACCGAATGCTTCCCTTGAATTACAAAACCCCCTTGTATTTACTTTTCTAGTATAACTGCCTTAATCAATTGCACTCACCTTCCGGAGGACTCGCAAATCACGCATCACCCACTGTAAGTCTTTCATTTTTACTTTTCAGTATTTATTTTCTGTAATTTACTTTTCCGCACTCAAAACCAAAAACAACAAAAAAAAAGTCACTTAGTCATAACCGCTAAAATCTCAATCAACCTTAAAACACGCTCCCTCGCTGTACAAATCCCTTAAAGAACAACGTATCCCCCTAATTCCCTTGGGTTCGACCCCTACTTACCACTTACTACCCAGTAGTAAAGTCGCGAGTAGCGGACTTATAAATTTATTCTTGACGTTTGTACACGACGACTGTGCGTCCGTCAAGGACCTAATTTGTTTTACAAATACGTAAGTCCCAACCTACAAATGACAGCAAATACACTGAACATGGAAAAACACATATATCCAACAACGTGGTCACTCGCAACTACTCTTCATCGTACTCATCATCATCATCATCATCATCCTCTTCATCTTCATTATCACTTAACTCATTATCACTAACATAATGTAGTCCAACATCCTCTTCATCGTCATCCTCATATTCAGATGTATCTTCTTCATTGTCCACTGCATCATCATCATTTTGTGAATCATAGTCATGATAAAAAGCTAGAACAACTCATGGAGTCTCTAATCCCACATCCATTTCATCATCCTCTTCATCCATTGCATTAGACATGTAAGGTGGAATATTTGTTGTGCCTTCTTCTTGATAAGCTTCCTCTAGAACATTTGACTTATCATTGTATGATACACATGAGTCACTATAAGTGCCTCTTTGGGTGACCACTTTGACAACTTTTCAATTATCTCCAAACTTTGGATCTTCTAAGTAAAACACTTGGTGTGCGTGTTTTGCAAGACAATATGGAGCATTTTCATACCATGTGTTAGATATATCAATGACAGAATTCCAAAGTCCATTTTTATGGTCCCACCCTCTTCCGGATCCGTGTTGTACCATTTGCACTTAAAGATAACAACCGGCATACCCTCGGCATACTTGAGTTCGATAATGTTGGTCAAAATCTCGTAATAGTTAATATCTCCTACAAAAAAACAATCTACAACTTTTAAAATGATTTTCAATACAAACTAAATCTGAACATGTTTGTTGGTATAATATTGCAAATAATTACCTGCTTTAACCATTACACCATTGTTTTGTGTTTTCAAATTTTGGTCCTTCTCCAGCCGAACGAAATTCAACCCATTTACAACACAGTGTGTGTAACATGCGTGAAACTGTGGCTTATATGTCAATATGTCAAGTTCCTTTCTATACTCATTCAAACCTTCGTTGCGCAATGCTATAATCTACACATAAAGCTATATTTAAATGACACATTATTTAAAGAAATACCCAATAAAGATGACATGTGTTGTGATGTAAACTAGTTTTACCTTATAAGGAAAATAGGAATGGAAATTTTTAATCCTTGAATCATTATCACCGTCAGGATGTTCCATGTAAAACTTCTCAATGTGTCGGTTAATATACTAGGCTGCCTCCTCGCAATTTTCAACGACAGCCCAATTAATGACATCTATGTCATCATTGTTTAGTTGTTGCCTTCTACTGTAACCCATCGGCTTGATGAGGTTGGACACAACTGATATGTTCCAATATTCTTCCTCCTCATTGTCTTGATTTTTTGATGTATCTTCAATCTCACCCATGTATAACTTACAGTACATGACACACTCTTGAGCAATGTATTGCTCAGTGATGGACCACAATTGTATGAATCATAAACACAGTTAAACCCACCAAATTAGACTGTTTGTCTATCTAACTTCGATGTTTTAGTCCCGATACATTTCTACAGGGTATTTCAGAGCTTAGAGAGAATACACGCTAAGGAAGGGCTTTTAGCACAGAAAAGATATCAGGAGACAATCCAAGGTCAAGATCAGACGCTGAATGAAGAAATCTAAAGATCCTGACATGGAATCATTCAAAACAAATCAAACCAAAGAGAAACCGAAGACAATCCGGAGCTGGAATACACCGATAGTTTTGTGCAAACTGCACAAAACTCACAACCACTCTCCTCATGCCACATGGACCGGCGGCTTTCTCCTCACATCCACCCCTCCTCCTCTCCCCTTCCTCCACATGTCAACCTCTCCTCCTCCCTCCCAAAAGCCGCCGACGGCTTTGTGTTGTCCCTCTCCCCTTGTGACACTTGTCTTCCTCTCCTTCTCCCCCCATCTCCACCCTTGGATGCCAAACCACATGCTCTCATCTTGGCCCTCCATTCCCCTCCCCTTAGCCTATAAATACCAAGCTCTCCTCCTCATTTCAAACATCCCAAAATTGTGTAAAACACTTCTCTCTCTAAGTTTGTTACTTTGTAAAGTTTGGTTTGATATCAATAAAAGTTCAGTTTGTTCTCAAATACTTTAGTTCGATCTTGAGTACTCATGTTGGTTCTTGAGTACTCAAGTTTTCAGTTACAGTTCAAGAGTTACTCCTGTTTGTTCTTGAGTAATCTCTTTCTCTTCTCTCTTTACTCCTGTTTGTTCTTGAGTATTCTTTTCCAAATCCCCAAGTATCCTAGTTATGATGTCCAACTCCATGGATATTCGTAACTAAACCCTTCATTCGGTTGAAGGGGAGTTCTTGTTTTATAAAATGTTTTACTTCGTTTAGTTTCTTTTCTCTGTATTCAAAACTTGTTCTATGTGCCATTTATAAGGTCAGACTTTCCAAGGTTGAGTGGAAGCTACGAAAGGGCAAAACTCTTCTGTGGGAAGTCGTGAACATACTCGGGTAAGTGGATGCTACGAAAGGGCAAAGCTTATCTGAGGAGTTCGATCTATCTTTAAAACCATTTGGAAACTGGACCAAAGGGACCAAATGGGTGCACAAAAGGCTAAGATACTTCGAAAGGAGGAATTAGTCTGAAGTAGAACAAGGGTTTACAAACAGTGTGGCAAATTGAGCGCTACGAAAGGGCCTCGATACACGTTTGAATACTTAGAAGGGTTACTAAAAGAATGAACAGGATATAATACAAGGCCCCCCAAGACCGAATACTTCTCTCGCAATTACAAAACCCTCCTGTCTTTACTTTTATTGTTCAATCAACTGCAACCATCAACCGCTCACAATCCGGAGGACTTGCAATTCACGCATCACCCACTGTAAGTCTCCTTTGTATTTTCAGTATTTACTTTTCTGTAATTTACGTTTCAGCAATCAAATCCGCAACCAATCAAAAAGTCACGTAGTTGTTAGCACTAAAACCTCAACCAACTTAAAACACGCTCTCTCGCTAGACAAATCCCTTAAAAGAATAACCTATTCCCCTAATTCCCTTGGGTTCGACCCCTACTTACCAAGTACTACCCAGTAGTATAGTTGCGAGTAGCGGACTATTATAAATTTATTTGCACAAATCGCTCTGACGACAAGCGGTTCTGTCAAATTGGCGCCGTTGCCGGGGAATTAGCCATCGGATAAGTTCTTCGAATCAAACTCGCTTTAATGTAACCATGTCTACCAACTACGAAAACGAGCCTTGGAACGATGGGGTCTATGTCTCGCTACTCCGCGCAGAGATCATCAACACTAAGCAATCGCGGGATGAAACTTTGGACGAGTACTTAGCATGCTTTGACTCCATGATGGAGAGCTACCCGCACCATGGATTCACCAGACTCAATCTTCTTCAAATATTTCTCGGTGGAATGATGCCACTTGAACGGAAAAGATTTAATGATGTAGTAGGATGTTCACTCAGGAAGTTAACCATAGGTGAAGCCTGGCGCCTCATAAATGATTTGGCAGAGAACACAAAACAAGGTCAGGCACCGACAATGAAAGTGGACTCAGTGCAAGACGAGCCCGACTCCACACCTATTACAAGCTTACCCGTAACAAAACAGAAAAAAGACATCGGTACAAGGGTAGTAATGGACGTGGAAGCAGCTCTAAAGGAACCAATATTAGAGTCAACAGGGCCAACTGAGGATGAGGACTCGCACATAACCAAAGAAGAACCAGCCAAGACGGGCCCGATCATCATTGCCAAACTAGCCGAGCCACTAGAACCGATGCTTGCTGAGACGGACCTGGCCCTTGTGGTGGAAGTCCCCCAGCTTGACCCCTTGTTTTCTAAGCATATCACGGCCACCAGAGACGAGGTGATCAATGATAAAGTGCTAGACGAGTTGAAGGAGATGCATGAGCCAAAACAACCAACGAAGGAGCTGCCACTCGTCACAAGTCAAGAAGAGCCTCCTGAAGGGTGTAAGGACCAAGGACGGCCAATCATCTCTGCCATAAAAAAGAGGGTCAAAAAGGTCACATGCTTAAGGTCGCTTGGCAAAAGACAGAAATTCCAAAACTACAAAGGTGCCAACCGGCCATACATGAAGAAGCTGGCAGGAAACTTAAAACAATTGGGAACTGCGCTACACCAATATCAGGAAAAAACTGACGGGGCAATTTCAGAATTGACCAAACAAATATCTCACCTCGCCTCAGTAATATCAACGATCACTAGCGAACCTGGCAAACTCCCTTCACAGACCATTCAGAATCCAAAGGCGAATCTTAGCATGGTAACAATGTCAGATATAAAAGAGGCGCTGAAAGAAGACCAATCCATCAACAATGGAACATGGATCAAGCATACTGATTATGGAAGCTCAGATTCTGACAATCTCAGGAGAGACTTTCCACCTCACATCTATGCGCCAAAACAAGGCATTTACCCAGAAGATCAGGTGACCCAAGAGAATGATGAAAAAATAAAAAAACAAAATGACCTGATAGCAAGAAAGCGCTTCACTTGGAGCCCTGAGGTATATCTAGAAATGAGCAAGGACCTAGGAGCCTTCACAGTAACATGTGTTTTCGGCAAAACCCCAATTCATCATTGCCTAATAGATCTTGGGGCCTCGGTCAACATTCTGCCATACCCTCTTTATTACGCTTTAGAGCTTGGTCCATTGAAACCACCCCGATCGAATATCGAGCTAGGAGATAAGTCGTGCATCCGTCCAATTGGAGAGTTGGAGGATATAATACTCCATGTGGGAGATCTCGCCGTCGCTTCAGATTTTTATATAATACCAACAGGAGAGACCAACGAAGACGATCCTCCAACAATAATATTGGGACGACCATTCCTCTACGCTACTAAAGCAAGAATCGATGTGGGCAAGGGCTCACTATCGCTTAAGTTCGGCGGCAAAATTGCATACTTCTACATTGATAAGAGCCGCATGGATACAAAGAAACCGCCAGACATTATACCTATCTCAGAACAGGATAAACAGATTTCCGACCTTCCAAAGGAGATCAAAAAAGCAACAAGACCAGCAGCTATGGTCAAAGTCCCCTCACCTTCTCAAAAGCAATGGAAAATGAAATCACTAAAACAATGGGAGCAAAACCCAAGCACAACATCCCCCAAGAACTCAGGAAAAGAGAAGGCTGAAACCAATGCAGGAACCGCGGCAAAATTCGACCAGAGCCGCCCATGGGATCCCAACTGGTGATCCCCTTTGTGTCGAGCCAACGACGTTAAACAAGTGCACTGGTCGGGAGGTAACCCGACACTATCTTACTTTTCTGCACTTTTAATTTCTGTCATTTAAATTTCCAATAAGCGCTCTCACCCACTTTTTGTATAGAAGGAATATCTTTCATGTAGGAATTAAGTTTGGAGCAAGACCGGATCAGCCAGGCAGCTTCCGTGAATTTACCGGGCCTGCGCTGAGAGTTTGAGGCCCCAGCCAGACTCTCTCGATTATCCAGCCTCATGCCATGTCATTTCCACGACACAATAAAAGGGAGTTCTGTTCTTCTTTTTCCTTAATGTCATTTCCTTCTTTTGTATATATTTGCATGACTTTTGAACTAAGGCACACCTTCGTTCAAAAGTGTGGGGTGAGAACCATCTGCATGTTTTTCTTTTCTTTTTAAATAGTATCTTTTTGAAAATATGAACTTAAGAATGTGAAAAAGATAGATCATAATTCATGCATCAACCTTGTGAAAATGCAAACTGTTTAAAAACTTAGAATGTAACTTCTCATTTGTCTTTTGTGCCAAGATAAACTAGGGATGAGGAGTTGATAGAAATTGCCCTAGAGGGGCTTGGCAAGCACTTGAAGGATCAGATCAAACTATATGGTTTTCGAAGTCAGTGGAGGCTGCACTTCAGGTTTCGGTGAATAATTGAAGTCAACTCTGCCTTGAAGCATCTATGTAAAAGGCAAGGACGGGAATCAAACCGTCCTCTCTCTAGTCAAAATAGCCGAGAAAATAGATGAGCGACCCTCATCTTGACCCGCGCAAAACGACAAAGACGAGAGGAGCGGGGAGGTATTTCCATATGCTCGCGGGCGATGATTGGACCTCCCAAGAAGGATTGAGAAAATGGACTAGCAAGTCACAAAGACGCAAAAAGCTCGAAGAAGCAAATCAAGAGGCCTCAGGCCCAAAATTGTGAAGGTTTTAACCGAACAAAAGTGAAGAACTCAAAGCGTCAAATCAAAGGCCAAAGGCCAATTCACTACAAAAAGCAGTCCCTCGCCAAAAGTAATCAAAGTACTCAACTCACTGAAACCTGAATCGAATCACGTGCTAGAGAAAGCTACAAGAAAACCATATAGTGTGAAACGATCCCGAAGGTGTAGTCCAGGAGCCTGAAAAGGGCTATCTCCCGAAACATCCGAAATAATTTGCATCTCAGCACGAAGGTACAAGTATCAAGTTTCTTCTACTTATTTACGCAGTTTAATTTAGTAACAAGTAGTAATGCATGAATTAGGAAAAATCGAGTACCACAATCTTATTTTTATATTTTAACCAACTTACTTAGTAGCCCTTATAAAGCATTGTTCGGGACGAACAACTAAAAGTGTGGGGTTATCTGATGGACCACAATTGTATGAATCATAAACACAGTTAAACCCACCAAATTAGACTGTTTGTCTATCTAACTTCGATGTTTTAGTCCCGATACATTTCTACAGGGTATTTCAGAGCTTAGAGAGAATACACGCTAAGGAAGGGCTTTTAGCACAGAAAAGATATCAGGAGACAATCCAAGGTCAAGATCAGACGCTGAATGAAGAAATCTAAAGATCCTGACATGGAATCATTCAAAACAAATCAAACCAAAGAGAAACCGAAGACAATCCGGAGCTGGAATACACCGATAGTTTTGTGCAAACTGCACAAAACTCACAACCACTCTCCTCATGCCACATGGACCGGCGGCTTTCTCCTCACATCCACCCCTCCTCCTCTCCCCTTCCTCCACATGTCAACCTCTCCTCCTCCCTCCCAAAAGCCGCCGACGGCTTTGTGTTGTCCCTCTCCCCTTGTGACACTTGTCTTCCTCTCCTTCTCCCCCCATCTCCACCCTTGGATGCCAAACCACATGCCCTCATCTTGGCCCTCCATTCCCCTCCCCTTAGCCTATAAATACCAAGCTCTCCTCCTCATTTCAAACATCCCAAAATTGTGTAAAACACTTCTCTCTCTAAGTTTGTTACTTTGTAAAGTTTGGTTTGATATCAATAAAAGTTCAGTTTGTTCTCAAATACTTTAGTTCGATCTTGAGTACTCATGTTGGTTCTTGAGTACTCAAGTTTTCAGTTACAGTTCAAGAGTTACTCCTGTTTGTTCTTGAGTAATCTCTTTCTCTTCTCTCTTTACTCCTGTTTGTTCTTGAGTATTCTTTTCCAAATCCCCAAGTATCCTAGTTATGATGTCCAACTCCATGGATATTCGTAACTAAACCCTTCATTCGGTTGAAGGGGAGTTCTTGTTTTATAAAATGTTTTACTTCGTTTAGTTTCTTTTCTCTGTATTCAAAACTTGTTCTATGTGCCATTTATAAGGTCAGACTTTCCAAGGTTGAGTGGAAGCTACGAAAGGGCAAAACTCTTCTGTGGGAAGTCGTGAACATACTCGGGTAAGTGGATGCTACGAAAGGGCAAAGCTTATCTGAGGAGTTCGATCTATCTTTAAAACCATTTGGAAACTGGACCAAAGGGACCAAATGGGTGCACAAAAGGCTAAGATACTTCGAAAGGAGGAATTAGTCTGAAGTAGAACAAGGGTTTACAAACAGTGTGGCAAATTGAGCGCTACGAAAGGGCCTCGATACACGTTTGAATACTTAGAAGGGTTACTAAAAGAATGAACAGGATATAATACAAGGCCCCCCAAGACCGAATACTTCTCTCGCAATTACAAAACCCTCCTGTCTTTACTTTTATTGTTCAATCAACTGCAACCATCAACCGCTCACAATCCGGAGGACTTGCAATTCACGCATCACCCACTGTAAGTCTCCTTTGTATTTTCAGTATTTACTTTTCTGTAATTTACGTTTCAGCAATCAAATCTGCAACCAATCAAAAAGTCACGTAGTTGTTAGCACTAAAACCTCAACCAACTTAAAACACGCTCGCTCGCTAGACAAATCCCTTAAAAGAATAACCTATTCCCCTAATTCCCTTGGGTTCGACCCCTACTTACCAAGTACTACCCAGTAGTATAGTTGCGAGTAGCGGACTAATATAAATTTATTTGCACAAATCGCTCTGACGACAAGCGGTTCTGTCACTCAGCAATACATCCTTCCGGATACCTTGTGTTTCGACAAACTTTTTGTATTGTCCAAGTTGCCTGCATATATAATAAATACAAAACTCTAGTTATATATGCGACACTTTCATATTCATATAAGGGACGAAAAGAGTTTGTTAAATACCTTTTCATGGGGTACATCCAACTGTAGTGAACCGACCCCTTCATCAAAATCTGATCAGGCAGATGTATCATCAGATGCACCATAAATGTAAAGAATGCCGGTGGGAAAATTTTCTCTAGCTGACTTAGTATTTTCACTATGTCCAACTTCATATGGTGCACCTCCTCCTTCTAAAACTCTCGACAACAAACTCTCCGAAACCAATGGGATAATGATACAAGAGGGTTAACTACATTGAGCGTCAAGTAAGGTCCGATAAAAACTGGCAGTAGACGTTGTAGCATGACATGACAGTCATGTGTCTTCAACATGATGAAATTTTTGTCATCTAGATTAATCTTGTTCCTTAGGCTTCCTGCATATCCGGATGGATACTTAGCATCCTTCAACTCAAGTATCTCCACTTTCTCATTCAGAGTGACAGTGTATGGTGCTTTAGTCACCTTCTCCTTCCTTGATGTTGACCCTGATGGTTTGTACCTTAACTTTCTCCGCACCCCTTGTTGTTCCAAACCTTTCCTAGCCTTGATGTCATCCTTGGTCTTACCTTCAAGTCCTAGTATGGTCCCAATTATGTTATCAAAAACATTCTTCTCTATATGCATGACATCAAGTGAGTAGGGTTGACAATGTGATTGCCAATACGGCAACAAATTGAATAGAGACACGTGTGTCCAACAAAGCCTCTCCGTGACCCCTCGTTGCTTAAACTTGGGATGCAAGCTAAGCATTGGATAATCATGAGACGATATGTGGGCGAATATCTCAGTACCGTATAAGATGTGGGAGGTTCCCTATGCTCAATTTCCCCATTCAATCTATTTGCTACGAACCTCCAATCTATTTCTGATTAGCGATCCGTTCCCAACACTCCGTCGAACGTCCAGAGGTCTGATCTGCCTTTGTGGTGTTTTGGCACAAAATGCCATCTTTTATGTGCGTTTCCTCCTAGACCTTCCGAAACACCTGAGATGAAAAACCATACTAAAAAGTAATTGTTCGCATAATAAAGTGTTGAAATAAATGAGATTAATTGATTCGATGAGTCGTATAAATACGACTCATCAAACCACCCCACACATAAACTTGATCGTCCCGAACAAGAACAAGTCATAGAAGGAAAACAAATATAACACCAGAATTTCTTCGACGTCCTGGATAGATGCTACATGAATATGAGTTGCTAGTCTATATTTCACTTTTCTACGCATAACTCAATCGCTACTAAAATCATCATGCTCAACACAGAATTAACTTGATGCATGTTACCTTTGAGATGAAATCCAAACCAATTCGAATGAATGGGAGATATTCTTTTTTAGACACATGATTTGCATTCGTTGTTCTGAACTCTAGCTATATGGTTATTCTTCATTGCTTTTTCTTGCACGTGATTCATTCGAGCTTCAAGGTTTTTGAGTTTTTCTTTCTTCTTTTGTTGGACAGCTTTTGATGTAGTGACATTCTTTGGCCTTGTGCTCTTGATGTATGAATGATGTACTTCACTTTTTATTACGTGTAGAACTTTCACCATGTGGCTGATTTTTCTTGAGCTTTGCTCCTTTATTGTGAACAGCTTGCCCTTTTCTTCTTTTCTTTTGAAGGAGGTCCAATCATCGCCCGCAAGCATATGGAAATACCTCCCCGCTCTTTCTCATCCTTGACCTTTTTGACGCGAGTCAAGATGGGGGCCTGATGAGCCGTATTTATACGACTCATCGAGTCATCAAATCCCACCAATTCCGGCACTTTATCATGCAAACAGTTACTTGTTGTTTTGCATTACAGGTGTTTTGGAAGCTCTAGGAGGAAACGCGCATTAAAGATGGCATTCTGTGCCAAAAGAACATCACAAGGCAGTTTTGGCCACTCTGGGCCAAGCAGATCCAGGTCCCAGCCGAGCAGATCCAGGCCCCAGCCGAGCTGTCCAACACTAAACTCAAGTTGCTCAGGAAAACGAGCTGATCTGACAAATCCACATCGGGCAAAGTGATCAAAATAGCAAATAAGGTGGACAATGTCAGAAAACCAAGGAGAACGCCCGAGCAGATTGGCAGATGGCCTAATTCCAAAGGACCCGGGCGCGCTGATAGGCACCAAAACCAAGTCGCTCAACCAGACGGGCGAATCTGGAAAATTCGGCTCGACCAAGTTGTTCGAAATACCCAAAAAGTTGGACGATCTCACTTCCCAAACAAAACGCCCGAGTGGAACCAGCCCTTGCCCAAGACATGCCTAGTTGGCCTGAGGCAAACCGAGTCAAGGCCGACCCATGCCGAGTTCGAAGTCACAAATCTTGGCCCATCTTCTCCTCCATGCGTGGCGGTTTAGGAAGCTTCTGGAAGACTTGTTGGCTAAGTTTACTTGCAAGCCAAGTTAGCTTCCAAGCTAAGCAAAGTCAAGATTTGGACATGTTTCCTAATATGTTTTTGGTCCCTTTCCAAATCCAGACTTAGGAAGCCCTAGGTCCTTAGCTATAAATAAGACCTCTTGGGCAGGGCATAATGATCCCAAATTCGAGAGTCTCATCCCTCATTTGAAGACCAGAGCTCCCTCCTCTTCCTCGGCGATCAACACCATTCCGGCCCTCCTTCGTTCGGCAATAGAGAAGAACATCTTTCCTTTATTTTTATTGTCTTTTGTTTCCATGGCCATTGACAGGTGCCAGTCGTCGTGACACTGCAAATTACAATTTATAAGTCCACTACTTTGGCCTTACTATTGGATTAGTAAAGTGGTATGTAGGGGTTGAACCCAAAGGAATTAGTGGATAGAGTTGTTCTTTCGAAAATGGAAAATAAAGTAAGACAGTTGGGTTTGATTTTGGTTTTAGAACTGAAAGTAATGACTTAAAAGTAAATGACGGAAAATAAAGGTACTGAAAGGTAAATGTACTGAAAGGTAAATGTGCTGAAAGTAGAAGTTAGGTACTGAATGTAAGAGTTAGGTACTGAAAGTAAAGGTACTGAAAGTAAAGTTAGTTACTAAATGTAAAGGTACTGAAAGTTAAGTTAAGTGCTTGAAAGTAAAGGTACTGAAAGTAAAGTTAGGTGCTTGAAAGTAAAGGTGCTGAATGTAAAGGGTACTGAATTTAAGCAGTTGAGAGTAAGACTGTAAGTAAAGTGACAAGTGGTGTTTTAATCAAGAGAAAGATTCGGTTTAGGGGCTTTATATCATAGCTTCGTTCATCATCGACCTCTAATGATCTTACTAAGTGTTCTGAGGTGTAGGTTGTTCCTTCTCAAGACTTAACCCAAAGCAAGACTTTTTCAAGCACATGCCACACCGGCTAGTCCTTTTCAAGACGTAGCTTACTAGTTCTAGCAAGGCTAATTCCTCCTTTCGAAGTATCTTAGCCTAAGTGCATCCACTTGATTAATCATTTCTGATCAACCAAGTGGTGTTTAAGAGGGGATGAACTACAAGGAAGAGTTTTGCTCTTTCGATGCATCCACTCAACCTTGTTATGTTCAACCCGAATATATGGCACAAAGAACTAGTTAGAACACTAAGTAGCATTAAGTAAAGAGTCTAGAATGGTTTATGATATAAAATAAACCCCTTCAACCGAATGAAGAGTTTAGCTACGAATATTCATTGAAGTGAATACCATAGCTAGTACAAAAGAAAGTAAATGGTTTTCAAAAATCAAAGACAAGGAAAGTAAGGTTTTGGAAAGTAAACTGAAGAACAACTCAAGAACAAACTCAAGAACAAGTAGAGAGAAGTTGGAGCTTTTGATTCCCAAACGTGTGTGAGTGTTTACAAGAGTTGTGAGTACAAATGTAACAAAGATCTAGCTAGAGAGATAAGTGACCAAACAACCAAGAGTTCCCTCCACTCCAAACTTGTGAGAGATGTGTTTTCAAAGGGCCAAGCCCTCCTTATATAGGCAAAAGAGGCGGTTTGGAGTAGGGGGAGGACCAACCGACTTGGCTCTAGTCCTCCCTCAAGTGCACCGGTTGGACTTGGTTTGTTCCCAAAGGGCAATGCACATGGGCGGCTAAGCCTTAGGAGAGCCAACGGGCAGTCCACTTGGACTTGGTTGAGCCAAGGGGCAACCACTTGAACTACTTGGGGGGACTTGATTCAAAGGGCAACCGGCCATGACTAGAATGGCCAACCGGAATAGAAATGGCCAACCGGATAAGTAATAGTTCGGTTTTGGTTGGACTTCGCCGGAATGTGGCCGGAGCAAGGCTATAACTGGCCGGAGCATGGTTGTGATTGATAGGAGCATGGACGGAGCATCGTCAGAAGCTGATCAGAGCTCGTCGGAATTTGGCCAAAATCTTTGCCAGAATCTTGATCAGAGGTGCTTGAGTTGCGGACCAAGGATTCTGAACGACAAGATCAATAGAAATTGGTTTCATCAAGGGTGTTAGTCCGGATTCTGGCCGGACAATGGCAAGAATCCCAAAATAGTCGGAAAACCCCTTGATTGGCCGTGACCGGGCTCGGTGCCTTTGCCTTGCGTTCTTGTCCAAATGTCGACCGTTCTAGCATATTTGATTGATTTTATGATGGATGCCCTAGCGAGAATTGCCGGATCCTAGTCGAAACCTTGAGATGGCCTAGGATGCCCTAGAACTTGGTTGTATGGCCTTGGACGGACCCGGAATTTGGACCATGCGTTCCTTGCCGTTTGAGTATGGATTTGGAACAACAATCTTTATAGAAATCGAATGCTCGAGGTCGTTTGGCCGGAACGCAGCCGGAGCTAGGTCGTTGCCTGAAATGAAGCTCTCCTCGGCCTTTGGTCTACCGGGCTCGGGCACTGCTCTCGGGCGCACTCAGCCGCGGGCGCGGGCTCTCGGTACACGGGCCTCGGCACTCTCGGTCGCGGACGCAAGCGTCCGTCTTTTCTCGAACGGCCCGGCTAAAATTCCTGGTGCGTCCGGACGCGTCCTGCGTTCCTCGGTACTGGCTCCGGGGTGCGTCCGGCATTTCCAGGATACGACCAGACATTTCTCGGTCCCGGCTGGGCTCTCTCGGTCCCCGACTGGCCCGATTTGACTTGTAATCCATTTTTGGCTCAAAACTCCTCTTTTAGGCTTGTTTCCACTTTAGACCTTCAAAAATGCCTTGATGTTCCCTTAAGTGGCATGTATTTGGCAAAACATAGCTTAGACAGTTCGAGCAGGTGTTCAGGGGGAGTTCGAACAATATCCTAGTACTCCTGTACAGCGTGATCAAGACGCAAGGATATTCCCGGAAGATATTGGACTACGAAGATCTCGTCAATATGATGACGGCCAACGACTTATTTGAGTAGTAGATATTCGAATGAATATCTACATCAAGGCGGCAAAGCTTATTTGGGCAAGAAGACTTCAGATTATCTTCCAACCGATTTAAAAGATATTCATCAAATATCTAGGAATATTTCCTAAATATTTGATGGGATTATCTTGTGCGAATTAGGGTTTCGCTCGAGCATATAAATACAATGCAAGGGCAACCCTAATTCTTATCGCTTTCAAAGATCAAAAATACACGAGCATATCCTGCTGATCGGAGAAGAAGAAGGCGACGGCCGGTTGTGTTTTCTCATTGAGAATACACCGGTGCAAGTGCAGTCTGTTCAAGTGCAACACAGACTGCCTGAAGCGTATCAACTGCCGTACACAACGAAGGTGAACAAGCTTTTGAGAGAAAGCATCCGAGCTTCTGGAGAAGGTCGAGAACGTTCAGACTGCAGTAACTGAACGAAGGGGATCGAGGGAAATTGCGGTGAACCTCGGTTGCAAATCTGAGAGACGGAGTATTGAGGTTAGGCTATTACAAGGTGTAAGTGTAAGTCCCTGTGGAAACCCTATACTCGTAATAAAGATTTGTTGTCCCTTTTTCGGGTGTGGGAAACCCCCCAGAGTAGGCGGAGCCGAACTGGGTTATCAGTCTGTGTGTCTCTACTACCTCTATCTGTTTGCTGAACTGTTGTGATAAGAGTTCAACCTCTGTGTGTTGAACTGTTGTGCAAAGAGTCCCAGGTCTGTCGCAACACTACCTTGGACACAAGCTTGAACAGGGGACTTAATTTCAATTGGTATCAGAGCAGATCACTCGACACACTGAGTGGGATCCTGAACTGTTCAAGATGACTCTGAAAGAAGGACAAAGCATAACCAGACCCCCGCTGCTCGAAGGATCGAACTATGCCACATGGAAGCCTGTGATGAGATCCTTTCTAAAATCACTAGACGAAAAGGCTTGGAAGGCTGTTCTGAAAGGGTGGACGGAACCCATAATGAACAATCTCACTGGAGAACCGATAGCCAAACCAGAAGCTCTGTTGACAGAAGAGGAAGACAAAGCCTCCATGGGCAACTCAAAGGCAATGAACGCAATTTTCTCGGCAGTAGATGAAAACATCATGAAACTAATCATCAACTGTGAAGTGGCCAAGGAAGCATGGGATATCCTTCAAACAGCGTTTGAAGGAACAGACAAAGTTCACAACTCCCGCATGCAAGCTGTCACAACCAGGTTTGAAGAGATGAAGATGAAGGAGAGTGAAACCATCACAGAGTACAACACCAGAGTCCTAGAACTGTCCAACGAGGCATCTGCACTAGGGAAACCCATCGATGAAGAAAGATTGGCCAGCAAGGTCCTAAGGTCTCTTCCTCCGAGATTTGCCATGAAAGTCACGACCATTGAGGAAATGCATGATATCACCACACTAAAGCTAGACGAGCTAATGGGTTCCCTCAGAACCTACGAGATTAATCATGACTTCCAAACTGGAGAAGAGAAGGGAATCGCCCTCAAAGCAGATATGACAGAAGACAAGCTGGACTCTGGATGCACAACTGAGCAACTGGCCATGATGCTCAGAACTTTGGAAGAATGGTGCGAAAGATCAACAGACGTGGTCCAGAACAAGGTCAGTCCTCGTCAACTGGTTACCGAAACTGGAAATCCAGCAGGCTTAGGTCTACTGATTCGAGGCAAGAACTGTCTGACAAAGGAAAAGAAGAGATTCAGTGTCATGAATGCAAGGGTTTTGGTCACATTGCCTCACAGTGTGCAAACACTCTCATGAAGAAAAAGGCGATGGTGGCGAGCTTCAGCGACAGTGAATCAGACGAAGAAAAAGGTGAAACCACAAACTTTGTGGCCTTCGTCACAACTCTGGATGAATGCAGCAGCACAAGTGAAACTGTTCCACCACAGTTGGAACGCCCAGATGAAGACCCCTCGGACAGTGACAACGAAGAAATCATGCAGGACTCTCTGGCTCAGACTTATAAAGATCTATATGAGAAGTGGCTGCTTCTGATCAACATGAACAAAAAGCTAAATGACACAGTGGCAAGCGTCACTTTGGAAAAGGACAAGGTTTGGCAGGAGGTTGAGATACTATTGACACTGAAGGCAGAACTGGAAGGTACAATTAACTCACTAACTTCTCAACTAGCTGAGGTAAAACAAGAAAGACTGGATCTTCTTGTTCAGAAAACGGAACTCCTAGGTACTGTCTCCTCTCTAAAAACCGAAATGGAGAAGGATCGGGACACTCATCCTACAGGCATGGCGGGTCTGAGAAAAACCATCATTGATCTACAACGCAAAGAACTGTTCCAACTAAGGAGGGTGGAACAGCTGGAACTTCAGCTAGAATCTGAGAAGATGGAACACTCTGACACTAGAGAGGAACTCAATCACCTCAAACAGTCGGTAAGAATGCTTAACGCCGGCACTAAAGACTTAAATGATATTCTTAGATCCCAGAGAATGGAGTCCGGACACAGAGGATTGGGGTTCACAGGAGAAGGCAGCTCAAAAGGAACGACGCTTGTTAAAACAAGACCGGTGTCGGAACAAAAGACAGAACAGAAGGTGAGACAGCATCCCAGACGGAAAATAGATCTGCCACAAGAACAACCCAATAGTGGTCGAAGAAGGGAAGGTACGATGCACTTCGGCTCTCATTCAGCACAAAGGAAAGAATGGCGGACTTGCTGGTATTGCAATCAGGTGGGACACATTAAACTAAAGTGTCGCCTGTTTTTAGCCGAACGACGTGCCTTCCAGCAACGAACCACATTGCAACAGAAACCGGCCTGGGTTCAAAAGGCAGACCGAACCGTTTGCATGGTAGCCTGTTACACCTCAAACTACTTATCGCATGATAGTTGGCTCTTCGACAGCGGATGCTCCGCACACATGACAGGTAACTCTCAATATCTTACCCATATTAGACCTGTTGAGCACATGTGGTTTGTCACCTTCAGGGATGGTAAAAAGGGTCAGGTGATCGGCTGTGGGACATTGATGGTTCCGGATCTCCCTGCACTCAAGAACACCCTCCTTGTTAAGGGACTGACCAGGAATCTTATCAGCATCAGTCAACTATGCGACGATGGACACTATGTGTCATTCTCCAGCTACTCATGTCTTGTACTATACCAGAATGGCGATACACTGATGAAAGGAAAAAGGGATGCCAACAACTGCTATACTATTAGGGTGGGTCTGACAGAGTCGATGAACACTGTGCATTCGCACCATGGCCAGCAACCGGTTGCTCTCCCATGTGCATACGCACAACCTAGATTTCTGCGAGGGGGAGTGGAGAAGACCTTGCACACAAGATCTGATTGTCGATGCGCACAAATCAAGGTTACCGGGTGTCCCAAGAAGCTATTGAATCAGTCGATGGTACAGTTGCAAAAGGAGTTCGTACACTGCACACAGGAATGTGCCTGGCCTCGTACAAGAAAATATGAGTGCTTACGAAAGATGGTAACTCTGAGGCAGCATACTTGTGTGAAACCATATGGCAGGTCACGGAGTGAAACACCCAGATCCCCAGGGGGTCTATGTGGTGTCAACCACTAAAAGCATCCAACGGTGGTCAGTCATAGTCGAATCTCCAGCTGAAACAGTTGGACTGACCACCTAATATATAGAGCTGGAACAGAAGGCACAGCGCATGAAAATCATTTTTTAATATTCTCGAAGATTTTTCCTGCCGTTATTTGAATCAAGGGTTGGCTAATTTGGAAGTTGAAAAGGCCGGAGGATATTTTTGAAACACAAAACAGTTGAGTGTGTTCAATTTCTTCTCTCTCTCGCCCCAAAACCCTAGAACGACATCTTCTCTCTCTCAACCGCTCATACACTCAACGGAGATGGTGAACACGAGGAAATCAGCGAAATCCGGCGTCAAAACTGCAGAGAAAAGCAAAGAAAGCATGCAGACCTCAAAGGCGATGGCGGCGAAATCAAAGATTCCGAAATCAAAAGCTGCGAAGATGAAAAAGGCGTCGCCTTTACACTCAGCCACCGAATCTTTGGCCAGAGAGAAGTCTGCGGAAGGAGTTACCGCTGGGATCCCTCAGCCGGGCATAGTGGATTCATCTCCAAAGGTTCAGGTAAATCCCAATATTCCTTCTGTCTCTATGAATATCCCCGTTGTTGAAAAATCGGTATTGAATGAAGAATCAAGTATGGAGGGTGAGAAGGTTGTTGAGTAGATTGACGGTGATGAAGCCAGAAGGGCTGCAATTGACGATAATGGTGGTATGTCTGTTAGTGGTGTCAAAACTGATGGTGTTGAAACCAGTAGGGTGGTTCTTGATGGTGATAAGGAGAGTGGTAGGGCGGTTGACAAAGTCGGTAGTGCGGTTTCTAAGAAGCAATCTGTCAAGAACGTGGAAGAAAAGGAACCCAGCAGGGGGGCTGGAGGCTCAGGAACGTGGAGAGAAAAGATCTTCACCACTGGATACATTCCTCCGAAAGCTGGCCGCAGGAAGAAGGTGAAGCGGGCCAGTGACTCTCCCAGTAAATATCTAGCCCAGATCTATGCCACTCGAGGTAGGAAGATTGCAATGTCCGATGAGGAAACATAGAAGTTTATCGAGTCCTCGGGGAAGAGGAATGTGGTGTTGAGTGTTGCTAATCCGTCTGATAGTCAAGAAGGAATCACTGAAGAAGATTTCGGTATGCATCATGAGACTATGGCAGAGGAGATTAAGACAGATGTGCTGAAAGAATCAGACCCTGTGGGAAGAGATGAGGAATTGAACAAGTTATACAAAGACATCGATGATGTCATGGTAGACTTAGAAAAGGAGAAGGATCAGGAAGTGGCTAGTATGGAAGAAGCTCAGTATGATCAGGCTGTTGGGGCAAAAGAAATGGTTGCAGACAAAGCTACGAGTGTTCCACCTATGGAACCGAGTGTTCAAACTGAAGTTAAGACTGGAGTAGTTCCAGAGAAAGTAATGAGTGAAGAAACCACGACAGTTCAAGATGATCGTAGGAATCATTTGGAGGAGGATGAAGCGTCCATTCGTAAGGATGCCCCTATATCAGCAGCAGAAGGTGTTACCCTTTCAGAAGATGACCAAGACAGTGTTCCCCTTGTCAACCTCAAAAGGACAACAAAGGGGAAGGAAAAGAAAAAGGTTGCCTTTGCTACGTCTACAAAGGAACCAGCCCAGAAGGTTGCTGAGGTCAGCAGTGGTGCAGGGGGAGCTGGCTCTTCCAGGAAAAGAAAGCGCGTTGCTGCAGTTCCCATCTCTGAAGATGCAGGGAGATGTGAAGTCCCAGCCCCTGAATCTGAGGCAGTCCCAGTCGGTAAGGTCAAGAAAGGAGTATGGTTCGTAAACAAAGAAGCTGCATTGAAATGGGAATGTGTGCTGAAAAGGAAAATCATACCGAAGAGGCTGCTGGATGCATCGAGTTACAAAGGAAAAGAAGTAGTTGAGGTACTCAAAGAATCGGATCTATTCTGGACATTAGACAGATGCAAGCCGTTCAACGAACAGCTGGTGCGTGAGGCCATGACAAACTTGCCTCCAAAGTTTGGGGTCGTTGGAGATGCAGAATACGGGGTATTCTACGTCAGAGGGAGAAGGATCAACATTGATCCTGAACTTATAAATGTCTACTTCTCCATGGATGACCCCGCTGCTGATGAGGAGGAACCCAGCTTTGAGAAGGTAGTAAGGACTATCACTGCAGGCTCTGTTCAGTGGCGGCCTGAGTCAGTTGTGCATACAGCAGATCTGTCAACGTTCTATTCAATGCTGTTCTTCATTGCTGTGTTCAACTGGAGGCCGTCTACTCATCGCTCTACTGTCAACAAGGACACGGCCCGACTGATTTATCAGATAGGGAACAAGCTGAAGGTCAACATGGGCAGAATGATGTTCAAATAGATTGCTGAACACGCTACTTCTACGAGATCCCTGCACCAGATATGTTTTCCTTCACTTATCTATGAGCTGATCATCCACTAAGCTCCTGATTTGAAAGCCTCGTCGGACCGTCTTACCAAAGCTCCAAGCAAATTCACAGTGGACCACAAGCTTTTCAAAGGGCGTCATGTGAATGATCTGAAAGCGGGGAGCAGGAGAGGTAAAGAAGTTGGGGAATCCAGTCAAGGGGGAGCCAGAATGGGCGTGGATGAGAGGAGCAAGCTGCTGAAAGACCTCCAGGCTATCATTGCTGCAGACAAGGAACAACGTCGTCGGATCAACAGGCTCGCTCGAGCCCTTAGCTATCCCAGCGATGATGAATCAGAAGCAACAGTCTCTGAAGATGATTCCGTTGAAGAAGCTTCTGATTAAAGGTCCATTGAAAAACTGAACCCTCTGAACTTTTTGTTTAAAACTATCATTCTTAGTGCTTGTTCTGGCACATTTTGATTGTCTGTTCGAACTCGGATCGCACCCCTTGCCAGTTTGTGGCAAAAAGGGGGAGTATTTTGGAGGAGACAATTCTTGTTTCCCTCAAAGTTGTCTACTGTCTAGATAGTTAGATAGACTTAGTTATCTAGTAGATCTGGTTTTGCCAAAATGCCAAGGGGGAGATTGATGTTCCCTTAAGTGGCATGTATTTGGCAAAACATAGCTTAGACAATTCGAGCAGGTGTTCAGGGGGAGTTCGAACAATATCCTGGTACTCCTGTACAGCGTGATCAAGACGCAAGGATATTCCCGGAAGATATTGGACTACGAAGATCTCGTCAATATGATGACGGCCAACGACTTATTTGAGTAGTAGATATTCGAATGAATATCTACATCAAGGCGGCAAAGCTTATTTGGGCAAGAAGACTTCGGATTATCTTCCAACCGATTTAAAAGATATTCATCAAATATCTAGGAATATTTCCTAAATATTTGATTGGATTATCTTGTGCGAATTAAGGTTTCGCTCGAGCATATAAATACAATGCAAGGGCAACCCTAATTCTTATCGCTTTCAAAGATCAAAAATACACGAGCATATCCTGCGGATCAGAGAAGAAGAAGGCGACGGCCGGTTGTGTTTTCTCAATGAGAATACACCGGTGCAAGTGCAGTCTGTTCAAGTGCAACACAGACTGCCTGAAGCGTATCAACTGCCGCACACAACGAAGGTGAACAAGCTTTTGAGAGAAAGCATCCGAGCTTCTGGAGAAGGTCGAGAACGTTCAGACTGCAGTAACTGAACGAAGGGGATCGAGGGGAATTGCGGTGAACCTCGGTTGCAAATCTGAGAGACGGAGTATTGAGGTTAGGCTATTACAAGGTGTAAGTGTAAGTCCCTGTGGAAACCCTATACTCGTAATAAAGATTTGCTGTCCCTTTTTCAGGTGTGGGAAACCCCCCAGAGTAGGCGGAGCCGAACTGGGTTATCAGTCTGTGTGTCTCTACTACCTCTATCTGTTTGCTGAACTGTTGTGATAAGAGTTCAACCTCTGTGTGTTGAACTGTTGTGCAAAGAGTCCCAGGTCTGTCGCAACACTACCTTGGACACAAGCTTGAACAGGGGACTTAATTTCGTGCTTGTAGAGTAAAATGACACTAACAAGTGAAAGTTCTTAAGACAAAGAGTCTAATTTGGTGGGTTTAACTGCTTCGATGAGTCGTATGAATACGGTCCATCAAATGACCCCACACTTACACTTGTTCGTCCCGAACAAGGCTAGGCAAAAATAGGAACACTAAAATATCAAAAGTTTTAGATGTGTATGAAAGAATGTCAAACTAGATTTCTCCTAAACATGCATTGCTTACTTGTTACCAAACTAAACCGTGCATAGCATAGAAGAAACTTGATACTGTACCTTACAGCCGTGATGCAAAGTAATTCGGATGATTCGGGAGATAGCCCTTTTTAGGCTCTTGATCTGGACTCTCGGATCCGAACTCGCACTATATGGTTATCTTTGCCGCTTTCTCTAGCACACGATTCATTTGGGCTAAGGGGTTGAGCTCTTTGATTTTCTTGAAGGGACAGCTTTTGGAATGATTTGGCCTTCGGCCTTTGATATTGAATTAGGGTTTCTTCACTTATTGTTTTCGGTTAAAACCTTCACAAGATGGCCTTCGTCCTTTGATTTGCTTCTTCAAGCTTTTGCTCCTTTGTGAATTGCTTGTCCATATTCTTCACCTTTGGGAGGTCCAATCATCGCCCGAGAGCATATGGAAATGCCTCCCCGCTCTTTCTCATCCTCGCCTTTTTCGCGTGGGTCAAGACGAGGGTCGCTCATCTCTTTTCCTGGCTACTTGGACTAGAGATAGGACGGTCTGATTCCCGTCCTGCCTCTTGCATAGATGCTGCACGACGGAGATGACTCTTGAACCGAAGTAACCCGAAGTGCTAGTCTCCACTGACTTGTATAACCACATAGTGAGATACGGTCCCTTAAGCGCTTGTCAAGCCTCTCTAAGGCATTTATGTCAACTCGACATCCCCTATATATCTCAGCTCAAAAGGTCAAGTATGAAGTTAAATTCTCAAGTTTTTACATGGTTCGGTTTTCACAAGATAAATGCATGCATTTGGATCTATCTATTTCACATTCTCAAGTTCATATTTTCAAAAAGTTAATATTAAGGGAAAAGGAAAACAAACTGACTTATATACAACGACTATTCTCACCCCACACTTTTGAACAAAGCCGTGCCTCACAGCATGACTTAGTTCAAAACACACATGCAAGCAAATATGCACAAGAAAGGTGAGAACGACTAAAAAAACTAAACGACATAAGTAAATATGTACTAAAAAATGTAAAAGACGCATAAAACAGAAAATGTGCCGGGTTACCTCCCGGCCAGTGCCTTTGTTTAACGTCGTTGGCTTGATGATACCTCACTCAGGAGTCATAAGTTGGGGTCCCATGGGCGGGTTAGATCAAACTTCACCGCAGCGCCTGCATTGATCCTCGCCTTGACCCTCCCCGTGTTTTTGTGGGATGATGTGCTCCAAATAGGACTCCATTGATCGGTCGGATTTGCCTTTACATTCCTTCAAGAAGGTGAGTATCTTTTGACCATAGTTGCTGGTCCTTTGAGTCGGGCTCTCTCGTTTTCAGGCCTGCCTTGTCTAGTTGTGGCGAGTGAATGCTCCATCAAGGAGTCATTTTGTTTAGGCTTTTTTTCCATCCTTCTTTCAGGCTCACCATTGATTACATCGTTTTCATGGGCTGTGATTCGCATATGGATCAAGGGGAAAAGTTGGGATACTTTCATTATAAGGACCGGTTCTGTCTCGGCCACCCTGTCCGTGAGGACTTGGTCTCGGTTGATTTCTTCGGCCGCTTCGGTAGTGAGGGCAGGGTATGTCTTGGGAAGCTCGTCAGTGGTGACCGGGACTTCCTCTTCTGCCGGCTCGGTAGTGAGTTCCCATGAAGGTTTTTCCTCGTCCAACACTAGATCGGTTTCCGGCTCTAGGTCTTCTGATGGCTCGGGAGTGATCTCCCATGTAGGCTCCTCCTCGGTGCTTCCGGTATCCGACTCGTCCAACATGGCCTCTGCAATGTCTTCCCCATTCTTCTCTAGATCATCTTCTACCGTCTGCGCCCTTTTATCAGTTTGGTGCATTGGCCTTCTTTTCGTGGCTTCGGCCAAGTCATCTATGAGATCCCACATTTTAGTCATGGTTAAGTGCATGGCCGATCCTCGTACTGCGTCATTAATCCTTGACCGTTCAACTGGCCTCATCCCACAAAGAAATTTTTGAAGAAGAACCACGTTCGTGAATCCATGGTGTCGGCAGCGTGAAACAATGGTATCAAAGTACGTATAGTACTCGTCCAAAGTCTCATCCCGGGATTGTTAAAGGCAGATGATCTTCTCGCGGGTGTCATGTCGTAAGGATGGCGGGGAGAATTCTTTTAGGAATTGGGCACGAAGATCCTCATAATAGCCTGCACAACTAGCAGTTGATGAGTAATACCAAATTACAGCAAAGTCAGTTAGAGAAATTTTAAAGCATTTCATCTTAAACCCTTCTAACGTCTCATTTTCAGGTTTCATGTGGCTGCAGATGGAGTGAAAATGTTGGCAATGTAGCACAGGGTCCTCTCCGATGGTACCTCCAAACTGGGGGAGATACCGAATCATCCATGAAGACATAGTGGATTATGCAATGAAAAATAAACGAAAAGAAAAGAACAACTAATCCGATTGCTAATTCCCCGGCAACGGCGCCAAAATTTGACAGGTGCCAGTCGTCGTGACATTGCAAATTACAATTTATAAGTCCACTACTTTGGCCTTACTATTGGATTAGTAAAGTGGTAAGTAGGGGTCGAACCCAAAGGAATTAGTGGATAGAGTTGTTCTTTCAAAAATGGAAAATAAAGTAAGACATTTGGGTTTGATTTTAGTTTTAGAACTGAAAGTAATGACTTAAAAGTAAATGACGGAAAATAAAGACTGAAAATAAAGGTACTGAAAGGTAAATGTACTGAAAGGTAAATGTGCTGAAAGTAGAAGTTAGGTACTGAATGTAAGAGTTAGGTACTGAAAGTAAAGGTACTGAAAGTAAAGTTAGTTACTGAAAGTAAAGTTAGTTACTGAATGTAAAGGTACTGAAAGTAAAGTTAGGTGCTTGAAAGTAAAGGTACTGAAAGTAAAGTTAGGTGCTTGAAAGTAAAGGTGCTGAATGTAAAGGGTACTGAATTTAAGCAGTTGAGAGTAAGACTGTAAGTAAAATGACAAGTGGTGTTTTAATCAAGAGAAAGATTCGGTTTAGGGGCTTTATATCATAGCTTCGTTCATCATCGACCTCTAATGATCTTACTAAGTGTTCTAAGGTGTAGGTTGTTCCTTTTCAAGACTTAACCCAAAGCAAGACTTTTTCAAGCACATGCCACACCGGCTAGTCCTTTTCAAGACGTAGCTTACTAGTTCTAGCAAGGCTAATTCCTCCTTTCGAAGTATCTTAGCCTAAGTGCATCCACTTGATCAATCATTTCCGATCAACCAAGTGGTGTTTAAGAGGGGATGAACTACAAGGAAGAGTTTTGCCCTTTCGATGCATCCACTCAACCTTGTTATGTTCAACCCGAATATATGGCACAAAGAACTAGTTAGAACACTAAGTAGCATTAAGCAAAGAGTCTAGAACGGTTTATGATATAAAATAAACCCCTTCAACCGAATGAAGAGTTTAGCTACGAATATTCATTGAAGTGAATACCATAGCTAGTACAAAAGAAAGTAAATGGTTTTTGAAAATCAAAGACAAGGAAAGTAAGGTTTTGGAAAGTAAACTGAAGAACAAACTCAAGAACAAGTGGAGAGAAGTTGGAGCTTTTGATTCCCAAAAGTGTGTGAGTGTTTACAAGACTTGTGAGTACAAATGTAACAAAGATCTAGCTAGAGAGATAAGTGACCAAACAACCAAGAGTTCCCTCCACTCCAAACTTGTGAGAGATGTGTTTTCAAAGGGACAAGCCCTCCTTATATAGGCAAAAGAGGCGGTTTGGAGTTCGGGGAGGACCAACCGACTTGGCTCTAGTCCTCCTGCAAGTGCACCGGTTGGACTTGGTTTGTGCCCAAAGGGCAATGCACATGGGTGGCTAAGCCTTAGGTGAGCCAAAGGGCAGTCCACTTGGACTTGGTTGAGCCAAGGGGCAACCACTTGAACTACTTGGGGGGACTTAATTCAAAGGGCAACCGGTCATGACTAGAATGGCCAATCGGAATAGAAATGGCCAACCGGAAAAGTAATAGTTCGGTTTTGGTTGGACTTCGCCGGAATGTGGCCGGAGCAAGGCTATAACTGGCCGGAGCATGGTTGTGATTGATCGGAGCATGGTCGGAGCATCGTTGTAAGCTGATCGGAGCTCGCCAGAATTTGGCCGGAATCTTGGCCGGAATCTTGATCGGAGGTGCTTGAGTTGCGGACCAAGGATTCTGAATGACAAGATCAATAGAAATTGGTTTCATCAAGGGTGTTAGGCCGGATTCTGGCCGGAGAATGGCCAGAATCCCAAAATAGTCGGAAATCCCCTTGATTGGCCTTGACCGGGCTCGGTGCCTTTGCCTTGCGTTCTTGTCCAAATGCCAACCAATCTAGCATATTTGAGTGATTTTATGATGGATGCCCGAGCTGGAATTGCCGGATCCTAGTCGAAACCTTGAGATGGCCTAGGATGCCCTAGAACTCGGTTGTATGGCCTTGGACGGACCCGGAATTTGGACCATGCGTTCCTTGCCATTTGAGTATGGATTTGGAACGAAAATCTTCATAGAAATCGAATGCTCGAAGTCGTTTGGCCGGAACGCAGCCGGAGCTAGGTCGTGGCCTGAAATGAAGCTCTCCTCGGCCTTTGGTCTACCGGGCTCGGGCGCTGCTCTCGGGCGCACTCGGACGTGGGCGCGGGCTCTCGGCACACGGGCCTCGGCACTCTCGGTCGTGGATGCAAGCATGCGTCTTTTCTCGGACGGCCTGGCTGAAATTCTCGGTGTGTCCGGACGTGTCCTGCGTTCCTCGGCACTGGCTCCGGGGCGCGTCCGGCATTTCCAGGACGCGGCCCGACATTTCTCGGTCCCGGTTGGGCTCTCTCGGTCCCCGACTGGCCCAATTTGACTTGTAATCCATTTTGGCTCAAAACTCCTCTTTTAGGCTTGTTTCCACTTTAGACCTTCAAAAATGCCTGTAGAGTAAAACGACACTAACAAGTGAAAGTTCTTAAGACAAAGAGTCTAATTTGGTGGGTTTAACTGCTTCGATGAGTCGTATGAATACGGTCCATCAGCCATGTGTAGCTAAGCCCTCTATTCGTGCTAGGGTTTCATGTATCACGACTATCGTTGGAGACTTCATTCTTAATGCTATTCCATGTTTCACTAGTTCTCGTGCCTATATTCTAAATTGTTGCTAGACTAGGTGGTTGCTTTGTCGCAAAGCTTAGTTGATCAATATTCCTATCATTATTACTTTGTCGTTTGGGTAGATAGCACATCTAGGTCAAATAACACCTTTGTCGGGTTGCTTGATTTAGGGGAACTAGAAGCTTAGCACCTTTGTTGGGCTAGGTCGTGGCATAACACCTTTGTCGGGTTATTTGGGAAGTCACCTTTGTTGGGACGACCACACTTAGAAACATTGAATTAGATTGTTAGCAGTCGATGATAACAAGTCACAGTACGAAATCCTAGTATGAATATTCTCCCTGATTGATAACTCCCAGTTAATTTCTTATTTTTGCTCTGTTTCCAAATCTCTCACAACCCAACTGTCTTTCTTTTCACAGAACAACAAGTAACCGCTCTAGCTCTCTTGAGTTCGACCCCTTGCTTGCCGCTATACTAGCCAAGAGTAAGTGGAACTATAAATTTAAATTTGTAGGTACCGATGACGACCTGTCAGGGCCCTCCACCTATTTTCCCGGTTACTTCGGACTAGAGATAAGATGGTCTGTTTTCCCGTCCCGCTTACTTACATAAACGCTGCAGTGGCGGAGAAAACTCTGAACCAATAAGTCTGGAAGTGCTAGCCTCCATGAAATCCATATAACTCGAAATTCGGTCCTTTGAATGTTTCGTCAAGTCTCTCTAGGACATTTCTATCAACTCCACATCCCTGTTTATCTCAACTCGAAAGGACATGTAGTAGGTTAAATTCACATGTAGTCACACAATTCAAATTTCATGAGAGAAACACATCTAATTAGCATCGTCTGCTTCACATCATCAAGATTCAAACTGCATATCCAGGAAATAGAGAGAAACTTTCTACTTTTCAAAAGTTTTGTTGTTGTTGAAGGAAACGTGCTGACACAGTACATATGCAAGAAAAATAAACATGTTGACACAACAGACTGACTGACTCTACCACCCCACACTTTTGAACAAAGCCGTGTCCTCACGGTACGACTTAAATTCAAAGACACAAACAATGCAAGACACACAAACATATAGGAAAAGGTAAATAGAGAATAAAGGTGAACAGGCACTCCCCTCGTTTCGTCGCGTGACGGTGAGAATTCTGGTCAACAATTGGTCAACGCTGGTCAATGGTCAACCCTGGTCAACTCTGGTCAACCAAGAGGGACGCGCCTGATAAAGAGATTACGCCGCGCCTGAAGAACACATTAGCCATTTTAAATGGCTTGCGGGCGCGGTGAATAAAGTGTGCATGGACTGCGATGCTCTCGGGATGTCACCTGTTTCCTGCATGAAAAACATCTCTTTTCCCAAAAGTCAATATAAATAACATGACTCAAGACTCAAACAAACATAAAACGAAATAAAAATTTGAAAAACAAAAATTTTGCCAGGTGCCTCCCTGCGAGCGCCTTTGTTTTACGTCGCTGGCTCGGTGATACCTCATTAGGGATCAAAAGTTAGGATCCCATGGTCATGTGATGTCAAATTTCTCTACTCCTTTGTGCTGCTCATAGCCCTCATCGAGTGGTGCTCTCATGTCTGTCCATCCTGGTTTCCATCCACATGTGTCATATCTCGATAGGTCGAATGAAACTACTGTAGAGACATGCTTGCAAGACCTAGCTTGTTTTTTCTCCTTATGATGCTTCCAACTCACGAGTTTGTATCTGAATGATAGTTTGTAGTTGGCGATCCAGTTTCTAGTTTTGCACAATGGGATACTAGCAGCCACATTGTAAAGTGAACCAAGCGCCTTTTCTTGTAATTTTTTAGGTTCACCATCCTGCAAGTACAACACACGAGGCATATGAGTCATATGTAATTCCATATTAAATTCAGCGCTTACCTCGGAATTTTTAGTAATCAAGTCTGTGCACAGGTAAGGACTGGAGTTTTCTTCGCTAGAACATATTTCCTCCTAGTATGTGGCTGGCACTATTCGACTGAATTCATTCTCATCTTCTTCTGCTTTGGCTCTTTATGATCATCTTCGATGATGTTATCCTGCACAAGAAGTGGAAGAGGTATATCAAAATTTTGTATAATTTGAGGTGGTTCAGAGATTACCGCAGACATGATTATTTCTTCCTCCGGGTGCAACTCTCTGGTAGTGGTGGAATTATCCTCTTCATCTGTAGCTTGAGTATCTGTTGCGGGTAAGGTTGCGATGGAAGTGTTGCTTGTGATGTCGGGAATGGTCTGCACTGAATCATCTTATACTGTCTGCGCCTTATCATCTGTTTTGTGCATCTGACCCCGTTTCGATCTCTGTGCCAAATCTTCTATTAGGTCCCAGACTTCATAAATATATAAATCAATTACCGAACCTCTTGCTGAAACGTCAAGCATGACGCTCTAATGGAGCCATCCCATCAAGAAATCTCTCAATAAGAAAAAAATCAGTTAATCCATGGTGTGGACAACTGTCTGCAAGGTCCTCAAAGCGCATCAAATATTCATATAATGTTTCACCTTCGAATTGCTGAATAGAGGCAATCTTCTCCCGGGTTTCAAAACGAAAGGATGGTGGATAAAACTTTTTTAGAAATCGGGCTCGTAGATCCGACCAAATACTTTCACGGTCTGCAGATGATGAATAATACCAAGATCTAGCGGAGTCAGTTAAAGAAAAGAAAAAGATTGTTAGCTTAAAACTCTCTAATAATTCTCCTTTGGGCTTCATTGCGCCACATGTGTAGTGAAACTTTTTTATATGTGTCATAGGGTTTCCTCCAACGACACCTCTAAATTTCGGGAGACGGTCGATCATCCAACGCTTAACCGCGCTGCCATCATCTTCCTCATCATCTTTGTCATCAAAAACTGCTCCACTATAATAATAAGACATAGTGAATCACACAAAATAAACAAAAACAAAAAAAGAAACAACTTCACCGATGCGCAGCTCCCCGGTAACGACTCCAAAATTTGACGAGCGTCGTCTGACGCGTCAAATATAATATTTATATTTCTCTTGCTATAAGCTAGTAGAGTGGCAAGTAGGGTCGAACCCAAGGGAGCTAGTGTTGTTGAAGCTTTAACTGTGAAAACAATTAAAAGGGGGGTTATGAGCAAATAAAAGTGCAAAAGAGAAAATAACACGAAGAATTCGATTAGAGAGAATATTCAGCTTAGGGTTTCTATTGTGACATGTTTGTCATTGACTGCTAATAATCAACTTCAAGTTTCTTAGTGTGGAATTCCTACAAAGGTAATTCCTTAAGTATCCCGACAAAGGTGATACAACACATCTAACCTGAC
The DNA here is from genome assembly GCA_033675215.1 of Rhodiola kirilowii. Taxonomy (NCBI): domain Eukaryota; kingdom Viridiplantae; phylum Streptophyta; class Magnoliopsida; order Saxifragales; family Crassulaceae; genus Rhodiola; species Rhodiola kirilowii. Next base: position 27,795,795 of record CM066194.1, on the reverse strand, counting down.
CAAGGTGTTAGATTTCTAGTTCTTTCTTAAATATAATAATCCAAAAAAGGTATTATTTTATCTAGGTGTTACGATCTACCTTTACGACAAATTTTCCAGTAGATATTAACGATAAGAATTAATTGTTTAATTAAGCTTGGCGACAAAGCTTCCACTTAACCTCACAAATTAACTCATGGAATAAGCACGAGAACTAGAGAAACATGAAATAGCATTAAGGAAAGAGTCTCAAAACACAAGTCACAATATGTGAAACCCTAAACTGAATTAGGAGTTTAGCTACACATCATCAAAATAAAAACACAAATATGCATGATGAAAGTAGTAAAAAATCTCCTCTCTTGTCGAAAGCTTGTGTCTTCTCCAGAGCCGTCTCGAATGTAGGACTAATGAGATGATTGAAACCCTAACCCGAACATCTTATTTATAGCAAAAAGTAGGGTTTCCAAATCTGATTTTTGGGCTTGATTTCCAAGTTTCGGCCTGTTGATGTCATCAAAATGCATTGATGACATCATCACCGCGCCTCGTGTAGACGTTACGGCCGCTTCTTGCCTTGACGTTATCGGTACTGTTGTTAATATGAATTGTTTATTTATATGTGACGAGAACGTCAATATATACAATACAGGATAGATGTGTATGGTAAGCACAATAATGAGAGAATATACAGGATATATGTAATGAATATCTGATGAGAATAATATATTCTCTAACATCCCCCCCCCCCCTCAAACTCATGGTGGATCAATAAGACTGAGTTTGGAGAGAAAGAATCTGTGTTGTGCTCTAGTATGTGCCTTCGTAAAGAAATCTGCAAGCTGGATCTCCGAAGGAACATACTGAAGAACAATAATCTGATTTTGTACCTGTGACCTGATGTACGAAGCATCGACGCCAATATGCTTAGTGAGCTCATGCTTCACTGGATCGCGAGCAATACTAATAGCACCTGTACTATTCGAGAAGAGGGGAGTCGGTCCAGAAGCAGTAACCCCAAAATCCTCAAGTAACCACCGAAGCCAAGTAACCTCTGTCATCAATAATGCCATTGCGCGTAACTCCGCCTCAGCACTCGAACGGGAAACTGCTGTCTGCTTCTTTGTCTTCCAGGCAATGAGAGAACCACCAAGAAATACACAACAGGCAGAAAGAGATCTATGATCAGAGTGATCACTAGCCCATGTCGCATCAGAATATGCTCGGAGCTGTAGAGAACTAGAGCGAGGAAAGAAAAGATGGCGAGAAATGGATCCACGAAGATATCGAAGGACACGAAGAAGATGACTATAATGGAGATGAGTAGGAGCAGAAACGAACTGACTCAAGATATGGACAGGGTATGAAATATCTGGATGAGTGACTCCTAAATATACCAAACTGCCAACAAGATGTCGATAACGAGTAGGATCCTCAAGAGGCTCACCATCGGTGGGACGAAGGTGAACATTAAGTTCCATGGGAGTATCAACAGTGCGCTGGTCACTAAGGGAAGCTCGATCGAGAAGGTCACGAATATATTTCTCTTGAGATAGGAAGAATCCCTCGGGAGTAGAGGAGAATTCAATACCAAGAAAGTACCGAATAGGACCGAGATCCTTCATAAGGAACTGAGTATGAAGGCGCTCCTTGACAAAGGTAATATGCTGAGGGTCATCACCGGTGATAAGCATATCGTCAACGTAAACGAGGAGGAGTGTCCGTCCACGAGTGGAAGTATGGATAAATAAGGCTGGGTCATGGTCGCTAGCGATGAAGCCTGCGGCGGTAACAACAGAGGAAAAATGCTCAAACTAAACTCAAGGGGCTTGCTTAAGACCATAGAGGGAGCGACGAAGGCGAAGGACCATGCTGTCGGGGATAGAATATCCTGGTGGTGGTCGCATGTAAACCTCTTCTCTCAACTCACCGTTAAGAAAAGCATTCTTGACATCAAGCTGAGAGATGGACCACTCACGGATAGAGGCAACAGCAAGAAGGGTGCGAATGGTGTTCATGTGGGCAACAGGCGCAAATGTCTCATCATAGTCACGCCTATACTCTTGTTGAAAACCACGAGCCAGTAGACGAGCTTTATAGCGCTCAAGGGAACCATCAGAGCGGGTCTTCAATGTATAGATCCACTTACATGTGATAGGACGAACATGAGATGGAAGCAGAACCACCTCCCAAGTCCCAGTCCGCTCAAAGGCGGCCAGTTCCTCTGCCATCGCGTGTTGCCACTCCTGGTGAAGGATTGCATCACGATAGGAGGTCGACTCAGCAAGGGTAGCGGCAGCGACATCATAACGTGTCGGAGGGCGAATGGACTGGCGATCTCGAAGAGCATACCGAGATATATGCACCGGAGGAGATGGTATGATGGGAGAGGAAGGCGCATCAGAAGGTGATGGCACAATGGGTGGAGATGACACATCAGATGGCGGTGATATGTCAAATGGAGATGGTACGACCGAAGAAGATGGTGCAACAGGTGACGAAGGCACAATGGATGAAGAAGGAAGCTCAGAAACCTCAGCACCCGAACGAGGAGTGTTGTCATGAGGAGATAAATTGGGAGAGGGAATGAAAGATGGTGAATTGGGAAAGGTCAAAAAAGAAAAGGGGCTCGACTAAGGAAGGTGATGAGAAATGTGAGGAAGGACGAGGATAGAAGGGACGAGACTCATCAAAGGTCACATCTCTCGAAATACGAATTCGTCTCGTAACTGGATCCCAACAATGATATCCTTTATGGTCATTACTATAACCAAGGAAAACACACTCAATGGACTGAGCAGTCAATTTGGTGCGCTCACGAGGGGCCAGTGAGACATAACATAAACAACCAAACAAACGAAGATGAGAATATTCAGGAGGTCGACCAAAAAGACGTTCCACTGGAGTGTCCCCCTAAAGGGTGGAAGACGGCTGAATATTTATCAAGTAAGTAGTTGTCGAGACAGCTTCTGCCCAAAAATGAACGGGAACACTAGAAGCAAGTAAAAGAGCACGAGATGTCTCCAAGAGATGACGATGCTTTCGCTCAGCAACGCCATTTTGCGCGTGAGCGCCTGGGCAGGAAAATTGGGAGAGTGTCCCCTGTGAAGCTAAAAATTGGCGAAGGTGACGAGATAGATATTCTCCAGCTGAGTCAGCACGAAGAACGCGAATGGGAGAGTCAAACTGAGTACGAATCATGGTGGCAAAATTTTTATAAATATATAAAACCTCACTACGAGAGGACATAAAATATATCCATGTGTGACGAGAAAAATCATCTATAAATAAAATATAATATCGATGACCCCCTTTTGAAACAAAAGGAGCTGGACCCCAAACATCAGAGTGAACAAGATCAAATGGCCGCTGGGAAATTGACTCACTAGTAGAATAAGGAAGAGTAATTTGTTTTCCAAGTTTGCAACCTTGACAATCTAAAGATGTATCACCAGAGACAGATCCTAAAAGACCATGGCGGACCAAGGAGGACAACCGTGAGTCGCAGATGTGACCCAACCGGTGATGCCATCGACCAAAAGAGGCGGCCGAAGAGGCAATGGAGGCAGAAGCAGAAGAACTGGCAGAGGCAGCGGAAGGAAGATGAAGCCAGTCAAGCTCCCAAAGACGTTGCGAATCACGACACCGAGGGCCAGTACCAACCAGATTCCCCGTGCGACGATTCTGAACGCAGCAAGAATCAGAGTCAAGAATTATACGACAACTATGGTCAGTGAGTTGACCAGCAGAAATGAGCTGCATGGCTAATTGGGGAATGAAAGAAACTGAAGGGACACCAAAAGAAGAAGATGAGAGTGTGCCCCTTCCAATGACAGACAATGAAGTGCCATCAGCGGTCTAAACTGATAAAGGAGTATGTAAAGGACTGACAGACTGAAGACAAGTATAATCAGAAGTCATATGAAATGAAGCACCAGAGTCAAGGATCCAGGGTGATATACCTGATGATTTTGGTGGTGATCTTGCAAAGCCTGGGGATACAGTAGCAGAACCAGCTGCTCTTAACGGTGCAGAGACGGACATACGACGCAACAGCGTGAGAATCTCTTGAGTATCAGAAGTCCCAGATCCTACAGTAGTTGAGGATGTTGTGGAACCACTTCCAAAACTCTTCGGAGGTCGGCCACCACGACGTGCAGCAGTATCTCTCTTCTTCTTGTGACAATAGTGGGCTGAATGTCCTGCCTTGTTACAATAAGTGAAATGCGGTCGCTCACCCCCAGAATGGGTTTCTGAGGTAGCGACATCAGATGAGGCGGGAGCAGGCGATGTGGAGGATGATGCACGAACAGCCAAAATAGAAGGAGTAGGAAGCAAACCCGCATTATGAAGTTGAATTTCTTCAGTCCGGGCAGCTGAAAGGACATCTAATATGGTCACACGGGGATGGCGAGCTAGAAGTTGAGCCCAGATCTGCTCAAACTCAACTCAAAGACGTGTCAGAAAATCATAAATGTGACAAATTTGGCGATGAGACTTGACATTCTGACAATTCAGACAGGTAGGACAAAGAGTCGGTTCCAAAGAATCAAGCTGGCGCCATACCGCGGACATCTGGTCATAGAACTCATCTATGATGGCATCTCCCTGTTGGAGCGACTGCTCTCGATGAACAACACTCAAGAACAAAGAATCACCCGTGGGCGCATAATGTTCCTGAAGATGGGCCCACATCAACTGAGCTGATTCTAAACACACAATATCTGAAGAAAGTGTTACCTCCATACTCGCCACAATAATGGATGAGGCGCGGGCATCTTCATCCATCCATGCACGGAAGGCAGTGCACTGAGTATGGTAAGATTCCATAGCATCGTCAAATTCTGCTGAAGCTTTCTCCTTATCCTCGTCAGAGGCATCTAAAGGTAGAACATGCATAGTAGGCGGGGTGGGACGCGGTGGACACGGGAGCTCTCCGGTAAGAAAATCCGAAAGTCGTTGGCCACGCATGTGGAGCCGCATGTGATGTATCCATTCTGCAAAATTTGTGCCATTAAAGATCACCGGACAACGAGGAATTGAAACAGTACCTGTAGAAACAAGAGAAGACATAATATAATGGGTTAGCTTTTTTTTTAACAGTCGGTCAAAGGTTGACTGTTGACTGGTCAACTGACAGACATGGCGCTGACGTGGCGCTGACTATGCAAGTGCGCCGACATGTCGCTGACTGTGTGCTGATTGGGCACGTGCGCTGACGTGTCGTTGACTGTGTGCTGATTGGGCAAGTGTGTTGACTGAGTTGACCCTTCCTTTTTTTTTGACTAAAGAAAAGTAAAAATATTAAAATACCCAAACCCTAATCAAGTAGTAAGTCGAAAACGAAGACACTCCGCCACCCGCCCAATACACGTCAATTCTCTGCAAGTCTGTGTGTTAATAATTTTGAGCAAAACACACACGCAGCAACAAGGATGATGAGTGTGTAGACAGCGACAACGATTGCTTCAGATCTGAGCAGCAGCAACTCGTCTAGATGGCGGTGGCGAGGTAGATCAGGGCATCAACGGAAACACTGCAACAGAGTTTGTGTCAAATCTGAGCGGCGGTAACTATTTAGATAGTGGCGGCGGATGATTGAGATCGTGACGGTAGCAAACGTGAATCGGCGTCAGGAGGCAGCGACAACAGTTCAGATCGGATCGGAGCTGGACAGCAAGTGGAAAAAAAAAGAGAGCAGAGCTGCGGCGGCTCAGGTTAGCGGCGGCGGCGGCTGTGTATATCAGCGGCGGCGGCGGCGTATATCAGTGGTGGTGGTAGGAACGGAAATTTTTTTTTTGAGAAACAAAGATTTTGATTTCAGACCTAAGCGTTTGATACCATGTTGTGAATATGAATTGTATATTGATATGTGACGAGAACGTCAATATATACAGTACAGGATAGATGTGTATGGTAAGCACAATAATGAGAGAATATACAGGATATATGCAATGAATATCTAATGAGAATAATATATTCTCTAACAGGTACTAGCTGCGTTTACTTCAGACATTAGCGTCAAGCTTATGTCTCTACGAGACGTGGTCCTCTCAGAGTCTGATTCCTCCTTTCTGCGTGTAGTTCTGACTTCGACTCTGAATTTGACCATCTAAATTACCTCGGATGCTCTTGGTGTGAACTAGAGAGTTGTAGCGAATTGAGTTAGCTACGCAATGATGCGTGGTTCATATTTTTCTGATAAGCGATCTGTTCCCAGCGCTCCGTCGAACATCCAGAGGTCTGATTGTGGTGTTTTTGGCACAAAATGCCATCTTTTATGTGTGTTTCCTCCTAGAGCTTCCAAACACCTGAGATGCAAAACCATACTAAAAATAATTGTTTGAATAATAATGTGTCGAAATAAATGGGATTCATTGATTCGACGAGTCATATAAATACGAATCATCAGATATCTTTATCCAATCATTAGGAAGATCTTGAGATTTCTTCCTCGCCAAGGCAGGCCGAGTATCCTTAACCGATCTCTGTTGATAAACTTGACTTCTAAATCATATTTCTTGAATATCTGGCCAGCCAATCTAATCTTTAACCGCCTCAAATCTGTAACTGACTCCAATCAGTATATCTTCAACATTTAGGAAATTCCCAGATTAGGAAACCCCTTATCTTCAATTCTGCGCTGTATGCGAGTTCCAAATTGTGGTTGAACATTTCTTGGCCTGTGCTTGAACACTCTGAAAACGTTTTGCGAAAACCATGCCATACGTAGAAACATCAGATTCTATAACACATGCTGTTATATTCATGTTCACTAAGCTCTTCGAAGTTGACATGTAACTAAGTGTTTGATGAAATGCCTAAGTAGCATATTGATCTTAAAACTTTACATAAGTATCGATGGACCTTAGGGAAGGTTTGGATGTAGTGAATATGATAATTTCTAGTGTTTACGATGGTAAATTCATAGAGATGAAGTGAACTAGTGCTTTAAGCGTATGTCATTTATTACCTTGGGAGATGTTCCAAGTATAATAAAGGTTATAGAGTGGACCAAAAATCTTGATGGAGTGAGGTTCTAGTTAAGAAGGCTTGACTAAGATTAGAATCACATGAAAATTGTTCTACCTTAGTCTAGGCTAGTGATGGACCATAATTGTATGAATCATAAACACAGTTAAACCCACCAAATTAGACTCTTTGTCTATTTAACTTTTGCTTGTTAGTTCCGATATTTATCTACAGGGTATTTTGAAGTCTAGAGAGAATACAGGCTAAGGAGGAGTTTTAAAACTGAAAATGAAGTACGAGTCATTCCAGGTCACGACCAAATTCCGACTTTCAAGAACCTGACGTGGAATCACTCAAAACAAGTCCAACCGAAGAACAACCAGAGTCAGTCCGGAGCTGAAAGGGGACCGATGGCTTTTGGAAAAGATCACAAAACACACTTAACCACTCCCATCCACCTCATGGGGGGCGGCTACTCCTCTCTTCCCCTCACATGGCCGGCGGCTTTGGCCATGGAGGAGACATGTGGTTTTGTGTTTCAAAAATATCCTCCGGCCTTTTCAACTTCCCAAATTAGCCAACCCTTGATTCAAATAACGGCAGGAAAAATCTTCGAGAATATTAAAAAAATGATTTTCATGCGCTGTGCCTTCTGTTCCAGCTCTATATATTAGGTGGTCAGTCCAACTGTTTCAGCTGGAGATTCGACTATGACTGACCACCGTTGGATGCTTTTAGTGGTTGACACCACATAGACCCCCTGGGGATCTGGGTGTTTCACTCCGTGACCTGCCATATGGTTTCACACAAGTATGCTGCCTCAGAGTTACCATCTTTCGTGAGCATTCATATTTTCTTGTACGGGACCAGGCACATTCCTATGTGCAGTGTACGAACTCCTTTTGCAACTGTACCACCGACTGATTCAATAGCTTCTTGGGACACCCGGCAACCTTGATTTGTGCGCATCGACAATCAGATCTTGTGTGCAAGGTCTTCTCCACTCCCCCTCGCAGAAAGCTAGGTTGTGCGTATGCACATGGGAGAGCAACCGGTTGCTGGCCATGGTGCGAATGCACATTGTTCATCGACTCTGTCAGACCCACCCTAATAGTATAGCAGTTGTTGGCATCCCTTTTTCCTTTCATCAGTGTATCGCCATTCTGGTCTAGTACAAGACATGAGTAGCTGGAGAATGACACATAGTGTCCATCGTCGCATAGTTGACTGATGCTGATAAGATTCCTGGTCAGTCCCTTAACAAGGAGGGTGTTCTTAAGTGCAGGGAGATCTGGAACCATCAATGTCCCACAGCCGATCACCTGACCCTTTTTACCATCCCCGAAGGTCACAAACCACATGTGCTCAACAGGTCTAATATGGGTAAGATATTGAGAGTTACCTGTCATGTGTGCGGAGCATCCGCTGTCGAAAAGCCAACTATCATGCGATAAGTAGTTTGAGGTGTAACAGGCTACCATGCAAACGGTTCGTGTGCCTTTTGAACCCAGGCCGGTTTCTGTTGCAATGTGGTTCGTTGCTGGAAGGCACGTCGTTCGGCTAAAAACAGGCGACACTTTAGTTTAATGTGTCCCACCTGATTGCAATACCAGCAAGTCCGCCATTCTTTCCTTTGTGCTGAATGAGAGCCGAAGTGCATCGTACCTTCCCTTCTTCGACCACTGTTGGGTTGTTCTTGTGGCAGATCTATTTTCCGTCTGGGATGCTGTCTCACCTTCTGTTCTGTCTTTTGTTCCGACACCGGTCTTGTTTTAACAAGCGTCGTTCCTTTTGAGCTGCCTTCTCCTGTGAACCCCAATCCTCTGTGTCCGGACTCCATTCTCTGGGATCTAAGAATATCATTTAAGTCTTTAGTGCCGGAGTTAAGCATTCTTACCGACTGTTTGAGGTGATTGAGTTCCTCTCTAGTGTCAGAGTGTTCCATCTTCTCAGATTCTAGCTGAAGTTCCAGCTGTTCCACCCTCCTTAGTTGGAACAGTTCTTTGCGTTGTAGATCAATGATGGTTTTTCTCAGACCCGCCAAGCCTGTAGGATGAGTGTCCCGATCCTTCTCCATTTCGGTTTTTAGAGAGGAGACAGTACTTAGGAGTTCCGTTTTCTGAACAAGAAGATCCAGTCTTTCTTGTTTTACCTCAGCTAGTTGAGAAGTTAGTGAGTTAATTGTACCTTCCAGTTCTGCCTTCAGTGTCAATAGTATCTCAACCTCCTGCCAAACCTTGTCCTTTTCCAAAGTGACGCTTGCCACTGTGTCATTTAGCTTTTTGTTCATCTTGATCAGAAGCAGCCACTTCTCATATAGATCTTTATAAGTCTGAGCCAGAGAGTCCTGCGTGAGTTCTTCGTTGTCACTGTCCGAGGGGTCTTCATCTGGGCGTTCCAACTGTGGTGGAACAGTTTCACTTGTGCTGCTGCATTCATCCAGAGTTGTGACGAAGGCCACAAAGTTTGTGGTTTCACCTTTTTCTTCGTCTGATTCACTGTCGCTGAAGCTCGCCACCATCGCCTTTTTCTTCATGAGAGTGTTTGCACACTGTGAGGCAATGTGACCAAAACCCTTGCATTCATGACACTGAATCTCTTCTTTTCCTTTGTCAGACAGTTCTTGCCTCAAATCAGTAGACCTTGGCCTACTGGATTTCCAGTTTCGGTAACCAGTTGATGAGGACTGACCTTGTTCTGGACCACGTCTGTTGATCTTTCGCACCATTCTTCCAAAGTTCTGAGCCATCATGGCCAGTTGCTCAGTTGTGCATCCAGAGTCCAGCTTGTCTTCTGTCATATCTGCTTTGAGGGTGATTCCCTTCTCTTCTCCAGTTTGGAAGTCATGATTAATCTCTTAGGTTCTGAGGGAACCCATTAGCTCGTCTAGCTTCAGTGTGGTGATATCATGCATTTCCTCAATGGTCGTGACTTTCATGGCAAATCTCGGAGGAAGAGACCTTAGGACCTTGCTGGCCAATCTTTCTTCATCGATGGGTTTCCCTAGTGCAGATGCCTCGTTGGACTGTTCTAGGACTCTGGTGTTGTACTCAGTGATGGTTTCACTCTCCTTCATCTTCATCTCTTCAAACCTGGTTGTGACAACTTGCATGCGGGAGTTGCAAACTTTGTCTGTTCCTTCAAACGATGTTTGAAGGATATCCCATGCTTCCTTGGCCACTTCACAGTTGATGATTAGTTTCATGACGTTTTCATCTACTGCCGAGAAAATTGCGTTCATTGCCTTTGAGTTGCCCATGGAGGCTTTGTCTTCCTCTTCTGTCCACAGAGCTTGTCGTTTGGCTATCGGTTCTCCAGTGAGATTGTTCATTATGGGTTCCGTCCACCCTTTCAGAACAGCCTTCCATGCCTTTTCGTCTAGTGATTTTAGAAAGGATCTCATCACAGGCTTCCATGTGGCATAGTTCGATCCTTCGAGCAGCGGGGGTCTGGTTATGCTTTGTCCTTCTTTCAGAGTCGTCTTGAACAGTTCAGGATCCCACTCAGTGTGTTGAGTGATCTGCTCTGATACCATTGAAATTAAGTCCCCTGTTCAAGCTTGTGTCCAAGGTAGTGTTGCGACATACCTGGGACTCTTTACACAACAGTTCAACACACAGAGTTCAACACACAGTTTGGCTCCGCCTACTCTGGGGGTTTCCCACACCCGAAAAAGGGACATCAAATCTTTATTACGAGTATAGGGTTTCCACAGGGACTTACAGTTACACCATATAATAGCCTAACCTCAATACTCCGTCTCTCAGATTTGCAACCGAGGTTCACCGCAATTCCCCTCGATCACCTTCGTTCAGAACCTGCAGTCTGAACGTTCTCGACCTTCTCCAGAAGCTCGGATGCTTTCTCTCGAAAGCTTGTTCACCTTCGTTGTGTGCAGCAGTTTATACGCTTCAGGCAGTCTGTGTTGCACTTGAACAGACTGCACTTGCACCGGTGTATTCTCAATGAGAAAACACAACCGGCCGTCGCCTTCTTCTTCTCTGATCAGCAGGATATGCTCGTGTATTTTTTATCTTTGAAAGCGATGTTAATTAGGGTTGCCCTTGCATTGTATTTATATGCTCGAGCGAAACCTTAATTCGCACAAGATAATCCCATCAAATATTTAGGAAATATTCCTAGATATTTGATGAATATCTTTTAAATTGGTTGGAAGATAATCCGAAGTCTTCTTGCCCAAATAATCTTTGCTGCCTTGATGTAGATATTCATTCGAATATCTACTACTCGAATAAGTCGTTGGCCGTCATCATATTGACGAGATCTTCGTAGTCCAATATCTTCCGGGAATATCCTTGCGTCTTGATCACGCTGTACAGGAGTACCAGGATATTGTTCGAACTCCCCCTGAACACCTGCTCGAACTGTCTAAGCTACGTTTTGCCAAATACATGCCACTTAAGGGAACATCAGATGTTATGTTACAAATGATTATTGTTAGATCAAACAATGCATGGGAGGGTTATGTGATGTTATGTTACAAATGATCAAACATAGATCACAAATGAATAAGATGGAACATAAGAGGAGTAATGTTATGAGTCGAAGGGAAGATCACAAATGCGTAAGGTGGAACATAAGAGGAGTAATGTTATGACTTGAAGGCAATAATCACAAATTCATATGGTGGAATAAGAGAGTTGTTATGTTATGAGTTAGATTGATCAAAATGCATAAGGTTGTTAATGCACTAATGAGAGCTAGCTTTGAATTCAAATGCATAAGAAGGAACAAAAGATGTACAAAACGGTTTAGATAATGAGTTGTGTGAATTATATTGATCAAATGCACATGGTTGTTCGATTAATTTTGGTTTGATGATAATGCACTAATAATATGAGTTAGCAAAACACTAATGTATGTAACATGTTCGATTAATATGAGGTGTAAGGTTTAATTATGTATGTAGCAAATGTATCATGTATATCCAATGTATCATGTATCAAATGTATGTAAAGCTTAATTTATCATGTATTATGTATCATGTATCAAATGTAAAGCTTAATTTATCATGTATCATGTATCAAATGTAAAGCATAATTTATACTTTGATTAATTTATACTGATCAAGGCAATTAGATTGAAGTTTTGCCGTTTAGTTGGTCAGCTCATTTAAATGTTGCGTTTAGTTCAAATCCCCCTTAAAGTGTTGCCGTTTGATTAATCTCAAACACAACATACATCACCGACTCCTCCTTTTGTACATCTCACAAAATCAAATTTTACCCAACGAAACCCTAAATCCCACACTCACTCCACGCCACACTTCCGCTCCGCCGCACCATTCTCTCTGTGTCCATGGCGCCGCCCCTAGTGTCGAAGAAGGTTCGAAACCTCGACGACATCCTGTCCGATCGTCCTGCAAAGAGCCCGAAAAAGGGTAATGGAAAGAGTCCAGTGGCTCGGAAAAGGTCGCAGAGAATAAGGAACCGCACACTTGGCCCCAGAAATGCATCCTGTCCGATCGTAGTGTCGCGGTCTCCTAGCCCCGTTCCGTCTCCGTCTTCGAGCCCTCCGGCGCCAATCTCTCCTCCCCGAGTAGTGCCAGCTTGTGACGACGATGGCCAAATACCATTAGGCAAAGTGGAGTATTACGCTTAAAACAATAACCGGAGGTTTGGCCAAGGAGCGCCTTTGGCTACAAAATTTGGGACGCTGAAGAGCTTCTACAGCCCACAAGTTCCCCGGAGACTTGTCAAGAAGAACAATATTACCGAGCAAGGAGAGACACAACAGGAGCCTACTTCAAAGCTGCTCAAAGAGAATTCACCTCAGCCTTCACTGCCCAGAGACACAACCGGATCAATAATATTGCCTCGACAAGGGACATCCCAGACTTCACTGCCATACAGCCGGTCGGAGTCCAAATCAGTGGCCAGTTCATCATACTCGCAGCCGCAGCCCAATGCATCAACCAGCTCTATCCACTCCCGGGCGGATACGCCTGCGGTGTCCGAGGATGATGAGCCCGAATCCCCGCTGCTATCAACCGTTCACTTCCATGAGCTTAATTCAGTCCCCCGTCGGAGTCAGTCCCCACAGTACTCTAATCCACCACTGTTTCCAGAACATGATGTGGGAGACAACGACGAGGCCCCACCAGCTGCTGTTGCTCGAGGAAAAAGTATAAGACAGAAATCCACTCCTCTGCCCACAGAAGGTATAAGATTTTCCTTTTCCTGTGTAACGTCCATTATATTTATGATCGCATATATTTTGTATTGATGTCAAATGTTTTTCTTTTTGCTATGTAGGAGAACGTCCAGCCAAAAAGAAGAGGGGCATCGTTAAAAATGTGAAGCTCGGGCAAGAACTGGAAAATTTGGGACCCGATAAGCGGTTACACGTGGAGGTTGGACCTGATGGCAAGAACCCGGCCAGTTCTCATATCAAAAGCCTTTTGGCCCATACTATTGGCAGCTACGTGAAGGCAGTACTTCCGATGAATTTGTCGAGCTTCTCTAATTATCCCGATTTGGTCTGGAAACAGTTGCTGGTGCACGTTGGAGTAAGTAATATTGTTATGATCGGTAACATTGGAGCTTCTCTCATTATCCCGATGATTGTTCAATATTGTTATGATCGGTATATATATATGTTTACTGGAATCAATTTTTCTACTTTTGTGTACTTATACATGCCAACTCTTTTTGGTATTGCTCTTTTGAGATTAATGATCAAACCTTGCTCTATTGTTACTTGAATTTTTTGGCTTTCATCACTTTAATTCATTTAGATGTTTATCAACGGATTTTTAACAGATGTTTTTGTGTGTATCGTTTTAATTGTGTTGTTTTCTTTTGTGGTTCACTGTATTGAGTAATTGATTTTAGTATTGTGGTGGGATGCCGAGTGCATATATTGTCAATGTGTGGTACATATTTTTTGTTCATGCATCTTGTTTACAAATTGCAGAATTGCTCGAACATTAATTCATGTACACAGTTTAAAATGTTAAGTCATGATCGCCTTTATTGTTGTTTGCTGTGTATGTGGCTATGAATATTGTCCTGTTATTATGTTGTTAGTAGCTATGTATCTAAGCAGTGTATATTTAATTTATGTACACTATGTTTGATGTGTAAGTGGCTGTGTATATATGCTGTGAAAATTGGCAAGTTAGGTTGTTAGTGGCTGTGTATGTATGCTGTGAAAATCGCCTTTATTATGCTGTGTGTATAAGGTATCCATTGCTGCAATTTATTCATTGAATTCATTTGCAGGAAAAGATGAAGAAGAAGTTGGCTGAACTCATAAATGGGGAAACTGACCTCGATGCTCTAGTAGATCCTATGCCGCTCCAGACCCCATTGGACATCATTGATGAGATTCTGGATCGTCGTAAAGTGAATGGTACTCGGGGTCCGCCTAAAAAGGTTCAAGTTTTTTTGGACATACATGAAGAGCTTGATATGACTAGAGAGGAGCTCAAGAAGGAACAAGTAGAGGCTGCTAGAAAACAGGAGGAGTCGTTGGCTTTAATACAAAGCCTCGCGGATAGGATCAAAGCTCTTGAAGACAAGGGTGCTAATGCGGCAGGGGAGGATGCCTGAGAAGAACTTTGTCATCTTAGTATGACACTTAATTATCTAACTTAGTGAACTTGTTATTTTGAGATTTGGATTGAAACATTGTCATCTAAATCTGTAGGTGGTGTTTTTTGAGATTTGGTTTGAAACTATGTTGTCATCCAAATCTGTAATAGGTACGTTTTGGTATTTAATTGGATGCAAAATTTAAATCCAAAGAAATTGGATTTTCTGTTGCATATATGTTTCTATATTTTGTTGCATCAATGTCTGTTGCATTGTTTCATTTCTTTTGCAATACATCAGAAGTCTATGGTGTAAGTGTATAGCGTTGCTTAGCAACTGAGTTGTAGCATAAAAACATGTTGCAATATCCCTGTTGCTTAAAATATAGCAACAAACCAGAATAATTGTGTTGCGAAAGCATAACTCTAAGGCAACGCAGTAATGTGTTACATAAACTATGTTGCTTAGTACTTTTACAACAACACTGTTGTTGTATAAAGACATGTTGCGTAGGCGTTATTGCTTAAAATATAGCAATAATTTTCAATATGTGTTGCAAAAGATAAACTCTTATGCAACATAACCAGTGCAATAAGTGTACTCTACGTTGCATTAGATAAAAACTTATGCAATACAAATTGAAACTTGTTGCTATATTTTAAGCAATAACGCCTACGCAACATGTCTTTATGCAACAGCTGAAACGTTGCGCAAGTTCAAAGCAACACGATTTTGCCTTAAGCAATGTTTTATTTTCTGTTGCATTAGTGTCAAAATGGCGTTGTGATCATATATTAATGTTGAGAGTGACAATTTAAAGTTGAGCAGAGATGATAAAGATGTATTGATACAAAGAGAGTATTTAGTACGTTAGCATTTAGAAAGACATAGTTTAAGATATATATAGAGATGAAGCAGACAATGTATAGCAAGAAGTGAATCTAATCTTCAATTTTTGAGAGAATGACATTGAGGTTTCTACGTTTAGAAGAGAACACAATTTCGAGTTTAAGGGGGCGATTGAGAGATGCTAGAAAGAGATTGGACATCAAGATTATTGAGAGTTTTATGGACTAGGTGGAGAGATTTATAGTTGTAAATGAGAGACATAAGTCACATAAGTATATAAACTTTTGAGAGAACATAAGATATAAGGGTTCGGTGTGAGAGTCTAAAGTTGAGTAGAGGAGATAAGGGCGAGAGAGTTTCACACTTTATCTTTTATAATCTATTATACTTCTACACTATTTTTATAGTGTATAAGTACAATCGTTTAGGGTTGAAAAGAGAGACACGATCCAGAACAAATGTTGATATGATAGTAATTTAGGCTTAAAAAAAAAATTAATTCCACTATTATAAGCAAGGAATGGACAAGTCCCAAACTCATGCCGGTTCATCCGAGGGAGTTCGAAGCGTCGACCTCCTGGTCATTCGACCAAGACTGTGACCGCTAGACCACTACCCATGATGCTAGTAATTTGGGCTTCAAGGGTAACCGTGACATATTAATAACTGTGTATATTTGATTTTGATTCATACTTATCTCTTGTAATGTATATATATGCGCTTTACCTCACATCGATGACACACACTCTATTCCTTTACTCATAACAGGTACAGGAGGCTTTAGTTTGAACCTAAATCCTTTTCCTTTTTTCCCGATCGGTAGTGTATTGAGTTCTTTTATGGATTATTCAGCCACCTCCGACCTAGGTTGCACCAATACTCCAAAATAGTCACGTACCCGTATCGTATCCGTGTCTGATACACGACACGCTTGAGATACACGATTTCTTCGTATCCTTCAAAAAAACGTATCTCAATTTTTAGATACATGTATTTACCGTATTCAAAAAATGTAGACCAAAAATTCAAATATATAATTTTAACTAAATCAGCCCAAAAAATTCAATAGGCCCATAACTTTTCGTTGTTCATTTTTCAGCTTCTGTTTGCCTTCGTTATCTTGCCGTACAGAAACGTGTTATTGTGATTTGCTCCGATCCTCGAAAGCAGCAAACACCCCATTGATCTGCCGAACGCAACACACACGGATGCCTTTTGGTTTATTTTGGTATTTTTTATCATTATTTGATCTTTAGTAAACAGGTTTGATTTAGTCAAAATTTGTTGACCGGACCAACACCTCTATTTGTATTTAAAAAAATAGCAAAAAAGGGGGAAAAAAGCAAAAATAAAAAAAAGCAAATAAAATAAAATATACTCTTCTATCCACACGTACCTTCTCATTTGCTCGTTGTCCAGTTCTTTTTGATGGCTCCAACTATCGTGAGAGGATCAAGCATATCCGTTGTCCGTTGATCTGTCCCATTGATCAAGCATATCGTGAGAGGATCAAGCAAACGCCCCATTGATCTACTGAACGCAACTATTACTTTAGTTGCCAATCCGGAGGTGTCTCTTATAGGTGATATTATTACCTTATCGTCTACACAGTTAACGTGAACATATCTTTGAGATTGTTATGAAACTTCTAGTGATGATCTCTTTCTCACCATTGTCCATCAGTAGCACTCACTACAACATAGCGTTGCCACTATGGATGAATTTTATAAACAACTCTCTATAATTTTACGTCAGCTTGATTCTCTTGGACCAGAGATTTGCCACATTTGCAAGTATTGTCAGATTAGCGCTCTTACCTGGGGTACATTCTGCTCCACATCTTTCTCATACGTCTTCGTGTTGAATTTGAGAAGAGACATGCTCAGCTACTAGCTCGTCATCCCTGTGTTACTTTATTGAAGACCCTTTCTGATGTTCGTAATGAGGAGACTCACCTTCGAAGAGCCCATCTACAGCCGATGACAAACTATTATTTTTAGCTTCTAAATAGTATCATTTAAGATAGGATTGAATGTAGTCAAAACATTTATAATACCGGTTAAGTACCGAGTCGAACCCAAAGGAGTAAAGTTAAGCACATGCACTATGTAAGATTCTGTTTCTATTAGGCTATTCTAGTCCAAAATGATAAAGGGTGTGAATCTAAATCCTAAGTGGCAAGCAATTGGAGATTAAAAGATATGGATTAATGAGTTTTGAGGGCTATTTCCCCCTCCCTAGCAACTATAACGATCAAATACAAGCATCTCATGGGATTAATCGATGATTTGCTTAATGACCTAGTCAAAGAATTATGGAAATCAACTTTCGTTGACAGTTCCTCAAGCCTTAGACCATGAAAGGTGAGTCGCACTCTTTCAAGATATTGACTCACTTTAACTCACGATTTAATAAAAAACTTTCATTATAAACCAAATCCAATGAATTAAACATTTTAATCCTAGTCAAGCATCCATATCATAGTGCTTACTTCCGTGATAAATAAGATATGGATCATTTTCACCATAAAACCATTCCCTAGCTCTTTCAAGTCTTAGGTTCAAGTTTGGGTTCATATTTTCACTTAGGCATTTTATAAAATACCTTGTAGCATAGCAATTTCATAGCACAAGAGAAAATGGAAACAACAATCATCCACATGAATCAATATGCATTTACAATGATCTAGAGTTCCAAGGAGGGTCCGAGACCCTCAAAACACAAGAACTACTCACACATCATCATGAAACATTTGTTCAATAAAAAACAACAAAAGGGGAGGATAGATGAGTAGATAAAACCCAAGTCGTAGATGTTGAGTAAGCTCTAGATTCCTTCCTTGATTTTTTCTCTTCTCCCCCCAAGGAGTCCTTTGATGATGATGATCCTTCCTTAGCCTTTTTGTCACACTTTTTCTCTCTAAGAACCACCCCTCCTTAGGTCAAAACCATCTCTTTCTATTTATAGCCCAAAAACTTAAATTTTTGGGTTTCGGGTCCAACCGGTCGGTTGGGAGTGACCCCAAATCTCCACCGGTTGGTTGGTAGCATCCGAGAGGGACTTCCAGCAATCAGAGGTGCCCAATTGGTTGGTTGGATTTGGCAAAAATCCAATCGGTCGGTTGGGAGTGGCCGAGTGCAATGGAACTCAAACCCGACTTATGCAACCAGGTCTGACTTCTCGGAGCTTTTTCGTGGTCTTAACGTCCAAATTTGGTCCTGGCGTAAACTAGAGAATTGTATCTCTTTGAGTTAGATTTTTGACAAGCTATGGATCTACCAATTTGGACACCGTATATGTTCTGGGAAGGCAACAAAGCCAGAAAGGTCAATCTGCCATGTTTTTTCCCTGAACTCCCTATTTTGCGTCGAAACTTTGAGTTTTCATGCGATCTTGATATTGAGGTCTTGAATTCAATGGGGAATTATTTTGTACCAGAAATGTGAAAGGCTAGGGTCAAATGACATCGAAAAACGTCGGAAACGAATCAAATCTTTAATGAAATATGGCGAATAATAAGTCAAAAATTTGACTTATCAACAGTCCACACTTAAGCTTTGTTCGTTCCGAACAAAGAATATGCATATGTCAAGAGTGGGAAAATGGCAAAAAGCTAGTGGCACTATGTTTTGTCGCCCATTTGCTCTAAGTGTTTATGTTAAGGCTTCATTCATTATTCCTTGCTAAACTAACAAGAAAAGCCTAAAATGAAGAATGCAACCTATCTAGCCTTTAAACTTCGAGGCTACCCTAGTAGACGAGTTTTACTCTTGTAAGAGTTTTCACAAAAAGGAATACTCACAAATCCTATATGCACCTATCCCATGAGAATGAATGTAAGAGTGCTCAACCAAGGCGAGGATTTCTCAAAACAAATTCCTCATCCCAAACTAAGGCTACAATCAAACAACCATTAAAAGAACTTTCAAACCGTTTTAGTACCTTTGATGTTGTTCATCCAAGATCATCAATACTAGAGCAATCAAATGTCTAATCCAATAATCTACTCATTTTCGAGGCGAAACAATTGAACCAAAGATAATAGTTTGCACAAAAAATGTCATTCGCTTACCTATGCTAGCTAGGCTAGTCCAATGGTTTGCGACATAGACCTCATTCCCAAGTTTTAGGCGTTAAAGCCATAGTCCATAAGGGAAGAGGAGCTCGACACCAAGAGTTCTTAGAGAACAAGAGTAGGCCAAATGAGAGCTCCCCTGCAAGCACAAGGATCATCCAAGAGTTAATCTAACTAGCACACAATACAAATGATTCACCCGCGCAAATGTAGAATGATGTAAGAACATAGAGTCGAGTTTTAAGTGCATTTTATTTTCTTTTCAAATGGCCTTTGTCCTACAAATGGTTTCGAGTGGGAACTTTTCTTCTTATATTTTG
This sequence comes from Rhodiola kirilowii, assembly GCA_033675215.1. Lineage (NCBI taxonomy): Eukaryota > Viridiplantae > Streptophyta > Magnoliopsida > Saxifragales > Crassulaceae > Rhodiola > Rhodiola kirilowii. Next base: position 27,776,044 of record CM066194.1, on the reverse strand, counting down.
GAGCAAAACTTCTCATGTACATCGAGAAAGTTTTTAGTTGGGGCTTTGCCCTATTTGACCATGATTTTTTTGTTGGGGCCTATTTTTCACCCTCTTTTGACTCCACACTTAAAACTTGACAATATGTTCCAAGAATGTACGGAATGCGCAGGTAGCAATCACAAGATAGGCACTAAATTCGAGAGCTCAAGTCACCAAGGAGCAATCAAGAGGTTTAAGATTTCCATGAATTTTTTTTAAGTGCTTGCTAAAACTTAGTCAAAGGCATGCAATGAAAATACTTAGAAAACTAGATAGACAAAGGATATCAATGATACTGATTCACAAGAATGCACATTCAAAAAACTATGTCGGTTCTAAATTCAAGATCAAATAAAAATGAAAAGTAGGCTAGATGTGATTTATAGGAGATTTAGAAATGATAGTCACAACCCTTAAATGGTGGGAACACTCATGAGATTGGGATAGATTACATGAATGCAAGTGTCCATTCAAATATGATAGGCATGACATGAAATGAGTGAACAATGTGAATACCCACTCCACACATAAAATCTAGCTTAGTCCCTAAGCGCAAACAATAAAGTATATGAGATAAAGGCGCATAGGAACTCCCCTCGTTTGTAGATGTGCCCCACCAATAGAAAAGACGTCATTGTGCTATGCTTGATCATACATGATGCAAATAACTTCCTTGATGACAAGAACACATGAGAGGTTAAAAACAACAAGTGATGCACAAGGTAATTCACAACTCAAGTCTGAGCAAGAAAGCATCACAAGTCACAAAATAACATCTTGACATAAGTTTAGTAGAGTTCAAACAACGAAGGTAAACTACCACTACTACAGAAGGGACCTTATGCAACGGTTCTGACGTAGCTTATGCAACGGTTTCTCATCCGTTGCATAAGCTACCGTCGCATAAGGTCCATACCTTATGCGACGGTTTCAGGAAACCGTCGCATAAGCGTAACACTTATGCAACGGTTTGTTGTTAGAACCGTCGCATAAGAGCAACACTTATGCAACGGTTTGTTGTTAGAACCGTCGCATAAGAGCAACACTTATGCACGGTTTGTTGTTAGAACCGTCGCATAAGAGCAACACTTATGCAACGGTTTGTTGTTAGAACCGTCGCATAAGATGAACCATTATACAACCATTTTGGTGCTCAAACCGTTGCATAAGTGTAGCTCTTATGCGACGGTTTTTGTGGAACCGTTGCACTAAATATGAAAAAATTTGGCAGGTTTTAGCTGTATTAGCTCAAAATCCCCCTAAAAATTGAATACAAATTCTAAACAAAATTTAGTACCCTGCTTTTACACATTTCCAAACATGGAAACACTTCTATTTTACTCAAAATACAACCATTCATACAAGTCCATCCATATATACATTGATTTATACAAACGTCACATATATAAATAATATTCACATGTAAACACTATGTTCGAATAAGTAGTTATACAAGTAGGCGGCGATCTCATCTCGCACGTCTTGTACCTTCCCCAACTCATATGCTTGTGTCCCATTAGGAAAAACCTATAACAAATGAGAATACGATAAACATGAATATAAAAAAAATAGAGTTAGAACAAATTTGCCTAACTAGAACAAGGATTTAGAAACAAACGTAGCTAGAACATGGATTTAGAACACACTTAGCTAGAACATGGATTTAGAACAAACATAAGTAGAACATGGATTTAGAACAAAAATAAATAAGAGAACACACAACCTAGCTACATTTGTCAACATTCTAATAGAGTAAGACGAGACTAGCATTCTTACTTGGTCAAAGTTCTCCACATATGCACCGTTATTAGCACGAACAAATTCCATTATGTCCCGAATATTTCTCAGAACATAATAACCGCATAAATTAGTCTTTGGGGGTTGTTTCAGACTCTGCATTATAAGTAATCTCAGTTAACACTTTATTAATGAAAATTACAAGTATGGTAAAGGAATGCTTTTCTATAAATAGTACCTTCACTATCTTCCATTTGACTTGACGATCAATCCTCGGATTACATCCTTGATAGTATCGTTGCAACCCCCTATAATAAATAACAATACGTAATTAGTGAATGTCAATGCAAGTTACAAACTAATAGTAAGTTTGAAACTTACGAGTCCACTAAAGCTTTTGCATCGCGGTGTATAACGGTGGCGCCTTTTGAGGAGTTGAACCAATGGACTACACCTTGGTTGGGGAAGATAACGCACAACATCCAATGAAACCTACATCAACACACTAAATTCATAAACCCATATTTCAAAAAATAGGTAATATGGTACAAGTAATTTATGTACTTACTCCGTAGCATTTATATAAGGCATAAAATAGCAATAATTACGATCCTTGTCTGGCATATTGAGTCTTGATACAAACGACTCAATCCTCTCATCTACGTCATTGGAAGGGCTCACGGCCGTGTGATTGAAGAACCCAAATCGAACCTCTGATTCAAGCATTTGATCGTATAAAGAACTACAATGTGAAAAAGATGTAAAGTTAGACCTTCTGCATAAAATGATGAACAATTAATGACAAGAGTATTACCTTATATACAAATCACAATGTGAGTTCGACAACGGTTTCAATGCGAATATATCACGGACATCATCTGGGCCCACTATGGAAGTGTAGTCGTCACCGAACAATTCGTCAGCAATGCGTACTCTAACAACGTCTCTGCCTAAGTTAGAGTACATGTCGTGTAGAAATCGACAGTCGATGGAATAATTCTCTACTTCATCATTTGAGGCCGGTGGCAAGTGGTAGTATAGTCGCATGGTATATTCCTGAATTTCGAATGTTAGTAAATAATTCATATAAAATTTGATAAATTAAATAATGGAAAGATGGTTCAAATAGTTGATATTATTACCCTTGGGTTGATTTCAATCAAGTGATTCGGCCATGCAACCAAGTCTGCTTTCTCCTCTGCATCTCGTGTTGTCTTTAATTTCTCTCCATGGGGAATGGGTAGTCCATTAATCTGACCAAGAGAACTATCGACCTTCACCTTCACTATTTCATCGGGCAGTGGTATAACACGTAGCAAACGACCGTTCATAACTCGATCGACAGCCACTAGTCGTCTCTCATTATTAAGTCCCTCTTCGATATATAATAGGCTTCTTAGCCCAATCTGTCAACGTAAATAATTCAAACGGATGTTTACATTTGTAAGAAAAATATAAACCAAACAGTAAGGAAATAATGACTTTAAAAATCTCCAAGTACCTTTGGTATACTCTTCCAAGGGTTCGTATCTGTGGGAGCACCGTGGAAGCAGTATTGACTCTGTCGGTCAGACGGCTGAATATTGCGAATAGCATTAGCACTGGGTGTCACCCTCGAAGAGCAAGAGCTAGGTAATCCAATCCTCCATGGAATGTGTGACCCAAGTCCACGAGTGCGTCCAGGGTGCTCATCCATGCCAATAGCCTCCGTCAATATGTCACGTCGGCCTTGTGATGAAAATTCTCCTCGAGCGGCCTTATCCACTAAATCATCCTATTATTTCAAAAAATTACCAATAGTTAGTGTATAATTTTAAAAAACTTAGCTATTAAACCACACATAACGAACTTACAATCTTTGTAGCTACTCCTCGAGATGCCTCAGAGACGAACTCATCCATTTTTCTCTTTCGTCCCCCTCTTCCACAAATCATGCCTCTCTATAGAGACATTAGAAGCTTGTTCCTCTTGAATTGCCCCCTGAGAAATTAACTCATCTCTTTTTTCTTTTGCCATTGCTTCTTCTAATTTTCTATATCCTCCTCGACCCAAGACGTGCTGATATACATTTTTCTTGACCAGATCCTTGTTTGTGTCCCTTAACTTCTTTGCAGCTTCGGAGAGCCTCTGCTCCTTAAAAGTCTTCCAATGATCGGAGTCAATGTACGAATACTTTTTCAAAGCATCTTCATCTGTTCCGTCACCGTAGATGTAATCTTGTGCGAGGCGTGACTTAAATTGTTTCCACATCTTGCACGCAGCGCTAAGCTCCTGATTTTTATGATCCTCAACTCCATCAAAAACTGCCTGAAAATATATAAAACAAGTTTTAATTAATACAAAAGTTAGTTACCATGTTTAAAACAAATACAATGTTAGAATTAAACAAGCTCTTACAGTTGCCTCTCTCCACACATTGTCTTTAAAATGTTTAGGGACCTTCCTCCAATCAGAGTGTACGATAGGAACACAACATCGAACCAACTTTCCCAAGTAGCTCCTCCAATTGTCTGCAACCTTCCCTATTGGATTCCCTCTTCTATCCCATTCAACCGTGACCTTGGTACCACCGTCCTTGTGTCTCTTAACGAATCTGCTCATATCTACAAGACCTCTCTTCTTTGGAACTTTACCAGAAGTGTCATTATGGTCATCCTCACTGCTGCTACTACTGCTGTGTGAAATGGCCATGATCCTGTAAACATGAAATTAATTCATCAATAAACCAATTCTCAGAAATAAATAAATAACTACACAAGTCATAAATAAATAACTACACAAGTCATAAATAACTACACAAGTCATAAATAACTACACGAGTTATAAATAAATAACATACACAAGTTAAATTTCTTTATCAATCCATATTCCTTCTCCATGATCTTCTCGTAGTTGAATTTCATTATCAGCTTCACTATCATCGTTCTCCACGGGAACTATCGTATAAACGGGCATGCATTCCTCAGCTAGATCTTCAGATGCATCACTGGTTAGTTGTTGTTTTCCGTGGAGGACAACAAAATGGTTGTTATCAGCAGGGTCACTGACGTAAAATACTTATCTCGCTTGTTCGGCCATAATGAATGGCTCATCCTTGGACCCTTCTCTTCAAAAATCCACAAACGTCATTCCATATTCATCAGTACGAACCGCCGAATTATTAACCCATTTACATTTAAACACAGGCACTCGAAACTTTACTTAATCCAACTCCCATATTTCTTCGATGAGGCCAAAATAATTAATAGGAGCATATATTGGATTCTGATCTCTAGCACTAGAAACAAGAGTGGTTTCAGCAACAAGTGTGACACCACTATTTTGCACAACGGTTTGGTCATCTTGAGCTTTTGTGTGGAAACAAAATCCGTTAATGTCGTAAGCATTCCACGAGTATACAGTTGGCGTAGGACCCGACAGGAGCCACTTTACTAAGTCATCAGACTCTTCTTCAGAGTTGGCCTGATTATTTAAAATCTCATTACATCTCAGCCAGTTACAAAATGACCGACTATGTTCTTTTTGTAACCACTGCTCGGATTTTCTTGGGAATGCACTCCTTAATATGTTTAGGTGCTGCTCTATGAAAGGCGTGATATCAGGCATATGTTGCAATACATAGAAATGAGCAATCATCAACTCATCAAATGATGGGTTCTTATATTTCTGACCACTTATGCCCTTTCCATTAAATCGATCAATATGACGTGGCCTGTGAATCCCAACTGCGGCTGTATTTCCTAAAAAGTTAGTGCAAAACTCAACAGCCTCTTCAGTTATGTATCCTTCAACTATACACCCTTCTGGACGATGTCTATTTCTCACGTAGCTCTTTAGAATCTTCATGTACCTCTCAAAAGGGTACATCCATCTCATGTGAACTGGTCCAAGAATGCGAATCTCGCACACCAAATGAACAGTAAGATGCACCATTACATCAAAAAAGCTAGGTGGAAAAAACATCTCTAATTGGCATAGTGTAACAACAATCTGGTCTTGTAGTTTATCAAGCTCTGATGAATCAACAACTTTAGCAGACAAAGAGCTAAAAATGGCACAGAGTCTTTGTACAGCGGATCTCACTTTAGGAGACAATACACCTCTAATTGCAATAGGCAACAACTGTTGAATCAATACATGATAGTCATGAGATTTTAATCCATTCAACCGCAGATCCTTCATTGAAACCAAGCTGGCAATATTCGAAGAATACCCATACGGAACTTTAACTCCTTTCAGACATCCACACAAAATTGTTTTTTCATTCTTAGAAAGAGTTGTGCATGATGGAGGCAAATATGTACGCTTTCCTTCAGTTTGAGGTGCTAATTTGGTACGAATGTTCATATCCAACATATCCAGTCTAGCTTTCAATCCATCCTTTGTTTTTCCGGGAATGTTTAATAAAGTACCAATAAGACTGTCACATATATTCTTTTCAACATGCATCACATCAATGCAGTGTCTGACGTCAAGTGTATGCCAATAAGGGAGATCAAAAAATATTGATTGCTTCTTCCATGGAGTACCTTCAGTGCGTGCATTGGGCTTCCCAAATCGATTTGTAATATTCTGAATTTTTGAAGTATTTCATCTCCAGAAGCCGGTTGAGGTTCTATTCCATGTTCGGTCTCACCATTAAATGCAGCTTTTTTCCACCTGTAAGGATGATGCCTCGATAAAAACCGTCGATGTCCCATGTAAACCATTTTTCGACAATTCTTTAGATGGCGTGCATGTGTCTCTTCCCCGCAAATTGGACAAGCTTTGTACCCTTTAATACTGTACCCCGATAAGTTACCATAAGCTGGGAAGTCATTGATGGTACACATTAGCATGGCACGCATATTAAAATATTCCTGCCTTGACGCGTCAAACGTCCATACTCCTTCGTTCCATAAAAGCTTCAAATCTTCTATCAATGGAGCTAAGTATACATCAATATCATTTTCGGGTTGTCGCGGACCCGATATCAATAGAGAAAGCATCATATACTTACGCTTCATGGTTAACCTGGGAGGAAGATTGTAGATAACCAATATCACAGGCCATGTACTATGCTGAGTACTGAGGTTTCCATGTGGATTCACCCCATCAGTAGAAAGGCCAATGCGTAAATTTCTACACTCTGCTTCAAATGTCGGGAATGTGTTATCTACTTTTGCCCATTGTAGTGAATCAGCAGGATGACGCATTTTCGTATCAATAACACATTTCTCAGCATGCCTACGCATATTATCAGAATCCTCCGAGCTAGCAAACAATCTCTGAAACCTGGGGATTGGTGGAAGATACCATAGTACTTTAGAAGGAGTGCCTTGGGAACCATTTTTTGGTTCTTTGTTTAACTTATAACGAGGAGACTTGCACACCAGACATTCAACCATATCTTTATAGGAATTCCGATATAATATACAATCATTAGGACAAGCATGTATCTTCTCGTAATCGATACCCATCGGACACATAACTTTTTTAGCCTCGTAACAACGGTTAGGTAGGGTGTTATCCTCTGGAAGCATATCTTTCACCAGAGTTAACAATTCAGTGAAACTTACATCACTCCATCCATTTTTTGCTTTCAAGTTGAATATTTTCAAAGTTGTCGATAGCCTTGTGTATTTGGAGCACCCTTCGTACAATGGTAATTCTGAATCGTTCCTCAATGACTCCAAAACTTGAGGTCTAGCAACAAAATCATCGGCAACATTGTTGACCATGTCAATTATATTGTCCTCCTCCCAATCATCATCATCCACCGGTAAACTTTCAACGGGCTGAGGTTGAACATTTTGTGGTTCAACATCGCCATGCATATACCAAAACTTGTACTGTGGGTCAATTCCCTTTAACAAAAGGTGTTTCCGTAATTTCTTGGGTTTGACCTTTTTGTTATTCCTGCAACCCATACATGGACAATAAATACGTTCAATGTTGTTTCTGGACGCATACGAAGATGCAAACGCACAAAAATCTATAATCCCTTGGTCGTACTGTACACTTAACCTACTACCGGATACCCAATCTCGATTCATCATAACTACATAAAGCATTATATACTCATAGTTAGAAAGATATATTGTTATCGTTGATATAACTATTAGTAGAAATAGACCATATAAATCCACTCCATGAAGCACACTCTAACAATTAAAAAAGTTGTAATTGAGTTACATAGTGTATTTTATCTTAGAGTAGAATCTCTCGGAGAAAATAGCCAAAGGTTGGATGCAGCGTCGACTCTATAAAGTTATAAACAACAACAAGTTAGTAAACGAAGAAATATCAAGTATCCAATTTGAATGGAAACATAAGTAGGAAATTAGTTTAATCGGGCAATTTACCTTAAAATAGAAGCTTGCGTAGAACAGTGAAGATTCCTCTTGCTATTCGGCTAACAAGTACTACAAGTAGTGAACGAATATCGGTAAGAAATTGAGAACAAATCAATGCAATAACATGTTGCTATAATACACCTTCATATATCCAAACAATCACAATGCCAAATCAACCAACTAGTACGCTGTTAAAATTCCTCTTGCTATTCGGCTAACAAGTAATACAACTAGTACGCAAATTCCTCTTGCTATTCACAATGCCAAATCAACAAACAAGCAATCGAATAAAACTAGTATAGTGACTGACAAATATGAACCATTTGGCATATTGGGAACTAACCGGAATTCGTTCAGATTCAATTGAGCGAGGGAGCGGAGGCAGTGACTGGGCGAGGGATTTCGACGTCGCGGAGCGGAGGCAGTGACACGAGGTACGAGGGCCGACAAACTGGGCTGAGAGCGACGGACCGACTGGCGCGGAGACGGTGAGAGCGACGGAGTTTGACTGGCGAGCGGAGGATATGGACAAATTACTTCGAGCGGGATTGGAAAGAACATAGAAGACTTGTGTTTTTTAATTTTAGGTTTGTGTTTATGCGACGGTTCTAACGAAACCGTCGCATAAGGTATAGATATATGCAACGGTTATATAAAGAACCGTTGCATACGGTTCTAACTTAGGCAACGGTTCTGATTAACCGTTGCATACGTTACCACTTATGCAACGATTTCGTTAGAACCGTTGCGTAAGTTATACCGTATGCAACGGTTGTTTATAGAACCGTTGCGTAAACAACAACCGTTGCGTACTCTAATATTGGAACCGTTGCCTAATCTCTTATATGTAGTAGTGTACATCATTCAAAATGTGCACAAGGTGTCTTAAGTACCCCAAACGTGAAACTAGAGTCATAACATGGTATAACAAATAGTTCCAATCTAACAAAATTAAATAAAGCACATGAACACTAAGAGACGACATCATCATTAACAAAGACCACACTTGAAATTTGACCCACTAATCGCAAATTTCGCACTCCACTCTTAGAGCCTAAGCCACTCAAAAATTATGCAAAACACTCAAATTTTCAAAAATGAGAATGAACAACTTACCAATCGGGTTACCTCCCGAGAGGGCTTAGTATTTACATAGCAAAATGCATAGAATCACTCGTGAAAAGTCCTTTGCTAGGATCCCTTCTCACTGGGCCTTGGACATTTGGGGTGTTAGTCCACCTTCAAATTTCATTTGAATTCCTTTTCATCAAGCCTACAATGGACTTTTAATTGTGAGTTTGACCCCTTCAAGAATGTAGGTACCTTTAGAATTAAGGGGTCATGGGAGCTCCCTTCAAATAATCTTGCAAAACATGGCAAGAAGCTCCAAAACTTGTCCCGAGGCATTATGACAAAGAAGGGGTCTTCAACACTAGCCTCTAATGTGATGGGAACACCCTCCTTGAGTTTTTTAACAATTTCCATGGGTCCCCAATCCTCAAACTCCCACTTTAAACTTGTGTTTTCTTGCGTGCGAGGTTGCTCTCTAGTTTCGTCCATGTAAACCTCAACAAAGTCTTTATACATTGAAATCCTTTTACCTCAATATGCTCTTCTTTTACCTCTTCCTCATCCAAGTTTCCATTTTGAATTGCTCTTTGCGCCAATCGAGTTTCAAGCATCTTGTGGTGAGTCTCTATCAATCTATCTATCCGAGCTTGCATATTTTGATTGAATTCTTTGAGATCCATCATTTGAGCTTGAATCTCCTCTTGGTTAGCAAGGAGTGTAGAACATGGCTTCTATATTGAAAGGCTCACTTGAAGGTCGAGGAGGTTGAGAGTATTGAGCATAGGAGTCTTCAACTTCTAAGCATTGGCTATCATCCCAATTCGGAGTGTAATAACTTGTTGGACAACCATGTTCTTGACAATAAGAACTTAGTTGCTCATCCTCTTGGTAATATTCTCCATTGTACAAGACTTGTTGGTTGTAGAGATCCATCCTCGCAAAACAAGATAAACATAAGCTAGCAAGGGACATGAGTGTAAGTAGGGATATACAAGTATAAGAAAAAGAAAAATATCTACAAGAATGAATGTGTTAATTAGTTGCTCCCCGACAACGACGCCATTTGACAAACAATTCTTTTTAGCCTCTAAATAGTATCAATTAGGAGTGGATCGAATGTAGTCAAAACCTTTATAATAACGGTGAAGTACCGGGTCGAAGCGAAAGGAGCAAAGTTAAGCACATGCATTATGTAAGATTGTGTTTCTATTTGGCTATTCTAATAAAAAAAGATGAAGGTGTGTATCTAAATTCTAAGTGGCAAGTAATTAGAGATAAAAGATGATTAAAAGGCGTTTTGAGGGGCTACTACTCTCCTTTGAATTCCCCAATGATCACATACGTGATTTCTAAACATTTCAAGGTGTTAACTTGTCTAAAACCTAGCTTAGACTAAGATTGATCAATTTTCATGTGAATCTATTCCTAGTCAAGCCATCTCAAATATAATCTCACTCTTTCGAGTTATCGATTTACTCTATAACCTTCATTGGCCTTGGAACATCTCCCAAGGTAATGAGTAAAATAGGCATGAAGCACTAGTTAACATCAAATCCATGTATTCACTTTCGTGAGCACTATATATGATCATTTTCACTACATCTAACCATCACTAAGCTCTTTCAACAATTAGATTAAGTTTTAAGGCAAACAAGTAACTTAGGCATTTCATCAAACACCTAGTGACATGTCAAACTTGAAGCACTTAGTGAAAATTAATTCAACACCATGTATTATATCATCAAAAGTGTGTACACGATCAATGAATACCAAGGAGCGTCATAGGACCCTCAAAACACAAGAACTACTCAAACATTATCATGATAACATGTTTTCAATACAAAACAACAAAAGGGGAGGATAGATGAGTATGGAAAACCCAAGTGGTAGATGATTCAAGCTTGAGATTCCTTCCTTGATCTTCCCTCTTATCCCCCAAGCAATCGTTTGATGATACTGAGTCTTCCTTGGCCTTTTTCTCTCTCAAAACCACCCCTCCTTAGGTCAAAACTACTTCTGTCTATTTATAGCCCAAAAATAAAAAAAATTGGGTTGCGGGTTCAACCGGTCGGTTGGGAGTGCCCCAAATCTCAACTTGTCGGTTTGAAGCATCCAAGATGGACCTTTAGCAATCAGAAGTGCCCAACCGGTCAGTTGGATTCGGCAAAAATCTAACCAGTCGGTTGGGAGTGGCCGAGAGCAAAGCTCAAACCCAACTTTTGCTACCAGTTCTGAGGTCCCGGGACTTTTTCGTAGTCTTAACGTCCGAATTTGGTCTTGGTGTAAACTATAGAGTTGTAGCCCTTTGAGTTAGCTGTCCAACACGCTATGGAACAACAAATTTGGACACCGTATGCATTCTGGGCAGGTAACATTAGCCGGAAAGTTCATTCTTCCCTATTTTTCCGCGAAAGTCCTTATTTTGCGTCGAAACTTTGATTTTTCATGCGATCTTGATATTGAGGTCTTAAATTCAATGAGGAATCATTTTGTACCTAAAATGTGAAAGGAAAGGGTCAAATGACATCGAAAAATGCCAGAAACAAATCAAAGCTTTAATGAAATATGGTAAATAATAAGTCTAAAATTGGACTTATCAGCCGACATCCTCTGACTTGGTTGGTCATCGTCCAGCTTCTACTCGTTATGCTCCCTCGGTATCGGTGACTCCTATCTCATCTGGTTGCAAGTGACCTCGTTGTACGTATTGTCACAAGCCTTGTCATCTAGTGCCGATGTGTAACCCTAGAACTTTAAGATTCAGGAGCTGCTCACATTGCTACGTCGCATGAATGCATCAACATAGACGGGTTCTGCTTGTTGTGTCACTCACTCTTTTGGACTCAGGTGCTTCCTTTCATATGATTTCTAAATCAACATTTCTTATTACGATTCGTCGCATACTATATCCTATGGTTATTGAAATCGCTAACTCGCTGTTGCTAGACGAGGAACTCTCTACTTTCCCTTTCCATGTTCCCGTGCTCTCTTTTGTTCCTTATTTTTCTATGCAGCTCATTTCTGCTTGACAACTCACTGTTCATGATTGTCACATTATCCTTGATTTTGACTATTATAATATCTAAGATCGAGGCACAAGAAATTTGGTTGGTTCTTTCCCCCGACGCCTTGATACGTAGCGTCTCTTGCAACTCGATTGCCTTTATCTTCCTTCAGCTGTCGCTGCCAGTCCTTTAGCTTCTTCCGCCGTCATCCCCTCTACCGCGTTATTTGCACAATGGCATCATTATTTGGTTCATATTTGTGGTTCTCGTCTTTCTTCTTAGGTTGTCGTGGTCTTTTAAGATCAGTTTTTGGTGATGCGTTGTTTCAGTGTCAGGCTTGTAAGCTAGGTAAACGACTTCAACTTCCTTATTCCTCTAGTGAATCTGTCTCTCAACGTCTTTTTAATATTTTTCACTCTGATGTATGGGGTCTTTCTCCCTTTGTCTCAAAAGGGGGTCATCGATATTATATTCTTTTTATACATGATTATTTTCGCTACATTTGGATTTACTTTATGTATGTCGTACTGAGGTTTTTTCAACAATGATCCTTACTTAGTTGATTCTTCCAATCGTATTAGTTGAGCTGATTCTACAAGAGAATATATGTCTCGCCATCTTCAACGTTTCCTTATTGAGCAAGGTACTCGCTCCCAATTTTCCTATCTAGGTGCCCATGCTCAAAAAGTTGTTGCCGAGCGCAAGCACCAACATCTTGTTGAGATACTCTCATGCTTGTTTGTAGTGTCCCCTCTCTCTTTTGGGCCGAGGCTATTTCTACAGTTGCTATCTCATTAATATTTATCCTTCTTCTCCATTTTGGGGTGGTATTCCGGTCGAGCGTTTATATGGTAAAGCTCCTGATTATGATCATCTTTGCCTTTTTGGTTGCATGTGCTATATTCTCTTAGCCCCTTTTGAGCGCAACAAATTGACCGCTAGATTAGTTGAGTGTGTCTTTCTTGGTTATACCAATGAGCATAAAGGATATCATTGTTGGGATCCTTTTAGTCGATGGATCCAAATCTCTCAAAATGTTACTTCTAACGAGTCGTGTCAATTATACCCTCGACCTCCCTCGAGTTTGTCTCCCTCTTACCTTGTGGAACGTCTTTCTTTTCTAACATTTTCATCCACTACTATTCGCACCACCTCTATACCACCTTAGTTGTGTCCTCAATTGTGTTCTACCTTACCAGTTCTTCATCTTCCTATTGAGGATGTTCCAGCTGCCATTTTCTCTCCTTACATTCTTCATTTCGGGGTCGAGTATTCTCCATCTATTATTCCTATTTATATTGATCCAGCATCTTTGTCCATTGCGCCATCCTCTCCGTCTTCTCCATCTATTCTTTCTTCATCTTCTGATCCTTTGTCTTCCTCCGCTTAGCCATGCTCTCATGTGCCATCTCCTTAGTATGCTCTTCGTGGTTGTCAGGCTATTCAACCTCCTGTCCATTATAGTGTTGCTGCTGCACCTCTTGCTTAGCCTAGCTCCTATCATGAACCAATGGTGCATGAGTTGGAATATGTGATGGCAGAGGAGATTGCTACTTTCGAGCGTACTAGTACTTGGGGACCTTGTGCCTCTTCCTGCAGGCGTTTGTTCGATAACATGCAAGTGGATTTATAGGGTCAAGACCCGCTCCGATGTTTCTCTCGAGTGCTATAAAGTGTGACCCATGGCATGTGGCTTCACATAGGACCATGGGCGTGATTATGAGGAGACATTTGCTCTCTTAGCTCCCATGACCACTATTTGCACACTCCTTGCGGTCGCCTTTGTTTGGTAGTGGTCGATCCCCCATATCGATGTGGTGTGTGCATGCTGATGTTCCTATGAATGGCATGACTTTGGCAAAACGGCTTTAGACAGTTCAAGCAGGAGTTCAAGGAGTGTTCAACCGACTACTAGAACTCGCATACAGTAGATCTGAAGATAAGACGTTTCCTAATCTGGACGATCGAAGATCTGATCTGATTGGAGTCGGCTCAGCAGTAAATTAGAGGATCAGATATTCAAATGAATATCCTCTCATCAATAAGGAGTCGTTTAAGAAGATTCGGAATCACTTGGTGAGAAAGAAAGATCGAGATCTTCTTGAAGATTGGAGGAAAGAAGAATGTTTCCTAATTCGGAAGATTCTAAAGATCGAAGATATGATTTGATTGGAGCCAATCGACAAGGCATCACCGAAGATCAGATAGGCGATCAAATATATGCAGATTGGCTGAGAGAATATCGGATGGCTTGGCGTGGAAGTCATCTTCGAAGATCGGATACGGATTGAATATTCTGCAAATATTTAGGAGTATCTCCGAATTATTTGACAGGATATTCAGATTGGATCTGGACTTCACCAAAGCCTATAAAAAGAAGGCTAGGGCATCCAGATTGATTGTCGCTTCCTGAGAGAAAAGAAAAACACGAGAGGATTCGTGAGATTGGAGGAGGAGCAATGGCCGGCTGATTAATCTACACCGGAATATCAACGGCGAAGTAACAGTCTGTTCAGTGTGCTGTTCAGACTATTCTTGAAGGACAACAAAGTGCACACACACACACAGTGATCAAGATACGTCTTTGAGAGAAGGCGACTGGGCTTCTGGGAGGTCCAAGACTAGGCCGAGAGGGAAGTCTCGTCCTACCCATAGGGGATCGAGGGGAGCAGCGGTGAACCGAGATTGCCAATCCGTGAGACGGAAAATTAGAGGCTAGGCGATTACAAACAAGGTGTTGTGTAAGAGTAAGACCACTTGTAGGTCTAAATCTCGTAATACGATTTGTGTCCCTTTTAGGGTGTGGGAAACCCATCAGAGTAGGCGAAGCCAAACTGGGTAACATATCGTGTGTGCTCCTGTTTGTTCTGTTTTTGGTACTGTCTGCTAAGGTGTTCCAGCCTCTGTTTGAACACAACTTGAAACTGTCCAACAAGTGTTCGAGACGCAGTTCGAACACCATCTGGAACTCGTCTTGACTAAGACAAGTAGATTTCAATTGGTATCAGAGCAGATGACAGATTCTTGTCGTCAGAGCAAATGTACAAATAAATTTATAAGTCCGCTACTCACGACTTCACTACTGGATAGCAAGTGGTAAGTAGGGGTCGAACCCAAGAGAGTCAGTGTGGATTAGTTGTTCTTTAATGAAGCTTACACATAAATTAAAGTGCGATTGGGGTTGGGTTTGAGTGGTTTATACAGAAATTAAATTACAGTGCGTAAAAGTAAATGACAGAAGGTAAATGTACAGAAAGTAAACAGTTGATATTTTAATGGAAGAAAAGGATTTGGTTTCAGGAGCCTTGTATCATAGTCTGTTTATCATTGACCCCTAATGATCATACTAAGTGTTCAAAAGTGAATCAAGGCTATTCCTAGCACATGACTTGCCACACCGTCTAGTCTTTTGCAAGACAAAGAACTCTTGTTCTAGTATGTGCATCCATTTGATCATCATTCCTGATAAACCAAATGGTGTTTGAAAGAGGTTGACTTCCACAGATAAGCTGTGCTCTTCCGAGCCTCCACTTATCCACGGAAGATCACGAACCCATGGCAGAGCTTTGCTCTTCCGAGCATCCACTCAACCAATGGAATTCTGACCTAATATATGGCACCTAGCACAAGTTGAACACAAAGAGGCACTAAGAGAAGGGTCTAAAACATTGTATGATACAAGTACACCCCTTCATCCGAATGAAGGGTTTAGCTACGACTATTCATGGAACAAGACATTATATCTAAGTGCGTTGAACAGTAAAGGTTTTTGAAAGACAGTAAAGTAAAGTTTTTGAAAGTAAAGACAGGAAAGTAAAGTTGCTGAATTGAAAAGACAGTAAAGTAAAGTTTCGAAAGTAAAGACAGGAAAGTAAAGTACTTTGAAAGATAGTAAAGTAAAAAAGAGAGGACTTACAAAAACCGTTGAAAATGCTAAAGCTTCGATTCCAAAGTAAAGTGATTACATGATTGTGCTCTTAATCTAGAGAGATAAGTGATTTGTGATTTTGGAATTTGTAGAGAGAGGAGCTCTCCACATTTTGGGGATGAAGATTACAAAGGGAGGGGAGGTGTATTTATAGGCATGGAGGATGGAGGAGATGGCAACACTTGTCACAAGATGGATGGAGGAGCAAGGAGATGAAGCCACATGGGGGAGGAGGAAATCCGCCGGCGGCTATGAGGTGGAGGGGGAGTTGAGTGGAATGAGATATTTGTCTCCAAAAAGCCATCGGTTTGACCAGAATTTGACCGGAGCTTCTTGGATTTTGGAGAGTGTATTCTAAAAGAAAATGTCATTCTAAGATGATCTCAAGAAGGAACCTGAGCCAAATTCTGCTTGGAACATGGTCAAAATCCAAAATCGGCTGAAATTGCCCTTGTTTGGCCTTTACCGGGCTCGGTGCCTTTGCATTGCGTTCTTGTCCAAATGCCGATGGATTAAGCATGTTTGAGTGATTCCAAGTCAGGTTCATGATATTTCTTCAGTCGGCATCTGGTCGTGACCTTGGAATGACTCGTAATATATTTTCAGCGTAAAAACTCCTCCTTAGCCTGTATTCTCTCTAGACTCCAAAATACCCTGTAGATAAATATCGGAACTAACAAGCAAAAGTTAAATAGACAAATAGTCTAATTTGGTGGGTTTAACTGTGTTTATGATTCGTATAATTATGGTCCATCAGCAGACACTCGACATACAGAGTGTGATCCGGCGACTGTTCAAGATGAGTTTGAAGGAAGGACAGAGCACTAACCGACCACCGTTGCTTGAAGGGCCGAATTATGCCGATTGGAAATCCAAGATGAAAGCCTTTCTGAAATCCCTCGATGAAAGGGCTTGGAGAGCTGTAATGATAGGATGGACAGAACCCATGATGGCAAACCCTGAAGGAGTTGTTATGTCAAAACCCGAAGCCCTGTGGTCTGAAGCAGATGATGTAGCGGCTGTTGGGAATTCAAAGGCTCTGAATGCAATATTCTATGGAGTGGACGAGAATGTGTTCAAACTGATTGCTAAATGTGAGGTGGCCAAGGAAGCATGGGATATTCTCAGAATAGCCTATGAGGGTCCAGAAAGTGAATCTAACGATGAGGAAGAAGAACATGAGAATGTCAATCTCATCGGACATATAGTCACTATTGAAGACGGCAGTGAGATAAGTGAAAATCCATATTCTAGTACACTGTCTGAACAGCCTATTGACGACGCTTCAAGCAGTGATGACGAAGAACTTGCTCATGAGACCTCGGCCGAGACGTACAAGGAACTCTATGAGAAGTGCCTATTGGTGATTGGCCTGAACAAGAAGCTCACAGAAACAGTGGCAAGCCTGACAGAAGAAAAAGATAAAAAGTGGGAGGAGGTTGAACTTCTCGTTGCCCAGAAGGTGGAACACCAGGAGGAAATATCTTCTTTGAAGCACGAGATGATTCGAATGAATCAAGAACACTCGTCACTTCTTGCACAGAAGGTGAAACTGCTAGACACCGTATCGGTTCTGAAAGCTGAGATGGAGAAAAATAGAGAAACACATCCTGGAGGCTTGGTGGGGCTAAGGAGAAAGAATGCTGAGTTGCACATCCGCTAAGAAGTTCATCTCAATATGACAGGTAATCCTCAATATCTCATCAATGTTAAACCTATTCGCAAGCGGCAGTTTGTCACTTTTGGAGATGGAGGGAAGGGCTAGGTGATCGGCTGTGGGACATTGAAGGTTCCAGATCTACCTGAGCTGAGGATATCCTCCTAGTGGATGGGTTAAAGGTGAACCTGCTCAGTATCAGTAGATTGTGTGATGAAGGACAGTCTGTTACATTCACTCGTGATTCCTGTCAAGTACTGGTGAGGAATGGAGACACACTGATGGAAGGAAGTAGGTCATCAAACAAAAGCTACCTTCTAGGCACAGTTGGGACAGGAGCTGCCACTGTTTGTCCGACAAACACGATACATGAGATGGAATTGCAAGGGACAGGTATGGTGTCCTCCTCTGGAAAGGTGAAAGATGAAGTTTCCCTAAACTCAGTTCCAGAAGGTGATAAAGTTAGAGGTGGGACATCGTCTGAAACACCCATTCAGACCAAGTCTACAGTTGCAGAGGGAGGTCCAGCTGATGAAGCCACACCTACTCCAGCTGGGACACTTCACGATGCTCCTGCGCTGCAACCCTCATGGAGAATTAAGAGTCGAGCGAATGAGATCAAGTGTCGAGAGTTGGCTGCCTGTTCATCTAGTCCGAAGAATGTCATCAAAGAAATTATTGATGAGATTTGGGTGGTGGCCATGCACGTGGAACTGGGAGAGTACACCAGATCTGAAGCATGGATATCATATCATCTTGCGCATAGTCACGAACTAAAGAAGACTATGTACGGACTCACACAAGCGCCAAGAGCATGGTACGAGACGTTCCTCATCGACCATGGCTATGAGCGAGGGGGAGAAGAGAAGCATATGTTCATCACGAGTACACAGAAGCTGGTTGGCCAGTTCGTGAGACAGATGCAAAAGGAGCTCCAGCTGACCATGATGGGAGAGATGAAACACCTTCCTGGAACACATGTTGACCAGGTGCTGGGAGAGCGGGAGAGCATCGCTGCAGGGAGCTACTGCACTCAGTTCCTATGTATGAAGCAGAATCTGTCTGAACACGGAATGGAATGGGTGATGAAGGTTCTGCCCAAGAACCCAGTACAACACTCCATGAGCAGATATCACTTCATCAGAGAGCTAGTGGAGAAGAAGGTCATCAATCGAAACACATGACAACTGTAACTGTCATGCCACTAGACTCCGCTCAGTTCGAAACACTTGGATCCTCTCTGGGTCTGCGTGTTATCACCAACTAACTGTTCCAAATGGAGGTCAGCCAAGAGTAGAGCCCCAGCAAATCAGATGGGCTGACCTACCAAAGAAGATGGCTGGAACAGATGGTACGTGGTTGGAACTGATTACTAAGTTCAACATATTTGCAGCTTTATGAGGCGTTGGAGCATATCAAGCAGGAGAGAGGTGATTGGACAAATATCTCAAGAGATATACACAAAACCGTTTTTAGCAAGTGGAGGAGTCCAAATATTTGACAAATCAAAAAGGCAGTTGAATCGAAGTCAGATGAGGATACAATATCAGCAAACCCTAAGATCAGAGAAGGGAAAAAGAAGAGAGAAGAGGCGGCTCTGACAGAACTTAAAGAAGCTACTTCAAAGACGTCAAAGGACAATCAGGCGATGGCTAAACCACCCTTCAATAAGGTAATCCCTTGTTCTCACTCCCAAGATATTGCTCTCAATTTTGTTGATGAGGGCGTACGGGAGATTGGTAAAGATTCAGTGAGTTATAAGGGTGACAAAGTGGTTAATGGGAAGCCGAATGGTTTGAAAACTGCTGTAGATTCTGTGGCCGAAGCTGCAGAAGAAGGAGAAGCCAGTAGGGCTAAGATTGGAGTTTCTAATAAGAAGAAACTATTGAATGCTAAAGTGCATGCCACCGGTTTCGTGCTAAAGAAGACAGGGATCCACAAGAAGGTCGTGCCTCAAAGGAATGACACTCCCACGAAATACGCTGCCTGGATATGTGCTGTAAGGGGGAGGAGACTTGTTATGTCATAATCAGAGGCTGAACAGTTTGTTGAATCATCCTGCAAGAGGAGTCTGGTTCTTGAGGAAGACTCTGTGGAAGGAGAAAAGAAGTCAGATGATGAAGATGGGTCAATATTAGCTGAGAACCAGAAGCAACACCAGCTAGAAGATGATGGATCAGAAGATTGAGACCCCTCTGAGAAAGATGACGAGCTTCGTGAAATGTTCAAGGACTTTGATGAGGTTGTCCAAGATTTGCATAAGGAAGGGACTATCACTCGAGAAGGATGTATGCCTGTTTAGTCGATAGAGAAGTCAGAGACCGAGAAGGAGGTATGCCTGTTAAGTCGATAGACAAGTCAGAGACCGGCAAGCTAACCCAGATGTGGAGATGCATAAAGCTGATCTAGAGAGACCATATAATGGAGATTGTGAGGACAATCGAAACTCAATTTCATTGGCTGAGCTCAAGAAGTCTAAAAAGTAGAAACCAAAGAAGAAAGTAACCATCCAAGCATGCTCGACTGAAGTAACTTCCAAGAAGGATGGTCAGAGAACAGATGCAGGGGGAGCAAGTGCATCCAGGAAAAAGAAGAAGAGTGTTCCAAGTTCTGTTCCACCTAGTGTACCAACTGGAGTGACTAAGAATGAAGTGTGGTTTGCCAGTACAGATGCAGCAGGCAAGTGGAAGACAGTTCCATACTAGTAGCAGATCTGACTATATTCTACTTGATGTTCTTCTTCTTCACCATAGTCAACTAGAAGCCTACACCTCATAGAACCACGGTCAGTAAAGAGATGGGACAGCTGTTGTACCAGATTGGAAATAGGATGCTCATTGACATGGGAAGAATTATGTTTGACCAAATTGCAGAACATGCCATACCTACAAAGTCTCTGCACCAGATAATCTTCCCATCGCTTATCTATGAGCTGGTCATCAACCATCATCCAGATTTGAAGATTGACAAGGATAGACTGTCAAGTGCACCGTTGAAGTTGGTAGTGGATCACAAGCTGTTCAAGGGTCAACATAAGAATGATCTGAAGGACCATGGGCTGAAGAGGAAGGACGTACCTGAGTCTTCCATAAGGAGAACTGCTGGTGAGAAGTTGTCCCGAGCTGAACGCGGATAGCTGCTGAAGGAGGTGGAGATCATATTGGAGGTCAAACAGGAGCAGAGGACAAGAATCAATCAATTGGTGCGCGCTTTGCGATATCCCAGTGATGATAAAGAAGACGGCGAGAGTTGATGTCCTGATTGAACATCTGGCAGAACTCCTTGATGTTATCTCAGATGAAAACAGACAAAGACATGCACGCTGGACACATGGAAGATCTGAAGAAAAGACATGGTGCCATGAGCCAAAGAGAGATATGTCTTCTAGACGAAGTAAAGCCCTTAAAATTACAAATTGAGGTGGAGAAGGACCACCACGCGGTAGTACTGGATGAGCTGAATCAGTTCAAGAAATCAAAGAAGATGATAATCTCTGGATCAAAAGACCTAGATACATTTTTGAAGTCCCAGAGAATGAGTGGAGGATGTAGATGCATTGGCTACACTGATTGGAGTAGTTCAGGAAAAGATTAAGTTTGTCGAAGCTGAACAGCGGGTAATCGGAGAGATGAATAGGTACCCTCTGGCCATCATGATGAGATCCAACAACGAATGGATAAGAGACTCAAGAACCTGTTGGTACTGTCACAAGTAGGGGCACATCAAGCTATAGCATCATGAGTTCATGGCTGTGAGCAGAAAGTTGCAGCAAAAAAATTCTCCAAGGATGACACAAGAATGGAGAGTGAGAACGTGGACCGAGAATTTCTGATGGAGGGAACAAGATCATCAAAAACCTGTCATTTGCTGACCTGTGGTCGAACAGCTGCTGAGACACCATGGTCCGATAGACTCATAGTATGTGTCACTGTCCCAGGCTATGTTCGAGGGGGAGTTGACAAGATGCCAGATGCCGAGGAGACCAGGTTGTATAATTGGACCCCTTGCCAATTTGTGGCAAAAAGGGGGAGTATTTTGAGGTAACTGTCTTGGTTCCTCAAGTTGTGTCTAAAGCGTAGATTTGGTTTTGCCAAAATGCAAAGGGGCAGATTGATGTTCCCATGAATGGCATGACTTTGGCAAAACGGCTTTAGACAGTTCAAGCAGGAGTTCAAGGAGTGTTCAACCGACTACTGGAACTCGCATACAGCAGATCTGAAGATAAGACGTTTCCTAATCTGGACGATTGAAGATCTGATCTGATTGGAGTCGGCTCAGTAATAAATTAGAGGATCAGATATTCAAATGAATATCCTCTCATCAATAAGGAGTCGTTTAAGAAGATTCGGAATCACTTGGTGAGAAAGAAAGATCGAGATCTTCTTGAAGATTGGAGGAAAGAAGAACGTTTCCTAATTCGGAAGATTCTAAAGATCGAAGATATGATTTGATTGGAGCCAATCGACAAGTCATCACCAAAGATCAGATAGGCGATCAAATATATGCAGATTGGCTGAGAGAATATCAGATGGCTTGGCATGGAAGTCATCTTCGAAGATTGGATACAGATTGAATATTCTGTAAATATTTAGGAGTATGTCCGAATTATTTGACAGGATATTCAGATTGGATCTGGACTTCACCAAAGCCTATAAAAAGAAGGCTAGGGCATCCAGATTGATTGTCGCTTCCTGAGAGAAAAGAAAAACACGAGAGGATTCATGAGATTGGAGAAGGAGCGATGGCCGGCTGATTATTCCACACCGGAATATCAACGGCGAAGTAACAGTCTGTTCAGTGTGCTGTTCAGACTGTTCTTGAAGGACAACAAAGCGCACACACACACGGTGATCAAGATACGTCTTTGAGAGAAGGCGACTGGGCTTCTGGGAGGTCCAAGACTAGGC
Source organism: Rhodiola kirilowii (assembly GCA_033675215.1). Lineage (NCBI taxonomy): Eukaryota > Viridiplantae > Streptophyta > Magnoliopsida > Saxifragales > Crassulaceae > Rhodiola > Rhodiola kirilowii. Next base: position 27,753,383 of record CM066194.1, on the reverse strand, counting down.
CGAGAGGGAAGTCTCGTCCTACCCATAGGGGATCGAGGGGAGCTGCGGTGAACCGAGAGACGGAGAATTAAAGGCTAGGCGATTACAAATAAGGTGTTATGTAGGAGTAAGACCACTTGTTGCTCTAAATCTCGTGATACGATTTGTGTCTCTCTTAGGGTGTGGGAAACTCCCCAGAGTAGGCGAAGCCAAACTGGGTAACATATCGTGTGTGCTCCTGTTTGTTCTGTTTTCGGTACTGTCTGCTAAGGTGTTCCAGCCTCTGTTTGAACACAACCTGAAAATGTCCAACAAGTGTTCGAGACGCAGTTCGAACACCCACTGGAACTCGTCTTGACTAAGACAAGTAGATTTCACATGCTTTTCTTAATGGCTTACTGCACGACAAAGTTTTCATGCGGCCACCCCCGATATTGTGTTCTAGAGGGTATGGTTTGTTGTCTTTGTTGCTCTCTTTACGGTCTGAGCATGCTCCTCATTCTTGGTTTGAGCCGATTCGTAGGTTGTCTTGTGGTCTAACCCTACTCCTTCTCTATGTTGATGATATGATCATTACTGATTTTGATCCTTACTATAACGCATTTGTTAAGGAGAAGCTGGGTACTCAGTATCTTGGGATTGAAGTTTCTTCCACTTCCTAGGGTTTATTTTTATCCTAAGAGAAGTATATCGAAAATCTGCTTGACCATGCCTCTCTTCCAAATCAACGTAATGCCAACAATCTAATGGAACTAAATGTTCACCTTCGCCCTACTGATAGTGAGCCTCTTGAGGATCCTAGTCGGTATGTCACCTACTTGGTAGCCTCGTGTACCTAGGCATTACCCATCCTGACATCTCATATCTTTAGTCAATTGGTCTCTACTCCCACCCAATTTCACTATAGTCACCTTCTCTATGTTCTGCGTTATCTTTGTGGCGCTGCCACTCATCGCCTTTTCTTTTCGCGATCGATTACTCTTCATCTTTAGTCTTATTCGGACGGTACTTGGGCTAGTGATCCCTCTGATAAGAGGTCTCTATCCTCCTACTATGTATTTTCAGTGGTTCTGTAATTACTTTTAAGACTAAGAAACATACGAAGGTATCCATTCTAGTGCTGAGGCCGAACTGTATGCTATTGCTTTATTGATAGGAAAAATGAGATGGCTTCGATGATTACTTGAGGATTTTGGTGTCTCTATGTTTACACCTACTACACTTTTGTCCAACAGTACGGAGGCTATCAGTATTACTCTCGATCTGGCGAAGCATGAGCTCACCAGACATATAGGTGTGGATGCTTCTTATGTTAGGTCTCAGGTTCAGGATTAGGTTATTGCTATTCAGTATGTTTCGTCCGAAGTTTAGGTGGTAGACTTCTTCACGAAGGCATAAACCAAAGCACATCATGCTTTCCATCTCTCCAAACTCAGTGTTTTTGACACATCAAGAGTTTGAGAGGGGGGAGTGTCAGAGACATATTCGACATATTCGGCTACTATATTAAGTTTAGATATTATACTGTTCATATTTTAATTCTAATTCATACTTATCTCTTGTACTATATGTATAGGCCATTGCCCCCTATTAATGACATGCACTCTATTCCTATATTCATAACAAAAGTAACATTTAAATAAGTATGAGATAGCTAAAAAGAGGGCACAAATGTAGTAGATTATGAAAGTTTATGCTTATAATGACTATGGAGAAGAATAAAGAGATATTCTTCACTAGAGTTGATGTGATTTAAGTAGATAGACGAATCAAAGCGAGAGAGATCATGTTGTTCTATGTTTTGGGAGAAACGATTAAGGTTTTAATGTTTATAGAGAAAAATAAATGTTTAGTATTGGATGAAAGAGACGAACATAGACAATTGCTACAATGAGACTAACTTTGGCCTAAGGGTTAGAATGACATATGAATAAGTATGAGAGAGCTGTAAACATGGTAGAAGTATAATACATTATGAAAATTTAGGCTTTTAAGGACTGAGAGAGCAACAAAGAGATCGTCTTTCGTGAAGATGTAGTAATAGAAGTCGGCAGACGATAAAGTGCGAGAGAGATAGAGTTGTTTTAAGTTTCACGATAAACGATTTAGATTTCTTGTGTAAAGAGAGAACGAATGTTTAGGGTTGAAATAAGAGAGAAGAACATAGAGAAATGTTCAAATGATAGTAACATGGGGTTTAAGGGTAAAGAGGGTGGAAGTACAATAAATTATGAAAGTTTAAGCTTATAAGGCTTGAGAGAAGATGAAATATATAGTCTTCACTAAAGCTCAAGTGATGGACGTAGGCAGATAAATAAGAGCAAGAGAGTCGTTATTGTTTAAGTTTCAAGAGAAATGATTAGGGTTCTAACATTTTATAAACAGAACGAATGTTTTGGGTTGAAAAGACACAGACGGACATAGAAAATTGTTAAAATGAGAGTAACTTAGAGTTGAAGGGTGAGAGTGACATATGACTAAGTATGAGAGAGTTATAAAGAGGGCAAACGTATAATAGATTATGAAAGTTTAGGCTTTTATGGATTGGGAGTGGACGAAATAGATAGTCTTCACTAAAGATGGAGTGATGGAAGTCGAAAGAGGAATAAGAGCGAGAGAGATACTGTTGTTTAACTTTAAAGAGAAACGATTTAGGTTCTAACATTTATTAAGTGAATGTATAGGGTTGAAATGAGCGAGACGAACATAGACATATGTTAAAAAGAGAGTAACTTTTGCTTTAAGGGTAAGAGTGACTTATGAATATGTACGTGAGGGTTATAAGAAGGGTAGATGTATGGTCAATTATGAGAGTTTAGGCTTTGAAAGAGTTAGGGAGGACAAAAGAGATTGTCTTTGGTGAGCCGCATTTATACGACTCATCGAGCCAAGAAATCCCACCAATTCCAGCACTTTATTATACAAACAGTTACTTCTTAGTGTTGTTTTGTATTTCAGGTGATTTGGAAGCTCTAAGGGGAATCGTGCCCAAAGATGGCTTTCTGGGCTAAAAACATCACAAGGAGTTGAGGACCGACCTATCTACACGTGACCTAAGGAATGCCCGAGGAAATTGGGGGAGATCCTGAGAAAACTCGACAAGCGCCCGAGGAGTCCCGAGCAGATCCAGGCCCTAGTCGAGCAGATCCAGGCCCCAGTCGAGCCGTCTAGCACCAAACTCAAGTTGCTCGGGCAAACGAGCTGATCTGACAAATCCACCTCGAGCAAAGTGATCAAAATAGAAAATAAGGTGGACAATGTTGGAAAACCAAGGAGAACGCCCGAGCAGATTGGTAGTTGGCCTAATTCTAATAGGAACCGAAACCAAGTTGCTCGACCAAACGGGCGAATCTGGCAAATCCGGCTCGACCAAGTTGTTCAAAATACTCAAAAACTCGGACGATCTCACTTTCCACACAAAACGCACGAGTAAAACCAGCACATGCCCGAGAAATTCCTAGTTCCGTCCAAACCCGAGTCAAGGCCAGCCCAAGCCGATTTCGAAGTCACAAATCTAGGCTCATCTTCTCCTCCTTCATTGGTGGTTTAGAGGCTTCTAGAAGGTCCTGGAAGAATCTGGAAGACTTGCAAAGCAAGTAACCTTACAAGCCAAGCAAAGTCGGTTTTAGGACATGTTTCCTAAAACCGTTTATGGGCCAACCTCAACCTCAATTTGGAAACTTCGAAGCCCTAGTATCCTCTATAAATACAGCCTCATATCAAGGGTTTGCTCAGCCATCCTCGACTAGGCAACGACGCTATAAGGGAGTTCCATTCGCACTCTTACTTTTGGTATCATTTCCTTTCTTGTAAATATTTGCTTGCAATTGGCTTTTGAACTAAGTCATGCCGAGAGGCACGCCTTCGTTCAAAAGTGTGGGGTGAGAACTGCCTTTGCACATAGTTATTTAACATGCTTTCCTTTTCTTTTTCCCTTAATATTAACTTTTTGAAAATATGAACTTGAGAATGTGAAATAGATAGATCTAAATTCAAGCATTTACCTTGTGAAATCTCGACTGTGTAAAAACTTGAGGATGTAACTTCTTATTTATCCCTTTGTGCTGAGATATATAGGGGATGGGGAGTTGACATAAAATGCTCTAGAGAGGCTTGGCAAGCACTCGAAGGACCAGATTTTGCTATATGGTTTACGAAGTCAGTGGAGGTTAGCACTTCGAGTTTCATTGGATTCAGAGTAATCTCCGCCGTGCAGCGTTTATGCAAGAGGCGGGACGGTCCTAACTCTAGTCCAAGTAGCCGAGAAAATAGATGAGCGACCCTCATCTTGACCCGCGCGAAACGGCGAGGATGAGAAAGAGCGGGGAGGTATTTCCATATGCTCTCGGGCGATGATTGGACCTCCCAAAAGGTTGAGAAAATGGACAAGCAAATCAGAAAGGAGCAAGGCTCAAAGAAGCAAATCAAAGGCCAAAGGCCAATTAGTGAAGGTTTTAACTGAAACAAAAGTGAAGAAACTCCAATTCAAAATCAAAGGCCAAAGACCAAGTCACTTCAAAAGATGTCCCTCATCAAAAGGAAATCAAAGAGCTCAACTCATTGAAACCCGAACCAAATCATGTGCTAGAGAAAGCTACAAGATAACCATATAGTGCGAGTCGGTCCCAAGCATGCAGTTCAAAAGCCTGAAAAGGGCTATCTCCCGAATCATCCGAATTAATTTGCATCTCGGCTCGAAGGTACAAGTATCAAGTTTCTTCTAAGTATTTACACGGTTTAGTTTGGTAACAAGTAAGTATTGCATGGATAGGATGAATCTAGTCCCACATTCTCACATTCTTATTTAGAGCTTTTTACTTGGATTTTGTGTTCCTCTTTCGAATAGCATTGTTCGGGACGAACAAGTATAAGTGTGGGGTGATTTGATGGACCATATTTATATGATTCATCAAGACAGTTAAACCCACCAAATTAGACATTTTGTCTTAACAACTTTTACTTGTTAGTTCCATTTTTGTTCTACATGGTATTTTGAGGTTTAGAGAAGAAACGAGCTAAAAAGGGGGTTCTTAAGCTAAAAAGGATTGCCAAACATTTCTGGCCGAGAAATCACTACCATGGCCCGAGGAAAGTCACCCAGGACCGAGAGAGCCCAGCCAGGACCAAGAAATGTCGGGCCACGTCCGAGGAACGCATGACGCGTCCGGACGCACCGAGGATTTCAGCCAGACCGTCTGAGAAAAGACGGACGCTTGCGTCCGCGTCCGAAAGTGCCGAGGCCTGTGTGCCGAGAGCTCGAGCATCGTCCGAGATCACCCGGACCGCGTCCGAGAAAACCCAGGTCCGGTAGGAAGAACTTAGGCCACGACCTATCTCCGGTGGCGTTCCGGCCAAACCACTTCCGGCATTCCATTTCTATGAAGATTGTCATTCCAAATCCACATTCAAAAGACAAAGAACGCATGGTCCAAAATTCAAGCCGTCCTAGGCCAAGAGACCGAGTTCTAGGCCATCCTAAGGCATGACCATGCTACAATCAAATTCAGCCTTGGCAACCTTCATGGACCCGGCCTAAAATCACTTGAATATGCTAGAACCGTCGGCAAATGGACAAGAACGCATGGCAAAGGTACCGAGCCCGGTCAAGGCCAATCAAGGGGATTTTCGACTATTTTGGGATTCTGGCCATTCTCCGGTCAGAATCTGGCTTAACTCCCTTGATGAAACCAATTTGTATTGATCTTGTCGTTCAGAATCAGTGGTCCTCAACTCAAGCACCTCCGGCCAAGATTCCGGCGAGCTCCGACGAACCTCCGGCCTAGCTCCGACCAGTCACAACCAAGACTCCGGCCAGTCATAAACTCACTCCGGTCAAATTCCGGCGAAGTCCAACCAAAACCAAAACTGAACTATTACTATTCCGGTTGGCCACTTCTTTTCCGGTTAGCTTTGCTATTCATTCCGGTTGACCTTTGGTTTGAAACCAAGCCACACCAAGTAGTTGAGCATGGTTGCCCCTTGGCTCAACCCAAGCCCTAGCCGCCCATGTGCTTGCCCATGTGCACCCTTTCGCTCCAACCGAAGTCCAACCAAGACCAAACCGGAGCACTTGAGGGAGAACCGGAGGCAAGTGGCAGAATAGTATCCTCCACTCACCTCCTCTCCAACCGCCTCTTGTGGCCTATAAATAGAGGAGCACCCCTCCTTGAATATCATCCATGATCCATATACATTATCATCACCATCATCTCTACTTCATACTCCTCGAATCTCTCTAGAATTTTGTAGGCACAAATCCTCGTAAACACTTGTACTTTGATATCAAAAGCTCCAAGTTTGTTCTTGATCTTGTTCTTGTTACTAGTTCAACATCTCTCTACTTTTTCTTGTTACTATTTCGAAAACCTTCATTTTCCTTTCAAGTATTTTCCAAAAACCTTTACTTTCTTGCACTAGCTATGGTAGCCACTTCCATGGATACTTGTAGCTAAACCCTTCATTCGGTTGAAGGGGTGTGCTTGTATCATGAAAACGTTTTAAACCCTTTTTCTTAGTGCTGCTATTGTGTTCAAGCTTGTTCTAAGTGCTATACATTCGGGTAGAACATACACGGTTGAGTGGATGCTTGAAATGGCAAAGCTCTTCCGTGGGGTTCGTGAACATACACGGTTAAGTGGATGCTTGAAATGGCAAAGCTTTTCTGTGGAGTTCAACCTCTCTTTAAGTCACTTGGTTGATCGGAAATGAGAGATCAAGTGACTGCACTTAGGCTAATATACCTTGAAATGGCGTATTAGTCTAGCTAGAACAAATGCTCTATGTCTTGAAATGGACTAGACGGTGTGGCAAGTGCTTGAAATGGCCTTGTTACATCTTTGAACACTTAGTATGATCATTAGAGGTCAATGATGAACGGAACTATGATACAAGGCCCCTAAACCGAATCCTTTCCTTTGATTAAAACACTAACTCTTCATTCTACTTTCTATCTTATTTTCAACTGCTTAATTTCAGTACCCTTTACATTCAGTACTTTACATTCCGCAACTAACTTTACATTCAGTCACTAACTTTACTTTCAGTACCTAACTTTTACTTTCAGCACATTTACTTTCAGTCTTTATTTTCTGCATTTACTTTCAGTACCTTTATTTTCAGTCTTTATTTTCCGCACTTACTTTCAGTACCATTACTTTCAGTCTTTATTTTCCGCACTTACTTTCCGCACCTTTACTTTCAGTTCCTTCATTACACACTACTACAGACAAGACTTTATGCAACGGTTCAAATTTATCATTACGCAACGGTTATAGTTTATGCAACGGTTGGTTTAAAAAACTGTTGCATAAGGTAGACTTTATGCAACGGTTCTTAAAAACCGGTGCAAAAAATAAACATTATGCAACAGTTCATAAAAACCGTTGCATAAAGTCTACCTTATGCAACGGTTCTCAATAACCGTTGCATAAGGTAGACTTTATGCAACGGTTCTTTTAAACCAACCGTTGCATAATGTTTATTTTTTTGCAACGGTTCAGATAAACTGACGCATATACGAAACCCTAAAATTAAAACACAGGCCTTCTTCGCCAGTCGTCCGCTCTTCGCTCTCATCCGTTCTCATCGGTTTCCTTATCCATCATTCCCACTGTATTCATCATCTACATCTACTCGATGCTCTTCGTCTTCTACCACTAGCAGATTGCAGGAGTCGGAGAACGGTGTCTCGGCGGCGCCCTTTCAGTTCGATGATGCGGTTGTTGCGTCTAATCTTAGGGCTCAGCAGCAGCAAATGCTTCCGCTGCCGTTTGGTGTGGATGACCTCATCGATCGGAACCGCGAATCGCTTCTCGAAGGCTCCTCTTACGATTCGTTTCATCCGGTATTTCACTTTACATTTTCAATCTCTAACAGTTCGATGCTGTGAGAAATTGTAGAGTAATTTTGATGATGTGTATTATTCTTATTCATGGAGTAGAGCATCAGATGGCTGGATTATTCAACGGAAACTTCGTCGGATCTCTACTTGGATCGGGTCAGCAGATGAATCTACCCGAGCATTTTCAGAACTCTCAAGTAACTTTCGTCAACTATTTCACCTTGTAATTTGTGTATAAGAGACAAAACTGGGCGGTGTTTCATGGATAGTGGACAACATTTGTTGTTTATGTGATCTTGATCTTGAATATAAGCTCACTTAAATTACATTAGCTAGATGTGAAGCGTTTTTATAATTGTGGACTTGTGATTTTGCTGACTTGTGTTTATGTGATCTTGATCTTGAATATTAGCCCTTTAATTTCATTAACTACACTTGTTTTGTTGTGCCTACTGTTTTGTCCCCCATTTGCATATTCAAACTTTTTTCCGACATCATTTTTGGGCTTGAAATTCTTTTTTGTTTTAGGAAAAGCAGTGGATTCTCTAGAGGTGCTTCTATTTATCGAGGAGTAACAAGGTTTTGCTCCTAAGATACATCTTTGAACACTAACACTACATTTAAACAGCTTCCTAAACTTGTGAGAAAATTGAAATTTGTCTTAATAAAGCTTCTCTATTATATGCTTATAGACATCATCAGCATGGACGATGGCATGGTAGGATTGGCAGAATTGCTGGGAATAAAACCTATATCTGGGGACATTCAGTAAGTTCATTCACTAGCTGAAATGACCCTTTAATCATAACTGATGCATGATATATCAATATTCCACAAGAATCATATTAAAGGGTTTTGTAAAGAGCCATTGTCTCATTAGTCACTTTGTGATTTTTGCTGTCTGCCCATTGCTTTTGGTTGTCCAGGTTTATATGCATTAATTGTGATTTTGGGGTGTAGACCTGAGTTTTAGTGTATGGATGGTTTATTAATTGAATTTGGTTTTGCTTACAGGGCAGCGCATCTGAGGAAGTCGAATTGGAGCGGTTATTTTCTGTGCTGGCGCTGCCATTTACCAAAAGCCTACTATAAACTACTGCTATATCTAAAACGAAAGCACAACCAGCCACCAATGTGTGAGATGACATCGTCGGCTACTTACACAATACTTATTGAACATGATTTTTTGGCAAGATAAATTATTGTAGTGTTTACATTTGATTGTTATGTGAAGTTGTATGAATGGTGTAATGAATGGTCATATTTTGAGTGAAAAGAAAGTATTTTGATATTTGGAAAATGAGTAACAGGGAATTACATTTGTTTGTAATTTGTGTTTAATTTTACAAGTGGATTTGAGCAATAAAATAGCCAAAATTTGCCAGATTTCTTTCGTACTTTATGCAACGGTTCTATGCTCAAAACCGTTGCATAAGGTCATGACATTATACAACGGTTCTATACTCAAAACCGTTGCATAATGTCATGGTCTTATGCAACGGTTTTCTTTGAACCGTTGCATAAGGTCATGACCTTATGCAACGGTAGCTTATGCAACGGATCCAGAACCGTTGCATAAGGGTACTCAGAACCGTTGCATAAAGTCCCTTTTGTAGTAGTGACAGCAGTTTTCAGCATCAATCAAACATATATTTTGGCACGTATTGCGCTTGAAATACAGCGTGCGACAAACCAAAACGTATGTTGTACGGTTGATATTGAACTCGGTTGTTTCCACAACTTACTTTTCCGTACTAAAACCACAACCAACCCCAATTGCACTTAATTTCTGTACATTTTCCTCAAAGAACTACTATCCACTAATTCCCTTGGGTTCGACCCTACTTACCGCTCTACTAATCCATAGTAAAGTGTACAAGTAGTGGACACTTATAAATATATTTTTGCAAGGTCCTAACGACACCTTGTCAACGACCACACTTAGAAACATTGAATTAGATTGTTAGTAGTCGATGATAACAAGTCACAATACGAAACCCTAGTCTGAATATTCTCCCTGATTGATAACCCCCAGTTAATTTCCTATTTTTGCACTGTTTCCAAATCTCTCACAGCTCTCTTGGGTTCGACCCCTTGCTTACCGCTATACTAGCCAACAGTAAGTGGAACTATAAATTTAAATTTGTAGGTACCGACGACGACCTGTCAAATTTTGGCGCCGTTGCCGGGGAGCTATGCACGGTGAAATTGTTCTTTCCTAATTTAGTTTTTCTGTTTTCTGTTTCTCTTTCTTTCAGATTTTTTCAGTTTTTGTCTTAATTTAGCAGTTTTTGAGCAGAAAAAGCGAAATAGCAGGATTCGAGTTCCAGGTGTCCGATTTCAGCCCATAATACCTTATTCTGAGCGGAACGACGAGCAGATCAGATGCAACAGCTATGCTGTGTTATAGGGTTTTTTTGGCCATCCGAGATCGTTTACTATTTTATTTTGATTTTTTAGTGTTTTTAAAAATTTTTCGTTTTTTAGAAATTTCCAAATTAGGGATTTTCTTTTGCTTTCTATTACCATGGCACATGCAGGTAATGAGTTTGACGACAACAATGAGATCTACGAGGAGGATGATCCAGGCCTTCCCAACAACGAAGAGGTACCACCACCAGTGATCTATGAAGACCCGGAGCGGATGTTCTGGGCTCGGAACCGAGCCAACCAAGAGGCGGCCCGACAAGATCAAGGGGCACCCGGAGCACAGCAAGGGGCAGGCCCAAGGCAACCGGTTCTGCAGCAAGTCCCGGTCCGACAGCAAGCTCCGCTTCTACAACCGAGACGCCAACCACCGGTGGCTCTACGACCTCAACTCCGACCACCTAGACAGCCGGTCTTCTACGACGAGTATGACGAAGAGTACGACGATCAAGAGCCCACCATGGGAGAACTATCGGCCCCAAATTTCAAGAAGCAGTCATGGTGCATCTACGAAGGGCCAGACCTCGAAGCAATAGCCATCAACACGGCGGTCATCCACCACCTGCCTAAGTTCTCAGGAACCAAAGGAGAGTCGGCCACGGCTCATCTGCAGCGCTATCATGGGATATGCCAGAACCTAAGGCCATATAGAGCCGAAGTCGAGGACTTCAAATTAAAAGCTTTCTATTTTACACCCATCGACTCTGCTAACGAATAGTTTCTATCCTTGCCTTCAGGTAGCATTCATACATGGGAACAGATGCAGAAGAAATTCCTCAACAAGTACTATCCAGCTGGCAGAGCGATGTAGGTCCGAAGGCAACTGCAAGAACTCCGACAAGGGCCAAACGAGACAATGTACGAGTACGTGGAGAAGTTCAACGCCCTAGAGCAGAGCTGCTGCAACCTTGGACTTCCCGAGAAGCTGATCGTGGAGTACATGCTCGATGGACTAAGACGACTCGACCAAAAGCTATTAGATGCCTCGGCTGGAGGCACGATTATGAACATGTCCCCAGGTGGAGTACGACAAAAGATCATGGAGGTAGCCGAGAATTCTAGGTTCCAGGACGAGTACAACAAAGAGGAAGAATTCAGCCTGACCAGGAACGTCTCAAAGGTCGAGCCCCTATCCAGTTCCATGGCCGAAGAAATCAAACAGCTCAAAGAGATGATGCAACAGGTAATAAGGAGGCAGCCGATCCAAGCAAGGCCTTGCGAGTTCTGTGGAGCCACAGATCACAAAACAGACTCCTGTCTGACTTTAGTGGAGGACGACCAGGGTGAAGTTAATGCAGTAGGCGACTACCAGAACTATGGCAACCGGAATGGACCAGCTTGACAGTATGAACCAGCCGCAACCAGGCAAGGGTCCAACGGTCAGTACTGGAGGAACGACAACTAGCACAACCACACCCAGAGAGAGCCGGTTCAACATGTCACACCTCAACAGAACCAGCAGCCCTACCGGCCTCCACATCGTCAATATCAGCAGAATACGCCTGGCCAGTATCAACAACAAGGACCGACCCACAACCAGGCAGGCCCAAGCAACCACGGTCCCAATAAATCCTTAGAAGACATAGTGAAGGAGCTGGGTGCTTCACCCAGCAATTGGCCACGACAGTCCATCAGAATCAGGTCAAGACCGACGGGGCAATAGCCGACTTATCAAGACAGATGTCTCAAATTGCCACCACGGTCTCGGAGCTCTAGAACGACCCAGGACGACTGCCATCATAGACCATTCAGAACCCGAGAGGGAATGTCAGCATGATAAGAGCAGTAGACATGGACGCGGCACTAAAAAAGTCCGCATATTAGGAGGATGAGATGCTCAACACGAAGGCAAGGATCAGCGAGGAAAAGCCTAGATCAAATTACATCTGGGCATCAGAAGACTTCAGCCCGCCGGTGCCTGAAGGAGAACCAGTCGAGACAGACCCGGTCCTCACTGTCGGGCTGTCCGAGAAGACTCCGGTCCTTGTAGCCAAGAATCCCGAAACTCACGGTTCTTCATGTTCTATGCAGGTGATTGCTCCCGAAGGCCATTCGATACACGAGGAGGAGCTAAAAGGTATATTGGAGCCAAGGCCTAAGCAGAACGACCAAATAATAGAACACCCCCTCGTTACAAGCCATGAGTCGCCAAGAAAGAGTAAAGACCCAGGTGCCTTCACGGTCACTTGTGGTATCGAAAGGCTCAAATACATAACTGTTTAATTGTTCTGGGTGCGGCCGTTAATGTTATGCCTTATTCCATATATTGCTGTTGAAACTTGGCCCATTAAAACTTCCTAAATTGTTAATCATTTACTCGGCCTGATGGTTTGCTTGAAAACTTAACACTCCGAGTAGGAGATCTTGTTTTTCCTGTAGATTTCTATGTCTTGCAGATGGGAGATGCTAGAAACGATGATCCTCCAGCACTCATCATAGGACGGCCATTCCTCTTCGCCACCAAGACCAAGATTGACATGGGCACGGGCTTGTTGTCACTTGCATTCGGTGGAAAGACATCAGATTTTTACATCTATGGGGATGATGACCGTCCATGCACGAGGAAACCGCCGGACATAGTAAACACATCAGATCTTGGTGCCCTAGTCCCTGCCCTACCGAAGGAGACCATGTATGCAACCGGGACAGTAGCTATGAGCAAGATGTCCTCAACGACCCAGAGGTATGTAAAGGTGAACCCGCCTGACCGACGCAGAGCAGACACGAGCACATTATTACACGGTGGCTTGGGGCAGATTGAAGGAGTCGCATGAGCAAAGTTTGAGCTCACATGCCCATGGGATCCTAACTTGTGATCCCTAGAATGAGGTACCATCAAGCCAACGACGTAAAACAAAGGCACTCGCAGGGAGGCAGCCCGACATTTTTTGTTTTTTCAGTTTTTTTATCTTATTTACTTATGTCATTTATATTTACTATGTTTGAGTCACATTCGTCACATTGTACTTGGGAAAGGAATGATTTTCATGCAGGGAACAGATACACTCATGCGTTCGCATGCTTACACCATGCGTTCGCATGGTCTCCTGCGGGCTGAGAAAATCGACCGAGTGTGAGCACGCAAGGCCATTGTGCGAACGCACGACATTTCATGCGATGAGTTGGGTTTGTGCGAGCGCATAGGGTGGACCATGCGAGTGCATGCCCTTGAGAAAATCGACGGAGTGCAAGCAGGCAAGACCATTGTGCGAACGCACGACATTTCATGCGATGGGTTGGGTTTGTGCGAGCGCATAGGGTGGACCATGCCAGCAGATGCCCTTGAGAAATTTGTGCCGAGGCCTTCCAACTTGAGTTTCACCGGACCATGTCCAAATCTGACCGGGCCAGGCCCTGTCGTTTGCTCAACCAGCAACGACGTGCAACGACACCATCAGGGGAGTACTGTTCACACTTTTATTCTCTATGTAATTTCCTTTCTGCTAGTATTTGCATGCATTGTGTCAAAAGTGTGGGGTGGGAGAGTCAGTCGTTGTGTCAGCGCATTTATTTTCTGCACCTTGCATAAGAGTCAGCATGTTTCCCTTAAATTTTAAATTTTTTTTGTACAAATTCTCTCTATTTCCTAGAATTGCGGTATTGAATTTTGATGATGTGAAATAGATAGAGCCGATTACATGCATGTCTCTTGTGAAAATTGAATTGTGCAATGACATGTGAACTTAACCCATTACGTGCCTTTGTAAGTTGAGATAAACATGGATGTGGAGTTGATAGAAACATCCTAGAGAGACTTGACAGAACATTCAAAGGACCGGATCTCAAGTTATATGGTTATGTGGATTTCGTGGAGGCTAGCACTTCGAGATGACATGATTAAGAGTTTGCTCCGCCACTCCAGTACTTATGCGGTCAGGTGGGATAGGAAAACAACACACCGTCCAATCTCTAGTCCAAGTAGCCGGGAAAACAGACGAGCAACCCTCGGCTTGACTCGCGTAAAAAGGACGAGGATGAGTGAGAGCAGGAAGGTATTTCCATATGCTTGCGGGCGATGATTGGACCTTCGTCAAAGAAGAGGAATCACGGACGAGCAGTTCACAATCAGTAGCAAGAAGAGAAAAAAAAATCAGTCAATTGTGAAGTTTTACACGCAACAAAAGTGAAGTACACCACTGTTACATCAAAAGTCAAGTCACTACAAAAGCTGTCCCAAAAGAACTCAAACACCTTGAAGCTCGAATCAATCACGTGCAAGAGAAAGCAATGAAGTATAACCATATAACAAGAGTTTGGAACCGAGAGTGCAGTTCATGGGTCTAAAAAGGACTATCTCCCAGACATCCGAATTGATTTGCATCTCGGCCCAGAGGTAACACGTATCAAGTTATTTCCATGTTTGAGTACGATACTTTTAGTAATGAGATATGTGTGGAAAAGTGAAGTCTAGATTAGCGAGTCATATTCATGTAGCAATATCTAGGATGCCGAAGGAATTGTGATGTTTCAGTTTATTTTCCTCTTATGATCAAGTCCTTGTTCGGGACGAACAAGCTTAAGTGTGGGGTGGTTTGATGAGCCGCATTTATACGACTCATCGAGTCAACAAATCCCACCAATTCCAGCACTTTATTATACAAACAGTTACTTCTTAGTGTTGTTTTGTATTTCTGGTGATTTGGAAGCTTTAAGGGGAATCGTGCTTAAAAGATGGCTTTCTGAGCTAAAAACATCACAAGGAGTTGAGGACCGACCTATCTACACTTGACCGGAGGAATGCCCGAGGAAATTGGAGGAGAGCCCGAGAAAACTCGACAAGCGCTCGAGGAGTCCCGAGCAGATCCAGGCCCCAGTCGAGCAGATCCAGGCCCCAGTCGAGTCGTCTAGCACCAAACTCAAGTTGCTCGGGAAAATGAGCTGATCTGACAAATCCACCTCGAACAAAGTGATCAAAATAGCAAATAAGGTGGACAATGTCGTAAAACCAAGGAGAACGCCCGAGCAGATTGGTAGTTGGCCCAATTCCAAAAGTGCCGCGCGCGCTGATAGGCACCGAAACCAAGTTGCTCGACCCGACGGGCGAATCTGGAAAATCCAGCTCAACCAAGTTGTTCGAAATACCCAAAAACTTGGACGATCTCACTTTCCACACAAAACGCACGAGTAAAACCAGCCCATGCCCGAGAAATGCCTAGTTCCATCCAAAACCGAGTCAAGGCCGGCCCAAGCCGAGTTCGAAGTCACAAATCTCGGCTCGTCTTCTCCTCCTTCATTGGCGGTTTAGAGGCTTCTAGAAGGTCTTGGAAGAATCTAGAAGACTTGCAAAGCAAGTAAACTTACAAGCCAAGCAAAGTCGGTTTAAGGACATGTTTCCTAAAACCGTTTATGGGCCAACCTCAATTTGGAAACTTCAAAGCCCTAGTCTCCTCTATAAATACAGCCTCATATCAAGGGTTTCAAGCATCCCACAACACAGAATTTGAGCTCTCCTCTCCTCTCGGTCCGAAGTCCTCCTCGCCGCTTTCCAACATTCCGGCTCCGGCCCTCCTTTGTTCGGCAATAGAGAAGAACATCTTTCCTTTATTTTTATTGTCTTTTGTTTCCATGGCAATGTGTAGCTAAGCCCTCTATTCGGACCAGGGTTTCATGTATCGTGACTATCGTTTGATACTTCATTCTTAATGATATTCCATGTTTCACTAGTTCTCGTGCCTATATTCTGAATTGTTGCTAGACTAGGTGGATGCTTTGTCGCAAAGCTTAGTGGATCAATATTCCTATCATTATTATCCGCCTAATACTTTGTCGTTTAGGTAGATAGAACATCTAGGTCAAATAACACCTTTATCGGGTTGCTTGATTTAGGGGAACTAGAAGCTTAGCACCTTTGTCGGGGTAGGTCGTGGCATAACACCTTTGTCGGGTTATTTGGGAAGTCACCTTTTTCGGGACGACCACACTTAGAAACATTGAATTAGATTGTTAGCAGTCGATGATAACAAGTCACAATACGAAACCCTAGTCTGAATATTCTCCCTGATTGATAACCCCCAAATAATTTCCTATTTTTGCAATGTTTCCAAATCTCTCACAACCCAACTGTCTTTCTTTTCACAGAACAACAAGTAACCGCTCTAGCTCTCTTGGGTTCGACCCCTTGCTTGCTGCTATACTAGCCAAGAGTAAGTGGAACTATAAATTTAAATTTGCAGGTACTGACGACGACCTGTCAGTCTTCAATAAACCTAGAGTGATGGAAGTAGGCTGGTGAATAAGAGGTAGTGATATTGTTTTTCTATGTTTTGAGAGAAACAAGTTAGGTGTTAATTTTTATAGAGAGAAATGATGTGCAGGATTGAAAAGAGAGGCATACATAGACAGATGTTCAAATGAGACTAAACGTTATCAACTATTTATTTCGCCCTCTCCCAATCTTAAAAGCCAAAACTTTAACTTATTCATATGAGACTAAACTTTAACTTAAAAGACAAATGTTCAAATGAGACTAAACGTTACCAACTTCATCGCTCCAACTTAATCATATATCATTCTAACCCTGAATTCCCAAATTACACTCATTTTAACTTTTTGTCGATGCTTGTCCCTCTCATATCAACCTTAAACATTTAATCTCTCTATAAACATGGAATCCTAAATCATTTCTCTCGAAACTTAGAACAACACTATCTCTCTTTCTGTTATTCGCTTCCCTTCTTCCACCACTCAAAATTCATTGAACACTATCTTATTTGTCCTCTCTCAGTCATTACAAGCCTAGACGTTCAAAATCTACTATACTTTTACCCTCTTTATAGCTATCTCATACTTATTCATGTGTCACGCTAACCCTTAAACCTGGAATTACTCTCATTTGAACATTTGTCTATGTTTGTTCTATCTCCTATAAACATTAAAACCAAAATCATTTCTCTCAAAACATAGAACACCACGATGTCTCTCGCTCTTATTCGTCTGCCTACTTCCATCACTGTATCTTTAGTGAAGACTATCTCTTTTGTCCTCTCTCAGTCCTTACAAGTTTAAACTTTTATAATCTACTATACTTCTACCCTCTTCATAGCTCTCTCATACTTATTCATACGTAACGCTAACCCTTAAACCTTAATTTAATCTCATTTCAACATTTGTTTATGTTCGTCTCTCCCTTTTCAACTCTAAACATTCAGTCTCTCTATAAACTTTAAAACCTTAACCATTTTTTCGTTTCTTAGAACAACACTATCTATTTTAAACTTATTTATTTCCTACTTCCATCACTCCAACTTTAGTGAAGTCTAGCGCTTTTGTCCTCTCTCAAATCTTACATGCCCATTTGCTCTAGGTGTTTTGGGCCGCAATCATTATTTCTAACTAACTAATAAGAAAACAAAAACTAAAGCTGCAAACTACTCCAGCTTATTTACGAAGGCGCTACGAGTGCATTTAGCGCATGCACTAAGCCTTTAAACCCCTAGGCTACCCTAGTAGACGAGTTATAGTCTCGTGATAGTTTTGAAAAAGGGAATACTCATAAATCCCAAATGTAGTTATCCCACTACAATGAATGCTAGAGTGTTCCACTAAGGCAAGGATATCTCAAACCAAATTCCTCGTCCAAAAACAAGGATACAATCATCATGCCATCAAAAGAATTTTCGAACCATTCAAGTACCTATGAGGCTATGGATTCAAAATTCTCAATACTAGAGAAATCCATTATCTAATCGAATTATCTTTTCACTTTTAATTGAAAATGATTGAAAAAATAATACTTTGCACAAAGGGTGGCAATCGTAAACTTATGGACTAGCCTTAGCTAGCCCATAAGTTTGGTCCACCTGTGCTAGCTAAGGCTAGTCCATAAGTTTACGATAAGGAACTCATACCCATGTCTTAGCTGCTATAGCCATAATCTGTAAGGGAGGACGAGTTCTGATGTTCCCTTGAGTGGCATGTAATTGGCAAAACGCCTTTAGACAGTTCGAGCAGGAGTTCAGGGGGAGTTCGAACCCATCCTGGTACACATGAACAGCGTGGAGCTGACACAAGGATGTTTCCGGAAGATTCTAAAGATCGAGGATCTTTTCGAATCGAACTGAAATCGGCCAGCAAATTTTTCGAGCCTCAGGTATTCGAATGAACATCTTCACATAATATTGAAGGAAGGCAGCGTGGCTGACTTGGCGAGGAAGTAAACTTATATTCCTCCAACCGATTTGAGAAAGATATACATCAAATATTTAGGAATATTTCCAAAATATTTGATGGGATTATCTTGAGCAGATTTGGATATCAACCGAGCATATAAATTCAATGCTAGGGCATCCGGATCTGCGTCCCTTCCTGAGAGAAAAGAAAAACACGAGAGTTCGTGAGATTGGAGGAGAAGCGACGGCCGGTTGAATATTCCTCACCTGAATATCAACGGCAAAAGTTACGGTATGTTCAGTGTGCTGTTCAGACTGTGCTTGAAGAACTACAAAGTGCACACACACACGGCACTCATGATACGTCTTTGAGAGAAGGCGACTGGACTTCTGGGAGGTCGAAGACTAGGCCAAGAGGGAAGTCTCGTCCTACCCACAGGGGATCGAGGGAAGCTGCAGTGAACCGAGATTGCAAATCCGAGAGACGGAGAATTAGAGGCTAGGCGATTACAAACACGGGGTTGTGTAAGAGTAAGACCACTTGTAGCTCTAATCTCATAATACGATTTGTGTCCCTTTTAGGGTGTGGGAAACCCCCCAGAGTAGGCGAGGCCGAACGGGGTAACATATCGTGCGTGCTCCTGTTTCCCTCTACTTTTCGGTTCTGCTTGATAAACTGTTTAAACCTCGGTCAGAACACTTCCTTGTAGAGTTCGTATCCAGTTAACTGTGTGTGTCTCAGTTATCTTCTCTGACTGCTGAACTGTTGTGAAAGGAGTTCAAGGTCTGTCTCAAACTGTACCTTGAACATAAGCTTGAACAGGGGATAGAATTTCACATGGTATGAGAGCAAACACTCGACACACTGAGTTGGATCCTGGAACTGTTCATGATGACTGCGAAGCAAGGACAGTTACCCTCGAGCACGGTCCATGATTGGAAGACAGACACGGAGACTTACATAAGTAAAGATGTTTGCATGGTTGCGTTCAGCTCCTCAAGTCACATGGAGAAAGATCGCTGGTACTTCGATAGCGGATGCTCCGCCCATATGACGGTGACTCCAAATAACTTACGCAGATTCGACCTATTTTTTAGAAGCAGATTGTCACTTTCGGAGATGGAGGAAAAGGACAGGTGATCGGCTATGGGACATTGAAGGTTCCGGATCTACGTGTTCTCAAAGACACTCTCCTAGTTGAAGGACTAAAAGTGAACCTACTCAGCATTAGTCAACTTTGCGACAGCGGACATCATGTCAAATTCACTCATAACTCATGCCAAGTTTTTGATAAAGACGGAGGCACCTTGATGAAAGGAAGCAGAGCAGCCAACAACTGTTACCTCATCGGCTCCACTGGAACAGTTGCTTCACCAGCTTGCTTGTCTAGCCAAGCCGATGAGATGTCCCTCTTGCACAGACGTTTGGGTCATCTAAACCTCAAGACATTAAAGAAACTCTTCTCATCCGGACTCATCCGAGGAATTCCAAATGTCAAAGGAAGTCAGGATGTGATGTGTGGAGAATGCCAGATCGGGAAACAGACCAAAGCATCACACCAGAAGATCTCTCAAATCAGCACCAACAGACCCCTGGAACTGATCCATATGGACTTGATGGGACCAATGCAAACAGAGAGCTATGGTGGGAAGAAGTATGTTCTGGTCTGTGTTGACGACTTCACCAGATTCACTTGGACAAGGTACCTTCGGGACAAGACTGAAGCTGCACAACAGTTCATAGAACTTGCTACCATGATCCAACGAGAAAGGGAAGACAAAGGGGAAAAACTGGTATCCATCAGGAGTGATAATGGCACAAAATTCAAGAATGTTACTATGGGAACCTACTGCGCGAAACATGGGATTACTCTTCAGTTTGCATCAGCAATGACCCCTCAGCAGAATGGAGTTGTGGAACGGAAAAATCGTACCATCCAAGAGATGGCCCGGGTGATGATCCATGCCAAGAAGATTCCTCTGAAGTTCTGGTCCGAAGCTATGAATACGGCATGTCACATCATAAATCGAGTTACTATATGCACTGGAACGGAGAAGACGTGCTATGAACTTTGGAAAGGAAAGAAGCCCACTGTCAAATACTTTCACATTTTTCGAAGTGACTGCTTCATTCTGAATGACCGGGAGTACCGACAGAAGCTGGATCCAAAGAGTGATGAGGGGTTCTTTCTAGGGTATTCTTCAAACAGTCGAGCATACCGGGTGTTCAACAAGCGAACAGGATCAGTCATGGAATCTATAAATGTCAAAGTCAAGGATGAAGTGTTCGTGCAAGCTGTCTCGGACGACACTGATGAAAGTACTAGTGCAGTACCTGAAACACAACCATCATCCCAGCAGACTGAGCATGAACCGACTGAAGACACCTCTGTCAACTTCCTTAAAAACTCCTCATCTGACAAAACCGATACTGTCAACGCTCAGGAGAATGTCATTACACTACAACCCTCCCGACGAATTGCCAGGGATCACCCAATCTCTGAGGTCATTGGATCACCAAGTGACGGAGTTCAAACTCGCAGAAAACTGAGCAACTCCAGAGAATTGGCTGCCTGCTCGTGCTTCCTCTCCTCAATTGAGCAGAAGAACATAAAGGAAGCATTACTTGATGAGTATTGGGTCCTCGCCACGCAGGAGGAACTCGAAGAATTTGCCCGAAATGATGTATGTGATCTGGTTCCAAGACCTGATGGGGTTAACGTCATTGGCACAAAATGGATATTCAAAAACAAGTCCGACGCATCAGGGAATATCACAAGAAACAAAGCTCGCCTTGTTGCACAAGGATACACTCAGATTGAAGGAATTGACTTTGAGGAAACCTTTGCTCCGGTCGCACGTCTTGAAGCCATCCGCTTACTTCTTGCTCTAGCATGTCACCTGAATTTTTGACTGTTCCAGATGGATGCCAAAAGTGCTTTCCTAAACGGTTTTCTGAATGAGGAAGTTAACGTTGCTCAGCCTAAGGGATTTGAGGACCCGCATCACCCGGCATCTGTGTACCACCATAAGAAAGCCTTGTATGGCCTCAAACAAGCACCCAAAGCTTGGTATGAGCGCCTCACTGTGTTCCTCGTCGATCATGGATATGTGCGAGGGGGAGTGGACAAAACCCTATTCGTGAAAAACACAAGGTCTGACTTTATTATCACAAAAATCTATGTTGACGATATTGTGTTTGGGTCCAATACCCAGAAACTGGTGGATCAGTTTGTAGAACAGATGCAGAAGGAGTTCAAGATGAGCATGGTTGGGGAGATGAACTACTTCCTAGGACTCCAGGTGACTCAGAAGGAAGAAGGTATTTTCATCTCACAAAGCAAGTATGCCAAGAATCTGATAAAGAAATTCAATCTTGAGAAGGCAAGTCACAAACGAATCCGGGTGCTACGCACATAAAGATAACCAAAGATGAGGCTGGAACAAAGGTCGATCAGACGCTGTACAGAAGTATGATTGGAAGCCTTCTGTACTTGACAGCGAGTAGACCAGACATTGCATATGTCGTAGGGGTTTGTGCAAGATACCAGGCGGATCCAAAGGAAAGTCATCTCCTACAAGTCAAGAGAATCATAAAGTATGTATGCGGGACAGTTGACTTTGGAATCTGGTATACCAAGGATACCAACCCACAACTAGTTGGCTACTGCGATGCTAACTTGGCAGGAAATGCTGAAGATTGAAAGAGCACATCTGGAGGATGCTTCTTCTTAGGAAATAGCTTGGTTTCATGGTTCAGCGAAAAGCAAAATAGCATCTCACTGTCTACGGCTTAAGCAGAATATATCGCAGCAGGAAGCAGCTGCACTCAACTACTGTGGATGAAGCAAATGTTGTCTGAATACGGAGTCAAACAAGAAGAGATGACCCTATACTGTGACATTATGAGCGCAATCAGCATCTCGAAGAATCCAGTCCAACATTCCAGGATGAAGCATATAGACATCAGACATCATTTCATCAGAGAGCTGGTTGAACAGAAGGTGGTGACTCTTACGCATGTTACAACAGACAAGCAATTGGCGGACATCTTCACCAAACCTCTTGATGCTGCTCAATTTGAGACAATCAGATCCTCCCTGGGTCTGTGTGTTATCAAGAACTAAGTGTTCCAGATAGTGGTCAGTCACAGGCGGAACACCAGCTCAACAGTTGGGCTGACCACTTATTATCAGGGAGCTGGAACAGAAGGTACATGCTTAGAAGATTAACATTATATATTCGGAAATCATCCCTATGCCATTATAAAACGAAGGGGAAGAAGCGGCTGTGACAGAACTAAAAGAAGCTCCTTCAAAGGCGTCCAAGGCTGATCCTAACTCAATTCTGTCAGGGAGGAAGTACGGGCGATTGGTAAAGACTCAGTGAGCTATAAAGGAGTCAAAGTGGTTAATGAGAAGACGAAGGGATTGAACATTGCTGGAGACTCTGTGGCCGATGTTGCAGAAGAATGTGGAACCAGTAGGGCCAAGATTGGAGTTTCTGATAAGAAGAAACTATTGAATGCAGAAGTGCATGCCACCGGTCTCGTGCTAAAGAAGATGGGGATCCACAGGAAGGTCGTGCCTCAAAGGAATGACACTCCCATGAAATACGCTGCACAGATTTGTGTTGTAAGGGGGAGGAGACTTATTATGTCAAAAGCAGTGGCTGAACAGTATATGGAATCATCCTGAAAGAGGAGTCTGGTTGTTGAGGAAGACTCTGTGGAAGGGGAAAAGAAGTCAGATGATGAAAATGTGTCAATGTTAGCTGAGAAACAGAAGCAACTCCAGCTAGAAGATAATGGATTAGAAGATTCAGACCCCTTTGAGAAAGATGACGAGCCTTGTGAAATGTACAAGGACCTTGATGAGGTTGTCCAAGATTTGCAGAAGGAAAGGACTATCACTCAAGAAGGATGGTTAGAGAACAGATGCAGGGGGAGCAAGTGCATCCAAGAAAAAGAAGAGGAGTATTCCAGGTTCTGTTCCACCTAGAGTACCAACTGGAGTGACTAACCATCTAGTGTGTTTTGGCAGTACAGTCGCAGCAGCCAAGCGGAAGGCAGTGCAGAAAGGAAAGATCATCCCTGAGAGGATGCTTGATGAGCAGAAGTACAAAGAAAAGGAGATTATTCAGCTCTTGAAGAATACTGATCTAATTTGGACCGTCCAAAGATGCAAATCATTTGATGAACAGTTGGTGCGAGAAGCTATTGCAGACCTACCAAAATAGTTTCGGACTGCTTGTGATAAAGACTGTGGCATAGTCTTTATAAGAGGACAGAAGGTCAAGATTGATCCTGAGATCATCAATATGCACATTGCAATGGATGATCTTTACGAAGTGGTGGAAGAGGAGAACAATGATAAGATAGCAAGATGTATAACTGCTGGAGCATAACCTCGGAGGGAAGACACTTTCATCCTAGTTGCAGATCTGACCACATTCTACTCGATGTTGTTCTTCATCGCCATAGTCAATTGGGAGCCTACAACTCATAGAGCCACGGACAGAAAGGAGATGGGACAACTGCCCTACCAGATTGGGAACAGGATTCTCATTGACATAGGAAGAATTATGTTCGACCAGGTTGCAGAACACGCCATATCTACAAAGTCTCTGCACCAGATAATCTTCCCATTGCTTATCTATAGGCTGAACATCTACCAACATCCAGATTTGAAGACAGACCAGGACAGACTGTCAAGTGCTCTGTTGAAGTTGGTAGTTGATCACAAGCTATTCAAGGGTCAACATAAGAATGATCTAAAGAATCCCGAGTTGAACAAGAAGGACGCACCTGAGTCTTCCATAAGGAGAGCTGCTGGTGAGAAGTTGTCCCGAGCTGAACGTGGACAACTACTGGAGGTCAGAGTTGATGTCCTGCTTGACGAAAAGACATGCTGCCATGAGCCAAAGAAAGATATGTCTGGAGAAGGACTACCACGCGGTAGCACTGGCCAAGCTGATTCAGTTCAAGAAACCAGATCTTCAAAAACATATCATCTGCTGACCCAAAGTCGAACAACTACTGAGACACCATGGTCCGACCGACTCACAGTATGTGTCACTATCCCAGGCTATGTTCGAGGGGGATTCCAGATGCCGAGGAGACCAGGTTGCTCGATTGGACCCCTTGCCAGTTTGTGGCAAAAAGGGGGAGTGTTTTGAGGTAACTATTCAGGCATCAAGTTGTGTCTAAAGCGGGATTTGGTTTTGCCAAAATGCCAAGGGGGAGATTGATGTTCCCTTGAGTGGCATGTAATTGGCAAAACGCCTTTAGACAGTTCGAGAAGGAGTTCAGGGGGAGTTCGAACCCATCCTGGTACACATGAACAGCGTGGAGCAGACGCAAGGATGTTTCCGGAAGACTCTAAAGATCGAGGATCTTTTCGAATCGAACTGAAATTGGCCAGTGAATTTTTCGAGCCTCAGATATTCGAATGAACATCTTCACATCATATTGAAGGAAGGCGGCGTGGCTGACTTGGCGAGGAAGTAATCTTATATTCCTCCAACCGATTTGAGAAAGATATACATCAAATATTTAGGAATATTTCCAAATTATTTGATGGGATTATCTTGAGAAGATTTGGATATCAACCGAGCATATAAATTCAATGCTAGGGCATCCGGATCTGCGTCGCTTCCTGAGAGAAAAGAAAAACACGAGAGTTCGTGAGATTGGAGGAGAAGCGACGGCCGGTTGAATATTCCTCACCTGAATATCAATGGCAAAAGTTACGGTCTGTTCAGTGTGCTGTTCAGACTGTGCTTGAAGAACTATCATGGCTGGGATCCTCTCCCTAGCTTTCTCCTTCAGATCCCCCCAAGCGGATATCATGGCTTTTGGGTCCTTTTGAGCTAGAGGATGTCTTGCCTTCTTATTGTAGTAGTGCTTTGCCATGTGTCCCTTCTTGTGGCAGTGATAGCAGATCATATCCTTTTGGGACTTCTTTCCTTTGAGGGAGCTCATCCGTCCTACTGAGAGCTCTAGCCATGGGAGCAGTCGCCTCATCCTCACATTCTTCAGTCTCATTTGTCTAGGCTCCCTCAAGCGCCCTTTCCACTTTCAGTGATATAGAGTGTTCCTTTTCTGGGGTTCATTGGGCAGCTTTCCTCTGTTGTATCATGTCATTTATTTGGAGCCTTAACACTAGTTCCTCAAGGCTTACCTTGGGCATCCTAGGGGTTTAAAGTCTTTGTGCATGTGCTAAATGCACTCGCGACACCTACGAAAATTATTTAGGAGTAGTTTTGTTCTGGTAAACTATAAGTACATGGTATAATATCTAAAAATGAACCCTCGTTCCTTGCGGCTTGCTGTAATTAATTGCTCGGGATGATCAAACTTTAAGTGTCGGGTGTTTTGATAGGGCTAATTCTCGACTCATTTATCTATATTTCTCCTAAAAGTTTCTATCTATTCTATTATGCTTTTGATGCCAATTAACACCCTTCTTGACCTCCCCGCACAAAGTTTCCTCAGTATTGTCCACCACCCTTAGAAGTGGAATCAAGTAGAAACTAGGACAAAAAAGAGCAAAAAAGAGTCATAAAGGGATTCTGCTCGAATCAAAGCTGCCTTAAACGATCTGAACCAATGCATCTCACGCTTGAGGCGTTACGCCCTAACGCTCTGAACTAATGCACCACACGCTTGAGGCGTTAGCCCTTAGTTTCACCCTCCTCGAGAGCGTTGGACACTACACGAAGGCACCTCGTTCGGAACATAAAATAGTTCCGCTTGACCATTACGCCCGACACTGACAACCAACAAAATAGTTCCGCTCGATACTACACAACCGCGAACACTTCCTGCCACTCAAATCCGAACAACAGCTTCTCCCCTGAATTAAGGTGTATGATTTTTTCGCTCCTGCCTAGACCACTCGAATCTGAACAACAGCGTCGGTTGACACAACGGTCAAAGCTAGAATATTTTCTCCTCCTCTAAAGATACGAGAGCCCGTATTTTGCAAAAAGAGAGATGCGCATGCTGGATTTCCTCTAAGGTTTTAGTAGAGAAAAGAAGGTTTTAGCAAGAGCGACCATCTAGTATTTTCTTCCCTTTTGTATTTATTTCACTGTTTGATGAAACTTCTCTGTATTAATCCCATTGATATGACTCGTGAGTAGTCTTTTTACTTTTTTGGGGTCGTTTGGAACCCTTTGATGGATATGACTCGACTTAAATCTGAATAAACCCTATTTGATATTAAAATTCTAAATGAGTTGTATTTCACTTGTGCTTAAGTATGTACAATGCTTATTGAATGTTTGAGAAAACCCTCTGAGAGGATAGGGATAGCATTCTTGGCCGTGTATCTTAGAGGGGTTTAGAAAACCAAGTGGGAATACCCTTATGCTACAGTGTTCACTAAGGTTGCGTTAGGCTATATTTGACCAGCTCGTAAGGACTAGCTACTCAACGAGGGTTGATAGTCGCGAGCTATGAGTTGCACATGATCCATCACACCGAGGGGTTGAGGTTCTTGTGCGAGATATGTCTTCCTCAAGTCACGAGAAGTAGCCAAGTGGTGGAATCTGTCTAGATAGGGACATTAGCCTGATTCGATCCTAATCATTTTTCATGCTGTTAAGGAATGTGCTTAATTAGAGTCATATGCATTAGAAGGGGAAATAGAAACCCTGGGGAACGCTCTTCTAAAATTGATCAAAACCACTTTTTCTTTATTGTCTTGTTAATTGTCCAAAACCTACGCGAAAACCTTTAATCTGAAAAATAGACAAATCAGCGCAAAATTGATAAGTGGCCACAAGTTTTAGTTTACTCCCTTGGATGATCCAGTACTTATCCTATGAAGCACGGGTACTTGGCTCGACCTCCGTCTCGAATACCCGCATCCGTGGCTGAGATGTCATTCAGATAAAGAATTTCATCATGAACCATAACCTGAGAGTAGCCATCTTCCAAAACATTTCTACTCTTCAATTGCTATTCGTGGCTGACACTCGCTTTGCCTCTATTATCGTGATGCTTAAGAGGCTTAAACTTATCAAACAAGGTCTCCAAGCCATGGTTATTAGTGATTAGTGGACTTCTCTTAGAGAGGAAGACATGGGGAAGGCAAACTTTGTAAAAGACAACATCTTGATTGATGACTGGTGGGATCGATTAGCTTACATTGTTGATTTCACACGGCCTATCTATGAAATGATTAGATATTGTGACACAGACAAGACATGCCTTCACTTAGTGTATGAAATGTGGGATTCTATGATCGAGAAAGTAAAAATTGAAATATATAAGAAAGAAGGTCGTCAGGATATTGAAGGTAGCCCTTTTTTTGATGTGGTATATGAAATCTTAGTAGATCGATGGACTAAGAACAATACTCCGCTTCATTGTTTAGCACACTCGTTGAACCCGAGGTATACTTTTTTGGTATGATACTTATCTTCTTATGGTATTGTTTCTTACTCAGTTCTAATAATAAAAAATTATTTTATAAGTTCTATAGTGATGAATTGTTAACTAGAGATTCAATTAGAGTTGCCCCCCCCCCCCATAGAGATGTTGAAATAGCTCGAAAGAGAATGAAGTGCTTTTATCGTTTATTTACACTTATAGATGACCACGATAGAGTGATGAATGAATATGCACAATTCTCTATGAAGAATGGACCGTTTGAATATCTAACGTGCATTTGAAAAATGTACTCTATGGATCCGAAGAATTGGTGGGCAAACTTTTGAGCTCAAACCCTCTCCTTCAATCATTGGCTTTTAAAATTCCTTGACAACCTGCTTCATCATCTTGTTGTGAGCGCATTCTTTCATCCACTCGCTTAGAAGGAACAAATTAAATTACAGCTATGCTCAAGGTTTAGTTTACATCCACAACACTCTTCGTCTTTTATCTTGAAATTCACAACAGTATGAAGAAGGTACTACCACGATGTGGTATGTCGGTGGGCATGGCTTTGATTCTATGGAGGGTGTCGGATTTTTAGAGTTTGCGGAACTCTCATTTGATGAACCAGATTTGGAGAACGAGTTGCTTGAGTGAAGAACTAACTCTTTTTTTTCGTTTTGAACATTAAAACTGGTTATCTTTTTTATTTTGTAGCACATATTGATGTTCCCTTGAGTGGCATGTATTTGGCAAAACGGCGTTAGACAGTTCGAGCAGGAGTTCAGGGGGAGTTCGTACATATCCTGGCACTCATGTACAGCGTGGAACAGACGCAAGGATATTTCCCGGAAGGATTTTGACAACGAAGATCTCGTCGATTTGAAGTCGGCCAGCGACTTATTCGATCATCAAATATTCGAATGAATATCTACATTGAAGGCGGCATGGCTAACTTGGGCAAGAAGTCTTCGAATATTCTTCCAACCGATTTGAGAAAGATATACATCGAATATTTAGGAATATTTCCTAAATATTTGATGGGATTATCTTGAGCTGGTTTGGATATCGTCTGAGCATATAAATACAATGCTAGGGCGTCCATAATCAGCATCGCTTTCAATATCAAACATACACGAGTATACCCTATCGATTGGAGAATAAGAAAGCGACGGCCGATTGTGTTTCTCCACTGGAAACTCATAGGTGCAAGAGCAGTCTAATCAAGTGCAACTTAGACTGCCTGGAAGCGATCCAACTGCCGCACACAACAAAGGACAACACGCTTTTGAGAAAAAGTGACCGAGCTTCAAGAGAAGGTCGAGGACGTTCGGACTAGAGGTTCGGACGAAGGGGATCGAGGCAAACTGTTGTTAACATCGGTTGCAAAT
Organism: Rhodiola kirilowii; assembly: GCA_033675215.1. Taxonomy (NCBI): domain Eukaryota; kingdom Viridiplantae; phylum Streptophyta; class Magnoliopsida; order Saxifragales; family Crassulaceae; genus Rhodiola; species Rhodiola kirilowii. The sequence goes on along the minus strand of CM066194.1, from coordinate 27,724,256 downwards.
CTGAGAGACGCAGTGTTACAGGCTAGGCAATTACAAGGTGTAAGCGTAAGTCCACGTGTAAGCTCTAAACTCATAATAAAGATTTGCTGTCCCTTCTAGGGTGTGGGAAACCCCCCAGAGTAGGCATAGCCTAATTGGGTTATCATTCTGTGCGTCCCTCTACTTTTGCTCTGTTGACTGAACTGTTGTGAAAGGAGTTCAAGGTCTGTCACAACTTTACCGTGAACACAAGCTTGAACAGGGGATAGAATTTCAATTGGTATCAGAGCAAACACTCGACACACTGAGTGGGATCCTGAACTATTCAAGATGACTCTGAAGGAAGGACAAAGCATCACCAGACCTCCGCTACTTGAAGGCTCAAATTATGCCACCTGGAAGCCCGTGATGAGATCTTTTCTAAAATCTCTAGACGAAAGGGCTTGGAAGGCTGTCCTGAAAGGTTGGACAGAACCCATGATGAACAATCTCACTGGAGAGAACCGGTTCCAAAACCTAAAGCTCTGTGGACAGAAGAGGAGGATAAAGCTTCCATGGGAAACTCAAAGGCTATGAATGCGATCTTCTCTGCAGTAGATGAAAACGTCATGAAGCTAATCATCAACTGTGAAGTGGCTAAGGAAGCGTGGGATATTCTCCAAACAGCTTTTGAAGGCACAGACAAAGTTCGAAACTCTCACATGCAGGCTATCGCAACCAGGTTCGAAGAGATGAAAATGAAGGAAAGTGAAACCATCACTGAGTACAACACCAGAGTTCTGGAACTGGCTAACGAAGCTTCGGCTCTTGGGAAACCCATCGATGAAGAAAGATTGGCCAGTAAAGTCTTAAGATCATTCCCTCCTAGATTTGCCATGAAGGTCACGACCATTGAGGAAATGCACGACATCTCAAAACTAAAGCTGGACGAGCTAATGGGGTCTCTCAGAACCTACGAGATCAATCATGATTTCCAACCCGGAGAGGTGAAGGGAATCGCCCTAAAGGCAGACATGTCAGAAGACAAACTGGACGCTGGCTGCACCACTGAGCAACTGGCTATGATGGCTCAGAACTTTGGCAGAATGGTGTGGAAAATCAACAGACGTGGTCCAGAGCAAGGTCAGCCTTCATCAACTAGCTTCCAAAACTAGAAAACTGGCAGGTCAAGGTCCAGAGATATGAGACAAGACCCCTCTGATAAAGGAAAAGAAGAAATTCAGTGCCATGAATGCAGGGGTTTCGGTCATATTGCTTCACAATGTGCAAATACTCTCATGAAGAAGAAGGCAATGGTCGCTAGCTTCAGCGACAGTTAGATAGACGAAGAAAAAGGAGGAGGTGAAACCACTAATTTTGTGGCTTTCGTTACAACTCTAGGAGAATGCAGCACTACCAGTGAAGGAGTACCATCTCAGTTGGAACTCCCGGCCGAAGACCTTTCAGACAGTGACGATGAAGAACTCACACAGGAGTCTCTGGCTGAAACATATAAAGATCTGTATGAGAAGTGGTTGCTACTAATCAAGGTCAACAAGAAGCTGAATGATACGGTTGCAAGCATTACTATGGAAAAGAACCAGGTCTGGCAAGAGGTCGAGATACTGCTTACACAGAAGGTGGAGGTCGAATGCACGATAGACTCACTAAATACTCAACTGGCTGAGATGCAACAGGAAAGACTGTGTTTGCTTGCTCAAAAAATAGAGCTCCTGGGTACTGTCTCTTCTCTGAAAGTCGACATAGAGAAGGACCGTGATACTCATCCTGCAGGCATGGCAGGTCTAAGGAAAACCATCACAGATCTAAAACACAAGGAGGTGTTCCAACTTCGGAGGGTAGAACAGCTGGAGCTTCAGCTTGAATCTGAGAGAATGGATCATTCAACCACCGAAAAGGAACTCAATCACCTCAAACAAATGGTAAGGATGCTAAACTCAGGCACTAAAGACTTAAATGACATTCTCAGGTCTCAAAGGATAGAGTCTGGACATCGAGGCTTAGGGTTTACTGAAGAAGGCACCTCAAAAGGCGCTACCTTTGTTAAAACTACACAAGTGATGGTTCAGTTGCCGAAACAGAAGGTGAAACAGTCTAAGGGAAAGAACCTAGCTGATCAGAAGAAGACTCACAGCACATCAAGTGAAGGAAAGACCCGTGGAACACCCGTCCAATGCCATGACCATTCACCAGTGATGGAAAGGACAGATAGGCGCACTTGCTGGTACTGCCACCAGATGGGACACATCAAACGGAAGTGTCGCCTGTTTCTTGCTGAACGACGAGCATACCAACAACAGACCATACCGCGACAGAAACAAATCTGGATACCAAAGGCAAACCAGACGGTATGCATGGTGGCCTGCTGCTCCTCAAGTGACACACTGCAAGACAGTTGGTACTTCGACAGCGGATGCTCCGCCCACATGACAGGTAACTCTAAATACCTCACTCATATTAGACCTGTTGAGAAGATGTGGTTTGTCACCTTCGGGGATGGTAGAAAGGGTCAGGTGATCGGCTGTGGGACATTGAAGGTTCCGGATCTCCCTGTACTCGAGGACACCCTCCTTGTTGAAGGTCTGACAATGAATCTTATTAGCATCAGTCAACTGTGCAACGATGGACACTATGTGTCATTCTCTCGCGAATCATGCCTCGTCCTAGACCAGAATGGCAGAATTGTGATGAAAGGGAGAAGGGGTGCGAATAACTGTTATACCATAGGGGTGAGTCTGATACGTCCGATGGGTCGAGACTGTGTACAAGCCAAACATCCATCTCTGCGAGGGGGAGTGGAGAAGACCCTTCACATGAGGTCTGATACCGCACAAATCTATGTTGACAATTGTACCAGGAAACTGATGGATCTGAAGGTGTTACAGTTGCAGAAGGAGTTCGGTCATAAGGTGTCACAGTTGCCAAAGGAGTTCGTACAGTATCCTCAGAACCTTGCCAGGAACCGAACAAGAAAACGTGAATACGGAGGGCAACAAAGGGCTATTACTCAGAAGCATATGACAACGGACGTGGAATTGACCAAGACCTTCATCGATTCACACGGCATTTCTCAGCTTGGAACACCTAGATCCTTCTCGGGTCTTCGTGGTGTCAAACACTGATTGCATCCAACGGTGGTCAGTCAAAGTCGAAACTCCAGCTAAATAGTTGGACTGACCACCTAAGAAAGAGAGCTGGAACAGAAGGCACAGTGCTTGAAGACAAATAGTTTTCGAATATTCTCAAAGATTTTTCATCCCGTTATTTGAAACGGGAGTTGACTGATTTGGGAAGTTGAAAAGGCCGGAGTATATTTTTGAAACACAAAAGACAGTTCGGTGTGTTCAATTGTCTTCTCACTCTCGTCCAAACCCTAGAACAGCAAAAAACTCTCTCAACCGCTCCTTCCTCAATGACAATGGTGAACACCAGAAAGTCAGCGAAGTCCGGCGTCAAATCCGCTGAGAAGAAGAAAGAAAGCATGCAGTCCTCGAAGTCTCTGGCGGCGAAACCCCGTGTTCTGAAATCAAAAGTTCTGAAGGAGAAAAAGGCGTCGCCTTTACACTCAGTCCCTGAAGTCTTGGCCGAAGCCAAGAAGATTGACAGAGGAACAGCCGGTGAATTTCCTCAGTCGACCACGGTAGACTCACCCGACTCAATCGATGCTGGTACGACTCAAGTCCATCCCCAATCTGAGGTATTTCCAACTGTTCTTTCAGATTCTGCAAATATTCCGACTGTTGATAATATTGTGCCGAAGGAAGATGTGAATGTGGGTGTTGAGATGGATGGTAAATCTATTGTCGGTGATAAAGCCAGTAGGGCTGTTGTGGATGGTGAAGCCAGTAGGGCTCTAGTGGGCGATAACACCAGTAGGGTAGTGGTTGGGAATAAAACTGTCAATATTATGGAAGGTGGGGAACCCAGCAAGGCAGCTGGAGGTTCAGCAACGTGGAGGGAAAAGATTTTTGCCTCTGGATACATTCCTCCAAAGGGTGGTCGCAGGAAGAAGTTTAGGCGGGCATGTGACTCCCCCAGAAAGTATCTAGCACAGATATAAGCTACTAGAGGTCGGAAGATTGCAATGTCTGACAAAGAAACAGAGAAGTTCATTGAGACCTCGAGGAAGAGAAACTTGGTGACTAATAATGCTTCTGACGATGAGCCTTCTAAGAATCTAGGAGGAATCATTGATGAATGTTCTGGTGAACATGCTGAGATTGTGTCAGAGGAGATTAATCCATCAGAAGAGGGAGATGTGTTGAAAGAAGCCATACCAGAAGAATCAGATCCTGCAGAAAAGGATGAAGAGTTGGAGAAGATGTACAAAGACATTGATGATGTCATAAAAGATTTGGAAAAGGAGAAGGATCTGGGAGTGGCAAGTTCAAAGGAACCACCTCGTGCCCAGGGTGTTGGGGCTGAAGAGTCTGATGCTGTGACAAAAGCAAGTGTTCCATCTCAGGAACCAGGTGTTCAGACAGAAGTTGAGTCAAGTGGAGTTCCAGAGGAAGTTGTTGCTAAAGAGACAGTGGCTGTCCCAGTAGTTGTTCAAGATGATCGTCGTAGCGACCATATGGAGAAAGATGGCTCATCCATTCGTGAGGATGCTTCGAAGACAGTTTCAAAAGCGGTTACTCTTTCGGAAGATGACCAAGACCGTGTTCCCCTTGTCAATCTAAAAAGGGCAAAGAAGGACAAGGAAAAGAAGAAGGTTACGTTTGCAAAATCTACAAAGGGGTCAGTTCAGAATGATGCTGAGGCGGGCATCCAGGCAGGGGGAGCTGTTCCATCCAAGAAAAGGAAACGTGATGCTGTGATTCCTGTCTCTGAGGATGCTGGGAGATGCAAAGTTCCACCCCCTGAGTCTGACGCTGTTCCAGTTGGTGTGGTCAAGAAAGGAGTTTGGTTTGTCAATCGTGATGCTGCTAAGAAATGGATTTGTGTGCTGAAAAGGAAGATCATCCCTGAGAGGGTGCCGGAGGGGTCTAGGTATTAAGGGAAGGAGGTGATTGAAGTGCTGAAACAATCTGATCTATTCTAGACGTTGGACAGATGCAAACCCTTCGACAAACAGTTGGTTCGTGAGGCCATGGCAAACCTTCCCCCTCGTTTTGGGGTCATTGGAGAAGCAGAATATGGAGTCTTCTTTGTCAGAGGAAGACAGATCAAGCTTGATCCAGAACTTATAAATGTGTACTTCTCCATGGATGATCCAGTCACTAATGAAGAAGAATCAGATTTTGGAAAGGTGATAGAGACCATCACTGCAGGCTCAGTTCGGTGGAGGCCCGACACTGTGGTACATACTGCTGATCTTTCCATGTTCTATTCCATGATATTCTTCATCGCTGTCTTCAACTGGAGACCCTCGACTCACCATTCAACGGTCAACCGGGACATGGCCCAACTGATTTATCAGATAGGGAATAAGCTGAAGTTTAACCTGGGAAGAGTAATGTTCAAACAGATTACTGATCATGCTACCTCTAAGATAACTCTACACCAGATTTATTTCCCATCCCTGATATATGAGTTGATCATCCATCAAGCTCCAGATTTGAAGACCTCGACTGACCATCTCTTAAAGGCACCCAGCAAGTTCATCGTTGACCACAAGCTATACAAAGGCCGTCACGTGAACGATCTCAAGGAGGGGAACCAGAAAGGAAAAGGTATTACGGAGTCAAGTCGAGGGGGAGCCAGGATGGGCCGGGATGAGAGGAGTCAGCTACTCAAGGACCTGAATGTCATCATTGAAGTGGACAAGGAGCAACGCAGGCGCATCAACAAGCTCGCTCGTGCCCTCAGCTACCCAAGTGAAGATGAATCTGATGATGCAGATTCTGAGGATGCCACTAATGATGGGTCGTCTGCATGAAGGTCCCCTGAAAAACTATCTCTCTGAACTCATTATTATTACAAACTTTCGTATTTTTTTGTGCTTGTTCTGGCACTGTTTGATTGGCTGTTCGAACTTAGATCGGACTCCTTGCCAGTTTGTGGAAAAAAGGGGGAATATTTTGAGAGGAGACAATTTTTGTTCTCTCAAGGTTGTCTAATGTCTAGATAGTTAGATAGATCTAGTTTTCTAGTAGATTGGGTTTTGCCAAAATGCCAAGGGGGAGATTGATGTTCCCTTGAGTGGCATATATTTGGCAAAACGGCGTTAGACAGTTTGAGCAGGAGTTCGGGGGGAGTTCGTACATATCCTGGCACTCATGTACAGCGTGGAACAGACGCAAGGATATTTCCCGGAAGGATTTCGACAGCAAAGATCTCGTCGATTTGAAGTCGGCCAGCGACTTATTCGATCATCTGATATTCGAATGAATATCTACATTGAAGGCGGCATGGCTAACTTGGGTAAGAAGTCTTCGAATATTCTTCCAACCGATTTGAGAAAGATATACATCGAATATTTAGGAATATTTCCTAAATATTTGATGGGATTATCTTGAGCTGGTTTGGATATCGTCCGAGCATATAAATACAATGCTAGGGCGCCCATAATCAACATCGCTTTCAATATCAAACATACACGAGTATACCCTATCAATTGGAGAAGAAGAAAGCGACGGCCGGTTGTGTTTCTCCACTGGAAACTCATCGGTGCAAGAGCAGTCTAATCAGTGCAACTCAGACTGCCTGGAAGCGATCCAACTACCGCACACAACAAAGGACAACACGCTTTTGAAAAAAAGTGACCGAGCTTCAAGAGAATGTCGAGGACGTTCGGACTGGAAGAAGGGGATCGAGGCAAACTGTTGTTAACCTCGGTTGCAAATCTGAGAGACGCAGTGTTAGAGGCTAGGCAATTACAAGGTGTAAGCGTAAGTCCACGTGTAAGCTCTAAACTCGTAATAAAGATTTGCTGTCCCTTCTAGGGTGTGGGAAACCCCCTAGGAGTAGGCGTAGCCGAACTGGGTTATCATTCTGTGCGTCCCTCTACTTTTGTTTAGTTGACTGAACTGTTGTGAAAGGAGTTCAAGGTCTGTCTCAACTGTACCTTGAACACAAGCTTGAACAGGGGATAGAATTTCACATATGCAATCTTAATTTTTTTATATTTGGAATTTCAATTTTTCCCGTACCCAAGCTGTACCCGTACCCGTACCCTACAATTTTTTATTTTGTTGTACCCCGTACCCGTATCCGTATTCCGTACCCGTTCACGCATCCGTATCAGGACTACCTAGCTTACTTTCGTTCACTAAAGCTAGTTGTATTGTTAGGTACTTTGCCAACAAGAATACCCTAAAGATGTGTAAAGGACGTGAAGGACTACACACAGTTGAATATGAGTACATTCCAATAGAGAAACAACATACAGTAGCTGCTGTTAGTGAAGCTCTGAAAGTTCCAGTTGGCATAAAAGAACATTAAAACTGGTTATCTTTTTTATTTTGTAGCACATATGCATTCTTAATTTTTATATATTTGGAATTGTAATTTTTGCCGTACCCAAGCTGTATCCGTACCTTACAATTTTTTATTTTGCCGTACCCCGTACCCGTTCCCGCATCCGTATCAGGGCTACCTAGCTTACTTTCGTTCACTAAAGCTAGTTGTATTGGTAAGGACTTTGCCAACAAGAATACCCTAAATATGTGTAAAGGACGTGAATCACACACGGTTGAATATGAGTACATTCCAATAGAGAAACAACATACAGTAGCTGCTGTTAGTGAAGCTCTGAAAGTTCCAGTTCATTTGGCATAAAAGATTGGCGCATCTAGCCATCAAGAAGATGAATAAATATCTGTCAACTCAAGCACCTTATTTGAAGTGCAGTAGAGATTATTCAGTGTTATATGCCCTTAGGCTAAACGAAGTAGAGATTGTCAGCATATGCGTACAAATATTTTCCAGTTGATACCATTATGTTTGGGGACCATTTGCTATTAGCACTATTAATGGATCAAGATAAATCTTAATAATTTTTGATGATTTTTCCCGAGCTCTTTGGAGTTTTCTTATGCGTAGTAAATCTGAAGTTCCTGAACTTATTATATATGAGATAAACACTCACAAGTGATAAATTAGCAACTCTTGTCATAAGAGAATGGAAATAGAAAAACAAGCAAAGTATAGAGGATTGCCAAAGATAATTAAGTGATGCGAGTAAGGAAAAAGACATGATAGCATAACGTCAAGCATCAAATAACAAGTGCAAATAAATTTTGTATAAGTTTACCCAAAAAAAAACAAGTGCAAATAGTCATGGCAAAAGTGGCCCACAAAATGGCAATGTCAAATATCCAACATAAAGTGGAAAGAAAAACATCCAATAATAAAGTCAACAACCAAAAAGGTCGCGCAAGGGGTCAGGAGGCTGGGCTTCATCATCACCAGGTGCTCTCGAGGATCCGACCTCATGGCCATTATGGGTCGCAGGCTTCGAGAAGCCTACATGTATAAAATCGTTCACAAAGGGATCTGGCACGGAGGACTAGTAAGAGGGCAGAATATCATAGTGTGTGAAGTCCTGGTGGCAAAAGAAGGCGGCCAGGGACTCCTATGTCCACTGTTATGTGCGACTGGTTTGGTAGCGCTAATGAGAGAAGTTCAAAACTAGCTGGGCATGAGAAGTGGCAAGCTAGTTATGGCGGGTGATAATCTGTAGCTGGTGGGCCTCTATGTGCGCCAGGCGCTCCTCAACACTCAGCGGTAGCTCTCCATCTGTGTGTGGCTTTGGCGCAGGGACCAGCTCATGCACCTGAGGCTCTTGTGCCTCAAGCGCATCAAAATCTGGCTCGACTGAAGGAGTCATATCCTGCGCACGCTCTATGCGCCTCTTCTTCGCCTCGATTCTCTTGGCCTTGACACCCCTCTCTGGCAAGGTAGGCATGTGGTCCCAACTACGGTCCTCATTAACCATATGGCAATTGAGCATCTTCTGCACGTCCAATCTCTCCTACGGCTGGAAACCGTCTTCCCCAGAATACTTTTGATATCATGTTTGAGATCTCCACCATCCCACTGGCCAGAGGATGATATGGTTGTTAGATTATTTTATATAATCTAATGTTGGGATCATAATGTATATTTTGTGATGTGCATGCTATAATAATTTATAAGTCGTATATTAAAGTGGTCTATTTTATATTTGACTTTAGAGTATAATTAAAGTCATGATCATGGAAACATAATATGTGTAGATACCGGTTTGATAATGACACTTCTTTTGAGGGGAAGGATTTGTAATTATCGGAAATATAGCAGTTATGTACAACGTTATATATATGGTAGTGGTCCCCGGTCTTACGCACTTAACTTCAGTATCATTCTTCTCGCAAAATCTTACTGGCAAAGAGTTGTACGAAGAAACTAGAAGATCCACTGCTGGTGACAACCAAATAGTTCAGAGTCATCAACGGAGGGTCCATCAGATTGGCTGCACTCGGCTATTTTCGTATTCTCGGACATAAATCTTGGCGGTAGGTGGTCTGATTGACGAAGCCGCGGATGCGCGGCACTACTGCGTGAATGGATTTACTTTCCTCCGCTACTTAGATCTGTGCGTGGCTGTCTGTCGATGTATGGATCTGGGATCGTGGGTTAATTTTTGGATCGTGAGTTTAGGTCACTGCTTGTTACGCTTGAGTTTTGATGCCAGAATTCATGGCAAAAGGCGACGAGAACGATGAAATCCTTAGGATTTTAGTTTTGTATGATTTGAACTGGTTGCGGTTGAATTTATATCGAATCGGTCGCGGTTCATTTAGGATTATTTGGACTGATTTAGTTTGGTCTAATATGGAAATTCAATTTTTGGTTCAGTTCAAAGAAATCAATACGACCCAGTTAGGTTTGAACCGATTGCGGTTCATTTAAGTTGGAATCGTTTGTGATTGAGTTGGAATCTGATTTGGGTCCACATCACTATCATAATCAGTTCAATGTGGTCCAGTTTGGTTATTTGGTCCAATTGAATTTGATTCAATTAAAGTGCTTTGAGCAAATTTGATAATGCGACTCAATTCAATTTTGGTTTAATTCAGGATGATCCAACTAGATCAGGTTGATTTGATTCATGTGGACTTCAATTTCTAGTTGTTGAAATGAATAGATTGGTCTAGTTCAGATGAAGTTGTGGTTCAGTTCAAAATGAATCGGAATAAATCAATTTCGGTCCATTTAGTGGTTCGGGCTAGTTTGTTCAATAAGAACTTATTTGATTGATGATGCGGAGAAGAGACAATGAATACGATCCTCAATTTTCGGCCGAGGATGCATTCAAAGAGAAGGCAGTCAAACTTTGATTATAATATTAGTTTAATCTATTTTGAGTTTTGACTACAGATTGAGCAAACCCTAAGTTGGTTGTAGGTTTAGATGAATTGAACCGGTTGCGGTTCATTTCTGAGCAAATCGGTCTTGGAACTGATTCGGTTCCGTTGTTCTGTAGAACTGGTTTAATGTGGTTATTCAGTCCAATTGAATCAAGTTCAAGTAAAGTAATTGGAGCCAGTTTGGTCCGAGGTTCAATTAAAGTAAATTTGCCCAATTTGGTTATGTGGTCATATTCAATCTTGGTTCAGTAACACTTAATTCATTAAATCTATTTTGATTTAATTAAATTGGAGTGTATTACTGAAAACTAAAAGTGTACATACATGTATGACATATGGTTCATTTTTTTTGGGCCACACTTAGAGTGTATTAATCAAAGTATAATTGTCACAAAAGTGACCTCTTATGTGTAAGTTAATACATGACGACTGTTGGATAGGAATATGTAAGTATTTTACATGGATAATTAATTGGCCCCAAAGAAAATTATTATCTAATGTAATTACATACATATCTGTGGTAATGACATGCGATGATTGTCAGCATGAACTTGGTGTAAATAATTAGTACATCCAAAGATGGCTATTTATTTGACACCGTTTATCATCAATGTTTGATTACTACAACAAGAGTACCACTTATAGTTAATAGTATTATCCAGAGATTTACTGTTAATGTCGTGCTGGGTATCTTGATATGTCATATTTGTATACTTTATGTGAACATGAAATCTGACGTATGTCTTGTTCTCTTTCTACTTACATGTCTGCCACTTCAGTTGCTGCCAACTTCAATAATATTCCTGTACTAAATGGGACAAACTTTGAGGAGTAGAAAGAAAATATTAAGATTTTCTAGGGCAGCATGTATCTTGACTTAGCATTGCGAGAGCCGAAGCCGATTCATCTCGCTAATTCAAGAAGTGCATTTGATCGCAATCATTTGAGAATGTAGGAGAATTCTAACAGGCTGAGTTTGATGATTATTCGTCGCAGCATTCCAGAGGCTTTCAGGGGTATAGTGCTTGATGAGATTTCTAGTGTCAAAGATTACCTTGCAGAATTTGAAAAGCATTTTATTGAAAACGATAAGGCGAAAACAAGTGAGCTTTTAGCAAACTTGGTTTCAATGAAGTACTCCGGCAATGGTAATGTCAGGGAGCATATTATGGAAATGTCTCAACTTGCTTCAAAACTAAAGGCCTTAAAGCTCGAGTTATCTGAGAACCTACTCGTGCATTTGGTGTTAATCTCTTTTCCTTCAGAGTACAGTCAGTTTAGGATTTCCTACAACTGTAAAAAGGAGAAGTGGACTCTCAATGAGCTCATTTCATTTTGTGTGGAAGAAGAGAAGATGTTGAAGCATGATGAAGCTGCTAATTCTAAGACTCTAGTTTTCAATACTTATGTTACATGTCATTTCTGTGAGGAAACTGGACACATGAAGAAGAAATATCCCAAGTGGGCTAAGTATATCTATTAACGATGAAAGACGCATCTATTTAAGTAATGGTCATGCAGTAAAGGAGGCAATAAGGAGTTTCAGATTATTAGCATTCAATCATTTGATTTGGATTTAATAGATACTTTCGTTGTATCGTCTTTGGACGAAACTTAATTTTTATTTCCATATTGAGAAAATTTGGTTATTTTTGTTCATTTGGTAATAGTAAATTTACTCTATCTATTAAACTCCAATTTTATTGCGACCGATATGCATTATGTATTTAATAATCTGCACATATTAGAATTTGTTCCATCATGTAATAAATCCCTACATGAGACATGAGACTTGAGTCATTGAACGTGTTCAAATAATTTAAGGCTAAAGTTGAGAAATGACTCAACTAAAGAGTAAAGGGTGTCGTATCTCATTGTGGTGGTGAAATCACAATAGGTGACCAATCAGGTGAACAATGTTCTGTGACTATTTGCTACACACCTAGAAGAGTGTAAAATAAAACTCTTAAGGACGTGGTAACGACTATAATTAATCATTCCAACTTACCAGAAGGACTCTAAGTGAAGCACTAAAGACAGCAGCTTATATCCTTAGTAAGGTATCAACGTTGGGCGATCCCATTATTAAGTTATTTTTGGGACGAGAATCGCAACATTTTTGAGGAAATTGAGTTTGCGGGGAGAAATCATGTTAGATTTACTGTTTAACCCAGACTGAGAATCAAGAAATTGTTTTTGAAGTACAAACTCATAAAATGTATAAATAAGGAAATCCATCTATGGATTCACAGAAGATTCTCGTCAGTGGTACCTTAAGTTTCATTAAGTGATAGTCTTTCTATGGTTATGAGGCAAACTTAATGATGAATGAGTGTACCCAAGTTCAGTGGGAGGAAATTCATTTTCTTATACCCTGGTCATTATAGGAGATAATTCAATCTCAGTTTATGCCTTGAAAATACTCTGGAAATTCAGAAATGTAGAAACATCTCTTACGCTTCGGCTATAGAGAGATTTTGTATGTATATTAAGGTATGTACGAATTTGGTTATTGCGTACATTGTTGGTATGTCTGGCAGACATATAAGCAACCCATGGGTGGATCATTGGGTAGCAGTAAAGAAAATTGTTGGGTTCTTAAAGAGAATATGATACTACATGCTCTCATACAAGAAATCGGATCAGTAGAAGATCATTATGTATTCAGATTGCGATTTCAGAGGATGCCTATTTGGTGAGAGATCCACGTCATGTTGTGAGGCATCTAATTAGGGAATATGCCTACAAAATTTTGTCACAACACTTCACTTTATAGAAGGTATTGAAAGACCATTAAGGATATTGTGACAATAAGGGGGTAGTATATTCCTGTAAAGTACAAAGTGGTCAGATTTCCATAGAGCACTTTGGTACAAAACTCCATGATTAGCACCCCGGGTCTTTAACTAGCGTATTGCTTATATGGGTGTAATCAAATTTGAGAATATCCGGATTTAGTGGGAGTTTGTGTTACGAATATGTTTTGCTCTATGTTGTATATGTATTTTATACATTTAAGTTCTATAGAAATGAAGTGTACATTGCACTCTGTTATATTTTGATTTAAGGATTGATCTCCACAAAGTTAAGGTGACCAGTTGGAAATAGACATGTGTAGATCACAGTTCATGTAATTTCCATGCTACACATCCATGATTGATCTGTGTCATTTTGTTATGCTGCTATACGTGAGAGGTTCGGTCCCGTAACAATTAATGCTACGAAGCTGGCTTGATCCAATGTCATATAACTGATGGACGAGAATGTTTTTTGTGTACTCTATATGATAAAAAGTTGGAGCTCATCAGGTTACACATCAGTTTGAATTTACTTGTATAATCCAGTGGGAGATTGTTAGATTATTTTATATAATCTAATGTTGGGATTATAATGTATATTTTGTGATGTGCATGCTATCATAATTTATAAATCGTATATTAAAGTGATCTATTTTATAATTGACTTTAGAGTATAATTAAAGTCATGATCACGGAAATATAATATGTATAGATATCGGTTTGATAATTACACTTCTTTTGAGGGGAAGGATTTGTAATTATCGAAAATATAGCAGTTATGTACAACGTATATATGGTAGTGGTCCCCGGTCTTACGCACTTAACTTCAGTATCATTCTTCTCTCGAAATCTTACTGGCGAAGAGTTTTGCGAAAAGACTGGAAGATCCACTACGGTGATCAGTGAAGAATTCAGAGTCATCAACGAAGGTTTGATCTTCTTCTGTATTTTCTTTGTGCTCGATTAACATGAATTGGGTATTAGAATCCTGGATATATGAATTTATTCTAACAATGGTGTGCCAATCTTATGGTAGACGCTGTATTTCTTAAATAGAATCTCCGAATTCCTTTTCTTAAAGTGAGAGCCTCCATCGCTGATCACTTTCCCGAGGACACCAAAACGAGGGAAAATAATCTTCTGAAACATCTTCATCACTACCTTGGCGTCGCTAGTATGAGTAGCCATTGCTAAAACCCACTTGGAAACATAGTCGATAGCTACCAAGATATACTGATTCCCGTAGGACGATGGGAATGGCCTCATGAAGTCGATTCATCATACATAGAACAACTCTACTGCGAGAATACTCTGCTGAGGCATCTCTTGTTGCTTTGAAATGTTTCACGTCCGCTGGCACTGATCACAACATTATCGGCCAGTAAAATCCTGACTGCAGCACTTTCGCAACTATTTTTAACCGAGCTCCGTGCCAATGCCAACGCTTTAGGATCCATCTAATCTTAACCTCATCCATGCAAGTCATATAGAGACCATCAGTACATAATTTATAAAGGACAGGGTCATCCCAGAAGTACCTCTTCACATCAGACAAGAGTTTCTTCTTCTGATTGTGTGACATGTCTGGAGGAATGATGATGCAGGCCATGTAGTAGAAAAAAATTTGCGTACCAAGGTGCTGCTTCGGTATCTACACTCGTCAGTTGCTCTTCCGCTAAAGAGTCGGTTATTTGAAGCTTGTCTTCTTTACGTTCTAGATCTCCTAACTCAAGGTGCGAAAAGTGGTCTACAATCGGATTTTTGGCTCCCTTCTTATCCCTGATTTCAATGTCGAACTCATGTAAAAGAAGCACCCATCGAATCAAATGAGGCTTTGGGTCCTTCTTGGATAGCAAGTAATTAATTAATGCGTGGTTTTTGTACACTATAGTCTTCGAGATGATCAAATACTGCCTTCACTTCTCAAAGGCATAATTGACGGCCATCATTTCTTTCTCTACCGTGGTCTAGTTTGTTGCTGCGCCAGCTAAGACTTTCTTTGCACAATAAGTCATGCATAGCTTCTTGTCAACGTGCTACCCCAAGACTTCTCTCACTGCAAAATCATTAGCATCACACATTAATTAAAACGGTAACTCCCAATTAGGGGGCTGCACTACAAGAGCAGAAGTACGAGTAGTTTTCAGCTTATAAAAAGCATTGAAACATGATTCATCAAAGTTAAGTTTGTCATCCTGCCATAGTAAATCAGTGAGGGGTTTTGCTATCTTCGGAAAGTCCTCAGTGAAGTACCTATAAAACCCTGCATGCCCTAGAAAACTCCCGGCTCCTTTCTCGTCATTTGGTGGTGGTAATTTTTTAATCAACTCTACCTTCGCGCGATCGACCTTGATGCTTTTATTTGAGATGAGATGTCCCAAAACAATACCTTCCTGCACCATATAGTGACATTTCTCCCAGTTCAAAATCAGGTTAGTGTCCACACAATGACGCAAAAGATTAGTAAGCTTAGACATGTGATGACACGTATTTATACGAGTAGTCAAACTAACTAATCTTGTTTATTTCGGCACTTTATTATGTGAAAATTTAATTTTTAGTATGATTTTGCATTGCATGTGCTTAACAAGCTCTATGAGAAAATGTGCAATAAAAGACGGTGTTTTGTGCCACAAACACCCCAATGGTAGATCAGACCTTTGAAGCTTTGGCAGAGTGCAGGGAGTTAACGAGTGATCCAAAAAATACGAATTACACTTCGATGCGTAGGTGACTCAATTCTCTACAACTCTATAGCTCACACATAGAGCAACCGAGGTCATTTGGGAGGTCCAATAAAAAATCGAAGTCAGAACTACTGCGCAAAAAGGGTAAACGTAACTCAGTGGGAACGACGTCCAGCATAGACATTAGCTCGTCGCTAACGTCTTCCTTGGGTGCGACGCTAATGACTTCCTTTGGCTCGGTGCTGATGTCATTAGCGTGCAATGATGATGTCAGCAGATTTGAAAATTTGAAATTGTCATAGAAATCAGTTTTGGAAACACAGCAGAATATATATATTTGAGCTTAGAGAAAGGTTAATAACCCATTCGACTTTCGATGATGACTCTGGAGAAGACAAAAAATGCGAAGCTTTCAACGAGACTAAGAGATTTCTACTTATTCATCATCCAAAGATATTCGTATTTTATTTTCATGGATATTAATAGTTGGATTTCCATTTCAGCTTAGGGTTTTGATCTTGTGACAACATGTTTTGAGACACTTTTTCTTAATGCTTCATTTATGTTTTCCCAACTATTGTTCTTCATCACATGAATTGAATTGTTAGGTTAAGTGAAAACTTTGCCGTATGCTTAATTTAACAACCAATTCTTATCATTAATACCTTCTGGACACTTTGCCATAAAGGTAGATCGTAACACCTAGGTTAAATATTACCTTTGTCGGAATATAATGCTTAGGTGAACGAGAAGCCTATTACTTTTGCCAAAATAGGTTGTCGTGTATCACCGTTGCCGGGATCTTTTAGGTTATTACCTTTGTCGGAATAACCACCCTTATACACATATATTATGATTATTAGCTGTCAATGATGACCATGTCACAAGTGAAATATGTAAACTGAATATTGTCTCTGATTGAAAAAATCTTTCTTTGTATTGTTTTTTTAGTACTCAAATCACTCACAACCCGCCCCCCTACCCCCTTTCAATTGTTTATAGGATTAAAACTTCAACAACCAGCTCCCTTGGGTTCGTCGCTACTTGCCAAAAACTAGTTGTTCGTAGGGAAATAAATAATAATATAAATTTGACAAGTCAAACGACACGCGTCAAATTTTGGTGCCAGTTGTGTCAACGTGATTTTGTTTTGCATTTGTATTGTGTGCACACATCTCCTTTTGAAAAAAAATAAATTGATGAAGAATAGTCAAATTTCTCTTCCTTCTTTAGATATTGCAGCATTGAATTATGAGTATGTGAAATTTATGATGCTAATTACATGTATTTCTCTTGTGAAATCTTATTTATGTGACTACATGTGAATCTAATCATCTACATGTTTTTTGAGTTGAAATAAACAGGAATGTGGAGTTGATATAAACCTCCTAGAGAGACTTGACAATCATTCAATGGACCAAGTTCCTAGTCATATGGTTGCATGAATTCAGTGGAGGTTAGCGCTTTTATATTTATGGATTAGAGTTTGCCCCTTCACTGCAGCATTTATGTAAGTAGGCGGCACGAGAAAATAGACCTTCTTATCTCTAATTTGAAATAATCGGGAAAAGGTGGAGGGCCCCCATCTTGAATCGTGTAAAAACGACGATGATGAGAAATAGCAGGGTCGTACTTCCATATGCTTGAGGGCGATGATTAGACCACCTTGAGAAGAAAATGAAGCATGGACAAGCAAAAAAAGAAGACAAAAGTTTCAAAATTTAAAGAAAATTATCAACAAAAGTGAAGTACTGCATTCATACACAAGAGCCAAAGGCCAAAGCAAGTCATTACAAAAGTTGTCCAGCAAAAGAAAAAAGAGCTCAAAGCCGTTAAAGCTTGAGTAAATCACGTATCAGAGAAAGCGATAAAGTATAACCATATGGCTAGGGTTCGGGACGACGAATGCAGATCATAGGTCTAATGAGGACTATCTTCCATTCATCCGAAGTCATTTGCATTTCATCGGGGAGGTAACATGTATCAAGTTAATTCCATGTTGAGTAGCAATCGAGTTATACATAGAAAAGCCAGTATAGAATAGCATCTCTTATTCAGTAGCATTCATCCAGGACGTCGTAGAAATTGTGGTACTTTATTTGTTTTCTCTTATGACTTGTTCTTGTTCGGGACGAACAAGTTTAAGTGTGGGGTGGTTTGATGAGTCATATTTATACGACTCGTCGAACTAACTGATCCCATTTATTTCGACACTTTATTATGCGAACATTTACTTTTATTGCATTCCAGGTGTTTAAGAAGCTCTAGGAAAAAATGCACAATAAACAACGGCGTTTTGCGTCAAAAACACCACAATGGCATATCAGACATTTGAAGCTTCGATGAAATGTTGGGAGTTAACGAGTGATCCGAAAACTATCAACTACATAACGATGCGTATGTGACTCAATTCTCTACAACTTTATAGCTCACACCGAGAGAAACCGAGGTCATTTGGAATGTCGAATCAAGAGTCAAAGTCCAAACTAGTTCCCAGAAAGGGGAAAAGTAACTCATTGGGGACGGCGCCCATCATAGACTTTAGCTCGTCGCTATTGGGTGCAGTGCTGACGTCAGCAAATCTGAAAATTAAAAATTTGGCCAAAAATAAGTTTTGAAAACATAACAGAATATATATATATTTGGGCTTAGAGAGGGAATAATAATTCATTCGACATTCGACGACGGCTCTAGAGAAGACGAAAACTGCGAAGTTTTTGACAAGACTAAGATATTTCTACTTCTTCATCGATCATCCAAAAATATTTTTGTTTGATTTTCAAGAATATGAATAGCTAGATTTCCGTTTCAGGGTTTTGATCTTGTGACAATATGTTTTGAGACTCTTTTTTTCCTTAATGCTTAATTAATGTTTTCTTAGTTCTTGTTCCTCATCGCATAAATTGAAGTGTTAGGTTGAGTGAAAACTTTACCGTAAAGCTTAATTTAACAACCAATTCTTATCGTTAATATTTTTTGAAAACTTTGCCGTAATGGTAAATCGTAATTACCTTTGTCGAATATTATGCACATGAGAACAAGAAGCCTATTACTTTTTCCGGAATACGTTGTGGTGTATCACCTTTGCCGGGATACTTTAGGTTATTACCTTTGTCGGAATGACCACGCTTATAAACATGATTTATGATTATTAGCTATCATTGATGAACCTGTCACAAGTCAAATCCCTAAACTGAATATTGTCTATCATATAAATAACATTTCTTTGTATTCTTTTTTGTCACTCAAATCACTCACAACCCCCCCCCCCCCCCCTTTAAATTGTTTATCGGATTACAGCTTCAACAACCAATTCCCTTGGGTTCGACCTTGCTTGCCACTAACTAGTCGTTGGTAGGAAAATAAATAATAAATTATATTTAATGCGTCAGACGACGTGCGTCAAGAGGCATGTATTGAATGACGAGCCATACACCAAAAATCGTCCATATATACTTCTATTGTGTTTTCTATAAAATCAAAAAAATGGGCATCATACAACGCTGAAAAGTAGCAGGTACATTGCAATGACCGAAAAGCATACGTCTATAAGCGAATGTGCCAAAATGGCAAGTAAATGTAGACTTTTCCTGGTCTTTAGGATGTATAGGGATCTGGAAAAATCCACTATAACCATCAAGATAGCAGAAAATTTTATGCATTTGCAACACGTTCTAACATTTTATCAATAAAAGGCAAAGGAAAGTGATCCTTACGAGTAGCCTTATTCAACTTCTTATAATTTATACACATAGGCCAATCAGTCACAGTACGAGTAGGAATCAAATCATTATTTTCATTATGAATAACAATCAAACCTCCTTTCTTGGCGACAACATGCACAAGACGGACCCACTCACTATCAGCAATAAAGTAAATAATACCGGGCTCGAGCAATTTTTGAATTTCATTCTTAAAAACATCATTTAGCTTAGTGTTCGGACATCTCAAGGCTTCCCTTGTCGGTCTAGCATAACCCTATAGATGGATTCTATGCATGCATATATCAGAGCTAACCTCGGTAAGACCATCAATCAAGTAATCTAGGGCTTTCCAGTGCTATTTCAAGATATCTAGCAACTTCAGGGTCTCTACATCGGTCAAAGATGCATTCACAATCACCAGGTTAATAGATTCAGGACTAAGAAATTAATACCTGAGACTTACATGTATAGGTTTCAGCTCGACCTTGCAAGGTTCCTTACCTGAACCAATAGCTTTCTTAGCTTCAGCTCCAGCTGCTCCTTCCGTGCTCACTGTGCATATATCCATAGGTATCGGGCAGCCATGTACAACTCTAAAAAACTCAACAGAAATTAGTGCAACAGGATCATCAACATCACTAGAATCGAGCACATCACAGTCAGTAATTAAATTAGAGCTCTTACACATGCCAGGAAAGTAAAAGACAACTCATTCATGACCAACCCGGAGAGCTATAGAACCTCTATCCATGTTAATGACTACCTTCTCATTGTACATCAATTGTCTACCAAGAATAATCAGGATATCAGTGTCCTCCGTAATCTCTAGCACTATAAAATCAACAGAAATGTATATGTTCTTCACCTTGACGAGAACATTCCTTAGAATCCCTCTCGGGAGTCTAGTGGAACGATCCAGAAGGCAAATAGTGACATTGGTAAAACAAAGATCACCCAAAGTCAGTTTAGTATACATTGAATATGGCATGATAGACACACTAGCACCTAAATCACACAAAGCACGACAAACAGTAATACCACCAATATCACAAGGGATAGAGAAACTCCCTGAATCTTTAAGCTTGTGCAACATGGGCTGCCGCATGGCTGCTGCACTCCTAACTTAGGGCCACCATCTCTAATTCGGCAATTTTCGTCTTGCCTGTAAGAATGTCCTCCATGAATTTGGCATATGTAGGAATCAGGGTGATAGCATCGGTGAGTGGCAAAGTGATGTAGAAAGTGCGAATCTTTTCCACAAACTGCTTGAAAGCTTTATCCAATTCGACGCAGCCAACCTCTGAGGAAATGGAACTAGCAGCTTATAAGGAGCAAGTTCCACTGGTTGTGCAGAATTTTCGATTCAGGTTTCAACTCCTCTCAAATTTTTTCCTCTACGTATAGGTCATGTGGCCATGTTGGCGTCACGACTGTCATGGATGTTGCCCATCAGAAATAGGTTCATCTGGTTTTTCTGCTGTGAGCTGGTAGCTTCTCAATTTGTTTTCCTCCCCTGAGTGTGGTAGAATTCACTGAGGATCTGGGGTTCAGGTCCAGCTTCAATGGGAGTTTCCGTGGTTCTCAGCCAGCTGAGTGTTTCCTCTACTCCTTTCAATCTCTTATCTACTCAGCCAAGAAACTCGTCAACAGGGACTCAATGTTACACGAGGTACCGGAATATTAGTGCAGGGGCTGCTACGATTGACTGTTGTATTGTCCTGAGATGTGATTATGCTGCTGCGTTTGGTCGTTGTACTGATTCCGCGGCTTGTAGGGAGCAGTATTCTGTTATTACCTGCAGGGAAAACCTAGAGGTGTTGGGTTCTACAACTTGTAAGAGAGATTGGGATGAGGTCCGTTTGAGTTATATATCGGGTTCGTAGCTGATCCCGGCATGACACTATTTCCCTAGTTGTTTCTCCTCACGTAGTTAGCATCCTCTTGATTTCCTCTGCTGCCTTCTTGTCCCATTACTAAACAGCTATCTGTAAAATGAGAAGGACAGCCATAAATCTATCAGTAGACTATCGCGTTAGGAACAACAGATGATTTCACAAAAGATTCAGTTCTAAGCGAATTGATCTCCGATGCAAGCATCTTTACCATAGTGGTTAGTTCAGCTATATCATTAGTGGAATCAGTGAGGTAGAGATCATGTATACCTTTCTTGTCCTTAGGATTTCCTTGATCGCTCGTCCAGAGGTGGTTGTCTTGGGGTGCCTTCTCAATGATATTGTAGATATCTTCTGGTGGAACTCCATTAAGACCTCCTCCAACTGCCTAATTAATCACTGTGCGCATCCTCTGGTCGATTCGTTCATAGAAAGTATCTATGATCTGCCACATCTTTAGGTTGTTGTGGGGGCATAGTCTCATCAGCTCCTTCTACCTTTCCCATGCCTCGTAGAGAGTCTCAATGTCCTGGATTGGAATGAAATGATCTTGTTCCTGAAATGAAATGTCTTCAGTGGTGGGAAGTATTGTTCTAGAAAAGCTTCAGCAAGTCCATCCCAAGCGGTGAAGGTTCCCTCTGGTTGATTGTCAAGCCATCTTCCAGTTTATCAGATAGTGAGAACGGTAATAGTATGATGTAGTTGGATTATGGAGAGACACCATTAGTCTTCACTATGTTGCACATATGCACGAATTGTTTAAGGTGCTGGTGAGGATCTTGACTCATCTTTCTTGAGAACGGGTTAGTCTGCAACATCTTAATAACTCCGGTCTAAATCTCAAAGTTGTTGGTATCTACCCTGGGTGTTGCAATAGCGAACTGAAAACCTAAGATGAGTGGGGCGGTGCAATCTCCGAGAGTCCTGTGCACTAGTTATTGTGGTTGATGATTACGGTGTTGCACAGGAGGTTGATGTCATCTCCACCTAGTCCGGGTAGTGCGGTGGGGGATTATGATTCATCCTTAATTCTGCTAATCGACGAGCTTGTAGTCGAGTTAACAGGACGTCGTCTCTTACTCCTCGAGGTGTTTGATGGTCCCCCGAGTTGCTTTGATCGTTTACTCATGCCTTCTTCTTACTCCTGGGTGTCTTCCTTAGCATGAACTAAGAAGTACCTACAAAAGCCATAAAACCAGTGAGCGAATTGAAATAAAGCAGTCAAAGATGAGCAATGAAAAAGATGGAATAGTCTAAACTACACTAGTTAAGTCTAATAACACACTATGCGATGTTCCCCGGCAATGGCTTAGATTCCCATGTTGATTCACCCCATCGGTTTACGAATCGAAATGAATATTTCTAGATTCAAATCCAAAGTTGGAGAATGTTTCGTCTACATTTGACCCATTACAATGAGTCAGCAGGATGTCACTTTTGTGTGTCACTAAAATGTTTATCGACATGCCACCTTATATGTTTTGCATCTTCAGGATCCGAAAATAGCCGTGGAAGCCCCATTATTATTGGAAGATACCACAAAACCTTGTGCGAGAGCCTTTCAAAGTAGTTGTTGGTGCTTTGTTTCACATATAACGAGAAGTCTTACACACCGGGCACTCGTTAATAAGTGAAATAGGCATGAAGCATTAGTTAACATCAAATCCATGTATTCACTTTCATGAACAATATATATGATCATTTTCACTATACACAAACCATCACTAAGCTTTTTCAACACTTTGATTAAGTTTTAAGGCAAACAAGTTACGTAGGCATTTCATCGAACACTTAGTAACATGTCAAACTTGAAACACTTAGTGAAAATGAACTCAACATCATGTATTATAGCATCAAATGTGTGTTCAGATCATTGAGTACCAAGGAGAGGCATAGGACCCTCAAAACCAAGAGACTACTCACTCATCATGTTAAACAATGAAGCAGAAGTAGTATTCATAGAAAACAACTAGTAGAGAAGATAGATTTAGGAGAAATAGGATGATCAAGCCTAGTTTCCCTCCTTGGATCTTCTCTTCCTTTCCTCGGTTGAATCCTTGATGATAACCTTGGTTGAGCCTTTTTCTCTAGTCTTTTCTCCCAAAAACCCAGCTCCCTTTGGTCAAAACCCTCTCTTTCTATTTATAGTCCCAAGTCCAAAAATCAAGCACAGCGGCCGTACTCGAGCAAGTACTGTTGTAGGCGAACTCGTAGGCAGACTCATACTCGGGCGAGTACTGCTATTCAAAGGTGCTCTAGTGCAGGGGAAGCTGGTACTCGGGCAGGTAAGGCGTCATACTCGGCCGAGTGACATGGTCAGAAGAATTTTTAGTTTTCAGGGCAAGAAGGTACTCATGCGGGTAAGGCATTATACTCGATCGAGTGACACGGTCAGAAGAATTTTGAGTTAACATGGCAAGTCGGAACTCGGGCGAGTACCATGCTCAGAGTGATTTAACTTGATAAATCAAGGGCGTACTCGAGCGAGTACGACTCTAAAGTGCTCAATTGTCCCCAAATTTTGGATATTTTGTGCAAAATCAATATTTAAGAGCTAGACATTGATGGAGAGTCGTTTTGTACCTGAAATGTACGGATAATAGTCAAATGACATCAAATAATGCCAAAAATGAGACAAGGCTTTAATGAAATGAAGCGAATCATAAGTCGAAAACTTGAATTATCAACACTCCACACTTTAGCTTTGATCGTCCCGAACGAATTATGCATATATGTCAAGGTCATGCAAATGGCAAAATGCTAGTGGTGCTGTGTTTTTCTTTCATTGCCTCAAGAGTATGTGACAAGGTCTCGATCATTATTTCTAACCCATGCTAATGAAAGAAAACCAAATGCAAATAGAAGTTACCTAGCTCCTTTTCGTAGGCGTTACGAGTGCATTTAGCGCATGCACTAAGCCTTTAAACCCCTAGGCTATCCTAGTCATTGAGTCTCGTGAGAGTTTTCAAAAAAGGGCATCCTCACAAATCCCAAATGCACCTATCCCATAAGAGTGAATGTAAGAGTGTTTAACCAAGGTGATGATTTCTCAAAACGAATTCCCCATCCCAAACTAGGACTACCATCATAATATCATCGAAAGAACTTTAGAACAATTTAAGTACCTAAGAGGTTGTGCATTCAAGATTATCATTACTAGAGCAGTCAAGTGTCTAATCCAATATACTACTCATTTTCAAGGCAATGCAATTGAATCAAAGTTAATAGTTTGCACAAAAAATGTCAATCGCTCACCTATGGGTTAGTCCATGGGTTTGCAGCACATAACTCATCCCCAAGTCTTAGGCTCTAAAGTCATAATCTATAAGGGAAGAGGAGTTCAACACTAAGAGTTCATAGAAAACAATCATAAGCCAAAGGAGAGCTCCCGTGCAAGCACAAGGATCGTCCAAGAGTTCATCCAACTCGCACACAAAACACATGTCCCGCACAAGTGTAGAATGGTGGGAAAACATATAGTCAAGTTTTGAGTGCCTTTTTTTTCAAATGCCCTTTGGCCTACAAATGTTTTCAAATGGGAACTTTTCTTCTTAACCCCCGGCATTTGCATATTTTGGAGCAAAACTTCTCGTGTACATCGAGAAAGTTTTTAGTCGGGGCTTGCCCTCTTTGACCATGAAAACAAATATGTTTTTGGGGGCTATTTTTTTGCCCTCTTTTGACTCCACACCACTATTTATATGGGTTATGGTCCCCGGTCCACCACATCAAAAAAGACGATCGCTTTTCTTGCCCTCTCGGTGAAAAAGTATGAGACGACTCAAGTGGCAGGACTGAAAGACCTATCCGGTGTACCCATGTACACGTCTACTACAGAG
The DNA here is from genome assembly GCA_033675215.1 of Rhodiola kirilowii. NCBI lineage: Eukaryota > Viridiplantae > Streptophyta > Magnoliopsida > Saxifragales > Crassulaceae > Rhodiola > Rhodiola kirilowii. The sequence goes on along the minus strand of CM066194.1, from coordinate 27,699,062 downwards.
ATTACGCTTCCGCATATGGAAGATTAAAAATGGTATGTTCTCTTTAATCTGATTTGAGTTTACGATCCTGGATGTATTACTGTTGATCTCAGTAATTTATTTCTAACATATTTTTCAAACAAATATATATAATAAGTTTCGTACATAAAATTTGCATCAATGTTATACACTTTTCACAGTGAAATACCCAGCAATATTTAAATGATTTGAAGTACAAGCGAGACAATTTTCACTCTATAAAGCTAGTTTCAACTATTTTATACAATGAACAGCCAAACAACCATAACAAAAGAAGAGAGACATGCCTTGTTTGTTGAAAGTTTTGAAAAGAACTTAAATTGGTACACATCAATCTCGCCATGAAGAGAGATCAGACCAAAAATCAACCATCTCTAACGACACCAGTCCATTCATCAACTCATAATTCCCGTTCATATTTCTATAGTTGATGATTGAAACAAACAAAACAAAGAAAGGAAAAATCTGTGCAAAAAACTCACCTTAGCAGCTCATTGTCTCTTCCAATAAAAACCCGAAATTGTGATGCCTCTTGGGAGAAGAGCCCACTGTCATCATTCAACTCCCTATTCAGTCACTCCAACAAGAAACCAACAGAAGATACCTCCAATAAAATTGACAAAGTTACCTCAGAGATAGGCTTCTTGAACCAAGGTGCGTTGCTTTAGTTTCCGCTAGACCAGTTGGATCTGTGAAGGTAAAAAACGAAATCAAACAAAACAAAACCCTAACTCACCAAACAAAATGTTGGAACCCTCTGGTTTTGATGATTACAAACACTTAACTGAGATTTTATCTAAGTGTGCAGAAATCCATGGACAGATTTGTTGATGCAAGTTTCAGGTGAGGAAACGCAGCAATTGAACATTGATTGAAGTTCGAAGTTAGGACGAACAAATTGCGGTTCAAGAAGACTGAACCAAAACCAACTAGGGCTGAGTTGACGTGTGGATGATTCGTGAAGATATATTTAGAAATATTGATTGAAGATTTTCCAATCAAGAAAGATTCAAGAATATCCACTGAAGATATGTTTAGAGATATTAATTGAAGATTTGGAAATCAAGAAATATTCAAGAAGATCAAGTGAAGATTTGATTGATTAAAGATTATTGAAGATATATTCTGCAGACCAGATTTGGAAGATTATGTGCGCCCAATTTGGAAGATCAAGAAGAATATTCGGAAGATATTTATTGAAGATCGAAGATATGATTGAAAATCAAGAAGATCCAAAGAAGATATAATTGATCAAAGAATATTGAGGAGAATATTCTGCAGATCAGATTTGGCAAGTTCGATCTGTTGAGGAAACTGATTTAGGAAAGATTTCGGATGGAATCTTGACTAATCAGATTCAAATCTATCAGGTTAGGAAAGTCGGTTTGGGCCGGATCGTTCAGGATCAGATTTCGAGATTCACTAAAACCCTATATAAGGCATTAGGGTTTTCTCTTGAAAAGTTCGGCAGTTTTGGGAGAATTAAGCGCCTGCATTCGAAGAGCACTGCTGGGATTGCACGCACGGAGATTCAAGGTTCGGATCAGATTATTTGAGAGTCGGGTTGAGTAGCGGTCATCATATAGTGTCTAGTGAAGAGACCTAGTTTGTAAACCCTACAAGCATATCTGAATAAGAAATAATCTGATTCGAAAATCCTTTCGGAGAAATCTGAAAGGTAGTGGTTTTCATCCTGTCACCATTGTGATAAGGTTTCTACTTAAAATCGTGTGCAATTACTTTCCGCTATTTATTTTCCTGCATATCTATATTTATATTTCCGCTGCTATCTAACCATCAGACGGAAAAGCACTTCGTGACTTACCGTTTGACGGAAGGCTAACACAAACGATCCAACACGTGGTATCAGAGCCGAGGACTCTAGATTTTGTTTAGTTAGCCTTGCAGGAAAATCATGTCATCAATCAATGACTCATTCTGAAAGCCGCCGCTACTAAAGCCTGGACAATTTAACTGGTGGAAAGATCAATTTGAGGCTCATGTCTGCTCGCTGGATGTGCAGCTTTGGAGGATATTCGAGACAGGTCCATTACCCATCCTTGACAAAACAGATCCCGCTAAGCCAGTAGAGAAAGCCAAGGACAAGTACACCGATGAGGATTACAAATATCTTGAAAAGAATGCCAGAGCGAAGAAGGTTCTCTACATGGGCCTTTCTCCCGGAGATCAATTCAAGGTGGCGATGTAACTGCTAAAGATATGTATGGTGGACTCGTCAGACTATATGGTGGAAACGAAGACATCAAAAGAAACATGATTCTAGCTGCCATAAAAGACTATGAGACGGTCATGCAGATGAAGGATGAATTCCTGGAAGAATTCTACACCAGATTCCTAGTCATAGTTGGACAGCTGGAATACTTGAACGAGAAGCTCCCTGAATGAAAAATCACACACCAGTTCATGCAAGCCTTGAATTCAAAGTGGGACCACGTGAAATTAGCACTGCAGGCTCAAAAGGGCATTAAAGATACTACACTGGAAGAGCTGGTAGCCAACCTTCAAAGTCAAGCAGGAATCGTGGAAAGGAAGATGGCCAGGAGACAGACTGATAAGTCCCAGGCCATTGCTCTGAAAGTAGAAAAAGCTCTCGATCTTGCACAAGCAAATGAGTCACCTAAGAAAGAGGACGATGAAATAGCCTTATTAACAAGAGCCATCACAAAGGCTAATTTCGACAAAGGACGAAACTTCAGAGCAGGAGGAAGCCATGGCAACTTCTCCAGAGGAAACAAAGGTGCTACGTCAAGTGAAAATGGGGGAAACTGAGGAGAAAAAGAAGACAGAACATGTCACCACTGCCAAAAGAAGCGGCATCTGTTTCGAGATTGCTATAGCAAAAAGAAAGGAGAACCACCCGCCCCAAAGCCAGCTCAGGCTATGTTTGTTGCATGGGGAGACTCGGATAAGGACAGTAATGATGGAAAGCATTCCAAGGAGCCTTGCTTGATGGCTCATTCCACATCTAGTGAGGTAATGGACACTAACTCCTTTGTTGATAAAGTATTTACCGAATCTTATTTTGCATAAACGATGGGTTAAGATCTGGTGAGAAGTGACATTAAAGTGAGAAATATGAATTTATCCTGTCCATTCATTTTAGTTAATCAACAGCCACGATTTTGTGATATTATTTACCAAAATAAACCTAATCTACGGTTACAGGGTTATTATCGCCCGACAAACAATTTCCAAAAACGCTTATCCCGTTGTTTTGCGAACTGAACCCTAACCTTAATCCTACGGACGATCACTCGATTCCGCCGCAACGAATCCGCCGCAACAAATCCTCCACCTCCGCTTAACATCTGAAGACGGGACTCAACGATACCGACGACGACAGCCATGGCTCGAAAAAATGCGACCGAACACGACCATTCGCCACCTTCGACTAAGAAGCTGATTCGAACATCGGGTGAGTTTTCTAACAATGCAATTTACTTTCTCCTTCAGGGTTTGATGTTGTTCAGAATTAGTCGAGTTTTTGGGTTTGCTAATTTCAATTCAATTTGTCTTGAATAACTGCCTATCATAATCCGTAGCGTAACTCAGCAAAATACGTAGCGTATAATGGGTTTTGGAAGGAGATTAGTACATTGCCCTGTTGGTTGGTTGTGTATTATGATTCGTAGCGTACAATCGCAATGTGAGGGTCTAGTTTGGGTTGTAGACTCACATGTTACGTAGTACTTTGGGCTTATTTAGTTATGTTTCACATTGATATTCAATTCATCAGTTACGTAGTTGTTGGTTGAAATTTGAAATTTTGAGTCCCGTGTTATATTTTCTTGGTGAGTGTTGAAGCATTATGTTTTTCAATTCATTACTAGTGCAAATGCAAAAGAGCTCTGCGATGCCTGGCTCCGGAGCTGCTACAGAGGATGAGAAGAAGCCGATGGAGCAGCACATCAATCTGAAAGTGAAGGGGCAGGTACAATCGCGCATTGATTTTTATTTTCCTTTCTTTTTTATGTCTTTTTTTGTACTTTAATTTGTTATGAGATCTGGAGATTAATACTTCAGGTTAGTTTATGTGGTCAGTTTACTGACTTCGAGTGGTCTTTTTGTTTGAAATAGTGTTGAAAATATGTCGAAGAGTTTAGGTAGTTTCTGCTGAGGTTTGGGAGTGTTCCTGATAACTGAGATGTTCAGATGGACTAGTCATGTGTGTCTGATTAGTTATTGTGTTATTAGTATTGGAGGTTGCACGTAGAACTAATTAGGTATCAGTATTTATTTGTTTAAAAGCATTAAGTTATAATAGTTAAGTGAATGTGTATCACACAGGGTAAACATAATCCGTATGTATAATTCGTAACTTTGTAATCATAATCCGTAACACGATAATCATTATCCGTAGCATTATAAGCATAATCCATAGCACAGGAAATTTGGTCGATTAAGTTGTAACTTGTATCTTAGCTGTGCACACCGTGATTCTAGTTTGTTGTTGGTCCATATTTACATTTCTTACAGACAACTATGCGGGTTTGGGATGTCCTATTTTCCAAGGGAGCACAGGTTTTGCTTCATGTAGCTTTGGCTATCTTTATGGTACATTACTTTCGTGCCCTTGTTTTATTATTCTTGTTCAGCTGTTCTTTCAGGACAAAAATAATGAGTTGGCTCAAATTTTAAATTCCAGATGAAGGAGGATGAGTTACTTGTAGCTCATCATGTCGGGGACATAGTTAAAATCTTGCAGAAAACAACTCACCGTCTGTTTGATCCAGACGACTTGCTCACTGTAAATTATAGCTATAATTCACAACCTGTATAACAGAATTAATAAAAATAGTTATGCCCAAACTAACAATATATGTGGTGCAGGTGACTTTTGAAAAAATTGGGTCCATTACGACCAACTACATCAGCAAGCAAAGGAAAAGGCAGGAGCCAGCAGTGATGGCAGCACTGGACCAGAGACTACGACGACTCAACTCTGTAAAAGTGGATGTTGATGAAAATTAACTCCCACGACACCTGTGTACAAATGTTTATAGTTGTGCGAAAAGTGATCCCATAGGTCTCTGGAACAGAAAGGTGAGACCTATTGGAGAGAGTAAAAGAAGAAGAGCGATGCAAAGTAGTCTGTTTGTAGATACAAATCTTAGCTGTGCTCATTGTTGTATCTTAGCCGATCCCCAGTGTGCACCCTAAAAAAGATTTTTTGTAGTTTGGTTTTATGCTTACAGCTTTGTTCAACTGCTCCAATTCAAAATGAAGATGAGCCTAAAACCATATTTTATTCATGTGCATTATAATCCGTAGCATTGTAATCATATTCCGTAGCGTTGTAACTATAATCCGTAACATTGTAATCATAATCCGTAGCATTGAAATCAAGTGATAACAGTTAGGTTAATGTGTATCACAGAGGGTAAACATAATCCGTATGTATAATTCATAAAATTGTAATCATAATCCGTAACACGGCAGTCATTATCCGTAGCGTTATAAGCATGATGCGTAGCATTATAAGCATAATCCGTAGCACATTTAACAGTTGACATGACTAAGTATATTCACTTCATTATAGCTGGTGAAAAAAAAGTCTCTCAAAAAATGCATCACACTGCAGGCCCTGCGTTGCACCGAATTTTTTTCCGGGCAGTAAGTGCTGCTGGTCTATTTTGGCAAGTACCGGGAATTTAACCGCCTGCTTTGCAATGATGGTTGGGCCAAAAGGACGAGCTGTTGGCGTTTAGCATATTCCTGAGCTAGCTGATCAGTCTATCAAAAACATCCAGTGTAGCGAAGCCACTCCGTTGCTAAAAGGGGCTCTAGAAGGGTCATGTTCTACAAGAGACATGTCAATGTGGAATGTGTAAGACTGCCCATATCATGCTCATAAATGATAGCAAGTAACACAGCTACAGCAACTTGATGTTTTTTATTACCTGAACGAATGGCACCAAATCGGTGCTGGTGAAAGCTTTCTTATTCACATCGTGCTTGTAGAAGTCATACACTATTGGCGTGAAGATAGCCTGATGCATAAGCTGGAATCGAAATACAGAGATCTTACCTTAGTCTAAAATGAAGCAGTGGACAGTTGAAAAAATTAAATAGAAAAAGAGGGAACAAACCAGGATATTAGCACCAACTGAACTGCCAAGCACAAAAAGAACACCGCCCAGTCCCTTCATGCCAATGGAAGCAGCAACCACTGATTTAGCCTGCTCAATGTGAGACGCATATCAGAAAATTCAAGACGTATGATCCCTATGCTGCGTGGAGAAAGCGTTAAAAGATCACTTACATCTATTGCTGGTAGTTGGACAACAGTCTTAGATGATACAACTCAGCAAAAAAATAAATGTCTCTGAAATCTCCATGAAACTGACATTCAAAATCCAACAAAGAGTAACAACTTCAAAGCAGCATTAGGTCAATAATGACCGGCAGAAAGAAATTATATATGAAGAAAACGATCGGCATGAAACTCCCAATTCTCAGAAACAAGATTCAGAGATCCAATTGTCGGAAGCCGGTTTCGAAGCGCCGTAGCTTCATCATCAGCAGCACCGCTTCCACGTCCGAGCACCGTAGCTTCATCATCGGATCGAGTATGAGGGATTGCTCTATAACTCAGATCTGCATCGCCAGCCGGGTTTGAGAGGATGAATGCGGATCGGACGAGATCAATTCTGGCGAAAAAAAGATCCAATTTACACATTGTGTTTTATTTTTGTCCAAAACACCCTCCAGCCATTAATTTTCATTTAATTAAATGTCTAAATTACTGTTTATTTACAACCATTAGATCTTAAATCCAATGATCAATTTAAATTCCTATTTCTTACCAAAACATACACTTCCTACCTGATCTTTTCCCTAATAGCCAAGCTCTTAGCCAAAAACCGAGATCTGGAGGACAGACTGGCAGACATAGAACAGGATCATCACGATGACATAGAAGAGAACCATCTCTGGTCAACCAAAGCCATGCGTCTTGAGAAAGAGATGGTAGAGCATGTTTGTAGGTGTCGTTCTTGTAAAGGAAGAGAGAGACAGATCAACGAGCTAAGTGATGAACTGAGACGTATGAGGATCGGAAACACTGAGTTAGTCGACTTCAAAACAAAGGTTGAAGAGTTGGATGATGAGCTGATCAATCTCAGACAAAATAATGAAGAATTCCTTCAGACAATGGAAAACCTTAAACGCGAGGAGACAGTAAGGAAAGACGAATGGATTTGTGAGCTGGAAGCTAAGAGGGCTGAAGAATAAAGGAAGGATTACAAGAAAAGGTTTGTTAGACCGGAACTTGGATATAAAGAAGAAAAGGCAGCAAAGGGGAAGGCCGCCAAAGGAAAAGAGGTAATGACAGAACCATGTGAAAGCTCACGCCAGAAAAGAAGGCCTCATGCTACGAGGCAGGCAAGAAGGGAAGCCAGTCCACAGGAGGGACGCCACATCTATGATGAGGACTCAGTTCCTCACAAGGCTAGGAAAGCCTATGAAATCTGGAAAAAGCAAAATCTGAGTCGTAAGCCTTCAACAATAGACTTCCAGGCGAGGAAGATCAAGAGGTCTGTACCACCTGGCAGAAGCAAGTATGTTGGTCTTCCAAGTCATAGAGTATGCTGGCATTGTGGACACTCTAGGCACTACAGATCTGAATATTCAAGACTGAGGGAGACATATGAGAGGAACCGTAACTGGCTGGTCACCCAAGACCACTATCCGAAAGCCAGTTATCAGAGGGAAGTCAATGCATACAAGAAGGAAGGCAGAGTTGCTCACTTCCGCCCCCACTATGATCCAGCTATCTTTGGCAAACCGAGGAAGACACCTAGGCGAAAGATTGAGTTAACTAACCATGATGCACATTATTTATCCTATTCTGCTCTTGTTGCTAAATTTATTCCTAAACCCAGTAAGCCCAAGCTTGTCTGGGTTCGTAAAAACTAATCTTTTCCTTGCAGGAAGGAGTGAGGTCCCGTCCCTGGTACTTAGATAGTGGCTGCTCAAATCATATGACAAGGAATCCAGGATGGTTCCACTCGCTCCATAAACACTCCGGAGAAAGCATAGTCTTTGGAAACAAAAGCAAAGGAAACGTGATAGCAACAGGAGAGGTAAGAATTTTGGTTACTATCCGAATCAAGCAGGTAAGTCTAGTTGAAAACTTGAAATATAACCTGCTAAGTGTGTCTCAATTGTGTCAACATGGTAAAAATCAAGTTCTATTCAACTCTAATGATTGTCTTGTGAGGTGTAATGAGACAGGGAAGACAGTTTTGAGAGGAGTCCGTGTGAATGAAATCTACACCGTTGATCCAAATTTCGTCCCTGAAGAAGAATTGTGTCTTGCAAGTGTTGCAGAAGGTTCCATCTTATGGCACAGGAGGTTTGGGCATGCAAGTATGAAGCCACTGCACAAACTCCATCAGAAGGAATTGTTAGTTGGCTTACCCAAGATGGAAAGCGCACTTGATCAGGTATGCAGTGCCTGTGTCACGGGAAAGCAAGCACAGACATCATTTCCATCTAAGCAAGCCGTGAGCACTTCTGTACCACTGGACATGGTCCACATGGATCTGTGCGGCCCAGTCAATGTCGCCAGCCGTGGAGGAAACAGGTATATTCTGGTCATAGTCGATGACTATTTGAGGTATACATGGACTATTTTCCTAGTTACCAAAGATCAAACATATAGTGAATTTGAAGCATGGCTGAATTTGATGGAACATAAGTTAGATGGTAAATTGACCTCTATTCGTACTGATAACGGAACCGAGTTCCGGAATGCGCAGTTTCTTTCATTGTGCAGGAACAAAGGTATTGATCACAACTTTTCTGCCCCACGGACACCACAGTAGAACGGTGTTGTGGAACGAAAGAACAGAACCTTGGAGGATATGTCACGGACGATGCTAATTGCTAGCAGAGTTCCAAAAGGCTTCCGGGCAGAAGTAGTGCATGCTGCAGGTTACATCTTAAACAGAGCATCGCTTCAATCCATGATAGGGAAAACTCCATATGAATTGTTACGTGGAAGAAAACCTAATATTTCCCACTTAAAGGTATTTGGTTGCAGGTGTTTCGTCCACAATAATGGCAAGGAGAACTTGGGAAAGTCTGATGCATGGAGTGACAAAGGAGTATTCGTCGGATACTCTAGTCATAGCAAAGCCTTCAATTCTACAACTTAAGGCTAGAGCAAGTTGAGGAAAGCGTACATCATGTAGACAATGCACAACCAGACAATCAAGTGGAGAATGCTGAGATAGCTGTCCAGCAGATTGGCAAGTCCATGATGACCCTGCCGTGGAAGTCAACGATGACATTCCTGGTGAGGAAGAGATGGCTGGTGATCCTACCCCTGCTAGCCCTGAGGGGGAACTCAAAACCACAAGTCATGGACGAGTGGCTCAGCCGCAAGCTAGACTAAGGGACTACCACTACTACACCTCTCAGGAACAGGTAGACCGTCATAGTTTATGTCATTTTTGTGGATTTGCTTCCCTTGTTTCTCTTGTAGAACCGAAGACCGTAGCAGAAGCGCTTAAAGACCCAGAATGGGCTAATGTCATGCAAGAGGAGCAGCACCAGTTCGAGAGGAATAAGATTTCAGGCAGATCCTAGAGAGATACATGTTAAAGCTGTGAAGAGGATTTTAAGATACTGATTATGCAGGCTGCAAGACAGACATGAAGTCCACATCAAGGATGACACAGTTCCTTGGACCATGCTTGATCTCATGGGAGTCCAAGAAGTAGTCTTCCATTGCTCTATCCACCGCCGAGGCTGAGTATATCACCGCTGCTGCTTGATGTGCACAACTGATGTGGATAAAACAACATCTAAGTGATTATGGTGTTCTTGTTAAATGTGCTTCAATTCTATGTGATAACACTAGTGCTATTAATATATCAAAAAATCCAGTACATTTTTCACGCACTAAGCACATAGAGATTAGATATCACTTCGTACGTAACTGTGTAGAGAAAGGCACCATAGCTATGGAATACTGCAGAACCGAGGAGCGGATTGCATACATCTTTACAAAACCACTACACAGGAAACCCTACGAGAAGCTAAGGCTTGAACTAGGTATGACGTCCCTAACCTAGTCTGCATTCCATGATTAAATTTCCTCGGTGATTGGCTAGACTAGTGTGCATGCTAAGCTACCATGGTGTGGAGTTGTTGCGTATGTAGTTGATAATTGTGTGAAAGTTGTTCTATGAGGTTACTACTGCATGCATGATAAATGAGATTACTAGCTAGCAGAATCTTGAGCATGACACATATTTCTTTGTAGCCCAAAAGAGACTTCCTAATTTGAACCCAGAATATAAGCCAAGGAAGTACTCTAAAACTAACCCTAGCCTATTATGTGTGGAGAACAAATGTTTAGCCCTTTGATTTTAAAATTATTTTCTTGGTTTTCTCCACACTACATGAAATTGCTTTGTGTGCAATTTTTTCTTGAATGTGTGGTGTTTTATTGTACCACTTGGGTAAACCTAGCGCACCACACCCAAAACTTGCATAAACCATGAAACAAAGTCGGGGTTACCTCAGCATTGGTTCAGACTGGTTCAATCAGATGGGTTGTGGCCATTAGTAAGTACAAAATGGAGGGTTAGTGGCTGTAAGCAAGAAAAGAAGTGAAAGCTGCAGCATTTATGGCGATTAGACTAACCTGTATGGAGAAAAGAAAAAGCTGCGTCTGCAGCACAGTCGTCATCACTGCGCCGCTTTGGATATGATGGCTGATGGTCTTTATGGCGTGGAAAAATAGCATAGTCTCGATATTTGAACAATCTGTAGTAATTAGGGTTTTAAATACCTGCAGAAGGACACGCGGTAGCTATTTCAATTTGGGGGTTGCACGAGGTAGTCTAATTGTTGCCTAATTCTGGATTTAGAAGCAGATTTCAATGTGCAGTTTTTAGGAAGATAAAAACTCAATCTTGCAAGATTCGAGAATGCCGATTGGAATTTCGAAATTGAAGGGGAATTTCTAGAGTTTCTCGCAGTATAAAAAGAGAAGTAAAGACGAAATCTTGACATTGCAATCTCTTCCAAGACTCACTCTTTATGAAAAGCATGGATTACCCTGCCCTGGTTTAGTGACAAAAATTTTGAGCCATCTTGGCGTCCATCAGCCAGAAGTTGAGAGTGTAATGTCTACAGTTCTTGATATGGAGACCTTTGATAATATCATCTGGAAGTTTGATGAAGAAAAGGGATGGCAGAATGCTCGGATAGTCACCTCACCTCCAAAGCCAGCTGCACCTCTGGTGGCCGAGCCCTTGAACAAGAAACCTATGTATCCAGAAGAGGGGTCGCCAGCTGTGCTTGAGGTTCTGAAGGCCTTGTCAAGGGAAGTAGAGGTGTTGGCAGAAAAAGTGACTAGTCTGGAGTCCATGGAATATAAGGTGCTGAAGGGGTCAGAGGTTGACTGGGTGAAGGACTTGAGAACCAAAGTTGCTGTTCTTGAGACATTGCCAACTCTGCTGAATGAAGTTGAGGATTCAGCAAACATTAATCTGACTCACTGTACCCAGATTAAGGAGGAGTTAATGGAGCTGAACCGCCAGCTGAAGTTTGGTCAGTTGAAGACCATGCTCCATGGTTAACCCTGTAATTGTCTCATGGTTGCCCCCTCCTTTCCATCCCCACCATATCTATCACATGTTTTTTCATGACTTTTCTTTCGTTGTCATGTTCTGCTTTCTGCTTGGTAGTTCTTAAATTTTCAGTATGCTGTGTGTGCTCCCTCTGGGGCACTTTTGCCCTTTATTGATGAAGTATGCAGTTTCTTTCCATTGCATGAATGTCTTTACTTGGGCTCTTTTTGATGATGCCAACAGGGGGAAGATAACATGAGTGCCTTACTTGAGGGGGAAGTCATTACTGAAAATCAGACCTGATGTCCATCTAAGGGGGAACTGTGAAGTGAACGCAAATTTGTCTGACTAATTAAAAACAATTGAAGTGGAATATCTGCCTGCTGTACTTGTCATGGATTTCTTGTTTTTGAAGAAGTGTTTGTCATCATCAAAAAGGGGGAATTTGTTGGAACCCTCTGGTTTTGAAAATTACAAACACTTAGTTGAGATTTTGTGTAAGTGTGCAAAAATCCATGGACAGATTTGTTGATGCAAGTTTCAGGTGAGGAAACGCAGCAAGTGAACATTGATTGAAGTTTAAAGTTAGGACGAGCGAATTGCGGTTCAAGAAGACTGAACCAAAACCAACTAGGGTTGAGTTGGCGTGTGGATGATTCGTGAAGATATGTTTAGAAATATTGATTGAAGATTTTCCAATCAAGAAAGATTCAAGAATATCCACTGAAGATATGTTTAGAGATATTAATTGAAGATTTGGGAATCAAGAAATATTCAAGAAGATCAAGTGAAGATTTAATTGATTAAAGATTATTGAAGATATATTCTGCAGACCATATTTGGAAGATTATGTGCGCCTAATTTGGAAGATCAAGAAGAATATTCGGAAGATATTTATTGAAGATCGAAGATATGATTGGAAATCAAGAAGATCCAAAGCAGATATAATTGATCAGAGAATATTGAGGAGAATATTCTGCAGATCAGATTTGGCAAGTTCGATCTTTTGAGGAAACTGATTTAGGAAAGATTTCGGATGGAATCTTGACTAATCAGATTCAAATCTATCAGGTTTGGAAAGTCGGTTTGGGCCGAATCGTTTAGAATCAGATTTCGAGATTCACTAAAACCCTATATAAGACATTAGGGTTTGCTCTTGAGAAGTTCGGCAGTTTTGGGAGAATTAAGCGCCTGCATTCGAAGAGCACTGCTGGGATTGCACGCACGGAGATTCAAGGTTCGGATCAGATTATTTGAGAGTCGGGTTGAGTAGCGGTCATCAAATAGTGTCTAGTGAAGAGACCTAGTTTGTAAACCCTACAAGCATATCTGAATAAGAAATAATCTGATTCAAAAATCCTTTCGGAGAAATATGAAAGGTAGTGGTTTTCATCCTGTCACCATTGTGATAAGGTTTCCACTTAAAATCGTGTGCAATTACTTTCCGCTATTTATTTTCCTGCATATTTATATTTATATTTCCGCTGCTATCTGACCATCAGACGGAAAAGCACTTCGTGACTTACCGTCTGACGGAAGGCTAACACTAACGATCCAACACAAAATCAGTCAGATGTGCTTCAGTTTCCTCTAGCTCTGAATAGCTCTTAGGGTTTTGGACATTGATGAAACCCTAACTCACCTGGAAACGATGCGAAGAAGACGGCGACGACAAGGATTCCCTTGGGTGGCGTGCTCAAAGACGATAGTGAGAATTCAAAACTGAGAGGTAATTTCTTGAGTGATTAGTGAGAGAGGTAAATTGCGATGTGAATTGATCTAAGATTTATGTTTAAATTAGACAGCGGTTCTTAAGATAAACGATGTCTAAAGTATGGACATTAGACATCGCTTATCTGAAAAGCGTTGTCTAAAGAAAACTATAGACAACGCTTATCTAAAACGCGCTTCTTGTTTAGGCGCTATAAAATGTGGACTTTAGACAGCGCTTCTTTAGTAAACGTTGTCTAATGTGGCGTTTCTTAAAGACAACGCTTATTTAAAGCGCTGTCTATTCTATGTTTGGAACTAATGTGAAAGCTTTTACCCATGAGCAGTTTAAGATCTAAGACCTTGAGCATTTGAAATATTTTTCGGGTCTAAAAGTAGCATGTTCATCAAGTGGTGTTTTTCTGAACCAAAGGAAATATTGCTATGAATTATTGGCTGAATACAGTTTTATTGATTGTAAGCCTGCAAAGAAACCAATAGAATCTAAACATTCCTTGAGTACATCTACTGCCCCTACCTTGCCTGTGCTCTTTCATATAAAAGGTTGATTAAGAAGTTACTATCAGACTATTTATGGGCCAAATTTAGCCTACCTTGTTCATGTGTTGAGCCAGTATATGCAGAACCCAAAACTTTATCATATGAAGGCAGCTCATAGGTTCCTGAGGTACTTCAAAAATCCTCCTGTCAAGGTTTATTTTTGTTGCCAATTCCAATCTTGACCTTACTGCGTAGAGTGATGTTGATTGGGCAACATGTCTAGTGACAGAGCGTTGCCTTGTCGCGAGGCAGTCTGTACAAATAAATTTATAAGTCCGCTACTCGTACTCAACTATTGGGTAGTAAAGCGGTAAGTAGGGGTCGAACCCAAGGGAATTAGTGGATAGTTATTCTTTCGAAGATGGAAAGTAAGACAGTTGGGGGTTGGTTGTGATTTTAGTACTGAAAGTAGCGTGGGTTGGATGTGATTTTAGTACTGAAAGTAGCGTGGGTTGGTTGTGATTTTAGTACTGAAAAGTAAATGACTGAAAGTAAAGAAAGTAAATACAGGACTGAAAGTAAATACTGAAAAGTAAAGTGCTTGAAGGACAAGTCTTGCGGAAAGTAAATGCTTGAAGGACAAGTCTTGCGGAAAGTAAATGCTTGAAGGACAAGTCTTGCGGAAAGTAAATGCTTGAAGGACAAGTCTTGCGGAAAGAAATTGCTTGAAGGACAAGACTTGCGGAAAGTAAGCAGTTGATATGGACTGAAAGTAAAGTTACTGAAAGTAAATGACTGGAAAGTAAGCAGTTGATAGTAAGACTGAAAGTAAGTGACAGGTGATGTTTGAATTAAAGGAAAGATTCGGTGTCAGGGGCCTTGTATCATATATCTGTTTATCATTGACCTCTAATGATCATACTAAGTGTTCAAAGATGAATCAAGGCTATTTCTAGCACATGACTTGCCACATCGTTTAAAACACTTGTTCTATTTGGGCTAATTCCTCCTTTCGAAGTATCTTAGCTTATGTGCATCCATTTGATCTTCAGTTACGATCAACCAAATGGTGTTTTAAAGAGGTTGAATTCCACAGATAAGTTGTGCTCTTTCGAGCCTCCACTTATCCACAGAAGTCACGAACCTATGGAAGAGCTTTGCTCTTTCGAGCATCCACTCAACCAATAGTGTTCTGACCTAAGATATGGCACATAGAACAAGTTTTGAACACAAAGAGGCACTTAAGAGAAGGGTCTAAAACATTGTATGATACAAGCACACCCCTTCAACCGAATGAAGGGTTTAGCTACGAATATCCATAGAGGTGGATACCATAGCTAAGTGCTTGAAAAGTAAAGGTTTTCGAAAGACAGTAAAGTAAATGTTTTTGGAAATCAAAATAAGGAAAGTAAAGAGGAGAATACTCAAGAACCGACAGGAGTAAACTCAAAAACAACTTAAAGTAAAGGAAATGCTTGAGTACTTCAAGAACCGACAAGAGTACTCAAGAACAAACTTGGAGCTTTTGATTCAAAGTAAAGTGTTTACATGGATTGTGCCCAACTCTAGAGAGATAAGTAACTTATGGTGTGTGGCACTATGAGGTATGAGGCATTGAACAAGGGAAGAGGAGCTTGGTATTTATAGGCAAGGGAAGAGAGGAGATGTGGAGGAGAAGCCAACACATGGCAAAGGAGGAGTGGAGGAGGAGAAAGCCGCCGGTGGTGAGGTGTCTCTCCCCCAAAGCCGCCGGCCACATGGCTTCTTCTCCATGGCTAGCCGCCCATGTGGTGAGGAGGAGGAGATGTGTGAGTGGAATGAGATCTTTTCTCCAAAAAGCCTTCGGTTGAAATGTGACTTCCGGTTGCCCTTTGGTTGACATCAAAAGATAAGTCACTTATACTTGGCATTTCACTTGTGTTCTTGATCTTTGTTGGAACAAGTCATCGGGACTTAGTTGTGGCTTGATCGGAGTATTGTCGGAGTATGGCCAGTTCTGACTTGTAATTCACTTTCAGTGTTAAGAACTCCATTTTAGCTCGTTTTCATCTTTAATCTTGAAATAGCATGTAGAACAAAAGTGAAACTAACAAGTAAAAGTTGTACAGATAAAACATCTAATTTGGTGGGTTTAACTATCTTAATGAATCATATAAATATGGTCCATCAGATCACCCCACACTTTTAGTTGTTCGTCCCGAACAATGCCATTTAAGAGATGCACACAATCCAAGTAAAAACTTCAAATAGGAAAGTGAGAATGTGGGACTAGATTTATCCTATTCATGCATTACTTACTTATTACCAAACTAAACTGTGTAAATACTTAGAAGAAACTTGATACTTGTACCTTCGAGCTGAGATGCAAATTAATTTGGATGTTTCGGGAGATAGCCCTTTTTAGGCTCCTGGACTGCATTCTCTGGATCGACTCGCACTATATGGTTAACTTGTCGCTTTCTCTAGCACATGATTCGGTTCGGGTTTCACTGAGTTGAGCACTTTGATTTCCTTTTTGTGAGGGATAGCTTTTGAAGTGAATTGGCCTTTGGCCTTTGATGTTGAATTGGAGTTTCTTCACTTTTGTTCGGTTAAAACCTTCACAACTTTGGCTTTTGGCCTTTGATTAGCTTCTTCGAGCTTTTGCTTCTTTGTGACTTGCTAGTCCATTTTCTCAACCTTTCTTTGGGAGGTCCAATCATTGCCCAAGAGCATATGGAAATACCTCCCCGCTCTTTCTCATCCTTGCCGTTTCGCGCGGGTCAAGATGAGGGACACTCATCTATTTTCTCGGTTACTAGGACTAGAGATAGGACAGTTTGATTCCCGTCCCGCCTCTTGCATAAACGCTGCACGGCGGAGATGACTCTGATTTTCTTGAAACCCGAAGTGCAGCCTCCACTGACTTCGTAAACCATATAGTGAAATTCAGTCCTTTGATTGCTTGCCAAGCCTCTCTAGGGCAATTTATATCAACTCCACATCCCCTGTATATCTCAGCACAAAGGGACAAATGAGAAGTTACATCCTAAGTTTTTATACAGTTGAGATTTCACAAGGTAAATGCATGAATTTAGATCTATCTTTTTCACATTCTCAAGTTCATATTTTCAAAAAGATAATATTAAGGGAAAAGGAAAAGAAAAAACATGTTAACTAACTATGTACAAAGGTGGTTCTCACCCCACACTTTTGAACGAAGGCGTGCCTCACAGCACGACTTAGTTCAAAAGTTATGCAAGCAAAAATATACAGGAAAGGTGAGAATGTTTTAAGGCAAAAAACTAAACGACTGAAATTAAATGACTGAAAGTAAGATAGATGTCGGGTTACCTCCCGACCAGTGCATTTGTTTAACGTCGTTAGCTCGACAGTACCTCATTCCTGGATCATAAGGTGGGATCCCATGGGTGGCTCAGGTCGTAGTGTTGCGGAGTTAAGTCGACTTCGCCGTGGTAATGTTTGACTCGCTGCCCGTTTACTGTGAATTTGCTTCCATTGTCCATGCTTTCCAACTCAAGCATCCCCTGGTTGAATACCTTAGTTACGGTATAAGGACCGGTCCATCTTGATTTTAGTTTGCCAGATATCAACTTCAATCGTGAAGATAAAAGTAGCACTTGTTGTCCTTCCTTAAATGAGCGTCAGAGGATGAATTTGTCATGATACAACTTGGTCCGTGCTTTGTAGTCCGTTTGCCCTTCATAGGCCTCAAGCCGCAACTCCTCAAGCTCACACAGATTAAGCTTCCTATCCAATCCGGCAGCCGTCAAATCCGGATTGCAATGCTTGAGCCAATAGGCTTTATGTTCTAATTCCACCGGAAGGTGGCATGCCTTCCCATAAACAAGCCGAAAGGGAGAGGTTCCAATTGGCGTCTTGTATGCCGTCCGATAAGCCCAAAGAGCTTTGTCTAGCCTCTGACTCCAATCTTTCCTACCCGGTTAAACCATCTTTTCTAGAATACCTTTGATTTCGCGGTTGGAGATCTCCGCTTGACCATTGGTTTGGGGATGATATGCCGTGGATGTTCGGTGGTGGACATGGTAGCGCTTCAAGGTGGCAGCCATCATGCGGTTGCAGAAATGAGTTCCTTGGTCGCTGATTATGGCCTTGGGTACCTGACAGATGCTTGTCGTCACAGCAAATGTGCAAATAAATTTATAATAGTCCGCTACTCGCAACTATACTACTAGGTAGTACTTGGTAAGTAGGGGTCGAACCCAAGGGAGTCAGTGTGGATTAGTTATTTTTACGGAATTGTCACGAAAGTAAATACAGTTGGTGGTTGAGTTTGAGTGTGTTTTGAGAACTGAAAGTAAATTACAACAATTGATAATGGACTGTAAGGAAAGTATTCGGTTTTAGGGGCCTTGTATTATAATTGTTTATCATCGACCGCTAATGATCATACCAAGTGTTCAAAGATGAATTGAGACTATTTCTAGCGCAAGACATGATCATGCTAAATGTTCAAAGATGAATCGAGACTAACAGATGGATGTTAGATAGACAAAATGTCTAAATAAGGGGGTTATACTGTGTTTATGATTCGTATAACTTTGGTCCATCAGTACCCGTACCTACAAAACTGGTTAGTGCGCAAGAAATCTATGACAGTTTTTGCATCGTCGCACCTTGTGGCCTTAGCCTCTACCCATTTTGACACATAATCTACATCAACTAAAATATAAGTATAATCGCATGAAACTGGGAATGGTCCCATAAAATCAATACCCCAAATGTCGAAAACATCGTTGACTAATATGGGTACTTGAGGCATCTCATTTCTAGCTGACACATTTCCTACTCTTTGACACCTATCGCATTTTTTACACTTCTCATAGGCATCTCTAAATATACTTGACCAAAAGAAGCCGCTATCTAGAATTTTCCTAGCGGTTCTCCTAGGCCCGAAGTGTCCTCCACATGCAAACTCATGGAAAAAGCTAATAACAGAAGCTATTTCACTATCGGGGATGCATCTCCTAAGTATTTGATCTGCTCCTATTTTCCATAAATAAGGATCATCCCATAAGTAGTGTCTAGCATCATGCCTAAGTTTCATGCATTGTGCTTTAGTAAAAGAAGGAGGAAATGTACCTCCTACAAGGTAGTTGACGATTGAGGCATACCACGGCACCTTGGTTGAGACTGCATAGAGGTGCTCGTCTGGAAATGACTCGGTTATGTGCCCCTCTTCTTCCTTCCGGACAATCCTGCTTAGGTGGTCGGCCACAGTATTCTCGATCCCCTTTTTGTCCCTTATTTCCACATCGAATTCTTGCAGTAGTAATATCCACCGAATGAGCCTTGGCTTGGCCTCCCTTTTCTTCATCAGGTAACGGATGGCAGCATGGTCAGAATAAACTATCACTTTTGCTCCAAGCAAATAGGATCTGAATTTTTCCAGAGCGAATACCACTGCCAGGAGTTCCTTCTCGGTGGTGGAGTAGTTTCGTTGGGCAGAATCTAGGGTTCGTGAGGCGTAGTAGATCACACTTGCCTTCTTATCAACCTTTTGGCCGAGAACTGCTCCCACAGCAAAGTCGCTTGCGTCGCACATGATTTCGAATGGTAGTTCCCAATTTGGCGTTTGGATGATAAGTGTGCTAGTGAGGGCTTTCTTTAGATCATCAAAGGCCTCCTTGCATGCATTGGTGAATTCAAAAGGAACTTCTTTTTGGAGAAGAGTGGATAGAGGCAACGCCTTTTGGAGAAGTCTTTGATGAATCGTCGGTAGAATCCTGTATGGCTAAGGAATGATTGGATGTCTCGGACCGTGGATGGGTATGGTAGAGTCATGATCAGGTCGATTTTTTCTTTGTCCACTCCCATGCCTTCTTGTGAGACGATATGTCCCAAGACTATTCCGTGTATTACCATGAAGTGGCACTTCTCATAATTGAGCACTAAGTTCATGGACACACATCGTGCCAAAACCGTGTTCAAATTGCTTAAGCAAGCGTCGAATGTGTCTCCATAGATGGTGAAGTCGTCCATGAAGACTTCAATGAATTCTTCGATCATGTCTGAAAAGATGCTGGTCACTACCCTTTGAAAAGTCCCCGGGGCATTGCATAGGCCGAACGACATCCTTCTGAAGGCGAATGTACCGAATGGGCAGGTGAATGTAGTCTTCTCTTGGTCCTCAGGCGCTATGGGGATCTGGTTGTAGCCTGAGAACCCGTCCAGGAAGCAAAAATATGGTTTGCCCGCCAGTCGGTCGAGCATTTGGTCGATGAATGGTAGAGGGAAATGGTCTTTTCTTGTGACGGCGTTCAATTTTCTATAGTCGATGCACATTCTCCAGCCGTTCTTGATCCTTGTTGTCACCATTTTTCCTTCGGCATCTTCCTCGACCGTGATCCCACTGTTCTTCGGGACCACATGGACAGGACTCACCCATTGGCTATCTGATATGGGATAGATAACGTCCGCATCTAGTAGCTTCTGTATTTCCTTTTGGACGATCTTCATCATGATTGGGTTGAGTCGTCGTTGAGGCTCTCTTGATGGTTTTGCTCCATCCTCAAGTAGAATACGGTGCATGCATACAGCCGGGCTGACTCCTCTTAAGTCGGCTAGAGTCCATTCAATAGCCAACTTGTGTTGTCTCTGCACTTTTATCAAACTTCGTTCCTGGCTTGCTTCCAAGCCACTCTTGATGATCACTGGAAGTGTGTTATTATCCCCTAGAAAGGCGTACTTCAGATGCCCAGGCAAGGGCTTCAATTCTATTTTGGGAGCTTGCATCACCGAGGGCAGAAAAGTATTTGATTTGAATAATTTTACCTCGTTGACTTCATATTCTGGTGTGAGAGGCTCCAAGATTGTTAAGTGGGCTACCGTTTCATGCAAGCCTTCGGTCAATTCGTATGAGCTTTCGGCTCCATTGAGTACTGCTTCTAAGGGATCTGCTCTTGGTTCTGGTTGAACTTCCTGGACTAGGTCGTCCATAGTGTCGAGAGCATGAACTCCCTTGAACTCCATGGGGTGCTTCATTGCTCGGAATATGTCGAAGCTGAAAACCTCTCCTTCTACTTCCATTGAGAGCATTCCACTTCCGTAATCTATCTTCATTTTGGAGGTTTTGAGAAATGGACGGCCGAGAAGGATGGGTGCATGGTCTGTTGGTCCGCCATTCTCCATTTTTAAGACGTAGAAGTCTGCTGGAAACACCAATTCACCTACTTGAACCAGGACGTCTTCTATTTTGCCCTCGGGCTGTTTGCACAACCGATCAGCCAGTTGAATAGTGAGACCGGTGGGTTCGAACGGTCCAATCCTAAGGCATGAGTAGATAGAGAAGGGAAGAACGTTGATTGATGCTCCAAGGTCTAGCATGCAGTTCTCGATTCGGATGTTGCCAATTGTGCATGGAATGGTGTAGGTTCCTGGATCACCACATTTGGGGGGCACTTTTCGTTGTATGACGGCCGACACGTTCCTACTCATCAGCTCTTGATCATATCTAGTACTCCTTCTCCGGTTGGTGCAAAGTTCTTTCAAAAACTTAGCATATCGAGGAATTTGCTTGATGGCTTCCAAGAGGGGGATGTTGATTTCGACTTTGCTGAACAACTCAAAAACGTCCTCATCCATGACATGTTGTTTTTGAACACGAGCAGGTACTGGAAATGGTAGTGTTGCGCTGATTTTGGGGGTTTCAGTTCTGGATACCGGGCGCTCCTTGTGCTCTTCGGATACTGGAACCGGGCTGGCCGCTGGTATCGGGCCAGGCATGCATTCCTCGGATGCGTTCCCTTCTTTTTCAGTTGCGTCCCGCTCTTCCTTGGACGCTTCCTCATTTTTCTCGGAAGCGTCTTGCTCAAGAGTTCCAAGAGCCTCGGGCCTCATTTGTTCTTCTCCGGGCAACCTCGGGCTTTCGTCCTCCTCTTGCTCCATGGGTTTGATGGCAAGTTTTCTCCCACTCCTAAGGGTCACGACATTAATATTTCCCTTCGGGTTTTGGATTGTTTGTGAAGGAAGTCTGCCAGGTTCATTAGTGAGTGCGGACATTGCGGTGGCGAGCTGGGACATTTGTTTGGTCAAATCTAAAATTGCCCCGTCAGTTTTCGCCTGGAATTGGTGTAGCGAAGTACCCAATTGATTTACGCTTCCTGTGAGTTCCTTCATTGTGTCTTCAAGCGATTTGTTTAGCCCTTGCTGACTGCTTGGTTCTTGCTGATTGTTCAGGCCGACTTGGTACTGATTTGGTCCTCTTTGTTGATATTGGCCTGCTGATGGAGCGTTCTGGTTGTACTGCCGGTGGGGAGGTTGGTAGAATGACTGAGCTAATTGCGGTGCGGCTTGCTGTGTCTCCCTCAGATGATGGTTGTCGTTCCGCCAGCTTGGATTGGTCGTTTGATTATACTGCTGGTTTGGTCCGGCTCTGTCGTTGCTGTTGTTGTTGTATCCTTGGTATCCTACCACTGCATTCACTTCTTCTGGTTCCTCTACTATTAATGTTGGGCATGTGTCAGTTTTATGGTCCGTAGAACTGCAGAATTCGCAAGGCTTTACTGGAACTGGATGCCTTCGTAGGATCTGAACCATCATCTCCTTCATTTGTTTCATCTCCTCTGGCATAGAGTTCATCGGTGTTTCTTCAGCCTTTGCCACATTCTTTGTTCGGGAAAATTCTTCCTGCCGAGTTGTCTCTTCTCTGAATCGGGCATTTTCAGCAACGTCGGTGATGAGATTCCTAATGCCACTCAGTGATAGATTCATCATGGATCCTCCAGCTGAGGCATCTAGGAGCATTTTGTCTAAAGGTCTCAATCCATCAATGAGGTACTCGATGATGAGTTTCTCGGGCAGTCCAAGGGTGCAGCAGCTTCTCTCCAGGCGATTGAATTTCTCTAGGTAATCGTACATGGTTTCATTGGGCCCTTGCTTGATGTCCTGCAGTTGCCTCCTTACTTGCATTGCTCTTCCCGCTGGGTAGTATTTGTCCAGGAATTTCTTTTGCATCTGAGCCCATGTTCTGATGCTACCGGAAGGCAATGAAAGGAACCAGTCATTCGCCGAGTCAGTGAGGGAAAAATAGAACGCCTTCAACTTGAAGTCGTCTACGTTCACGCCATTGGGTTTTAGATTTTGGCAAATGTCGTGTAAGCGTTGGAGATGAGTTGTTGCTGATTCTTCACGAGTTCCTGAGAACTTGGGCAAGTTGTGGACCACTGATGTGTTGATGGCAATGTTTTCCAATTCAGGGCCCTCGTAGATGCACCACGGCTGGTTTCTGAAATCTGGTGCCGACAGTTCTCCCATAGTAGGTTCGCGGAAGTTGTTATCCCCATAGTAGTCATCAAAGATGGGTTCTCGCCTTGGCATTTGTCGAGGGTGAGGGGGTGGTGGATGTCTAGGGGGTTGTTGCACTGGACCAGCTTCATTTTGGTCCTCGGGTGGTCCTTGGTTTCTTCGAACGGCCTCCCTATTACGAGCTCTTTGGTTTCAGATGAGTTGTTCCGGATCGTCAATAAATGGAGGTGGTGCCTCATTATTTCGATTGTACAAGTTCATCTCGTCGTCATCCTGATAGTCATGGTGGCTTCCTGCACGAGACATGGTTATGCAGAACAGAGTTTGAAATTTAAAAAAAGGAAAGAACAATTATCTGATTGATGATTTCTAATTCCTCGGCAACGGCGCCAATTTGACAGAGCGTTGCCTTATCGCGAGGCAGTCTGTACAAATAAATTTATAAGTCCGCTACTCGTACTCTACTATTGGGTAGTAAAGCGGTAAGTAGGGGTCGAACCCAAGGGAATTAGTGGATAGTTGTTCTTTCGAAGATGGAAAGTAAGACAGTTGGGGGTTGGTGGTGATTTTAGTACTGAAAGTAGCGTGGGTTGGTTGTGATTTTAGTACTGAAAAGTAAATGACTGAAAGTAAAGAAAGTAAATACGGGACTGAAAGTAAATACTGAAAAGTAAAGTGCTTGAAGGACAAGTCTTGCGGAAAGTAAATGCTTGAAGGACAAGTCTGGCGGAAAGTAAATGCTTGAAGGACAAGTCTTACGGAAAGAAATTGCTTGAAGGACAAGACTTGCGGAAAGTAAGCAGTTGATATGGACTGAAAGTAAAGTTACTGAAAGTAAATGACTGGAAAGTAAGCAGTTGATAGTAAGATTGAAAGTAAGTGACAGGTGATGTTTGAATTAAAGGAAAGATTCGGTGTCAGGGGCCTTGTATCATATATCTGTTTATCATTGACCTCTAATGATCATAGTAAGTGTTCAAAGATGAATCAATGCTATTTCTAGCACATGACGTACCACATCGTTTAAAACACTTGTTCTATTTGGGCTAATTCCTCCTTTCGAAGTATCTTAGCTTATGTGCATCCATTTGATCTTCAGTTACGATCAACCAAATGGTGTTTTAAAGAGGTTGAATTCCACAGATAAGATGTGCTCTTTCGAGCCTCCACTTATCCACAGAAGTCACGAACCCATGGAAGAGCTTTGCTCTTTCGAGCATCCACTCAACCAATAGTGTTCTGACCTAAGATATGGCACATAGAACAAGTTTTGAACACAAAGAGGCACTTAAGAGAAGGGTCTAAAACATTGTATGATACAAGCACACCCCTTCAACCGAATGAAGGGTTTAGCTACGAATATCCATAGAGGTGGATACCATAGCTAAGTGCTTGAAAAGTAAAGGTTTTCGAAAGACAGGAAAGTAAATGTTTTTGGAAATCAAAACAAGGAAAGTAAAGAGGAGAATACTCAAGAACCGACAGGAGTAAACTCAAGAACAACGTAAAGTAAAGGAAATGCTTGAGTACTTCAAGAACCGACAATAGTACTCAAGAACAAACTTGGAGCTTTTGATTCAAAGTAAAGTGTTTACATGGATTGTGCCCAACTCTAGAGAGATAACTAACTTATGGTGTGTGGCACTATGAGGTATGAGGCATTGAACAAGGGAAGAGGAGCTTGGTATTTATAGGCAAGGGAAGAGAGGAGATGTGGAGGAGAAGCTAACACATGGCAAAGGAGGAGTGGAGGAGGAGAAAGCCGCCGGTGGTGAGGTGTATCTCCCCCAAAGCCGCCGGCCACATGGCTTCTTCTACATGGCTAGCCGCCCATGTGGTGAGGAGGAGGAGATGTGTGAGTGGAATGAGATCTTTTCTCCAAAAAGCCTTCGGTTGAAATGTGACTTCCGGTTGCCCTTTGGTTGACATCAAAAGATAAGTCACTTATACTTGGCATTTCACTTGTGTTCTTGATCTTTGTTGGAACAAGTCATCGGGACTTAGTTGTGGCTTGATCGGAGTATTGTCGGAGTATGGCCAGTTCTGACTTGTAATTCACTTTCAGTGTTAAGAACTCCATTTTAGCTCGTTTTCATCTTTAATCTTGAAATAGCATGTAGAACAAAAGTGAAACTAACAAGTAAAAGTTGTACAGATAAAACATCTAATTTGGTGGGTTTAACTATCTTAATGAATCATATAAATATGGTCCATCAGATCACCCCACACTTTTAGTTGTTCGTCCCGAACAATGCCATTTAAGAGATGCACACAATCCAAGTAAAAACTTCAAATAGGAAAGTGAGAATGTGGGACTAGATTTATCCTATTCATGCATTACTTACTTATTACCAAACTAAACTGTGTAAATACTTAGAAGAAACTTGATACTTGTACCTTCGAGCTGAGATGCAAATTAATTTGGATGTTTCGGGAGATAGCCCTTTTTAGGCTCCTGGACTGCATTCTCTGGACCGACTCGCACTATATGGTTAACTTGTCGCTTTCTCTAGCACATGATTCGGTTCGGGTTTCACTGAGTTGAGCACTTTGATTTCCTTTTGGTGAGGGATAACTTTTGAAGTGAATTGGCCTTTGATGTTGAATTGGAGTTTCTTCACTTTTGTTCGGTTAAAACCTTCACAACTTTGGCTTTTGGCCTTTGATTAGCTTCTTCGAGCTTTTGCTTCTTTGTGACTTGCTAGTCCATTTTCTCAACCTTTCTTTGGGAGGTCCAATCATTGCCCAAGAGCATATGGAAATACCTCCCTGCTCTTTCTCATCCTTGCCATTTCGCGCGGGTCAAGATGAGGGACACTCATCTATTTTCTCGGTTACTAGGACTAGAGATAGGACGGTTTGATTCCCGTCCCGCCTCTTGCATAAACGCTGCACGGCGGAGATGACTCTGATTTTCTTGAAACCCGAAGTGCAGCCTCCACTGACTTCGTAAACCATATAGTGAAATTCAGTCCTTTGATTGCTTGCCAAGCCTCTCTAGGGCAATTTATATCAACTCCACATCCCCTGTATATCTCAGCACAAAGGGACAAATGAGAAGTTACATCCTAAGTTTTTATACAGTTGAGATTTCACAAGGTAAATGCATGAATTTAGATCTATCTTTTTCACATTCTCAAGTTCATATTTTCAAAAAGATAATATTAAGGGAAAAGGAAAAGAAAAAACATGTTAACTAACTATGTACAAAGGTGGTTCTCACCCCACACTTTTGAACGAAGGCGTGCCTCACAGCACGACTTAGTTCAAAAGTTATGCAAGCAAAAATATACAGGAAAGGTGAGAATGTTTTAAGGCAAAAAACTAAACGACTGAAATTAAATGACTGAAAGTAAGATAGATGTCGGGTTACCTCCCGACCAGTGCATTTGTTTAACGTCGTTAGCTCGACAGTACCTCATTCCTGGATCATAAGGTGGGATCCCATGGGTGGCTCAGGTCGTAGTGTTGCGGAGTTAAGTCGACTTCGCCGTGGTAATGTTTGACTCGCTGCCCGTTTACTGTGAATTTGCTTCCATTGTCCATGCTTTCCAACTCAAGCATCCCCTGGTTGAATACCTTAGTTACGGTATAAGGACCGGTCCATCTTGATTTTAGTTTGCCAGATATCAACTTCAATCGTGAAGATAAAAGTAGCACTTGTTGTCCTTCCTTAAATGAGCGTCAGAGGATGAATTTGTCATGATACAACTTGGTCCGTGCTTTGTAGTCCGTTTGCCCTTCATAGGCCTCAAGCCGCAACTCCTCAAGCTCACACAGATTAAGCTTCCTATCCAATCCGGCAGCCGTCAAATCCGGATTGCAATGCTTGAGCCAATAGGCTTTATGTTCTAATTCCACCGGAAGGTGGCATGCCTTCCCATAAACAAGCCGAAAGGGAGAGGTTCCAATTGGCGTCTTGTATGCCGTCCGATAAGCCCAAAGAGCTTTGTCTAGCCTCTGACTCCAATCTTTCCTACCCGGTTAAACCATCTTTTCTAGAATACCTTTGATTTCGCGGTTGGAGATCTCCGCTTGACCATTGGTTTGGGGATGATATGCCGTGGATGTTCGGTGGTGGACATGGTAGCGCTTCAAGGTGGCAGCCATCATGCGGTTGCAGAAATGAGTTCCTTGGTCGCTGATTATGGCCTTGGGTACCTGACAGATGCTTGTCGTCACAGCAAATGTGCAAATAAATTTATAATAGTCCGCTACTCGCAACTATACTACTAGGTAGTACTTGGTAAGTAGGGGTCGAACCCAAGGGAGTCAGTGTGGATTAGTTATTTTTACGGAATTGTCACGAAAGTAAATACAGTTGGTGGTTGAGTTTGAGTGTGTTTTGAGAACTGAAAGTAAATTACAACAATTGATAATGGACTGTAAGGAAAGTATTCGGTTTTAGGGGCCTTGTATTATAATTGTTTATCATCGACCGCTAATGATCATACCAAGTGTTCAAAGATGAATTGAGACTATTTCTAGCGCAAGACATGATCATGCTAAATGTTCAAAGATGAATCGAGGCTATTCCTAGCACAAGACTTGCAACATCATTTAAAACACTTGTTCTAAGCAAAACTAATTCCTCCTTTCGAAGTATCTTAGCCGTAAGTGCATCCATTTGGTCCCTTTGGTCCAGTTTCCAAATGGTCCACTTACCCGAGTGTGATCACGAATATCTAAGGAAGAGTTTACGAATTTGGACCCCTATGGTCACATTTCCAAATGGTTTACTTGACCTTAGACATTCTAACTTTTATACATGGTACATAGAACAAGTATCGAACATAAAGGTATACTAAGAGTAAAGTCTAAAACATTTATAATTCAAGTACACACCCTTAAACCGAATAATTAATTTAGCTACTAATCATGGCAGTGGTTATCATAACTATGAACTTGGAAATAAACAACAGTTTAGCAAGACAATTAAATAAATAAAAGAAGACTTACAAAACCGTTGAAGCGCCAAGGATCAAGCTTTGATTCCCAAAGTAATATTACATGGTTAATATTACATGATTAGTGCCCAAAATTCTAGAGAGATAAGTGAATTGTTGTGGTGGTGATGATAAAATGAGGAGGAGGAGCTCTCTATTTATAAGCTAAGGGAGGAGGAATGGAGGGCTAAGATGAGGGCACTTGTTGCATGGAGATTGGATGGGCAAATCAAGGGAGGAGGAGCCACCACATGGAGGGGCCAAAAGCCGCCGGTCAAGGAGGAGGAGGGTGGTGGCAGCCGCCGGTTGCCGGTTGCCTTGGGTGGAGGAGCTCCTCCCTTGGCCACCTCTTCATCAAGTCACCAAGTCATCTTGCCATATGTGAGTTTTGTACAGTTTTGTGCAGTCTTTTCACAAAACTGTCAGTGTGTTCTTTCCCCGGACTGTCTTGACTTCACTCCTGATTCTTCTGATTAATTTATTCTGGTCAATTTAACGTCAGGATCCTTGATATTTCTTCAGTCGGCATATGATCTTGACCTTGGATTGACTCTTGTTATCTTTTCAGCATAAAATCCTCTCCTTAGCGTGTTTTTACTTCAGTCTCTAAAATGCCCTGTGGAAATATATCGGGACTAACAGATGGATGTTAGATAGACAAAATGTCTAAATAAGGGGGTTATACTGTGTTTATGATTCGTATAACTTTGGTCCATCAGATTACCCCCCACTTTTAGTTGTTCGTCCCGAACAATGCTATTAAAGGGCGGCACACAATCAAGTAAAAACTTTGTAAAATATGAAAGTAAGACTGTGGGACTCGATTTTTCCTAATTCATGCATTACTACTTATTACTAAATTAAACTGCGTAAATAAATAGAAGAAACTTGATACTTGTACCTTCGTGCAGAGATGCAAATTAATTCGGATGTTTCGGGAGATAGCCCTTTTTAGGCTCCTGGACTGCAACCTCGGGATCGTCTCGTACTATATGGTTTTCTTGTAGCTTTCTCTAGCACGTGATTCGGTTCGGGTTTCACTGGTTTGAGTACTTTGATTTTCTTTTGGCGAGGGACTGCTTTTTGTAGTGAATTGGCCTTTGGCCTTTGATTTGACGCTTTGAGTTCTTCACTTTTGTTCGGTTAAAACCTTCACAATTTTGGGCCTTAGGCCTCTTGATTTGCTTCTTCGAGCTTTTCGCCTTTGTGGTTTTGCAAGTCCATTTTCTCAAGCCTTTTTGGGAGGTCCAATCATCGCCCGCAAGCCTATGGAAATACCTCCCCGCTCCTCTCTTTTTTGCCGTTTTCGCGCGGGTCAAGGTGAGGGTCGCTCATCTATTTTCTCGGCTACTTTGATCGGAGATAGGACGGTCTGATTCCCGTCCTCGCCTTTTGCATTGCATGGCGGAGATGACTTCAATCTTCACTGAAACCCGAAGTGCAGCCTCCACTGACTTCGAAAACCATATAGTTTGATCTGATCCTTTGATTGCTTGCCAAGCCTCTCTAGGGCATTTCTATCAACTCCACATCCCTAGTTATCTCAGCACAAAGGGACAAATGAGAAGTTACGTTCTAAGTTTTTAGACAGTTGAATTTTCACAAGGTAAATGCATGAATTTCGGTCTATCTTTTTCACATTCTTAAGTTCATACTTTCAAAAAGATATTATTTATTAACTAATATATACAGGTGGTTCTCACCCCACACTTCTGATAGAAGTCGTGCCTTTCAGCAAGACTGAGTTCAAAAGCCATGCAAGCAGATGTTATACGAGAAGGAAATGTTATTAAGGAAAAGGAAAGACAGAACTCCCTTTAAGGTGTCGAGTGAACGACATGGCTCGAGGCTGGATAATCGAGGGAGTTCGGCTGGGGCCTTGAACTCTAAGCGTAGCCCTATCTGGCCTAATGTTGCACCCAAGTCCGATTCCTGAATAGTCATTTCTTCTATGCACCAAGTGGGTGAGAGCAACTTATTGAAAAAACTAAATGACAGAAAATAAAATGACAGAAAGTAAGATAGTGTCGGGTTACCTCCCGACCAGTGCGCTTATTTAACGTCGTTGGCTCGACAGTACCTCAATCATGGATCATAAGGTCGGATCCCAAGGGTGAGTGAGGTCAAACTTTTTCTCGGCAGCCCTTTTGCTCCGAGAGGGTGAGGTTTCCTTGACCATAGCTGCTGGTCCAATTCGTCGTGCTTGCTTGTTTCTCCTTCCGGGTTTCCATTCTTTCGGCCCATGCCTTTGCCGCCTCTTCATGTTGGAATAGTTGGCACTTTTGCGAGTTTGGAAGTTGGGTTTTGTGCCTTCAAACATCGGCGACCACAGGCATGTTCCCATGTGAGGTCTCTTCTTGGTGGTAGCTACGAATGGTTGTCTTGGAATGATTGAGTTCCCGGGTGGTTTTCCTTGTTGAGTTGTGGTGAGTGGGATTGAGGCTTTCTCGGATAGTTCGGCAATGAGGTCCGGGACTTTCTCGGGTGCTCCGAGCGCAAGGACTGGGCCTGGCTTGATTTCTTCGGCCGCTTCAGCAGTGAGGTTCGGGACTTCTGTAGGCTCGGCAGTTAGGACAGTGATTTCCTCGGATGGATTGGTGATAAGGACCGGGTCTGATTGGGGCAGTTCTTCTTCGGTCATTTGCGCGTCCTCATCCTCAGTCGGCTCCTCGGGTTCAGCCGTGAATTGGTGCATCAATGCACTCAATTGCTGCATGTCTGTGACCAATTGCTGGGTGCTAGCTGCCAGCTCCTTTTCTGCCGCCCATAGTTCAGTTTTGGCACTGATTTGTTGCATCGTGTTGTCCAACTGCTGGATGCTAGATGCCAGCTCCGTTATACCGTCCTCGATTGGCTCGGCCTGATCTTGGCTTGGTCTTGACCTCGCGGCCAAATCATTGATTAATATCCAAAGATCATCCACGGTTATGCCCATCAACGATCCTCCTGCTGCGTCATTTAGCCCTTTCCACTCATGTGGCAACATCCCACAGAGAAACTTTGTTTGAAGATCGAAGTTGGTGAATCCATGGTGCGGGCAGCTCGTCACAATGGAATCGAAGTACCATAAGTACTCATCCAATGTTTCGTCCCGGGATTGCTCCAAGTTGTTGATCTTCTCACGGATTTCAAGTTCGAAGGATGGTGGGGAAAACTCCTCGTTGTTCCAAGGTTCCATTCCGTAGTAGTATGCCTTAGTGAATTGCATGATAAAACAAAAAACAAAAAACAAAAAACAAAAAACAAAACAGAACAACTATTCCGATGCACAACTCCCCGGCAACGGCGCCAATTTGACAGATGCTTGTCGTCACAGCAAATGTGCAAATAAATTTATAATAGTCCGCTACTCGCAACTATACTACTAGGTAGTACTTGGTAAGTAGGGGTCGAACCCAAGGGAGTCAGTGTGGATTAGTTATTTTTACGGAATTGTCACGAAAGTAAATACAGTTGGTGGTTGAGTTTGAGTGTGTTTTGAGAACTGAAAGTAAATTACAACAATTGATAATGGACTGTAAGGAAAGTATTCGGTTTTAGGGGCCTTGTATTATAATTGTTTATCATCGACCGCTAATGATCATACCAAGTGTTCAAAGATGAATTGAGACTATTTCTAGCGCAAGACATGATCATGCTAAATGTTCAAAGATGAATCGAGGCTATTCCTAGCACAAGACTTGCAACATCATTTAAAACACTTGTTCTAAGCAAAACTAATTCCTCCTTTCGAAGTATCTTAGCCGTAAGTGCATCCATTTGGTCCCTTTGGTCCAGTTTCCAAATGGTCCACTTACCCGAGTGTGATCACGAATATCTAAGGAAGAGTTTACGAATTTGGACCCCTATGGTCACATTTCCAAATGGTTTACTTGACCTTAGACATTCTAACTTTTATACATGGTACATAGAACAAGTATCGAACATAAAGGTATACTAAGAGTAAAGTCTAAAACATTTATAATTCAAGTACACACCCTTAAACCGAATAATTAATTTAGCTACTAATCATGGCAGTGGTTATCATAACTATGAACTTGGAAATAAACAACAGTTTAGCAAGACAATTAAATAAATAAAAGAAGACTTACAAAACCGTTGAAGCGCCAAGGATCAAGCTTTGATTCCCAAAGTAATATTACATGGTTAATATTACATGATTAGTGCCCAAAATTCTAGAGAGATAAGTGAATTGTTGTGGTGGTGATGATAAAATGAGGAGGAGGAGCTCTCTATTTATAAGCTAAGGGAGGAGGAATGGAGGGCTAAGATGAGGGCACTTGTTGCATGGAGATTGGATGGGCAAATCAAGGGAGGAGGAGCCACCACATGGAGGGGCCAAAAGCCGCCGGTCAAGGAGGAGGAGGGTGGTGGCAGCCGCCGGTTGCCGGTTGCCTTGGGTGGAGGAGCTCCTCCCTTGGCCACCTCTTCATCAAGTCACCAAGTCATCTTGCCATATGTGAGTTTTGTACAGTTTTGTGCAGTCTTTTCACAAAACTGTCAGTGTGTTCTTTCCCCGGACTGTCTTGACTTCACTCCTGATTCTTCTGATTAATTTATTCTGGTCAATTTAACGTCAGGATCCTTGATATTTCTTCAGTCGGCATATGATCTTGACCTTGGATTGACTCTTGTTATCTTTTCAGCATAAAATCCTCTCCTTAGCGTGTTTTTACTTCAGTCTCTAAAATGCCCTGTGGAAATATATCGGGACTAACAGATGGATGTTAGATAGACAAAATGTCTAAATAAGGGGGTTATACTGTGTTTATGATTCGTATAACTTTGGTCCATCAGTACCCGTACCTACAAAACTGGTTAGTGCGCAAGAAATCTATGACAGTTTTTGCATCGTCGCACCTTGTGGCCTTAGCCTCTACCCATTTTGACACATAATCTACATCAACTAAAATATAAGTATAATCGCATGAAACTGGGAATGGTCCCATAAAATCAATACCCCAAATGTCGAAAACATCGTTGACTAATATGGGTACTTGAGGCATCTCATTTCTAGCTGACACATTTCCTACTCTTTGACACCTATCGCATTTTTTACACTTCTCATAGGCATCTCTAAATATACTTGACCAAAAGAAGCCGCTATCTAGAATTTTCCTAGCGGTTCTCCTAGGCCCGAAGTGTCCTCCACATGCAAACTCATGGAAAAAGCTAATAACAGAAGCTATTTCACTATCGGGGATGCATCTCCTAAGTATTTGATATGCTCCTATTTTCCATAAATAAGGATCATCCCATAAGTAGTGTCTAGCATCATGCCTAAGTTTCATGCATTGTGCTTTAGTAAAAGAAGGAGGAAATGTACCTCCTACAAGGTAGTTGACGATTGAGGCATACCACGGCACCTTGGTTGAGACTGCATAGAGGTGCTCGTCTGGAAATGACTCGGTTATGTGCCCCTCTTCTTCCTTCCGGACAATCCTGCTTAGGTGGTCGGCCACAGTATTCTCGATCCCCTTTTTGTCCCTTATTTCCACATCGAATTCTTGCAGTAGTAATATCCACCGAATGAGCCTTGGCTTGGCCTCCCTTTTCTTCATCAGGTAACGGATGGCAGCATGGTCAGAATAAACTATCACTTTTGCTCCAAGCAAATAGGATCTGAATTTTTCCAGAGCGAATACCACTGCCAGGAGTTCCTTCTCGGTGGTGGAGTAGTTTCGTTGAGCAGAATCTAGGGTTCGTGAGGCGTAGTAGATCACACTTGCCTTCTTATCAACCTTTTGGCCGAGAACTGCTCCCACAGCAAAGTCGCTTGCGTCGCACATGATTTCGAATGGTAGTTCCCAATTTGGCGTTTGGATGATAAGTGTGCTAGTGAGGGCTTTCTTTAGATCATCAAAGGCCTCCTTGCATGCATTGGTGAATTCAAAAGGAACTTCTTTTTGGAGAAGAGTGGATAGAGGCAACGCCTTTTTGGAGAAGTCTTTGATGAATCGTCGGTAGAATCCTGTATGGCTAAGGAATGATTGGATGTCTCGGACCGTGGATGGGTATGGTAGAGTCATGATCAGGTCGATTTTTTCTTTGCCCACTTCCATGCCTTCTTGTGAGACGATATGTCCCAAGACTATTACGTGTATTACCATGAAGTGGCACTTCTCATAATTGAGCACTAAGTTCATGGACACACATCGTGCCAAAACCGTGTTCAAATTGCTTAAGCAAGCGTCGAATGTGTCTCCATAGATGGTGAAGTCGTCCATGAAGACTTCAATGAATTCTTCGATCATGTCTGAAAAGATGCTGGTCACTACCCTTTGAAAAGTCCCCGGGGCATTGCATAGGCCGAACGACATCCTTCTGAAGGCGAATGTACCGAATGGGCAGGTGAATGTAGTCTTCTCTTGGTCCTCAGGCGCTATGGGGATCTGGTTGTAGCCTGAGAACCCGTCCAGGAAGCAAAAATATGGTTTGCCCGCCAGTCGGTCGAGCATTTGGTCGATGAATGGTAGAGGGAAATGGTCTTTTCTTGTGACGGCGTTCAATTTTCTATAGTCGATGCACATTCTCCAGCCGTTCTTGATCCTTGTTGTCACCATTTTTCCTTCGGCATCTTCCTCGACCGTGATCCCACTGTTCTTCGGGACCACATGGACAGGACTCACCCATTGGCTATCTGATATGGGATAGATAACGTCCGCATCTAGTAGCTTCTGTATTTCCTTTTGGACGATCTTCATCATGATTGGGTTGAGTCGTCGTTGAGGCTCTCTTGATGGTTTTGCTCCATCCTCAAGTAGAATACGGTGCATGCATACAGCCGGGCTGACTCCTCTTAAGTCGGCTAGAGTCCATTCAATAGCCAACTTGTGTTGTCTCTGCACTTTTATCAAACTTCGTTCCTGGCTTGCTTCCAAGCCACTCTTGATGATCACTGGAAGTGTGTTATTATCCCCTAGAAAGGCGTACTTAAGATGCCCAGGCAAGGGCTTCAATTCTATTTTGGGAGCTTGCATCACCGAGGGCAGAAAAGTATTTGATTTGAATAATTTTACCTCGTTGACTTCATATTCTGGTGTGAGAGGCTCCAAGATTGTTAAGTGGGCTACCGTTTCATGCAAGCCTTCGGTCAATTCGTATGAGCTTTCGACTCCATTGAGTACTGCTTCTAAGGGATCTGCTCTTGGTTCTGGTTGAACTTCCTGGACTAGGTCGTCCATAGTGTCGAGAGCATGAACTCCCTTGAACTCCATGGGGTGCTTCATTGCTCGGAATATGTCGAAGCTGAAAACCTCTCCTTCTACTTCCATTGAGAGCATTCCACTTCCGTAATCTATCTTCATTTTGGAGGTTTTGAGAAATGGACGGCCGAGAAGGATGGGTGCATGGTCTGTTGGTCCGCCATTCTCCATTTTTAAGACGTAGAAGTCTGCTGGAAACACCAATTCGCCTACTTGAACCAGGACGTCTTCTATTTTGCCCTCGGGCTGTTTGCACAACCGATCAGCCAGTTGAATAGTGAGACCGGTGGGTTCGAACGGTCCAATCCTAAGGCATGAGTAGATAGAGAAGGGAAGAACGTTGATTGATGCTCCAAGGTCTAGCATGCAGTTCTCGATTCGGATGTTGCCAATTGTGCATGGAATGGTGTAGGTTCCTGGATCACCACATTTGGGGGGCACTTTTCGTTGTATGACGGCCGACACGTTCCTACTCATCAGCTCTTGATCATATCTAGTACTCCTTCTCCGGTTGGTGCAAAGTTCTTTCAAAAACTTAGCATATCGAGGAATTTGCTTGATGGCTTCCAAGAGGGGGATGTTGATTTCGACTTTGCTGAACAACTCAAAAACGTCCTCATCCATGACATGTTGTTTTTGAACACGAGCAGGTACTGGAAATGGTAGTGTTGCGCTGATTTTGGGGGTTTCAGTTCTGGATACCGGGCGCTCCTTGTGCTCTTCGGATACTGGAACCGGGCTGGCCGCTGGTATCGGGCCAGGCATGCATTCCTCGGATGCGTTCCCTTCTTTTTCAGTTGCGTCCCGCTCTTCCTTGGACGCTTCCTCATTTTTCTCGGAAGCGTCTTGCTCAAGAGTTCCAAGAGCCTCGGGCCTCATTTGTTCTTCTCCGGGCAACCTCGGGCTTTCGTCCTCCTCTTGCTCCATGGGTTTGATGGCAAGTTTTCTCCCACTCCTAAGGGTCACGGCATTAATATTTCCCTTCGGGTTTTGAATTGTTTGTGAAGGAAGTCTGCCAGGTTCATTAGTGAGTGCGGACATTGCGGTGGCGAGCTGGGACATTTGTTTGGTCAAATCTAAAATTGCCTCGTCAGTTTTTGCCTGGAATTGGTGTAGCGAAGTACCCAATTGATTTACGCTTCCTGTGAGTTCCTTCATTGTGTCTTGAAGCGATTTGTTTAGCCCTTGCTGACTGCTTGGTTCTTGCTGATTGTTCAGGCCGACTTGGTACTGATTTGGTCCTCTTTGTTGATATTGGCCTGCTGATGGAGCGTTCTGGTTGTACTGCCGGTGGGGAGGTTGGTAGAATGACTGAGCTAATTGCGGTGCGGCTTGCTGTGTCTCCCTCGGATGATGGTTGTCGTTCCGCCAGCTTGGATTGGTCGTTTGATTATACTGCCGGTTTGGTCCGGCTCTGTCGTTGCTGTTGTTGTTGTATCCTTGGTATCCTACCACTGCATTCACTTCTTCTGGTTCCTCTACTATTAATGTTGGGCATGTGTCAGTTTTATGGTCCGTAGAACTGTAGAATTCGCAAGGCTTTACTGGAACTGGATGCCTTCGTAGGATCTGAACCATCATCTCCT
The DNA here is from genome assembly GCA_033675215.1 of Rhodiola kirilowii. NCBI lineage: Eukaryota > Viridiplantae > Streptophyta > Magnoliopsida > Saxifragales > Crassulaceae > Rhodiola > Rhodiola kirilowii. Next base: position 27,662,220 of record CM066194.1, on the reverse strand, counting down.
TCATTTGTTTCATCTCCTCTGGCATAGAGTTCATCGGTGTTTCTTCAGCCTTTGCCACATTCTTTGTTCGGGAAAATTCTTCCTGCCGAGTTGTCTCTTCTCTGAATCGGGCATTTTCAGCAACGTCGGTGATGAGATTCCTAATGCCACTCAGTGATAGATTCATCATGGATCCTCCAGCTGAGGCATCTAGGAGCATTTTGTCTAAAGGTCTCAATCCATCAATGAGGTACTCGATGATGAGTTTCTCGGGCAGTCCAAGGGTGCAGCAACTTCTCTCCAGGCGATTGAATTTCTCTAGGTAATCGTACATGGTTTCATTGGGCCCTTGCTTGATGTCCTGCAGTTGCCTCCTTACTTGCATTGCTCTTCCCACTGGGTAGTATTTGTCCAGGAATTTCTTTTGCATCTGAGCCCATGTTCTGATGCTACCGGAAGGCAATGAAAGAAACCAGTCGTTCGCCGAGTCAGTGAGGGAAAAATAGAACGCCTTCAACTTGAAGTCGTCTACGTTCACGCCATTGGGTTTTAGATTTTGGCAAATGTCGTGTAAGCGTTGGAGATGAGTTGTTGCTGATTCTTCACGAGTTCCTGAGAACTTGGGCAAGTTGTGGACCACTGATGTGTTGATGGCAATGTTTTCCAATTCAGGGCCCTCGTAGATGCACCACGGCTGGTTTCTGAAATCTGGTGCCGACAGTTCTCCCATAGTAGGTTCGCGGAAGTTGTTATCCCCATAGTAGTCATCAAAGATGGGTTCTCGCCTTGGCATTTGTCGAGGGTGAGGGGGTGGTGGATGTCTAGGGGGTTGTTGCACTGGACCAGCTTCATTTTGGTCCTCGGGTGGTCCTTGGTTTCTTCGAACGGCCTCCCTATTACGAGCTCTTTGGTTTCAGATGAGTTGTTCCGGATCGTCAATAAATGGAGGTGGTGCCTCATTATTTCGATTGTACAAGTTCATCTCGTCGTCATCCTGATAGTCATGGTGGCTTCCTGCACGAGACATGGTTATGCAGAACAGAGTTTGAAATTTAAAAAAAGGAAAGAACAATTATCTGATTGATGATTTCTAATTCCTCGGCAACGGCGCCAATTTGACAGAGCGTTGCCTTATCGCGAGGCAGTCTGTACAAATAAATTTATAAGTCCGCTACTCGTACTCTACTATTGGGTAGTAAAGCGGTAAGTAGGGGTCGAACCCAAGGGAATTAGTGGATAGTTGTTCTTTCGAAGATGGAAAGTAAGACAGTTGGGGGTTGGTGGTGATTTTAGTACTGAAAGTAGCGTGGGTTGGTTGTGATTTTAGTACTGAAAAGTAAATGACTGAAAGTAAAGAAAGTAAATACGGGACTGAAAGTAAATACTGAAAAGTAAAGTGCTTGAAGGACAAGTCTTGCGGAAAGTAAATGCTTGAAGGACAAGTCTGGCGGAAAGTAAATGCTTGAAGGACAAGTCTTACGGAAAGAAATTGCTTGAAGGACAAGACTTGCGGAAAGTAAGCAGTTGATATGGACTGAAAGTAAAGTTACTGAAAGTAAATGACTGGAAAGTAAGCAGTTGATAGTAAGATTGAAAGTAAGTGACAGGTGATGTTTGAATTAAAGGAAAGATTCGGTGTCAGGGGCCTTGTATCATATATCTGTTTATCATTGACCTCTAATGATCATAGTAAGTGTTCAAAGATGAATCAATGCTATTTCTAGCACATGACGTACCACATCGTTTAAAACACTTGTTCTATTTGGGCTAATTCCTCCTTTCGAAGTATCTTAGCTTATGTGCATCCATTTGATCTTCAGTTACGATCAACCAAATGGTGTTTTAAAGAGGTTGAATTCCACAGATAAGATGTGCTCTTTCGAGCCTCCACTTATCCACAGAAGTCACGAACCCATGGAAGAGCTTTGCTCTTTCGAGCATCCACTCAACCAATAGTGTTCTGACCTAAGATATGGCACATAGAACAAGTTTTGAACACAAAGAGGCACTTAAGAGAAGGGTCTAAAACATTGTATGATACAAGCACACCCCTTCAACCGAATGAAGGGTTTAGCTACGAATATCCATAGAGGTGGATACCATAGCTAAGTGCTTGAAAAGTAAAGGTTTTCGAAAGACAGGAAAGTAAATGTTTTTGGAAATCAAAACAAGGAAAGTAAAGAGGAGAATACTCAAGAACCGACAGGAGTAAACTCAAGAACAACGTAAAGTAAAGGAAATGCTTGAGTACTTCAAGAACCGACAAGAGTACTCAAGAACAAACTTGGAGCTTTTGATTCAAAGTAAAGTGTTTACATGGATTGTGCCCAACTCTAGAGAGATAAGTAACTTATGGTGTGTGGCACTATGAGGTATGAGGCATTGAACAAGGGAAGAGGAGCTTGGTATTTATAGGCAAGGGAAGAGAGGAGATGTGGAGGAGAAGCTAACACATGGCAAAGGAGGAGTGGAGGAGGAGAAAGCCGCCGGTGGTGAGGTGTCTCTCCCCCAAAGCCGCCGGCCACATGGCTAGCCGCCCATGTGGTGAGGAGGAGGAGATGTGTGAGTGGAATGAGATCTTTTCTCCAAAAAGCCTTCGGTTGAAATGTGACCTCCGGTTGCCCTTTGGTTGACATCAAAAGATAAGTCACTTATACTTGGCATTTCACTTGTGTTCTTGATCTTTGTTTGAACAAGTCATCGGGACTTAGTTGTGGCTTGATCGGAGTATTGTCGGAGTATGGCCAGTTCTGACTTGTAATTCACTTTCAGTGTTAAGAACTCCATTTTAGCTCGTTTTCATCTTTACTCCTTGAAATAGCCTGTAGAACAAAAGTGAAACTAACAAGTAAAAGTTGTACAGATAAAACATCTAATTTGGTGGGTTTAACTATCTTAATGAATCATATAAATATGGTCCATCATCTAGTTACTTGACATAATATTGTATGCTCCTTGGCTCTCCTTTCATAGCTTGATAAATACAGAAACAAACAGTTGTTTCAAGGTTTTCAGCAGAGTCCGAGTATCGAGCTTTAGTAGGTGTGTCCAGCGAAGTTGTCTGGTGACAATCAAGCACCTTTACATCTCTTTCTGCAATCATGTGTTCGATGAGAGAACTAAATACGTTGAAATTAATTGCTTATTTGTACCGTAGTTTTCAAGTCAAGGCTGATCAATCCTCTTTCTATTCAGACCAGGGTTAATTTTAGGCATGCCATATTTTGATTTTTCAATTTCACAGATGCCATTGTCTCAAGTTTTATTTTACACATGCCATAATCTCGGTCAAACCGCTACTGCTAATAGCGGTTTGACCAAAAATTGCTGAGTTGGAAAAATTAAACCAAGCTGGAACCCAAAGTTGCCGACTCAACCGACACATCATATTATACCACTGTTGTTAATAGCGGTTTGTTTCGAAATACAACTTCCTCGACACTCTCCGAGTCTGGAGCTCAACAGCTCCATAGATTCTGGCGAGTCGTCGTTATGTTTAGCGAGCAAGGATTTGGGTGGCATGGTGGCTTTCAAGCCCTTTGCTTTCGTCCGACCTTCGACCACGAACGACGTCGTCAAATTGGTGAAAGACTCTTCGCACTAGCCTCATCTAACCGTCGCTGCTAGAGGCAACGGACACTCCATCAACGGCCAAGCTATGACCGACGGCGGACTCGTTATCGACATGTGTTCCATAACCCAGACCGTGTTCCAGATTTCTGAAATCGACGGGTGCTTCTTCGTCGATGAGTCTAGCGGAGCATTGTGCGAGGATGTGCTGCTTCGCTGCGGTCGAAATCTGGTCTCGCGCCGAGATCGTGGACAGATTATCTCGGATTGACGGTCAGCGGGACTTTGTCTAACACTGGTGTTAGCGGCCAGAGCTTCCGGTTTGGACCACAGACATCCAACGTTGATCCAGCGGGAGGATTTTTTGAGAAATTGAAGGCAGAATTGTTCCTTCCGTGAGGAGAACCCAACAAGCCGCCATGGTCTTTCACTTCTTCGGAAGCTTCAAAGGGATCGATGGAGGTCGCATCGAGGAGGAGAGAGCGATGAATGTCGAGGAAGTTGCGAAACAAACTGCTGTTAACAACAACGGTATAATATGATGTGCGGTATAATATGATGTGTCGATTGAGTCAGCAACTTTGGGTTCTAGCTTGGTTTGATTTTTTCCAACTCAGCAATTTTTGGTCAAATCGCTATTGGCATGTGTGAAATAAAACTCGAGACAATAGCATCTGTGAAATTGGAAAATCAAAATATGGCATGCCTAAAATTAACCCTTTGAACCACTGAGCAACCAATCGGCAGGCTTGTTTGTAGAAGCTATGACTGCAGATCAGTTGCTCCATTATATATCCCAAGCTGAAAGTGTCCAACTTTTTACACACTCCAACTTAAGGGGGTAAGTAAGTTTCTACGTACTGTTAATGATAGGAAGTTCAGGAGTGTCATTGTGTCTATGAAAAAACGTTTAGTGCTTGCAGGAGTCTTATGGAGTCTTTTTGCATTTCTTGTATTTTTATTTATATTCCAGTTAGGCGATGAACATTAATGAAAATTGAAAATGTCTTCTGTCGCAAACGCTTCTCTATCTCCGATTCCACGAGCACCACAATAATCAATTTCCTCACAACTAGTGCAAAGGTCAAACACAACTCATAAAATTGAAAACCGACTTAATACTAGCGGCAACCTAATTTTTGTTTTCACTTTGTTGTGGTAAGTTGTTGGTTAAGTTTGCCAACAGAATCAAAGTAAATCGTTTGGTTCCCATTATTATTTGTACGTCCTGCAACCAGAAGAACCTTTTTTATTTCTAACAAATAATATCATTCAGAAAGGAAGTAAGAATTGCAACTTTTCTACATTAATCAACCTATTGGGGAGGAAGGATATGGAAAGTGTGAGAGTGAAATTGAATCACAGCAAACCCTGCTATGAAGTAAGATGTGTCTATAGATATATGTATTACATACGGTAATAATGTAAAAAATATCCCCGTGAATCCTACGACCACCATCTGCCATGAACACAAACCACAAACGGCCCCATTCTTTCAAGTCAAAACTCAGCTTACTCTACTTTCCATGCAGCAGGAATTCCTACAAAGCCCATGTACAGCTATTATTATGAGTTCTTAAAATGTATAGAAAAGCTTCTATTGACAAGTATTCAAGTTCAGTTATGTATCCAAATTGCAAATAGCAAGCACGTAACTGAAAGACTGCATTTAGTGGAAGCTTAATGTTATTATGATTTTTTTTATATAAGAGGTGATATATTCCAACAAAGGATGAAGCTCGACAACACACTGAAAACTGATCAACCTATATATCATAGAAGAAAAAAACAATGATGGATTTGTCGCTCTGACTCTGTATAGTTAAAACATGCATCCACTGCATTAAAGAGGATGTGTTCACCTGAAATAGTTCATTTCTGCAGCTAGGGACTGAGTTTGGTGTGACCTAGCAATGCGGTGTCAGTACTGCAAAAGTAAAAGAACGGAAAATCTTCAAATCTAAGAAAACTGTGAGATACAACATACAATATGAATGAAAGTACATTACAGAGAAAGAACTAGTTGACACTGTACAACATATATAATAAGAGAGTACTACAACCATAACCGCAATGAAAAAATTGACACAATTGGTAATGTAAAAGAAAATCATTTAATCACCAGAGACAAAATTTGGACTTTCACTCTGGGCCAACCAAATGCCTTTTCAGGCTGACTGAGTGGCTTCATTATTCGTACCCCACTCTTCTTCAGCCTCGTTACTGTTGACTAGAACTGCAACATCTGTGGAATCAGCATCAACCACCACAGCCTCCTCTTGGCTCTCTACTTGGCCTTCGTCACCATTGTGATCCACAGTCTGCATCAAACAGGCAAAGGATATGACTAAATCAGAAGATCAAACTATGTACGACCTTGTTCTGAGAATACATATTCTTGACTGTACTGAGTAATTACACTGATCTATTCATAAAGGGACCAAAGTAGTTAAGAGCGAAGCAGTAGAATATATGACTCATATCAACTGCGATGCCAGAATTGCAAAAAATCTAAAAGAACTATATTTCAATAATGCCAGTAACAAAAATAATCTTTGTACAAAAATAATTTTTACCATAAGCCTGTAGCTAAACAACAATTTTACAGTGAATTAAGTACGAACACCAATAGATGAATATGCTAATTAAAGAAGGGTGAAGCAATCTTTTACAATATGCTCTTGTCAACAACATCAGATCACTATCACATGCAATGCAATAATAAACACCGGACACATGACCCTTAGTAATCTTGGCAAACAATCAACATCAAGATCCAGGCCCCGAGTGGCAAAATCCTCTGATATTCAATAAACTTACCTCCAGTTCCGCATCACCATTCTCGAGATGTTCATCCTCCGCAACATGCATATTTCTAAAGGCTTCAACCAGGTTTAAATGTGATTTCTCAGTGAAGTTTAAGTACGCATTAGCAGGTGGATATGTACCCCTACAAATAAATAGTCATTTGCGGATCGTAAGGTTGAACAGATTCAGTTAAACCATCAGAGAAAATGAAGGATAGCATAGTGTTTTAAAGATTAATCATACCTAGTCCCTGCGACCTTAGACTCGACGTCGAGAGCTATTTGCCAGTCTTCAAACAAATTAGGATACTCCTCTGGGTCAGCCAAAGATTCTGCAGCTTTCTGATTAACCTGTACAGTAGTGGAACTCGTTTTACTTAACCTCATACAGTTGCAGCATTGTACTCACCATCGCCAAAATGATTGATTTTGCTAACACTTCAAAGACTTGAAAAATAACAGCCTCGAGCCTACAATGTTTCCGTGTTATATATACCTTAGTAAGATCTTTTCTCCATAGTGCAATAATCTCTGATACTTTGCTTGGAAGATAAGAACGTGCCATCAAAGCAGCTTCAGGTATCCGGTTGCTGACCAAAAGTTCTTTATTGCTTTTCCGAAATGCACATAACTCAACATTTTTTGACTCAAATTTTGCATAAAATTACCTGTCTATTAAAAGCTGTAGACACTCTTCTATTTTCCCCAACATAAATAGGCATAGAAATGCAACATTATTCTTTCCCTGCTCCCTGGCCAGAGAGGCAAGTCTCGCTACTCCCTCAGCATCTCCTAGGGACGAATAGAGCAACAACAAACCACTCAAGTCCGTAGCGCGCTCTAGACATTGTTCAGCCAGTTCCAACTGCAACAAGAATCTCATCAGATAATATAAAGAAGTGATATTTTCAGTTCAAGGGCCCCATTTCAATTGATCCTTTATTAAAAATCGATACTTGGTGAAGATCCATTGTACGAATATGCCAAGCACTACGTTAGTACCTTCCCAGTTGACATTGCTAATTCTCCTAATTGCTTCCACTTGGTCTCACTTTGTACTTCAGTTGCAATTTCCTGTACACAGATACATAAACAATTGTATATATGATTTCTAAATGATGTTAGACTAGCACCATTTTTCAAAGTGAAAGATAAACAGCAGTTGCAAACGATTCTTTGAGACAAGCTTCACTAGTCACTGCTAAATACATACCTTTGCAATCTCTAGCCTTCCAAGGCTTATAGCTAGCTCAAATCTGTAGTCAGGGTCAGTAGCAACTTCGAGAGCATCCTCGATCATACCCCGAGATTCCAAGAAACGAGCAACGCTAGCAGAAAAAGGAAATTTTCATATATTAAATACTTTATTTGAATTAGCAGCATGTGTGTTAAATGAGGTAAGTATTCAATTTGTGTGCAATTTCTTCTATATACAATGGATGCTCGCAGTTCTTCACAATCAAGGTGTCACTCATTAGTGACCAATAAGCAATGCATTATTCAAACAGTTTTATGTTTTCCTATATGAATTAAGAAATTTTATCAAATGAGGTACCTGTTAAGGTGTTCCTTGGGAATCGAAGGCAAAACCTCACTAGCACGTTCCAAATCACCACGCATCACAAGTGTCTTGTACTCAATAAGACTTAGTAGTAGTGTGTATCCCATCACACTGGAGAAAGACAGAAACAAAAGGGGATTAATATGTATTTATAAAAGAATAGCTGAGGGGCCAATATAATGACGAATTTACTCACTTGAATTCTTTGTCAATAAGATACACTCGACTTTGACTCGCAAGATATCCCAATAAGTACATAGGTCGATCCAAGTGAAACATTGTGGTTACCTAAACGATTACAGAAAAGAAAAAGCCGGGTTACACATGTTATTTCAAAAAAGCAGAAGACCATTATCTTAACCAAAGCATAGAAGAATATATTACATACCTCACCGCCAACGCAGTAGTTGAGTCTCCAGGAGGAGTTGCTGTATATAAAACAATCCCCAACCCATAAACCTGTCCTAACTCTTTCGTTTATTTCATGAAGAAGCTCAAAGGCATCTTCAACACCTTGTTCATCTGTGGGTTTCCCACCATCAAAGGAAGATGCTACTACATCTCGCTGTTGCAATTTAAATTTTCAGTTAATCAGTAATATTGGGCGAAGTTGAAAGCTTGAGAGAGTGTTAAAATATCCGTACGTTGTACTTCAAGACATAAAATGATGTGTCACTGGCAATTGCAACCATATCACCACTGTCAGCCCAGTACAGATTCTGAAATGGAAATATAGCAATTAGCCAATTACAATGAATAAGATATTTTTCTGTACATTGATTAGAAAAAATGCGAATAAACTATCTGATAATGACGCTTAGGCTTGTTAAAGCATACTTTGACATTGACATCAATTCGTCGAATGAGCCTGCATTCCAACCAATCGTAAAAACAGATGAAATCATTTGAACACATAGCCAATAAAGTTCCTCCGTAAACACGTTCAGCTGAAAACGTTGGGCGAATGCTCTTCTTTTCCTGAAATATTACACATCCCAGTTCTTATTGATTCAGTAAATAATCAGCCAAAGAAATGACATAATTTAAAGGGCCACAAACGAAGAGTTTTTGTATGTACTAATTACTAAGCATCTGACCATGTGTAATTTATATCCTTTCAAAAGAACGCATTATATCAAACTACGTAAGCACTAAATAACACTAACCAAGAAATTTTTACTGAAAATTTTGATCTTAGAAGTACTCTCCCTGACAGCATATTCACCATCAGATGACCAAACAAATTCCAATGCAGAGCCAAATGATCTGTTTCTCCATGCAACAGCTGTATATATGACATACTCACCATCCCCACAGACAACCACAAACCTACCATTAGGATTGTGCTTCAAGCTCTGAAAAAAAGAAGATAAAATAAGCACCATGAGAAAGCATTTCCCTAAAACAAAATCTTTCCCATGAATGAGCAATAAAGCGGTTCATTTCAACTAATTTACAAGGTAGCTATGCTTTCAAGACTCCTCAAATAAATCAAACTACCAGTTAAAACCCCTAACAATTTTGAAAGGCAATGAGTTGCACACTGAAATCATTAGACGTACAATCACAAAACAATAGGAAAAAACTGAAATTTTCCTGCTTTCGAAAGAAGCGACAGGGACAGATGACACTGAGATAACACATTCCATAACAGTTTAACAACACATATTTCATCCTGAAATATAGTTACTAACAACCAAAATGTCAAAAGTATGAGTCAAATTTGTGGAGCTGGATGAGAATAAGGTCACTAGCCTGTGGGTAGAGGTCACAAGTTCCCAGCTCTTTGACAGCTAAAGGCAATCTTTCACCATCCGTGACCTGAAAAAAAGAGACCACATAAAGGTTGAGTAAAGATTTGGGACGAATCACTTCGAATAAAACTTACCAGGGATCACACGACTATAAATAGTAAAGCATATACCTCAAAACCAGCTCCCAAATTCTTAATGTTAACAGTCTGGATTTCATTATGCTTTGCCCAGATAATTTTTCCACCACTATCCATGCTAGCGACTGGTACTTCTCTACCAAGTTTGACCATGATGGTTCCTTCATCGTACCCAATCACAACCCTGTAAAGAAAGATGCCATACTATAAGCCCCTTCCAAATGATTGTTGATCGTAAGGATAATAATAATAATAATAACAGATGGATTAATTGGATTTCTATTATGTGTGCGTGGTCTTATCAACTCTAGAAAAAAAATACAAATCAGGAGCTATAAAGAACCTTGTTGCTTGGTAAGCACTGCATTTCAATGGTAACCCAAAAAGTAAGGAGATAGAATCTCTGGACTATCAATTTTAAGCTTGTTGGAAACATATTCCGAATGTGTAGGCTATATAACTGCATTATCGAAAACGCTCTAGAGAATCAATATGAATAGTAGTTACCTTCGTGAACTTTTCATGTAACCAATTGCCCAGACCCTTTCAAGACCATAGTTCAACGTGTTCTCAAGTCTGAAAAAAACATGAGACCATTGCTTATTTTTTACTTCTCGAGAGTGCTCATTTCGTGACTGCCAGTTGGTTCAGTACTTCAACATAGATCGGCTGATCCAAGGATATCAAAATACAATATGCATGTACTTGCCTGTAAGTTGTTGAGTGCCAGATACGAACTGTTCCATCCTCAGACCCTGTGATGATAATGGGTAGATCGGGATGGAAACAAACTGCAGATACATTATGAGTATGGCCATCAAGTGTCTGTACACAACTTTTTGTTTGGTAATCCCAGACCTTAGCAGTGTGATCGTCAGATCCAGTTATTAGGTAAGGTTTGTCACCACCAGTGAAGTAATCGACACAGTTAACACCTTTCTGATGAGCATCTAAGGTGAAGTTTGGATCTGGTGAGCCAAGATTCCATATCTATGGTAGGAGACAGTAAAGGAAAAATATGACACTCCAGTTCAACAAGCAAAGGACATGCTAATAATAACATGGTTAAATACAATAAGGAAAGAGGGTGCAGTTCTTACTTTTACAGTGCAATCAAGTGATGCACTTGCAAATGTATTAGTGTCCTTGGGGTTGAAGGTCACTTGCATCACATAATGGGAATGACCCTCAAAAATTTGAGTACACACCCAACCCTTTTCCCAGTCCCAAAGCTTAATAAGCATGTCATCAGATGATGACAACACATACGGAAGAGTTGGGTGGACAGAAACACATCGAATGTAATCTGTGTGTGCCTCATAGACTTTGACCTTATCCATTGTGTTGTAGTTGTACACACGAACAAACATGTCATCAGCTCCAGCAACAACCCATTGTTTACGTGCAATGAACTTTGCTGACCGAACTGTAAGATGTAAATATGGCGAAGTTGTCAGGAACAATGAACTATGATACTGAAATTGAAGAAATGGAAAGGTAATCGCTGCAGTTTCATTGATAAAACATGGTTAGCATACCTGGTAACTCCGTAACCTCAAATGATTTAGCCATAGTCTGTAGAGACAAGAAACTTCATGTGAGTGTTTCAAAGTTAAAACCAAACAAAACAGGAAGAATCCATGTATAAAATATCCAGATCTATTTCCACATTTTGCACCCACATGGTTACCTAGGATGGTTGCTACTAAAGTTACCAGCCTTAAATAACTAAGCATGACACAGACCTGTGACTGGTAGTTCCAAATGCACACCGTTCCAGAGTACAAACTTGCTAATATCCTACATCAGTAACATATTAGAGTGCAACATACCACATGAAACAGGATCACATACTAGGCATAAAAACAATTGTAATTACCATGGTTCAGTTGGATGCAGATCAACTGATTTCACTCTCTCAGACCTCTGAGCAAGTTTTCTCTGATGCAAATAATCATTTCAGGAAAATACATTCTAGCAAATGAGCACAGAATTCACCATAGCCGTTAATCATTAATCATTTCAAAGCCACCAAATTGCTAATTCGGTTGTCTTTATAATAACTCCAGCAATCAAATGCTCAAAAATATATACAAAGGCAACAAAGAGATCGAATCAGGAACTACGCACCTTGATTTCAAGTCGAAGAGGCTGCAAGCAATAAAAAAAAGGAAAACAAATCAATCAGCCACGGATCTACACAAATGACACATTCTTATACTTCTTAATTATCGCATTACAATGAACGAATTACGATCGCATAAGAATAAATTCAGCCAAATGAGAGTCAAAAATGAGAAAATCCAAGTGGACCGAAACAGTTCAGAACCGGATCTGAGCTGCAACATGATGAACGGCGAGGTGCACAGCGCGATGCAGACGAAGGAAACTTACCATTTTTCAGATGCGGATCTCGAAGAACAATCCAATCACGAACGAAATTAAAGCGACCTCGATCCGAGGTAGAGAGAGACGTTTTGGGTATTGAAGGGGAGAAATTGAGCGAGTGGTAAGAAAACTTATCAAGTCTTGTTTAACATTGACAAATTTGTTTATAATAAATTGTAGTGTTTGAGCTGTTCTTTTGTACTTCCATATATTTTTATTAATTTCAGTATAGTTAAATTAAATTTATTACAGTTTAATTAAGTTTAGTATAATTAAATTAAACTCCATACAATTTAATTAAGTTCAGTACAGTTAAATTAAATTCAATACAGTTTAATTAAGTTTAGTACTGTGAAATTAAACTCGATACAGTTTAATTAAGGTCAGTACAGTTAAATTAAATTCGATGCAGTTTAATTAAGTTCAGTTAAATATACTTTAAATTAATTTAAGTTAAAAAAATTTAATATAATTTTTTCAAGTCAATTCAGTTTTTATAGTTTCCAATCCTATTATTTAAAACTTTTAATTTATTTTTAATTTTTAAAATAATTTTTGGAAAACCGTAAGACATATATGATGTAACGGTTTTTCAAGTTTGTGTACACACCTCTTCGGAAACTATTACATTCGTTTAAAATGGAAGTAAACTTTTTTGCACTTGATATGAATTTAAAGAACATATGGAAATAAACATATGAATACAATATATATTTTACATAGAAACGTACAATGACATAAATGTGCAGTACCAATGGAAACATTTTACATATCATCATCTTCATCCATGTTCATTTCCACTACATCATCTGGACAATCCTCAATAATTTGAAACGCTATTATGTTGCTTACTTTATTCATCTGCTCTTTTCGTTGTTTATCAAATAAATTTGAATCAGCTCTTCCCAGCACGGTCTCATTAGCTAAAATGTGTATTGAAAAATTAAGCATGTGAATGAAGTTATGCAAAGTGAAGATAGCTGTAATTATATCATTTTGGCGGTCATCTGACACTTGAGGCATGACTCATGTGCAATATTTTATTTTATACTATCTAAAATATAATCATAAAATTATACCTAAAATATATTGAAAAAAGAATATATATATATATATTATGGGTGCGGATCAAATGAGAACCACCAATTAAGTTACAAACTGAGAACCATCTTAGATCGTTAGATTGAATTAATGAGTGGCCCATATAATTATGCGGTTATTAATACATATAATTACTTAAATATTCATTTAGGGGCATGCTTGTCATTGTACTTTGTTAGCTTCATCAGGTAAATCAAAGATAATTGGAGATCCCTTATTTTTAGCAAACAAACATCGGTTAATCAAATCTTAAATCGTCTGTAACCTTCATCAAATCTCACACGACTGGTTCCTTTTCGGTGAAACCCTAGAACTCTCTCACCAGGTTGTTAAGATCCTCCAAAAATTAGTCCACCCATTGAAAAAACGAGACGGCAATTTTCAAAATCCTTTCTTCTTCATTTTCTCCATTTTTGAATCCTTCGATTTTGAAGTCAACGTTTGGCTCTGACGATTATTCCTATCACGCTTCGGAAGAGCCAAAATCGACTTTTCTTTGCCGCTAACCGGTGCGACTTCGAGTTCCCGTTTGAAAGGTGCGACGGCGGCGAGTTGGAGTTGTTTATTTTGGTCGAATCCTTCCTGTCGGCGAGTTGGAGTTGTTTAATTTGGTCGAATCCTTCCCGTCCAGCACTGTGATTATATCGAACAAGTCGATCTCCGCGTCTTTTGAGAGCCAGAATGCTGTGGATGCATTGGTCGATTTCACACTAGGTATGATATCTGTCTTTTTGACAGCAAGGCATTGTTTCTGCAGTGGTTCGTCCACAGCCATATCATCTGTTGCAGCTTGCATCTTTAACTTAGCGAGAGTAGTATTATTGTGATGAAAGATAACAAGATGCATGATTGTTGCTGGTATGTCAGAGGAGACCTCTACTGGAGTGTGAGTATGCCAAGTGCTTCCGCACGTAAAAGCTGGAGGGGATGTTAATTGATGATATTTGAATCCATACTGTGGTGTAGTTTGGTTTGATAAATTATGTTCGTGGCTTTTCAGTACAAAGTTCGTGGCTTTTCAATATAAAGTTTGTGGATTTCAATATAAAGTTCATGGCTTTTCAGTACAAAGTTCGTGTCATTTCGGTATAAAGTTCGTGGATTTCAATATAAAGTTTATGGCAACTGACACATATAAAGCAACCATTTTTTAGCGTCGCTCTCATCTTATTCGACGATCCCGATACCTATAACCTATTCTCATCTCCGACTATTTACCTCCCGGTATCGATTCATCAGATCGCAGCTTCTACCTTTTTATTAAAAAAAATTTGCTTTGCTAGCTAAATACAGTCACATTTTGTCTCAATTCACCAGGAATGAGTTGGAGTCCAAGTCCACCATTGGAGTGGAGTCTGCTACTAGAACTCTTCAGGTGACTGAATATGGTTATTCAGTATATGAAGTCAACCGATTGGATTTTTGGAGTTTGTTGTTCGGTTGTCAACAATAAACATGCAAAGTTCAAATTGGTTACAGAATGTAACAGACGTGTAAAGCTTGTGAGCAGCCATGAAACCATTCTTTTTTTAAGACGCACTTTGCACTCTTTAAGACGAATTTTGTACTCTTTTAGACGAATTGCATGGATTGAAGGCTCGAACTTTGTACCATTTCAAACGAACATTTTACCCATTTAGATGAATTTTATATTCAGATCTTCTATAAAATATTTTAATAAAGTAAAATTTGTCCATGAAATTTATATTCCGATCTGCCTCAATCTCTTAATAGAGTAAAGTTCGTTGAAAAACTTATAAAATTCGTGGATGGACTTGTAAAATTCGTGGACGAACTAATAAAGTTCGTGGACGAACTAATAAAGTGCCGGATACAAAAGCATGAGTGTAAATTAATTTATTCAATTATTAATTTATTTCATTAAACCACAAACAAAAACTAAATTAGCAATCAAATCAAGTAATGAATCGAGATGCATACATTTAGGAAACGGGTTGAGATCAGGTGAGAAAGGACTTTAAAATGAGAAATGAGAATTAATCATGTCCATTAATTTATTACAATCAACCGCTACGATTTGTTCATAATTTCAAGCAAAGAACACGTCGTTTTACATTGACAGGGGTAGTTTCGTCCCACATTATTCCGAAACTGCCGTAGTTGGTTACCAAAACCAAACCCTAATCGCGTCTGTTTTGAAAAACAAACTACGGACTACGCAACTCTCCGCCATCCATTCGCAAAAACCCTAACCAAACTGGAGCTTCGAAATTGAAGCTACGGAAACCCGAAAACGGCCGCCATCGATACGGAAAACTCGACGAAGATGATGCGAAACGGCGTCCGAAAACCTGATTTCTCCACCTCCGCCGAACAAGCAAAAACAAACCACCGGTTAGTGTCTAACAATACGATTTAGTTTCTACAATTGTGTTTGTTGTTCTCAGATGTTTGTCGGTTTTAGAGTATTGGAAGTTCAGATTATGCGTCAGATATTTGCCTGTTGTCAAAAAATTTCTTAGCAAAATCCGTAGGGTTATTCGACAAGTTACGTAGCAATGAAGGATTTGAAGAAGAGTTTCAACCCTGTTGTATCTGCGTATTTGTTTTGAAGAATTGCAATTGTTTTTTATACTTGATTTGTGAGTATGCCTGATTCGTAATGTATTTGACAGATTATTAGAATGCATTTTTCAGAAATACATTTATGACAAAATCTGTAGCACGTTTAAATGTGTTTACTGGTTATAGTTGGCCGATATCCAGCTCGTACGAAAGGGATCAATGAAGAAGTTGATACAAGTACATCCAACCATCTAGAAAGAGGTACCAATCGCAAACATTTACTAAATAGTTACTCATAATAAAATTACATAGTTTATTACTGTACTGTAATCCGAATGGATTTATTTTTCATAATCCGTAACAAAAGGTGCATTATCCGTATCAATTATAGCATAATCCGCAACAATTGATTGGGTCATTATCCGTAACATAGGTACATAATCCGTATGTCTGGATCATTATCTTTAGCGTAGCAAATATGATCAGTATGACATTTAACAGATGCATATCTTTTTTATATTTTCTTCTTACAGGAGGTGCAAAAAAGACATCCAAAAAAATTCATCCTGCTGAATGGAACAAGGACAATATGAACAAAAAGAAAGTGAAGTAAAATCACAACCAAATGAACAAAATAAAGGAGAAGACAATATGAACCAAATGAACAAGACTTGTTTTGTAAGTCTATTATGTATGACTTTACGTATTATTTTTGTTTATGACTTTAAGGATTAGTATTGTTTATGACTTTACAAATTAGTATTGTTTATGACTTTACGGATTTTGTCCCTTAGCAAACATTTAGAACAAGATACAGGTCTTTCAAGGTATGAACATATGTATCTTAAGCCCCTGAGTTTGCACTCATAACCCGTAGCGTAATTAATTTTATCCGTAACATATGTATCATTATCCGTATTTACCATTCATAATCTGTAGCACTCTCTGATGGCATCTCTTACTTGTTGTATACATGTATAATTTTGTCACGTAATGCTCGAATGTCAGTTGTCACTTTGTAAAACATTGATGCCTATCATTATCCGTAGGATAACTATGAAGAAATGAATATGTTGCCCTGTTGTCTTGTTATATTCTATGTTTTTACCGTACAATCCCAAACTGCAGCAGGTAATAAAAGTTAACATCTTGCATTATTTCAAACACTAAGAAACTTTAAATATTATCAATTGATTTTAACTAGCTACTAGCTAATTTTTATTCTTTCTTTTTCATTGACAGAGAGTTTGGATATCAAGGGAAAACTGAAAAAGGCAAAAAATGAGATAAAGGTGTGGTCTGCAATGGTAAGCCGCAGCCACAAGGAAATAAAGAAACAGATGGTCAAAGTACAAGATACAAAGGATTTTTAGGAAAACTATGAAACTTGTAACTACGAATCTCGTATTTTGTAACACATGTTTTTGGGTACCTTGTTTTTTGTTGCCATGTAATGGGCAGTGTATACGCGCATTTGTATTCGCGCATGTGTATCTTACAGGTTACTTTTCTTGCATAATCCGTAGAAGTCATAACATAATCCGTATAAAACACAGCATTATCCGTAGAAATCACAACATAATCCGTAGAAATCACAGAATAATGGGCAGTGAATTTGCGCTTGTGTATCGCACAAGTTACTTTTCTAGCATAATCCTTGAAGGCATAACATTATCCGTAAAAAACACACCAAAATCCGTAAATCATAGCATTATCCATATATATCACAGCGTAGTCCGTAGAAATCATAGCATTATCTGTATATATCACAACATAGTCCGTAGTAAACACAGCATTATCCGTATATATCACAGCGTAGTCCGTAGAAATCATAGCATTATCCGTATATATTACAACATAGTCCGTAGTAAACACAACATAATTCGTATATATCACAGCATAGTCCGTAGTATACTGTCCACCACTTTACACAAATTTTTCAGATTTCTGAAAGTAAATATATATATGATACACAATTGTGTACACCATTTCTCTCCGGCTTCTTTGCATCATCAACCTTGTTCCCATCGTCCTTGCTTTCTTGTTTATGGTCAACCAAAAATTCCTTGATGTGCTTGTATATCTGTTTAGGCTTCTCTACATTCACCGCATGGTCGGCTCTTTTAATGATCACCAGTTGCGGTTTCTCGTCCAAATGCCTGTTATGTAAAACCAAAATGGATAAAGCAATTCAAATCCTATTACCACAAGTTTGCAAGGAAGTAACAAATGGCTATGACAAAATAAGCATGCCAGCTACTATACAACTTCATAATTTTATATTCTATTTCATAAAAGACAGTTAAGATTTAAGAAGCAAGCAAACATATGACCAGTTCAAAGACTCGGATTTTCAATTGCAGCTATCATTATTAAGCTACTAACAGCATTCAAGATTCAACCTAGTTTGTCAATTCCATACAATGGTAAAAGCACAAAATCCATCACTATCACAATAATCAGAATTTTATTTTCCAAAAGATGTAAAACAAATATTTTCAGGAAACTCAAAGCAACCAAAACTCCATCCCTATCAGAATCATCAAATTTTATTTTCCAAAAGAATCTGAAAACAACATATTCATGAAAATTCAAAGCAACATACCACAACTATCATGTAGAATCAAAAGACGCCTTCATCTGCACAGCCATACATTGATACCTAATCGGACAACCCAAACAAACCTCCATCACGCAGGAGCATTCATCTTCTCCGACATGAGTGCCTATCATATTGAAAAATCAAACACAAATTAAAAACAAAAAACAGTCTTCAAATTGGCGACACCCAGATGCGGAAAATTAAGATAGTTTTGTTGAAGAAGATGAGGCTGCAAATTAAACTAATGCTAGTGCATGTTTGTAGTGAAAATTATCAGTCCTCTTCGGATTCCTTTCATACACACTAACGCTAATTTCTAGTGCATGTTTGTAGTTTCCTGCTTTGTGTTTCTGACAAGCCAGGGCCTCGAGCATCTCCACATTAACCGGACATACATGAAATAGGAATAAGAACAAGGACGACCAAAATAAGTAAAACTGCCATAGTTTTCTAAGAACAAATCTCCACAATTGGCATAAAAACAGTAGTACAATTCAAACACCTCCAAATGTTATAAAACATAACTAATTAACCTGTCCGGTAGAAACGACCACCGGATCTTCATCATCTCCTTCAAAAACGGACTTGTAATTTCCCCAGGAACCTAACATCTCACATCCATCTCCGACAACGATCTCTTCACCTTCGTCCTTAAATCCCTAATCGCACACCCTTATCCATCAAATAAAGCAGGCTACCATCATCTGAAAAAAAATTTTGAATCTGAAAAAGAATCTGAAAACATAACTAATTAACCTGTCCAGTAGAAACGACCACCGGATCCTTCATCATCTCCTTCAAAAACGGACATAAAAATTCCCCAGGAACCGAATACCTCACATCCATCTCCGACGACGATCTATTCCCCTTCGTCCTTAAATCCCAAATCGCACACCCTTATCCATCAAATAAAGCAGGCTACCATCATCTTCACCATCTCCGCTCACGATCGCCGATCAGCATCCTCAACTCCTTATTCAGCAGCCGGATGATGAGAAATCAGAAAAATATGCGATGAACAGAACCAGTTTGCGAAAAAACAGGCACGAATCGTCGGATTGAATTGAATATGTTATTCCGAATCTACCCTTAAACCACAATTATCTTATAATTATATTCCTAATATATTGTTTATTTACAACCGTTTGATCTTAAAATGAATGGACCAGATAAATTCTTATTTCTCAAAAAAATACATACTTCTCACCTGATCTTTTTCCTTAGGAAACAGACATATAATTCTAAAGATTAATCAATAAATAAAATTTAGTTTATTTCCAATTTTACCCTTAATCAAACCTTTTTAATTAATAAATTGAGATAATGTTTACTTATTATCTATTATTAATCGTTAATCTTATCCATTAAACTCTATAAACCAGATTGGTTCTCAGTTCTTAACTTAAAGGGTGGTTCTCACCCGAACCTGACCCTATATTTTATTATATATATATATATGTCAATTTCAGTAAAATTAAGTTAAATTAAATTCGATACAGTTGAATTAAATTCAGTACAGTTAAATTAAACTCGATACAGTTTAATTAAGTTTAGTACAGTTAAATTAAACTCAATACAGTTTAATTAAGTTCAGTACAATAAAATTCCAATTCCAATTTAATTAACTTGCACTATCACCATTTTTTTAATTTGTGCGTCGAACTATAAAAGCTTACAAACAGGGTGCGAACTATCAAATAATTTTTCAAAATAAGAGCACCAGTCGTCGTTAGAAATTTCACTAACGCCATTAACTCTGTTAATTAAAAAAATAATTAAAATTTTAAAAAATTCAAAATTAAATAATTCAAAATTAAAAAAAATAAAATTGCCAAACTGTTTTGAAAAATGTTAAAAGATTATAAAAAATATAGAATAAAATTAAACACAAAATGAAAAATATATACTTTAAATTTTTTTAAAAACTTCCCGTACAAATATTTCAAGAAATTATTAATTATCGTTCATATCTAGGTTGAACTTTGTAAGAAGTATTAGGGATCAAAATTTGATATTCACATCAAGGGTTAAGATCCCATGAGAAGTCCATATTTGATGAGAAATGAGAAATTATCTCATCCATCCATTTTAATCAATGTACTACCAGGATTGAAGGAGATTTGTATTAAAACTCGTAATTAAATTAGAGTTAATTAGATCTAAAGGGCAAATTAAGAAAAAAAAATCAAAGACAACCAAAATTCGACGACCTAATCGCTAAGCACGGCTTCTCTCTGCAACCATCTTCTATTCTCCGGTGATACTCTAGAGACAATATTGGCAACATTGAATTCGTCAACCCACTGCGAACCGAGAGATGATAAAAAGATAGGACAAATGTCATCAAACTGGATTTCAATTTTGCTTCTTTATGAAAGGAGCTGAGAGAAACCATCAATGTTCAAGATGACATATACATACCTTTTGGGTTGCGCATCAACGGCAATGAGTAAGGAAATCGTGGAGATAGCAGCAGTTATTGTGGGCGCACTCACATCTATAGAGCTGACTTGATGTTGTAGCTGGCATCATGGGTAGTGATCGATCTAGCGGTCACAGTCTTGGTCGAATGACCAGGAGGTCGACGGTTCGAACTCCCTCGGATGCACCGGCACGAATTTGGCGCTTGTCCATTCCTTGCTTATAATAGTGGAATTTATTTTTTTTTAAATGTTGTAGTTGTGCTCTGAGTCGCATTGATGCTGCATAATGCATCCTTGCGATGAATAAGCGAACTTGAGCAGTTCATCAGCAGACATCTTGTATCATCTGGCTCAATATGTGCAGGGTAGACTATGAGGGAACTTTACATTTTGCAATAGTTGAAGTGCACATTCCTTGGTGGGCAAATATTGAATCCAATTCAGTCCTTCGCAATTTGTTTGAAAATTTTGGTAATCTTATGTAATATCCACCTTTTTAGTTCATATAATCAATATACCAACATCTTCAAATATAAGTTTTGAAAGTTTAAACACACCCTGAAGACTGCTACAAATTTTGTTCATAAGTGTTATAAAAGACTACGAAATATGTTAACTGAACTATGAATTATGTTAACTGGATTACGAATTATGTGAACAAAACTACACATAATATGAACTAGACTACGAATTTTAACTAAAAAACTATGCAATTTGATACAATTACTACAAATATTATCTTACGCATTTCGATTCAATTACTACGAATATTATCCTACGCATTTTGATTCAACTATTACGAATATTATCCTACGCATTTTGATTTAATTACTACAAATATTATCCTACGCATTTTGATTCAAATACTACAAATATTATGCTACGCATTTCGATTCAATTACTATAAATATTATGCAACGTATTTTGATTCAATTACTACGAATATTATGCTACGTATTTTGATTTAATTACTATGCATTTTCAAGTTTCAAGTGTTGAGAAGGCAAGCCATGCATTCTCTTACCCGATACGAATTATAAAAATCAAAATTCATAACATATTTCTCATCAAAATTTCTTGAAAGATAAAAAACATAAAATTGCCTCATTAAAAGTTGAAGATAATGTTTAAATTTAACAACACAATCTGCAAGTGAAATACATGAATTTAAAACAAGTAAACAATCGGAGATCTAATTGTTCATATGGCAGCAGCAATGAGATCTAAACATTCCGAGCACTTCCTGGTTATTTAAAGATCGACGTTTTGTTCTTCCTCGTTTGAAATCTTCACAAAGCATATAAACACTAAAAGAACCCTAGTTCCACAATCTCCAGGAAGAGTTTGTAAAGGGGGCCGAATGTGAAAAGAAGGAACAGAAGGAAGAGGAGTGCAGCGCTGAAGTATTATGACCGTCGATCATCCTCTTCGAGTCTACAATGACTTCCGATTTGGGCTCGCCGGTCATCCTATCCGTGTCTCGTAGTCGTGAAGAGGAAAGCGGCGCTGAATTATTAGGGTACGTAGTTAAATGACCAATATAACTTAATATATTGTAAAAAAGATTTTTAAATTTAAATAAACAAAGTTTATTAGGACCGTTGATATTGACATCGTACGATTAAGATCATTTCTCATTTCTCACCAAACCTACTCCTTCTCGTTTGATCCCAAACCGTCACATCAAATGGTTAATCAACTGATTATTCAACCATATAGTATTGTAAAAATCTTACCTTTTGATTGGGTTGACTACACATAGGATGAAATTGTTTTTTGTTCAATCATTAGATATAATTGAAACGCAATTGAAGGTTTGTTGAAAATATTTGAATTTAATAATGTTTAAATATTTAAATTGAACGAAAATTTTAAAATTATTTTTTATTTTCGTTTAATTTTTTTCTAAAGTTACATAATTTTTATTTTTCAAAAATTTATATTCCTAATTTAAAAAATTACACTTTTAATTTTTTAAATAATTTTGTAAATGTATTTAATTTTTTACAATTTTTATTAACCATTCTTATAAAATTCTCTACTTTTTCTGAACCCAAACTATAATTTGTAAAGTTTAATAAATTTAAATTTCTATAAATTTTTTATAAATTTTTTTCTATATTTTTTATAATCTTTTAACATTTTTTCGAAAAAGTTTGGTGGTTTTAATTTTTTTAAATTGTAATACATTTTTTAAAAACATTAATATTTTTTTAAAATTGTTTTGAATTTTTTTAAATTTTAATTATTTTATTAATTAACGGCGTTAGTGAAATCCCTAACAACGTTAGACGGTGCCCCTGGTTTGGAAAATGATTTGATAGTTCACACCTAGTAAGTTTTCATAATTCGGCCCACACATTGGAAAATGGTGATAGTTCAAGTACTCAGACTGTACTTTTCCCTTTACTTTAATATTTCGTCTAACTATTCCAAGATAAGAAATAAAACATGTTTTGATTGTTAAGGGTGTGTTTTTTTTAATAAAAAACAAAATTCTTTATTTTTTAATTTAGTAAAGCTAAGTAAGTTAAATAAAATTCAGCCGGCATGGATCTCACATATAAGCCTTGTTTATTTATATAAACTAAATCACTTAAATTTTTGATAAAATTTATATATATAATGACTTTAGGATTTAAACCGACTAGAATGCTAAATAATGTTACTTTTTGCTTCAATTCATCGAGTATAAATTTTCATTCACTAGACATTTTGCCTTATCACTGAACATTTTAGTTAAAATCACTGAATATTCACAAAATACGTGTACAATTCACTGGACATTAAGCGTTATCACTGAACATTTAGCTTTATCATTAAGCATTTAGTTTTATAACTTAACAAATCACTGAATATTCACAGGATACGTGGAAAATTTGAAAGGTTTTACTGGACAATGTTTAGTAACATGGAACATTTAGCCTAAATACGTGCAAACCTTGAAAAAGCAAAATGTTCGGTGATAAAACAAAATGTTCACTGATAAGGTAAAATGTTCAGTGATAAGGAAAAAATGTTCAGTGAATAATATTTTTTTGATGAATTGAAGCGAAAAGTAACGATTTAGCCATATCACTGAACATTTAGCTAAATCACCGAATAATAAACCCGGAAAACGGAAAAACCATAGTAATCCACGGTTTGTAGTCTATATAAAAAGATAGGGCTTGTATTTGATCTATTCTCAAATTCAGTACAGTTAAATTAATTTCAATACATTTAAATAAAGTTTAGTTTAATTTTTTTCAGTTCAATTTATTAGTTAATAAAGTTAAATAAAGTTCAATTTTCTCAGTTCAATTTTTCACTACAGTTAAATTAAGTTCAATACAGTTGAATAAAATAAGTAAAATTGAATTACGTTTAGTAAAGCTGAGTAATGTTAAACACATTTCAATTTATTTATTTCAAGCTCAAAAGAACACCAACTAACTCAAGTGAAATGGAATAAGGGGTGCTTCTCAAGTGAAATGGAATGAGGGGTGCTTTTTGAAATTAAAACTGAATTGAAATTAAAATGTTAACTTGATTTAAATAGAAGAAATGAATTGGCCAACTTAACTTTGTGACTTAATTCAAGTACTTGACTAGTATTTAACTTTTGAGCGAGTAAAATCAAGCATAAAGGGTTATGTACTGCCGTATTAGTGGTCATTGTCTTGGTCGAATGATCAGGAGGTCGATGGTTCAAACTCCTGAAGCATGAGTTGGGTGTTGTCCATTCCTTGCCTATCATAGTGGAAAAGCAAATAGATTGCTCACCTTCCCAAAATCAAGTTCAGAGCCGGCAATTGAAGGCTGCACAATGGAGACGAAATTATCTATTAACATGAACACTTTTGAGACTAAAGCTAACTACAGGTTTTTGAAAGCCGATTTGATTCCATATGTGGGACGATGCATAATTTAATTGGTGGAGAAAATCACATTCCGTCTTCATTTGATCAATCTAAGAAACTAGTTACTGACTTAAGGATGGGGTATTACTGGATAGACGTATGTGTCGGTCGATGTAGGATTTACCACGTGGAGGATGTTTGCGGTGAATCAAGATATCATGCTCCGAGACACGCTGAAGGTTCTTACACTACTACAGAAGGGACCTTATGCAACGGTTCTGACGTAGCTTATGCAACGGTTTCTCATCCGTTGCATAAGCTACCGTCGCATAAGGTATGGACCTTATGCGACGGTTTCAGCAAACCGTCGCATAAACGTAACACTTATGCAACGGTTTGTTGTTATAACCGTCGCATAAGGTCCATACCTTATGCGACGGTTTGTTGTTAGAACCGTCGCATAAGATCAGAACTTATGCAACGGTTTATTGTTAGAACCGTCGCATACGAGCAACACTTATGCAACGGTTTGTTGTTAGAACCGTCGCATAAGATGAACCATTATACAACTGTTTTAGTGCTCAAACCGTTGCATAAGTGTAGCTCTTATGCGACGGTTTTTGTGGAACCGTTGCACTAAATATGAAAAAATTTGGCAGGTTTCAGCTGTTTTAGCTCAAAATCCCCCTGAAAATTGAATACAAATTCTAAACCAAATTTAGTACCCTGCTTTTACACATTTCCAAACATGGAAACACTTCCATTTTACTCAAAATACAACCATTCATACAAGTCCATCCATATATACATTGATTTATACAAACGTCACATATATAAATAATATTCACATGTAAACACTATGTTCGAATAAGTAGTTGTACAAGTAGGCGGCGATCTCATCTCGCACGTCTTGTACCTTCCCCAACTCATATGCTTGTGTCCCATTAGGAAAAACCTATAACAAATAAGAATACGATAAACATGAATATAAAAAAAAATAGAGTTAGAACAAATTTGCCTAACTAGAACATGGATTTAGAAACAAACGTAGCTAGAACATGGATTTAGAACACACTTAGCTAGAACATGGATTTAGAACAAACAAAAGTAGAACATGAATTTAGAACAAAAATAAATAAGAGAACACACAACCTAGCTACATTTGTCAACATTCTAATAGAGTAAGACGAGACTAGCATTCTTACTTGGTCAAAGTTCTCCACATATGCACCGTTATTAGCACGAAAAAATTCCATTATGTCCCGAATATTTCTCAGAACATAATAACCGCATAAATTAGACTTTGGGGGTTGTTTCGGACTCTGCATTGTTAAGTAATCTCAGTTAACACTTTATTAATGAAAATTACAAGTATAGTAAAGGAATGCTTTTCTATAAATAGTACCTTCACTATCTTCCATTCGACTTGACGATCAATCCTCGGATTACATCCTTGATAGTATTGTTGCAACCCCCTAAAATAAATAACAATACGTAATTAGTGAATGTCAATGCAAGTTACAAACTAATAGTAAGTTCGAAACTTACGAGTCCACTAAAGCTTTTGCATCGCGGTGTATAACGGTGGTGCCTATTGAGGAGTTGAACCAATGGACTACACCTTGGTTGGGGAAGATAACGCACAACATCCAATGAAACCTACATCAACACACTAAATTCATAAACCCATATTTCAAACAATAGGTAATATGGTACAAGTAATTTATGTACTTACTCCGTAGCATTTATATAAGGCATAAAATAGCAATAATTGCGATCCTTGTCTGGCATATTGAGTCTTGATACAAACGACTCAATCCTCTCATCTACGTCATTGGAAGGGCTCACGGCCGTGTGATTGAAGAACCCGAATCGAACATCTGATTCAAGCATTTGATCGTATAAAGAACTACAACATGAAAAAGATGTAAAGTTAGACCTTCTGCAAGAAATGATGAACAATTAATGACAAGAGTATTACCTTATATACAAATCACAATGTGAGTTCGACAACGGTTTCAATGCGAATATTTCACGGACATCATCTGGGCCCACTATGGAAGTGTAGTCGTCACCGAACAATTCATCAGCAATGCGTACTCTAACAACGTCTCTGCCCAAGTTAGAGTACATGTCGTGTAGAAATCGACAGTCGATGGAATAATTCTCTACTTCATCATTTGAGGCCGGTGGCAAGTGGTAGTATAGTCGCATGGTATATTCCTGAATTTCGAATGTTAGTAAATAATTCATATAAAATTTGATAAATTAAATAATGGAAAGATGGTTCAAATAGTTGATATTATTACCCTTGGGTTGATTTCAATCAAGTGCTTCGGCCATGCAACCAAGTCTGCTTTCTCCTCTGCATCTCGTGTTGTCTTTAATTTCTCTCCATGGGGAATGGGTAGTCCATTAATCTGACCAAGAGAACTATCGACCTTCACCTTCACCATTTCATCGGGCAGCGGTATAGCACGTAGCAAACGACCGTTCATGACTCGACCGACAGCCACTACTCGTCTCTCATTATTAAGTCCCTCTTCGATATATAATAGGCTTCTTAGCCCAATCTGTCAACGTAAATAATTCAAACGGATGTTTACATTTGTAAGAAAAATATAAACCAAACAGTAAGGAGATAATGACTTTAAAAATCTCCAAGTACCTTTGGTATACTCTTCCAAGGGTCCGTATCTGTGGGAGCACCGTGGAAGCAGTATTGACTCTGTCGGTCAGACGGCTGAATATTGTGAATAGCACTAGCACTGGGTGTCACCCTCGAAGAGCTAGAGCTAGGTAATCCAATCCTCCATGGAATGTGTGACCCGAGTCCACGAGTGCGTCCAGGGTGCTCATCCGTTCCAATAGCCTCCGTCAATATGTCACGTCGGCCTTGTGATGAAAATTCTCCTCGAGCGGCCTTATCCACTAAATCATCCTATTATTTCAAAAAATTACCATAAGTTAGTGTATAATTTAAAAAAACTTAGCTATTAAACCACACATAACGAACTTACAATCTTTGTAGCTACTCCTCGAGATGCCTCAGAGACGAACTCATCCGTTTTTCTCATTCGTCCCCTCTTCCACAAATCATGCCTCTCTATAGAGACATTAGAAGCTTGTTCCTCTTGAATTGCCCCCTGAGAAATTAACTCATCTCTTTTTTCTTTTGCCATTGCTTCTTCTAATTTTCTATATCCTCCTCAACCCAAGACGTGCTGATATACATTTTTCTTGACCAGATCCTTGTTTGTGTCCCTTAACTTCTTTGCAGCTTCGGAGAGCCTCTGCTCCTTAAAAGTCTTCCAATGATCGGAGTCAATGTACGAATACTTTTTCAAAGCATCTTCATCTGTTCCGTC
The DNA here is from genome assembly GCA_033675215.1 of Rhodiola kirilowii. NCBI lineage: Eukaryota > Viridiplantae > Streptophyta > Magnoliopsida > Saxifragales > Crassulaceae > Rhodiola > Rhodiola kirilowii. The sequence goes on along the minus strand of CM066194.1, from coordinate 27,634,162 downwards.
ACCGTAGATGTAATCTTGTGCGAGGCGTGACTTAAATTGTTTCCACATCTTGCACGCAGCGCTAAGCTCCTGATTTTTATGATCCTCGACTCCATCAAAAGCTGCCTGAAAATATATATAACAAGTTTTAATTAATACAAAAGTTAGTTACCGTGTTTAAAACAAATACAATGTTAGAATTAAACAAGCTCTTACAGTTGCCTCTCTCCACACATTGTCTTTAAAATGTTTAGGGACCTTCCTCCAATCAGAGTGTACGATAGGAACACGACATCGAACCAACGTTCCCAAGTAGCTCCTCCAATTGTCTCCAACCTTCCCTATTGGATTCCCTCTTCTATCCCATTCAACCGTGGCCTTGGTACCAGCGTCCTTGTGTCTCTTAACGAATCTGCTCATATATACAAGACCTCTCTTCTTTGGAACTTTACCAGAAGTGTCATTATGGTCATCCTCACTGCTGCTACTACTGCTGTGTGAAATAGCCATGATCCTGTAAACATGAAATTAATTCATCAATAAACCAATTCTCAGAAATAAATAAATAACTACACAAGTCATAAATAAATAACTACACAAGTCATAAATAACTACACAAGTCATAAATATATAACATACATAAGTTAAATTTCTTTATCAATCCATATTCCTTCTCCATGATCTTCTCGTAGTTGAATTTCATTATCAGCTTCACTATCATCGTTCTCCACGGGAACTATCGTATAAACGGGCATGCATTCCTCAGCTAGATCTTCAGATGCATCACTATTAGCTGTTGTTTTCCGCGGAGGACAACAAAATGGTTGTTATCAGCAGGGTCACTGACGTAAAATACTTGTCTCGCTTGTTCGGCCATAATGAATGGCTCATCCTTGGACCCTTCTCTTCAAAAATCCACAAACGTCATTCCATATTCATCAGTACGAACCGCCGAATTATTAACCCATTTACATTTAAACACAGGCACTCGAAACTTTACGTAATCCAACTCCCATATTTCTTCGATGAGGCCAAAATAATTAATAGGAGCATATATTGGATTATGATCTCTAGCACTAGAAACAAGAGTGGTTTCAGCAACAAGTGTGACACCACTATTTTGCACAACGGTTTGGTCATCTTGAGCTTTTGTGTGGAAACAAAATCCGTTAATGTCGTAAGCATTCCACGAGTATACAGTTGGCGTAGGACCCGGCAGGAGCCACTTTACTAAGTCATCAGACTCTTCTTCAGAGTTGGCCTGATTATTTAAAATCTCATTACATCTCAGCCAGTTACAAAATGACCGACTATGTTCTTTTTGTAACCACTGCTCGGATTTTCTTGGGAATGCACTCCTTAATATGTTTAGGTGCTGCTCTATGAAAGGCGTGATATCATGCATATGTTGCAATACATAGAAATGAGCAATCATCAACTCATCAAATGATGGGTTCTTATATTTCTGACCACTTATGCCCTTTCCATTAAATCGATCAATATGACGTGGCCTGGGAATCCCAACTGCGGCTGTATTTCCTAAAAAGTTAGTGCAAAACTCGACAGCCTCTTCAGCTATGTATCCTTCCACTATACACCCTTCTGGACGATGTCTATTTCTCACGTAGCTCTTTAGAATCTTCATGTACCTCTCAAAAGGATACATCCATCTCATATGAACTGGTCCAAGAATGCGAATCTCGCGCACCAAATGAACAGTAAGATGCACCATTACATCAACAAAGCTAGGTGGAAAAAACATCTCTAATTGGCATAGTGTAACAACAATCTGGTCTTGTAGTTTATCAAGCTCAGATGAATCAACAACCTTAGCAGACAAAGAGCTAAAAATGGCACAGAGTCTTTGTACAGCGGATCTCACTTTAGGAGACAATACACATCTAATTGCAATAGGCAACAACTGTTGAATCAATACATGATAGTCATGAGATTTTAATCCATTCAACCGCAGATCCTTCATTGAAACCAAGCTGGCAATATTCAAAGAATATCCATACGGAACTTTAACTCCTTTCAGACATCCACACAAAATTATTTTTTCATTCTTAGAAAGAGTTGTGCATGATGGAGGCAAATATGTACGCTTTCCTTCAGTTTGAGGTGCTAATTTAGTACGAATGTTCATATCCAACATATCCAGTCTAGCTTTCAATCCATCCTTTGTTTTTCCGGGAATGTTTAATAAAGTATCAATAAGACTGTCACATATATTCTTTTCAACATGCATCACATCAATGCAGTGTCTGACGTCAAGTGTATGCCAATAAGGGAGATCAAAAAATATTGATCGCTTCTTCCATGCAGTACCTTTAGTGCGTGCATTGGGCTTCCCAAATCGATTTGTAATATTCTGAATTTTTTGAAGTATTTCATCTCCAGAAGCGGGTCGAGGTTCTATTCCATGTTCGGCCTCACCATTAAATGTAGCTTTTTTCCACCTGTAAGGATGATGCCTCGATAAAAACCGTCGATGTCCCATGTAAACCATTTTTCGACAATTCTTTAGATGGCGTGCATGTGTCTCTTCCCCGCAAATTGGACAAGCTTTGTACCCTTTAATACTGTACCCTCGATAAGTTACCATAAGCTGGGAAGTCATTGATGGTACACATTAGCATGGCACGCATATTAAAATATTCCTGCCTTGACGCGTCAAACGTCCATACTCCTTCGTTCCATAAAAGCTTCAAATCTTCTATCAATGGAGCTAAGTATACATCAATATCATTTCCGGGTTGTCGCGGACCCGATATCAACAGAGAAAGCATCATATACTTACGCTTCATGGTTAACCTGGGAGGAAGATTGTAGATAACCAATATCACAGGCCATGTACTATGCTGAGTACTGAGGTTTCCATGTGGATTCACCTCATCAGTAGAAAGGCCAATGCGTAAATTTCTACACTCTGCTCCAAATGTCGGGAATGTGTTATCTACTTTTGCCCATTGTAGTGAATCAGCATGATGACGCATTTTCGTATCAATAACACGTTTCTCAGCATGCCAACGCATATTATCAGAATCCTCCGAGCTAACAAATAATCTCTGAAACCTGGGGATCGGTGGAAGATACCATAGTACTTTAGAAGGAGTGCCTTTGGAACCATTTTTTGGTTCTTTGTTTAACTTATAACGAGGAGACTTGCACACCGGACATTCAACCATATCTTTATAGGAATTCCGATATAATATACAATCATTAGGACAAGCATGTATCTTCTCGTAATCGATACCCATCGGACACACAACTTTTTTAGCCTCGTAACAACGGTTAGGTAGGGTGTTATCCTCTGGAAGCATATCTTTCACCAAAGTCAACAATTCAGTGAAACTTACATCACTCCATCCATTTTTTGCTTTCAAGTTGAATATTTTCAAAGTTGCAGATAGCCTTGTGTATTTGGAGCACCCTTCGTACAATGGTAATTCTGAATCGTTCCTCAATGACTCCAAAACTTGAGGTCTAGCGACAAAATCATCGGCAACATTGTTGACCATGTCAATTATATTGTTGATGGACCATAATTGTACGAATCAGAAACACAGTTAAACCCACCAAATTAGACTGTTTGTCTAGTTAACTTTTGTCTGTTAGTCCCGATATATTTCCACAGGGCATTTTAGAGACTGAAGTGAAAACACGCTAAGGAGAGGATTTTATGCTGAAAAGATAACAAGAGTCAATCCAAGGTCAAGATCATATGCCGACTGAAGAAACATCAAGGATCCTGACGTGAAATTGACCATAACAAATTAATCAGAAGAATCAGGAGAGGAATCAAGACAGCCCGGGAAAGGAACACACTGACAGTTTTGTGAAAAGACTGCACAAAACTGTACAAAACTCACATATGGGCAAGATGACTTGGTGACTTGATGAAGAGGTGACCAAAGGAGGCAAAACCACCCCATTCTCCACCCACAACCGGCGGCGCCACCCTCCTCCTCCTTGGGCAACCGGTTGACTTGCCTTGGAGGTGGCTTCCTCCACCACTCCTCCTCCATGGTGACCGGCTACCGGCGGCTGAGCTCCTCCACTCCTCCTCCGCCAAGTGGTGGCTCCTCCTTGGCTCCTCCTTGCCTCCTCCTCCTCCCTTGGATCAAACCAATCTCCACCACCCATCTCCACCCATTTTTCCTATAAAAGGAGGTGCTCCTCCTCCTCACAAATGCATCCCAAAATTGTAAATCACTTCTCTCTCTAAGTTTGTTACTTGTAAGTTTGGTTCGGTTTTGAAATAATACTCCTGTTTGTTCTTGAGTATTATACTGGAAATTATAATACTCTTGTCGGTTCTCGAGTATTATAATACTGTAGAGAATACTCCTGTTGGTTCTTGAGTATTCAGTAGGAATTAGGAATACTCCTGTTGGTTCTTGAGTATTCCACCCCTTTCCCTCTTACTGTTTTCAAAAACCCCCGAGTATTTAGCTATGGTATCCATCTCTATGGATATTCGTAGCTAAACTCTTTATTCGGTGGAAGTTATTTTCTTGTATTATATAATGTTGTAATATCTTTTAGTTTCATTTCTTTGTATTCAAAACTTGTTCTATGTGCCATTTATAGTCAGAATTTCCAAGGTTGAGTGGATGCTACGAAAGGGCAAAACTCTTCCGTGGGGTTCGTGAACATACTCGGGTAAGTGGATGCTACGAAAGGGCAAAGCTTATCTGAGAAGTTCGACTCATCTAAAACACCACTTGGTCAATCGTAACTGTGAGATCAGGTGGATGCACAAAAGGCTAAGATACTTCGAAAGGAGGAATTAGTCTGAAATAGAACAAGGGTTGCTTTAAACGATGTTGCAAGTCTTGCGCTACGAAAGGGCCTCGATTCATCTTTGAATACTTAGAAAAGTTACTAACAGTTTATTATATACATGTTATAATACAAGAGTACCTGAAACCGAATGCTTCTCTTAACTGTTAAACCGCAATCACCAACTGCTGATCTACCGGAGGAATTACAATCACGCATCACCCACTGTAAGTCTTCTTTGTATTTACAGCATTTAATTTCTGTATTTACTTTTCCGCTATCAAAACCAAAAACCCCCAAAAAATCACGTAGTTAATCAGAGCGCTAAAACTTCAATCAACCATAAAACACGCTCCCCCCAGTTCAATCACCCTAAAAGAATAGCCTATTCCCCTAATTCCCTTGGGTTCGACCCCTACTTACCACTTACTACCCAGTAGTGTAGTCACAAGTAGCGGATATTATAAATTTATTTTGTACAGAGAACACTGCACCTTAACGACAGTGCAGTGGGCTCCGTCAAAATTGGCGCCGTTGCCGGGGAATTAGCCATTGGATAGTTGTTCTTTTAAAATTTCGCCATGCCTTCCTACTACGATCACGAGCCTTGGAACAATGAGGCATATGTTTCGCTACTCCGCGAAGAGATCATCGACACTAAGCAATCGCGGGACGAAACTTTGGACGAGTACTTAGCGTGCTTTGACTCCATGATAGAGAGCTACCCGCACCATGGATTCACCAGACTCAATCTTCTTCAAATATTTCTCGGTGGAATGATGCCACTTGAGCGGAAAAGATTTAATGATGTAACGGGGAGTTCACTCAGGAAGTTAACCATAGGTGAAGCCTGGCGCCTCATAAATGATTTGGCAAAGAACACAAAACAGGGTCAGTGGCACCAAACTGAAGATAAGGCACCGACGATGGAAGTAGACTCAGTGCAAAACGAGCCCAATACCACACCCATTGCGAGCTTGCCCGCAACAAACCTGGAAGAAGACACCAGTACAGGGGCAGTAATGGACGTGGAGGCGGCTCTAAAGGAGCCAACATTGGAGCCCACGGAGCCAACTGAGGATGAGGACTCACAAATAACCGAAGAGGAATCGGCCAAATTAGGCCCGACCCTCACTGAAGAACTGCTCAAGAAAGACCTAGCCCTTGTGGTGAAAGTCCCCCAACTTGTCCCCTCGCTTTGTATACAGATCATAGCCCCTGAAGATAAAGTGATCAATAAGGAGGTGCAAGGCAAGTTGGAAGCGGGACAAAGGCAAGAAAAGCCAACAATGGAGCACTCTCTCGTCATGAGCCAAGAAAAGCCGGCTGAAAACTCACTCGTTCTAGGATGGCAATTCATCTCTGCCACAAAGAAGAGGGTTAGCAAGGGCGCATGCTTAAGGTCGGTTGGCAAAAGACTAAACTTCCAAAACTACAAAGATGTCAACCGGCCATACACTAAGAAGCGACAAAGACATGGCCCGGTGCAATGGAAGCCCGGAAGGAAAAATAAGAGAGCACGGCTCATTGAACCAGCAGTTATGGTAAAAGGTCCCCAGCCTTCTCAGAAACTATGGAAAGAAAAAGCACCAAAACCGTGGAGTTCCAACCTAAACAAGAAATCAGGAAAAAGCAAGGCGAAAACCAACACCGGGACAGTGGCAAAGTTTGACCTCAGCCACCCATGGGACCCAAACCAATGAACCACAAACGAGGTATCGTCGAGCCAACGACGTTAAACAAGTGCACTGGTCGGGAGGTAACCCGACACTATCTTACTTTCCGCACTTACTTTCAGTACTTAGTTTTAAGCTTGCATGACTTTTGAACTAAGGCACGCCTTCGTTCAAAAGTGGGGGGGTGAGAACCACCTGTGTACATAAATAACATGCAGCTGTTTTTTCTTTTTTAGTAATAGTACCTTTTTGAAAATATGAACTTAAGAATGTGAAAAAGATAAATCATAATTCATGCATTAACCTTGTGAAAATTCAACTGTTTAAAAACTTAGAATGTAACTTTTCATTTGTCCCTTTGTGTTGAGATAACCTAGGGATGTGGAGTTGATAGAAATTGCCCTAGAGAGGCTTGGCAAGCACTTAAAGGATCAAATCAAACTATATGGTTTTCGAAGTCAGTGGAGGCTGCACTTCGGATTTTCAGTGAACAATTGAGTCAAACTCCGCCAGGAAGCATCTATGCAAAGGCGAGGACGGGAATCAGACCGTCCTCTCTCTAGTCAAAATAGCCGAGAAAATAAATGAGCGACCCTCATCTTGACCCGCGCGAAACGACGAAGACGAGAGGAGAGGGGAGGTATTTCCATAGGCTTGCGGGCGATGATTGGACCTCCCAAGAAGGCTGACAAAATGGACTAGCAAGTCACAAAGAAGCGAAAAACTCAAAGAAGAAAATCAAAAGAGGCCAAAGGCCCAAAATTGTGAAGGTTTTAACCGAGCAAAAGTGAAGCACTCAACAAAGTCAAATCAAAGGCCAAAGGCCGATTCACTACAACAAAAAAGCAGTCCCTCGCCAAAGAAAAGAAAAAAATCAAGAAGGTTCAACTCACTGAAACCCGAACCGAATCACGTGCATGAAAAAGCTACCAGAAGACCATATAGTACGAAACGATCCCGAGGCTGCAACCCAGGAACCTGAAAAAGGCTATCTCCCGAGACATCCAATATAATTTGCATCTCAGCATGGAGGTACAAGTATTAAGTTTCTTCTATTTATTTACACAGTTTAATTTGGTAATAAGTAAGCAATGCATGAATTAGGATAGATCGAGTACCACAGTCTAATTTTCATATGCCAAAACCGAACCTAGAACTTACGCCCTTTAATAGCATTGTTCGGGACGAACAACTAAAAGTGGGGGGTATTCTGATGGACCATAATTGTACGAATCAGAAACACAGTTAAACCCACCAAATTAGACTGTTTGTCTAGTTAACTTTTGTCTGTTAGTCCCGATATATTTCCACAGGGCATTTTAGAGACTGAAGTGAAAACACGCTAAGGAGAGGATTTTATGCTGAAAAGATAACAAGAGTCAATCCAAGGTCAAGATCATATGCCGACTGAAGAAACATCAAGGATCCTGACGTGAAATTGACCATAACAAATTAATCAGAAGAATCAGGAGAGGAATCAAGACAGCCCGGGAAAGGAACACACTGACAGTTTTGTGAAAAGACTGCACAAAACTGTACAAAACTCACATATGGGCAAGATGACTTGGTGACTTGATGAAGAGGTGACCAAAGGAGGCAAAACCACCCCATTCTCCACCCACAACCGGCGGCGCCACCCTCCTCCTCCTTGGGCAACCGGTTGACTTGCCTTGGAGGTGGCTTCCTCCACCACTCCTCCTCCATGGTGACCGGCTACCGACGGCTGAGCTCCTCCACTCCTCCTCCGCCAAGTGGTGGCTCCTCCTTGGCTCCTCCTTGCCTCCTCCTCCTCCCTTGGATCAAACCAATCTCCACCACCCATCTCCACCCATTTTTCCTATAAAAGGAGGTGCTCCTCCTCCTCACAAATGCATCCCAAAATTGTAAATCACTTCTCTCTCTAAGTTTGTTACTTGTAAGTTTGGTTCGGTTTTGAAATAATACTCCTGTTTGTTCTTGAGTATTATACTGGAAATTATAATACTCTTGTCGGTTCTCGAGTATTATAATACTGTAGAGAATACTCCTGTTGGTTCTTGAGTATTCAGTAGGAATTAGGAATACTCCTGTTGGTTCTTGAGTATTCCACCCCTTTCCCTCTTACTGTTTTCAAAAACCCCCGAGTATTTAGCTATGGTATCCATCTCTATGGATATTCGTAGCTAAACTCTTTATTCGGTGGAAGGTATTTTCTTGTATTATATAATGTTGTAATATCTTTTAGTTTCATTTCTTTGTATTCAAAACTTGTTCTATGTGCCATTTATAGTCAGAATTTCCAAGGTTGAGTGGATGCTACGAAAGGGCAAAACTTTTCCGTGGGGTTCGTGAACATACTCGGGTAAGTGGATGCTACGAAAGGGAAAAGCTTATCTGAGAAGTTCGACTCATCTAAAACACCACTTGGTCAATCGTAACTGTGAGATCAGGTGGATGCACAAAAGGCTAAGATACTTCGAAAGGAGGAATTAGTCTGATATAGAACAAGGGTTGCTTTAAACGATGTTGCAAGTCTTGCGCTACGAAAGGGCCTCGATTCATCTTTGAATACTTAGAAAAGTTACTAACAGTTTATTATATACATGTTATAATACAAGAGTACCTGAAACCGAATGCTTCTCTTAACTGTTAAACCGCAATCACCAACTGCTGATCTACCGGAGGAATTACAATCACGCATCACCCACTGTAAGTCTTCTTTGTATTTACAGCATTTAATTTCTGTATTTACTTTTCCGCTATCAAAACCAAAAACCCCCAAAAAATCACGTAGTTAATCAGAGCGCTAAAACTTCAATCAACCATAAAACACGCTCCCCCCAGTTCAATCACCCTAAAAGAATAGCCTATTCCCCTAATTCCCTTGGGTTCGACCCCTACTTACCACTTACTACCCAGTAGTGTAGTCACAAGTAGCGGATATTATAAATTTATTTTGTACAGAGAACACTGCACCTTAACGACAGTGCAGTGGGCTCCGTCAATTGTCCTCCTCCCAATCATCATCATCCACTGGTAAACTTTCAACGGGCTGAGGTTGAACAATTTGCGGTTCAACCTCGCCATGCATATACCAAAACTTGTACTGTGGGTCAATTCCCTTTAACAAAAGATGTTTCCGTAATTTCTTTGGTTTGACCTTTTTGTTATTCCAGCAACCCATACATGGACAATAAACACGTTCAATGTTGTTTCTGGACGCATACGAAGATGCAAACCCACAAAAATCGATAATCCCTTGGTCGTACTGTACACTTAACCTACTACCGGATACCCAATCTCGATTCATCATAACTACATAAAGCATTATATACTCATAGTTAGAAAGATATATTGTTATATATGGTTGATATAATTATTAGTAGAAATTGACCATATAAATCCACTCCATGAAGCACACTCTAACAATTAAAAAAGTTTTAAATGAGTTACATAGTGTATTTTACCTTAGAGTAGAATCTCTCGGAGAAAATAGCCAAAGGTTGGATGCAGCGTCGACTCTATAAAGTTATAAACAACAACAAATAAGGTTAGTAAATGAAGAAATATCAAATAACCAATATGATTGGAGACGTAAGTAGTAAACTAGTTTTGTAGTATGCAATATCATATACCCAAACAATCACAATGCCAATAAACATACCGATATGAGCAAAACAAATTTTGAAGGAAGTTCTTTACGACCTTTGAATGTAACAAATGCTGTCCTCGACCTGCCTATCTGAGTGAATACATGAAGAGAACCAAAAACAAACAATCACTGACTCTGGAACAAAATTCAAATACATTGTTAAAATCAACCAAAATCTCTATCAACAATGGGTCAATTAAAACCCTAATAAAACTTATCAATAAACAAGCCATTGAAACAAACTAGTACATGAACGATTGGGAACAAACCGATTTCAGATTGGGTAAAGAGTGGCGCGGGACGAGTGGCGACGGGCGAGTGGCGACGGCTGGGCGAGCGGCGCGGGACGACGGACGGTGCGGGTCGACGAACTGGTTGACGTGGGCAGCGACGTGTGGGCAAAGACGGCGACTTGCGGATTGGAGGGCGACGGACTGGGCGACAAAACTCGAGAGCGGGATTGGAAGAAAGACAGAAAACTTATGTTTTTTAATTTTAGGTTCGAGTTTATGCGACGGTTTTTATCAAACCGTTGCATAATGTCAACATGTAGGCCACAGTTTCTAAATGAACCGTTGCATAAGTTCATGATTATGCAACGGTTATTACAAACCTTCGCATAAGAGTACTTTTATGCGACGGTTTGTAATAACCGTTGCATGATAATGCACTTATGCAACGGTACTAAAGAACCGTCGCATAAGAGTGCCATTATGCAACGGTTCTCAGACAAACCGTTGCCTAAACATCGAACCGTTGCGTAATGAAAAATATGAACCGTTGCCTAATCTCTTCTCTGTAGTAGTATTAGACTTATAAAAGAAATGCCAGAAACCAAATGTTTTATTTTCCCACAGTACCTCGACTATAAAGATTATTCTTGACTGAGAGTTTGGCCTCGCAAATGTCCTATCATGTTTCAACCAGAGACGATGCCACCCCCATGGTATATTGTTCAGACTGAGACTCGTGAAAACACTTTAACGCTTGCTATCCGACCTTCACCTCTGATTGTCAAAATTTCAAGCTTGAATTATGCTCAGATTGTTTTAGCCGTCGAGCAATGTGAACTAAACACTATTCTAGTCGCTCTTATGTGGTCACGTCTTGATTTTCCTGCATACAAAATTCTTTCAGAGTTGTCAACAAAAGGGAAACTTGGGTGCCCATATTTTATGGAGGACACGAAGAGGTTTGTCGTTCGTGATGGTCAAAAGTAGCGTATTTTGACTGCCACTGAAGGTTGCTTCTTGAGAATTAACCTTACCCTGTTAATTCGATGAGTTTCTTTCGAGACCAGAGAGAGTATGATGGTCCTACTCATTTTTGTTCAGGTCACAAAGTTTACGAAAGAGTTAGAAACTTGAAATATGTTATGAAGCAAGATATTGATGAGTTTTGAGGGTTACAGAATCTCTCATAATTGGATGAAAAAAATCAATCTTTTAGAAACTTCCACATTGGGTGAACGGGAAGCTGAGGCAAAATTTTGACGTTATGAACATATAGAAGAATGTGTTAGAGAATCTAATCAACTTTATAATGAATATCAAGGGAAAAATCAAAGACAAAGGTTTCAAATATCGGAATGACATTACTCTTATTGTCGTAGACCTGAATTAAAACTCAAATGTGTGCGTCGTCGACTGGTGGTGAAGAAAGCCAAATACAGTCTGACAATAGAGGAGCAATCCGCTAAATTGGATAAAGACCATTCTGATTCCGGATGGATTTTCATCAAATTTTGGAACGCATGTCGATTTGCGGTAGAGAAAAATGGGAGGTTACAAGACTCACAACCCCCACGTATTCTTTGAGGGACTTATGTCAATTGCATTTGAGGGATCGCAATCGAATTCTATATCGGAAGCCATGTCAGGACATTTATGCATCTTCTGTGGACATCGAATGCATGGCGCATTGGCATCATAATATATTAGGGAATTTGGAAGATATTATGTAATTTCTCTTCCAATTTACGAATAATTGTTGCCAAGGTTCATGTATTTCTCGATTTATAGAAAAAAAATAGGAAAATCAAAAAATTTGATATATAATTTTAGTTATTCTAAAATATATAGAAATTTAAATTTGTATTGTTAGTATTTATGTTTATAATTGAAATTTAATTTATTTGGTGTATAATACTAAAAATATATTTCCGAAACTTGTTCCCGTCATTCCTTAAGAATTCCCCTAGAGTGGATGATATTTACCGTGCCCGAAATTGTGGAGAAATTTTCACACAACCATTTATTTTTCAAATAAAATAAAGTCGTTGGTATAATCATTGGATAAATTACAGTGCAATTCAGAAGAAATTCTAGGGACGGTTGCCAAGATACCCCCTTAATTTCTCTAATTTGTAAGAACATTAAAAAACTAATAAAATATTGAATATGACCAATATGGTGAAGTGCTTATAATTTCTAAAGCTTGTTAGGGCTTCTAAATAAAGGATGTTGTTCTCAAATGGTCAACTCTTTTACGTTTCTAAACTTCAGATGGATCCTTCTCGGTTCTCCAATGGAAGAAGAGCCATCCCTAGTGCCGATGTCATTGACACTTACCGAGTTCTGACCCGTCGTCCCTTCATCACACTCGTCGGAGATAAGAAGTAAGAACACCTTAGTAAGTTTTAGTACAACGAAAATGTCACGTATACTTGTTGTTGGTTTTGGGTTGATTACTTTCTTGCAGCAATTCAGCAGCATACGACAACATGGTGAGATGGCAGCTTCTTATTCTCTGATAAATCTTCCGAAAAGTTGTAAACTTCATTAGAAGTAAAAGGGTCGCTTGGTTATCAAATTGAACCGCGTAAATTTGCTTTCCGAAATCGATATTTCCACCCTCGTATCATTTGCCTCGGGTTACAGGAAATTCGAAGTGGGATAATCCAATTGAGAAACACTGTTATTCTAGAAATCGATATTTCCAACGAAGACATGTGTAGACTTTACCGTCCGCGCCTAAACACTTGATGTCTTCCTTGGGCACGAAACACACTGACTTGGAGTTTCGGCTTCGCTCGATTTCATCCATATTAGACTCATTTCATTAGGGTTCATGGTCCTAATAGGTTTAGGCACGTTTACCATGCTCATAAACCTTACAATTACCAACACTTGCATCTCATGAATGATGATTTGTTTGTAGCTTTGAACCTCCTGACGTCGTCTTAGATGTTGGACCTAAGTACATTGAGAAGTGCTTCGAAACGGGGGTTTATACCGGAGACAATCCCACTGTGGACTAGAGAACGATGGTTCGCAATATTTTAAATCCAATTACTTTTGGTTATGTAAATTTTTTTTACAATATTTTGTACCATGATTAACTTTTTATATTTGGAATTTTCTAGAATGGGATCATCACACGCCTCCCATCTACCTAATCTTCTTGAAGAAATATGACATGATCTTCAGATCAGTTGCCTTGCACAAACTGAGGAATGGCTAACGTCGATTGTATTTAAATTGTTTTAAACAATAACAATCGAATTTACAGAAATGAAAGGAATCTACATTCCCGGGGTTTATCCTCCAATTTACCATAAGTTTTTACTAAGGTTGACGTATTTTTTTTATTTTTGCAATCATTATATGAATATAAACTGTTGTCACAATTTAAAATTAGTTATTTTTAAATATATAAATGAAATTTAATTTTGTATTGTTCGTATTTATCTTTATAATTTAAATTTACATTTATTTTAGGTCAATAAATATATTTTTTAAAATTATGTCGTCAGAGTTTTGCGGAATTCCCCGAATTGATAATCTACCCCTTCTTCGAAAATTCACCAAAATTTACTCTAGTACAGAATAAAAAAAAAAAAAAAAATCATATTTTGCCCCAAAATTGTGCCCGAATTCCTTAGGATTCGGTAATTGGTTAAATTCATATTTGCCCCAAAATTATACTAGAAATTTCCGAATTCAGTAATTTTTGAAATTCTGTTTTGCCATGGAGTTATGTCAGAATTTCCTTGTATTACGAAATTCAAACCTACGATTTCTTTCTTTCTTTCTTGATATTTTGAGCGAGTTGATTCAGTGAGTCCCCTCAGTCAGTTGACCCTTATATGACTCATCAAGTGAACTCGGGTATGAAATAGTTACACAAAATTAATTATGATGAAAAAATTGTTACAAAATTAATTATGATGAAAAAATTGTTACAAAATTAATTATGATGAAAAAATTGTTACAAAATATGATTATAAGACAAAAAATCCACCAGGAGTTTGGGGAGCACGATTTTAACTTGGAGGATGTGCTACTCTTTGGGGAGTAGACGTTTTTCAATCGTCCTTGAGTCACAGTACTAGGACAATGATTATGCGGTGGTACATTGACGTTGAGTATTTTTGAGATACACTTTGTCAAAAACAATTTATAAGTGAACCGGTAAGACCGGTGTCGAACCCAAGGGAGCAAACGGATTACACGCTAGTTCTATCAAATTTTCTTACTCGGCTAATTCCTAAAATTCAAGTGTGATTGAGTTATCAATGATTCAAGACAAGAATGAAATGGTTTTTAAGGGGTTAAATTCAATTAAAAGCGAGTTTCGAGGGAATAATCCCCTCCTTGGCAATTTCCCAATGATCATGCAAACTAGAGTTCAATTAGTTATGAGTTGATAGGTTTTGGACCTAGTTTAGACTATGAATTAGGCAAACCATGTATGTCTAATCCTAGTAAAGCCATCTTAGATAGGATCTCACTACTTAAAGGATATTGACCCCCTATATGCATTTACCCTCATAAATGCACATGCACAAAGTTCTAGTTCACCTCTCACCATGCATTTACTCTCATAAATGTAGGTTAAGTCCATTTTACTACATCAAAACCATCCCTAAGCTCTCTTAAGACTTAGATCAAAGTTCTAACATAAACATGTCACTTGGGCATTTTATCAAACACTTAGAGACATGTCTAACATGAAGAGCATAGTAAAATGAAATCAACTTCAATAAATCCATTCAAATGTATATACAATGATCATTGAGTACCAAGGAGGTTCATAGAACCCTCAAAACACAAGGGGGACTACTCACACATCATGTAAGACAACATGATGTGTAGGTTTTTACAAGCAATTCCATGAGAAAATAAGAGGGAAAGAGTAGGATGATTAGTCCTAATGAACTCCCTTGATCTTGATTCCTCCTTGATTTGATGATGATGAAACCCTTGATTTGATCACTTTCCTTTGTCTTCTTTTCCAGAAAAATCCAAGATGGTAGGTCAAACTTGCCTCTTTCTATTTATAGCCTCGGGAAAGATTCGGTACTGTAGCAGTTCCAACCGATCGGTTGGAGGAAGCTTTGGTTCCAACCGATCGGTTGGCTGAAGGTAAGACTGGCTGCTACTGAAGAATTTCCATAACCGATCGGTTGGGAAAATCTTCGGCTTCAACCGATCGGTTGGAGCAGGGCAAGTCAGCCGATCGGTTGGCAGGACGAGCCGATCGGTTACGGAAAAGGCAGAAAAGAGCCTTCTGAGGGAGTTAGTCAGCCGATCGGTTGGCTAAGGGCTGCTGCTCAACCGATCGGTTGGACGTGTTGTTCCGCAAATATTTGTTCCCAAATCTTCGATTCTCCCCAAGTTCTCGTACAGTGGCTTCGATCCCAAGACATCTTGTGTTGACCCGAAACGCACGAAAAGGGGATCAAATGGCAACAAATTATTATCGAAAGCGAACTAAAGCTATAGTGAAAACGGGCATTAACGAGTCGAAAACTCGACTCATCAATACTCCACACTTAAGCTTTGCTCGTCCCGAACAAAGTATGCAAATATGCCAAGGAAGTGCAAATGTCGAAATGCTAGTGGTGCTATGTTTTTCGTGCATTTGCCTCACTAGATTTCTCAAGGTCTCGATCCTTATTTCTAAACATGTTATTAAAAAGTAAAGGACAAGTATGTACAATCTACCTAGCTCCTTTTCGTAGGCGTTACGAATGCATTTAGCGCATGCATTAAGCCTTTAAACCCCTAGGCTACTGATGGATGCACAGTCGTTATGTGCAAACGTCAAGAATAAATTTATAATAGTCCACTACTCGCAACTATACTACCGGGTAGTACTTGGTAAGTAGGGGTCGAACCCAAGGGAATCAGGGGAATAGATGTTCTTTGAGGGGGTTGTCCAGCGAGAGAGCGTGTTTTAGGTCGGTTGGTTGGTTTTAAAGCTACCAGCTAAGTGATTGATTGATTGATTGGTTGGTTGGTTGGTTTTAATACTGGAAAGTAAATTACAGTTTATAATTAAAGAGAAATGTTCGGTTTCAGGGGCCTTGTATTATATCCTGTTTATCATTGACCTTTAGTGAATTATCTAAGTATTCAAAGATGAATCGAGGCCCTTTCGTAGCGCAAGACTTGCAACATCGTTTAAAGCAACACTTGTTCTAAGCAAAACTAATTCCTCCTTTCGAAGTATCTTAGCTGTAAGTGCATCCACTTGATCTCCCAGTTACGTTATTGACCAAGTGGTGTTTTAGATAAGTCGAACTCCTCGATAAGTTTTGCTTGTGACAGCTTCCACTTACCGAGTATGATCACGAATTTCCACGGCAGAGCTTTTCTTGTGACAGCTTCCACTCAATCTTGGAAACTCTGACTTGATATATGGCACATAGAACAAGTTTTGAATACTAAGACTAGACACTAAGTTAATAGTCTTAAAACATTTTATAATACAAGTGCGCCCCTTCTACCGAACTACTAGTTTAGCTACTATTCATCGCGCTAAACATTATAACTAAGGAAATAAAACAGTTGAATAAATACTAAGAATTACTTACAACCGTTGAAGCGCCAAGGGAGCTATCCTTTATTTCCAAAGCCAAACTTTACAAATACATAACTTAGAGAGAGAAGTGTTTTTTTACAAGTGAGGGATGATTGAAATGAGGGGAGGAGCTCCTCCTTATATAGCCATGGGAGGAGGAGGAGATGGAGGCAAGTGTTGCATGGTGATTGGAGGAAAAAATGGATGGAGGAGATGGCCACACATGGAGGAAGGAGAGGAGGAGGAAGGAGGAGGAGACATGTGGAGGAGGAGGAAAGCCGCCGGTCAAGGGAGGAGGAGCCGCCGGTTGCCGGTGGTGGAAGGGGAGGAGCTCCTCCCTTGTCACCTCTTGCCCAAGTGGCCGGTCACCTTGCCCAATGTGTGATTTTATACAGTTTTGTGCAGTCTTTTCACAAAACTGTCAATGTGTTTCTTCCCCGGGCTGTCTTGATTCCTCTCCTGATTCTTCTGATTAATTTATTACGAGTGCTTCAACGTCAGGATCCTTGATATTTCTTCAGTCGGCATATGATCTTGACCTTGGATTGACTCGTAACATCTTTTCTGCTTAAAAAGCTCCTCTTTAGAGTGTATTCTCTCTAAGCTCTGAATTACCCTGTAAAAATATATCTGAACTAACAAGCAAAAGTTAAATAGACAAAATGTCTAAATAAGGGGGTTATACTGTGTTTCTGATTCGTATAATTTTGGTCCATCAGCTACCCTAGTGGACGAGTTATAGTCTCGTGAGAGTTTTCAGAAAAGGGAATACTCACAAATCCCAAATGCACATATCCCATAAGAGTGAATGCAAGAGTGCTCAACCAAGGCTACGATTTTTCAAAACCAATCCCACACCCCAAGCTAGAACTATGATCACAATATCATTAAAAGAACTTTTTCAACCCCTTGGGTACCTTTGAGGACATGCATTCAAGGTTATCAACACTAGGGCTATGAAAAGCCTCATCCAAAATTCTACTCATTATCAAAGCAACACAATAGAGGCAAGGTTGTAGCTCGCACAATAGAGTGTCAACCGCTCACCTATGCTAGCTAGGGCTAGTCCAAGGGCTCGCGATAAGAAACTCATTCCCAAGTTTTAGGCGCTTAAGCCGTAATCCATAAGGGAAGTGGAGTTCGACACTAGAGTTCTTTAACAAACAAGTCATAAACGAAATGAATATTCCCGTGCAAGCACATGGGTCGTCCAAGAGTTATTCTAATTAGCACACAATGCAAATGTTGAATCCCGCACAAATGAAGAATGATGGAAGAACATAGAGTCAAGCTTTAAGTGCTTCTTATTTTATTTTTGAACCCTTCCTGCTCTCACTCATCATTGTCCTTTTGACGCGAGTCAAGCCGAGGGTCGCTCGTCTATTTTCCCGGCTATTAGGACTAGAGATTGGACGATGCGTGCCACCATCCCACCTAACCGCATAAGTACCGCGGTGGCGGAGCAGATATTTATTATTATTATTATTTTTTGGAATCAACTCCGCACTTTAAACTTGACAATATGTTCAAAAAGTGTATGGAATGTGCGGGGAACAAACATAAGCAAGGCACCGTGTTAGAGAACTCAAGTCACCAAGGAATATTCGAGGGGTCTAAGTTTTTCATGAAGATTTTTAAAAGTGTTTGCTAGCTTGATCCAAGGTGTTGCAACGAAAATACTTAGAAAGGTGGATAGACAAGATATAGCAATGATATTGATTTTCAAGAATGCATGCTCAAGGGACTAGGTCGGTAAATGTGACAAATAGGCTAGATGCGGTTTATAGGGATTTAGAATTGAAAATCACAAGCCTTTTGTGGTTAAAACACTCTCATGTTGGGAAAATGTACAAGTATGCAAGTGTCCATCTAAAATGATATGCATGGCATGCAAACATGTGAACTATGCGCATCAAACCACTCCACACTTAATTCAAGCTTAGTCCCTAAGTGCAAAGAATGATAAAATAAAGGCAAAGGCGCATAGGAACTCCCCTCGTTTGTAGTTCCAGTGATATAATCCATAAGAGTGAGAAATAGCCTTCTGAGTTAGGCGATTCGGCGGAGGGTTGGAAGATGGAGGCGATTCGGCGGAGGGATTTAGGGTTTGGGGGAAATGAGATCGGGGAAGATGAAAGGGAGCTGGATAGGCAATTTCCAACCGATCGGTTGAGGATGGACAAAAATGGAGGGCTTCTGGAAAGTTTCCGTAACCGATCGGTTGGGCACAGGTGTTCCTTACCAACCGATCGGTTAATCCTTCATCAAAAATGGACCTTCTGAGTTATTTCCGTAACCGATCGGTTGGGTACAGGTGTTCCTTACCAACCGATCGGTTGGGACAAAAGAAATCAGCAATTCAATCATTGCCCTAGTCTAGCATCAAACCAACTCCACATTTAGAATTTTTACTTCCCATCAAGAATAATTAACGCTCAAAATATTACATAAAACCAAGGAACGCTCTCCCAAGAAATCTCTAACATGCAAACATGCGATTTCCAAACAAAACAGCTAAGATTATGGACTCCACACTTAGAGTGCCACCATGCATGGAGAAAATTCATGCAAGCCTTACATCACGTCACGCACACCTAACCATGCATTTTAGAATCATCCCAATCACCAAGCCACATGACAAGTTCACAAAATGCACGCCACACATACATCAAAGTTACTTGTGCATAGATAGACAACTCACAAACCGGGGTACCTCCCGTGAGGTGCCTAGTTTAACGTCTTGGCAAAGACCGAGCCGATCCTTTTCTCACTAAGAAGCACACTTGAGGAGTCCATAGCCAGGATCCCTCCTCAAGCGGGTTAAGGCACTCTATGGGTCGGTCAAATGGTAGGTTACATTTTTCTCGTCACGAAATCCTTCCCTATAGTGCTTTAGCCTTTGCCCATTTGCCGTGAAAGTAGTTCCATCATTGTTTAGCAATTCTACATGGCCATCCTCGTAGGGCTTGTGGACAATAAATGGCCACTCCATCGGCTCCTCAATTTTCCCGGGAATAATTTGAGCCTAGAGTTAAAGAGCAAGACCTTGTCTTCCTTTTTGAATTCACGACGAAAGATCCTTCTATCGTGCCATTTCTTGGTCCTCTCCTTATATATCCTAGCACTTTCGTAGGCCTCATTTCTTATCTCCTCCAACTCATGGAGTTGAAGCACCCTATGGTCTCCCGCCGTTTGCAAGTCCATATTTAACGTTTTAATTGCCCACATCGCCTTGTACTCCAACTCCACCGGTAAGTGGCACGGTTTCCCATAAATGAGGCGATAGGGGGACATTCCAATAGGGGTTTTATACGCCGTACGATAGGCCCATAGCGCGTCATCTAGCTTCGATGACTAATCCTTCCTCGAGCTCCCTACGATTTTCTCCAAGATTGCCTTGATCTCTCGGTTTGAAATTTCTACTTGCCCACTAGTTTGTGGGTGGTATGGCGTGGCGACCTTGTGATTAACTCCATATTTCCGAAGCAAGGCCTCGAAATGCCTCTCCTTGAAATGCGAACCACCATCACTTATGACGGTCCTTGGCACCCCAAACCTTGGAAAGATGATTTTCTTGAATAGCTTCATGACCACCTTGGCATCACAAGTAGGGGAAGCGACGGCCTCAACCCATTTTGAAACGTAATCAACCGCCACCACTATGTATTGGTTCCCGTATGAAGAAGGGAAAGGACCCATATACTCAACGCCCCATACATCAAATATCTCGACCGGGAGGATGCTTTGTTGGGGCATTTCATGCCTTTTAGAAATATTACCGGTCCTTTGGCATTGATCACAAGCCTTCACGAATTCGTAAGCATCGCCAAAGAGAGTTGGCCAATAAAAGCCGCATTGTAGTACCTTTGACGCGGTTTTTGCTCCACTACCATGTCCTCCATATTGAGAAGAGTGACAATGGTAAAGAATTTCTCTCATCTCTTCTTCGGCCACACAAGTTCTATAAAGCCCATCCGCGCAAAGCCTATAAAGGTAGGGCTCATCCCAATAGTACCTCTTGGTCTCGGAAAGGAACTTCCTCCTTTGATGGTGGTTCATATCGTGGGGGATAATCCCACAAACCACGAAATTAACGAAATCCGCGTACCAAGGAAGGGCCTCCGCCTCAACTCTCATGAGTTGCT
This sequence comes from Rhodiola kirilowii, assembly GCA_033675215.1. Lineage (NCBI taxonomy): Eukaryota > Viridiplantae > Streptophyta > Magnoliopsida > Saxifragales > Crassulaceae > Rhodiola > Rhodiola kirilowii. The sequence continues at coordinate 27,613,139 of CM066194.1, read as the reverse complement.
CTCCAATAAATGAATCATTTACTGGTCTAGTATCCACCTCAATCTCTTCATTTTCTTCTAGCCTTGATAGGTGGTCGGCTACCACATTCTCTACTCCCTTCTTATCTTTGATCTCTATATCGAATTCTTGGAGCAATAGAATCCACCTTATCAACCTTGGCTTGGAATCTTTCTTTGCTAAGAGATATTTGATAGCCGCATGATCCGTGAATACTATAACCTTTGAAGCCACAAGATATGGACGAAACTTATCAAAAGCGTACACGATAGCAAGAAGTTCCTTCTCCGTAGTTGTGCAATTCAATTGAGCGCCACTAAGAACTTTGCTCGTGTAATGAATAGCGTGAAGCTTCTTATCCACCCTTTGCCCAAGCACCGCCCCAATGGCGTAGTCACTCGCGTCACACATAAGTTCAAAGGGCAATTCCCACCTAGGGGGTTGAATAATAGGAGCCGAAATCAATGCCTCTTTTAACTTCTTGAAGGCTACTAAGCAATCTTCATCAAAATGAAATTTGGTATCATTGCATAGGAGATTTGTCAATGGCTTAGCAATCTTCGAGAAGTCTTTGATAAACCTTCTATAAAATCCGGCATGACCAAGGAAACTCCTTATTCCCCTTACATCTCTTGGAGGTGGCAATTTTTCCATAACTTCAATTTTGGCTTTATCCACCTCAATTCCTCTTTTAGAGACCAAGTGACCAAGAACTATTCCCTCCTGCACCATGAAATGACATTTTTCCCAATTTAGTACAAGGTTCGTCTCAATACATCTTTTCAACACTTTAGCCAAATTGGCTAAACAATCATCAAAAGAGGAACCATAAACGGAAAAGTCATCCATAAACACTTCCATAATCTTTTCAATAAATTCCGAAAAAATAGCCATCATGCATCGTTGAAAAGTACCGGGCGCATTACAAAGTCCAAAGGGCATTCGCCGATAGGCAAATGTTCCATAGGGACAAGTAAAGGTCGTTTTCTCTTGATCTTGGGGATGAATAGGGATTTGGAAGAATCCACTATATCCGTCAAGATAGCAAAAATAGTCATGCTTAGCTAATCTTTCCAACATTTGATCAATAAAAGGAAGTGGGAAGTGATCTTTCTTAGTGGCTTGGTTGAGTTTTCTATAGTCCACACACATACGCCAACCGGTCACCGTTCTTGTGGGGATTAGTTCATTCTTTTCATTTTTTACTACGGTCATCCCCCCTTTTTTGGCACTACATGAATGGGGCTCACCCATTTGGAGTCCGCAACGGGGAAAATGATTCCCGCATCAAGCAATTTAAGCACTTCCTTTTTCACAACTTCCCCCACAATAGGATTCAACCTCCTAGCTCTCTCCCTAGATGGCATACTATCACTCTCTAAGTTGATTTCATGCATGCATAAATTAGGGCTTATTCCCTTTAAATCATCAATAGAGTAGCCAATAGCATCCTTATGTTTCCTAACCACATCAAGCAATTTTGAGGTTTCAATATCATTTAAAGAAGCATTCACAATGATAGGCAAGCTAGAATTTGGGCCTAAGAACTCATACCTTAGGCTTGTTGGTAGAGCTTTAAGCTCTACCGAACAAGACTCCTTACCTTTGTCTCTTAGAGTCCCTTCTTCACATTCTTCCTCCAAGATAGCCCAACAATCGGCAATGTCGGGAAGCTCATTATCGAGGTCAATAGCACTCATGAGAATGTTAGGCACATCATACAATTCATAAGTATCAACTAGGTCTAGATAGTTACAAGTCATTGTAGAACTAGGACCACGTTGTGCTTTTTCAAGATTAAACTCAATCTCCTCATCTCCTACCCTCATGGTAATTGAACCCTTAGTTGTATCAAAAATAGCCCCCGCGGTGTAGAGGAAGGGCCTTCCTAATAGAATGGGAATTTCATTGTCCTCCTCCATCTCTAACACCACGAAATCTCCCGGAATATAGAAATTCCCTACTCTAACCGGGACATCCTTAAGAACTCCCTTAGGAAATCTCGAGGAGCGGTCCGCGAGCCTTAGAATCATGCTAGTTGGTTTTGGCTCACCCATATTTAGCTTTTTACACAAAGAATAAGGCATCAACGATATGCTTGCACCCAAATCACACATTGCACGTTCAATCTTAATATCATTAATAAAGCATGAAATGGAAAAGCTACCGGGATCCTCAAGCTTTGGGGGCATGCGAGGTTGGAGTATGGCACTACATTCGCCATTGAGGGACACCGTATCGACATCCTCGATTGTTCTCCTGCAAGTAATAACATCCTTTAGAAATCTAGCATACGAAGGAGCTTGAGTTATTACCTCGGTGAAGGGCATCGTGACATAGAGCTTCCTCATCATCTCGGCGAACTTGGAGAATTGCTTGTCATTGCTCTTCTTCTTTAATCTTTGTGGAAATGGAATAGGAGGAGTGTCTATTCTAGGTTCATCTTTCTCCTTTTTCACCTCACTCTCTTTCTCAATTTGAGGGCTAGAAACCTCTTCATCCAACTCTTCAATTTCGGCACTAGCTTCGCCTCCAAGATTAAAAGAAACCTTCTTTTTCCTTGGTAGTTCGCTCCCAAGGTCTTTACCACTTCTCAAGGTTACCGCATTGCAATGCTCTCTATTCCCTTGTTCGGGTCTAGCCGGTAATTTGCCCGGTGCTCTTGTAGATGCCTCGGCTTGTTGGGCAATTTGACTTTATAGCATTTTGTTATGAGTTTCCATCCTCTCAATTTGTGCTTGCATCTTGTCTTGGTTTGCAAGGAATTTGGCAAACATTGCCTCAACACCGGAAAGTTCACTAGAAGGTTGTGGGGGAGCTTCAACTTGTTGATAGGGTCTTTGAGCATGATTTTGGTATTGTTGCCCTTGGTTTTGGTTCCTTTGGAGCAAAGTCGGTCCTTGACTTTGATATTGGTTCCTAGATTGGAACCCTTGATTGGATTGAGTAGGCTTAGGACCGAATCCGGGAGGTGTGGATCCAAAATCGGGGCGAGTGGGATTAGTGGTTTTGTAGGAGAAATTGGGGTGATTTCTCCATCCCGAAGAGAACTTGGGTGTGGTATAGTTGGCTTGAGAGCTTTGCCCTTGATTGGCACTATTTCCATAGTCTCTTCCTTGATTTCCTCCCACGAAATTTACTTCTCCATAGCTTTGCCCTTGCACATCCCTTTGAACCAAAGGGCAAGAAACGGTCTCATGCTCATAGACCTCACAAATATCACATCCTTGCCTTGTTGAAGCTTCCTTTTCCGGATGTTTTAGCTTAAACACCTCATCCGAGAGGCTCTCAAAGTCTTTCCTCAAAGCATCATAATCACTAGAGCTCACGGCTTTTACCTCGTGCCTTTCATGCCTTCTTCTCGGGTTTCCTCTTTCGCTCCCCCACATGAAGTAGTTATTCGTGATTTTCTCTATTACCGCGAACCCTTCATGTGGTTCTAGGTCCATAATAGCGCCACTCGAGGCGGTATCAAGAGCAAGACGAGAATTCCCATCAACCCCGTGGTAGAAAGTATGAAAAACTTGAAGATCATCAAGGTTGTGGTGAGGACAAAGCCTTTGATATTCCTTGTATCGCTCCCAAGCCTCATATAGATTCTCCCCATCCATTTGCGAGAAGTTGGTGATTTGGTTCCGATAGTAAGCCGTCTTGGAAGGGGGGAAATACTTGTTTAAGAAAGCCACGGCTAATTCTTCCCACGTAGTGAAGCTATCGGGAGTTTGACTCCTCAACCAATCTTTAGCCTTTCCCGTGAGTGAGAAGGGAAAAAGCCTCAATAACTTTGCATCTTCCGAGACTCCATTTATTTTAAATGTAGCACATATCTCTAGAAACGTAGTCAAATGAGAATTGGGGTCCTCGTTATCTCTACCCAAAAATTGGTTCGCTTGAACCATTTGAATGTGCGCCGTCTTCAAATCGAAGTCTCGATTGTCAACCGCGGGAAGTTGGATGGGAGAACGGTAACCATACGCCGTAGGAACGGCATAGTCCATTAATGCCCTCCTAGCTAGGGGCAATTGTTGAGGAGGAGGGTCTTGGTTCCTTCGATTATAAGGAGGGGGCGGAGGAGGAGGTAAATTGTTGTTTTCGGCCATGGTTGCTTGAGAATTAGAAGTAGAACCCTTGTCCTTGTTGGTTTTACTTCTTGTAACGGGAGGATCAACTAGTTCTCTTATGGGTCGGTTCAAATCTCTGTCCACAATGTGTGCAAGTTTCTTGGTTTTCGGTGGCATAAACGAATAGAACCTATAAGAGAAACCAATTAAAACAAGTAAGTGTAGGGAAATAATTCAAGAAACACAAGCAACAAGCAAAATAAAGTAAAACATGGAATAGTCGGAGTACTAAATGATTTTCCTAGGGGTAATCTAGCTATTGCTCCCCGGCAACGGCGCCATTTTGACGTTGAGTATTTTTGAGATACACTTTGTCAAAAACAATTTATAAGTGAACCGGTAAGACCGGTGTCGAACCCAAGGGAGCAAACGGATTACACGCTAGTTCTATCAAATTTTCTTACTCGGCTAATTCCTAAAATTCAAGTGTGATTGAGTTATCAATGATTCAAGACAAGAATGAAATGGTTTTTAAGGGGTTAAATTCAATTAAAAGCGAGTTTCGAGGGAATAATCCCCTCCTTGGCAATTTCCCAATGATCATGCAAACTAGAGTTCAAATAGTTATGAGTTGATAGGTTTTGGACCTAGCTTAGACTATGAATTAGGCAAACCATGTATGTCTAATCCTAGTAAAGCCATCTTAGATAGGATCTCACTACTTAAAGGATATTGACCCCCTATATGCATTTACCCTCATAAATGCACATGCACAAAGTTCTAGTTCACCTCTCACCATGCATTTACTCTCATAAATGTAGGTTAAGTCCATTTTACTACATTTAAACCATCCCTAAGCTCTCTCAAGACTTAGATCAAAGTTCTAACATAAACATGTCACTTGGGCATTTTATCAAACACTTAGAGACATGTCTAACATGAAGAGCATAGTAAAATGAAATCAACTTCAATAAATCCATTCAAATGTGTATACAATGATCATTGAGTACCAAGGAGGTTCATAGAACCCTCAAAACACAAGGGGGACTACTCACACATCATGTAAGACAACATGATGTGTAGGTTTTTACAAGCAAATCTAGGAGAAAATAAGAGGGAAAGAGTAGGATGATTAGTCCTAATGAACTCCCTTGATCTTGATTCCTCCTTGATTTGATGATGATGAAACCCTTGATTTGATCACTTTCCTTTGTCTTCTTTTCCAGAAAAATCCAAGATGGTAGGTCAAACTTGCCTCTTTCTATTTATAGCCTCGGGAAAGATTCGGTACTGTAGCAGTTCCAACCGATTGGTTGGAGGAAGCTTTGGTTCGGACCGATCGGTTGGCTGAAGGCAAGACTGGCTGCTACTGAAGAATTTCCATAACCGATCGGTTGGGAAAATCTTCAGCTTCAACCGATCGGTTGGAGCAGGGCAAGTCAGCCGATCGGTTGGCAGGACGAGCCGATCGGTTACGGAAAAGGCAGAAAAGAGCCTTCTGAGGGAGTTAGTCAGCCGATCGGTTGGCTAAGGGCTGCTGCTCAACCGATCGGTTGGACGTGTTGTTCCGCAAATATTTGTTCCCAAATCTTCGATTCTCCCCAAGTTCTCGTACAGTGGCTTCGATCCCAAGACATCTTGTGTTGACCTGAAACGCACGAAAAGGGGATCAAATGGCAACAAATTATTATCGAAGGCGAACTAAAGCTATAGTGAAAACGGGCATTAACGAGTCGAAAACTCGACTCATCATACATCATCACAACTCAAAGGATCAAAGGACTTACATTGATCAGCAGCCACGACGCGTCCATCGTCATGACAGATTAGAGGATCACCAGAGGCATCCTTTAGAATTAATCAAGCGAGGAACTTCAAATGGTGGTGGACTACCAGAGGACACCCCTCTCGATAGTGTGCCCATCGACGATCGTCCATTTGTCATTTGGTTGGCGACATTATTATGTTATCAAAATTGTTGTTAATGATATTTTTGTGTGTTAAAATTGGCATTACAGCTTCGACCCATCTCTTTGTGTTAAGAGGATCGGGCTAAAGTGCATTGCCCCATACTTTAAGGTTCGATAGTCTGCGATGTAGACGTGCGATGCTGATGCCACTGATCGGTAGTTCAAGCATTTCAAGGTAAATTGTCATAATAAATTATATATGTATTAATTCATATCACAATTGTTGTAATTAAGTGGTTATATTTTATTTCAACGCTATCCAAATACGGTCTCCAATCTTGCTGCATGTAGATGGGTGCCTCAACCGTCTCAACTGTTAGTTTTAGTGGAATGTGGCAAAATCCAGTGAAGTTATTTAAGCTGTCAAACAGTGAGGTGTTCAAGACTAGAGAGAACACTGACATGGACCAAGACAGACGCATAGCAGAAGAGCAGAATTTCCTAATTTATATATAGAAGGTCGGTGACACAGCTTGGAGTCGGTTGAAAAGATGTAGAGAAGACTTGAGGGCAAAAGATATTTGGGATGAAGATATTGAATACATATAATGGAAGATAATCAAGAAAGAGGTGGTGCATGCTTTTAGGAATGTTTCCTAAAAGATTGGAGAATATTTCCTAAAGATATAGGGCGGTTAGGATTTGATTTCCTAAGATATTTAGGAAAGATTCAACCCCTATATATAGAGTGCTAGGAATCTCGAATTACACATCACTTTTAGAGAAATTATTCACGCATACACACAACGATGGTAGGATGCGGTTATTGGCTTAAGCTCATTACTCCAGTGAGTATTAAGCGCTTGGTGTTAGTTTGATCTGAGTGCTATTTAGAGTGACCGTGGAATGTACTTACACTGCACGCACTAACGCTTGGTTGCTACTACGCTTTCGGGAGAGGGTGTTCATCTTCGGAAGAAGGCATTGATCTTCAAGAGAGGATCCAAGTGAAAACAGAGAGGGAGTCTCTTGTCTAGGGGCAATCTAGATCACAAGTTCACTTAGAGTGTTAGAGTTAGACTTATTAAGAGAGAGTCTGTAATCATAAGTCTTTTGTACTTTAAACTAAATATAGTGAATTGCTTTTTACCCCACAGTCGGCTGGTTGCAGAATTGGGTATCAAGTTGCGTGTCACTAGTTACATTATGCACGTAGTTGTTTTTAAGTTCTACTTAATTTTGTTTAGCTAGTTGTTCTGCAAAGAGCTAGAACAATATCTCGACACACACGAGAGTATTTCATTTGGTATCAGACCAGATCACTCAACAAACAGAGTGTGATCCGAAGATTGTTTGAGATGAGTCAGAAGGAAGCGCAGAACATCATGCGACCCCACTATTGGAAGGGCCAAACTATGGCTACTGGAAGGTGAGAATGAAGGCGTTCTTGAAATCAATAGATGAGAGGGCTTGGAGAGCTGTTGGAAAGGGTTGGATACGCCCTACGACAACCGCGGCTGATGGAAAGGTTGTGCCAACTGAAGAAGACAAGTGGACTGAAGAACCGCAGAAAGCGACAACTAGAAACTCCAAAGCAAAGAACGCCATATTTTCGGCAGTTGATGAATAGATTTTTAAGATGATTTCTAAGTGCGATGTTGCTAAGTGTACTTGGGACATATTTCAAACAACACACGAAGGTACGATCAAAGTCAAGACATCAAGAATGGAGACGATCACTTCCAAGTTTGAAATTCTGAAGATGAAAGAAGACGAGACCATTGCCGAGTTCTATGCAAGGATACTTGATATCTCCAATGAATCCTTTGCTCTCGGAGAACCCATAAGTGAAGAAAAGCTAGTGAGAAAGGCACATAGATCGCTACCCCAGCAATTTGCCAGGAATGCAATTACCATTGGAGAAGCACATGATGTGATGAATATGAGACTAGATGAACTCATGGGATCACTGCAGACATTTGAGCTAGAGTTACAAGAGGATGGTCAAGATAAGAAAGTCAGGAGTGTTGGTCTTGCATCTGAGGTGACTAGTACTCAAGAGAACAAGGAATATAGGTCTGAACAACTCCTCATCAGAACGGAGTTGTGGAAAGGAAGAATCAGATTATACAATAGATGGCTCGTGTGATGCTGCATGCCAAGAAGGTTCCTATGAAGTTACGGGCCAAAGCCATGAACATGGCATGTGATGGACCATAATTGTATGAATCATAAACACAGTTAAACCCACCAAATTAGACTCTTTGTCTATTTAACTTTTGCTTGTTAGTTCCGATATTTATCTACAGGGTATTTTGGAGTCTAGAGAGAATACAGGCTAAGGAGGAGTTTTTAAGCGGAAAATATATTACGAGTCATTCCAAGGTCACGACCAGATGCCGACTGAAGAAATCTCAAGATCCTGACATGGAATCACTCAAAACAAGTCCAACCGAAGAGCAACCAAAGTCAGTCTGGAGCTGAAATGGACCGATGGCTTTTGTGAAAGATCACAAAAATCACAAAACCTCCTCCCATTGCCATGTGACCGGCGGCTTTTGGAGACCAAGCCACCTTGCTCCTCCTCACATGGGCGGCTTTTGGAGAGTCCATGGCTTCATGCCATGTGTCTTCATCCTCCACCACATCTTCCTCCTCCCCTTAGCTATAAATACCCCCTCCCCTTCACTTGTAATCAACAATCCAACAATCCACACAACACACTCACTTATCTCTCTAGACTTTTGGGCACTTTTGTACGCTTTTGTTTGAAATCTATAATACTCATGTTGGTTCTTGAGTATTCTAGTAGTTCTTGAGTTTACTCCTGTTGGTTCTTGAGTATTCTCCTTTACTTACTGTCTTTCAAAAACCCTCGAGTACTTAGCTATGGTATCCACCTCTATGGATATTCGTAGCTAAACTCTTCATTCGGTTGAAGGGGTGTACTTGTATCATAAAATGTTTTAGGCTATACTCTTAGTGCCTCTTTGTATTCAAAACTTGTTCTATGTGCCATATATTAGGTCAGAACTTCCAAGGTTGAGTGGATGCTTGAAATGGAAAAGCTCTTCCGTGGGGTTCGTGAACATACTCGGGTAAGTGGATGCTTGAAATGGCAAAGCTTATCTGAGGAGTTCGACCTCTCTAAAACACCATTTGGTTTGATCGGAAATGATTGATCAAATGGATGCATGTAGGCTAGTATACCTTGAAATGGGGTGCTAGTCTAAATAGAACAAGTGCTCTACGACCTTGAAATGGGCTAGACAGTGTGGCAAATCGAGCGCTTGAAATGGCCTTGATACACGTTTGAATACTTATTAGGATCACTAAGGGTCAATGATAAACAGGCTATTATACAAGGCCCCCGAAACCGAATGCTTTCCTTAGATTTAAACACCACATGCACTTACTTTCAATTTTAGTATAAACTGCTTATCAACTGCTCACCTTCCGGAGGACTTTCCAATCACGCAACAATCGATGTAAGTCTTCTCTTTTATTTTCAGTATTTATTTCTGTCATTTACTTTTCCGCACTAAAAACCAAAACCAACAAAAAAAAACACTTACTTTTCCGCACTAAAACCTCAATCAACCTAAAAATACGCTCCCTCGCTGTACAATTCCCTCAAAGAATAGCTTATCCCCCTAATTCCCTTGGGTTCAACCCCTACTTACCACTTGCTACCCAGTAGTGAAGTCGTGAGTAGCGGACTTATAAATTTATTTGTACACATTGCCTCGCGACAAGGCAGTGCTGTCAAATTGGCGCCGTTGTGTTGCCGGGGAATTAGCCATCGGATTAGTTGTTCTTTCCTTTCCCTTCTCGTTTCTTCATCACGCTACACACTATGTATGCATGGACAACGCGACATCTTCCTCTGTTCGGAGGTACGGATGGAGAAGACCCAGTACAACATTGCCGAAACTTTCACCACATTTGCCGCCACATAAAACCGGAAAATGAAATGTTAGAGGAATTTAAGCTTAAATGCTTCAAATTCTCTTTAACTGATTTTGCAACGATTTGGTATTACACATCAACCGCTAGTCGTGCAGAATGTTTTGTGGACTTTTGCGTCCCATTCATGAAGGAATTCTCCCCCCCCATCCTTACGCCAAAAAACCCGTGAGAAGATCATGTGCCTGCAACAATCCCAGGATGAGACTTTGGACGAATACTACACGAACTATGACACCATCGTCTCAAGCTGCCCGCACCATGGATTCACGAAGAAAGTTCTTCTTCAAAAATTTCTTCGTGGGATAAGGGCCGATGAGCTGACAAGGATTAACGAAGCAATGAGAAGATCAGGAGGGAACTTATCCATGGCAGACATGTGGAACCTCATAAATGACCTGGCCGCAGCCACAAAACGAATACCCCAAGCTGACAGAGGAATGCAGATAGAAGAGGCGGGTCCAGAGACAGATGAAGAAGATACTTCCGAGCCATCTGAAGAATCAGACATGGAAAGCATCAGAAGCAACGAGGAAAAATCCTCATGGGAACTCGAGGCCGTGCCAACAAGGGAAGAAGTCCAAAACACCACTGGCAAGCTACCCGAGTCATACCCATCTATCATTACCAGAGCAACAGAGACCATCTACGACCAGATCCTCACAGACGGACATGACGAGGCAGAACCGAGCCATAAGATGCAAGCTTCCCAACTCTTCCCCTTGATCAATAGGCAAATCGCAGAAAACTATGTGATCAATGAAGAGGCTAAAAGGAGGATGGGAAAAGGGCCTAAGCAGAACGACTCCTCGATGGAGCATGTTTTCGCCATAACTGGACAAGGCAGCCCTAAACACCAGAAAACCCGATTCAAGAAACTAGTAGTAAAAGGTCCCTCGCCTTCTCAGAGACGTTGTAAGGATAAACCACCAGAACCATGGGAACTGGACCCAAGCCCATCATCCCCCAAAAACACAGGAAGAGTCAAGGCAAGAATCAACACAGGAACAGTGGTGAAATACGACCTGAGCCACCCATGGGATCCAAACTAGTGATCCCCATGCGTCGAGCCAACGACGTTAAACAAAGGCACTGGTCGGGAGGTAACCCGACACCTATCTTACTTTCAGTCATTTATTTTCTGTCATTTAGTTTTTACCAATAAGTCGCTCTCACCCACTTGGTGCATAGAATGAAATGACCATTCAGGAATCGGTTATGGGTGCAACATCACGCCAGCCAGGCCTATGCCAAGAGTTCAAGGCCCCAGCCGAACTCCCTTGATTATCCAGCCTCATGCCATGTCATCCGTTCGACACTTTAAAGGGAGTTCTGTTCTTCCCTTTTCCTTAATGTCATTTCCTTCTCATATAATATCTGCTTGCATGGCTTTTGAACTAAGTCTTGTTGAAAGGCACGCCTTCGTTCAAAAGTGTGGGGTGAGAACCACCTTTGTACATAACATGTTTTTCTTTTTCCTTTTCCCTTAATATTATCTTTTTGAAAATATGAACTTGAGAATGTGAAAAAGATAGATCATAATTCATGCATTAACCTTGTGAAAATTCAACTGTTTAAAAACTTAGAATGTAACTTCTCATTTGTTCCTTTGTGCTGAGATAAACTAGGGATGTGGAGTTGATAGAAAATGCCCTAGAGAGGCTTGGCAAGTATTCAAAGGACTGAATTTCGCTATATGGTTTTCGAAGTCAGTGGAGGCTTGATGGACCATAATTATATGAATCATAAACACAGTTAAACCCACTAAATTAGACCTTTTGTCTATTTAACTTTTGCTTGTTAGTTCCGATTTATATCTACAGGGTATTTTGAACTCTAGAGAGAAAACACGCTAAGGAAAGGATTTTACGCTGAAAAGATATTACGAGTCATTCCAAGGTCAAGATCAGACGCCGAATGAAGAAATCTCAAGATCCTGACATTCAATTACTCAAATCAAATCCAACCGAGGAACAACCAAAGTCAGACCGGAGCGAAATTGGACTGATAGTTTTGTGAAAAGATTGCACAAAACTCACAAACTCATCCTTATCTCCAAGTGACCGGCGGCTTTTGTGGATGTGGTGACTCATGGGTGGCCAAAACCACCCCTTCTCCTCCTTGTGACCGGTGGCTTTGGCAAGAGGTGGGCAAAGGCACAAGCTCTCCTCCATTTGTGACTTGTAACCGGTGGCTATGGAGCTCACCATGGGAGCTTGCCATGTGGAGCTCTTCTCCTCCACATCTCCTCCTCCCTTGGATGAAAACCATCTTAGCCCTCCATTCCTCTCCCCATTTGGCTATAAATACAAGCCAATTTCACTTGTAACAATCATCCACAATCCATAATTCACTTCTCTCTCTAAGTTTGGTACTTTGTAAGTTTGGTTTTTGAAATAATACTCGTGTTGGTTCTTGAGTATTATAACGGTTTGAAATAATACTCCTGTTGGTTCTTGAGTATTATAACAGTTTTAGAGAATACTCCTGTTGGTTCTTGAGTATTCAGTAGGATTGGGAATACTCCTGTTGGTTCTTGAGTATTCCACCCCCTCTCTACTTACTGTCTTTCAAAAACCTCGAGTATTTAGCTATGATATCCTCTTCCATGGATAATCGTAGCTAAACTCTTTATTCGGTTGAAGGGGCGTACTTGTATTATAAAATGTTTAAGACTATTTTAGTATTTTTTCTCTGTATTCAAAACTTGTTCTATGTGCCATATATTAGATCAGAATTTCCAAGGTTGAGTGGATGCTTGAAATGGCAAAGCTCTTCCGTGGACGTTCGTGAACATACTCGGGTAAGTGGATGCTTGAAATGGCAAAGCTTATCTGAGGAGTTCGATCTCTCTCAAACACCATTTGGATAAATCGGAAAAGACAATCCAAATGAATGCACATAGGCTAGTATACCTTGAAATGGGGTGCTAGTCTGAGTAGAACAAGGGCTCTACGTTTTTTGCAAAAGATTAGACGGTGTTGCAAGTCGAGTGCTTGAAATGGCCTTGATTCACTTTCGAACACTTTTGCAAAAGACTAGACAGTGTGGCAAATCGAGCGCTTGAAATGGCCTTGATGCACGTTTGAATACTTAGAAGGATTACTAAAATGATAAAATAGGCTATGATGCAATGCCCTTGAAACCGAATGCTTCCCTTGAATTACAAAACCCCCTTGTATTTACTTTTCTAGTGTAACTGCCTTAATCAACTGCAATCACCTTCCGGAGGGCTCGCAAATCACGCATCACCCACTGTAAGTCTTTCTTTTTACTTTTCAGTATTTATTTTTCTGTAATTTACTTTTCCGCACTCAAAAACAAAAACAACCAAAAAAGTCACTTAGTCATAACCGCTAAAATCTCAATCAACCTTAAAACACGCTCCCTCGCTGTACAAATCCCTTAAAGAACAACGTATCCCCCTAATTCCCTTGGGTTCGACCCCTACTTACCACTTGCTACCCAGTAGTAAAGTCGCGAGTAGCGGACTTATAAATTTATTCTTGACGTTTGCACACGACGACTGTGCGTCCGTCAAGGCTGCACTTCGGGTTTCAGTGAAGATTGAAGTCATCTCCGCCATGCAGCGTTTATGCAGAAAAAAGGTGGGACGAGAATCAAACCGTCCTATCTCTAGTCAAAGTAGCCGGGAAAATAAATGAGCGACCCTCATTTTGACTCGCGCGAAACGGCAAGGATGAGAGAGAGCGGGGAGGTATTTCCATATGCTTGCGGGCGACGATTGGACCTCCCAAAAGGCTTGAGAAAATGGACTAGCAAGCCACAAAAAGGCAAAATCTCAAAGAAGCAAATCAAGAGGCCAAAGGCCCAAAATTGTGAAGGTTTTAACCGAACAAAAGTGAAGTACTCAAAGAGTCAAATCAAAGGCCAAAGGCCGATTCACTACAAAAAAGCTGTCCCTCGCCAAAAAGAAAATCAAAAAGGCTCAACTCATCTGTGAAACCCAAACCGAATCACGTGCTAGAGAAAGCTACAAGGAAACCATATAGTGTGAGACGGTCCCGAGAATGCAGTCCAGGAGCCTAAAAAGGGCTATCTCCCGAAACATCCGAATTAATTTGCATCTCGGCACGGAGGTACAAGTATCAAGTTTCTTCTATTTATTTACACGGTTTAATTTGGTAATAAGTGGTAATGCATGAATTAGGATAAATCTAGTCCCACAGTCTCACTTTCATATTTTAAAAGTTTACTTAGATAGTGTGTGCCGCCCTTTAATAACATTGTTCGGGACAAACAACTAAAAGTATGGGGTGATCTGATGGACCATAATTGTATGAATCATAAACACAGTTAAACCCACCAAATTAGACTCTTTGTCTATTTAACTTTTGCTTGTTAGTTTGATAATTATCTACAGGGTATTTTGGAGTCTAGAGAGAATACAGGCTAAGGAGGAGTTTTTAAGCGGAAAATATATTACGAGTCATTCCAAGGTCACGACCAGATGCCGACTGAAGAAATCTCAAGATCCTGACATGGAATCACTCAAAACAAGTCCAACCGAAGAGCAACCAACGTCAGTCCGGAGCTGAAATGGACCGATGGCTTTTGTGAAAGATCACAAAAATCCCAAAACCTCCTCCCATTGCCATGTGACCGGCGGCTTTTGGAGACCAAGCCACCTTGCTCCTCCTCACATGGGCGGCTTTTGGAGAGTCCATGGCTTCATGCCATGTGTCTTCATCCTCCACCACATCTTCCTCCTCCCCTTAGCTATAAATACCCCCTCCCCTTCACTTGTAATCCACAATCCAACAATCCACACAACACACTCACTTATCTCTCTAGACTTTTGGGCACTTTTGTACGCTTTTGTTTGAAATCTATAATACTCTTGTTGGTTCTTGAGTATTCTAGTAGTTCTTGAGTTTACTCCTGTTGGTTCTTGAGTATTCTCCTTTACTTACTGTCTTTCAAAAACCCTCTAGTACTTAGCTATGGTATCCACCTCTATGGATATTCGTAGCTAAACTCTTCATTCGGTTGAAGGGGTGTACTTGTATCATAAAATGTTTTAGGCTATATGACGGGCGTCGTTGTACCCGTCAAAAATAATTATTTCTTTATCTCCGACTAGCAAGTGGTAAGTCGGGTCGTATCCACAGAGATCGGTTGAGAATCTGTTTCACTAAGTAAAAACGTAACAATGGGGGGGGGGGGGTTTGAATGCAAGCAATTAAATAACGCAAGTAAGCAAGAATGATCGCTAGAGCAATCGTCACACAATTCGGGTATAAATTATCAAGGAGAAGTGCAAGCTAGAACTCTCGACTGTGATGCAAGACTAAACCATTAACCTAACCGTTTTGATTTCTAATGTTTTACAACTTATAGCTCCCCGCTAGGTTGCACTACAAGTTGTCCTAGGGTGTCAATCCTAGTGGTATATTACTCGTATCCTAGTTTGCTATCCCCGCTAGGTTGCTAGTAAACTGTGATAATCGGAATTAACAAACTAACAGAAGCTCCCACGCTAGGGTTCCACTTATGCTAGCATATGAAATCCATAAACAATGCATAGTAATATAACGCAAAACATAAAGATAAATATAGGTTTCAAGTCAAAACATCACAATGTCGAGTCCTAGCCTACACGTATGAGTTTAGCTACTCATCGCAATGGAGTACATCATCATAATTGTTTGAATGTAATGAAACGAAAATACTTATGATGAATTCTCCACCAAGCTGCAGCTCAACTCGAACACTTGAATCTGTGTCTCTTTTCTCTTCTGAAAATCGATGTCTGGTCGCTAGGGTTTCGTGCTTATTTATTTCTCTTTTTGGGCTTTCCAATAATGCAATTTGGAAATAACGAAATTCGACTGCCAGCTGTCATCCGCGGACGTCTCCTGATTTACGACCCACGGACGTCTTCACAATTATGGAATTTCATAAGATGTCCGCGCCTCTAATGCTTAAGCCCTCCACGGTTTGCACTGACGAAAATTCCAAGCGACTCGGACTTCATTTCTTTCCGCGCCAAACATCTTCAAATAAGCACATTTTAGCCAGTATTCCTTCCATGGTCTCCGAGTGTACCTGAGAACGAAAACTACACACGGGTAGTGAAATAATATACATGTAACACTAAAAGACGGGGTTTTAACATATAAAATAGTCGTACAACTACGACTCATCACTATACTCTTAGTGCCTCTTTGTATTCAAAACTTGTTCTATGTGCCATATATTAGGTCAGAACTTCCAAGGTTGAGTGGATGCTTGAAATGGCAAAGCTCTTCCGTGGGGTTCGTGAACATACTCGGGTAAGTGGATGCTTGAAATGGCAAAGCTTATCTGAGGAGTTCGACCTCTTTAAAACACCATTTGGTTTGATCGGAAATGATTGATCAAATGGATGCACGTAGGCTAGTATACCTTGAAATGTGGTGCTAGTCTAAATAGAACAAGTGCTCTACGACCTTGAAATGGGCTAGACAGTGTGGCAAATCGAACGCTTGAAATGGCCTTGATACACGTTTGAATACTTTGTAGGATCACTAAGGGTCAATGATAAATAGGCTATGATACAAGGCCCCCGAAACCGAATGCTTTCCTTAGATTTAAACACCACCTGCACTTACTTTCAATTTTAGTATAAACTGCTTATCAACTGCTCACCTTTCGGAGGACTTGCCAATCACGCAACAATCGCTGTAAGTCTTCTCTTTTATTTTCAGTATTTACTTTTCTGTCATTTACTTTTCCGCACTAAAAACCAAAACCAACAAAAAAACACTTACTTTTCCGCACTAAAACCTCAATCAACCTAAAAATACGCTCCCTCGCTGTACAATTCCCTCAAAGAATAGCTTATCCCCGTAATTCCCTTGGGTTCGACCCCTACTTACCACTTGCTACCCAGTAGTGAAGTCGCGAGTAGCGGACTTATAAATTTATTTGTACACATTGCCTCGCGACAAGGCAGTGCTGTCAGCATGCTATATCATCAATTGAGTGATTGTTAGAACATGCACTTAGAAGACTTGCTACAAGCTATGGAAGGGAAAGAAGCCAACGGTTAAGTACTTTCACATCTTTGCAAGTGAATGCTACATACTTAATGATTGTGAGCATCGCCAGAAGCTTGATCCAAAGAGCGACGAGGGAATTTTCCCTTGATATTCCACAAATAGTCAAGCATATCGAGTGTACAACAAGCAAACTAGAGCAATCGTGGAGACAATCAATGTGATAGTGAAAGACATTGAAGCAGCAAGATCTTATCCAGGTAAGATGAGGATAGTATTCTAGCTCTCTCTGAACAACAATCCTTTCCAGGTCAAGATGCGCAAGAGGTTGTGCCAGACAAACCGTCCAAACTCCCAGATGAAGAGGATGCTCCAAGTGAAGATGAACGTGCACCAGAACCATTTGCTACTCCAACTCAGGTTCTGCAGCCTTCTCGGAGGATAGAGAAGAACCATTCATCACGTAGGTCATTGGAGAACCGATAGAAGCCATGAGGACCCGTCGTAAGCAAGCAAATTATTGAAAGATGGTTGCTCACTCGTGCTTCCTATCGAATGTGGAACCAAATAATATCATAGAAGTCGATGATTATTGGACGATGGCTATGCAAGAGGAACTTGGAGAATTCAAGGGAAATAATGTATGGGATCTTGTTCCATGACCAGATTGTGTGAATGTTATACGAACAAAGTGAATCTTCAAGAACAAGTTCGATGAACAAGGCAACATCACCAGAAAACAAGGCAAGACTGGTTGCTCAAGGCTATATACAGATTGAAGGAGTAGATTTTGATGAGACCTTTGCACCTGTTGCACGATCGGAGGCGATTTGATTACTAATGGCTCTAGCCTGCCATCTAAAGTTCAAGTTATTCTAGATGGATGTCAAGAGTGCCTTCTTGAATGTGTTACTGAATAAAGAAGTGTATGTGGCGAAACCGAAAGGCTTCGAAGATCCTCACTATCCTAACCATGTGTACCGGCTAAAGAAAGCTCTCTATGGACTCAAGCAGACGCCTAGAGCATGGTACGAGAGGCTTAAGGAGTTCCTATTTGACCATGGCTATGTGTGAGGGGGAGTTATAAGATGCTTTAGGTCAAACACACTAGGTCAGACATTATTATTGCACAAATTTATGTGGACGATATTTTGTTCGGTTCGAGTAATCAGAAGATGGTGTGCCAATCTGTCAACCAAATGAAGAGCGAATTCAAGGTGAGCATGGTGGGAGAGATGACATACTTTCTTGAACTTCAAGTTAAGCCAATCTGCCAATCTCGTGCTTGCACTGAAATTTTGATGTGATTTTCATACTATTTTTTAGAAATTGTTAAGCCAGACTCCTCTTCTCTTACGGGTCATTGCCTAGTCCTTGACACTTGAGAATGAGCTTTGCGCCAAGAGCCCGTGGACTATCCCTAGATAGCATAGGTGAATGGCGAGCATGTTTTGTGTAACTATTCCTATTCTTTATACGTTGCTATAGAACTATTTAGAACATGTGATTAGTCGATTGCTAGCCGTGTGTGCTGACCATTTGAATGAATGACTCGTTTAATCTATTATTGTCTGAAAACTTTGATGAAGATGTTTGACTTAAACCTGAGGTAACACGATGAATCTGAGGTATGCCATGACTTTACTGTGACTCGTTGAGCATCATTTTATGCATACAAGTTAGTTAGTTAGTTAGTTGTACAAGGGATTTGTAGGTGGTCCCATTCCTAAAAACCTTCACGAGACTATACTAGTCCTACTAGGGCAGCCTAGGGGTTAAAAGGCTTGATGCATATGCTAAATGCATTCGTGTCCTCTACGACAGAGAGTTATCTTTTTGTTTTTATTTAAGTTAGAATTGATCACATGGCACTTGAGTGGGTAGCTTATAAACGTATGGTGGTTGAGCAGTACATTCACTTGAGTATTTATTCTACCATCTATTTGACATTTGTTCGGGACGAACAAATCCTAAGTGTGGAGTGTTTTGATTAGTTGATATTTCGACTAATTATTCGCTACATTCGATGAAGGATAACACTTGTTCTCCCAATAAATTGTCCCTATTTGATGTATTTCTTGAGCATTTCAGGTAAAACAGGTGAACCATTGCTCCATGAGCCTAAAAGAATGGAAAGACGAAAAAGGACTCTTCACCAGTAAGAGGCCGTGACTACCATGACATCCTCTTAGTGTCACGGGTGTCACGGCAGGTATTTTCCACCAAGAAACCAAGATGGGTCGTGACTACCGTGAGATGTCTATGTGTTACGGGTGTCACGACACCCTTACAGATCAATGGTATCTGCCTAGGCCGTGACAGCCGTGACATGCTCGAATGTCACGGGTGTCATGGCACCGTCGGGAATTTCCAAATTATAAATAGGACATTCGGGTTCTATTTTAGAGAGCTTGATTTTGGAGAATTTCTGACCTAACTTGGAGAAGAAGACAAAGCAGATTATTGAGAGAGATCAACAATTCAACGAGCTACATCGTCTACACGGTTTCCTCGTCCTTGATTTCTCCATCTTTACTATTTTTGGTTAACTTACCAGGAGTAGTGAGTAGTCTTCCTTATTCCGGGATCCTACGGATCCCGTGCCATGTACCCAACTCTCGTGTGATCAATTAAAAGTTTTTCATTAATGCAATTTGAATATTCAATTTTATTGTGCTTAATTTTATCGTTCTTGCAAGTTTTACAATGAATGAGATGTTTGCATGCTAGAACGTATTTAGATTAATTACCAAAAGATGAATGGGTCCTAGGTATTAACCGAATTGTATGAAATTGATATTAGGTCATGGTAGCTACAATGGCAGTACATGAATTAATAGGAAAGTGGACTTTCGTCTGAAAAACCTTAAGCTTAACTAATCGAAATCGTTGATAATCCGTGGATGGGCGGCGTTCAACGATTGAGATTAATCTAAACAATGATCCGTGGATGGGCGGCTTGTCTAGTGTTATTTTGGTTTATTTCCATATTCGATAGCATGATGAATTTACCTGATATTATTGCATGATTTGTGGGTTGGCACGGGTGAAGTTTGATCCTGGGATTCTTTCTCTGATCAAGTCAAAACCTTCTTTATTTTCTGCATTTCATTTCTGGTATTTGTTTCACGTAAAAACCTCTTGTTATTTGGAATAGCTAAATAGGTCACTTGTCAGCTAGTGAGTCTCACACACGTTGTTCTTTGGAATCGACCCTTGGCTTACCAAGGTTTATAAATTTTGTTTGACTGCAACTTGACCCCTAAAACATATAACTTGACAACTATAAAGGGTTAAGAATACGCTTGTCAAAGTACTAAATGATTTGTCCTAGGGGCAATCTAGCCATTGCTCCCGGGCAACGGCGTCATTTTGATGTTGTATTTTTTCTCATGCAAAGATATGCAACAAAACTCTAGTCAAAAGAATTTAGAATTGGAAGTCCAAGTCAAACCCAAGGGAGCAATTGGATTGTACGCTAAGAGTTATCAAATTTTCCACTTGGCTATTCCTATCAAATGTCGATTTAGGTTGGTTTATGTTTCAATGCTAGTTGAAAAGACAATATAGAGATTGTAAAATGGATAAAAGGAGTTTCAAGGGTTATCCCCCTTCCTAGCAACTCAAATGATCAAGTACAAATAACTCATGTGATTGAGAAACGATTTGCTTAATGACCTAGCCCAAGACTTATCGAAATCAACTTTCGTTGACATTTACTCAAGCCTTGGACCATCAAAGGTGGAGTCTCACTCTTTTAAGATATTAACTCACTTTGACTTACCACTTAGTTTATAACTTTCATTACAAACCAAATCCAATGAATTAAACATTTTAATCCTAGTCAAGCATCCATATCCTAGGGTTCATCATCGTGATCAAGATATGAATCATTTTCTCCATACTAAAACTATTCCCTAACTCTTTCAAGTCGTAGGTTGAAGTTTTAGTATAAATGTTACTTAAGCATTTTATCAAACACCTAAATTGCATATCATTTCATGGCACAAGAGAAAATGAAATCAAAAACCATCCACATGAATTTCAATGTATATATAATGATCAAAGAGTGCCAAGGAGGGGTTTAAACCCTCAAAACACAAAGGACTACTCACTACACATTTTTATCAAACAAATACAAGTTTGATAAATGGAAACTATGAGTAGAAGATGAATAGTAGAAGGAAGGAGGTGATCAATCTCCCCTTTTAGTCTTTAATCTCCACTTCTAGCTTCCCTTGTGTAGATGATCTTCCTTGGCCTTTTTCTCCACTTGTTTCTCTCCTAAAAAGCCCTTCCTTTGGTCAAAACCCTCATTTTCATTTATAGGCTCGAGCTGAAAAATCTGATTCAGGAGTGCTGCTAGGGCGAGTACCAACTGCCCTCAGGCGAGTACAAGCCTCTGAGACATGTGTGTCTTTGGCTAAGATGCGTACTAGGGAAACTACTGTGATAGGGAAACTCGCAAGCAGACTCGTACTCGGACGAGTACTGGTATCCGAGGGTGCTTTTTTTGATGGGGAGTTAGTGGTTACGTTAGTATCTGCTCATTTTGAGCTGGTGAGGACTTGAACCCTGGATCATTTTGATACACAGGAGAGGTGCTCCACTGAGCCACCTCTTTGCCTCGGTATCCGAGGGTGCTTGGTACAGGGGAAGCTGGTACTCGAGCGGGTAAGGTGTCGTACTCGGCCGAGTGACATGGTCAGAAGAATTTCAAGTTTTCAGGGCAGGTTGGTACTCGGGCGAGTACGGGGCTCAAAGCAATTTGCCTTGGCTTGTAACGGTGGTACTCGGACAAGTACACCCAGGTCAATTCGTACTTGGTCGAGTGCCAGGATGTACTTGAGTGCCAGGATGTGTTTGAACTCTTCTTCGACACCTGCTTGAACTGTCTAAAGCCATTTTGCCAAATACATGCCATTCATGGGAACATCAATCTCCCCCTTGGCATTTTGGCAAAACCAAATCTACTAGATACTAGATCTATCTAACTATCTAGACTTTAGACACACTTGAGGAAACAAAATTGTCAACCTCAAAATACTCCCCCTTTTTGCCACAAACTGGCAAGGGGTCCAATCTGAGTTCAAACAGTACGAACAACTGTACCAGAACAAGCACCACAAAAAAATTGTTCACAGTTCAAAGTGAGACAGTAGAGGACCTTTACGTAGACGACAGATCATCCGAATCACCATCAGACTCCACATCATCAGTGTCATCTTCACTTGGGTAGCTGAGGGCACGAGCAAGCTTGTTGATTCGCCTGCGCTGTTCCTTGTCAGCTTCAATGATGGCATTCATGTCCTTGAGCAGCTTACTCCTCTCGTCACGGCCCATCCTAGCTCCTCCTTGCTTTGAAGACTCTGGGACATCTTTCCCTTTCTGATTTGGCCTCTTCAGATCATTCACATGTCGTTCTTTGAAGAGTTTGTGATCATTCAAGAATTTTTGAGGGGCCTTGGTGAGGTGATCACTTGAGGACTTCAAATCTGGAGCTTGATAGATGATCAGCTCATATATCAGGGAAGGGAAGCAGATCTGGTGGAGAGTTGTCTTTGAGGTAGCATGGTCGGCAATCTGTTTAACCATGACTCTTCCCAGGTTGAACTTCAACTTGTTCCCTATCTGATATATCAATTTGGCCATATCTCGGTTGACAGTGGATTGGTGAGTAGAAGGTCTCCAGTTAAACACATCGATGAAGTACAACATTGAGTAGAACATTGAGAGATCAGCTGTATGCACCACGCTGTCAGGCCGCCAACGAACTGAACCAGCAGTGATGGTGCTCACAATCTTTCCAAAGTCTGATTCCTCTTCATCAACGAGCGGGTCATCCATGGAGAAATACACATTGATGAGCTCGGGGTCAATTTGAATCTTCCTCCCACGAACGAAGAAGATACCACATTCTGGGTTTCCAAGAACACCAAACTGAGGCGGCAGGTTTGCAATGGCCTCTCGAACAAGTTATTCGTCGAAGGGGTTACTTCTGTTCAGCGTCCATAACAAGTCAGATTGCTTCAACACATCAATGACTTCCTTCCTATTGTAGCGAGACTCCTCTAGGACCCTCTCTGGAATGATCTTCCTTTTCAGAACGCACACCCATTTTCTAGCAGTATCTCGAGAACAGAACCATATCCCCTTCTTGACCAGCCCGGTTGGAGCATCGTCGGGAACAGGAGATGGGTCCTCACACCTTCTGGCATCTTCTGACACAGGAATCGGGACATCACGCTTCCTCTTTTTGGAGGACTCATCTCCCCCTGCAAAGATGCACTCCCCTACAGCCTCTTGTGCTGCGCCCTTAGCAGTATTTTCAAACACAACCCTCTTCTTTCCTTTGTACTTCTTTGCCTTCCGGAGGTTAGCAAGAGGGACGAAGTCCTGATCATCATCAGACAGAGTTCCTTCCTTTGTCTGAGCAGCATTCTTCATCATTGTATCACGGACGTTTGAGAGATCTGCCTTCACCTTTTCACCATGAGAAGCATCTTGTACAATAAGCGGGACGTCAGCTATCTCCTCAACTGAGACTGCCACTGAGGCAACAACTGTCTCAACTCTCTGTTGATCACCTGGTTCATCTGCTTGAACACCCGGGACAACAACTGGAACACCTGCATCCTTCACACCATCGGGATTGAGGGCAGGTGCAGAGTCTTCAACCCCTACAACCTGGGCTTCAGAAGACTGTTCAGAACTTGTCACAGTAGACATACGAACCATCTCCTCTTGCAAATCCTTGACTACTTCATCAATATCCTTGTAGATACTGTCCAAGTCTTCATCCTTGTCAACACGATCAGTTCCTTCTGCCATTGCAACATTCAACTCGACATCCTTCTCAGAAGGAATAGACTCCTTGGTCACAGTCTCAACTTGTTCCTCGTGAAGCTCATCAACTAAACCTCCAAGTTTCTCACCAGACCCATCATCAGAGGCTTCATTCAGCACCAAATTCCTCTTCCTCGAGGACTCAAGAAACTTCTATGTCTCCTCATCAGACATTGCGAGAAGACGTCCTCTAACAGCACAAATTTAGGCAACGTATTTCCTTGGGGAATCACACGCACGTCTCCCAAACTTCCTGCGAGCACCGGATGGACGCACATAGCCAGTGGCATGGATCTTCTCCCTCCATGCCCTCGACCCACCAGCAACCTTGGACACAGGCTTGCTGGGTCTCCCTTCTTTCACAATTGTGACAGTTTCATCACCCATTACAGCCCTACTGGCTTCACAACCCTTCTCAGACAACACATTCATATCTTCTCCGACGACCATATTTTCAACCGAATCAACTTTTGTAGAACCGGAAGAACCAGTCTTAAAATTAGGGTTTACCTCAGGCTGGGAAACCACCGGTGGAGGAATTAAACTTGGCGATGTTGAACTATCATCGGTTGGATTAGACGTAACCTCCGCGGCAGGCAAGGGCACCGTCTTCTGCTTTGCAATAGGTTCTGGTCCATTCTTCTCTACGGCTCCGGAAGGAGGGTTTTGAGATGCTGCTCTGTCAACAACGATCTTGGCTTCAGGCAAGATTGCAGAGTTGGAAAGAAAAGGCGATGCCTTTTTCACTTTCGCAACCTTTGATTTTGGAATTCTCGGCTTTGCCGCAAGTGCATTGGAAGCCTGCATGTTTTCCTTCTTTTTCTCAGCGGATTTGACACCTGATTTTGAGGATTTTCTGGTTTTCACCATTGCGATCGAACAGATGAAGAATTGAGAGAGCTTGAACTCGGTAGACGTTCTAGGGTTTTGGAAGGAGGAGAGTAGATACGCAGGCAAAGACTGATTTGATTTTCAAATCAAAATCTTTTTCAAATCAAGTCGGTCGTTTCAACTTCCCAAAACCGTCCTCGAGAATGTCCTGTCTTTTCACAACGGCTCAAAAATACATTCCAAATATAACTATCTGTTCCAGCACTCTTGCACGAGTGATCAGTCCAACTGTTTTGCTGGAGATTCGACTCTGACTGACCACTTGTTGGAACACTTAGTTATGGACACCACATAGACCCAAGGAGGGTCCGAGTTTCTCAACCTTCTGTGTCTGTATCCCTAACTCGTCAGCATAGATTTGTACGACACTGATATCGGACGTTGTGCGATACTCCTTCACTCCCCCTCGCACACATTCATGGTCGAAGAGAAACCCGGTGAGACGCTTAACCCAAGTGTGGAGCATCTGCCTGAGGCCGTAGTTTCCAACCTGCGTCGGACACATTGGACACATATGGAACAGTTCCAATGGTCTGCTAGTACAGATCTGCGGTGTGATGAGGTGCAAGGCCTTCATTTGGGGCCCGATCCGGCATTCTTTGCATACTCCATCAATAACGACTTTCATATGGGGCATTCCTCATGTGGGTCACGTCAAGGTCTTGTGATTCGGTTGACCCAGGTTCCCGTGCACTAGCTTTATTTCACCCACTTTGCATGTGAGCTCAGCTGGTGTAGTAACAGTTCCAGTCGAATCAAGGAGATATCCATTATTGGTTGTCCAATAGCCTCTCAGCATGGTGCCTTCTTCCTTATCCCACACGTGACATGAGTCGTGAGTGAAACTAGCACGTCGTCCATCATCACATACCTAGCTAATGCTGATAAGATTCATTTGTAACCCTTCAACAATAAGGACATTGATGAGACATATTTATACGACTCGTTAAGTCATTAAAACCCACCATTTACGACATTTGATCATAAGAACGTTTACTTGTTAATGTCATTTTGGATTTCAGGGCCTTTTGGAGTCTAATGAGGAAACGAGCTTAAGAATGGTATATTAGGCCATAAATGCATCACAAGACATTTTGGGGGTCATTTGGGTCGAAGGAACTTCATTTGTGATCAAAAGACCAAGTTGGGTCCGAAGGGTTACAAGGACCTGTCCGCAAGACCTGTCCGCAAGACCTGTCCGAGACCCCAACTTCAAGGACGGTTCTAGCCTAAAGCGTCCACACAAAGGCACATTCCCAAGGTCCTAAGGCCAAGAATGAATGTCCAACTAAGTCCTAGACCCAAGAGCCCGACAAAAAAGCTTGTCCAAGACCGATCTAGATCAGCTTCAAGTACCGAGTATGACCTGTCCGAGAACCAGAAACCTGTCCGAGACCCCAACTTCAAGGACGGTTCTAGCCTAAAGCGTCCACACAAAGGACCAGTCCCAAGGTCCTAAGGCCAAGAATGGATGTCCAACTAAGTTCTAGACCCAAGATCCCGGCCAAAAAGCTTGTCCAAGACCGATCTAGATCAGCTTCAAGTACCGAGTATGACCTGTCCGAGAACCAGAAACCTGTCCGAGACCTCAACTTCAAGGACCGGTCTAGCCTCAATTGCCCACACAAAGGACTAGTCCCAAGGTCCTAAGACCAAGAAATGGATGTCTAACTAAGTCTATGACCCAAGAGCCCCGCCAAAAACTCGTCCTAGACCAGTCCAAATCATCTTCGAAGTACCGAGGCCGCCTAGCCGAGAAGGACACATCTGAGTCCGAGGAGGACGCGCCCTGTCCGAGAAACCGAGACCTAACCCGGCTGACTGTATTCGTGGACTCAAGACTTCGTTTGGACCCCTAAATGGACTCATTCTTCAAAGCCAAAGCCCAAAATGGAAAGTCAAGGTTGCCCTTGACTTTCTCGGCTCGTTACCCAAGGTGCCACATCATCATTCCGTGTGATTTTGCCACCCCAAAGTTGCTATCGACACACCCTTCCTTCCCAAATTAGAAAGTCGGTTTTAGGGTTACTTGTGCCAAACTTCTTGTGCCAATCCAAGGTCTAGATCCTTCCACATTGTCCTATAAAAGGAGGGCCTTGGATCATGTAATCTCATTCGAAAATTACTCCAAAAACTAGTGAAATCTCTCTACATTTTGCATCAAAGTTCTAGTTCCAAGTTCAACTTCTCTCTACTCCTTCTTCCCCTACGCATTTTGGCTTCCAA
Source organism: Rhodiola kirilowii (assembly GCA_033675215.1). NCBI lineage: Eukaryota > Viridiplantae > Streptophyta > Magnoliopsida > Saxifragales > Crassulaceae > Rhodiola > Rhodiola kirilowii. Next base: position 27,586,240 of record CM066194.1, on the reverse strand, counting down.
ATTACACACTTTGGGTGTGATTTGTGAATCCCTTTTATGCACCGTAGTCCTCTTGTTCTTACCATGAACATGAGTGGCTAAACGCCCTCTTATTTGGGTTAGGGATCATATTCTTATGCTTTCATTTTGAGGCACTTACACTCAATGATATCACAAATCCCACTAGTCCTTGTATATCATTATATGGATCAAAGGCAACAATACTAAAGTGGATGTCTTGCCACTAAGCTTGGTTGAGCCTAAGATCCTTATTGTGACATTCATTTGATGCTTTGCGGCAATAATGAGTAGCACACATAGATGAGCAATACCTTTGCCGGATTGTTCCATCTAATAAGGACTAGATTAGAAGGTTGAAATCGTCCATAGTGAGGTAGTGGAGCTTAAATGCTTTGGGTTGCCTATGGCACCACACTACTACCTCGTTCGGTAAAACCATGGTGTACTACCTTTGCCGGAGTACTTTAGGTTGTTACCCTTGCCGGAACAACCACACTCTATGGGATGTGAGATAGATCATTGAATGCCTATGATAAATGTAGCATAAGAAATGCCCTAAACCAAATACCCACTCTTTGATCACAAACCATTTCCTTTACTTTTGCACTTGTACTTACATTCAAGAAAACCAATTTCAAAACCCCAAAACTTGTATTTGCTTTACTTTCATTTCCTTGCACAAAGAACAACGAGTACGTGATCTATTTCCCTTGGGTTCGACCCCTACTTGCCACTCTACTATTCTATAGTAAAGTACAAGTTAGTGGACTATAAATTTAAAGTTGATTTGCACACTACGACATTGTGCTTATCAAATTTTGGCGCCGTTGCCGCGGAATTTAGATAAATCATTGAAAGTTGTTCTTGTTTTTACTTTTTGTTACTCTTGTGCTTAGTGAACCATATCTCACCATAGTGACAATTTTGGTGAAGACGAGGTGAACAATGATATGCACCATTATGGTCGCGACGATGCACCACCTCTATTCTATAAGGATCTCGAGGTTCTAGTCCGCCAAGGAAACTTGAGGCGTAGGCAAGCAATGGGGCAAAACCATGGGGTGCGAGAGGATCAAGTCCCAAATGATCCTAGGCAACCGGTTATACCCCCGCGTAGACCTCACCCTCAACAAGTTCATCATGAAAACTTTGATAATGTGTTCTACCAAGAACCTACATTTGAGGAACTCTCGGCACCTAATTTTAGAACCCAATCTTGGTGCATCTATGAGAGCCCGGAACTAGAGGATATATTGGTTAGCACCGGAGTTGTGCACAATTTGCCTAAGTTCGCGGGTACTCAAGAGAGTCCGCTACTTCTCATATCAAACGTTTTCATGCGATGTGTCAAAATCTCAAGCCCCATGGAGTAGAAGTAGAAGACTTCAAGTTGAAGGCCTTCTACTTCTCTCTAATGGATTCGGCGACCGATTGGTTTCTCTCTTTGCCTTCGGGTAGTATCCAAACTTGGGCTCAAATGCAAGCTAAATTTTTGGCCAAATACTACCCTATTGGCCTAGCCTCACGAGTGAGGAGGCAATTGCAAGAGTTGAAACAAGGGCCAAATGAGTCAATGTACGATTATCTTGAGAAGTTCAACCAACTCGAGGGGAGTTGTTGTAATTTAGGGATTTCCGAGAAGCTCCTAATTGAGTACTTGTTGGATGGATTCAAGCCCTTAGACAAGATGTTGTTGAATGCCTCGGCTGGAGGATCGATATCTAGCCTTACGTTGAGAGAAATAAGGGCATTGATCGGAAAGGTGGCCGAAAATGCACGTTTTGAGGAGGCTAATAGCCGTCAAGAGGAATTCTCGCGTACTAGAAGTGTTGCTAAGGCCGAAGCCCCTACAAGCCAACTTTCCGAAGATGTGAAACAAATGAAAGAAATGATGGTACATTTGATGAGAAGGGAACCGACGGCCAAATCCAAGCCATGTGAGTTTTGTGGGTCTATGGACCACAAAACGGACTCTTGCCCGACATTGCTAGAAGAGGACCATGGGGACGTGAATGCCGTGGGTGATTATCAAGGGTACCCAAACCGAACTGGGCCAAATCGTCACTATGGACAAGGACCGTCCGGGAACATGATGAGTCGTATTTATACGACTCGTCGAGTCAACTAATCCCGTTTATTTCAACACTTTTATATGCGAACATTTACTTTTTAGTATGGTTTTGTATTTCAGGTGTTTCGGAAGCTCTAGGAAGAAACGCGCATAAAAGATGGCGTTTTAGGCCGAAAACATCACAGTTTCAGATCAGACCTTTGGACAGTCGACGGAGTGATGGGAATGAACCGTTGATTAGAAAAATACGAGCCACATGCCATTGCAAAGGTGACTCAATTCCCTACAACTCTCTAGTTCACACCGAGAGCAACCGAGGTCATCCAGGAGGTCAAATCCAGAGTCGAAGTCAGAACAAGCGCGCAGAAGAAGGATCGCAACTCAGTGCGGATCGCGTTTTTGCGAAGCATTAGCAGCAACACTAATGTCAAACGACGCGCGTCAAATTTTGGCGCCGTTGCCGGGGAGCTGCGCTTCGGTGAAGTTGTTCTTTTTTGTTTTAATTTTCTTTTTGTTTTTATTTAGTTATTTTTCGTGCTTGCTACTTGTTTCACCATGTCTCATGCAGGTAGCCAGGTCGGTGAAAACAACGAGGAAGTCGAGCAGGGCATGCAGGAGGGCTACTGCCACAGCATGAAAATCAGAATCAGATGGTTCAGAACGGAGAAAACGGGGGGGCTGCCCCAGTGAACCAAAGACCGCCGATCGCACCATATCAACCACAACCATATCAACAGCAACCATACCCGCAATATCAACAATACCCACCGCAACCATACCCCCCACAGCCATATCCACAATACCCACCGCAGCCTTACCCACAATACCCACCTCAGCAGCAATATCAACGACCTCCACGGCCTCCACAACAGCCGGTCTTCAGAGATGAAGAGGACTACCTTCAAGGGGCCACCATGGGAGAGTTGTCTGCTCCACACTTACGAAATCAGCCTTGGTGCATTTTAGAGGGACCAGAACTTGAGGAAATAGCCATCAACACGGCAGTTATTCATAACCTGCCCAAGTTCTCGGGACGCCAAGGAGAGTCCGCAACTACACACCTGCAGCGCTATCATGGAATCTGCCAGAACCTCAAGCCACATGGAGTCGAAGTGGAGGACTTTAAATTAAAAGCCTTCTATTTCTCACTTGTAGATGCTGCTAACGATTGGTTTTTGTCTCTGTCTTCAGGCAGCATCCAGACATGGGAACAGATGCAGAAGAAGTTCCTGGATAAGTATTACCCAGCGGGCAGAGCAATGCAGGTACGCAACCAATTGCAAGATCTCAGACAAGGGCCGAATGAGACAATGTATGAGTACGTGGAAAAGTTCAACGCCCTGGAGCAAAGCTGTTGCAACCTCGGACTCCCAGAAAAACTAATCGTAGAATATATGCTCAATGGACTGAGGAAGCTGGACAGAAAGCTGCTGGACGCCTCGGCAGGAGGAACCCTCATGAGACTTACTCCAGCCGGTGTGCGAAGAAAGATAGTGGAAGTGGCTGAAAATGCAAGGTTCCAAGACGAGTCCAACAACGAAGAAGAGTTCAGTCGGACCAGGAACGTCTCACAAGTCGAGCCCCCATCTGGTACTATGGACGAGGAAATTAAACAACTCAAAGAGATGATGCAGCAGGTCATCAGGAGGCAGCCAGTTCAAGCCAAACCATGTGAGTTTTGTGGAGCATTAGACCACAAAACGGACGCGTGCCCGACTTTAGTGGAGGACGACCAGGGCGAAGTCAATGCAGTGGGCGATTACCAGAACTATGGCAATCGGACTGGATCGAGCAAACAGTACGGGCAAGGAGCCAACGGTCAAGGCTGGAGGAATGATAACAATGCACCGAGGGAACCAGTACAGCAGACAGCCCCTCAACAAGCCCAGTAGTCCAGTTACTATCGTCCACCAAACCGCCAGCAACAGGGAGGCTACAACAACTATAATAATCAGAGCCAGTATCAGCAACGTGGGCAGAATTACAACAAGGCAGGACCTAGTAGCCAGAGCATCAGCAAATCTTTAGAGGATGTCATGAAGGAGCTGACAGCTAGCAACCAGCAACTGGCCGCCACGGTACAGCAGAATCAGGCCAAAACCGATGGCGCAATCTCCGAGCTATCCAAGCAGATGTCTCAGCTAGCCACTACAGTTTCTGAGCTCAAGAATGACCCGGGAAGGCTACCGTCACAGACCATACCTAACCCGCGAGGAAACGTGAATGCAGTCACACTGCGAAGTGGGAGAGATTTGAACAACGCAATAAAGGGGTCCGCCTCAGACCGGATCGCGGACGAAGAGCATTTTAATGCCGTCCGCGGTCAGATAAAATGCTCAGCGCCCACGGGTATAAAATGCAAAGAGCCCGCGGTGGAACAGGTTTCCGCGGACGAGGACCAAGTTACAGGCACGGACCAAGAAGAGTTTAACGGTCCGTGGACGGAAATAAAATGTACACCGCCCGCGACCCGGTCTGACGAAAATTTCAAATCTGATCGTTCTCTCCCGTTTCCTGTGCAGGTCAGAGCTTCAAAGAAACATATGATTGATCGAGAAGTTTGGGATCTATTTAGCAAGGTGGAAATCAACATCCCACTCCTCGAGGCGATCAAACAAATTCCGCGCTACGCGAAGTTCTTAAAGGAGCTGTGCATCAACCGAAGACGTTCCACTGGCATCGACCAGGAACTACTGAGTAAGAACGTCTCAGCTGTTATTCAGCGGAAGGTACCTCCTAAATGCGGTGACCCCGGTACTTACACCATCCCTTGCACCATTGGTAATATTCGCATTGAGAATTGCATGCTCGATCTTGGTGCTTCAATTAATGTATTGCCATATTCTATCTATTCCTGTCTTCGTATTGGTCCATTAGAACCTGCAGGTCTTACCATACAGCTGGCAGACAGATCATGCAAGCAACCAGAAGGTAAAATTGAGGATGTACTAGTACATGTGGGCGAAGTGGTGTTCCCCGCTGATTTCTACGTGCTTAAGATGGACAGCAGCGACCCGACGGATCACGCTCCTATTTTATTAGGTCGCCCATTCTTAAAGACGTCAAAGATGAAGATCGACTGCGACAGTGGCACACTGTCTATGGAGGTGGGGGGTGAAGTGATTCGCTTCGACATTTTTCAAGCGATGAAGCACCCACCAGATTTTGCATCGGTACACGCACTAGATACACTGGATGATCTGGTCCAGGAGGTGAGACCGGAAAGGAGAGCAGACCCACTCGAGCTCACACTAGAAAATGAGGTTTTCTCACATGAGGACTCCTACGAGTTCGCTGAGACGATTCTTGATGTGCTATCTCAACTGGAGATTGCGGAACCTCTCACACCCAGGTATGAAGTTAATGAGGTTCGTTTATTTAAATCTAACGTGTTTTTGTCTTCTACTGTGCAGGCACCGAAACTGGAACTGAAACCTCTACCTGAGCACCTGAAATATGCATTTTTGGGGGAGAATAACACGCTGCCGGTCATCATAAAAAACGGGCTAGAAACAGACCAGGAGAGGCAATTGATCGAGGTGCTAAGCAGCCACAAGCTCGCTATTGGATGGACGCTTACCGATATCAGAGGAATCAGCCCAACTGTGTGCATGCACCGTATCTTGCTGGAGGATGGAGCTAAGACTTCCAGAGAGCCTCAGAGGAGGCTGAACCCGATCATGATGGAGGTAGTGCAGAAAGAAATTCAGAAATTGCTGGATGCCGACGTGATTTACCCGATTTCAGACAGTCAGTGGGTGAGTCCAGTGCACGTAGTCCCGAAAAAGATAGGAATCACAGTTGAGAGGAATGCTGCGGGTGAGTTGGTGACTACGAGAGTCAAGAACGGATGGCGCATGTGCATCGATTACAGGAAGTTGAATGCCGTGACGCGTAAGGATCACTTTCCTCTTCCGTTTATTGACCAGATGCTTGACAGGCTGGCAGGTAAGCCTTATTTTTGTTTTCTTGATGGATTTTCTGGTTATAATCAAATTCCCATTGCACCTGAGGACCAGGAAAAGACCACCTTCACATGTCCATTCAGTACGTTTGCTTTTCGACGTATGTCTTTCGGCTTGTGTAACGCACCCGGTACTTTTCAGCGGGTGGTTACTAGCATTTTTTCTGACATGATAGGTGTTTTTATTGAGGTGTTTATGGACGATTTCACTGTGTATGGTGACACTTTCGATGCATGTTTGGATAACTTGAGTAGAGTACTAGAGCGTTGCGTTTCTATGAATTTAGTGCTCAATTATGAGAAGTGTCATTTTATGGTTACTCATGGTGTGGTCCTCGGTCATATTGTTTCGCACGAAGGTATTAAGGTAGATAAAGCAAAAATTGACTTAATTCTTACTCTGCCTTATCCTTCTACGGTGCGTGATATAAAATCTTTTCTTGGGCATGCTGGTTTTTACCGTCGATTTATTAAGGATTTTTCGAAGAAGGCTCTGCCTTTATCTAACCTTTTGCAGAAAGATGTTCCTTTTGAGTTTACAGATTCATGCAGGGAGGCCTTCGACGAACTGAAACAGGCACTTACCAGCACGCCTATCATTCGAGCACCAGTCTGGGACCATCCATTTGAGATTATGTGCGATGCCAGCGACTATGCTGTGGGAGCTGTACTAGGCCAGCGGATGGATAAAAAGCCTGTAGTGATTTACTACGCTTCAAGAATGCTGGATGCAGCTCAGCGAAACTACTCGACCACTGAGAAAGAATTACTAGCAGTAGTTTTCGCCTTGGAGAAATTTCGGTCTTATCTGCTTGGTACTAAAGTAGTTGTTTTCTCTGACCATGCAGCTATCAGGTATCTGATGACGAAGAAGGAGGCAAAGCCGCGGCTGATTAGATGGATTTTGCTGCTACAGGAATTCGACCTAGAAATCAAGGATAAGAAGGGGATAGAGAACACTGTAGCTGACCACTTGAGCCAATTAGTACGAGAAGAGGATGCGGGGCACATCACAGAGTCCTTCCCAGACGAGCACTTGTATGCCCTTACAGGTAAAGTACCATGGTATGCTCCCATCGTGAACTACCTGGTCGGAGGTACATTTCCACCCTCTTACTCGAAAGCTCAATGTCTGAAACTTAAGCACTATTCTAAATACTATATGTGGGATGACCCGTATTTATGGAAAATTGGCGTAGACCAGATACTTAGACAGTGTATTCCTAACAACGAAATTGCTTCTGTGCTTAGTTTCTGTCATGAGCATGCATGTGGTGGTCACTTTGGCCCCAAGAGGACTAGCAGAAAGATATTAGATAGTGGTTTCTACTGGCCACATGTGTTTAGAGATGCCTATGATCATTGTAAGAAGTGTGACAGATGCCAGAGAGTAGGTAATATTTCTGCTAGGAACGAAATGCCCCAAATGCCTATTATAGTTGATGATGTGTTTGACATATGGGGGATTGATTTCATGGGTCCATTTCCTGCATCGTTTGGTTTTCTATATATTCTTGTCGCTGTGGATTACGTATCTAAATGGGTAGCGGCTAAGCCTACTCGGTGCGATGATGCTAAAACTGTTATAGATTTTCTCCGCACTAACATATTTTGCAGATACGGAATGCCTAAAGCTATTATCAGTGATCAGGGGACGCATTTCTGCAACCGAATGATGGCGGCAACTATGAAACGGCACCACGTTCACCACCGTACTTCCACAGCTTATCATCCTCAGACTAATGGACAAGCAGAAATCTCCAGCCGAGAAATCAAGGGGATCTTGGAAAATATGGTAAAACCGACTAGGAAGGACTGGAGTCAGAGGCTCGATGATGCACTTTGGGCGTACCGGACAGCCTACAAGACACCGATAGGCACCTCGCCGTTCCGGCTGGTGTATGGAAAGGCGTGTCACCTCCCAGTCGAGCTCGAGCACAAGGCCTTCTGGGCACTTAAGACGTGCAACTTTGATTTGAAGACAGCAGGATTAGAAAGGAAGTTACAGCTCTGTGAGCTTGAGGAACTGCGCCTAGAGGCGTATGATAGCCAATCAGACTACAAGGCACGGACCAAGCTGTACCATGACAAGTTCAGTCTACGACGCTCGTTTGAGATTGGCCAGCAGGTACTTTTATTTTCATCACGCTTACGACTTATGCCTGGCAAATTGCGTTTGAGATGGACATGTCCCTACACGATCACAAAGGTTTTTAACCACGGAGCACTTAAGCGGAAGAACCCGAAAAATGGAGACAATTTCAAGGTTAATGGACAACGGGTGAAGCACTACCAAGGTGAAGTCGAAGTACCTGATCAGGAATACAAGCTCGCCGAACCTCCCACTGAAGCATAAATGAGGTACCGTCGAGCTCGATGACGTCAGCAACGCGTTGTTAAATTTTTGGCAGGAAAAGCCATCTTTTATGCGCGTTTCCTCCTAGAGTTTCCGAAACACCTGAAATGCAAACCCATACTAAAAAGTAAATGTTCGCATATAAAAGTGTCAAAATAAACAGGATTAGTTGATTCGACGAGTCGTATAAATACGACTCATCACGGGGGCATTGCATCATAGCCTGTTTTATCATTTTAGTAATCCTTCTAAGTATTCAAACGTGCATCAAGGCCATTTCAAGCGCTCGATTTGCCACACTGTCTAGTCTTTTGCAAAAGTGTTCGAAAGTGAATCAAGGCCATTTCAAGCACTCGACTTGCAACACTGTCTAATCTTTTGCAAAAAACGTAGAGCCCTTGTTCTACTCAGACTAGCACCCCATTTCAAGGTATACTAGCCTATGTGCATCCATTTGGATTGTCTTTTCCAATTTATCCAAATGGTGTTTGAGAGAGATCGAACTCCTTAGATAAGCTTTGCCATTTCAAGCATCCACTTACCCGAGTATGTTCACGAACTTCCACGGAAGAGCTTTTCCATTTCAAGCATCCACTCAACCTTGGAAATTCTGATCTAATATATGGCACATAGAACAAGTTTTGAATACAAAGAAAAAACACTAAAATAGTCTAAAACATTTTATAATACAAGTACGCCCCTTCAACCGAATAAAGAGTTTAGCTACGAATATCCATAGAGGTGGATACCATAGCTAAATACTCGGGTGTTTTTGAAAACAGTAAGAAAGGAGAGGGGGTGGAATACTCAAGAACCAACAGGAGTATTCCTAATTCCTACTGAATACTCAAGAACCAACAGGAGTATTCTCTACAGAATTACAATACTCAAGAACCAACAGGAGTATTATAATTTCAAACCAAACTTACAAAGTAACAAAGTGTAGAGAGAGAAGTGTTTATTGATTTTTGGATGTTACAAATGAGAGGGGGAGAGCTTCTATTTATAGGCTAAGGGAGGAGGAATGGAGGGCTAGGATGAAACCATGTGGTTTCATCCAAGGGAGGAGGAAGGAGCTCCAAAAGCCGCCAGTTCCAAGTCATGGAGGAGGAAGCCGCCGGTCATGGCAAGGCAAGGGGGAGAAGCCACCGGTCACCAAGGAGGAAAGGTAGAGGTTTTTGAGTTTTGTGCAGTCTTTTCACAAAACTATCAGTCCAATTTCGCTCCGGTCTGAATTTGGTTGCTCCTTGGTTGGATTTGATTTGAGTAATTCAATGTCAGGATCTTGAGATTTCTTCGTTCAGCGTCTGATCTTGACCTTGGAATGACTCGTAATATCTTTTCAGCGTAAAATCCTCTCCTTAGCCTGTATTCTCTCTAAGCGCCAAAATACCCTGTAGAAATATATCGGAACTAACAAGCAAAAGTTAAATAGACAAACAGTCTAATTTGGTGGGTTTTACTGTGTTTTTGATTCCTATAATTATGGTACATCACACGTCAAATTTGAGACGGTTTTAAGCAAATGATAAATATTAATGCAAGCGTTATTGATGGAATAGTAACGGAAGAATGTTGAAACGTTATCCGTGAAATGTACGTCGCATATCCGTTTATGGTGATAGAAATGTAAAGGAAAAAAGACGTAAGAACATCGACTTCGAATTTTTGTTTCTTTTTTTGTTATGGTTACACATATATATACGGTGGCAACAGTTGGCACGGAATACGACAAACAAAATTAAAACTGGGATTTATGAAGGCACCCGACATTGCTCAATAATGATGGTCACATCGTATCAAAAGCAAACAAAATCCAAAAAAAGAAATAGTGATCGTCACATCGTGTACCCTCCTTTTTTGATACATAGATACTCATGTCTGATTTCCTTATATATGTAGGTGGTATCGTCAACCATTGTGACACTTAATATATTCAGCTTTGTATGATCATAAATGTATATATATATATGCACCTATTTATATTAGACGAAGTGTAAACCAAAGTTAACTTAATTAACATTAACTGAGGTGTATTAAAACATGTAACAGCTTGCCCACGAAAAAATTAACTTCAATAGAAATGTTGAACATAATAAAATATCAGTACTGATTACTTAAGATAAGTACTGATAATTTCAAAAATGCAACGCGATTGCGATCATTGATTTTCTGAAAATCAAACGGGGTGATGGCAGATCAACTAGTAGTTCGTTTGAACGTGCTATTATACATATATAGTGCATAGAAAGGATATACCCTACGTTCAAGTACCAGTAGTCCGTTTCACATTATAAAAAATTAAGACGCGTATGTATAATTGAAAATGGTAGCTAACTTCATTAGATACGTCGCAAACATCAATATATAACAGAGTTTATGATACATTGAGTTCAGATGATGAGCAACGTTAATTTCAGCTCTGGTCAATTGGTTTTAGGTACTTGCTTTCCAGGTGACCCACGTGGTGACGGCTGGTCAACTTCTTCATCACCGTCACATGGATTTGTATTTGAAGACGAAGACTGTCTATTGTTCTCTTCATCGTATCTGTATTTTTCCATACTGAAGTTATGCTCTCCTAAACATTCCGAGCCATTATCACATGAATAGAATCCACCTTGAGCGGAACAAACGTATCCTTCTGAACCGCTTGATTCCTCGTCAGACGTCTCCGCAAACAAACGGTCAGCTGCCGAATTCAAACTCATTATATGAAATTGCTTGGATGAAAATAACAGCACAAAGATAGTGCGAGTACTTATAGGGTGGACGATATACCATACCATGGAATTTCAGTTATTCTTCCGTGACAATTAACAACGGCGCTTCGTTATGAGCGCCGTTGGATTTATGTACTGCGACGGCGCTAAATAATAAACGCCGCCTCTACATTTATAAACGACGCGTATATATATAAGCACCGCAAAAAGTTACGTATAACGGCGCTTATTTATATACGCGCCGTATGAACCTACATATAATGGCGGCTATAATTTAAAGGCACCGTTACATGTTTAGTGAACACGGCGACTGAAGTTTAAACGCCGCTGAAACCCTAAAAATTACATTTCATCAAAAAATTTAACCAGACTGGTAAATTTAATTTTACGCCGACTTCTTCGTCTAACAAGTACGCATTTCACTCTCTCGGAGGTTTGGATTTGTCGGACAGGTATGTCGTTTAGTTGTCATCCTATTTCGGCGCTTATTTTCTCTGTTTTGCATAAGATTACGGCGGCGTTTCCTAATAGATTTGTTTTACCGTAAATTTTGTCATACATTCGTTCATTACGGTTGCGTGTGGTTGTTCTGCAAATTTGTTGACTCCGGCATATGGATGTACCGATATTTAGACAGGGTACACAGTGTATAGGCACAATGACTAGTGTTCACAACTGTGAAACTCAGAAAATGCGAAACTGATCCTACAAACCTCAAATCTGTTGTGAAATACGTCTCTGTTTCGGGTTACCTTGTGTTGTACCATCATATGCTTTTGCTGTTTACTCGCAGGACGATGGTTAACACACTAAGTAGTGTGGACGAAGCCTCATCAGCGAAAGGTAAAAAAACATCGAAACGTAAACAAAGGGGTGCAACCCTACTGACCAGTTTAATTGACAAGCATAAAGATGGCACGAAGGAACCATGTACGATATCAGCGGATGGAACTGTCGACGGTGAAGTTGGGAAAGAATTCAGACAATACATTGGTAATATCATACAATGTATTATTATATTAAATAAAGAATGTGTTATTTGTACGTTAATATGTGCGTTCGGTACATGCAGGTCTGGTTGCGAAAAAGAATGTGCCAATTACATATGAGAAATGGACGTTAGCACGCCCGGAACAGAGGGAGTTGGTGTGGGAAGAGACTTGGGTCCGAATTATTAATTGCGAAACGATTAATTGTTAAATTTACACTTTGTGGCATCACTAATAATTAATTTAATTGTGCAGAAAATGTTTGATGTGCCTCAGAATGACTTAACGGAGGTGTTAAAGAAAACGGAGATGCGGGGAGCGGCTAAAATATGGAGAGAATTTAAGAGCGAGCTAGCAAATAAGTACATTTTTGGTCCGAAAGAAGGAGATGACCCGCAACATATGTATCCGTTCATTGATGGGGATCAATGGAAGTCCTTTGTGGAACAGCGTCTGACTCCCGATGCAATACAACTTAGGGAGTTAAACATTGCGCGAGCGAAATCGAACAAGTACCCACATACTATGTCCAGGGGAGGGTACAAAAAGGCAAAGGCGGACATCATCGCTGAAAAATTATCGGAGATGGAGGCTGAGGGTTTAATATCTGATGGACCATAATTATACGAATCATAAACACAGTTAAACCCACCAAATTAGACTGTTTGTCTATTTAACTTTTGCTTGTTAGTTCCGATATTTATCTATAGGGTATTTTGGAGACTAGAGAGAATACACGCTAAGGAGAGGATTTTACGCTGAAAATATATTACGAGTCATTCCAAGGTCACGATCAGACGCCGACTGAAGAAATCTCAAGATCCTGACATTGAATCACTCAAAACAAATCCAATCGAAGAGCAACCAAAGTCAGTCCGGAGCTGAAATACACCGATAGTTTTGTGAAAACATCACAAAACTCACACAAACCTCCTCCTTCCCCTCCATGACCGGTGGCTTTGGGGAGAAGGTGACCAAAAGAGGAAGCCAACCCTCCATGGCAACCTACAACCGGCGGCTTTAAGCTCTCCATGGATGAGTTGCCATGTGGTTTGATCCAAACCACACATCTCCCTCCCCTTAGCCAATAAATACTACCCCATTTCATTTGTATTCATCATCCACAATCCCAAAAACACAAAACACTTCTCTCTCTAAGTTTGGCACTTTGTAAGTTTGGTTTTCAATCTATAATACTCCTGTTGGTTCTTGAGTATTATAGTTCGGTCTTGAGTACTCTTGTCGATTCTTGTAGTACTCAAGCTTGTCTTTACTATTCTTGAGTACTCTTGTCGGTTCTTGAAGTACTCACCCCTTTCCCTTACTTACTGTCTTTCAAAAACCATAAGTACTTAGCTATGGTATCCACCTCTATGGATATTCGTAGCTAAACTCTTCATTCGGTTGAAGGGGTGTACTTATATCATAAAATGTTTTAGGCCATCTTTTTAGTGCCTCTTCTTTTTATTCAAAACTTGTTCTATGTGCCATATATTAGGCCAGAACTTCCAAGGTTGAGTGGATGCTTGAAATGGAAAAACTCTTCTGTGGGGGTTCGTGAACATACTCGGGTAAGTGGATGCTTGAAATGGCAAAGCTTATCTGAGGAGTTCGACCTCTTTTAAACACCATTTGGTTTGATCGGAAATGATTGATCAAATGGATGCACATAGGCTAGTATACCTTGAAATGGGGTGCTAGTCTAAATAGAACAAGTGCTCTACGACCTTGAAATGGGCTAGACGGTGTGTGAAAATCGAGTGCTTGAAATGGCCTTGATACACTTTTGAATACTTAGAAGGATCACTAAAGGTCAATGATAAACAGGCTATGATACAAGGCCCCAGAAACCGAATGCTTTCCTTAGATTTAAAAAATCCCTTGCATTTACTTTCTTAGTATAAACTGCTCTATCAACTGATCACGTTCCGGAAGGCTTGCCAATCACGCATCACCCGCTGTAAGTCTTTTACTTTTATTTCCACTACTTTACTTTTCTGTCATTTACTTTTCCGCACTAAAAACCAAAACCAACCAACCAATCACTTACTTTTCCGCACTAAAACCTCAATCAACCTAAAACACGCTCCCTCGCTGTACAATTCCCCCAAAGAATAGCTTATCCCCCTAATTCCCTTGGGTTTGACCCCTACTTACCACTTGCTACCCAGTAGTAAGGTCACGAGTAGGGGAATATAAATTTGCTTTTGCACAGAGAACACCGCACCTTAACGACAGTGCGGTGGGCTCCGTCAATATCCCCAGGGGATGACCCTGTCATCGATGTTGGAAGGCATGAGGTTTGGAAGAGGGGGCACCTAAGGAGTAATAAAGAGTACGTGACTGACCATATGCGGGAGGTTGCTGAGAAAATTGTAAGTTCTATGATCACAGTGTGTCTAATTGCGTAAATGTAACCAACTTTGATGAACTTTTATTCACTACATTTTATCAGGATGAATTAGAGAAGAGAATGAGGGATGGAGAATTTATCTGTCATGGTCGACGTGACATATTAACAGAGGCCATAGGGAAGGACGAGTACCCTGGACGAACACGGGGGGGTGGGGTCGTTGGTAGGTTGGAAGAAAGTATTTGGGAAGCAGTCTTCTTCGTCGACCACACAGTCCAATGTTACCTCGCAAGCGCTTACGATTTATAGCCCTCAAATCCCGCCAAGTGGTTCCGATGATGACCCATTTGGAGATATACCCAAGGTAATATTCAGTCCCTTTTTATACTACTCGGGAATTCAATTTACTTCGTTACTGGTTCTGAATTTTTCCAATTCAGGTTGGGAAGAAATGTTTGCTGCACGTGGAAGGAGGTGTTTCGGATCAGGGCAGGAAACTAGTAGCACTTGGCAGAGTGATGCGAGGACGCTTCGTCCAGTGTCAAGAGCTTCCTGATGAGATGGTGAAGGTAGTTGTAGAGATTGACATTGAACCAACGACAGAGCTTCCAATGAAATTGGGGATAAAGGATAAAGTATCAGATGCGCTGGGTGATTTTGTGGGATGGCCGAAAAGTCTGGTAGACATTGATGAAAAGGTAGCTGATTAGTA
Organism: Rhodiola kirilowii; assembly: GCA_033675215.1. NCBI lineage: Eukaryota > Viridiplantae > Streptophyta > Magnoliopsida > Saxifragales > Crassulaceae > Rhodiola > Rhodiola kirilowii. The sequence goes on along the minus strand of CM066194.1, from coordinate 27,571,072 downwards.
AATTTCGGTTATATGACAAGAAACACAAATAAGTATCTTAATATGAATAGGTTCATCGTTTGTTTTGTTTTGCGCACAGGGATATGACGATTACAGATTTTTAAAACTCCAATGCAGCAGTTTTGACAACGCAACTCTGGAAGGAATGACAATGAATTTCCGTTTTTTGTACGAACACGCGAAGATGATGGCCAAGTCAACTATCTATTCCGTGTACATTGCTAGCAAAGTTTTCGGTGAAGATTGTTATATCCAGTTGGAAAAATCTGACATTGAGCAGTTCACCTCATTGGAAGCTTTGAGTGCAACCACAGTTGAAGTGTACATAGGGTAAATCTTTATGGACCCGAAATTATTAATTGTTGCAATGACCAAACGTAAAATTTTCATTCACGTAAGTATACAAATTTTACAGATTTATACACGATAAGCTTCCACCGGGCATTAGGTTTGGCTACTTCAGACCGAGTCATATGACTCCGTCCGTGCAATTCGAAACGAGGGTGGTTTGCTTCGAGAAGAGATTGCAAATGCCAGACTACGCACATAATTTTTGCTACTTCCTCCCATACGTCCATGTCAAAAAGTAAGTTAATATTTTTATTAGTGTTTTGTGTTTTCGATGCAATGCATTGTATAACAACACCAACAATTCTACACCTTTTTATTAGGTGGCATTGGATGTTAATGGTCATATTCCCCGAGAAGCGCCTGGTCCGTTGGCTTGATCCAACGGCAAAAGCACCGGTGGATGATGCAATCAAATTCGTCAACACGTAACGATTACTATGCTAACCCACTATTTCTTACCAGTCCCTTATGGCCTACAACTTATATTTATTAAATTAATCTTACAGGGGCATGCGTACATACTTCAATCTCCCGGTAGATTCAGATATACAGTGGAGGACTGTAACGGTATGGACTTCACAAAATACAATTGGGCAGACCGCATTCCTGTATCCATTTACTTTAATATGGATTAATTGATTTTCATAAATCATGTTACTATTTCAGTGCCCCCAACAGCCCTATAACACTCAAGTGTGTGGCTACTATGTGTTGCAATATATCCGCGAGATAATAAAGTTCGTTAATCAAACTAATGGATCTTTTCATGACGACATCACACAGGTAAATATATGCCCTGAAGTATAAATATGTGATGAACCGTTAGTTTACGTATTGTTAAATTTGATAACTTTGCGCTTTGGTCCCAGTGTTTTCCAACAGGACAGAACTCGTATGGTAACCATGTCTTGAATGATATAAGGTGCGACTTTGCCAATGAATTGATAGATTACTTGCGACAATCAGAAACCCCCGTGTAAAACAACATATATATGCTATATATCTTTTCCCAAAGTTTTGTACCATGGACGTTTCCAGTATCAACAAATGCGGACATAAACGAATACAAATGTTTTGTATATGTAACGGCTGGGCAATGTAATCTGTTTGGTTTTTTTTAGATTCATTAATTTTTTTGGTTTTTGTTGATACTACTGAGCAATCGTTCCAAGAAGCAATGTTTAGTAAGGAAATGGGATTGTGCACGGCTTTATAATCTAACTTTAGACAGTGCTTAATATGTACAAAGCGCCATTTTTATTTTAAATAACCACGGCGCTTCATTTGAAAGCGCCGTTTGATATACCTTTTACGGCGCGTCGTTAGTAAGCGCCGTTTTAAGTGTATCTTATAACGGCGCGTGTTTATTAAGCGCCGTTTCAGTATACCTTCTAACGACGCGTCTTTATAAAGCGCCGTTTTAAGTATAACTGATAACGGTGCGTCCTTATTAAGCGCCGTTCTAAGTATACCTGATATGTTCCGTCCTTTATATAATAAATTACATTTGAAATCATTTGTGTAACGAAAATTCCCACGTATATGTTAAAATAAATTGATAATAGACCACAAAGTAATATAATCGGGAAAATTTCAAAAAATATTGTGAGAAGATAAAACATCGCTTTAATATTGAGGCGCTGTCATATTTGACATTATGACGGCGCTTTTCAATTGAAGCGCTGGCCTATATTTACGGTACAGTAACGGGAATGTGACGGAAATTTGGATTCCCATACTGGAAATGGGATGAAGAAGATTCTAAAGAATTTATGACTCTTGACAGAAAGACAAGAGTCATGAAATTCTTCAGAATCATCTTGCACCTCATCTCTCTAGTATGTTGCAAAACTTTTGTTCTAACAAATGCTGAAATTTTGACAAATGAGTGTGTTGAAGGATGGAAAGACTTATCTTATATAGGCAAAACTGAAATTTGATTTCAGTCAAAATTCAGTCAATATTCCGTCAATTGTGACGGAAAAATAATGTAAACTCGACGGTAATATTTGAAATATACAACGGTCACCTAATTAACGAAATAGAAACGGAATAGTAATGGAATGTAACAACGCTTCATTTCTAAGGGCCGTTTAAGTATATAAGCACCGTTTAAGTATATCTGATAGACAGCTTCTTCATTATGCGATAACTATACTCTTTTCAAGTTGACAAGTATTTATTTCGAACACGTATCATCAGCCGTTTAATTTGTTGGCAATGTCCAACAGTACAAATTCATTTGGAAAACATTATATGGATGTAATATAAAATTTATGATTTACATCGTAAGCCGTTGCAAATCAATAATGTAGGTAGTTCAAGGAATTTAAAGTTGTCACTAATTTATTCCGTCAACATCGATGGCGTTCACAATTATGCCATTCTTCTAGTTGGTTTAAAACCCAACCCGTGTAACCCTCCCGGACATTTGTAGTCTCATTTCGTCGGTGACGATGATTCTGCATCTTCTCATTAAATTACCCCGAATGCAACTGTCATACTGTGCATCCCAAGTAGCAATACTCTACAAGTGTACAAGGAAATCATTTTTAATACCAATTACTACTTGTCAACAAATTGATTTATTTTAAACATTTTGAGTTACTGTTATATACCAGAAACTCCTCGTTCCAAATTCCCTTAGCGGTTTCAGGGATCATGCGCCACGATGTCCAAGTTGCATCCCAGCATTTTGTTATGCATTCTCGTGCAATTCGTCGATGGACGTCGAATGGCCAGAAACTGTTACAAATATCGGGATCACATAATACTTAAATTTATCAAAACAATCAATATGAACAGTACAATCATTAATTACTTACGCGTTTCTCCCAACAGGTGTAATATGAGCTCTACGTACGACGTCACGTTGATTGACAGCAAAATTAACACGATCAAATGATGGAGACATGTTGACTATTGTCAATCTAAATGCTGTATGTTGAGGTTTGAATGAGGTTTGAGTGATTTAAACGTCTCAAGATATATATAGCTTACTTGTGCGTAATATGTGTCAAAAATTAAGTAGAAATGACGTCACCATTCCGTCGGAAAACCGACGACAAAAAATGGTAACAAAGTTTGACGGAATATTGACGCATTTGTGACTGAAATTACCAACGGTCAAAATAAACGGTAAGTAAATCACAAACGGAACAATGACGGAAAAATGAAGGAAACATCACATATTTTAGGCAACGGGCACATGACGGAATTGTAACGAGTTGATGTTGACGGTAAATGGATGGATAAGCGACGGAAATATTCAAAATGTTTCGTCAAAGAAATAGTAACGGAAATTTGATGGAATATATTGACGGAAAAATGACTGTCTGTAGACGGATTTGCTAAAAATTTCGTTACCGATACAATGACGGAAGTGGGACGGAAAAATATTGACGGTATTGTGCTGGAATATCAACGGAAGGTTGGTATTGACGGAATATTGTCGGAAATTTGGCGTTATTTTGTCCGTCATTCTGGCTGTCGACTGTGTTGTGACGGAAATCTGTGTCAGAAATTTGCCAAAAATTTGTAGTGTATGACAATTAGAAGGAAATTGGGGAATCACACTACAACTCCAGTCGTCCCATCCCCAATCTCATAATCCTGACTCCTCGATAGCCCCACCATCAGCTTCGTGATCTGGTTATCCACGTCCATCTGCTCCAGAATCATCGCTCCATCATTAGCTACCACAACCACAACCAAACAACACAACAACATCAAATCACAAAAATCTCGATCCAGCAGCAAACTAAAACAAACATTTATCCAACAACATAAAGTGGCTAAGTTTTATCAGTGAGCGATGCTTACTGATTGTAACATCGCCATCAGGGCTCTGAAGCATCTTATCCATGCCTTTTGGTCCAAGCGAATTTCGGAGGATCCTGGCCACAGCTTTTCCAGCGGAAAAGTTGGATTTTGGAGCATCCAAGCCTCGCAGCCGGCTCTTTTGCTCCTGCTCCCGCAGAATGATGGACGGCCGACTGTACTCGTTGAATGCGAGCGCCATATCGAATACAAAGCTTCACAGGTTCGTCCGATTGATCTAGCAACTCAAATCAGCAACAAATCTGAACTCATCAATGGAGCTGAGTAGAAGAAGTGTAGAAAAACTGTTGGTGTTAGGGTTTAAGCGGTGGTTTTCGATAAGTGTATAAGTTTGGAAACAAGAGTTAAGAGAAAACAACTGCGAAGTCCGGCGAGGGAAGTGAGATCGAAAAATTGTCGCGGAGATGGATTTGTGGTGTGTCCATGGATCAAAGCAGAAGAAATTAGGAACATGACTAATTTGCCCCTGATTTCAATTTAATATGTTTAATTAGACAATTTCGTATTATTAATTATGTTTAATCTGGTTCGTTGATTACACAAGATGAATGTCTAGATTTAATTCTCATTTCTCACAAAATAACCCACTTCTCATATGACCTCAATTCTAAGGAACTATGTCATCTTTGCCTAATTTTCTGATTTTGTTTCTCCCTCCCTTCTTGTATTATTCTAATTTACGTATGAAATGTTCCTTTGAAAATCTTTCACTTTTGGAATTCGAGAATTTACATTTTAATCTAAAAGTTGTCTATATATGGTGTACTTTTGTTAATAAAAGATACATTTCCTAATACTAAAGTTCAATGATTTACATATGAAATGTTCCTTTGAAAATCTTTCACTTTTGGAATTTGAGAATTTACATTTTAATCTAAAAGTTGTCTATATATTGTGTACTCTTGTTGATAAAAGATACATTTCCTAATACTAAAGTTCAATGATTTAATTACAATCATTCAATTCACCAAATAGTGAAAGATCCAATTAAATAGACATAACAACCCACTTAATTCTTGTTAGTTCCTTAGTGCTTATTATGAATGAATTTATTTTAGGATAAATTACAAAAACATTATTTGGACTATCGTCTCATTTCAAATGTGATGGTGGTTGACAACACTACCTTGTCGCGAGGCAATGTGTACAAAATAAATTCATAAGTCCGCTACTCGTGACTTTACTAGTGGGTAGTAAAGCGGTAAGTAGGGGACGAACCCAAGGGAATTAGTGGATAGTTGTTCTTTCGAAAATGGAAAGTAAGACAGTTGGGGGTTGGTTGTGATTTTAGTACTGAAAGTAATGTGGGTTGGTTGTGATTTTAGTACTGAAAGTAAAGAAAGTAAATACAGGACTGAAAGTAAATACTGAAAAGGAAAGTGCTGGAACAGTCCAATTCAATATCTACTTAATCAACATACTTTTGGTAAGGACTGATATTGAAAGGGTCTGTAATAAGCGACAGAAAGTAAATTACTGAAAGTAAATGCTGGAACAGTCGAATTCAATATCTACTTAATCAACATACTTTTGGTATGGACTGATATTGAAAGGGTCTGTAATAAGCGACAGAAAGTAAATTGCTGAAAAGTAGATTGCTGGAAAGTAAATGTGCGGATATTAAAGTACTGAAAGTAAATGACTGAAAATAAGCAGTTGATAATGAGACTGAAAGTAAAGTGACAGGTGATGTTTCAATTAAAGGAAAGGATTCGGTTTTAGGGGCCTTGTATCATAAATCTATTTATCATCGACCTCTAATGATCATACTAAGTGTTCAAAGATGTATCAAGGCTATTTCTAGCACTTGACTTGCCATACCGTCTAGTCTTTTTCAAGACATAGAACTCTTGTTCTAGTTGGGCTAATTCCTCCTTTCGAAGTATCTTAGCTTATGTGCATCCATTTGATCAATTATTTCCGATCAACCAAATGGTGTTTAAAAGAGGTTGAACTCCACAGATAAGCTGTGCTCTTTCGAGCCTCCACTTATCCACGGAAGTTCACGAACCCATGGAAGAGCTTTGCTCTTTCGAGCCTCCACTCAACCAATAGCGTTCTGACCTAATATATGGCACTTAGAACAAGTTGAACACAAAGAGGCACTAAGTGAAGGGTCTAAAACATTTTATGATACAAACACACCCCTTCAACCGAATGAAGGGTTTAGCTACGAATATCCATAGAGGCGGATACCATAGCTAAGTGCTTGAAAAGTAAAGGTTTTCGAAAGACAAGAAAGTAAAGGTTTTCGAAAGTAAAACTCAAGAACACACTCAAACTCAAGAACAAACTTGGAGCTTTTGATTCAAAGGAAAGTGTTTACAAGGATTGTGGGATGGATTGTAGAGAGATTTCTATCCAAGCAACAAGTGATCAAAGAACCAAAATAGGACTAGAACCAAGGACCAAAGACTAGGATTTTTTGGGACACAATTTGGGACACTTCTTCAAGGAGGAGGAGGACTTGTATTTATAGGCAAGGGGAGAGGAGGAGGATCCAACACATGTCAAAGGGGGAGAGGAGGGCTCAAAAGCCACCGGCCATGAGGTGGCAACACCCCAAAGCCGCCGCCCATGTGTCACTCTCCCATGAGAAGCCGCCGGCCATAGGTGGAGGGAGTGGGTGTGAGTGGGTTGTGATATTTTGTTCTCCAAAAGCCATCGGTTCCCATGCAACTCCGGTTAGACTTTGGTTGCCCCTTGGTTGCTTCTTGGTTGACATCAAAGGACAATGCACTTATACTTGGCATTTCACTTGTGTTCTTGATTTTTGTTGGAACAAGTCATTGGGATTTAGTTGTGGCTTGATCGGAGTACTGCCGGAGCATGGCCAGTTTTGACTTGTAATCCACTTTTAGCGTTAAGAACTCCTTTTTAGCTCGTTTCATCTCTACTCCTTGAAATAGCCTGTAGAACAAAAGTGAAACTAACAAGTAAAAGTTGTTAAAACAAAGCGTCTAATTTGGTGGGTTTAACTGTCTTAACGAATCATATAAATATGGTCCATCAGATCACCCCACACTTATACTTGTTCGTCCCGAACAATGCTATTTGAAAGATGCGCACACAATCCAAGTAAAAACTTTAAATAAGAAAGTGAGAATATGGGACTAGATTTATCCTATTCATGCAATACTTACTTGTTACCAAACTAAACCGTGTAAATACTTAGAAGAAACTTGATACTTGTACCTTCGAGCCGAGATGCAAATTAATTCGGATGTTTCGGGAGATAGCTCTTTTCAGGCTCCTGGACTGCATCCTCGGGATCGACTCGCACTATATGGTTTTCTTGTAGCTTTCTCTAGCACGTGATTTGGTTTGGGTTTCAATGAGTAGAGTTCTTTGATTTCCTTTTGGTGAGGGACAGCTTTTGAAGTGAATTGGCCTTCGGCCTTTGATTTTGAATTGGAGCTTCTTCACTTTTGTTTCGGTTAAAACCTTCACAGAATTTGGCCTTTGGCCTTTGATTTGCTTCTTCGAGCTTTGCTTCTTTGTGACTTGCTTGTCCATTTTCTCAACCTTTTTTGGGAGGTCCAATCATCGCCGGCGAGCATATGGAAATACCTCCCCGCTCTTTTCTCATCCTCGCCGTTTCGCGCGGGTCAAGATGAGGGTCACTCATCTATTTTCTCAGCTACTTGGACTAGAGTTAGGACGGTTTGATTCCCGTCCCGCCTCTTGCATAAACGCTGCACGGCGGAGATGACTTCAATCTTCAATGAAACCCGAAGTGCAGCCTCCACTGACTTCGTAAACCATATAGTAAAATTCGATCCTTCGAGTGCTTGCCAAGCCTCTCTAGGGCATTTTATATCAACTCCACATCCCCTGTATATCTCAGCACAAAGGGACAAATGAGAAGTTACATCCTAAGTTTTTATATCAACTCCACATCCCCATGAATTATGATCTATCTTTTTCACATTCTCAAGTTCATATTTTCAAAAAGATAATATTAAGGGAAAAGGAAAAAAAAGAAAGCATGTTATGTACAAAGGCGGTTCTCACCCCACACTTTTGAACGAAGGCGTGCCTCACAGCACGACTTAGTTCAAAAGTCAATTGCAAGCAAATATATACAAGAAAGGTGAGAATGACTTAAGACAAAAACTAAATGACATAAAATAAAATGACTGAAAGTAAGATAGATGTCGAGTTACCTCCCGACCAGTGCATTTGTTTAACGTCGTTAGCTCGACGATACCTCTTTCCTGGATCATAAGTTTGGATCCCATGGGTGGCTCGGGTCATACTTTTCCGGGCAACCTTGGGTCTTTGTCCTCCTCTTGCTCCAAAGGTTTGCCGACAAGCGTTTTTCCACTCCTAAGAGTCAAGGCATTCACATCTTCCATGATTTGGATGGTTTGTGAAAGGAGTCTGCCGGACTCATTAGCGTGTGCAGTCACTGAGGCAGCGAGTTGGGAGATGTCCTTCTTCAAGTCCGATAATTCTCCCTTTGTTTCGGCTTGGTTTTGATGCATAGTAGTGCTCAACTGCTGAACAGTCCCTCACAATTGCGTTATCATGTCCTCAAGTGACTTGTTTGGTCCTTGATGATTGCTCGAGTTTGCTTGGTACTGGCCTGCTGGTGGGGCGTCCTGGTTGTACTATTGGTGGATCGGTTGATAGAATGACTGGGCTAGTTGAGGGACAGCTGGTTGTATTTCTTCTTGAGAATATCTTCTGTTATGCCAGCTCGGGTTGGTTGCTTGATCATACTGTCGGCTTGGTTTGTTTTTTTCGTTGTCATTGTATCCTTGATATCCTCCTACTGCATTGGCCTCCACCGGGTTGACTTCGATCATAGTTGGGCATGCATCAGTCTTGTGGTCCGTAGAGCCACAAAACTCGCAAGGTCTTACTTGAACTGTCTGCTTTTGTAAGAGCTGCATCATCATTTCCTTCATTTGTCTCATCTCTTCTGGCATGGAGTTTACTGATGTCTCGGCTTGTGATACGTTTTTTGTTCGGAAGAATTCATCTTGACGAGTAGTCTCCTCTCTAAACCGAGCATTTTCAGCAACCTTGGTGATGAGATCCCTTATGCCACTTAATGATAGATTCATCATGGATCCTCCAGCTGAGGCGTCTAGGAGCTTTTTGTCTAACTCAGTTAGTCCATTAATTAGGTACTCGATGATAAGCTTCTCGGGTAGTCCAAGAGTGCAGCAGCTTCTTTCCAGGTGGTTGAATTTCTTCAGGTAGTCGTACATGGTTTCGTTAGGTTCCTGCCTTATGTCCTGTAGTTGCCTTCTTACTTGCATTGCTTTTGTCGCTGGGTAGTATTTGTCCAGGAATTTACCTTGCATCTGAACCCATGTTCTGATGCTTCCCGAATGTAATGAAAGGAACCAGTCGCTTGCCGAGTCAACTAGGGAAAAATAGAACGCCTTTAACTTGAAGTCATCTATATTCACTCGATTGGGCTTTAGAATTTGGCAAGTGCCATGTAAGCGTTGGAGATGAGTCATTGCTGATTCTCCATTAGTTCCTGAGAACTTTGGCAAATTGTGGACCACAGACATGTCGACGGCAATGTTTTCTAGTTCAGGGCCCTCGCAATCGCACGACGGATGCATTGCGAAATCTAAGGCATTGAGTTCTCCCATAGTAGGTGCACGGTAGTTGTCATCCCCATAGTAGTTATCGTGGCTTCCTTCGCGAGACATGGTTGTTTTGAAGCGAGTATCGATTCAAAAAACTTATCCGATTAATTGACTAATTCCTCGGCAACGGCGCAAATTTGACAGCACCGCCTTGTCGCGAGGCAATGTGTACAAATAAATTTATAAGTCCGCTACTCGCGACTTCACTACTGGGTAGCAAGTGGTAAGTAGGGGTCGAACCCAAGGGAATTAGGGGGATAAGCTATTCTTTGAGGGAATTGTATAGCGAGGGAGCGTATTTTTAGGTTGATTGAGGTTTTAGTGCGGAAAAGTAAGTGTTTTTTTGGTTGGGTTTTGGTTTTTAGTGCGGAAAAGTAAATAACAGAAAAGTAAATACTGAAAATAAAAGAGAAGACTTACAGTGATTGTTGCGTGATTGGCAAGTCCTCCGGAAGGTGAGCAGTTGATAAGCGGTTTATACTAAAATTGAAAGTAAGTGCAGATGGTGTTTAAATCTAAGGAAAGCATTCGGTTTCGGGGGCTTGTATCATAGCCTGTTTATCATTGACCCTTAGTGATCCTACTAAGTATTCAAACGTGTATCAAGGCCATTTCAAGCGCTCGATTTGCAAAACTGTCTAGCCCATTTCAAGGTCGTAGAGCACTTGTTCTATTTAGACTAGCACCCCATTTCAAGATATACTAGCCTACGTGCATCCATTTGATCAATCATTTCCGATCAAACCAAATGGTGTTTTAGAGAGGTCGAACTCCTCAGATAAGCTTTGCCATTTCAAGCATCCACTTACCCGAGTATGTTCACGAACCCCACGGAAGAGCTTTGCCATTTCAAGCATCCACTCAACCTTGGAAGTTCTGACCTAATATATGGCACATAGAACAAGTTTTGAATACAAAGAGGCACTAAGAGTATAGCCTAAAACATTTTATGATACAAGTACACCCCTTCAACCGAATGAAGAGTTTAGCTACGAATATCCATAGAGGTGGATACCATAGCTAAGTACTCGAGGGTTTTTGAAAGATAGTAAGTAAAGGAGAATACTCAAGAACCAACAGGAGTAAACTCAAGAACTACTAGAATACTCAAGAACCAACAGGAGTATTATAGATTTCAAACAAAGGCGTACAAAAGTGCCCAAAAGTCTAGAGAGATAAGTGAGTGTGTTGTGTGGATTGTTGGATTGTTGGATTGTTTACAAAGGAAGAGAGCATGGTATTTATAGGCTTGGAGGAGTGAGACTTGTGGAGGAAGTAAGGACACTTGGCACCACATCCATGGAGGGAGGAGGAGCCGCCGGGGGTGACTCACCATGGCCAAAATCCGCTGGCCCTTAGGTGGCTGATGGACCATAATTATACGAATCAAAAACACAGTAAAACCCACCAAATTAGACTGTTTGTCTATTTAACTTTTGCTTGTTAGTTCCGATATATTTCTACAGGGTATTTTGGCACTTAGAGAGAAAACACGCTAAGGAGAGAATTTTACGCTGAAAAGATGTTACGAGTCATTCCAAGGTCAAGATCAGACGCCGAATGCAAAAATCTCAAGATCTTGACATTGAATTACTCAATTCCAATCCAACCAAGGAACAACCAAAGTCAGACCGGGGCGAAAATGGACTGATAGTTTTGTGAAAACTACACAAAACTCACACAAACTTCATCCTTATCCAACCAAGACCGGCGGCTTTTGGAGGAGGTGACCAAAGTCACCTCGCCTCCTCCTCTTCCCACCTCCAACCGGCGGCTATGACCTCCTCCCCCTCCTCCATTGGATGCTTTCCATGTTGCATCATCTCCACCCTCCATTCTCCTCCCTTATGGCTATAAAAGGAGCTCATCCCCTCCTCATTTGTATCATCCACAAATCCACAAATCACATTACACTTCTCTCTCTAAGTTTGTTACTTTGTAAGTTTGGTTTTTGAAATAATACTCCTGTTGGTTCTTGAGTATTATAACGGTTTGAAATTATAATACTCCTGTCGGTTCTTGAGTATTATAATACTGTAGAGAATACTCCTGTTGGTTCTTGAGTATTCAATAGGAATTGGGAATACTCCTGTTGGTTCTTGAGTATTCCACCCCCTCTCCTCTTACTGTTTTCAAAAACCCCCGAGTATTTAGCTATGGTATCCACCTCTTTGGATATTCGTAGCTAAACTCTTTATTCGGTTAAAGGGGTGTACTTGTATTGTAAAATATTTTAGACCCTGCACTTAATGTCGCTTTGTATTCAAAACTTGTTCTATGTGCCATATATAGTCAGAATTTCCAAGGTTGAGTGGAAGCTGTAACAAGCAAAGCTCTTCCGTGGGGATTCGTGAACATACTCGGGTAGTGGAAGCTGTAACAAGCAAAGCTATCTGAGGAGTTCGACTTATCTAAAACACCACTTGGTCGATCGTAACTGAAAGATCAGGTGGATGCACACAAGGCTAAGATACTTCGAAAGGAGGAATTAGTCTAAAGTAGAACAAGTGTTTTAAACGATGTTACAAGTCTTGCGCTTAGAAATGGCCTCGATTCATCTTTGAACACTTAGTATGATCATTAGTGGTCGATGATAAACAACTATGATACAAGGCCCCTGAAACCGAATGTTTTCTTTAGATTACAAAACCCCCCTGTATTTACTTTTAGTATTAGTATAACTGCAATCATCAACCGCTCACCTTCCGCTGGACTCGCAAATCACGCATCACCCACTGTAAGTCTTTCTTTTTACTTTTCAGTATTTATTTTCTGTAATTTACTTTTCCGCACTCAAAACCAAAAACAACCAAAAAAGTCACTTAGTCATAATCGCTAAAATCTCAATCAACCTTAAAACACGCTCCCTCGCTGTACAAATCCCTTAAAGAACAACGTATCCCCCTAATTCCCTTGGGTTCGACCCCTACTTACCACTTACTACCCAGTAGTGAAGTCACGAGTAGCGGAAAATATAAATTTATTTGCACAGAGAACATTGCACCTTAACGACAGTGCAGTGGGCTCCGTCAAATTGGCGCCGTTGCCGGGGAATTAGCCATCGGATAAGTTGTTCTTTCCCTCCCATGTCCTCATGACGCAACCCCCTTCATATGCATGGACAACAAGATACCTTCCTCTGTTCGGAGGTACGGATGGAGAAGACCCAGTACTACACTACCGAAACTTTCACCACGTTTGTTGCCACATAAAACCTGATAATGAAATGTTAGAGGAGTTTAAGCTTAAATGCTTTAAATTCTCTCTAACTGATTTTGCGACGATCTGGTATTACACATCAACCGCTAGCAGTGCAGTACATTTTGTGGACCTCTGCGTCCCATTCCTGAAAGAATTTTCCCCTCCATCCTTACGACAAAAAACCCGTGAAAAGATCATGTGCCTGCAACAATCACGGGATGAGACTTTGGACGAATACTACACGAGCTATGACACCATCGTCTCAAGCTGCCCGCACCATGGATTCACGAAGAAAGTTCTGCTTCAAAAATTTTTTCGTGGGATGAAGGCCAATGATCTGACGAGGATTAACGAAGCAATGAGAAGATCAGCCAGGAACTTAACCATGGCAGACATGTGGAACCTCATAATGACCTGGCCGCAGCCACAAAACGAATACCCCAAGCTGATAGAGAAATGCAAGAGGCTGGTACAGAGACAGAAGAAGAAACTCCCGAACCATCAGAAGAAACTCCCGAGCCATCAGAAGAAACTCCCGAGCCATCAGAAGACTGGGATATAGAAAGTGTCGGGAGTAACGAGGAAGTGTCAGCAATGGAAGAAGTCCACAATACCACCGACATGCTGCCAAAGCCATACCCAGCTATCATCACCCAAGCAGCCGAAACCTTCTATGACCAGTTCCTCACAAACAGACACGACGAGGCAGAACCGAGCCTTAAGATGCAAGCTTCCCGACTTTTCCCCTCGATCAATAGGCAAATTGCTGAAAACTATGTGATCCATGAAGAGGCTGAAAAGAGGATGGGAAAAGGGCCTGAGCAGAACGACTCCTCGATGGAGCATGTTTTCGCCATGACTGGACAAGGCAGCCCTAAACACCAGAAAATCCAGTTCAAGAGACTAGTTGTAAAGGGTCCCTCGCCTTCTCAGAGACGTTGGAAGGAAAAATGACCAGAACAACGGGAATAGGACCCAAGCACATCGTCTCACAAGAAATCAAGGAAAGGAAAGGCAAGAAACAACACAGGAACAGTGGCAAAATTCGACCTGAGCCACCCATGGGATCCCAACCAGTGATCCATGAATGAGGTACTGTCGAGCCAACGACGTTAAACAAGTGCACTGGTCGGGAGGTAACCCGACACTATCTTACTTTCTGTCTTTTTATTTTCTGTCTTTTAGTTTTTATCAATAAGTCGCTCTCACCCACTTGGTGCATAGAATGAATTGACTAATTAGGAATTGGTTTTTGGAACACGATCGGATCAGCCAGGCAGCTTCCGTGAACTACCGGGCTTGCGCTGAGAGTTCAAGGCCCCAGCCAAACTCCCTCGATTATCCAGCCTCATGCCATGTCGTTCACTCGACACTTGAAAGGGAGTTCTGATCTTACCTTTCCTTAATATCATTTCCTTCTCGTAATTGTCTGCTTGCATGGCTTTTGAACTAAGTAGTGCTGAAAGGCACGCCTTCGTTCAAAAGTGTGGGGTGAGATCCGCATGTGTACATAAATAAATAACATGTTTTTTTTCTTTTTTAGTGTTATCTTTTTGAAAATATGAACTTAAGAATGTGAAAAAAATAGATCTAAAATTCATGCATTTACCTTGTGAAAATTCAACTGTCTAAAAACTTAGAACGTAACTTCTCATTTGTCCCTTTGTGCTGAGATAAACTAGGGATGTGGAGTTGATAGAAATGCCCTAGAGAGGCTTGGCAAGCAATCGAAGGACTGAATTTCACTATATGGTTTATGAAGTCAGTGGAGGCTGCACTTCGGGTTTTTTAGTTGAGTCAAGAGTCAGCTCCGCCATGCAATGTTTATGCATAAAAAAGGAAGAAGACGGGACGGGAATCAAACCGTCCTATCTCTAGTCAAAGTAGTCGGGAAAATAAATGAGCGACCCTCATTTTGACTCGCGCGAAACGGCAATGATGAGAGAGAGCGGGGAGGTATTTCCATATGCTCGCGGGCGATGATTGGACCTCCCAAAAAGGCTTGAGAAAATGGACTAGCAAGCCACAAAAAGGCAAAAGCTCGAAGAAGCAATTCAAGAGGCCAAAGGCCTAAAATTGTGAAGGTTTTAACCGAACAAAAAGTGAAGTACTCAAAGAGTCAAATCAAAGGCCAAAGGCCGATTCACTACAAAAAGCTGTCCCTCGCCAAAAGAAGAAAGAAATCAAAAAGGCTCAACTCAACTGTGAAACCCGAACCGAATCACGTGCTAGAGAAAGCTACAAGGAAACCATATAGTGCGAGACAGTCCCGAGGTTGCAGTCCAGGAGCCTAAAAAGGGCTATCTCCCGAAACATCCAGAATAATTTGCATCTCGTCGCGAAGGTACAAGTATCAAGTTTCTTCTATTTATTTACGCAGTTCAAATTGGTAATAAGTAAGTAATGCATGAATTAGGATAAGTCTAGTACCATAGTCTAATTTTCATATTTTAACAAACTTACTTAGTGTGCCGCCCTTTAATAGCATTGTTCGGGAGGAACAACTAAAAGTGTGGGGTGATCTGATGGACAATAATTATACGAATCAAAAACACAGTAAAACCCACCAAATTAGACTGTTTGTCTATTTAACTTTTGCTTGTTAGTTCCGATATATTTCTACAGGGTATTTTGGCACTTAGAGAGAAAACACGCTAAGGAGAGGATTTTACGCTGAAAAGATGTTACGAGTCATTCCAAGGTCAAGATCAGACTCCGAATGCAAAAATCTCAAGATCGTGACATTGAATTACTCAATTCAAATCCAACCGAGGAATAACCAAAGTCAGACCGGGGCAAAAATGGACTGATAGTTTTGTGAAAACTACACAAAACTCACACAAACTTCATCCTTATCCAACCAAGACCGGCGGCTTTTGGAGGAGGTGACGAAAGTCACCTCCCCTCCTCCTCTTCCCACCTCCAACCGGTGGCTATGACCTCCTCCCCCTCCTCCATTGGATGCTTTCCATGTTGCATCATCTCCACCCTCCATTCTCCTCCCTTATGGCTATAAAAGGAGCTCATCCCCTCCTCATTTGTATCATCCACAAATCCACAAATCCACAAATCACATTACACTTCTCTCTCTAAGTTTGTTACTTTGTAAGTTTGGTTTTTGAAATAATACTCCTGTTGGTTCTTGAGTATTATAACGGTTTGAAATTATAATACTCCTGTCGGTTCTTGAGTATTATAATACTGTAGAGAATACTCCTGTTGGTTCTTGAGTATTCAGTAGGAATTGGGAATACTCCTGTTGGTTCTTGAGTATTCCACCCCCTCTCCTCTTACTGTTTTCAAAAACCCCCGAGTATTTAGCTATGGTATCCACCTCTTTGGATATTCGTAGCTAAACTCTTTATTCGGTTAAAGGGGTGTACTTGTATTGTAAAATGTTTTAGACCCTGCACTTAATGTCGCTTTGTGTTCAAAACTTGTTCTATGTGCCATATATAGTCAGAATTTCCAAGGTTGAGTGGAAGATGTAACAAACAAAGCTCTTCCGTGGGGATTCGTGAACATACTCGGGTAGTGGAAGCTGTAACAAGCAAAGCTATCTGAGGAGCTCGACTTATCTAAAACACCACTTGGTCGATCGTAACTGAAAGATCAGGTGGATGCACACAAGGCTAAGATACTTTGAAAGAAGGAATTAGTCTAAAGTAGAACAAGTGTTTTAAACGATGTTGCAAGTCTTGCGCTTAGAAATGGCCTCGATTCATCTTTGAATACTTAGTATGATCATTAGTGGTCGATGATAAACAACTATGATACAAGGCCCCTGAAACCAAATGTTTTCTTTAGATTACAAAACCCCCTGTATTTACTTTTAGTATTAGTATAACTGCAATCATCAACCGCTCACCTTCCGGAGGACTCGCAAATCACGCATCACCCACTGTAAGTCTTTCTTTTTACTTTTCAATATTTATTTTCTGTAATTTACTTTTCCGCACTCAAAACCAAAAACAACTAAAAAAAGTCACTTAGTCATAACCGCTAAAATCTCAATCAACCTTAAAACACGCTCCCTCACTGTACAAATCCCTTAAAGAACAACGTATCCCCCTAATTCCCTTGGGTTCGACCCCTACTTACCACTTACTACCCAGTAGTGAAGTCACGAGTAGCGGAAAATATAAATTTATTTGCACAGAGAACATTGCACCTTAACGACAGTGCAGTGGGCTCCGTCAGTGGCTTTGAGCTCAAAGTCGCCGCCCATGTGGCAAGGGGAGAGTGGTGGAGAGCTTTGTGATCTTTTCCCCAAAAGCCATCGGCCTTTTCAGCTTCGAACTGACTCTGGTTGCTCTTTGGTTGGATTTGTTTTGAGTGATTCCATGTCAGGTTCATGATATTTCTTCAGTCGGCATCTGGTCTTGACCTTGGAATGACTCGTAATATCTTTTCAGCTTAAAAACTCCTCCTTAGCCTGCATTCTCTCTAGACTCCAAAATACCCTGTAGATAAATATCAGAACTAACAGGCAAAAGTTAAATAGACAAAGAGTCTGATTTGGTGGGTTTAACTGTGTTTATGATTCATAGAAATTGTGGTCCATCACCTAGCTACTCTTACGGTTTCTCTTGGTGGGTCAGAAACTAGAGTTCTGAGATCCGAGGTATGCACAATGTCTGGTGGTTTCCTGGGCGGCCATCATAATCATCGATGTAGAAATCTGAAATTTTGCCGCCAAATGCAAGTGATAACAAGCCCTTGCCCATGTCGATCCTTGCCTTGGTGGCGTAGAGAAAAGGCAGTCCCAATATAAGCGTTGGAGGGTCATCTTCGCTGGTCTCTCCCGATTGTATTACATAAAAGTCCGCAGCAACGACGAGCTCTCCCACATGGAGTATTAGATCTTCAAGCACTCCAACCAGACTGATACACGATTTGTCTCCCAACTCGATATTTGACCTTGGTGGTTTCAATGGACCAAGCCCCAATAAGTAATATAAGGAGTAAGGCATGGCATTGACGGCAGCCCCAAAATCGATTAAGCACTTATGAATTTGGGCTTTACCAATACCACAGGTGACCATGAAGGCCCCCAGGTCCTTATCCCTTCCCGGTTGTGACTCATGATCTGATGTGAGGGATCTTTCCATTATCGAGCCATTCTGCCCATCCTTTGGCTCTGGATTTGTATGATCGGGCCCTTTTAACTCCTGATCCTTTAAGTAAATACTTTGCTCCGACGCATAGATGTCAGTTGGGGAATCCCATCTGGGACCATCAGAGTCTAAATCATCATTGTCATCTCAGCCAGATGCTGGTATGTCAAAGTGTGTGATTGGTGACGGTGTCATGCTACGGTGAACGCATAGCGTCCATTGTCAGCGTGTGTGGCCCACGTTCTGCCATCATTGGGTCGGTCTTCCTCTTGATTCCAATCAGGACGGTGTCTACGGGTGAAGTGTTTGTTCGCAGGTTTGTAAGTTGTGGATCTTGCTGCTTCTTCCCGTGCCGCCTTCATGTTTGACCTCCTTATCATGCTAATATTCGCCTTTGGGTTTTGGATGGTTTGTGAAGGAAGTCGGACATGTTAATTATTACGCTCGAACATTGAGGTAGCGAGCTGAGACATTTGTTTCTTCAGGTCGGCTATTGCTCCATCATTTTTCGCCTGGTTTTGATGGACAGTAGCACTTAATTGATTCACGGTGCCCAATAATTGATTAATATTGCCCTGGAGCTCCTTCATTATGTCCTCAAGCCACTTGTTCGGTCCTTGCTGATTACTTGGGCCCGCCTGATATTGATTTTGTCCCTTCTGTTGATACTGACCTGTTGGTGGGGCGTTCTGGTTGTACTATCGGTGTGGAGGTTGGTAGAATGACTGAGCTAGTTGAGGGGCAGCTTGTTGTGTTTCCTTCTGAGGATAGCTGTTGTTTCGCCAGCTAGGGTCGGTTGCTTGACCATACTGTCGGCTTGGTCCAGCTTTGTCGTTGATGTTGTTGTTGTTGTTGTTGTTGTACCCTTGGTATCCTCCTACTGCATTTACTTCCGCCGAATCCTCTACTATTAACGTTGGTCATGCGTCAGTCTTGTGGTCCGTAGAACTACAAAACTTGCAAGGCTTTATTTGAACTGGCTGCCTTCGTAGGATCTGAACCATCATCTCCTTCATTTGTTTCATCTCCTCTGGCATGGAGTTTACTGACGTCTCGGCTCGTGCTACATTCTTTGTTTGGGAGAATTCTTCCTGCCGAGTTGTCTCCTCTCTAAATCGGGCATTTTCAGCAACGTCGGTGATGAGATTCCTTATGCCACTTAATGATAGATTCATCATGGATCCTCCAGCTGAGGCATCCAGGAGCATTTTGTCTAAAGGTCTCAATCCATCAATGAGGTATTTGATGATGAGTTTCTCGGGCAGTCCAAGGGTCCAGCAGCTTCTCTCCAGGCGATTGAACTTCTCCAGGTAATCGTACATGGTTTCATTGGGCCCCTGCTTGATGTCCTGCAGTTGCCTCCTTACTTGCATTGCTCTTCCCGCTGGGTAGTATTTTTCCAGGAATTTCTTTTGCATCTAAGCCCATGTTCTGATGCTTCCCAAAGGCAATGAAAGGAACCAGTCGTTTGCCGAGTCGATGAGGGAAAAGTAGAAAGCCTTCAATTTGAAGTCTTCTACATTCACGCCATTGGGTTTTAGGTTTTGGCAAATGCCATGTAAGCGTTGGAGATGAGTTGTTGCCGACTCTCCATGAGTTCCTGAGAACTTGGGCAAATTGTGGACCACTGATGTGTTGATGGCGATGTTTTCAAGCTCAGGGCCCTCATAAATGCACCACGGCTGATTTTCGAAATATGGGGCATTAAGTTCTCCCATAGTAGGTGCACGGTAGTTGTTATCCCCATAGTAGTCATCAAAGACGGGTTCTCGCCTTGGCACTTGTTGAGGTTGAGGGGGTGGGGGATGTCTAGGGGGTTGCACTGGACCAGCTTCGTTTCGGTCCTCGGGTGGTCCTTGGTTTCTTCGAACGGCGTCCTTATTACGAGCTCTTTGGTTTCGGATGAGTTGTTCCGGATCGTCAATAAATGGAGGCGGCGCCTCATTATTTCGATCGTACAAGTTCATCTCGTCGTCATCCTGATAGTCATGGTGGCTTCCTGCACGAGACATGGTTATGTAGAAGCGAGTTTGAAATTTTAAAAGAAAAAGAAAGAACAATTATCCGATTGATATTTTCTAATTCCCCGGCAACGGCGCCAATTTGACAACACTACCTTGTCGCGAGGCAATGTGTACAAATTAAATTTATAAGTCCGCTACTCGTGACTTTACTAGTGGGTAGTAAAGCGGTAAGTAGGGGTCGAACCCAAGGGAATTAGTGGATAGTTGTTCTTTCGAAAATTGAAAGTAAGACAGTTGGGGGTTGGTTGTGATTTTAGTACTGAAAGTAATGTGGGTTGGTTGTGATTTTAGTACTGAAAAGTAAATGACTGAAAGTAAAGAAAGTAAATACAGGACTGAAAGTAAATACTGAAAAGTAAAGTGCTGGAACAGTCCAATTCAATATCTACTTAATCAACATACTTTTGGTATGGACTGATATTGAAAGGGTCTGTAATAAGCGACAGAAAGTAAATTACTGAAAGTAAATGCTGGAACAGTCAAATTCAATATCTACTTAATCAACATACTTTTGGTATGGACTGATATTGAAAGGGTCTGTAATAAGCGACAGAAAGTAAATTGCTGGAAAGTAGATTGCTGGAAAGTAAATGTGCGGAAATTAAAGTACTGAAAGTAAATGACTGAAAATAAGCAGTTGATAATGAGATTGAAAGTAAAGTGACAGGTGATGTTTCAATTAAAGGACAGGATTCGGTTTTAGGGGCCTTGTATCATAAATCTGTTTATCATCGACCTCTAATGATCATACTAAGTGTTCAAAGATGTATCAAGGCTATTTCTAGCACTTGACTTGCCACGCCGTCTAGTCCTTTTCAAGACATAGAATTCTTGTTCTAGTTGGGCTTATTCCTCCTTTCGAAGTATCTTAGCTTATGTGCATCCATTTGATCAACCATTTCCGATCAACCAAATGGTGTTTAAAAGAGGTTGAACTCCACAGATAAGCTGTGCTCTTTCGAGCCTCCACTTATCCACGGAAGTTCATGAACCCATGGAAGAGCTTTGCTCTTTCGAGCCTCCACTCAACCAATAGCGTTCTGACCTAATGTATGGCACATAGAACAAGTTGAACACAAAGAGGCACTAAGAGAAGGGTCTAAAACATTTTATGATACAAGCACACCCCTTCAACTGAATGAAGGGTTTAGCTACGAATATCCATAGAGGTGGATACCATAGCTAAGTGCTTGAAAAGTAAAGGTTTTCGAAAGACAAGAAAGTAAAGGTTTTCGAAAGACAAGAAAGTAAAGGTTTTCGAAAGTAAAACTCAAGAACACACTCAAACTCAAGAACAAACTTGGAGCTTTTGATTCAAAGGAAAGTGTTTACAAGGATTGTGGGATGGATTGTAGAGAGATTTCTATCCAAGCAACAAGTGATCAAAGAACCAAAATGGGACTAGAACCAAGGACCAAAGACTAGGATTTTTTGGGACACAATTTGGGACACTTCTTCAAGGAGGAGGAGGACTTGTATTTATAGGCAAGGGGAGAGGAGGAGGAGCCAACACATGTCAAAGGGGGAGAGGAGGGCTCAAAAGCCGCCGGCCATGAGGTGGCAACACCCCAAAGCTTCCTCCCATGTGTCACTCTCCCATGAGAAGCCGCCGGCCATAGGTGGAGGGAGTGGGTGTGAGTGGGTTGTGATATTTTGTTCTCCAAAAGCCATCGGTTCCCATGCAACTCTGGTTAGACTTTGGTTGCCCCTTGGTTGCTTCTTGGTTGACATCAAAGGACAAGGAACTTATACTTGGCATTTCGCTGGTGTTCTTGATCTTTGTTGGAACAAGTTATTGGGATTTAGTTGTGGCTTGATCGGAGTACTGCCGGAGCATGGCCAGTTTTGACTTGTAATCCACTTTTAGCGTTAAGAACTCCTTTTTAGCTCGTTTCATCTCTACTCCTTGAAATAGCCTGTAGAACAAAAGTGAAACTAACAAGTAAAAGTTGTTAAGACAAAGCGTCTAATTTGGTGGGTTTAACTGTCTTAACGAATCATATAAATATGGTCCATCAGTGGTATATGTCATTTCGACTCTAATTCCTGAGGTGAGCGATGTTGCACCACTAGATGGTATTAGGCGCATGAATAAGTGGGAGAATGATGACTATATCTGTCGAGGCCACAACTCAAACGGTATGTCTGATTCTCTATTTGGTATTTACCAAAATCCTTTGTCTGCAAAGGAACTTGAGGATCATTTGGAATCTAAGTATATGGCTGAAGATGCTTCCAGTGTGAAGTTTCACTACTACAGAAGGGGGATTATGCATCGATTCCGTGTTTGCCCTTATGCATCGGTTGTATCCTTATGCATCGGTTTCCTTAAAACCGATGCATAATCTCCACATTATGCATTGGTGTTAAACCAACCGATGCATAATGTGGAGATTATGCATCAGTTTTAAGGAAACCGATGCATAAGGTTGAATAAGTTACCCTAATTTCGTTTTTACTTCTGAAGTTTTCATCCTCCGCAAAATCGATTTACTGGAATTTCAAACTTTCCGTGCGCGCCTTCCTCCATCCTGCAACACTCCGCCGTCATCTCGCCGTCGCTCCATCAATCCTCGCTCGCCAGTCGCCGTCGCTCCATCAATCCTCGCTCGCAAGTCGTCGTTGCTCCATCAATCCTCGCTCGTCACTCGCTTCGCTCGCTAGTCCTCCATCCAGCAACACTCCTGTTAGGGTATGCATCGGTGCTTTTAGTATGAATCAAATTTATTAGGGTTTATGCATCGATGTTTTGAGTATGAATCGAATTCATTAGGGTTTATATTTCATTCAATATGAATTTGATGGATTTGGTAGGGTTCGGATGTCATTGTTAGGGTATGATTTCTTATTACGATGATGTTGTGCAAAGTGTAGTCACATAATTTTTTCCTATCGATTATTGATGTTTTGTTTCATTGGTTTAGGTCTTGAATTGTAGTCTCGTCCCTCGCACATAAGTCATATTGCTCTTTTTATTCTCCGAGCACTGTCACATAAGGTATGTACGTATATATTTAGTTCTTTTGTTCATGTTTCATGATTTCTGCTTGTCAAATTATTCTTAACTTGTTTTTTTAAATCTAGCGTACTTCAGCCTTTGCTCATTGCATTCGTCAGAGTTGCCAATACCCCATGCAAAGTTTTCCATTGTTAATGAGGCAGAGTCTCACCATGTAGCATGGCCTGAAGACTTGGTCGTTATCGGTAATAGGGTTAGATAATCGAACAATACAAGTTCATTTGCATTTTCTATTATACTTTACATAAAAATTAATTTCATATCATTAATCAAATTCAACATGCAGGGATATGAAAATATTAAATGTCTTTATTTGCCAATAAACGACGATGAATTCATAGAGTGCTTGCCCTTATATTGTCGACTTTTATCCGAGGTGTGGACACGGTTGAATAGAGGTATGCTTATAGTGGACGTCGACCAGAGTGTGTTCGGTGATGACTACGGTATCGCTGTGACCACAGAAGACCTTAATGAACTATACAAGACGGGAGCATTGGGGAACTTTGATAGTGAATTATGTATATGGTAATGTTCACGGTTATTTTTTGATTATCATTTGTTCTAATGCATGGTCTATATAACTCTAACACAAAAGTTTTAATTTGTAATTCTTTGAACAATGAGATGATGGGATGGGATGGGATATTAAGTTTGGTTTCTTTAATCCTTCCATCATTACGCCAACAATCAACAGAGATGAGAGGTTGATGACGTTTGTGGCAAGGTTGAGTATGCCGGACCGAGATCATAATTTTTGTTACTTCCTACCTTACGTGGATCATGCAAAGTAAGTTCATTATTTAATGATTATGTTTTATATCTATTTTTTGAATTCATTTTTTTAAATGTAGTTTGTTTTTGTTAGGTGGCATTGGATGTTATGTGTCATCTTCCCTAAACAACATGTAGCACATTGGCTAGATCCAGATCTACGTGATAAAGGAATAAACGTCGATGCAAAGGATTTAGTGGACACGTAAGTCGTTTTAGCCTCACTTTTATCTTGTAATTTGTATGTTAACAATCACTAATTATGTAATGTTATTCATTTTAGGGGATTGTACCGATACTATCAAGGATGTGTACCGAGAAATACACAAAGTGTTCGTTGGAAGGTAGTTAAGGTACAAAGTCTCATATCTACTATCTTTTTAATAGCTTTAGCAATAAATATAGTGTGTGATAAGAAATTATTGATCGTGTGCAGTGTCCACAACAACCGCCAGGTCACTTATGCGGTTATTATGTTATGAATTTTATTTGAGACATAATCCAGTTTGTACGTGCTAATAACGGAGCAGAGATTGATGATCTTAGCCAAGTAATATCTTATTAGCCTTGTATTATTCTCTAAGTTGTCAATGACTTTGGTTTGGTTTGAAAAAATTGGAACTTTTATGTATTGCCTTACTTTTATCTTGCTTTTCATTGTTTCTAGTGTTTTTCTAATGGAAGTGAATGCTACGAAGACTCAAAGATCGATGAAGTAAGGGAAATGAGTGCCGCCTACTTGTATGACTATATATGCAATCGTTACCCAGTTGTTTTAGGAAATGATGAATCTTAGGTTTGTTGTTTGTATTAGAATATTAACTTTTGTGTTGGCATTGTTGTATGACTATATGTACTTGTATATTCTATTTGATCTTTGAAATGAATGTATGTCGATGTTGTTGAGCAACAGTGCATTTGTAATTGAACAGCAGGGTATTTGTAATTGATCGATGTTTGTAAAAATTTCAGGGTGGATTTGAGCTAAAATAAGCCAAATCTGCCAAATTGTTTGAGACATTATGCATTGGTTTGGAGTAAAACCGATGCATAATATATACACTTATGCATCGGTTGGGAGTAAAACCGATGCATAAGACATACATTATGCATCGGTTTTATGTCCTAACCGATGCGTAAGGGTCTATCCTTATGCATCGGTTTTACTCCAAACCGATGAATAAGGTCCAAGCCTTTCGCATCGCTGGCTTATGCATCAGATCAAAACCGATGCATAAGGCCCTCGAAAACCGATGCATAATCCCCCTTCTGTAGTAGTGTTTCTTGTGAGCAACTTCAATGATTACAAATTGGCTAACACTTGGTCGGTAATGGAGCAATTCCATTAAGTACTACGTATTATGGGGAAATTCGCTAACCATAGCTTGAACATGGATGAATCCATATCAGTGTCAAGTGTTGTTGACAAGTTACCACCTACTTGGAAAAATTTCAATCACATGTTAAAACAAAAGAAGGAAAATATTTCCCTTGTGGAGCTTGAAAGTCATTTGCGTATTGACGAGGGTCTTTGTGCGCAAGAGAAGGACAAGAAGAATGAGACGCCAAGTCATTTCGCTGTAAACATGATGGAAGAGATTTCACAAAAGATGAACAACAATAAAGGTAAGAAGAGGTTATTCAACAATGCCTATAATGATCCCAACAAGATACGTTCTTCAAGAAGAATTGTCGTGTTGGAAAGGGGAAGAGTGACAAGACTCCTCACCACGCTGCTCTTGGTGCTAAGGATCATGGGTAGAAATCTCATCAAGGTCAGAAAAGTATTTCTAAGTCTTGAAACATTTCCTATTTTAGAATATGAAGCTTTCATTATGCAGATGATGAGATTTCATGCTGGGTTGACTTGGGTGCTACCGCTCATGTTGTAGAGACAAAACCATGTTTAAGGTCATTATTTGTGGCTATAAATGAAGGACATGTGCTTCATATGAGACACGAGTCGACTGCCCCTATACTAGATCAAGGCCAAGTAGAGTTAGAGTTCTCATCTGGAAAAACTTTGAACCTTACCAATGCATTATTAATTTGTACCTAAAGTTAGAAAGAATATTGTTTTGGTACTATACTAAACAAGCTAGGATTTCGACAAGTGCAGGAAGCTGATAAATTTGTTTTATCCAAGTTTGGTTTGTTTACTAGACAATATTATTTTTGTAATTTTATGTTTAAACTTGGTATTAATAACGTCGCATCTTATATTTCATGGCATGTGTACTTAATTCTCATTTGCCTAAGGAAGTTGAAACTTCAAATATTGTTTCCGATTTGTCGCATGCACGTCTTCGTCATGTTCATAATAAACATTTGTTATGGAATGCCTAAAAATGGCCTCATTCCTCTATTGGACATAGATATAGAGAAGTGTATAACTTGCATGCTCTCAAAATTAACTAGGCAACCGACAAGCATATTTTTAACCATTTATAGTTGTCTAGTTTTAATTTTAAGGGTTCAATTGCAGTCAAAATAATTTATATACCTTGGTAAGGCGAGGGTCGATCCAAAGAACAGACATATGTATATCTAGTTAACAAGTAAACTGTTCATCTACTCCCAACAAATGGTTGTTTGTCTATTGTATCTAAACTACTAATTATGCTTAATCTAAGAGGGTTTTTTTACCAGATAAGGGATTCAAAGATAAAACTTCACACATGCCTACCCTAGAATAAATGCGATTCCGATATGCTATCGAGTATGGAAATGAACCTAATTGAGATTAGGCTAACCGAACATCCACAAATCATTGTCTGAATTAACCAAGACAGTCGACTGTCGCCCATCCACTAGAGATTCCTATAACTGTTTTGAAGTTTTGAATGTTACACATACATCATAGAGAGAATCATCCAACGCATTCAAAATATTGTTTTTGTGCACAAGAACTGGTTTTGAGTCCACGCCTCCACCATTTTCATTGTTTCATCATAAAAATATCACCATTTGCTGCTAATTCCGGTCATTCAGAATTCAATAACTGTACCAAGTTTAATAATGTTATGAGATAAACCAACATCATTTGCTGCCATATTTTGATCCAATCTCTAAACATAAAAGGCTTCTCAATGTGATTTTTCACATTTGCAACAAAACTTGATTGATTCATCTAGTAGACCCAAAAAACAATAAACTTTCGTCATAGATTATCAGGTTTTACAAACTACAAATCAATCTCCCTCAACTGTAGATGTTGTTTGTAGTAAATAAATAATTAATACAAATATAATTACAAAATTCAAATACAAAATGTACTTGAGAAGTAGAGATTTTATTCCTCGAAGCAATCTCATTGATATAGACTTTTTTGAAGAAATCTCTCAAGACAAAAATTGCCCATTCTGTAGTGCACGTTGCTTGTGGGACGTCTATCTTGGAGGATACATCACCTTAAAGGATATTTATGCATTTCACATCATGAAATTTTGGAATAATTATCTGTTGGGTATATAATGATTACACACTGGCGAAGTTACTGAATAATTGGAAAGTTACACAGAACAATTATAGATATGAATAGAAACAGAACAGTAAACAACAATCGCAAACCAGATTATGGATAGAGTCACGTATGACGCTGTTCTTAAAGCATGATTGCCGCCCTACAAGTGTTTGGGACTGCTAGCAATATGCTTCCCAGGATAAAACTATCCTCAGCAAACACTTGAACACCGAAGCTTTGCAGATCGAATGCTGATGGCCTATGGCTATCACTCACCGACTACGAATGAAAACGAGAGGAGGAATGTTGTTTGTGTTTGCAGTGCTTTGAAAGTGAAGAATGAGCCTCCTTTTATAGGCGAGGTCTGCCTCAGCCTCATAAAAGCAAGGCTTCTGATGGTACGACATCCAAAGGCATTGGAAGCTCAATATCAGCATTGGGAGACCAATATCAGCATTGAGTTTCCAAATGTGGCTGATGGTTCAACATCCAAGCGCATGGGAAATAGCCACGGTGCTGGTTCATAAACCTAGAGTTTTGGAAAAGAAAATAGAACTCGAAAATGCCATGGCTGCTGCTGGTTAGTAAACCAAGTGCATTGAGAAACTAACGAAGTTTATGTTTCCCATATGAGATTGATATCCAAAAATCAAAATAGATTTTTGCAAAACCAAGCCGCGCTACCCGCGGAGAAATCGATCTTGCATTCATGTCCGCATGATGCAGGGACACACAAGCCAAGCCAAATCCGACGTCATCGGCCTGATGATTCCCCCCTGGGTGCCCGCGAAGGCGTTGTGAGAGAGTTTCTTTTATTATCTTAACAAGCATAATAGTGAAATCATATATGAACATAACTTGTTCCTATTTGGCTTCCAATCACTACTACAAAACAGGCTTTATGCATCGGTTTTTTTGCTATTATGCATCGGTTTTGGTTCCGATGCATAATGAAGCGTTGCATAATGTCAGACATTATGCATCGATTCTGTAAAACCGATGCATAATGTATGACTTTATGCATCGGTTTTTTCAAAAAACCGTTGCATAATGTCTGACATTATGCATCGGTTTTTAAAAAAACGGATGCATAATGTCATACATTATGCATCAGTTCTTAAAAGAATTGATGCATAATGTAAGACATTATGCAACCCTTTTCTAAGAACTGATGCATAATGTATGATTTTTTTTTGCATTTTTGGCTTGTAAATTGCTCAAATCAACTTGAAAATTCGTAAATAAATTTCATAAATACACTTGCTCATATCCAAATCTGAAAATACTTTTTACTCAACCAAAATATAACATTTCATACATGATGTCACTTTTAATGTACAACATTTATTTATTCAACAAAAGTTTCATTTATTTTTCTAGTAATGGAGAGACTTCTTCTTCTTCCTTGAAGCTTTTCCACACAATCATCGTCTGACGGGTTAGAACGGAACTGAACCTGAAACACAAAACTGACTTTTGTGTAAGGTTTAACCAAAAGATTTGACATAACCAAGACACTTTTGTGTCCATGTAATCAAAAACAGGGAGTATATGTATTTAATGGAAAAGGTACAAACGCAGATAAATTGTAGAAGTGTAAAAAAGAAAATATGTAGGTATTTAATACTAATTCATCAGACGCATTCATCCATCTGATAAGGTACATTCAAAAACCATATTCATGGTACAGGTCTGATCACCTAGTTGAGCAGCAAGGACAAGGGCCGGTCCCCATAATTTACCTTGTTTTGCACATTCAAGGGCCTCTTTCTTTCTCCCATTGACAAGAAGGTGTTCCACCTCATAAGCAGTAGCCTAAAGCATACAATGGTAAGGCTGGTGCCATAAAAATTATTCATATGTTTTGTTTTAGTTCTTTCGTGCATAAACGCTTACATCGAGCAAAATCACTTTATTTTAACTGTGCCAATTCTGAATTCGGTTAAAAACCAGCTAGTGAACACAAAATAAGCAGATGAAAGCATAAAGGATGCTTACACTGGATCATTCTTTGACATGTCCTCATGGTATTTCGTCAATATCTCATCAACTGTAGGAGAACGGGGAAGTTTGATAAGCTGCAGTAAATCAGCGATAAAATAATATTTAGTGTTATGTAGAGAACTACACCTGATAGCGACACCAGATATATTAACGAGGTGCAAGTGATAAATCGGGGACACAAACTGTGATGGAAGTTGATTAAACTTAATAGCATAGATGAAGTAGAAGCCACTAATTGAGCATTATAATTTATGGTAAGAAAGAACAAAAATCAATGCCACAGTGAGTTACATCGCCACATTGGTAAAATATATGGAATTACTGACCAAACATTATTATTTAACGAAAACAGATACAAAGAGATTTGAATGTATCCCTCCTAAGTCCTAAGTAAGTTACCTTGTTATGTTTGGTAACTGACTCCCAATCATCAATTAGTTGCTTTCTCAGAGAAGAAGGCATTTGAATCTTGATCAGCTTTATAACTGATGCATTATCCTTCTGCATTACAAATTATATAAAAAGTGATTCTATAGATATATTCTCTCAAATACAAAGCCACAAAATGACATACAGGACTTGGGTATTAGAAGGCGCGTACAACATACAGATATACATTCATATAATTTTTTTATGAACGCATTCAAAGCTCAAGAACTTAGAAACTAATTTTACCTCAATAACGAAATCACTTTTTCTCTTCCTTCCTCTCAACATCTGTTGACGATTGGTCGAAAACATCAGAATTCGCGAAAGCGATGACGCCATTGAAACTCTCTCCCCATCTCTCACTCTCTCTTCGATCGATTCCAGATCTGAGAAATACATATCCAGCGAAGATCTCGACCTCCTCTCGAAACCCGGCAGCCCTCATCCATGGATCTAACCTCCTCCCCACCCTCATCCATCGATCTCTCCTCTCCAGATACCATCCACCATCGTCCCCGGATCTCGAGCTCCTCCGGGACTTCTTTCTGGAATCATGTCCCTCGCATCTACATCGACAACGGCGTGGCCAGCTCCAGCAACTATCAGCGCATCGTCCGTGTGTCTATCTTGGTCGCGTTCATGGTCGAGATTAGGGTTGCGTGGGGCTGATGAGCTGCGGAGGGGATGGAGAAGGAAATCGGGTGAATGTGTGAAATACTGAAATCCAAATAAAAAGAGAAAAAGAATTCTTATGCATCAGTTATAAGAGAACCGATGTATAATATTTGTTTTATGCATCGGTTTTTTAAGAACCGATGCATAATGTTTGGTTTATGCATCGGTTCAATCGAAACCGATGCATAAATCAAACATTATGCATCGGTTCTTAAAAAAACCGATGCATAAATCAAACATTATGCATCGGTTCTTAAAAAAACCGATGCATAAGCTAAAACCGATGCTTAATCTATTTTTCAAACCGATGCATAATATGTCTTCTGTAGTAGTGAATGTGCGATATAAGGTTTCACTTATGTGAAATCAAACTACATATCCAAGTCATATCACCATTAGTTTTGGTCCAACTTTTGGCATCGATTTCTAATTCGATATCAACTCGATTTTGGCAATTCTACATTCGTTTTCATACCTCTTGTCGCACGGTATTTGATCATCATTTTATCAAATTATTTCGAGGTTTCCTTCACGCTCAAAATTAGGTCTCAAAATGGGGCACACCACCATTTTCTTCACACTTATTAACAGATTTTTCAACAATCCCCCACATTAAGAAAATTGAGTGGTGAAAACGATAAAACAACAGAAATCGGTAATCATGACTCGACTAAATTTGGTGATAGCTGTGTTCTCTTTACTGACTATTCAGTAGACATGATTGTCTTTGAACTGTTCATCTTATAATGTAAACGAAAGCCATGTCCCCCACAGATATCTTCCTGACCATACTTGGTTCTTACTAGTGGGTTCATTTTGGCCATGACACCCTTTTCCTGGTTCTGCAAGAGTTTCTAAAGAATTAGGCCCTTTGAATTCTCTTTTGAAGCGGCCCCACTTCTCTCTTACATAGGTGATTCTTTCTCAAAGTAATCCCGTGTTATCCATTTGAATCTCACTATTCAAATTACTAGAATCATTAAAAGCTTTGAGCTTAGGCTCGTGCAGGAGTCACTGTTTTATTAAGGAATAGGACAGGGGTGTTACCCCTACAATGACCTCATAGTCTTAGCAGTTAGGTTCCCCTTTGAACCAAGTTCTGGGGATCTCCAGTCATCATGATAGGGTTTTCCGTTGCCTCGACTTTGTTTCCCAAAAGGGCTTAAGCCTGTGTTTTGATATTAACAATCAAAAGGCTTCAGTCCCATTCCTTTTGTCGTTGATGAGTCGTATTTATACGGCTCGTCGAATCAACTAATCTCGTTTATTTCGACACTTTATTATGCGAACAGTTACTTTTTAGTGTTGTTTTGCATCTCAGATGTTTCGGAAGCTCTAGAAGGAAACGCGCATAAAAGATGGCATTTTGTTCCAAAAACAACACAATGGCAGATCAGACCTTTGGACGCTGGACAGAGTGCTGGGAATGGACCATTGATCATAAAAATACGATCCACATGCCATCGCGTAGGTGACTCAATTCCCTACGACTCTCTAGTTCACACCGAGAGCAACCGAGGTCATATAAAAGGTCAAATCCAGAGTCGAACTTGGAACTAGCGCAGAAGGAGAATCAGACTCAGCGTGGATGCGTCCGGAAGAGACATTAGCATTAACGCTAATGTCAAAGTCAAACGTGCCTATAATGTTACTGCCGAACACGACGAGACGACGAGGTGATGACATCAGTAGTCCGTTTGATGATGTCAACAGTCTGAAAGTTGATAATTCAAGCCCAAAAACGGATTTAGAAACCCAACTTGATAATTCAACCCAAAACCAAAATTGGGAACACAGTTTTGCTATATATTAAGGTTTTGGGTTAGGGTTTCAATCATCTCATATTCTACGAAGACCAAGACGACTCTGGAGAAGACGCAAGCTTTCGACGAGAGAGAAGATTTTCCTACTTTCATTATGCGTTTTTCCATAATTATGTGTAGCTAAATTCCTAATTCAGTTTAGGGTGTCACATATTGTGACTATGTTTTTGAGACTTCATTCTTAATGCAATTTCTTGTTTCTCTAGTTCTTGTGCTTAATTTCAAGGACTGAATTGTGAAGCTCAGTGGATACTTGACATGGTAAAGTTTAGTCGAACAATTCAGCCCCTATCGTTAATGCTTGTTTGAGACTTACCCGTAAAGACAAGTAGGAACACCTAGATTCGATAATACCTTTCCCGGATTATTAGGTTTAGGAGAACTAGAAGTCTAATACCTTTCCCAGATTAGATTGTGGTGTATCACCTGAAACAGAATACTTTGGGTTATAACCTGAAACGGAGTAACCACAGTTAGAAACATAAAATTAGATTATTAGTACTCGATGATAAACATGTCACAATAGAAACTCTAAGTTGAATACTCTCTGTGATTGAATTCTTCGTGTTATTTTCTCTTGTGCACTCACTATTGCTTAAAAACCCCTTTTTAATTGTTTATAGGAACAACTTCAACAACCAGCTCTCTTGAGTTCGACCCTGCTTGCCGTTACACTAGCTTATAGCAGGAGATTATAAATTTAAGTTTGACGCGTCAGACGATGCGCGTCAAATTTTGGCGCCGTTGCCGGGGAGCTGCGCTTCAGTGAAGTTGTTTCGTTTTTATATATTTTTGAAAATCTTATTTAGCTATTTTTTGTGCTTGCTACTTGTTTCACTATGTCTCGCGCAGGTAATCAGGTTGGTGATAATGCCAACAACAATGAGATCGCTCCAGTTAATGACAATGAGGTGATACCTCCATTCTACGAGGAATCTGGACAAGTCCTACATGCTTGCAACAGGGCAAATAATCGAGCCAGACAAGGACAATAGAATCAGAGGGCACCAGCAGCACAAAATGTTGGGAATGGTGCTGGCACGAGGCTGCTACTTCCACCGCCACCACCGCAACCGCAACTTCACAGGGAGCCAGAAGATGATGAAGAATACTACTACGAGCCTACCATGAAAGAGCTGTCTGCTCCTTACTTTCAGAATCAGCAATGGTGCATCGACGAAGGGTTTGAATTAGATGAGATAGAAATCAAGACTGCAGTAGTGCACCATCTCCCAAAGTTCTGAGGGCGACAAGGAGAGTCAGCAACCAAACATCTACAGAGCTTTCATGGCATCTGCCAGACTCTCCGACCATACGGAGTCTCAGTGGATAATTTTGAAATTGAAAGCCTTTCACTTTTCATTGACTGACGCTGCTAACGCCTGGTTTTTGTCTCTTCCCCCAGGTAGCATCAGGACATGGGATCAAATGTAGAAGAAGTTCCTGACCAAATACTACCCAGTCGCCAGAGCAATGCAGGTTCGCAGGCAGCTACAGGATATTAGACAGTGGCCTAATGAGTTGATGTAAGACTATTTGGAGAAGTTCAATGCCCTAGAACAGAGCTGCTGCAACCTGGGAGTGCTAGAAAAGCTAATAATTGTGTACCTGCTTGATGGTCTGAGGCCTCTCGACAGGATGCTACTAGATTCCTCAGTTGGAGGGACCATCATGAATCTATCCCCAGCCAGAGTGCAAAAGATGATTGCAGAGGTGGACGAGAATGCTAGGTTCAGGGAAGAGGCCAGCAGGTAGGAGGAATTTAGCAGAACTAGAAGCGTTGCAAAGGCTGAGATACCGTCAAACCAGGTAACTAAGGAGCTGAGGCAGATGAGAAAAATGATGCAGAAGCTCATAATGAAGCAATCGGTCCAGGTGAAACCTTGTGAGTTTTGTGGTGCAACGAATCACAAGATGGATTTATGCCCCAATTTGCAGGAAGAGGAACATGGTTATGTGAATGCAGTAGGTGAATTTCAAAATTACAACAATCAGACACCCCAGTAGCCTCAGTAGTAGTACTACCGCCCACCATATCATCAGCATCAGGGCAGCTACAATAATCAGAGTCAGTACTAGTAGAGAGGTCAGAACTACAATCAAGCAGGCCCTAGTAATCAGAGTAGCAACAAATCTCTGGAAGACGTAGTAAAGGAGCTGGCAGCTAGCACCAGTAGATAGCCATCTCTATGCAACAACATCAGGTGAAGACTGATGGAACTTTAGCAGAGTTGTCCAAGCAGATGTCCAACTTAGCCCAGACCACTTCCGAGCCGAAGAGAGATCCGGGGAAGCAACCGTCACAGACAGTGCCTAATCCGAGAGGGAATGTCAGCACATTGTCAGTAGTGGATGTGGACGCGACACTAAAGGAGTCTGCATAATGGGTGAACAAGTTACTCGTGCTCGACGAGCACATTAAGGCAAAAATAGCGAAAATGAGTCGGAGTCAGTGCCGATCGCGTCCGAATGAGACATTAATGTCTGCAACAGACGCGCCCATAATGTTAAAGCCAGACGCGTCCCTAACGTCTACAATGGACGCGACCCACACTAATGCACAATCCAGGACAGACCCTTTTCCTTTGTTTTCTGTGCAGGTAATAGCTCCTAAAGACCATATGATCGACAAGGATGAGCGAGGAGGCAGATTGGAGGCGAGGCATGAGCAAAATGACCCAACAATAGAGCGCCTAGTTGCTGTGAGTCATGAGTCACCAGGAAAGAGTAAGGACCCAGGTGCCTTCACAGTCACCTGTGGTATCGGTGAGACACAAGTACATCATTGTTTAATTGATTTGGGTGCGGCCATTAATGCTATGCCATATTCGTTATATTGTTCATTGAAATTGGGGCCGTTGAAGCCTCCTGAACTATTGGTAGAGTTAGGAGATAAATCTTGTATTCGTCCTGTTGGTTTGCTAGAGGATCTAACCCTACATGTAGGTGACCTTTTTGTTCCTGCAGACTTTTATGTTTTGCAGATGGGAGATGCTAGAAACGACGATCCTCCAGCACTTATTTTGGGACGACCATTCCTCTTTGCCACTAAAACCAAGATTGACATGGACACAGGCTTGTTGTCACTTGCGTTTGGTGGCAAGACATCAGATTTTTATATTTATTAAGATGATGACCGTCCATGCACGAAGAAACCACTGGACATAGTGCACATGCCATATCCTGGTGCCCTACCTCCGAACCTACTAGATCAGACTACGCGTGCAACAAATGAAGTGGCTATTAGAAGAGTGTCCTCGCAAACTCGGGAGGATGTAAAGGCGAACCCGCCTGATCGATGGAGAGCAGACCCGAGCACACCATTATTTGAGGATTTTGGGCAGACTGAAGGAGTAGCTGAGGAAAAATTTGACCTCACATGCCCATGGGATCCTAACTTGTGATCCCTAAAGAGGTATTGTCGAGCCAACAACATAAAACAAAGGCGCTCGCAGGGAGGCAGCCCGACAATATTTTTGTTTTTCTCATTTTTTTATTTCGTTTTATGTTTGTTTGGGTCTTAAGTCATGTTTTTCAGATTGTCTTTTGGGAAAACAGATGTTTTTCATGCAGGAAACAGGTACAACTCAGTGCGGATCGCGTTCACCATCAACATTATATGGCTGCGTTCGGTGTTAACATTACGTTAATGTCTCTATCGGACGCGATACATAACGTCTGAAGAGGATGCGGTTGACCATTGACCAGTGTTGACCGAGTCGTTTGATCAAAATTCGTACCATCGCGCGACGAAACGAGGGGAGTGCCTGTTCACTTTTATTCTCTATTTGTTTTTCCCTACGTTTGTGTGTCTTGCATTGTTTTTGTCTTTGAATTTCAGTCGTACCGTGAGAACACAGCTTAGTTCAAAAGTGTGGGGTGGGAGAGTCAGTCAGTCAGTTGTGTCAGCATATTTATTTTTTGCACCTGCATAGTGTCTGCACGTTTCCCTTAATTTTTTTTTAAAGTATGAAAATTTTCTCTATTTCCTGGATATGCAGTATTAGATTTTGATGATGTGAAACAGACGATGCTGATTAGATGTGTTTCTCTCGTGAAATTTGAATTGCGCTTATACATGCGAACTTAACCCACTACGTGTTCTTTTGAGTTGAGATAAACAGGGATGTGGAGTTGATAGAAATGTCCTAGAGAGACTTGATGAAGCATTCAACGGACTGAATTTTGAGTTATATGGTTATGTGAATTTCGTGGAGGCTAGCACTTCGAGATGATATGGTTCAGAGTTTGCTCCGCCACTGCAGCGTTTATGTAGGTAGGCGGGATGAGAAAATAGACCGTCCTATCTCTAGTCTGAAGTAACCGGGAAAATAGGAGGTGGGCCACCATCTTGACTTGCGTCAAAAAGGTCACGGATGAGAAAGAGCGGGAAGGTATTTACAAATGCTCGTGGGCGATGATTGGA
Organism: Rhodiola kirilowii; assembly: GCA_033675215.1. Taxonomy (NCBI): domain Eukaryota; kingdom Viridiplantae; phylum Streptophyta; class Magnoliopsida; order Saxifragales; family Crassulaceae; genus Rhodiola; species Rhodiola kirilowii. The sequence continues at coordinate 27,534,314 of CM066194.1, read as the reverse complement.
CCTCCTTCAAAAGAAAAAAAAGAAAGGACAAGCAACTCACAATAAAATAGCAAAGCTCAAGAAAAAAAATCAGCCACATTGTGAAGTTTCATAGAACAAAAAGTGAAGTACATCATTCATACATCAAGAGCCAAGGGCCAAAGAAAGTCACTACAAAAGCTATCCAACAAAAACAGAGAGAAGAAAGCTCAAAAACCTTGAAGCTCGAATAAATCACGTGCCAGAAAAAGAAATGAAGTATAACCATATAGCTAGAATTCGGGACATCGAACGTAGATCATGGGTCTACAGAAGAGTATCTCCCATTCATCCGAATTGATTTGAATTTTGGCTCAAAAGGTAACATGTATCAAGTTAATTCCACGTTAAGCACGATGATTTTAGTAGCGATTGAGTTATGCATTGAAAAGTAAATCTAGACTAGCAACTCATATTCATGTAGCATCTATTCAGGACGTCGAAGAAATTGTGGTGTTACATTTATTTTCCTTCTATGACTTAGTTCTTGTTCGGGACGAACAAGTTTAAGTGTGGGGTGGTTTGATGAGTCGTATTTATACGGCTTGTCAAATAAACTAATCCCATTTATTTCGACACTTTATTATGTGAACAGTTACTTTTTAGTGTTGTTTTGCATCTCAGGTGTTTCGGAAGCTCTAGGAGGAAACGCGCATAAAAGATGACATTTTGTGCCAAAAACATCACAATGTCAGATCAGACCTTTGGACACTCGACGGAGTGCTGGGAATGGATCGCGGATTAGAAAAATACGAGCCACATGTCATCGCGTAGGTGACTCAATTCCCTACGACTGTCTAGTTCACATCGAGAGCAACCGAGGTCATATATGAAGGTCAAATCCAGAGTCGAAGTCGGAATTGGCGCGCAGAAGGAGAATCAGACACAGTGTGGATTGCGTCCGGAAGAGACATTAGCATTAACGCTAATGTCGAAGCCGAATGCGCCTATAATGTTTCTGCCAAACGCGACGAGATGATGAGGTGATGATGTCAGCAGTCCATTTGATGACGTCAACAGTGCGAAAGTTGATGATTCAAGCCCAAAAATGGATTTCGAAACCCAATTTGATAATTCAACTCAAAACCAGATTTGGGAATACAGTTTTGCTATATATTAAGGTTTTGGGTTAGGGTTTCAATCATCTTATATTCTACGAAGACCAAGACGGCTCTGGAGAAGACGCAAGCTTTCGACGAGAGAGAGGATTTTCCTACTTTCATTATGCGTTTTTCCATAATTATGTGTAGCTAAATTCCTAATTCAGTTTAGGGTTTCACATATTATGATTATGTTTTTGAGACTTCATTCTTAATGCAATTTCTTGTTTCTCTAATCTCTAGTTCTTGTGCTTAATTTCAAGGACTGAATTGTGAAGCTAAGTGGATACTTGACATGGTAAAGCTTAGCCGAACAATTCAGCCCCTATCGTTAATGCTTGTTTGAGACTTACCCGTAAAGACAAGTAGGAACACCTAGATTTGATAATATCTTTCCCGGATTATTAGGTTTAGGAGAACTAGAAGTCTAATACCTTTCCCGGATTAGATTGTGGTGTATCACCTGAAACGAAATACTTTGGGTTAGAACCTGAAACGGAGTAACCACACTTAGAAACATGAAATTAGATTATTAGCAGTCGATGATAAACATGTCACAATAGAAACCTTAAGCTGAAAATTCTCTTCGATTGAATTCTTCGTGTTATTTTCTCTTGTGCACTCACTATTGCTTAAAACCCTCTTTTTTAATTGTTTATAGGAACAACTTCAACAACCAGCTCTCTTGGGTTCGACCCTGCTTGCTGCTACACTTGATCATAGCAAGAGATTATAAATTTAAGTTTGACGTGTCAGACGACGCACGTCAGTTGTCTTCTCTACTTGGTTCCTATTTAATCCTTTGGTTAACGAATTCAATATATTTTCTTTGGACTTCACGTAGTCAATGGTTATGACTCCGGATGAGAGAAGTTGTCTGATGGTATTCTGTCTTCGACGTATGTGTCTAGACTTACCATTATACATGATATTCGGTGCTCTACCAATTGTTGATTTGTTATCACAATATAAACATATTGGTGGCATAGGGGTTTTCCAATCAGGAATATCCTCTACAAAATTCCTTAACCACTCTTCTTCTTCGCCGCATTTATCTAATGCCACGAACTCAGTTTCCATCGTTGATCGAGTTATTAGAGTTTGTTTTGAGGATTTCCACGACACGGCTGCACCTCCCAAAGTGAATACATATCCAATGTGGCCTTTGAGTCATGTATATCAGATATCGAACTTGCGTCAGTGTATCCTTCAATGACTTCGGGATATCTGGTATAATGTAGACCGGAGTTACGAGGGAATCGAAAATACCTTAGTATTCTTACAATTGCATTCCAGTGTTCTGTTCCTGGGTTACTCGTATATCTTGCAAGCCTACTCACAGTATAGGCAATATCAGATCTTGTACAATTCATTACATTAGACTGCCTATTACTCTTGAGTACTCTATTTGGGAGATGCTTTCTCCTTTGTTTTTAGTTAGGCGTTGATTCATATCTATAAGAGTTCTACATACTCCTAAGCTGTCTTTTCCAAACCTATCTAAGATTTTATCAACATAGTGTGATTGGCCCAATACAAATCCATTTGCCATTTCTTGTAATTTTAATCCCTAAAATCACATCAGCAAGTCCCATATCTTTCATATCAAACCTTGAGTTTAATATGCCCTTAGTGGATTTGACCAATATTTCATTGCTCCCTACAATGAGAATATCATCGACGTATATACACAAAATCACATATCCATTTTCAGTGGTTTTGATGTATATACATTTGTCACACTCGTTGATTTTGAATCCGTTTGACAACATTACCTTGTCAAATTTCTCATGCCACTATTTTGGCGCTTTTTTTAGACCATAGAGAGACTTTACAAGTAGATAATCTTTTCTCTCTCGTCCTGGTACAGTACAACCCTCAGGTTGTTCCATATATATCTCTTCATCAAGATCTTCATTTACGAAAGCAGTCTTCACATCCATTTGATGAATTTCTAAATTGCGCAATGCTGCAATGGCAATTATCATTCTAATGGAAGTGATCCTTGTCACAGGCGAGAATGTATCAAAGTAGTATAGACCTTCCTTTTGTCTATACCCTTTGATTACGAGTCTCGCTTTGTACTTTTCAATAGTACCATCTTCTTTCATTTTCTTAGTGAAAATCCACTTGGAATCAAGTGGTTTTCATCCTTGAGGAAGATCCACTAGTTCCCACGTATGATTTTGCAAAATGGAGTCTAATTCACTCTTTATGGCTTCTTTCCATGAAGGACTTTCAACTGAGTTTATTGCTTCATTATACGTACGAGGTCATGCCTCAACCATGAAGGTAAGAAACTCAAGTCCAAATGAAGTTGAAGTTCTAGCTCTTTTGCTTCGTCTTGGTTCCTCTAGGTTTGTATCCTCCTCGGATACTTCCTCTTGTTGTTGAGACATGTCTCTTATATCTTCACCTATATCATAGGGTGAACTAGGTCTTATTTTCTTAGATTTATAAGGAAATATTAGTTCAAAGAACCAAGCCGTCTTAGATTTCATAATGGTGTTCTTGTGTATCTTAGGATTTTTTGATTTATACACAAGAAATCTACAGGCTGTACTATTTTGTGCATATCCAATAAACACATAGTCGATTGTCTTTGGTCCTATTTTCATTCTCTTAGGAATGGGAGCCATCACATTAGATAAACACCCCACACTCGCAGGTGTGTGTAGGAAGGTTTTCCTCCTTTAAATAATTCATAAGGTGATTTCTCTTTCTTCTTGCATGGTATCCTATTCAGGATATAATTAGCCGACAAAACGGCCTCCCGCTCACATTCCCTGGGGTAATCCTGAACTAAGTAACATCGCATTCATCATTTCTTTGATAGTGCGATTCTTACGTCTAGCGACGCCATTTGACTGGGGTGAATAAGGTGGGGTGACCTCATGTATGATTCTGTTTTGAGCACACAGTGTCCCAAACGGTTCTACATATTCACCACCACGATCACTCCTTAGTCTATTGATCTTTTTATTTAGTTGGTTTTCCACTTCCAACTTATACATGGCAAACTTTTCTATTGCTTCATCCTTGCTCTTAAGCTAGTATATGGAACAATATTTTGAACTATCATCTATGAAAGACACAAAATATTTATTTCCACATCTTGTTCGCATGAATTTCAAGTCACATAGATCACTATGTATTATGTCAAGGGGTTCAGTATCTCTTTCAACACTTTGAAAGGATGTTGTTGTTAATTTTGCTTTAACACAAATTTCACACTTGTGTTCAGAATCAATTTGAAGTTTTGGTATACATTCCAATTTCATCAGAATCCTTATTGAGTCATAATTCACATATCCTAATCTACCATGCCACAGATTAGAAGACTCAAGCAAATAAGCAAAAGAATTTTCTTTATTGATAGATTTGATAGCAATTACATTCAGTTTGCACATGCCATCTTTCACATAGCCGCGTCCCACATACATGCCGTTCTTTGAAAGAACAACTTTCTGGGACTCAAATACTAGCTTAAAACCATGACTATCAAGTAAAGATCCAGACACTAAGTTCTTCCTAATGTTAGGCACATATGAGACATTAGTCAGCTTCAGCTCTTTTCCCGAGGTCATCTTCAAGACCAAGCTTCCTTTCCCCTTGACTTCTGAGGTGGCAGAGTTGCCCATGTACACCTTCTCTCCAATTTCAGTTAATTTCAACTCTGAGAAGGCATTCTTGTCAGATAGATGTGTTGGGTTGCTCCAGTATCCAGCCACCATTCCTTGGTATTGGAATCCGCCAGATTCAGATGAGAAATAATAGCCACCAGGAGATCTTCATCCACCTCAACTACATTTGCCTTTTTCTTCTTTTTCATTAGCTTCTTGCAGTCAGCAGCTCTGAGACCCTCTTTGTCACAGTTGAAACACTTGCCAGCAAACTTGGGCTGCGCCTTCTTCTTGAATGACCCATTCTTGGGTCCAAGCTTGTTCGAAGTCTTCTTCCCATTGGAGCTCCCACCATGCTCCGCAACATTGGCCCTCTCAGTAGGGAACCTTGTCCTCTTTTCAGAACCTCGGTTGTCCTCTTCAATCTTGAGGCGAACCACCAAGTCTTCCATAGACATCTCCTTTCGCTTGTGCTTAAGGTAATTCTTGAAGTCCTTCCATCCTAGAGGCATCTTCTCAATGACTGCAGCAACTTGGAATGATTCACTTATCTTCATTCCCTCGGCATGTATCTCATTAATAATTAGATGCAAATCTTGCCTTGATTGGTCACAGGTTTTGAATCCATCATCTGGAATTCATGGAAGTGCCCCACAATGTACTTCTTGGAGCCAGCATCCTCTGTTTGGTACTTCCGATCCAGCGATTCCCACAGCTCCTTAGCCGAGCTCTTGATATAGTACACCTTGTACAGAGTATCACTAAGGCTATTCAGCACATAGTTTCGACACATGTAGTCTTCATCTTTCCATTTGCTGAATGCCATCAGCATTTGAGGGTCAAATTCCTCATCAGAAACAGTGGGTGTCTCCTTGCTCAAATACCGGGCTAACCCTAACTATCTCAGGTAGAAGTGCATCTTCTGCTGCCACGTCTTCAAGTTCTGTCCAGAGAACTTCTCAAGCTAATCAGTAGGCATCACTGCAGTAGGCACTCGTGTCACTGAGGTGTTCAGAACTAGACCCGTAGGTCCATTCACTGCCGTAGCAGTATGCTTTCGTGCAAACACCGGAGTCGTAGCAGCTGACTCGGCGAGAACAATTGGAGGAGGTTCAGATGGATACACTCCAAGTACATAGAATGATCGTTGTTTTCAGAATGCATTATCTACAATAGAGGCAGATTAGTTTGGAAAGTTACACAGAACAATTATAGATATTAATAGAAACAGAACAGTAAATAACAATCGCAAACCAGATTATGGGTAGAGTCACCTGTGACGCTGTTCTTAAAGCAGGATTGCCGCCCTACAGGTATTTGGGACTCGCTGGCAATATGCTTCCAAGGATAAAACTATCCTCAACAAACACTTGAGCATCGAAGCTTTGCTAATCGAACGCCAATGGTGATGGCCATTGACTATCACTCACCGACTACGAATGAAAATGAGAGGAGGAATGTTGTTTGTGTTTGCAGTGCTTTGAAAGTAAAGAATGAGACTCCTTTTATAGGTGAGGTCTGCCTCAGCCTCATAAAAGCAAGGCTGCTGATGCTACGACATCCAAAGGCATTGGAAGTTCAATATCAGCATTCAGAGACCAATATCAGCATTGAGTTTCCAAATGCGGCTGATGGTTCAACATCCAAGTGCATGGGAAACAGCCACGCTTCTGGTTCTTCAACCTAGAATTTTGGAAAAGGAAATAGAACTCGAAAATGCCATGGCTGCTGCTGATTCATAAACCAAGTGCATTGAGAAACGTAATCGAAGTTTATGTTTCCCATATCAGATTGATATCCAAAAATCAAAATAGATCTTTGCAAAACCAAGCCGCGGAGAAATTGATGCTGCATTCGTGTCCGCATGATGCAGGCGCACACAAGCCAAGCCAAATCCGACGTCGTCAGCCTGATAATTCCCCCGGGTGCCCGCATAGGCGTTGTGAGAAACTTTCGTTTATTATCTTAACAAGCATAATAGTGAAATCATATATGAACATAACTTGTTCCTATTTGGCTTCCAATGTGGGATATAAGGTTTCACTCATGTGAAATCAAACAACATATCCATTCCTACCAAAGTCATGTCACCATTAGTTTTGGTCCAACTTTGGGCATCAATTTCTCATTCGATATCAATTCGATTTCGGAAATTCTACATTTGATTTAATACCTCTTGTCGCAAGGTAATTGATCATAATTTTATCAAATTATTTCGAGGTTTCCTTCACGCTCAAAATGAAGTCTCAAAATGGAAAGCACCACCATTTTCTTCACACTTATTAACACATTTTTCAACATTATCATCATTCATCTGGTCAAGTAACATCAAGGTTCTTTTTTTATGAGCTAAACTTTTTGTAATTTATGTGCCAAATAACTTTGGATTTGAAAATAGGTTGTAAAAGGGTATAATTGTTGTACAATTTTAGTACAAATCTACACTGGTGGATTACATTTCTACTACATTTAAAGCATGATGGAAGAACATAAAAGGGTCACTGGCCATGCCACAAATGATGGAAGGGTACAAGTAGGCTCTAATCAAGTTTTTTTTATCATAACTAGCAATCAAATGTAAAAATGTCTAATGGGTATGTTTCAGTTGAATTGAGTTTAGGAGCAAAGAGTTATCCTTGTTAGTTTGAAGTATTGATCATTTTGTTAAATTGATAAGTATAATTTGTTAGATTTAGTGGCATGTGTTTTGGCAAAACACTGTGAAGTTGTTCAAGCTGTTGTACAAGGAAGAGTTCAAGACCAGAGAGAGACAACCGACGTGGAACGAGATTGACGCAACAGATGTTTCCTAATTCATATTAGGCAAGTCGGCGCTGCAAATACATGGAAGATATAAAGCAGCTATTAAAGTCGGTGGACGCGTATATATGATGCATATCTAAAGGTCTGTTGAGAGCACTCAGGAAATATATGCGCATGAAGATTGTTTGGGAAGAAGATAATTGAAGATATTCTTAAAGATTATCAAGATATAAGAGGCGCATGTTTTTAGGAATGTTTCCTAAAAATTCTAAGGAAATATCTCCTAAAGAGATATGCGGTTGAAGATTTGGAATCTTGATCGATTAGGATTTCACCGCTCCTATATAATGAGGGCTGAGGCATTCGCATTACTCAACACTCACAGAGATAATATACACTCATATACACTATCGAGAGGTGGAGGCAAACGGTCGGTGAACTTATTATTCTGATAAGATCACGGCGCTCGGAATCAGTCTGTGCTGGGTACTGTACAGACTGATCGTGGAACAACTCGATAACACACGCACTGCTGTTGGCTACTGCGCATTCAAAAGAAGGCACTGATCTTCGTGGAGTATCATTTGGTGGAAACAGAGGGGAGTCTCTGATCTAATGGGAGTCTAGATAGCAATTACAAGATGAGTGTTAAAGGTATCGACTATTTAAAATGGATTTTTGTAAACATAAGATCCTTGTACTCTAAACTCATCATAGTGAATTGCTTTCCACCGAGCTAAGGATAAGCCCCTCAGACGTAGGCTCGTTAACGCCGAATTGGGTAACCATATTGCGTGTCTCTACTTTTGTTACTGCACTTAAGTTTGATAACGTAATATTCTGCACGAGTTGTTATTGTTATTGTTCCATACACGTCCGAATAAGATTTGAACATACACGAAAGTGTTTCAGTTGGTATCAGAGTAAACACTCAACCACAGGTGACTGTGAAGGCACCTGAGTCCTTACTCTTTCTCGGTAAGTCTCCTTGACTCGTTGCGAGTGGACGCTCCATCGTTGGATCTTTTGGCTCATGCTTCGCCTCCAATCTATCTCCTAGCTCATCCTTATCGATCACATGGCCTTTGGGAGCACCTACATGCACAGAAAATGGAAGGGAAGTATGAGTTTCGGAAAATGCAACAGTGCGGATCGCGTCCGCTTCAGACATTATACCCGCGCCCGGTGTTGACATTAGGGGCATGTCCTTTTCAAACATTAGCGTTGAGCTAATGTCAACGTTGGGCGCGATCGGCACTGACTCCGATGTGTTTTCGCTATTTTTTGCCCTCGGTTTGCCCACCATTGCTAGTGTGTTGATATTTCCACTCGGGTTGGGGATGGTCTGTGACGGTAGCATTCCCAGATCATTCTTCAGCTCAAGAACTGCACTGGCGATTTGGGACATCTGTTTGGATAGCTCTGCTATATCTATATCGGTCTTGGAAAAGGCCCGGGCTAATTGCTGGGTGCTAGCTGCCAGCTCCTTCACTACATCTTCCAGAGACTTGTTGGAACTCTAATTACTATGGCCTGCGTGATTATAGTTTTGCCCTTGCTGCTGATATTGATTCTGATTACTGTAGCACCCTGCTGCTGACGATATGGTGGACGACAATACTGCTACTGAGGCCGCTGGGGTGCATGGTTGTTGTAATTTTGAAACTCACCCACTGCGTTGATATTGGCCTGTGTATCCTCCTGTAAACTAGGGCAGGCATTTGTTTTATGATTTGTTGCACCGTAAAACTTGCAAGGCTTCACCTGGACCATCTGATTCATCATGAGCTTCTGCACCATCTCCTTCATCTGTTTAATCTCCCCAGTCATCTGATTTGGTGGGGTCTCATCCTTCGCAACGTTTCTAGTCCTACTGAATTCCTCATGTCGGCTGGCCTCCTCTCTAAATCTAGCATTCTCGGCCACTTCAGCTATCAAATTCGACACTCCAGCTGGGGGAGATTCATGATGGTCCCTCCAGCTGAGGTGTCTAGCAGCATCCTTTCGAGTGGTCTCAACCCATCTAGCAAGTATTCAATTATCAGCTTCTCTAGCATTCCCAAATTGCAACGGCTCTGCTCTAGGGCATTAAACTTCTCTAGATAGTCGTACATCGACTAGTAAGGCCCTTGCCCGAGGTCCTGCAGTCGGCTACAAACTTGTCCTGCCTTAGCTGCTCGGAAGGATTTATCGAGGAACTTTTTCTGCATCTGGTCCCATGTCCTAATGCTACATGAAGGAAGAGACAAAAACCAAGCATTAGCAGCGTCAGTTAAAGAAAAATGAAAAGCTTTCAATTTGAAAATTTCCACTGAGACTCCATATGGTCGGAGAGTTTGGCAGATGCCATGGAGGCCCTGCAGATGCCTGGTGGCTGACTCTCCATGTCGCCCTGCGAACTACGGCAGGTGGTGTACTACTGCAGTCATGATTTCTATTTCAGCCAATGCTGGCCCCTCGTAGATACACCATGGCTGGTTCTAAAAATTGGTCTCAGACAACTCCCTCATCGTTGGCTGATACATCTCTATATGATCATCGTCACCTTCATTGACCTGGCTACCTACGCGAGACATAACGAACAAGTAGCGAAGCACAAAAAAGAACTTAATAAATAAATAAAAAGAAAAAAAAAGAAAAAGAAAAAAAAGAAAAAACTTCACCGAAGCGCAGCTCCCCGGCAACGACGCCAAAATTTGACGTGCTTCGTCTGATGCGTCAAACTAAATATTCGTATTTTCCTACTAGTGAGCTAGTGTAGCAGCAAGCAGGGTCAAACCCAAGAGAGCTGGTGCGTTGAAGTTGTAACTGTGAACAATTTAAGAGGGGGTTTTGTGAGCAATTATTGTAAAAGCACATAAGAAAACACGAACGAGATTTCAATCAGAGAAGGCATTCAGCTTAGGGTTTCTATTGTGACACGTTTATCATTGACTGCTAATAATCAAATCTCAAGTTTCTAAGTGTGGTTATTCCGGGAAAGGTTATAACCCAAAGTATTCCGGGAAAGGTAATACACCACAATCTAATCCGGGAATGGTGTTAGACTTCTAGTTCTCCTAAACCCAATAATCCGGGAAAGGTGTTATCGAATCTAGGTGTTACTACTTGTCTTTACGGGCAAGTATCAAACAAGTATTAATGATAGGGACTGAATTGTTCGGCTAAGCTTTACGGGAAAGTATCCACTTAGCTTCACAATTCAATCCATATAATTAAGCACAGGAACTAGAGAAACAAGAAATTGCATTAAGAATAAAGTCTCAAAACGTTTGTCACAATGAACGAAACCCTAAACTGAAACAGAAATTTAGCTACTCATCGTCATGGAAATAAACACAAATATTATTGATGAAAAGGAAGTAGAAATTCTCTGTATCACTGAAAGCTTCGCATTCTTCGACTTCTCTAGAGCTATCTCAGTCTTCGTAGGATGACTAATTATGAGATTATGAGATGATTAGATTCGGGAAACCCAAACCGAAAACCTTAATATATAAGTTTGTGGGTTTCTAAATATGTTTTTGGGCCAAAATACCAATTTTCGAAGTTGCTGATGTCATCAAAATGCGTTCCTGACGTCATCGTCGCGCCCTGTGTAAACATTACAACCGCTCCTAGCCTTGATGTTATCGGTACTGGCCGCGCAGTGACTTGACGTTATCACAGTGGCTAATGTCTTCATAGGGCGCGGTCCACACCGAGTTTGCGTGCCAGTTCTGACTTTGACTCTAGATTTGACTGTCCTAATGACCTCCGCTGCTTTTGGTGTGAACTAGAGAGTTGTAGGGACTTGAGTCAGCTACGCAATGACGCGTGGCTCATATATTTTTGCTCAGCGGTCCATTGGCAGCACTCTGTTGAGCGTCCCAAGGTCTGATCTACCATTGTGATGCTGTTGGCATGAAACGCAGTCTTTTATGCGCGTTTCCTCCTTGAGCATTCCGAAACACCTGAGATGCAAAACCATACTAAAAAGTAACTGTTCGCATAATAAAGTGCCAAAATAAATGGGATTAGTTGATTCGACGAGTCGTATAAATACGACTCCTCAAACCACCCCACACTTAAACTTGTTCATCCCGAACAAGAACGAAGTCATAGAAGGAAAATAAATGCAACACTACAATTTCTACGACGTCCTGAATAGATGCACATGAATATGAGTTGCTAGTCTAGATTCTCTTTTCTATTCATAACTCAATCGGTACTAAAATCATCATGCCCAACGTGGAATAAACTTGATACATGTTACCTTTGAGCTGAAATTCAAACCAATTCGGATGAATGGGAGATACTCTTCTTAAGACCCATGATCTGCATTCGTTGTTCCGAACACTAGCTATATGGTTATACTTCACTGCTTTTTCTTGCACGTGATTCGTTCGAGCTTCAAGGTTTTTGAGCTTTCTTTCTTCTTTTGTTTGACAACTATTGTAGTGACTTTCTTTGGCATTTGGCTCTTGATGTATGAATGATGTAAATCACTTTTTGTTGTATAAAACTTCACAACTTGGCTGATTTTTTCTTGAGCTTTGATCCTTTATCGTGAATAGCTTGTCCCTTTCCTATTTTCTTTTGAAGGAGGTCCAATCATCGCCCGCACGCATATGGAAATTCCTCCCCACTCTTTCGCATCCTCTACCTTTTTAACGCGAGCCAAGATGGGGGCCCTCCACCTATTTTCCCGGTTACTTTGGACTAGAGATAGGACGGTCTGTTTTCCCATCCCGTCTACCTACATAAATGCTGCAGTGGCGGAGCACACTCTGAACCATATCGTCTCGAAGTACTAGCCTCCACGAAATCCACATAACCATATAACTCAAAATCCAGTCATTTGAATGCTTTGTCAAGTCTCTCTAGTACATTTCTATCAACTCCACATCCCTGTTTATCTCAACTCAAAAGGCACGTAATGGGTTAACTTCACATCTAAAAGCACAATTCAGATTTCACGAGAGGAACACATCTAATCAGCATCATCTGTTTCACAACATCAAAATTCAATACTGCATATCCAAGAAATAGAGAGAAATTTCATACTTTCAAAGTTTTTTAAAGGGAAACGTGCTGACATAGTACGTATGCAAGAAAAATAAACATGCTGACACAACTAACTGACTGACTCTCCCACCCCACACTTTTGAACAAAGTCATGTCCTCACGGCGCGACTTAAATTCAAAGACACAAACAATGCAAGACACACAAACGTAGGGAAAAACAAATAGAGAATAAAAGTGAACAGGCACTCCCCTCGTTTCGTCACGTGATGGTAAGAATTCTGGTCAAATGAATCGGTCAACGCTGGTCAATGGTCAACCGCACCCACAATAGACATTACGGCACGGTCAACGCCTTAATGTTCACACTCGGTGCGGCACTAATGTTGCCTGTCGGCGCGGTGCTAATGTTCGCTCTTGGCGCGATTCGTACTGAGTTGCACCTGTTTCTTGCATGAAAAACATCTCTTTTCCCAAAAGACAATGTAAGAAACATGACTCAATACGTAAACAAACATAAACGACATAAAAAACAAAAAACACAAAAATTTGTCGGGCTGCCTCCCTGCGAGCGCTTTTGTTTTACGTCGTTGGCTCGCCGATACTTCTTTAGGGATCACAAGTTAGGATCCCATGGGCGTGTGAGGTCAAATTTCGCCCCAACTGGTCCTTCACTCTGCTCATAGCCTTCGTGGAACGGTGTGCCAGTGTCTGCTCTCCATCGATCAAGCGGGTTCGCCTTCACATCCTCCCTAGTATTCGAGGACACCTTGATCATAGCTACTGGTCTAGCTGCACAACAAATCTAATCTGGTAGGTCAGAAGATAGGGTACTAAGATATGGTGTGTGCACTATGTTAGGTGTTTTCTTCGCGCATGGACGGTCATCATCCTCATAAATATAAAAATTTGATGTCATGCCACCAAACGCAAGTGACAACAAGCCCGTGTCCATGTCAATATTGGTTTTAGTGGCAAAGAGGAACGGACTTCCCAAAGATCAGTGTTGGAGGATCATCACTTCTAGCGTCTCCCATCTACAAAACGTTGAAGTCTGTAGGAACAACAAGGTCACCTACATGTAGGGTTAGATCCTCTAGCAAACCAACAGGACGAATACATGATTTATCCCCTAACTCTACCAACAGTTTAGGAGACTTAAATGGTCCCAATTTTAGTGAACAATATAACGAATATGGCATAGCGTTAATGGCAGCACCCAAATCAATTAAACAATGATGTATTTGAGTCTCACCAATACCGCAGGTGACTGTTAAGGCACCTGGGTCCTTACTCTTTCCTGGTAGGTCTCCTTGACTCATTACGAGTGGACGCTTCATCGTTGGATCTTTTGGCTCATGCTTCGCCTCCAATCTGCCTCTTAGCTCATCCTTATTGATCACATGGCCTTCAGGAGCTCCTACCTGCACAGAAAATGGAAGGGAAGTATGAGTTTCAGAACATGCATTAGTGCAGATTGCGTCCTCTTCAGACATTATAGCCGCGCTCGGTATTGACTTTAGGGGTGCATCCTCTTCAGACATTAGCGTCAAACTAATGTCAACGCTGGGTGCGATCGGTAGTGACTCTGACTCGTGTTCGCTGTTTTTTGCCCTCGGTTCGCCCACCATGGCTAGTGTATTGATATTTCCTCTCGGGTTGGGGATGGTCTTGACGGTAGCTTTCCCGGATCATTCTTCATCTCAAGAACTGCACTGGTAATTTGGGACATCTGTTTGGACAGCTCTGCTATATCTCCATCAGTCTTCGAAACGGCCCAGGCTAATTGCTGGGTGCTAGCTGCCAGCTCCTTCACTACGTCTTCTAGAGACTTGTTGGAACTTTGATTACTATGGCCTGCTTGATTATAGTTCTGCCCTCGCTACTGATATTCATTCTGATTACTGTAGCCACACTGCTGCTGACGATATGGTGGATGATAGTACTACTGGTGAGGTTGCTGGGGTGCATGGTTGTTGTAATTTTGAAACTCACCCAATGCGTTGATATTGGCATGTGTATCCTCTTGTAAACTAGGGCAGGCATCTATCTTATCATTTGTTGCACCGCAAAACTCGCAAGGCTTCACCTGGACTGATTCATCATGAGCTTCTGCACCATCTCCTTCATCTGTTTAATCTCCTCAGTCATCTGATTTTTGTGGGGTCTCAGTCTTCGCAACGTTTCTAGTCCTGCTGAATTCCTCCTGTCGGCTGGCCTTCTCTCTGAATCTAGCATTCTTGGCCACTTCAGCTATCAAATTCCGCACTCTAGCTGGGGGAAGATTCATGATGGTCCCTCCAGCTGAGGCGTCTAGCAGCAGCCTATCGAGTGGTCTCAACCCATCTAGCAAGTATTCAATTAGCAGCTTCTCTAGCATTCCCAAATTGCAACAGCTCTGCTCCAGGGCATTAAACTTCTCTAGATAGTCGTACATCAATTCGTTAGGCCCTTGCCTAAGGTCCTACAGCTGTCTACAAACTTGTCCTGCCTTAGCTACTTGGTAGTATTTATCGTGGAACTTTTTCTGCATCTGGTCCCATGTCTTGATGCTACCTGAAGGAAAAGACAAAAACCAAGCATTAGCAACATCAGTTAAAGAAAAATGAAAAGCTTTCAATTTGAAATTTTCCACTGAGACTCCATATGGTCGGAGAGTCTGGTAGATGCCATGGAGGCCCTGCAGATGTCTGGTGGCTGACTCTCCATGTCGCCCTGCGAACTTCGGCAGGTAGTGTACTACTACAGTCTTGATTTCTATCTCAGCCAATTCTGGCCCCTCGTAAATAAACCATGGAAGGTTTTGAAAATTGGGCTCTGACGGCTCCCACATCGTGGGCAGATACGGCTCTATATGCTCATCATCACCTTCGTCAATCTGGCTACCAGCGCGAGACATAGCGAACAAGTAGCGAAGCACAAAAAATAAATAAAAAAATAAAAAATAAGAAAAAGAAAAAAAAGAAAAAGAAAAAAAAGAAACAACTTCACTGAAGCGCAGCTCCCCAGCAACGACGCCAAAATTTGACGTGCGTTGTCTGACGCGTCAAACTAAATATTTGTATTTTCCTTCTAGTGTAGCAACAAGTAGGGTCGAACCTAAGAGAGCTGGTGCGTTAAAGTTGTAACTGTGAACAATTTAAGAGGGGGTTTTGCGAGCAATTATTGTAAACCCACAAGAGAAAACACGAACGAGATTTCAATCAGAGAAGGCATTCAGCTTAGGGTTTCTATTGTGACAAGTTTATCATTAACTGCTAATAATCAAATCACAAGTTTCTAAGTGTGGTTATTTCGGGAAAGGTTATAACCCAAAGTATTCCGGGAAAGGTAATACACCACTATCTAATCCGAGAAAGGTGTTAGACTTCTAGTTCTCCTAAACCCAGTAATCCGGGAAAGGTGTTATCGAATCTAGGTGTCACTACCTATCTTTACGGGTAAGTATCAAACAAGTATTAACGATAGGGACTGAATTGTTCGGCTAAGCTTTACGGCAAAGTATCCACTTAGCTTCACAATTCAATCCTTGTAATTAACCACAAGAACTAGAAAAATAAGAAATTGCATTAAGAATAAAGTCTCAAAACGTTTGTCACAATGAACGAAACCCTAAACTGAAAAAGAAATTTAGCTACTCATCGTCATGGAAATAAATACAAATATTTTTGATGAAAAGGAAGTAGAAATTCTCTGTATCGCCGAAAGCTTCGCGTTCTTTGTCATCTCCAGAGCCGTCTCAGTCTTCGTAGGATGATTGATTTGAGATTATGAAATGATTAGATTCTGGAAACCCAAACCCAAAACCTTAATATATAAGTTTGTAGGTTTCTAAATCTGTTTTTGGGCCAAAATACCAATTTTCGGACTTACTGACATCATCAAAATGTGTTGCTGACATCATCACCGTGCCCTGTCTAGACATTACGACCGCTCCCAGCCTTGACGTTATCGGTACTATCCGCGCCCAGCCTTGATGTTAGCACAGTGGCTAATGTCTCATAGGGCGTGATCCCCACTGAGTCTGCGCGCCAGTTCTGAGTTCGACTTTGGATTTGACTGTCCTAATGACCTCCGCTGCTCTCGGTGTGAACTAGAGAGTTGTAGGGAATTGAGTCAGCTACGTAATGACGCATGGCTCATATTTTTCTGCTCAGCACTCCGTCGAGCGTCCCAAGGTCTGATCTGCCATTGTGATGCTTTTGGCATGAAATAAAGCATGAAATGCCGTCTTTATGCGCATTTCCTCCTAGAGCATTCCGAAACACGTGAGATGAAAAACCATACTAAAAAGTAATTGTTCGCATAATAAAGTGCCGAAATAAATGAGATTAGTTGATCCGATGAGTCGTATAAATACGACTCATCAACGGCTGAGGCAGAATACATCGCAATTGAAGTTGTTGTACCCAGATGTTATGGATGAAACAGATGGTTGAGGAATGTGGAGTGGAACAAGATGTGATGACACTCTACTGTGACAACATGAGCGCAATCAACATATCCAAGAATCATGTTCAGCATTCTAGAACAAAGCATATCAACATAACACATCACTTCATTCAAGAGCTAGTTGAGAAGAAAGTAATTACACTGAAGCATGTATCTACTAAGAGAAGCAGCTAGCAGACATCTTCACCAAAACCTTGGACAACCAATTATTTGAGACACTTAGATCCTCACTGGGTCTGTGTGTCATTGACAACTAAGTTATTCCAACACAAGTTGGTCAGTCGGAGCTTGAACGAGATATGTTTTGAGGGCTGACGTGGAAGGAAGGTAGAAGAATTCAAATGCTGGTGCGAGGATTGACGATTGGTCTAACCAAGATATTCGAATATATAAAAAGGCTCAAAGTGATGTGGCAAATTGAGAAGGTGCGAGCAATTATAAGGCATGCCAAAAGGAGCAAATATAAGGCACGAAGTGACGTGGCGAATTGAGAAGATTGAGATGTTCTTGTTCTGTTATTTCTCTTCTGATGAAACCCTAGGCAACCTTTGATTGAAGCAGTTTTAATATGGTGGACATAAGAAAGAACAAGATAGCTAAGGCGCCTACCGCTGAAGCATCACCAAAATCAGTAGGTGAACAGAAGATTGTTCAAGCAAACCCTCAATCGACGGTCAACAAGGCAACAATAGCAAAACCTAAAGCGACTGTGATGAAAAAGGAAATTATTCCTGAGAAAACAATGGCGGAAAAACATGTGAAGGAGACGACGACTGACAACTTGGCGAAGGAAAAACAGATACCTACATTTGTTCCAGTTCAAAACCCTAAGAAGTCGGCATCTTCAAAACATGCATCAGACAAGGAACCTGCCAAGAGGACGGCACAAGAGATAATCTCCAAAATCTCAAAAACTATTAATGTGCATAGTCCTAGTGTGCCTCGTTTTTCTGTGGAGGGTTCAAAGATTGTGGTAGAAAAGCGAAAGACAGTGGCATCGATGCAGGGTGAGAGTTCTCCTAATGTGAAGGGAACTAGAGTAAAGATAGTTGCTCAAAAGAAAACGCCAGTTAAAGAAAAGTTTAGAACTGTCAATTGCAAGGTAGTTGTGTCAGAATCTTAAGAAGATGTTGATGATGTTGATGAAGTGTCCACTGGAGATATTCAAAAGAAAGCTCATAATGTTTAGGAGAACACTGATATGATTGAGGAATCAGATCCTAAACCAGTTGAGAGGGTAGAGGAATTGGATGATCAGGTAGAGGCAAAACCTGGAGAAGAGGAAGAAGCTGATTTTTAGGAGAAAGTTGAGGCTTCGGAGGAAAGTGAGGTTGGGCAAACGGATGAAGTTGAGGAAAAAATATCCAACAATGAAGAAGGAGAGCAATCACACAATGAGTTGATCAAACAAGCTGACTTGCTTCAAGAACTCTTTGATGTCGTGGAAGAGTACGTGGAAGAAGAGATGTTTGCCAATGATGCTGCAAAAGAAGGAGAGGTTAATCAACCAGATCAGACCAATGATGAGAAGGTGGAAGATGTTCCAGAGGAGGTTCCAGTTAGTGCGGAATAGGTGGACAAGGCAAGGCCACCTGTTAAGTCAAAGAAAGTCGTGCTTAAACAGGTTGCTAAACAGAAATCTCCAACGGCTGTAGCAAAGACTATAACAAGGAAGAAAAAGACTACTCCACCTGTGCAAACCACAGAAAATAATTCTGCTAAAGCTGAGTCTGCTGGTCTAAAGAAGGTTGCTACTCCTGCGGTAAAGAAACCCAAAACAAGTACAGTAGCAAGAGAAACTAAAGGTAATAAAAAGGGGACGAATGTGCAGTTTGAAACAAGAATAGTTCTGGATGGAGTATAGTTTTTCTCAGAGGAGCAAGCCAAGACATGGAACTGATAGAGAAGCGAAAAATTGTGCCAGAAAGAATTTTGGAGGCTGATAAAAACTCTGCTAAAGAAATACTGAAGCTGATTAAAGAAATGGATCTGTGGTCATCAGTTACTATGGCTAAACCTTTTGTTGCAAGAATTGTGAGAGAACCAATTGCCAACCTGCCAGAAAGCCTTACTGAGTTGGAGAATGAGTTCTACGGGAAGCTGCATGTGAGGGGGAGAGAGGTTGTGATCACTCCAGGACTATATGGATCAAGCTAAAGAGCCTTCTCGCACACAAGAAAACAAAGGTTTAGAAAGGGATATTGAGGATTGGGCACCCATGTACGTCGCTGAAAAACTCAAGGAGGGGATGCCCATCAAGCTCGAGATGAGTTTTGACGACCCTTTCTCTACTACGGCGTCTCGAGACAAGTTTTGGTGCTTCTTGCCATATTTCGAGAGATTACTTGAAAACAGCTCCCATGACCCCTTAGTTCTTAAGGGATCTTCATTCTTGAAGGGGTCATGTTCCCAAAGGAAAGTCCATTGTAGACTTGATGGGAAGAAATTCAAATGGGATTTGAAGGTGGATTGACACCCCAAATGTCCAAGGCCCATGAGAAGGGATCCTAGCAAAGGACTTCTCAACGAGTGATTCTATGGGGCGATTTGCTACTTCTTTGCCAAGATGGGAAAAACTAGGCCCTCACAGGAGGTAACTCGGTTTGTAAGTTGTTCATTCTTGTTTTTTATGTTTAAGTGTTTGGCATGACTTTGGGTAACTTAGGCTCTAAGTATGGGGTATGAAATGTATGATTAGTGGGTAAAATTTTAAGTGTGGAGTGAGTTCTACTCATTCCAATCCAACTTCAAATCGCCAAGCCCCTCCACATTTCCCTTGATTTATCTATGAATGATGATGTTGCCCCTTAGTGTTCAAGTGCCTTATTTGAGTCTGCTAGATTGAAACTATTTGTTATACCATGCTATGACTCTAGTTTCACATTTTTGGCACTTAAGACATCTTGTGCACATTTTAGAGGATGTGATTTACCTTTCTTGTTTGAATTCTATTAAACTTATGGCATGATGTTATCGTGTGACTTGTGATGCTCTCTTGCTCATACTTGAGTTTTGCATAACCTTGTATGTCACTTGTTGCTTTTAACCTATCATGTGTTCTTGTCATCAAGGAAGTTATTTGCATCATGTACAATCAAGCTTAGCACAATGGCGTCTTTTCTATTGGTGGGGCACATCTACAAACGAGGGGGGTTCCTATGCGCCTTTATCTTATTGTTCTTCATTGTTTGCGCTTAGGGACTCATATTGTGGAGTGGGTAGTCGCATAGTTCACTCATTTCATGCCACGCCTATCATTTTAGAATGGACACTTGCATTCATGTATTCTATCCCAATCTAATGAGTGTTTTTAACCACATAGGCTTGTGATTATAATTTCCAAATCCCAATAAATAACATCTAGCCTACTTTTCATTTTTATTGGATCTTGAACTTAGAACCGACCTAGTCCTATGAATGTGCATTCATGTGAATTAATATCATTGATATCTCTTGTCTATCTAATTTTCTAAGTATTTTCATTGAAATACCTTGGATTAAGTTTTAGCAAGCACTTATAAAATTTTCACGAAAACTTATACCTTTTGTATGCTCCTTGGTGACTTGAGTTCTTTTAGCTTAGTGTCTTACTTATGATTGTTTCCCACACATCCCATACACTTTTTGAACATATTATCAAGTTTTAAGTGTGGAGTCAAAAGAGGGTGAAAAATAGGCCCCAACAAATATTTTTGTGGTCAAAGAGGGCAAAACCCCGACTATAAACTTTCTCGAAGTACAAGAGAAGTTTTGCTTTAAGATATACAAATTCCCAGGGTTAGGAAGAAAAGTTCCCCCACGAAAGCATTTGTAGGTCAAAGGCCATTTGAAAAAGAAAATAAGGAGTACTTAAAACTTGACTCTATGTCTTCCTCCATTCTTCATTTGCATGGGATTCATCATTTGCATTGTGTGCTAGTTGGATTAACTCTTGGACGATTGAGGAGTCGTATTTATACGACTCGTCAAATCAACTAATCCCATTTATTTCGACACTTTTATATGCGAAAAGTTACTTTTTAGTATGGTTTTGCATCTCAGGTGTTTCGGAAGCTCTAGGAAAAAAAGCGCTTAAAAATGACATTTCATGCCAAGAACACCACAATGGCAGATCAGACCTTTGGACATTCGAAGGAGTACTGGGAACTGAAAGTTGATCATAAAAATACGAGCTACATGCCGTTGCGTAGCTGACTCAATTCCCTACAACTCCCTAGTTCACACCGAGAGCACCGAGGTCATTTGAAGCGTCTAATTGAGAGCCGAAGTCAAAATAGATGCGCAGAATGGGTGAACTGCCTCCGAAATGATGGCAGACCATGTGCATTTTAACGCGCCGCTCAAGTGTTCATGATCCGCGCCCTAAAGTGTTCATGGTCCGTGGAGATAAAGTGTTCATGGTCCACGGCAATGACGTCAGCGACGCGTTTTGATGACGTCAGCAGGCCAAAACTTGGAAATCAAGCCCAAAATTCAGACTTGGAAACCATACTTTTTTCTATAAATAAGATGTTTGGGTTAGGGTTTCCACCACCAAATATTCTACGAAGACGAAGATGGCTCTGGAGGAGAAGGTGAAACTTTCGATAAGAGAAGAGATTTTTCTACCTTTCATTATGTGTTTTATTTCCACCATATATAGCTAAACTCGTTATTCAGTTTAGGGTTTCGTTCATTATGACACATGTTTTGAGACTTCGTTCTTAATGCTATTTTATGTTTTACTAGTTCTTGCTTCATCACATGAATTAACTTGTTAGATTAAGTGGAAGCTTTGTCGCAAAGCTTAATTGAGCAATTAATTCTTACCGTTAACATCTACTAGAAACTTTGTCGTAAAGGTAGATAGTAACACCTAAACTAAATAATACCTTTGTCAGATTATTTTATTTAGGAGAGAACTAAAAGTCTAACACCTTTGTCGGGTTAGATTGTGGCGTATCACCTTTGTCGGGATACTTGGGTTGTTACCTTTATCGAAACAACCACACTTAAAAACATGAGATTAGATATTTAGCAGTCAATGATAAACATGTCACAATAGAAATCCTAAGCGGAATACTCTCTCTGATTGAAACTTTCCTTGCTTTTGCCTCCTTTGCACTCACAACTGCTTAAAACCCCCCTTTTCTTTAATTGCTTACAGGAACAGCTTCAACAACACCAGCTCCCTTGGGTTCGACCCTGCTTGCCGCTTTACTAGCTCATAGCAGGAGATTATAAATATTAAATTTGATGAGTCAGATGACGCGCATCAACGATCCTTGTGCTTGCACGGGAGCTCTCATTTTATCTATGCCCGATTTCTAAGAACTCATAATGTCGAACTCCTCTTCCCTTACGGATTATGGCATAAGCGCCTAAGATTTGTGAATGAGTTCCATGTCGCGAACCCATGGACTAGCCCTAGCTAGCATAGGTGAGCGGTAGACACTCTTTTGTGCAAACTAACAACTATGACTATGTATGGCCTTGAAAATGAGAAGATCATTGGATTAGACCTTTGATATCTCTAAAACTGATTATCTTGAATGCACAACATCATGGGTACTTAAATGGTTCAAAATTTCTTTTGATGATAATGTGACGGTAGTCCTAGTTTGGGGTAAGGGATTTGTTTTGAGAAATCCTCGCCTCGGTTAAGCTCTCTTGAATTCATTCTCATAGGATAGGTGCATATGGGATTTGTGAGTATTCCCTTTTCTGAAAACTCTCACGAGACTATAACTCGTCCACTAGGGTAGCCTAGGGGTTCAAAGCTTGATGCATACGCTAAATGCATTCGTAACGCCTACAAAAAGGAGCAAGTTAGGATGTATATACTTTCATTTGCCTTAGAATAATATGCTTAGGAATAATGATAGAGACCTTGTGAAAGCTAGTGAGGCGAATAGACGAAAAACATAGCACCACTAGCATTTCGCCATTTGCATGACCTTGACATATTTTCATACTTTGTTCGGGACAAACAAAGCTTAAGCATGGAGTGTTGATGAGTCGTTTTCGACTTTATTGGATGTCATTTGACCCTTGCCTTTCCCAGTTCAGGTACAAAATGATACCCCATTGAATTCAAGACCTCAATATGAAGGTTGCATGAAAAATTGAACATTCGGCACAAAACAAGGAGTCTCGAGGCAAAACAGGGCAAATTGACCTATCCAACTTATTTTGCATTCACATGGCGCATACAGTGTCCAAATTGGTTGATCTATAGCTTGTTGGAAATCTAACTCAATAAACTACAACTCTCTAGTTTGCGCCAAGACAACATTTGGACTCTAAGACAGCTAAAAAGCCCCTGTAAGTCAGAGCAATTGGGCACCTCCATTGTCGAGCATTGCACTGAGGCCACTCCCAGCCGGTTGGCTCAATTCCCAGCCGACCGACTGGGCCAAAAACAAAGAAATTTCAGTTTCAGAGCTATAAATATAAGGAGAGGCTTTAGACCTAAGGGGGGTGGTTTTTAGAGAGAAAAAGTGTGATAAAAATGCTAAGGCTCACCATCATCAAAGGATTGCTTGGGGGAGAAGGGAGAAGATCAAGGAAGGAATCTAGAGCTTGCTCAACATCTCCAACTTGGGTTTTCTCTACTCTTCTTTTCTCCCTCTTTGTAGATTTGTATTGAAAACATGTATCATGATGATGTGTGAGTAGTTCTTGTGTTTTGAGGGTCTTAAAACCCTCCTTGATACTCTATGATCATGTATATACATTTGATTCAATAATCTATGGTGTTAAATTCATGTTCACTATGCTCTTCATATATGACATGCTAGTAAGTGTTTGATGAAATGCCTAGGTGACATGTTGATCTTAAAACTTGACCTAAGTATCGATAGACCTTAGGAAAGGTTTGGATGTGGTGAATATGATCTTTTCTATGGATTTGAAGTGAACTAGCTTTATGTCTATTGGATTTATCACCTTGGGAGATGTTCCAAGGATGACAAAGGCAACGGAATGAACCAATACCTTGATGAGGTGAGGTTCTAGTTAAGAGGCTAGGAATAGATTAACACGGAAGTTGGTCTACCTTAGTCTAAACTAGGTTCAAAACTATTTGACACCTTGATTTGCATAATTGTTGTATACGTGATCAATGAGAAATGACGAGGGGAGTAACCACTCAAAACTCCTCTTATCTATCTTTTATCTCTAATTACTCATCACTTAGGATTTAGATACACACTCTTTTTTTACATTTTTGGTTAGAATATCCGAACGGAAACACAATCTTATATAGTGTATGTGCTTGGCTTGCTCCGTTGGGTTCGACCCGGTCTTACCGGTCTTTACAAATTGTTTTTGACCAAAGATATTTTATCGCATTCATTTGGGTGTGAAAATCTACAATGTTCAGCTTTTCAACCAAAGATTGGAACACGGATGCTGCGTGATCGATCGATATTTTGACTGATTATTACCTTCGTGCATAGTAGAACTCTGTTCGAATTCCGAATGTTATTTGCCATTTAACGCTATTTTCCTAGTGTTTCAGGTAATTTTAGTGGAGAATGAAGTTCTAAGTCAACTCGCGAAGAAAGATACCAAAGCAAGTCTAGGCGGCAGAGGCAAAAGCTGACATCCAGACCATCTGGACCTGCTATTTTTTGACCTTTCTGAGATAGGTCAATTCGAACCAGTCTTTATGCCTCAGCGGGACCATCGAGACCTTGTAAAACATCAATGTTTCTGAGAGTGATCCATTCACTCCGGTCTGAGTTCTCAGCCCAGACCCACTACCCACTGACTATTTTGAGGGAGCTTCATTCGCTCCGGTCAAAGGAAGATCACACGGATCGTGAGGAGCAGAATGTAAAGAGTCTCAATTAAAGACTAAATGGAAAAACAATGGAAAAGAGAAAGGGAGCTGATTTTCTATCAAGGTATACACTTAGAGACGGAGAAGACCACCATCTAGGATTTGGAAGAAGAGAAGAATTGAAGAATCACAACAGAAGTTTGTTCTTCTGTCTTTCATTTTATCATTGCGTTGTATCACATATGTATTTTGAAACCCAGAAAATGATGTGTGCGTGGGGTCCTACGGATCCTATTGTACACAAACTCAATGTCATGCAATAATAGGTTGTTTAATTTTATGAAATTATGTTTCCTTGTGTTGATGTATGAATGTTGTTCTATTTGAGATATCGTAAAAAGTTGATGCATGCTAGGTGTTTGGCGAATCGCTTCGCCTATGTTAACATTAAGGTATAGGACTAACAAACTGAAAGGGTGAAGTCTAGAATCGGAAATCGATAGAACTTCATTGAAACAAGGTGTTTACAAAGGTAACTTGTGTTTCACTGGAATACAAGACTAGTTCATATAACTAACTATTTTAGTTATTTACACAACGACAGTTGGTAGAAAATCAAAGTGGCTTAGATTGGTTTGTCGGCTCGAACGAGAGGCAAACCATAGCTTAGATGCATAGTTAACGAGTTTTGGCACAACGAAGGTTGGTCTTACTCGCATTTACGCATAAACTTTTCCATTCAACTTTAGCATGAATCACATGACAATCTATGTTGCATGACTGATGAGTCAAATACTTGACTAGTTTTCCTCTACTTTTCTTAGTAGTTTTGATTCGTTTCCAAGTAATTTTGATGCCAATTCACACCCTTATTGGTCTATTAGGTCCAAAAATGCATTTCGTCTCACTCGGAGCCTAAAATATCAAATGGAGCAAAAGTTGGGTGAATTTGAGCCAAAAATGAAATTTCGGGCAAAACAGGACAGACTGACCTTGCTGGCTTATTTTGGACTTATAGATCGCATGCGATGTCCGATTTGGTTGATGTAAAGCGTGTTGGAAAGCTATCTCAAAGGACTACAACTCTCTAGTTGACGCCGAGACCAAATTCAGACGTTAAGACCTCGAAACAGCCGCCGGAAGCTCGACCAAGCTCTAGGAAGCTCGCCTGAGTCTCACATATGCAGTGCGCTGACTCCACCGCACCCGCCCGGGTCCCTCTGCACCCGACCGGGTCTCCTCTGCTGCCTTCTCGGATCAATCTCACACCCGGTCGAGTCCCCATGCACCCGCCCGAGTCTCAAGGCAAAAATCAGATTTTTCCCTTTTTGCTATAAATAGAAAGTTTGAGATCCAAATCAAAGGGGGGATTTTTGAGGGAGTTTTTTCTAGGGTTTTTGGGAGAACGAAATCAAGGGTTTCTAGAGGGACAAAAGACCAAGGCTTCAAAGGGAGGATCATCCACGATTGAAGAAGATCATCTAAACACTAGATTGGTTTATTCATTCCTTGTATCTTCTTCTTTTGTGTACTCAATACAATTTGTGTTTGTCCATGAACATGATTTGTGAGTAGTCCTTTGTGTTATAGGGTCCTATGGACCTCATGTGTGTTAATACTCATTATCTATTATGAATGAATGCTAGAATAACATGTTTTGGATGATTATGGTTTACTTTGAATGAATGATCAAACTATGCACTCTAGGTGTTTGAGAAAATGTCTAAGTGAATGGTTTTGGTTTATGAGTTGAGTTAAG
Source organism: Rhodiola kirilowii (assembly GCA_033675215.1). NCBI lineage: Eukaryota > Viridiplantae > Streptophyta > Magnoliopsida > Saxifragales > Crassulaceae > Rhodiola > Rhodiola kirilowii. The sequence continues at coordinate 27,507,830 of CM066194.1, read as the reverse complement.
CACTCTAGGTGTTTGAGAAAATGCCTAGCTGATTAATTTCTATGGTTCTTTGGTCAAGTAGCCGAGAGGTGGAAGCCAAAGTATCTAGATATTGAGTCATTAAGGAATCCTTGGCTAAGTAACCGAGAGGTGGACGCCAAAGGTTCTCGAAAACAAGTAAATCACCATAGTTAGGTGGTGTCCACTAGCGTGACCCATCCTAGCATTGAGATAGGCTAGAGCTTCACCTCCTCATAAGGATCAATTTTGCAACGAGAGTTGACAATTGAGAGATATGAGTAGGACGCGAGTCAAAAATATCGAGAGATTGAGATTCGTGTGTATAAGGTATATCTTCCTCAAGTCGGAGAAGTAACCGAGAGGTGGAATTAGACTTGATAGATATACAGGCCGTAATCTAATCATCTAGGACAAGTATCTTGCATGAAATTGAACTCTTGGAGTCTAAAAACACATATGAGTGAAGTAGTTCCCTAGAGTACACATTTTGCCTTGGTAGTGACATTATCTCTAGATTCCTTAGATTGTTTACATTGTTTATATACATTTTCTCTAATAACCACATCAACCCAACCATTCGCAATTAGAATAGACTTATCGCAATGAAATCGAATAGTGCTCATAAGTTTGGACTTGCTCCTTGGACGGCCCGGTACTTACCGGTCAAATATAAATGTTTTTGATCATGCACTAAAAAACTGCACGTCAAAATGGCTTATTTTGGACTTACAGATCGCATGCGATGTCCGATTTGGTTGATTCATAGCGTGTTGGAAAGTACATTAGCGCAACAAGAAATGGAGAATGGGAACATGTACGGGGAAGAAAATGTTCCCGAGGAAGAAGTCTTTGAATCAAGAGATGATAAATTGTTAAATTACTCGTTTGAGAAGCCCGACCAAGCTATCAAAGAGTTAGATGAAGATGATTCACGTATAAAAGACTACACTCTTCGGACACTTTCACCTCCACTAATGTCGAATGAGCTTGAATCTCTTGATGATGATAAGATAGAGGAAGTGCATATTGAGCAAAAAGGATGCCAAGTGTATGAAGACTTTGTTGAGGTATACATGGACGTGACTAGAGAGCCACCGCGCATACAAGGAGATGAAAGTTTAATGAGGGAGATTGAGAATTGGGCACCCATGGACATCATTAAAAAATTGAAGGAAGGTGTGCCCATCAAACTAGAGGCTAGCATTGAAGATTCTTTCTTTGTCACAAAGCCTCGAGACAAGTTTTGGAGCTTCTTTCCCTACTTTGAAAGATTAATTGGAAAAAGCTCCCATGACCCCTTAGTTCTTAAGGGATGCATATTCTTAAAGAGGTCATGCTCCCAAAGGAAAGTCCATTGTAGACTTGATGGGAAGAAATTCAAATGGTATTTGAAGGTGGATTGACACGTCAAATCCAAGGCACCGTGGGAAGGGATCCTAGCAAAGGACTTCTCACGAGTGATTCTATGGGGCGCCTTGCTACGTCTTTTCCAAGACGAGAAAAACTAGGCCTTCGCGGGAGGTAACCCGGTTTGTAAGTTGTTCATTCTTGTTTTTCATGTTTAAGTGTTTTGTATGACTTGGGTATGGCTTTGATTTTAAGTGTGGAGTTAGTCTCACTCACTCCAATTCTAGTTCACATCGCCTAAGCCACTCCACCTCCCATGATTTTTCTGTGAAATATGATGTCACCCCTTAGTGTTCATGAGCTTTATATGACTTTAATGTATGGAACTACTTTGTTGCTATGACTTAGACACATTGTGCATGAAGGAAGATGTAGTTTACTTTCCTTGTTTGAACTCCCTTCAACATATGTGTCATGATGTTATTTTGTGACCGTGTGATACCATATTGCTCATACTTGACTTTGTGATTATTTCTATATCTATCACTTGTTACATTTAACCTCTCATGTTCTATTGTAATCAAGGAAAGTATTTGCATCATGAATGATAAAGCTTAGCACATTGACATCTCTATTATTCAAGGGGGGCACATCTACAAACGAGGGGAGTTCCTACGCGCCTCATATCTCATTTTCTTTATTGTTTGCGCTTAGGGACTAAGCGAGATTTTAAGTGTGGAGTGGGTAGTCGCATAGTTCACTCATATCATGCCATGCCTATCATTTTGAATGGACACTTGCATTCATCATGCTTTATCCCAATTTTATGAGTGTTATACTACTAAAGGCTTGTGACTATCATTTCTCAACTTCTATAAGTCACATCTAGCTCACATTTCACTTTTACATGATTTAGAGTCTAAAACAAGCTAGCTCTATTGAATGCACATTCTTGTGAATCAATTTTCATTGCTATCTTGTGCCTATCTAGCAATCTAAGTATTTTTCGTGCATGCTTTGAACTTAGTTTTTAGCAAGCACACTTTGAAAACATCATGAAAAAAAAAAATTAAACCTCTCGGTTGCTTTTAGGTGACTTTAGTTCTCTTGCTTAGTGCCTTGTTTGTGGTTGTTTCTCACACATTCCATATTCATATTGGGCATATTGTCAAGTTTTAAGTGTGGAGTCAAAAGAGGGCAAAAAATAGGCCTCATTCAAAAAAAATACATGGTCAAAGAGGGAAAAGCCCCGACTAAGAACTCTCTCGATGATCACGAGAATTTTTGCTTCAACAATGATACAAATGCCGGGGGTTAGGAAGAAAAGTTCCCCCTCGAAAGCATTTGTAGGCCAAAGGTCATTTCAAAAAAAATATGTGAATAAAAACCACTTAAGCTTGACTTTATGCCCTTCCATCATCTTTTACATGTGTGAGTTCACCACGTGCATTGTGTGCTAGCAAATTGAGCTTTGGGACGACCCTTGTGATTTCACGTAAGCTATCGGTTGGTTTATGCTTGTTTTAAGAACTCCTATTGTCAAACTCCTCTTTCCTTATGGAATACAACTTTAGCGTCTAAAACTTGGAAATGAGTTCATATCGTGAGCCCGTGGACTAGCCCTAGCTAGCATAGGTGATCGACCGACGTTTTTGTGCAAAAGCTTGAATCACCTTTCAAAAGCCTTGCTTCAAAAATGAATAGACTTCTAGGTTAGGCACTTGATAGCTCTAGCATTGACTTCCTTGAATGTGCACCCTCATGTGATCTTAAACGGTTTGAAAACTCTCTTGAAATGTATAGTGATTGTGATGCTAGCTTGGGATGTGAAGTAAGTTTTGAGAAATCCATGCCTTAATTGTTAAACACTCTTGTTTTCACTCTTATGGGATAACTGCATTTGGGATTTGTGAGTATTCCCATTTCTGAAAACTCTCACGAGACTATAACTCGTCCACTAGGGTAGCCTAGGGGTTTAAAGGCTTGGTGCATATGCTAAATGCACTCGTAACACCTACGAAAAGGAGTTAGATTGTAATTATGTATTATAGTAGTTAGTAATAAAAGTTTGAGACTATAAATGGATGTTGAGAGTAAATGGGCGACAAACATAATGACTTAGCTATTCACCATTTGTTTCTCTTTGGCTTGATCTTATTGTGTGCTCGGGACGATCAAACTCTAAGTGTGGAGTGTTTTGATGAGTCAAATACTTGACTAGTTTTCCTCTACTTTTCTTAGTAGTTTTGATTCGTTTCCAAGTTATTTTGATGCCAATTCACACCCTTATTGGTCTATTAGGTCCCAAAATGCAGTTCGTCTCACTCGGAGCCTAAAATATCAAATGGAGCAAAAGTTGGGTGAATTTGAGCCAAAAATGAAGTTTCGGGCAAAACAGGGCAGACTGACCTTGATGGCTTATTTTGGACTTACAGATCGCATGCAATGTCCCATTTGGTTGATTCAAAGCGTGTTGGAAATCTATCTCAAATGGCTACAACTCTCTAGTAGACGCCGAGACCAAATTCGGACTAAGACCTCGAAACAGCCGCCGGAAGCTCCAAGAAGCTCGCCTGAGTCTCACAAATGCAGTGCGCTGACTCCACCGCACCCGCCCGGGTCCCTCTGCACCCAACCGGGTCTCCTCTGCTGCCTTCTCGGATCAATCTCACACCCGGTCGAGTCCCCATGCACCCGCCCGAATCTCAAGGCAAAAATCAAATTTTTCCCTTTTTGCTATAAATAGAAAGTTTGAGATCCAAATCAAAGGGGGGATTTTAGGGGAGTTTTTGCTAGGGTTTTTGGGAGCACGAAATCAAGGGTTTCTAGAGGGACAAAAGATTAAGGTGAAATCTACTTGTCTTAGTCAAGACGAGTTCCAGATGGTGTTCGAACTGCGTCTCGAACACTTGTTGGACAGTTTCATGTTGTGTTCAAACAGAAGCTAGAACACCTTAGCAGACAGTACCGAAAACAGAACAAATAGGAGCACACACGATATGATAACCCAGTTCGGCCTCGCCTACTCTAGGGGGTTTCCCACACCCGAAAAGGGACACAAATCTTATTACGAGTTTAGAGCTATTTGTGGACCTACACTTACACAACGCCTTGTTTGTAATAGCCTAGCCTCTAACACTCCGTCTCTCAGATTTGCAATCTCGGTTCACCGCAGCTCCCCTCGATCCCCTATGGGTAGGACGAGACTTCCCTCTCGGCCTAGTCTTGGACTTCTCGGAAGTCCAGTCACCTTCTCTCAAAGACGTAGCTTGATTACCGTGTGTGTGTACGCTTTGTTATTCTTCAGGAACAGTCTGAACAGCACACTGAACAGACTGTTACTTCCCCGTTGATATTTCGGTGTGGAATAGTCAGCCGGCGGCCGCTTCTCCTCCAATCTCACGAACCCTCGTGTTTTTCTTTCTCCCAGGAAGCGACACAGATGTGGTTGCCCTAGCCATGTATTTATATGTAAAGGCGAATGTCCAAATCTGTTGTAGATCACATCATCAAATATTTTAGGAAATATTCCTAAATATTTGATGTGTATCTTTGATCCAATCTTAGGGAAGATTCGGATTTCTTCCACGCCAAGTCAGCCAGTCCAATCTTCAATCCAATTAGGAGATATTCGTTTGAATATCTGTATCTACAAATTCCTCGCTGGCCGGCTTCAGATCGAAATATTCTTGTCAAATATTTCGGAGATACTCCTAAATATTTGATAGATATTCAATATCTTCCATATCCAATCTTTGGAGATTACTTCCGTGCCAAGCCATCCAATATTCTCGAATCCAAGCTGAAGATATTCATTTGAATATCTGATCTTTAATGATGACTCGACAATTGATCCCAATCAAATAATCTCACCGATCTTCTGGATACGGAAATCTTCCTGCGTCTGCTGTACGCTGTACTGCAGTTCAAGACAGCGATTAAACTCTTCTTGAACACCTTCTTGAACTGTCTAAAGCCGTTTTGCCAACAGCATGCCATTCATGGGAACATCAATCTCCCCCTTGGCATTTTTGGCAAAACCCAATCTAGGCTTTAGACACACTTGAGGGAACTAACTAGTCACCCCCAAAACACTCCCCCTTTTTGCCACAAATTGGCAAGGGGTCAAATCAACTAACCTGGTCTCCTCGGCATCTGGAATCCTATCAACTCCCCCTCGAACGTAGCCTGGGACAGTGACACATACTGTGAGTCTGTCAGACCATGGTGTCTCAGCAGCTGTTCGACCACAGCTCAGCAAATGACAGGTTTTTGATGATCTGGTTTCTTGAACAGATTCAGCTTGTCCAGTACTGCCGCGTGGTAGTCCTTCTCCAGACATACCTCTCTTTGGCTCATGGCAGCATGTCTTTTCTTCAAGCAGGACATCAACTCTCTCCGTCTTCTTTATCATCACTGGGATATCGCAGAGCGCACGCCAATTTATTGATTCTTGTCCTCTGCGCTTATTCGACCTTCAGTATAGTCTTCACCTCCTCTAGTAGCTGTCCGCGTTCAGCTCGGGACAACTTCTCACCAGCAGCTATCGTTATGGAAGACTCAGGTGCGTCCTTCCTCTTCAACCCGGGGTCCTTCAGATCATTCTTATGTCGACCCTTGAACAGCTTGTGGTCAATTACCAACTTCAATGGAGCACTTGATAGTCTGTCCTGGTCAAACATAGTTCTTCCCATGTCAATGAGCATCCTGTTTCCAATCTGGTACAGCAGCTGTCCCATCTCCTTGCTGAGAGTACAGTATAGTCAGATCTGTAACTAGGATGGAACTATCTTCTCATTAAGCAGCCTTTCAGGGACGATCTTTCTTTTCTGCACTGCCTTCCACTTGGCTGCTACTTCTGTACTGGCACACCATACTCCATTTTTCACAATTCTAGTTGGAACATGGGCAGGAACAGGATCTGGACAATACTTTTTCCTCTTCTTAGACGCACTTGCTCCCCCTACGTCTATGTTCCCATTCATCTTGATAGTTGCCTTAGATGAGTATGCTTGGAAGGTCAGTTTCTTCTTAGGATTCTTCTTTTCAGCTTTCTTGAGCTCAGCCAATAAAACTGTATCCTGATCCTCCTTCTGAGTGTTCTCGTTCTTAGCCTCTTCTTGATCAGATAATTGCATCTCTACATCTGTATTAGCTGGACGTTCCAACTCAGTCGACACAGCTGGTGCATCAGATGCTTTTTCTTCAACATGTTCATTTTCTGATTGTGATGCAGACACAAACAAACACATCTCCTTCCTACTGTCTTTCTTTGCCTTCCTTAGTTCAGAAAGAGGGACGAAGTCATAAGCATCCTTTGGATGAGTTTCTAACAAGGTGGCAGCCCGAGTAGCATCCTCCATCTCAAAATCAGGAATAGCTGGGGGATCCACCACCATATGTGCATCCTCCACAAAATCATCATGTAACCCTCCTTGCACAGCATCCGGTGATTCAATTGACCCACCCTCTGGGACTGCATCAGAACTAGAGGACCCTTGGGTTAAAACTGTCTCACAACCTTGTTGCATATCTTAGACAGCATCTTCTGGCACACTTGCCTCCTTCTCAACCCCTACGACCTTGGCTACTGAGGACTGATCAGCTCTTGTCTCAACAGGTATTGAGACCTCATCTTTTTGCAACTCATCAACAACATCACCTATGCTCTTGAACAACACATCCAGTTCTTCATCATTGCCGGATGCATGAGACTCTTCCATCACATTGCCAGATTGCTTAGCTTGATGTTCTCCACTTGCATTCTCATTCTTCTGCTTATCAGAACCATAATCTTAGCCCTACTGGCTTCACCTTCTTCTGCAGCATTGGCCACAGAATCTGCAGCAGGTTTCAATCCCTTCCGCTTCTCATTAACCACTTTGTCACCCTTATAACTCACAGAATCTTTACCAATCGTTCGTACTTCCTCATCAATAGAATTGAGTGCAGTAGCTTAGGAGTGAGAACAAGGGATTACCTTATTGAGGGGTGGTTCAGCCATCGCCTGATATTCCTTCGCAGTCTGCACACTCCCTTTAGTTGGATTAGGATCAACCTTTGACGCCTTTGAAGTAACTTCTTTAAGTTCTGTCACAGCCGCCTCTTCTCCCTTTTTTTTCCCTTCTCCGATCTTAGGGTTTGCTGATATTGTACCCTCATCCAACTTCGATTCAACTGCCTTTTTGATTTCTCAAATATTTGGACTCCTCCACTTGCCAAAAACAGTCATGTGTATATCTCTTGAGATATTTGTCCAATCACCTCTCTCCTCCATCTGTTCCAGCCCTCTTCTTTGGTAGGTCAACCCATCTGATTTGCTGGGGTTCTGCTCTTGGCTGACCTCCTTCTGGAACACTTAGTTGGCGATAACACGCAGACCCAGAGAGGATCTAAGTGTTTCGAACTGAGCGGCATCTAGTGACATGGTGAGTATGAGAGTTACGGTTGTCATGTGTTTCGATGTGATGACCTTCTTCTCCACTAGCTCTCTAATGAAGTGATATCTGCTCATGGAGTGTTGTACTGGGTTCTTGGGTAGAATCTTCTTCACCCGTTCCACTCCGTGTAGAGACAGATTCTGCTTCATACATAGGAACTTAGTGCAGCAGCTCCCTGCAGCGATGCTCTCCCGCTCTCCCAGCACCTGGTCAACATGTGTTCCAGGAAGGTGTTTCATCTCTCCCACCATGGTCAGCTGGAGCTCCTTTTGCATCTATCTCACGAACTGGACAACCAGCTTCTGTGTACTTGTGACGAACATATGCTTCTCCACTCCCCCTCGCTCATAGCCATGGTCGATGAGGAATGTTTCGCACCATGCTCTGGGCGCTTGTGTGAGTGATAGCACGTCGTCGTGTACTACAAATTTAATGATTTATAAAGTGTCCACTACCTTAGGCTCACTATAGACTAGTAGAGCGGCAAGTAGGGGTCGAACCCAAGGGAAATAGTTCAACTACTCGGTGTTCTTATGCAAGTAAAAGGTAAAGTAAAGTAAAGACAAGGTTGGGGGTTTTGGAAATGGTTTTGTAACGTAAGTACTAAAAGTAAATGCAAAGGATTGTGATCAAGACAATAATATTCGGTCTAGGGGCTTTTTGTTGTGGCTCAACTCATCATTGACCTCTAACGATCTATCCTTGCGCCCATAAGTGTGGCCTTTCCATTTCAAGAATGACCCAAGTAAGGATTGTTTCAAATACTTACTCCATGATCTATTCCATTTCAAGAATAGACCACTAGTGTAAATAAGACTAATACCCTCTTTCAAGGTGTACTAGACTAGGTGCAAAAGCTTGCTTCACGTTTCAATGAGAACAAGCACAATAGAGGTGAAGAAACCACACGGCTAAACCTTGCCATTTCAAGCCTTAGTTTAGCCTAGGTATTCATTCCCAAACTATTGGCACAACTAGCAAATGGGTACCAGATAGCATTAAGATCAAGGTCTCAAAGCCTTGCTACAACATTTGGGAACCCCAAACCGAATAGTGAAGGATTTAGCCACTCATATTCATGAAGTGAATACAAGAGCTAAAAGAACACAATCGGAATTCTTAGGCTCACACTAAAATGTGTAGATTAAAATGTAAAATGCGTAGTAAAAGAAGAAGGAGTAGAGAGAAGTTGAGCTTTTCAATTCCAAATTGACAAGAGGTACAAATGAGGGATTTTTGCCTAGATTTTCGGATTCTAAGAGTGTTCTTTCCCAAGGCCAAGGTGCTTCTTTTATAGGAGAATGAGGAAGGTTCTAGGTCTTGGATTGGCCTTAAGAACTTGGCATTTGCAATAGCCTAAGTTGACTTTCCTCTTTGGGAAAGAGAGGCTTGGCATGAGTGAAGTTTCCATTGGAGTTAGCACACGCTAGGGTGACGTCAGCCTTGGAGGACGAGCCGAGAAAGTCAAGGGAAATGTTGACCCTTGAAGTTGAGTCCTTGAGAAGACAAAATGTGGTCTTGAGTCCTTGAGTCTTTGGGCGTCCGGTACTTGAGGTCTTTAGGCGCTAGGATGGCCTCGGACAGGGTCTGAACTGAGGTCCTTAGATGGGTCTTGGAGTTCTCGGGCATGACCAGAACTTGTCTCGGATGAGTTTCGGACGGGTCCTTCATTTCCCGGACAGGACGCGACCTGGTCTGCGCCTTGGTCTTCAATCTCTCGGACAGGGACTCGACTTCCTCGGATGGGTCTCGGACTGAGGTCCTTGGACTCGGCTTAGGTTCTCAGGTCCGGATGAAGTCCCTTGGACCCGAATGAAGTCCTTAGGTCCCAATTTACCCCCAAGTCATCTTGTGATGCATTTATGGCCTAAAATGCCATCCTTAAGTCCGTTTCCTCTTTAAGCTCCAAAAGGCCCTGAAATCCAAAACGACATTAACAAGTAAACATTCTTATGATTGAATGTCATAAATGGTGGGGTTTGTTGACTTAATGAGTCGCATAAATACGTCTCATCAAACCATTCCACACTGGAACTTGTTCATCCCGAACAAGGCCTTAAGTCACAAGAGGAGAAACACAAACATCACAAGTCCTTCTCGGAACCCCTAGATAAATGCTAGTCTAGATTTCCCCTTTCCATGCATTCTCAATCACTACTCAAGGCATTTGCTAAAACATGGAATTAACTTGATACATGTACCTTTGAGCCAAAATGCAACCCAATTCGGATGAGTGGGAGATAGTCCTTTTTAGACCCATGATCCACACTCTTGGGTCCGGTTCTTGCTACATGGTTATACTTGTTGCTTCTTCTAGCACGTGTTAAGTTCGAGCATCAAGGGTTGAGTTCTTGATACTTTGCTTGGACATCTTTGTAGTGAACTTGGCCTTCGGCCTTTGTATGGCATTGATGTCCTTCACTTTGTTTCGGGTAAATCTCCACATGAGTTGACTTTTCTTTGAGCTTTGCTCCTTTTTGTGAGTTTCTTTGTCCATTCCTTTTGGGAGGTCCAATCATCGCCCTCAAGCATATGGAAATACCTCCCCGCTCTTTCTCATCCTTGTCGTTTCGGCACGAGTCAAGATGAGGGTCACTCACCTCTTTTCCCGGCTACTAGGACTAGAGATAGGACGGTTTGATTCCCGTCCCGCCCCTTGCATAAACGCTGCAATGGCGGAGTCAATTTCAAACCACAAGTCTCGAAATGCAGCCTCCACAAGTCCGTATAACCATGTAACTTGAATTCTGGATCCTTGAGTGCTTTTGTCAAGTCTCACTAGGACATTTCTATCAACTCCACATCCCTATTTATCTCAACTCATAAGGACACATAGACAGTTAGTTTCACATGTTAGTTGCACAATTTAAATTTCATAAGAGTAATGCCTGTACTTGGTTCTATCTATTTCGCATCATCAAAGCTCAACTCCTACGCATTTTATTCACAAAACTACGCATTTTATTCAAAAAAAATTTAAAATTTAAAATTTTCAAAGGGAAACGTGCTGACTCATGCATGTGCAAGAAAATAGACGTGATGACACAACAAACGACTAAGCACCCCACCCCACACTTTTGAAACGAGTCGTGTCCTCATGGCACAACTCAAAGACAATATGCACAATATCAAGGGAAAGGAAAAATGGTGCTAAAGTGAGAATGGAACTCCCCTCATGATGTCCTTGCATGTCATGAAATGATAAGGCTCGGATTTGTACCAATCGGCTGAAGCTGGGGAAGTCTAGATCGGGCTCGGTTCTTCCTCGGACGCGTTCCGGACGCTCTTCGGTTCTGCTAACACACTCGGGAACCCGACCTACAAAACTCACAATTTTTCCTTTCCAAGTATAACGGGGTGAGAATAATGCAAGAAAGTAAAAATGCAGGAAATACTGAAAAATGCGGGGCTGCCTCCCGGCGAGCGCCTTTGTTTAACGTCGTTGGCTCGACGGTACCTCCTTCAAGGAGGTTCGTTGGGGTACCATGGGTGGGTGAGGTCAAATTTCACCTCAGCTCTTTCCTTCATTAGCCCCAAGTCCCTGTGGAGTGAAGTGCTTGAATCAGGTATCCAATAGTCGGGCGGTTTTGCCTTCACATTCCTCCATGTCGGCGAGGAAGTCTTAACCATAGATGTTGCCCTAGTCGTGCACAAGGTCTCTCTTGGTAGGTCAGGGACTAGGGCAGCGAGATCTGAGGTGTTCACGATGTCCGACGGCTTTTTTGTGCCCGGGCGGTCATCATTATCATAGATGTAGAAATCTGAAATTCTACCGCCGAATGAAAGTGACAATAAACTCATGCCCATGTCAATCCTAGCCTTGGTGGCGTAGAGGAATGGTCGTCCCAATATAAGTGTAGGAGGCTCATCGTCTCTAGCATTGCCCATCTGCAAGACGTAAAGATCTGCAGGAATAGCAAGGTCTCCCACTTGGAGTGTTAGGTCCTCGAGTAGTCCAATCGGTCAAAGACATGACTTGTCCCCCAACTCAATCAACATTTTAGGCGGGCTCAACGGACCAAGTCCCAACAAGTGGTATAAGGAGTAGGGCATGGCGTTGATGGCAGCGCCAAGATCGATCAAGAAATGAGGAACTTGAGCCTCACCTATACCGCATGTGACCGTGAAAGCCCCTGGGTCTCTACCCTTTCCCGGTGGTGACTTGTGGCTCGTAGTAAGGGAACGCTCTATCATGGGTCCATTCTGCTTGGGCAACTCCTCCGATCTATCTAGCTTGTCATCATCAATCATAATCATCTCCATCATGCTAACATTTCCTTTTGGGTTTTGAACGGTTTATGAGGGAAGCCGACCGGACTCTTTTGTGATCTCTGATACTGTGGTAGCAAGTTGGGACAACTGTTTATTGATTTCGGCTATTGCTCCCCTTGTTTCAGCCTGGTTTTGCTGTATTGTAGCATTCATTTTCACATTGCTAGCGGCCAACTCCTTCATCATGTCCTCTAAGGACCGGTTTGGTCCTACCGGGCTTAGTCCCGACTGATTTTGGCTTGGTCCCCTTTGATAGGATCCCGGTACATTCTGCTGATATTGTCTTTGAAGAGCCCTATACCATTTTGTTGGGTGGCTTGAGGAGCGGCTTGTTGGTGAGATTGAGGAGCCAAGTCCCTTGGAATGTCGTGACGCCAAGTCTGCCCGGCCGGTCCTTGTCCATAAGGTTGACTAGGTCCGGCCTGATTTTGATACCCTTGATAGTTCCCCACGACATTCACTTCCCCATGGTCCTCTTCTAGCAAAGTTGGGCAAGAGTCCGTCTTGTGGTCCATAGCCCCACAAAACTCACATGATTTGGCCTTAACCGGTTCCCTTCTCATCAAGTGCATCATCATTTCCTTCATTTGCCTTAAGTCCTCGGACATATGATTCATAAGGACCTCGCCCTTGGCCACATTTCTCGTCCGGGTGAACTCCTCTTGACGGCTATTTGCTTCTTCAAACCGGGCATTCTCGGCCACCTTCGAAATCAAGTCCCTTATCCCTCTCAACGTGAGACTAGCCATTGATCCTCCGGCCGAGGCATTCAATAGCATCTTATCCAAGGGCTTGAACCCATCTAGTAAGTACTCTAGAAGGATTTTCTCAGGGAGCCCTAGATTGCAACAACTTCCCTCTAGTTGGTTAAACTTCTCAAGATAATCATACATAGACTCATTTGGCCCTTGTTTCAACTCTTGCAATTGCCTCCTCACTTGTGAGGCTCGGCCAGCAGCATAGTATTTGGCCAAAAATTTAGCTTGCATTTGAGCCCAAGATTGAATACTTCCCAAAGGCAAGGAGAGAAACCATTCTATAGCCGCATCCATTAGGGAGAAGTAGAAGGCCTTCAACTTGAAGTCATCTACTTCTACTCCATGGGGCTTAAGATTTTGACAAGTGCCATGAAAACGTTTGAGATGGGAAGTCGCAGACTCTCCTTGAGTACCCGAGAACTTTGGCAAATTGTGCACAACTCCGGTGCTAACCAATATATCCTCAAGTTTTGGGCTCTCATAGATACACCAAGATTGGTTTCTAAAGTTAGGAGCCAAGAGTTCCCCCATTGTAGGTTCTTGAAAGAACTCATTCTCAAAGTTTTCCTCCCAGGCATATTGCGCTCTCGCGGCCTGTTGTTGAGGGTGAGGCCTAGGTGGGGGTCTAACCGGTTGCCTTGGATCCATTCGGGCTTGATCCTCGGGCATCCCTTGGTTTTTCCCGGCCGCTTGCCTTCGCCTCATGTTAGCTTATCGGACTAGCACCTCGGGGTCCTCATAGAATGGAGGTGGTGCATTGTCGCGACCGAATTGGTGCATATCATTGTTCACCTCATCCTCATCAAAATTATCACTATGATGGGACATGGTTCACTAAGCACTAAGAGCAACAAAAAGTAAAAACAAGAACAACTTTCACCGATGTAACTAAATCCCCGGCAACGGCGCCAAAATTTGATAGGAGTCGAAGAGCCCTATCAAATTTAATGATTTATAAAGTTTCCACTACCTTAGGCTCACTATAGACTAGTAGAGCGGCAAGTAGGGGTCGAACCCAAGGGAAATAGTTCAACTACTCGTTGTTCTTATGCAAGTAAAAGGTAAAGTAAAGTAAAGACAAGGTTGGGGGTTTTGGAAATGGTTTTGTAACGTAAGTACTAAAAGTAAATGCAAAGGATTGTGATCAAGACAATGATATTCGGTCTAGGGGCTTTTTGTTGTGGCTCAACTCATCATTGACCTCTAATGATCTATCCTTGCGCCCATAAGTGTGGCCTTTCCATTTCAAGAATGACCCAAGTAAGGATTGTTTCAAATACTTACTCCATGATCTATTCCATTTCAAGAATAGATCACTAGTGTAAATAAGACTAATACCCTCTTTCAAGGTGTACTAGACTAGGTGCAAAAGCTTGCTTCACGTTTCAATGAGAACAAGCACAATAGAGGTGAAGAAACCACACGGCTAAACCTTGCCATTTCAAGCCTTAGTTTAGCCTAGGTATTCATTCCCAAACTATTGGCACAACTAGCAAATGGGTACAAGATAGCAGTAAGATTAAGGTCTCAAAGCCTTGCTACAACATTAGGGAACCCCAAACCGAATAGTGAAGTATTTAGCCACTCATATTCATGAAGTGAATACAAGAGCTAAAAGAACACAATCGGAATTCTTAGGCTCACACTAAAATGTGTAGATTAAAATGTAAAATGCGTAGTAAAAGAAGGAGTAGAGAGAAGTTGAGCTTTTCAATTCCAAATTGACAAGAGGTACAAATGAGGGATTTTTGCCTAGATTTTCGGATTCTAAGAGTGTTCTTTCCCAAGGCCAAGGTGCTTCTTTTATAGGAGAATGAGGAAGGTTCTAGGTCTTGGATTGGCCTTAGGAACTTGGCATTTGCAATAGCCTAAGACGACTTTCCTCTTTGGGAAAGAGAGGCTTGGCATGAGTGAAGTTTGCATTGGAGTTAGCACACGCTAGGGTGATGTCAGCCTTGGAGGACGAGCCGAGAAAGTCAAGGGAAATGTTGACCCTTAAAGTTGAGTCCTTGAGAAGACAAAATGTGGTCTTGAGTCCTTGAGTCTTTGGGCGTCCGGTACTTGAGGTCTTTAGGCGCTGGGATGGCCTCGGACAGGGTCTCAACTGAGGTCCTTAGATGGGTCTTGGAGTTCTCGGGCAGGACCAGAACTTGTCTCGGATGAGTCTCGGATGAGTCTCGGACGGGTCCTTCATTTCCCGGACAGGACGTGACCTGGTCTGCGCCAAGGTCTTTAATCTCTCGGACAGGGACTCGACTTCCTTGGATGGGTCTCAGACTGAGGTACTTGGACTCGGCTTAGGTTCTCAGGTCCGGATGAAGCCCCTTGAACCCGGATGAAGTCCTTAGGTCCCAATTTTCCCCCAAGTCATCTTGTGATGCATTTATGGCCTAAAATGCTATCCTTAAGTCCGTTTCCTCTTTAAGCTCCAAAAGGCCCTGAAATCCAAAACGACATTAACAAGTAAACGTTCTTATGATTGAATGTCGTAAATGGTGGGTTTTGTTGACTTAATGAGTCGCATAAATACGTCTCATCAGTGAGTCCGTATATAGTCTCCTTCAGTTCGTGACTGTGCACAAGATGATATAACTTCCATGCTTCATATCTGGCGAGCTCTTCCTGTTCCACGTGAAAGGCCACCACCCAAAAGTCATCAATAAATGCTTTGGTTACATTCTTCGGACTTGATGAACACGTAGCTAGCTCTCGATACTTGATCTCATTCGCTCGACTCTTAATTCTCCATGAGGGTTGCAGCGCAGGTGCATTGTCAAGTGTCCCAGCTGGAGTAGGTGTGGCTTCATTAGCTGGACCTCCCTCTGGAATTTTATCTTCTGTAGACTTGGTCTGAATGGGTGTCTCAGACAGTGTCCCACCTCTACATTTATCATTTTCTGGGACTGAGTTTATCGCAACTTCATCTTTTACCTTTCAGAAGAGGACACCATACATGTCCCTTGCAAATCCATATCATTTATAGTGTTTGTCGGACAGACAGGGGCAGCTCCTATTCCGACTGTGCCTAGAAAGTAGCTTTTGGTTGATGACCTACTTCCTTCCATTAGTGTGTCTCCATTCCCATCCAGTACTTGACAGGAATCACGAGTGAATGTAACAGACTGTCCTTCATCACACAATCTACTGATACTGATCAGGTTCACCTTTAACCCATCCACTAGGAGGATATCCTCGAGCTCAGGTAGATCCGGAACCTTCAATGTCCCACAGCCGATCACATGGTCCTTCCCTCCATCTCCAAAAGTGACAAACTGACGCTTGCGAATAGGTTTAACATTAATGAGATATTGAGGATTACCTGTCATGTGAGCCGAGCATCCACTGTCGAGGTACCAGCGTTCTTCCTTCATGTGACTGAATGAGCTAAGAGCAACGAGGCACACTTCTTTCCTTGATTTTGGTTTCCAGACTTGTCTGACTCGAGGGGTGACTCTTGATTCCATTACTTTTCACTCAGCTAGAAGTAGTCGGCACCTTGATTTGATGTGCCCCATCTGATAGCAATACCAAGATGTACGATTGTTTCTCCTCCATTTAGTACCATGTCTTCCACGATTGGGCATGAGCTGCTTTCTTCCTTGATTCCCAAGATGCTTCTCAGGGTAGTGGTTCATACTCTGTTCTGCTCTCTGTGCAGGTTTCAGCTTTGCCTTAACAGACGAAGTCTTATCTGAGCCACTGTTACCATTGAAGCCGCGACCTCTATGTCCATCTTCAATTCTTTGGGATCAGAGTATGGATTCCAAGTTCTTAGAGCATGAGTTCAGCATCTTCGCCGATCCGTTGAACCTGCTCAACTCTTTCATAGCAGCGACATGATTATCGCTCTCCATCTCGGCTTTCAGAACCGATACGGTGTCTAGCAGTTCCACCTTCTGTGCAAAAAGTGACGAGCGTTCTTGATTCATTATGATCATCTCATGCTTCAAAATAGATATTTCCTCATGATGTTCCACCTTCTGGGCAACGAGAAGTTCAACCTCCTGCCACTTTTTATCTTTTTCTTCTGTCAGGCTTGCCACTGTTTCTGTGAGCTTCTTGTTCAGACCAATCACCAATAGCCACTTCTCATAGAGTTCCTTGTGCGTCTCGACAGAGGTCTCATGAGCAACTCCTTCGTCATTACTGCTTGATGCGTCGTCAACAGACTGTTCAGACAGTGCACAAGAGTATGGATTTTCACTTGTCTCACCACAGTCTTCAATAGTGACTACAAGTCCTACGAGATTGACATTCTCATGTTCTTCTTTTTCATCATTAGAATCACTGTCTGGACCCTCATAGGCTATTCTTAGAATATCTTATGCTTCCTTGGCCACCTCACATTCAGCAATTAGTTTGAACACGTTCTCGTCCACTCCATAGAAAATTGCATTCAGGGCCTTTAAATTCCCAACAGCCGCTACATCATCTGCTTCAGACCACAGGGCTTCGGGTTTTGGCATAACAACTCCTTCAGGGTTTGCCATCATGGGTTCTGTCCATCCTATCATTACAGCTCTCCAAGCCCTTTCATCGAGGAATTTCAGAAAGGCTTTCATCTTGGATTTCCAATAGGCATAATTCGGCCCTTCAAGCAATGGTGGTCGGTTAGTGCTCTGTCCTTCCTTCAAACTCATCTTGAACAGTCGCAGGATCACATTCTGTATGTCGAGTGTCTGCTCTGATACCAATTGAAATCTACTTGTCTTAGTCAAGACGAGTTCCAGATGGTGTTCGAACTACGTCTCGAACACTTGTTGGACCGTTTTAGGTTGTGTTCAAACAGAAACTAGAACACCTTAGCAGACAGTACCGAAAACAGAACAAATAGGAGCACACACGATATGATAACCCAGTTCGGCCTCGCCTACTCTAGGGGGTTTCCCACTCCCGAAAAGGGACACAAATCTTATTACGAGTTTAGAGCTATTTGTGGACTTACACTTACACAACGCCTTGTTTGTAATAGCCTAGCCTCTAAACACTCCGTCTCTCGGATTTGCAATCTCGGTTCACCGCAGCTCCCCTCGATCCCCTATGGGTAGGACAAGACTTCCCTCTCGGCCTAGTCTTGGACTTCTCAGAAGTCCAGTCACCTTCTCTCAAAGACGTAGCTTGATTACCGTGTGTGTGTACGCTTTGTTGTTCTTCAGGAACAGTCTGAACAGCACACTGAACAGACTGTTACTTCCCCGTTGATATTCCAGTGTGGAATAGTCAGTCGGCGGCCGCTTCTCCTCCAATCTCACAAACCCTCGTGTTTTTCTTTTCTCCCAGGAAGCGACACAGATGTGGTTGCCCTAGCCATGTATTTATATGTAAAGGCGAATGTCCAAATCTGTTGCAGATCACATCATCAAATATTTTAGGAAATATTCCTAAATATTTGATGTGTATCTTTGATCCAATCTTAGGGAAAGTTCAGATTTCTTCCACGCCAAGTCAGCCAGTCCAATCTTCAATCCAATTAGGAGATATTCGTTTGAATATCTGTATCTACGAATTCCTCGCTGTCCGACTTCAGATCGAAATATTCTTGTCAAATATTTCGGAGATACTCCTAAATATTTGATAGATATTCAATATCTTCCATATCCAATCTTTGGAGATTACTTCCGTGCCAAGCCATCCAATATTCTCGAATCCAAGCTGAATATATTCATTTGAATATCTGATCTTTAATGATAACTCGTCAATTGATCCCAATCAAATAATCTCGTCGATCTTCTGGATACGGAAATCTTCCTGCGTCTGTTGTACGCTGTACTGCAATTCAAGACAGCGATTGAACTCTTCTTAAACACCTGCTTGAACTGTCTAAAGCCGTTTTGCCAACAGCATGCCATTCATGGGAACATCACAAGGCTTCAAAGGGAGGATCATCCACGATTGAAGAAGATCATCTACACACTAGATTGGTTTATGCATTCCTTGTATCTTCTTCTTTTGTGTACTCAATACAATTTGTGTTTGTCTAAGAACATGATTTGTGAGTAGTCCTTTGTGTTATAGGGTCCTATGGACCTCATGTGTGTTAATACTCCTTATCTATTATGAATGAATGCTAGAATAACATGTTTTGGATGATTATGGTTTACTTTGAATGAATGATCAAACTATGCACTCTAGGTGTTTGAGAAAATATTTAAGTGAATAGTTTTGGTTTATGACTTGAGTTAAGCACTCTAGGTGTTTGAGAAAATGCCTAGATGATTAATTTCTATGGTTCTTTGGTCAAGTAGCCGAGAGGTGGAAGCCAAAGTATCTAGATATTGAGTCATTAAGGAATACTAGGCTAAGTAACCGAGAGGTGGACGCCAAAGGTTCTCGAAAACGAGTAAATCACCATTGTTAGGTGGTGTCCACTAGCGTGACCCATCCTAGCATTGAGATAGTCTAGAGCTTCACCTCCTCATAAGGATCGATTATGCAACGAGAGTTGACAATTGAGAGATATGAGTAGGATGCGAGTCAAAAATATCGAGAGATTGAGATTCGTGTGTAGAAGGTATATCTTCCTCAAGTCGGAGAAGTAACCGAGAGGTGGAATTAGACTTGATAGATATACGGGCCGTAATCTAATCATCTAGGACAAGTATCTTGCATGAAATTGAACTCTTGGAGTCTAAAAACACATATGAGTGAAGTAGTTTCCCAGAGTACACCTTTTGCCTTGGTAGTGACATTGTCTCTAGATTCCTTAGATTGTTTACATTGTTTATATACATTTGCTCTAATAACCACATCAACCCAACCATTCACAATTAGAATAGACTTATCGGAATGAAATCGAATAGTGCTCATAAGTTTGGACTTGCTCCTTGGACGACCCGATACTTACCGGCCAAATATAAATGTTTTTGATCATGCACTAAAAAACTGCACGTCAATGACCTGAGTGTACAATTAGGTGAAGTAGGTCCTTGAAGTACCTCTTGAATTGAACTTGATAAAATTAGAACTTTGATAAAAATAACACTTACAAACATTCGAATCAGAGTAGCTGAATTGAAACACAACTTTACATAGTACATAAGTTTACCTTGCTCCCTTGGGTACGACTCGGTCTTACCGGATTTATAAATCTTGTTTGACTCTACGCCGATCCTTTTTATTAACAAATTGAGAGGGTAAAAATAGACGTGTCAAAATGGCGCCGTTGCCGAGGAACAACTAATCAACTTGTTGCTAGCTTATTGTGTGAACGATTAGAGTACTTATTGATATCTTTATGTTTGCTACTGATGGCGTATGAAGTGTGCAGGACGTTGCGAGACTATGAGATGTCTTGCTTTACTGAATTTGGATTCACTATTGAGAGCCATATGGCACATAGTTATTACACGCTGGACAAATGGAATCCACTCTTCCATGATCAAACTGAAGCGTCAACAATTGAGGGTATGTTTGTAAAGATCCTAGCTAACCAAGAAAGAGATAATAAAGAAACCCGCGCATTGATCATAGACTTACATGCACAAGTGGACCAACTCACCGCTCAAAACAAGATGATTCCAAATAGATAGTTGAATTAGCAAGCCCCTTTGAAGCTGACCCACAAATTTTTGGTGATGACTGTGGCAATTTCTTGGAGATAACGACTCAACATTGTGACGAGTTTGAGGATAATGAATCATGTGCGAAAGGAGTGGCAATCTCAGCACGAGAAGACACCAATTCAGAGTTGTCTTCACTTTTCGAAGAATCTGAGGATATTAAGAGGAAGGAATTAGAAGTGGAATACCTTGAGTCAAATCCAAAAACTATTGAGTACAAAGATTTTGTTGAGGTATGGATGAACTTGATTGAAAAAGACCATCGAATACATGTGGAAACGATCCAAATGAAAGGTGCATCCGATGAAGGTGATAGGATAGGTGTATGGCTCGCAACACATCCTTCACATGAGTTTCAGTCATTCATGCCATACGCCATGAAAATCTCGGGAGGAAACATCAAAACGCCATTAATCCTCAAAGGGCTGAACTTTTGATGAAAATTGATGTTCTTTTTTAATGTCCATTGCAAGATTGATGGATGTTGGCTTAAATGGGATTTAAAGGTGGATTGAAGTCTTCATTCTCGAAGACCCCGTGAGAAGGGATTGACAGGCCCTTGTCGTGAGGGACAAATCAAATCTAAATTTATAATCTCCACTACCTTAGGCTTTACTAAAAAGATAGTAAGCGGCAAGGAGGGGTCAAACCCAAGGGAGTTGTAATGGCTACTTGTTGTTTTTAAACAAAACAGTAAAGAAAGTAAATGGATTGGGGGGGTTTTGGAACAAGTTAATACTAGTGCATAAAGTAAATGAGCGAATGTAAGCAAGTGAGTATTCGGTCTAGGGATCCGTTGTCACACATTCATCATGGATATCTAATGATCTTACTTTGTGTTCATGAGTGTGGATTACTCCATTTCAAGACATAATCCCGAAGTAAGGCCATTTCAAGCATTTACACCACAATCTATTCCATTTCAAGATATAGATTTCTAGTTCTAGCTAGACTAATACTCTATTTCAAGATGTATTAGCCTAAGTGCAGCCACCCGTTCTCATGATTCATTATCAAACGAGTAGCTCAGGAGTGATTAAACAACTCGGCCAAGCTTTGCCATTCCAAGCATCCACTTGGTTTCATTGTTTAATCTAGATTGAACTACTCGGCCAAGCTTTGCCATTCCAAGAATCCACTTAGCCTTTTGTTCAATCCGAAAATGGCACAAGAACTAGATGAACACTCAATAGCATTAAGTAAAGGATCTCAAAATGTGTTGACAATACTATTGTGGCTTGTTTATCATTGACCTCTAATGATCATACTTTGTGTCATGCGTGTGGTTCACTCCATTCCAAGAGATCACCCAAAGTAAGGCCATTCCAAGCACTTACACCACAAGAACACAAATAAGCATTAAGAATAGGGTCTCAAAACCGTGCCTCAATGTAGAATGATCCCTAAACCGAATAGGGGATTTTAGCCACTCATATCCATGGGAAGGATATGAGAGCAATGGATGGAATGTAAGTACATGAAAGTAAGAACAGTAAAGTAAGTGCAAGAAAGTAAGACGAGAATGTAAGAACAAGAAATGTAAAGTTGCTTTGTATTTCCGAAATGAGAAAGGGGTAGAGAGAGAAGCCCCCAATGAGGCTCACACCTTGGGGCACACGATAGGACTTCTCTATCTAAGATGGTGGTGCCCTTTACCTAGACCAAGAGGTTCTATTTATAGAAAATGAGCTAGGGCTTCTCTTGTCTTGGGCACCAAGTTTGGAGTGGAAGTAGCCAAAATGGATTGGCATGAGCCAATGATGAGATGCTTCTAGAATCATCAAGGCACTCTTGCTCTGGAAGTAGTCAAAATGGATTGGCATGAGCCAAATGATGAGATGCTTCTAGAATCATCAAGATTTTGCAAGTGGGCTAGTTTTGGCTTGGAACTCAAGTGTGGCCCAATAATGCCTTGTGGTGATTTTGGCATAAAATGCCCTTTTTAAGCCCGATTCTTCTTTAGACTCCAAAAGGCCCTGAAATACAAAACGACATTAACAAGCAAGTGTTCTCATGATTAAGTGTCGTATTTGGTGGGTTTTGTTGACTCGATAAATCGTATAAATACGACTCATCAGGGATCCTAGCAAAAGACTTCTCACAAGAGAATTTTATGGGGCACTTTGTTGAATCTTGCCAAGACGTTAAACTATGCCTTTTTGGAAAGTAATCCACACTGTGAGTTTTTATTTTCTAGAATAAATACATGAATCAGTACTAGTGTGGTTTATCAAGATGATTTGAAGTGTGGAGTGCTCTCACTCCCTTGTCTTATTTTGAATTTGGGACGTATGCATTATACGCTTAGGGACTAAGCTTTGTTCCAAGTGTGTAGTGTCTATGTTTCAAATGCCATTACTAAATTGACATGTTTGCACCCCTCTACATGCTAGCTCTGTTATTCATGTTAGTTTAGATCCATTTGCATTCACATGCTCGATTGTTCTTCATGGTCTCGGGCTTTCTTGCACTTCATAGGTTAGTTTAGTAGCTAGATCAGTCAATTGAATTTTGAGTCTGAAGCTTGAAATAGTTCTTGAGAGTGAGTATTCATTTCGAGCCAATATGTTTTCTACCTTGCGCTTATCATGTGCTTTACGCATTTACAAGCATGCTTTGAACTTGAAACTAGTAGGCACCGGTCTTCTACCTCAGAAAACTTAGACAAACTCTATGATTCTAGTTCCTTCATAAGATGCTTGTTCATGTTGATTTTCACACACTCCCATTTCCATCCTTAAACCTAGTCAAGCTATAAGTGTGGAGTCCCCTTGTGAAAAAAGAAAAAAGAAGGGCGAAAAGAAAAAATGGCTCATTTTCAATTAAAGAAAAAGGAAGAAAATATCCTTTGTACAAAAAAAAATTACAAGAGAAAATGAAGAAAAGTTTCTCTCTTTGTATAAAAAAATTATTTGGCAAAGCAAAACAATTCCACTTAAAGCTTGACTCCATAATCCATCAAAATCTCTATTGTGTGTTAGAAATTTTCATGTAATTGTTTTCTTTTGGGATGAATTAGGGGATGACCTTTGTGCTTGCACGGATTCAATGAATTTTTTATGCAATTTTTCAAAATTCCAATTCCGGGCTCCTCTTCACTTATGATCTTATGCCTAGATTTAAGAACTTGTAAATGAGCTTTGCGCCAAGAGCCGTGGACTAGCCCTAGCTAGCATAGGTGAATGGCGGGTTGTTTTGTGTAACAAGAGCCTAAGTTTCAAATGCATGATAAAGATGTTTAAATTGCATGATTAGACGCTTGTTAGTTTTCGTATTGACATGTTGGAATGCAACATCTTATTTGAGTTATGACAGTTTAACAACTCTTATGAAGATAGCTTGAGATTATTACATCGCTACATTGACTATTGAGCATAATCTGTGCATACATCATACTTAGGATAGTTACATTTTGGATTTGTGGGTATTCCTTTTTCTGAAAACCCTCATGAGACAAAACTCGTCCACTAGAGTAGCTTAGTGGTTTAAAGACTTGATTCATATGCAAAGTGCACCCGTGCTTCCTACGAAAGTGACTTAGTTGATATTTAGATTTATCATTCAATAAATTGCATGAAATTCGAGTGTGTACATGATTTGAATGGCTTGTCTTGTGCTTTATACTTTTCTAGGACGAACAAGTTGTAAGTGTGGAGTGTTGATCGGTCGATATATTGACCGATTATTACCTTCGTGCATAGTAGAACTTAATTCGATTACCGTACATTATTTGCAATTTAACGCTATTTTCCTAGTTTTTCAGGTAATTTTAGTGGAGAATGAAGTTGTGAGTCAACTCGCATAGAAAGTGATAAAAAGTCATCAAAAGTTCTGAGTCAACTCGCATAGAAAGTTAAAATGACCCAATGCAAGTCTAGGCGGTAGGGGAAAAAGCTGACATCCGGACCTGCTATTTTCTAACCTTTCTAAGATAAGTTCATTCGGTCCAGTCTTTATGCCTCAGTCGGACCATCCAGACCTTCTAAAACATCTTTGTTTTGAGATCTCAGCCCAGACCACCCAAACCCATTGCCCACTGACTATTCTGAGGGAGCTCAATTCGCTCCGGTCAAAGGAACATCACCCGGACCACAAGGAGTAGAATATAAAGAATCTTAACTAAGGACTAAAAGGAAAAAGAACGGAAAAGAGAACGGGAGCTGATTTTCTATCAAGGGATACACTTAGAGACGGAGAAGACCACCATCTAGGGTTTTGAAGATAAGAAGAATTGAAAAATCACAACGAAAGTTTTTTCTTCTATCTTTCATTTTATCATTGCGTTGTATCACATATGTATTTTGAAACCCAGAAAATGATGTGTGAGTAGTGACCCTTTTTCTGGGTCCTACGGATCCTATTGTACACAAACTCAATGTCATGCAATAATAGGTTGTTTATGAAATTATGTTTCCTTGTGTTGATGTATGAATGTTGTTCTATTTGAGATATCGTTATAAGTTGATGCATGCTATATGTTTGACGAAATGCTTAGCCTATGTTACCATTAAGGTAAAGGGCTAACAAACTGGAAGGGTGAAGTATAGAACCAGAAATCGATAGAACTTCATTGAAACAAGGTGTTTACGAAGGTAACTTGTGTTTCAATGGAATACAAGACTAGTTCATATTACTAACTATTTTGGTCATTTACACAACGAAAGTTGGTAGAAAATCAAAATGGCTTAGATTGGTTTGTCAGCCTGAAGGAGAGGCAAACCATAGCTTATATGCGTAGTTGACAAGTTTTGCCGCAATGAAGGTTGGGCTTACTCGCATTTATGCATAGTCTTTTCCATTCAACTTTAGCATGAATCACATGACAATTATAGTGCATGACCTGAGTGTACAATTAGGTGAAGTACGTTGACAGAACCGCTTGTCGTCAGAGCGATTTGTGCAAATAAATTTATAATAGTCCGCTACTCGCAACTATACTACTGGGTAGTACTTGGTAAGTAGGGGTCGAACCCAAGGGAATTAGGGGAATAGGTTATTCTTTTAAGGGATTTGTCTAGCGAGAGAGCGTGTTTTAAGTTGGTTGAGGTTTTAGTGCTAACAACTACGTGACTTTTTGATTGGTTGCGGATTTGATTGCTGAAACGTAAATTACAGAAAAGTAAATACTGAAAATACAAAGGAGACTTACAGTGGGTGATGCGTGAATTGCAAGTCCTCCGGATTGTGAGCGGTTGATGGTTGCAGTTGATTGAACAATAAAAGTAAAGACAGGAGGGTTTTGTAATTGCGAGAGAAGTATTCGGTCTTGGGGGGCCTTGTATTATATCCTGTTCATTCTTTTAGTAACCCTTTGACGGAGCCCACTGCACTGTCGTTAAGGTGCAGTGTTCTCTGTACAAAATAAATTTATAATATCCGCTACTTGTGACTACACTACTGGGTAGTAAGTGGTAAGTAGGGGTCGAACCCAAGGGAATTAGGGGAATAGGCTATTCTTTTAGGGTGATTGAACTGGGGGGAGCGTGTTTTATGGTTGATTGAGGTTTTAGCGCTCTGATTAACTACGTGATTTTTTGGGGGTTTTTGGTTTTGATAGCGGAAAAGTAAATACAGAAATTAAATGCTGTAAATACAAAGAAGACTTACAGTGGGTGATGCGTGATTGTAATTCCTCCGGTAGATCAGCAGTTGGTGATTGCGGTTTAACAGTTAAGAGAAGCATTCGGTTTCAGGTACTCTTGTATTATAACATGTATATAATAAACTGTTAGTAACTTTTCTAAGTATTCAAAGATGAATCGAGGCCCTTTCGTAGCGCAAGACTTGCAACATCGTTTAAAGCAACCCTTGTTCTATTTCAGACTAATTCCTCCTTTCGAAGTATCTTAGCCTTTTGTGCATCCACCTGATCTCACAGTTACGATTGACCAAGTGGTGTTTTAGATGAGTCGAACTTCTCAGATAAGCTTTGCCCTTTCGTAGCATCCACTTACCCGAGTATGTTCACGAATCCCACGGAAGAGTTTTGCCCTTTCGTAGCATCCACTCAACCTTGGAAATTCTGACTATAAATGGCACATAGAACAAGTTTTGAATACAAAGAAATGAAACTAAAAGATATTACAACATTATATAATACAAGAAAATACCTTCCACCGAATAAAGAGTTTAGCTACGAATATCCATAGAGATGGATACCATAGCTAAATACTCGGGGGTTTTTGGAAACAGTAAGAGGGAAAGGGGTGGAATACTCAAGAACCAACAGGAGTATTCCTAATTCCTACTGAATACTCAAGAACCAACAGGAGTATTCTCTACAGTATTATAATACTCGAGAACCGACAAGAGTATTATAATTTCCAGTATAATACTCAAGAACAAACAGGAGTATTATTTCAAAATCGAACCAAACTTACAAGTAACAAACTTAGAGAGAGAAGTGATTTACAATTTTGGGATGCATTTGTGAGGAGGAGGAGCACCTCCTTTTATAGGAAAAATGGGTGGAGATGGGTGGTGGAGATTGGTTTGATCCAAGGGAGGAGGAGGAGGCAAGGAGGAGCCAAGGAGGAGCCACCACTTGGCGGAGGAGGAGTGGAGGAGCTCAGCCGCCGGTAGCCGGTCACCATGGAGGAGGAGTGGTGGAGGAAGCCACCTCCAAGGCAAGTCAACCGGTTGCCCAAGGAGGAGGAGGGTGGCGCCGCCGGTTGTGGGTGGAGAATGGGGTGGTTTTGCCTCCTTTGGTCACCTCTTCATCAAGTCACCAAGTCATCTTGCCCATATGTGAGTTTTGTACAGTTTTGTGCAGTCTTTTCACAAAACTGTCAGTGTGTTCCTTTCCCGGGCTGTCTTGATTCCTCTCCTGATTCTTCTGATTAATTTGTTATGGTCAATTTCACGTCAGGATCCTTGATGTTTCTTCAGTCGGCATATGATCTTGACCTTGGATTGACTCTTGTTATCTTTTCAGCATAAAATCCTCTCCTTAGCGTGTTTTCACTTCAGTCTCTAAAATGCCCTGTGGAAATATATCGGGACTAACAGACAAAAGTTAACTAGACAAACAGTCTAATTTGGTGGGTTTAACTGTGTTTCTGATTCGTACAATTATGGTCCATCAGAATACCCCCCACTTTTAGTTGTTCGTCCCGAACAATGCTATTAAAGGGCGTAAGTTCTAGGTTCGGTTTTGGCATATGAAAATTAGACTGTGGTACTCGATCTATCCTAATTCATTCATTGCTTACTTATTACCAAATTAAACTGTGTAAATAAATAGAAGAAACTTAATACTTGTACCTCCATGCTGAGATGCAAATTATATTGGATGTCTCGGGAGATAGCCTTTTTCAGGTTCCTGGGTTGCAGCCTCGGGATCGTTTCGTACTATATGGTCTTCTGGTAGCTTTTTCATGCACGTGATTCGGTTCGGGTTTCAGTGAGTTGAACCTTCTTGATTTTTTTCTTTTCTTTGGCGAGGGACTGCTTTTTTGTTGTAGTGAATCGGCCTTTGGCCTTTGATTTGACTTTGTTGAGTGCTTCACTTTTGCTCGGTTAAAACCTTCACAATTTTGGGCCTTTGGCCTCTTTTGATTTTCTTCTTTGTGACTTGCTAGTCCATTTTATCAGCCTTTTTGGGAGCTCCAATCATCGCCCGCAAGCCTATGGAAATACCTCCCCTCTCCTCTCGTCTTCGTCGTTTTGCGCGGGTCAAGATGAGGGTCGCTTATCTATTTTCTCGGCTATTTTAACTAGAGAGAGGACGGTCTGATTCCCGTCCTCGCCTTTGCATAGATGCTTCTTGGCGGAGTTTGACTCAATTGTTCACTGAAAATCCGAAGTGCAGCCTCCACTAACTTTGAAAACCATATAGTTTGATCTGATCCTTTGATTGCTTCCCAAGTCCTTCTAGGGCAGTTTATGTCAACTCCACATCCCTAGTTATCTCAACACAAAGGACAAATGGAAAGTTACATTCTAAGTTTTTAAACAGTTTGAATTTTCACAAGGTAAATGCATGAATTCTGATTTATCTTTTTCACATTCTTAAATTCATATGTTCAAAAAGATAGTAATACTAAAAAAGAAAAAACAGCAAGCATGTTATTTATGTACACAGGTGGTTTTCACCCCCCACTTTTGAACGAAGGCGTGCCTTAGTTCAAAAGTCATGCAAGCTTAAAACTAAGTACTGAAAGTAAGTGCAGAAAGTAAGATAGTGTCGGGTTACCTCCCGACTAGTGCACTTGTTTTACGTCGTTGGCTCGACGATACCTTGTTGTGGATTACTTGTTTGGGTCCCATGGGTGGCTGAGGTCAAATTTCTTGATTCCACCGACTTTGATTCTTGCGGTGAGTTTTCCGGATTTTTTAGCAGATGACGGATTTGGGTCCAGTTCTGATGGTATCTCCTGCCAATGTCTCTGAGAGGGCGAGGGACCTTTCACTATCAGCTTTTTGAACTGGTTGTTCTCCTGTTTAGGGCTGTCTTGTCCAGTCATGGCGAAAGCGTGCTCCATGTAGGAGTCATTCTGCTCGGGCCCTTTTCCCATCCTCTTTTCAGCCTCATGGTTTTCAGCGATTTGCCTATTGATCGAGGGGAAAAGTCGAGAAGGCCTGGGAAATTTGTCAGTGGTGTTCTGGACTCCTACTTCGTTGCTTCCGGTGCTTTCCATGTCTGATTCTTCAGATGGTTCAGGAGTCTCTTCTGACGGTTCGGTGGTTTCTCCTTCATCAGCCACTAGGTCAGCTTCTTCTGTCTGCATTTCCTCGTCAATTTGGGGTGCTCGTCTTGTGGCAGCGGCCAGGCCGATTATAAGGTACTACATGTCTGCAATGGTGAAGTTTATGGCAGACCTTTTCATTGCTTTGTTAACTCTTCCTAGCTCTTCGACCCTCATCCCACGAAGAAATTTTTGTAGAAGAATTTTCTTCGTAAATCCATGGTGCGGGAAGCTTGAGACGATGGCATCATAGTTCATGTAGTATTCGTCCAAAGTCTCATCCCGGGATTGTTGAAGGTTCAGGATCTTCTCGCGGGTTTCTTGGCGTAAAGATGGTGGGGAGAATTCTTTTAGGAATGGTGCGCAGATGTCCACGAAACGTACTGCACTGCTAGCTGGTGATGCGTAATACCAGATTGTTGCAAAATCCGTTAGAGAGAATTTAAAGCATTTAAGCTTAAATTCCTCTAACGTTTCATTCTCAGGTTTAATGTGGCAGCAAACGTAATGAAAGCTCCGACAGTGTAGTACTGGATCTTCTGCATCCGTTCCCCCGAACAGTGGAAGGTGCCGTGTTGTCCATGCATATGAAGGTGGTTGCGTCATGGGGTCATGGGAGGGAACGAAAGAATAGCTTATTCGACGGCTAATTCCCCGGCAACGGCGCCAATTTTGACGGAGCCCACTGCACTGTCGTTAAGGTGCAGTGTTCTCTGTACAAAATAAATTTATAATATCCGCTACTTGTGACTACACTACTGGGTAGTAAGTGGTAAGTAGGGGTCGAACCCAAGGGAATTAGGGGAATAGGCTATTCTTTTAGGGTGATTGAACTGGGGGGAGCGTGTTTTATGGTTGATTGAGGTTTTAGCGCTCTGATTAACTACGTGATTTTTTGGGGGTTTTTGGTTTTGATAGCAGAAAAGTAAATACAGAAATTAAATGCTGTAAATACAAAGAAGACTTACAGTGGGTGATGCGTGATTGTAATTCCTCCGGTAGATCAGCAGTTGGTGATTGCGGTTTAACAGTTAAGAGAAGCATTCGGTTTCAGGTACTCTTGTATTATAACATGTATATAATAAACTGTTAGTAACTTTTCTAAGTATTCAAAGATGAATCGAGGCCCTTTCGTAGCGCAAGACTTGCAACATCGTTTAAAGCAACCCTTGTTCTATTTCAGACTAATTCCTCCTTTCAAAGTATCTTAGCCTTTTGTGCATCCACCTGATCTCACAGTTACGATTGACCAAGTGGTGTTTTAGATGAGTCGAACTTCTCAGATAAGCTTTGCCCTTTCGTAGCATCCACTTACCCGAGTATGTTCACGAATCCCACGGAAGAGTTTTGCCCTTTCGTAGCATCCACTCAACCTTGGAAATTCTGACTATAAATGGCACATAGAACAAGTTTTGAATACAAAGAAATGAAACTAAAAGATATTACAACATTATATAATACAAGAAAATACCTTCCACCGAATAAAGAGTTTAGCTACGAATATCCATAGAGATGGATACCATAGCTAAATACTCGGGGGTTTTTGGAAACAGTAAGAGGGAAAGGGATGGAATACTCAAGAACCAACAGGAGTATTCCTAATTCCTACTGAATACTCAAGAACCAACAGGAGTATTCTCTACAGTATTATAATACTCGAGAACCGACAAGAGTATTATAATTTCCAGTATAATACTCAAGAACAAACAGGAGTATTATTTCAAAATCGAACCAAACTTACAAGTAACAAACTTAGAGAGAGAAGTGATTTACAATTTTGGGATGCATTTGTGAGGAGGAGGAGCACCTCCTTTTATAGGAAAAATGGGTGGAGATGGGTGGTGGAGATTGGTTTGATCCAAGGGAGGAGGAGGAGGCAAGGAGGAGCCAAGGAGGAGCCACCACTTGGCGGAGGAGGAGTGGAGGAGCTCAGCCGCCGGTAGCCGGTCACCATGGAGGAGGAGTGGTGGAGGAAGCCACCTCCAAGGCAAGTCAACCGGTTGCCCAAGGAGGAGGAGGGTGGCGCCGCCGGTTGTGGGTGGAGAATGGGGTGGTTTTGCCTCCTTTGGTCACCTCTTCATCAAGTCACCAAGTCATCTTGCCCATATGTGAGTTTTGTACAGTTTTGTGCAGTCTTTTCACAAAACTGTCAGTGTGTTCCTTTCCCGGGCTGTCTTGATTCCTCTCCTGATTCTTCTGATTAATTTGTTATGGTCAATTTCACGTCAGGATCCTTGATGTTTCTTCAGTCGGCATATGATCTTGACCTTGGATTGACTCTTGTTATCTTTTCAGCATAAAATCCTCTCCTTAGCGTGTTTTCACTTCAGTCTCTAAAATGCCCTGTGGAAATATATCGGGACTAACAGACAAAAGTTAACTAGACAAACAGTCTAATTTGGTGGGTTTAACTGTGTTTCTGATTCGTACAATTATGGTCCATCACCCTTCTAAGTATTCAAACGTGTATCGAGGCCCTTTCGTAGCGCTCAATTTGCCACACTGTTTGTAAACCCTTGTTCTACTTCAGACTAATTCCTCCTTTCGAAGTATCTTAGCCTTTTGTGCACCCATTTGGTCCCTTTGGTCCAGTTTCCAAATGGTTTTAAAGATAGATCGAACTCCTCAGATAAGCTTTGCCCTTTCGTAGCATCCACTTACCCGAGTATGTTCACGACTTCCCACAGAAGAGTTTTGCCCTTTCGTAGCTTCCACTCAACCTTGGAAAGTCTGACCTTATAAATGGCACATAGAACAAGTTTTGAATACAGAGAAAAGAAACTAAACGAAGTAAAACATTTTATAAAACAAGAACTCCCCTTCAACCGAATGAAGGGTTTAGTTACGAATATCCATGGAGTTGGACATCATAACTAGGATACTTGGGGATTTGGAAAAGAATACTCAAGAACAAACAGGAGTAAAGAGAGAAGAGAAAGAGATTACTCAAGAACAAACAGGAGTAACTCTTGAACTGTAACTGAAAACTTGAGTACTCAAGAACCAACAGGAGTACTCAAGATCGAACTAAAGTATTTGAGAACAAACTGAACTTTTATTGATATCAAACCAAACTTTACAAAGTAACAAACTTAGAGAGAGAAGTGTTTTACACAATTTTGGGATGTTTGAAATGAGGAGGAGAGCTTGGTATTTATAGGCTAAGGGGAGGGGAATGGAGGGCCAAGATGAGGGCATGTGGTTTGGCATCCAAGGGTGGAGATGGGGGGAGAAGGAGAGGAGGGCAAGTGTCACAAGGGGAGAGGGCAAGAGGGAAGCCGCCGGTGGCTTTTGGGAGGGGGAATGAGGTGGTGACATGTGGAGGAAGGGGAGAGGAGAAGGGATGATTGTGAGGGCAAAGCCGCCGGCTAGGTGGCATGAGGAGAGTGGCTTGTGAGTTTTGTGCAGTTTTCACAAAACTATCGGTGTATTCCAGCTCCGGATTGTCTTCGGTTTCTCTTCGGTTTGATTTGTTTTGAATGATTCCAAGTCAGGATCTTTAGATTTCTTCATTCAGCGTCTGATCTTGACCTTGGATTGTCTCCTGATATCTTTTCTGTGCTAAAAGCTCTTCCTTAGCGTGTATTCTCTCTAAGCTCTGAAATACCCTGTAGAAATGTATCGGGACTAAAACATCGAAGTTAGATAGACAAACAGTCTAATTTGGTGGGTTTAACTGTGTTTATGATTCATACAATTGTGGTCCATCAGATAACCCCACACTTTTAGTTGTTCGTCCCGAACAATGCTTTATAAGGGCGTTACTAAGTAAGTTGGTTAAAATATAAAAATAAGATTGTGGTACTCGATTTTTCCTAATTCATGCATTACTACTTGTTACTAAATTAAACTGCGTAAATAAGTAGAAGAAACTTGATACTTGTACCTTCGTGCTGAGATGCAAATTATTTCGGATGTTTCGGGAGATAGCCCTTTTCAGGCTCCTGGACTACACCTTCGGGATCGTCTCGCACTATATGGTTTTCTTGTAGCTTTCTCTAGCACGTGATTCGATTCAGGTTTCAGTGAGTTGAGTACTTTGATTACTTTTGGCGAGGGACTGCTTTTTGTAGTGAATTGGCCTTTGGCCTTTGATTTGACGCTTTGAATTCTTCACTTTTGTTCGGTTAAAACCTTCACAATTTTGGGCCTGAGGCCTCTTGATTTGCTTCTTCGAGCTTTTTGCGTCTTTGTGACTTGCTAGTCCATTTTCTCAAGCCTTCTTGGGAGGTCCAATCATCGCCCGCGAGCATATGGAAATACCTCCCCGCTCCTCTCGTCTTCGTCGTTTTGCGCGGGTCAAGATGAGGGTCGCTCATCTATTTTCTCGGCTATTTTGACTTGAGAGAGGACGGTTTGATTCCCGTCCTTGCCTTTTACATAGATGCTTCAAGGCAGAGTTGACTTCAATTATTCACCGAAACCTGAAGTGCAGCCTCCACTGACTTCGAAAACCATATAGTTTGATCTGATCCTTCAAGTGCTTGCCAAGCCCCTCTAGGGCAATTTCTATCAACTCCACATCCCTAGTTTATCTCGGCACAAAAGACAAATGAGAAGTTACATTCTAAGTTTTTAAACAGTTTGCATTTTCACAAGGTTGATGCATGAATTATGATCTATCTTTTTCACATTCTTAAGTTCATATTTTCAAAAAGATACTATTTAAAAAGAAAAGAAAAACATGCAGATGGTTCTCACCCCACACTTTTGAACGAAGGTGTGCCTTAGTTCAAAAGTCATGCAAATATATACAAAAGAAGGAAATGACATTAAGGAAAAAGAAGAACAGAACTCCCTTTTACTGTGTCGTGGAAATGACATGGCATGAGGCTGGATAATCGAGAGAGTCTGGCTGGGGCCTCGAACTCTCAGCGCAGGCCCGGTAAATTCACGGAAGCTGCCTGGCTGATCCGGTCTTGCTCCAAACTTAATTCCTACATGAAAGATATTCCTTCTATACAAAAAGTGGGTGAGAGCGCTTATTGGAAATTTAAATGACAGAAATTAAAAGTGCAGAAAAGTAAGATAGTGTCGGGTTACCTCCCGACCAGTGCACTTGTTTAACGTCGTTGGCTCGACAGTACCTTGTTTTTGATCATTGGTTGGGATCCCATGGGTGGCTCAGGTTGAATTTTGCCACCATTCTTGTGTTACTTCCGGTACTCTCTATGTCTGATTCTTCTGATGGCTCGGAAGTTTCTTCTGATGGTTCGGATGTGACTTCCTCTGTAGGCTCTTCTTCTGAGCTTTCTATATCTGATTCGTTCATCACATCCTCTGAACTGTTTCTTTCTGGACTGGCCTCGATATTTTGTGTTCCTTCATTTGGTTGAGGTACTGGCCTTCGTATTGTAGTTCCGGCCAAGCTGTCTATCACATCCCACACCTGAGTCAGGGATAAGTGTGCGGTTGTTCCTCCTACAGCGTTATTGAGCCTTGAGAACTCCTCAGCCCTCATCCCGCAAAGGAATTTTTGAAGAAGAAAAACCTCCGTGAGTCCATGGTGCGGGCAGCGCGAGATCATGGCGTCATAATTCGTGTAGTACTCGCCCAAGGTCTCATCCCGGGATTGTTGCAGGTTCATGATCCTTTCTCGGGTTTGTTGTCGTAAGGATGGAGGGGAGAATTCTTTCAGGAATGGAATGCTAACGTCCATGAAATATTTAGCATTCATAGCAGTTGATGTGTAATACCAGATTGTCGCGAAGTCCGTTAGAGAGAATTTGAAGCAATTAAGTTTAAACTCCTCTAACGTTTCATTATTAGGTTTTATATGCTGACAAACATGGTGAAAGTTTCGGCAGTGTAGCACTGGGTCTTCTTCATTCGTACCTCCGAACAGGGGGAGATATCGTGTCGTCCATGCATACGAAGGTGGTTGCGTCATTAGGTCATGTGAGGTGAAGAACAACTTATCCGATGGCTAATTCCCCGGCAACGGCGCCAATTTGACAGAACCGCTTGTCGTCAGAGCGATTTGTGCAAATAAATTTATAATAGTCCGCTACTCGCAACTATACTACTGGGTAGTACTTGGTAAGTAGGGGTCGAACCCAAGGGAATTAGGGGAATAGGTTATTCTTTTAAGGGATTTGTCTAGCGAGAGAGCGTGTTTTAAGTTGGTTGAGGTTTTAGTGCTAACAACTACGTGACTTTTTGATTGGTTGCGGATTTGATTGCTGAAACGTAAATTACAGAAAAGTAAATACTGAAAATACAAAGGAGACTTACAGTGGGTGATGCGTGAATTGCAAGTCCTCCGGATTGTGAGCGGTTGATGGTTGCAGTTGATTGAACAATAAAAGTAAAGACAGGAGGGTTTTGTAATTGCGAGAGAAGTATTCGGTCTTGGGGGGCCTTGTATTATATCCTGTTCATTCTTTTAGTAACCCTTCTAAGTATTCAAACGTGTATCGAGGCCCTTTCGTAGCGCTCAATTTGCCACACTGTTTGTAAACCCTTGTTCTACTTCAGACTAATTCCTCCTTTCGAAGTATCTTAGCCTTTTGTGCACCCATTTGGTCCCTTTGGTCCAGTTTCCAAATGGTTTTAAAGATAGATCGAACTCCTCAGATAAGCTTTGCCCTTTCGTAGCATCCACTTACCCGAGTATGTTCACGACTTCCCACAGAAGAGTTTTGCCCTTTCGTAGCTTCCACTCAACCTTGGAAAGTCTGACCTTATAAATGGCACATAGAACAAGTTTTGAATACAGAGAAAAGAAACTAAACGAAGTAAAACATTTTATAAAACAAGAACTCCCCTTCAACCGAATGAAGGGTTTAGTTACGAATATCCATGGAGTTGGACATCATAACTAGGATACTTGGGGATTTGGAAAAGAATACTCAAGAACAAACAGGAGTAAAGAGAGAAGAGAAAGAGATTACTCAAGAACAAACAGGAGTAACTCTTGAACTGTAACTGAAAACTTGAGTACTCAAGAACCAACAAGAGTACTCAAGATCGAACTAAAGTATTTGAGAATAAACTGAACTTTTATTGATATCAAACCAAACTTTACAAAGTAACAAACTTAGAGAGAGAAGTGTTTTACACAATTTTGGGATGTTTGAAATGAGGAGGAGAGCTTGGTATTTATAGGCTAAGGGGAGGGGAATGGAGGGCCAAGATGAGGGCATGTGGTTTGGCATCCAAGGGTGGAGATGGGGGGAGAAGGAGAGGAGGGCAAGTGTCACAAGGGGAGAGGGCAAGAGGGAAGCCGCCGGTGGCTTTTGGGAGGGGGAATGAGGTGGTGACATGTGGAGGAAGGGGAGAGGAGAAGGGGTGATTGTGAGGGCAAAGCCGCCGGCTAGGTGGCATGAGGAGAGTGGCTTGTGAGTTTTGTGCAGTTTTCACAAAACTATCGGTGTATTCCAGCTCCGGATTGTCTTCGGTTTCTCTTCGGTTTGATTTGTTTTGAATGATTCCAAGTCAGGATCTTTAGATTTCTTCATTCAGCGTCTGATCTTGACCTTGGATTGTCTCCTGATATCTTTTCTGTGCTAAAAGCTCTTCCTTAGCGTGTATTCTCTCTAAGCTCTGAAATACCCTGTAGAAATGTATCGGGACTAAAACATCGAAGTTAGATAGACAAACAGTCTAATTTGGTGGGTTTAACTGTGTTTATGATTCATACAATTGTGGTCCATCATACGTCCTCGAAGTACCTCTTGAATTGAACTTGATAAAATTAGAACTTTGATAAAAACAACATTTACAAACATTCGAATCGGAATAGCTGAATTGAAAGACAACTTTACATAGTACATAAGTTTACATTGCTCCCTTGGGTACCACTCGATCTTACCCAATTTATAAATCTTGTTTGACTCTACGACGATCCTCTTTATTGACAAATCGAGAGGGTAAAAATAGACGTGTCACTGTGCAGAACGGAAGTTTCCTAATAACGGAATTTCCGAATGTAGAAGTGACAGATGCTTATCGTCACAGCAAATGTGCAAATAAATTTATAAATCCGCTACTCGCGACTTAACTAATGGGTAGCAAGTGGTAAGTAGGGGTCAAACCCAAGAGAGTCAGTGTGGATTAGTTGTTCTTTAATGAAGCTTATGCAGAAATTAGCTACGATTGAGGTTGGGTTTGAGTGTGTTTTGAGAACTGAAAGTAAATTACAGCAGTTGATAATGGATTGTAAGGAAAGTATTCGGTTTTAGGGGCCTTGTATTATAATTGTTTATCATCGACCGCTAATGATCATACCAAGTGGTCAAAGATGAATTGAGGCTATTTCTAGCGCAAGACATGATCATGCTAAATGTTCAAAGATGAATCGAGGCTATTCCTAGCACAAGACTTGCAACATCATTTAAAACACTTGTTCTAAGCAAAACTAATTCCTCCTTTCGAAGTATCTTAGCCGTAAGTGCGTCCATTTAATCCCTTTGGCCCAGTTTTTAAATGGTTTTTAGAATAGTCGACCTCTTCAGATAAGTTTATCCATTTGGTCCCTTTGGTCCAGTTTCCAAATGGTCCACTTACCCGAGTGTGATCACGAATATCTAAGGAAGAGTTTACGAATTTGGACCCCTATGGTCACATTTCCAAATGGTTTACTTGACCTTAGACATTCTAACTTTTATATATGGCACATAGAACAAGTATCGAACATAAAGGTATACTAAGAGTAAAGTCTAAAACATTTATAATACAAGTACACACCCTTAAACCGAATAATTAATTTAGCTACTAATCATGGCAGTGGTTATCATAACTATGAACTTGGAAATAAACAACAGTTTAGCAAGACAATTAAATAAATAAAAGAAGACTTACAAAACCGTTGAAGCGCCAAGGATCAAGCTTTGATTCCCAAAGTAATATTACATGATTAATATTACATGATTAGTGCCCAAAATTCTAGAGAGATAAGTGAATTGTTGTGGTGGTGATGATACAAATGAGGAGGGGGAGCTTTGTATTTATAGGCCAAGGGAGGAGAAATGGAGGGCTAAGATGAGGGCACTTGTTGCATGGAGATTGGATGGGCAAATCAAGGGAGGAGGAGCCACCACATGGAGGGGCCAAAAGCCGCCGGTCAAGGAGGAGGAGGGTGGTGGCAGCCGCCGGTTGCCGGTTGCCTTGGGTGGAGGAGCTCCTCCCTTGGCCACCTCTTCATCAAGTCACCAAGTCATCTTGCCATATGTGAGTTTTGTACAGTTTTGTGCAGTCTTTTCACAAAACTATCAGTGTGTTCTTTCCCCGGACTGTCTTGACTTCACTCCTGATTCTTCTGATTAATTTATTCTGGTCAATTTAACGTCAGGATCCTTGATATTTCTTCAGTCGGCATATGATCTTGACCTTGGATTGACTCTTGTTATCTTTTCAGCATAAAATCCACTCCTTAGCGTGTTTTCTCTTCAGTCTCTAAAATGCCCTGTGGAAATATATCGGGACTAACAGATGGATGTTAGATAGACAAACAGTCTAACTTGGGGGGTTTTACTGTGTTTTTGATTCGTATAATTGTGGTCCATCAAGAAGTCATCAAGATTTGAAGTCGTCTAACAAAAAGATCGGGATAAGATATCCATGACAATATCATCAAAAACACCTGAAGATCTTCAAGATGCCTTGCTTAGCAAGAAGGAAATATTTGAGGATTATCTAGATATCGGGGATATTATATCTAGAGAATATTTAGGAATACTTCCTAAATATTTAATAAAGAATCTGACCTGATTTGGTAAGCTACCGAGGAGTATAAATATACAGCTAGGGTTTCCCAATCTGTATTCGCTTTTGGAGAAGTTAAACACACGAGTGATCTTTAAGTCGAGGAGTAGGAGCGACGGTCGACTGGTTTTTCATATCAAAAAACCAATGGCGCTGTGATAGTCTATTAAGTGTGCCGATCTGACTAGTCCGTGAAACAAACCGCTGAACACATTGTTGCTGGCTGACATACACGTTCGGGAAAAGGCGTCAGAACTTCGGGACAGGTTTCAGCAAGGTTCGGGAAGAAGTCTCGAACTCAGGGAATCGAGGGGGAGCCGAGTTCGCAAATCGTGGAAAAGGAATTAGAGGCTAGGCAATTGCATTTGGAGATTGTAAGTGTAAGTCTAATCACCGATCTAAGTTTTTAATAAGATTTGCAACCCTTTAGGGCTTGGGAAGCCCCCCAGAGTAGGCTGGCTGCTGAACAGGGAAGTATATCGTGTGTGCGTGAATTGTTTCTTTCAATATACTGTCTGCTAAGGTGTTCAAGTCACTGGTAGAACACCACCTGGATCTCGCCTTGAACAATACAACAGTGTTTCAGAAACCTTTTGAGTTTCAAAGTCTTACGCCGAAATGACTATCATATTGACACAACAAATGAAAACGACGTTGAATATATGATGATAAACCAGAATTCAATAGACCCGAATTTTTTTCTTATACGGCATGATCGATTAGGCCATCCGGGTTCAATAATGATGCAAAAAAACATTGAAACTTCACATGGACATTCATTAAAGAATAAAAATATTCTCTTGGCCAAAGATGTCCCATGTGTTGCTTATTTTCAAGGAAAACTAATTACAAGATCATCTTCAGTGAAAGTTGAGGCTGAATGTCCAGTATTTGTTTAATACGAATTCAAGGAGATATACGTGGACCTATTTCCCCATCAAGTGGACTATTTCAGTACTTTATGGTACTTATTGATGCATCGACATGTTAGTCGCATGTTTGTTTATTGTCCACTCGTAATATGGCATTTGCAGAGTTGAAAAAATGGCATTTGCATGGTTGCTCGCTCAAATTATTCGACTACGAGCACACTTTTTAGATCATACAATTAAGAAAATATGTATGGATAATGCGGGATAATTCACATTCAAATCTTTTGATGACTATTGTACGTTAATGTGAATTACAGTTGAACATCCGGTTGCTCATGTTCGTACTCAAATTGGTCTCGCAGAATCTTTTATTAAGAGGCTAAAATTGATAGATAGAATATTACTTATGCGATCAAAATTGCCAAGTTCTGTTTGAGGACATGCAATTTTTCATGCTGCATCACTTATTCATATAAGGCCAACTGCAATGATAAATATTCCCCGTTGCAACTTTATAGTGGCCAAGAACCTCTATTTAGGACTTTATGGGTGTTCATTTTATGTTCCAATATCTTCTACCCAACATACTAAAAAGGGACCCCAATGAAGATTGGGGATTTACGTGTGATTTGAATCTCATCAATTATTAAATTTTTGGAACCTATGACAGATGACATATTTAAGGCACAATTTGCCGACTGTCAGTTTGATGAGACAAATTTCCCTGCATTAGGGGAGATAAAATAAGTCTGAAAAACACAAGAAATTTCTTGGAATGTAGAGTCATTGTCTCATTTTGATCCTCGTACAAATCAATGTGAATTAGAAGTTCAAAAGATTATCCACTTGTAAAAGGTTGCAAACACATTGCCAAATGCATTTACGAATATTAAGACAGTGGCTAAGTCACATATACCAGCTGTTAATGCTCCTTGCAAAATAAATCTTCTTGGTGAAGATATTGGAATAATCAAGCAAGTGAGTCTAAAACACGACAGAAGCGTGGTAGACCAACTGGGTCCAAGGATAAAAATCCTCGAAAAAGAGAGGTTCAAGATAACCATATTAATGCATCAACCTTTATTCATAAATAAATAGATGTGATACATGAAGAAACATCATCAAAAGATAATGAGATACCTGCAAATGATGACAATGAAGAAATTCGATCAATTAGTTCATTTCAAGGAAAAGGTGGAATAGAAACAAAGTTGATAAGTCGAATTTTCGCCTTATTCTTTGCCATATTTTACTAAAGCTTTGATTTGTTTCCGAAGTGTTCGATGTCATTCGACCCTTTTCTTTCACATTTTAGGTACAAAGAGGTGCCTCATTTAATTCAAGACCTCAATATCAAGATCGCATGAAAAATCAAAGTTTCGGCGCAAAACAAGGAGTTTCGGGGCAAAACAGGGCAGATTACGCCAAGACCAAGTTCGGACTCTAAGATAGCGAAAAGCCCCCGTAAGTCAGACCGGTTGAGATTCCAGCCAACCAGTTGGTCACCTCCATTGTCAAGCATTGCACTCGGCCACTCCCAACCGACCGGCTCAATTACCAGCCGACCGGTTGGGCCCGAAACATAGAAATTTGAGCTTCAAACCTGTAAATAGAAAGAGATGTTTTTTACCTATGTGGTGGGTTTTATAAAGAAAAAGTG
Organism: Rhodiola kirilowii; assembly: GCA_033675215.1. Taxonomy (NCBI): domain Eukaryota; kingdom Viridiplantae; phylum Streptophyta; class Magnoliopsida; order Saxifragales; family Crassulaceae; genus Rhodiola; species Rhodiola kirilowii. The sequence goes on along the minus strand of CM066194.1, from coordinate 27,466,530 downwards.
TGAGAAAAAGACGAAGGAAGGCTCACCATCATCAAAGGATTGCTTGGGGGAGAAGAGAGAAGATCAAGGAAGGAATCTAGAACTTGCTCAACATCTCCAACTTGGGTTTTCTCTACTCATCTTTTCTCCCTCTTGTTGTTTTGTATTGAAAACATGTATCATGATGATGTGTGAGTAGATCTTGTGTTTTGAGGGTTTAGGACCCTCCTTGGCACTCTATGATCATTGTATATACATTGAAATTCATGTGGATGATTGTTGATTTCATTTTCTCTTGTGTTATGTAATGCAATGTTGCAAGGTGTTTGAGAAATGCCTAAGTGACAACTTAAACTTAAACTTGAACCTTTGACTTGAAAGAGCTAGGGAATAGTTCTAGTATGGAGAAAATGGTCCATATCTTAATCATGAAAGTGAAACCTAGGATATGGATGCTTGACTAGGATTAAATATTTGATTCATTAGATTTTGTCACTAAGCAAATCATTAATTATTCCCTACAAATTCATGTTCACTAAGCTCTTCATATAAGACATGTAACTAAGTGTTTAATGAAATGATAAGTAACATGTTGATCTTAAAACTTGACCAAAGTATCGATGGACCAAAGGGAAGGTTTGGATGTAGTAAATTTGATCATTTCTAGTGTTTACGACGGTAAATGCATGGAATTGAAGTGAACTAGTACATTATGCCTATTACTTGGGGGTAATGTAATGTATGTATTCAAGTTCACTTAATGCAATTCCCAAATTAGTCAGTTTAGGTCAATTTTGGGGTATTGTTCAATTGACAAATTCTTGTAAGGAAATTGAAAGTAAAGAACAGCAAAACTTTTTACAAGCTTTGGGTAAACCCTACTGCATGGAGCCTCAGAACGGGGAGGCTCGCGCCAACGCTCCACTATAATCCTCAAATAGTTTGCACAATTACAATTGCCCTAACCAAGCCAATAAGCCAATGACCGAACTGATAACCTAATTGAGACTATAGACATGAACGAATGAAGTAAACTGAGACTTCCCTAGACGAGAAGAAGTGAGCGCCACCACCGGACGGCCGAAGTCAGTCAACCAGTGTCCTCTCCAAGACGCAGTCGTATCTTGGTCAATCGGTGATTTCCGAGCTACAATCGTTATGCTTCGAAGTGCGCTCTCGAACTCGCTCTCGATTACGATCGCTTCAAGATTTGCTCCAATTTTTCTCTTGCATTCAAAATCAAATTCGTGCCCTAATCCCCAATTCTGGCAAGCTATATATTGAGCTGAAGGAGACGAATGAAATGACGTTGCAGGCTCAAACTTAGTCCGTCTTCACCCTCGTGTAAACGACAGTGTTCCATTTAAGCATCCTTAATGAAACGCTACATCGAGCTCAAACCAGCCTACTCCCGCTTTTGTCTAAACGATGCCGCTCTTCTTGTAACTGCAATAACAGACTTTACCTCCAAGCTTAAACGTCACCGTTTTGGCTTTCCAGTAGCTCAATCCAAACCCAGCTTCAGCATCTCATCAAGCTTGATCAGCTGCTTCTTCTGGTCTCCATGGCTCAACCTACAAGCCTAAAAGCTCTATACAGAATCCTCTAAGGGACAATATCTTAGTCTAGGACTCATTGGCTTGGTGACCTAACCTATGAGAGCACAAATGCAGGATTAAAGTCCTCACAATTTGCCCACCTAAGCCTACTTTGTGCAAGAACTCTTTTAGGGATTAATTCTGTGGAACATTGAACGAGACCTCATCCCAACCATCATTGGCTCATCCTTATACCCTTAAGGAACCTCAAGGATATGCAGGCTCTTCCTGCAAAACAAAAACTTGTCACTAGGCACTATCTTGGTGCCAAAATCTGCAGGGTTAATCTCTCCCAAAATCTTCTTGATAATGATCTCCTTTGAGTCAACCCTAGCTCTGATAAAATGGATACTAACATCTATGTGTTTAGTTCTTTCATGGTATACTAGATTCTTACATAAATACAAAGCATTTTGACTATCCATATGCTAGATAGGCACACAAGATCTACCCTGAATTTCCTTTATAATTCCCTTAAGCCATATTGCTTCTTTAACAGCCTCAGTTGCAGCAATGTACTCCGCCTCACTTGAGGAGAGAGCAACAATTGACTACAACTGGGACTTCCAACTAATGCAATTCCCAGCCCATGTGAAAAAGAAAGAAGTAGTAGATTTCCTATTGTCTTTGTTACTAGCATAATCTGAATCAATAAACCCAACTATATCATGTTGTGAATCAAAATTAGCAAAGACCAAACCAAGTTTAATATTACCAGACAAGTATTTCAGCAAGTATTTCATTCTCAACTAGTGTTTCTTCCCTGGATTAGACATAAATCTACTCAAGACACTAATAGAGAAAGCAAGATCAGGTGTGGTGCAAAGCATTGCATACATAATAGATCCTATAGCAGCATCATATGGGATTTTTCTCATTTTAAGTTTGTCTTGATCACTTACAGGGCAATCAACCTTAGTCAGTTCAAGGTGCCCTCTTAATGGGACACTTACTGGTTTTGAATTCTTCATACCAAACTTGTCAACCACTTTACTCAAATAATCAGATTGGGAAAGATAGATTGTTTTAGTCTGTTTGTCCCTAAGAATATTTACACCCAAAATCTTTTTAGCATGGTCCAAATCCTTCATGTCAAAATGAACACTTAAGTCTCCTTTAATTTTAGCAATGGCAGTTTTATCCCCACTAATCATCAATATGTCATCCACATAGAGTAACACATACAAAGGGAATTTAGCATTAACATTTTTAAGGTATAAACAAGTGTCATATTTACTCCTTAAGAAGTGTTAGCTAAGCATGCAAGCATCAAATTTCTTGTTCCATTGCCTAGGTGACTGTTTTAGGCCATGTATAGATTTTTTTTCTTCAGAAAACAGACATAGTCTTGGTGTTTTTGCTCAATAAAACCAATGGGCTGGCTCATAAAAAATTTCTCTTCTAAGTCACCATGACGAAAAGCTGTTATAACATCCATTTGATCCAAATGCCAATAAAAAATAGTAGTCATAGCAATAATGAGTCTTAAAGTTTTATATTGAACAACAGGAGAAAAAATGTCATTATAATCAATTCCCTACTTTTGTGAAAAACCTTTAGCAACCAGCCTTGACTTAAACCTTGGAGGATCAGTTGGTTTTAAGCCATCTTTTAGATTATAGATCCATTTACAGTTAATGACTCTAGCCTTAGGGGGTTTGGGGACTAATTCCCAAGTACCATTTTGTTTCAAAGAGTCAATTTCATCAAGCATAGACTTCCACCATTCAGTTGCATTAGCACTATTAACAGCTTGATTAAAAGTTTCTGGCAAGGTGTGTGTAACAAGATTAGTAGCAAGGAAAGAAAACTCAACAATACCAGCATGCCCAACATGACTATCACATTCAGAAAAATCAATAGAAATAGAGTCAATATCAACAGCAAAATTTGCATACCTTTTATTTTGGATTCTATTCATAGGTTCTATATCCGTAACTAACACATAATCCCTAACATTAACATTAGGCACATCAATGTGAGCAGGGACACCCTGAGAACTCATAGCATCATTAATAACTGGTGCATGAGCACCCTGAACACCATCCACTGTTTCCTCAATATGTTCTGAATGTAAATCACTAGAGAAGTCATGTGAGCTTACTTGTTCTTCCCCACCTGATTGGTGAGTTTGTGAGTTACCTTCAAGCTCAATGGAGCCTTGAGAATCATGCTCTGCTGGTCCATCGTCCTCATTGAACAGTCCTAGATCAAACTCTTCCTCATCAGCTGGTTCCCCACCTTGAGAAGCGTCCTACTCATCGTAGAAACTACCAGGCAAAGAACTAGTCACACTCGTGAATGTGCCTTATGGATTAGTGTCATTAGTGTCCTTGTACTTAAAGTAGAAATCATGTTCATTGAAGGTGATGGAAATCGCAGTCATAACTCTATAGCCACTAGGCACACTTTCAAGCAATTTGTACCCCTTCACACCTTCAGGGTATCCTCGCATCACACATTTGACAGCCATTGGTTTAAGTTTCCCTTGGGAAACCTTAGCACAAGTGGAACAACCAAAGGGCCTTAGGTGATCTAGTTTAGGAGGTTTACCAGTCTATCTTTCTTGTGGGGTTTTAAAGCCAATAACAGATGAGGGAGATCTGTTAATTAGGTAGGCAGTAGTAGTGACTGCTTCTCCCCAAAGAGATAGCTTAAAGCCAGAGCTGATGGGCATACACCTTGCCTTTTCAAGTAAGGTTCTATTCATCCTCTCTGCTATACCTTCTGTTGGGGAGAGCAAGGAACTGTGTGATGTCTTTTAATGCCATGTTCAACACAAAAATCATCTAAGGATTTATTACAAAACTCCAGTCCATTATCTGTTCTTAGGCATTTTAGTTTCAGGTTAGATTGACTTTCTACCATGGTTTTCCATGCCTTTAAGTTTTCAAAATCTTCATCTTTAGTTTTGAGCAAGTAGATCCAAACCTTCCGAGAATAGTGATCAATCAATGACAAAAAATAGTTCCTACCACCTATGGTTTGAACTTGGGTAGGGCCCCATAAATCTGAGTGAACATATTCAAGAGGTTTATTAACAGTAAATGTAGATCTCTTAAAACTGTGAGAAGATTTCGTCCCATAGATGCAAGTTTCACAGAAAGACAAGTTAGAAGGCACACAGTCAATCAAGCCATTCCTTTCCAATAATGTAAACGTTTGTTGCCAATGTGACCTAATCTAGCATGCCAGATCTTAGTTTTATCATCAGACTTGCCTTTAGGTTGGGAAAAATTGATTTCAGGAGAAGTGATCACATGATACAACCCTCCCATGTTAACTCCTCTAATTAGGACCTTACCATCCTTAGATACTTCCCTTACACCTTTATAAGTCACAATATGGCAGCCAAGTTTATCTAATTCAGATTAAGACAGTAAATTCCTCCTTAAGTTTGGCACCCATTTCACATTTCTAAGAACTCTAGTCACACCATCATCCAATTTGATAGGCACATTACCAATTCCCTTAATTTTAAGGACAATATGATCACCTAACATAACTTCACCACCATTAACAAGCTGAATAGAGGAAAAAACATTTTTATCGTGTGAAGCATGCATGGTACACCCAGAATCTAGTATCCAATAGGAATCAGAACAAACAAACAAGTTATTAGCATATTGAGGATTTCTCTCAAGCACATTAGAATGTCCATTCTGGTTTTTGACAAGCGTATTTTTAACCCTTTATAGTTGTCAATTTATATGTTTTAGGGGTCAAGTTGCAGTCAAACAAAATTTATAACCTTGGTAAGCCAAGGGTCGATCCAAGGAACAGACGTGTGTGAATACTAGTTAACAGGTGACCTATTTAGCAATTCCAATTTAAAGAGGTTTTGTGAATGTGAACAAAATTGCAGAAATTAAATACGAGAAATAAAAAGGTTTGTGACTTAATCAGAGAAAGAATTCCAGAATCGTACTTCACCCGTGCTAACCCCAATAATCATGCAATCATGTTACGTAAATTAAATATGCTATCGAATATGGAAATAAACCAAAATAATACTAGACAAGCCACCAATCCACAGATCATTGTCTAGATTAATCTCAATCGTTGAACGCCACCAATCCACGAATTATCAACGATCTCGTTATTTAAGCAAAAGGTTTTTCAGACGAAAGTCAACTTTCCTATTAATTCATGTACTACCATTCTAGCTACCATGACCTAACATGATTTTCATGTAATCCGATTAATACCTAGGACCCATCCATCTTTCGGTAAATAACCTAACTACATTCTAGCATGCAAACATCCCATTCAATGTAATACTTGCAAGAACGATAAAATTAAGCACAATGAAATTGAATATTCGAATCGCATAAATAAAAACGTTTAATTGGTCACATGAGAGTCGGGGACATAGCACGGGATCCGTAGGATCCCAGAATAAGAAGACTACTCGCTACTCATGATAAGTTAACCAAAAATAGTATTGATAAAGAGATTAAGGACGAGGAAATCGTAATGACGCGGGTGCTCATTGAATCCTCGATCTCTCATGATGAACTCTATCTTCTCTCCCAAGTTAGGGTTTTTCTTCTCCAAATAAGCACTAACTAATTCAGCCCTCAAACCTTTTATTTATAGCAAAACTGGGTTTTTAAATCTGTTTTTGGGCTTGAATTATCAAATTTCGGACTGCTGACGTCATCAAATGGACTGCTGACATCAGCACTCGTTGGGTTGGCCGCATTTTCTCTTAACATTATTTCCACGTTTTGCTTTGACATTAGCGTTAACGCTAATGTCCAAGGAAAACGCGATCCCCACTGAGCTGGTTTCTTTTTTCTGCACGCCAGTCCCAACTTCAACTCTGGATTTGTCCTTCTAAACGACCTCGGCTGTTCTTGGTGTGAACTGGAGAGTTGTAGGGAATTGAGTTTGCTACGCATCGGCATGTAGCTCTTAATTTTCTGATCAACAATCAATTTCCAGCACTCTGTCGAACCTTCGAAGGTCTATTTTGCCATTATGGTGTTTTTGGCACGAAATGTCGTATTTTATTCACGTTTTCTTCGAGTCTTGGTCTTGGGCCATGATTTTGATATATAACTACTTTTAACCTGAAACGCTCAAGAAAATACATCAAATAGTGACAATTTTCCTGGAGAACGAGTGCTATCCTCATCGTATGGAGCAATTAACTAGTCAAAATATTGACTGATCAAAACACTCCACACTTAGGATTTGTTCGTCCCAAACAAATGTCAAACAAATGGCAGAATAAATTCAAGTCTATGTGAGGCTCAACAACCATATGTTGCTAAGCTACCCACTCAAATGTCATGTGATCAATTTTAACTAAAACAAAAATAAAAAGATAACTCACTGTCGTAGAGGACACGAATGCATTTAGCATATGCATCAAGCCTTTAAACCCCTAGGCTGCCCTAGTAGGACAAGTGTAGTCTCGTAAAGGTTTTCAGGAATGGGACTACCTACAAATCCCCTGTACAACTAACTAACATGTATGCATGAAATGATGCTCAACGAGTCACAGTAAAGTCATGCCATACCTCGGATTCATCGTGTTACCTTGACTTCAAGTCAAACATCTTCATCAAAGTTTTCAGCCAGTTATAGGTTAAACGAGTTATGCATTCAAACGGCCAGTACACACGGCTAGCAAGCGACTAATCACAAGTTCTAAATAGTTCTATAACAACGTGATAAGAACATGAATTGTTACACAAAACATGCTCGCCATTCACCTATGCTATCTAGGGATAGTCCATGGGCTCTTGGTGCAAAGCTCATTCTCAAGTGCCAAGGACTAGGTAATGACCCGTAAGAGAAGAGGAGCCTGGCTTAAGAATTACTGAAAAATAGTACGAAATCTGCATCAAAATTTCAGTGCAGGGACGAGGATCGTCCCTTAGTTTATAGTACACGAATTTTCAAGACAAGTCATGATATGCACGCAATGAAAAATGGAATCACACTACATCAAGCAGAAAGGGGGCAGAATTTTTTCAAAACATTTTTTCTTTGACACACAAGGGGTGACTTTTCTCACTTTGCCCTTGATATTTTTTTTCTTCTTTTTTTTCACACACAAGGGGTGACTTTTCTCACTTTCCCCTTGGTATTTTTCTACTCTTTTTTTTCTCTTTTAAAAACAACCCTCTTTTGAAAATTTAGAACTTCGTTCTTGATCAAAAATATATTGCTCTTTTTTTCTTTCTAACTCCACACTTAAAACTTGACATAGTGTATAAATAGAGGCGGGTGCATGCAAATCACGACATGTAAAGAGAAACACATACTAGTACTAAGGTCACCTAGAAAAAGAGATGCAATTTAAGGTTTTGACATTTTGTACCGATGTCTATTAATATAAAGTCTCAAACATGCTTCAAGAAGTACGTAAAACACATGGTAGGCAAATGCTAGCAATGATACCGACTCGAGAGAATACACACAATAATAAAACTATTTCAAGTCCTAGACTTTGAATTCAAAAGAATGACAATCAATCGAGGAGTATCGTAGAAAACGAGGATTTCAATCGCAATACATAGACTGTTGAGCATAGCAAGAATGAATGTGAAATGCGATGTGTGTGACTATGCGCTACCCACTCCACACTTAAAAATGAGCTTAGTCCCTAAGCGAAGAAATAAAAGATAAGAAAAATGAGCATAGGAACTTCACTCGTGCGTGATGGCGCGATATCCAAGGAGATTAAGCGATACCCGGGGAGTGATGTGACTCATGAGCTGGGAGATATATAGATAAGAACATAGAGCATCACAAGTGATAGGTTAGCATTGAAAATTGTGGAGGAACAAGGCAAGTGATAGAGTTCTGTATTGAATGTTGGGGAAGAAGAAACTGATTTGGTCGTGACGACCGTGACATCCGAGAATGTTACGGGTGTCCCGGCACCCCAAAAACCTACTAAGATATAAGCCTGCCGTGACAGCCGTGACAGATCCATTGTGTCACGGGTGTCACGGCTCCTTTGAACCAGTGGGTATTTGTCATTTTAGAATCCTTTTTACTGGTTTGAGCATGACACACTCCACACTTAGATTCCTGCAATGTCCACACACAAAGCACACAATGCAAATGAAAAGTGCAAGGAAATAATACTTACAACATGGGTTACTCCCCAAAGAGGCCTAGTTTAATGTCTTGGCAAGACTCAGCAAGGGAAATAGTATCAGTCCACCTTCAAATCCCATTGAAATTTACGTCCATCTAGTATGACATGAACATTGAGTAGAGCATGCAGTCCCTTTAAAAATTGGATACCCTTAAGAATCAAGGGACTGTAGAAGCTCCCTAATAACAGTTTCAAGAGGTAGGGCAAGAACTGTCGAAACTTGTCTGGAGGCGGTGCAACACGATATACATCTTCAGATCTTGCTCCAACAAGAACACTTCCTTTATACTCTTTAGATAAGATCTCAGGTGCATATACTTCGGAATTTCCCTTCACCATCATATTTAGGCGTATGCGAGGATCCTCTTTGATTGAACACAGGTACACATCAACAAAGTCTTCGTACGTATGATCCTTAGATGGCTCTTCAGCGTCCAGAGGAACTGGTGGAATGATGTTCTCTTCTGTGTGTTCAACTAAATAACATTTTGAAGCACTCGTAGTGGAGGGAGATGCATCTTCATGTTCTAAGACGTCTTCAGTACAAGAGTCATCATCCTCCAACTCAATGTAAACCTTGGCGACCGTTCTCAATGCCTCAAAACCATCCTCACAAATTGGTTGTTCTAGTTTAGAAAGCATTCTCGTATTTTGATCATCTTCCACGTGGATTGGAAATAAAACTTAAGATGAATGTGCTTCATAGACTTGAACTTCTTTATGATTGGCCATTACCATCTCGATGTCCTCGCCTCTGCATTCTTTGGTGGCTGCCATAGCTTGTGCCTCTAGCTGGTCCTTTAGTATTCTTTGCCTAATTGTGACATGTTCCACCATCTCAATAATTTATCAATCCTGGCCCGATGCTCTTGAGCTCGCCTATCTTGCTCTGCCATGAAACCAGTCAGCAGAGACTCTATACGTGATGATTCTCTAGTGTCCTGAGGTTGTTGCTGCGGTGACTTGTTCTGGTAGCTCTCATAATAGTAGTCATCTCGATAATACGATTGATCATAAAATTGATGTTGCTGCTGCGACTGGTCCGTTACAGCGGACTCTCGAGATGTCTTCTCTAGCCCAGCTAAGTAGCTTGCCAACATAGACTCTAGACGCGATGATCCACCTGTGTCCTGAGACTGTTGCTGCTGCGAGTGGTTCTGGCACCTCTCACAATAAGGATCATCTTGATAAAAATGTTGATCATAGAACTGATTTTGATTTTCTTCCATATTTGCATCATACGAATATGTTTGACAATAAGGCTCTTCCCTTGGGTAGGTGTCTTGATGACCAAAAGTGAACATCCTCGCAACATTCAAAATAAAACTGATTAGTGAAGGTCAAAAGTATATAGAGTATGTATAATGAAGTGTTAAAAATGGAATAGTTTAAACTATACTCATTAAATCTAATATCACACTAAACGTTGTTCCTCGGCAACGGCGCCATTTTGACAAGCGTATTTTTAACCCTTTATAGTTGTCAATTTATATGTTTTAGGGGTCAAGTTGTAGTCAAACAAAATTTATAACCTTGGTAAGCCAAGGGTCGATCCAAGGAACAGACGTGTGTGAATACTAGTTAACAGGTGACCTATTTAGCTATTCCAATTTAAAGAGGTTTTGTGAATGTGAAATAAATCGTAGAAATTAAATACGAGAAATAAAAAGTTTTGTGACTTAATCAGAGAAAGAATTCCAGATTAGTACTTCACCTGTGCTAACCCCAATAATCATGCAATCATGTTACGTAAATTATTCATGCTATCGAATATGGAAATAAACCAAAATAACACTAGACAAGCCACCCATCCACGGATCATTGTATAAATTAATCTCAATCGTTGAACGCCGCCCATCCACGAATTATCAACGATCTCGATTATTTAAGGAAAAGGTTTTTCAGAGGAAAGTCAACTTTCCTATTAATTCATGTACTTCCATTGTAGCTACCATGACCTAACATCATTTTCATGTAATCCAATAATAACCTAGGACCCATCCATCTTTCTGTAAATAACCTAAATACGTTCTAGCATGCAAACATCCCATTCAATGTAATACTTGAAAGAACGATAAAATTAAGCACAATTAAATTGAATATTCGAATCGTATAAATAAAAATGTTAAATTGATCACATGAGAGTCGGGTACATAGCACGGGATCCGTAGGATCCCAGAATAAGAAGACTATTCGCTACTCATGGCAAGTTGACCAAAAATAGTATTGATAAAGAGATTAAGGACGAGGAAACCGTAATGACGCGGGTGCTCGTTGAATCCTCGATCTCTCGTGATGAACTCTGTCTTCTCTCCCAAGTTAGGGTTTTTCTTCTCCAAATAAGCACTAACTAATTCAGCCCTCAAACCTTTTATTTATAGCAAAACTAGGTTTCTAAATCTGTTTTTGGGTTTGATTATCAAATTTCAGACTACTGACGTCATCAAACGTACTGCTGACGTCAGCACTCGTTGGGTTGGCTGCGTTTTCTCTTAACATTTTTGTCGCGTTTTTCTTTGACATTAGTGTTAACGCTAATGTCTAAGGAAAACGCGATCCCCACTGAGCTGGTTTCTCTTTTCTGCACGCTAATCCCAACTTCGACTCTAGATTTCACCTTTTAAACGACTTCGGCTTTTCTTGGTGTGAACTGGAGAGTTGTAGGGAATGGAGTTAGCTAACCATCGGCATATAGATCGTATTTTTCTGATCAACGATCGATTCCCAGCACTCCATCGAACCTCCAAAGGTCTGTTTTGCACGAAACGTCGTATTTTATTCACATATTCTTTTAGTCTTGGTCTTGGGCCTTGATTTTGATAGATAACTACTTTTAAACTGAAACGCTCCTGAAAAGACATCAAATAGTGACAATTTACGGGGAGAACGAGTGTTATCCTTCATCGTATGGAGCAATTAACTAGTCAAAATATTGACTAGTCAGTTTTCTTTAGCATTCTTTTCCTTTTGTTCATTCTTCTTCTTAAAACATGCAGTGACAAGATGACCCACTCTCCGACAATAAGTACATTTCCTAGACAAGTATTCTTGACTCCTACCAGCAAGATTGCTGGCAGGTGGATTGTTATTGGTTTGGGGAGTTTTATTAAACCTTTTATTTTTACTCCTTGGTCTAGATTTGGCATTAGCCATCATGACCTCAGACTTAGACTGACTCTTAGTCTGATGTTTGCCTTTGAAGACCATTAAGGACTCATTCTTCTGAATGATGGCAGCCATGATCATACACATGGTAAGATCATCCCTACCATATTGGATAACATCCTTAAGAGTTTCAAACTTAGGGGCTAAAGAGTTTAATAAAATGACAGCTTGATGTGTTTGTTTTAATCTCATCATCACATCTTTTTAGTTCTTGGATCATTTTCAGAAAAATGTCAAGGTTTTCTTGCAAAGTCATATTGGTATCCATCTTATAAGTAAACAATTTACATAGAAGAGATATCCTGTTAGGCAAGGATTTAGCAAGAAAGATAGACTCTAGGGCATTATCCATATAGGGTTGGGAAGGGTATGACTAACCACTTGCCTATCAGAGAGTCTGAGCATGATCACTGAGTGGGCTAGGTCTTGAATCTTTCTCTTATGCCTGTCAGTGGCTCCATCAGGCCAGTCTTCTGAGACAGCATCCCAACATTTTTCCTTGATGAGGACAGCCTTCATTTTGACCCTCCGCGTAGTGAAATCAGAAAAACCATCAAAGGGAGTCATCCAGACTGGTTCAGCCATGATTTCCTGGGTCAAAAACCACAAAACACCAAGTTAGGTGTTTTTGAGTAAAAGCAAGAGAGGAGAAGAAGTGAAGGACCGAAAAACAGTCCAAGATCACAAAATAGACAATCCTAAGTGTGAAAAACCAAAGTTATGGATCTATAAACACCAGATTAGCCCTAATCAGCTCTGATACCTTGTTGTAATGTAATGTATTCAAGTTCCCTTTATCCAATTCTCAAATTAGTCAATTTAGGTCAAGTTTGGGGTATTGTTCAATTGAGCAAATACTTGTAAGGAAATTGAAAGTAAAGAACAGCAAGACTTTTACATGCTTCAGGTAAACCCTACTGCTTGGAGCCTCGGATCGGGGAGACTCGCCCAATATTCCACTATAATCCCCAAAGAGTTTGCACAATCACAATTGCCCTAACCAAGCCAATAAGCCTAAGACCGAACTGATAATCTAATTGAGACTATAGACATGAACGAATGAAGTAAACTGAGACTTCCCCAGACGAGAAGAAGTGTGTGCCACCATCGGATGGCCAAGGTCAGTCAACCTGTCGTCCTCTCCAAGTTGTAGTTGCGTCTTGGTCAATCGGTGATATCCGAGCTGAAATTATATCCCCTGTTCAAGCAAGTGTTCTAGGTTGTGTTTGGACAGACCTTGAACTCTTTCTACCACAGTTCCACAACAAGTACGAACAGAACAATAAAACACGAGTACGCACAGATTGATAACCTAGTTCAGCTACGCCTACTCTGGGGGTTTCCCACACCCGATAAAGGGACAGTAAATCTTTATTACGAGTATAGGGCTTTCCACAGGGACTTACACTTACACCTTGTAATAGCCTAACCTCAATACTCCGTCTCTCAGATTTGCAACCGAGGTTCGTCGCAACTCCCCTCGATCCCCTTCGTTCAGAACCTGCAGTCTGAACGTTCTCGACCTTCTCCAGAAGCTCGGATGCTTTCCCTCGAAAGCTTTGATCACCTTTGCTGTGTGCGGCAGTTGATACTCTTCAGACAGTCTGAGTTGCACTGGAGCAGACTGTGCTTGCACCGATGTATTCTCAATGAGGAAATACAACCGGCCGTCGCTTTCTTCTTCTCCAATCAGTGGGATATGCTCGTGTGTATTTTGATCTTTAAAGCGATGGGAATTAGGGTTGCCTTTGCATTGTATTTATATGCTCGGACGAAACCCTAATTCGCATAAGATAATCCCATCAAATATTTCGGGAGATACTCCTGAATATTTGATGCATATCTTTCACAAATCCTTGGAAGAATATACGAAGTCGTCTTCTTTCCCAAGCAAGACACGCCATCTTCAATTTTGAGTATTCATTCGAATATCTTGTTCGAATAAGTCGCACGCCATCTTCAACTTGACGAAATCTTCGTTGCCATTATCTTCCGGAAAATATCCTTTGCGTCTTGATCACGCTGTACAGGAGTACTAGGATATGTTCGAACTCCCCCTGAACTCCTGCTCGAACTGTCTAACAATGTTTTGCCAAACACATGCCACACAAGGGAACATCAATCTCCCCCTTGGCATTTTGGCAAAACCAAATCACTAGATCTAACTATCTAGACAGTAGGAAACCTTGAGGGAACAAAAATTGTCACCACCTCAAAATACTCCCCCTTTTTGCCACAAACTGGCAAGGGGCCGATCGAGTTCGAACAGCAAATCAAACTGTGCCAGAACAAGCACATAATACTGAAAGTTTTTAAACGAACAAAATGAGTTTAGAGAGTTCAGTGTTTCAAGGGATCTTTAATCAGAAGCTTCTTCAATGGAATCATCTTCAGAGGCTGTAGCTTCAGATTCATCATCATCACTGGGATGGCTGAGGGCTCGAGCAAGCCTATTGATCCGACGACGCTGTTTCTTATCCGCAGTAATGATAGCATTAAGATCCCTGAGCAACTTGCTTCGCTCATCTTGCCCCATTCTGGCTCCCCCTCGACTGGACTCCGCCACAGCTTTTCCTTTCTCCTTGAGATCGTTCACGTGACGTCCCTTAAACAACTTGTGGTCAATGATGAACCTGCTGGGTACCTTTGAAAGTTGGTCAGGCGAGGCCTTCAAATCTGGAGCTTGATGGATAATGAGCTCATATATCAGAGATGGGAAACAGATCTGGTGCAGAGTTCTCATCGAAGTAGCATGTTCAGCAATCTGTTTGAACATTACTCTGCCCAGGTTGAATTTCAGCTTGTTCCCTATCTGATAAAGCAGTTGGGCCATGTCCTTGTTGACAGTAGAGCGATGAGTAGACGGCCTCCAGTTGAACACAGCAATGAAGAACAGCATGGAATAGAACGTAGATAGCTCTGCTGTATTCACAACCGACTCAGGCCTCCACTGAACAGAGCCTGCAGTGATGGTGCTCACAACCTTCTCAAAGCTTGGTTCTTCTTCATCAACAACTGGATCGTCCATGGCAAAGAATACATTGATCAGCTCAGGATCAATCTTGATCCGTCTCCCTCTAACGAAGAAGACACCATACTCAGATTCTCCAACAACCCCAAATCCAGAGGGCAAGTTTGCCATAGCCTCACGCACCAGCTGTTCATTGAAGGGCTTGCACCTGTCCAATGTCCAGAACAGGTCAGACTCCTTAAGCACCTTAACCACTTCCTTTCCCTTGTACCGGGACTCCTCTAGTAACTTTTCAGGAATGATCTTTCTTTTCTGCACACAGCTCCATTTTTTGTACGCATCACGACTGACAAACCAGATACCTTTCTTGACCAATCCAACTGGAACAGTATCAGCCTCAGGAGATGGGACTTCACAACTTCCAGCATCCATTGAAACAGGAACAGGGGCTCCACGTTTCCTTTTCTTAGATGAATCAGCTCCCCCTGCCAAGTTGCCCTCTTTCGCAATCTCTTGGATTGTCCCCTTAGTAGTTCTTTCAAACGCCACCTTTTTCTTTCCCTTGTCCCTTTTTGGCTTTTTGAGAAAGATAAGCGGAGCAAGATCTTGATCATTATCTGAAAGAGTATCCTCCTTTGAAACAATCTTTGCAGTATCCTCACGAACTTGTGCACCATCATCCTCCATACGATCATAATGCTGATCATGTTGACCAACAACTGGAGCATCCACTGAATTCTTAGAAACATCCTCAGGGACTTCTACTGACTTACTCTCAGTCTGAGCACATGGTTCCCCAGTTGGACCACTATCTACTTCCACAGCATCAGACTCTTCTGCACCAATACTCTGAACACGAGGAGGTTCTTCTGATCTTGCCACTTCCATATCCTTCTCTTTTTCTAGGTCCTCCATGACATTGTCAATGTCTCTGTATAGCTTCTCTAATTCTTCATCCTCTTCTGTAGGAGAGTCTCCTTTAGCTGTGGCTTCCTTCAACACATCAGAGTTTTCTGGTGGAAGAATCATCTCGGATACATCCTCCTTTTGCTTACTGAAATGTTCACCTTCTGAGCCTCCAATGCTCTTATCTGGGCCATCATTAGACTTTGCTGAGAGCCTCCCTCTGACAGAGCTGATCTTGGCAAGGCACTGTCTTGGAGACACAGCTCGGCGAGTCCCCTTCTTTCTCCGTAAACCATCTGGTCGAACATACCCAGACGCATGTATTTTCTCCCTCCATGCTGCTGGTCCTCCAGCCACCTTGCTGGGAACCTTATCTTCCATAATCTTGATAGATTCATTCCCGATAACTATCTTACTTGCTTCATCACCAGTCACACCCCTACTAACTCCCCAATCAACAGCCCTACTGGCTCCATCATCAACAACAACCCTACGACCAATCTCCTTCTTACCAGACTTATCAAAAACCACAGCCCTACTGGCTTCGTCACAGTCAGCAGAATTCACAGCCTTCACAATACTCACATTCACAACTTCTTTTAACACGATATTTTCAACAGACGGAATACTTGCAGAAGTTGAAGGAAGAGATGAAATTACCTCCGATTGGAGAGAGGCTTGAGATGAACCAGCGACGACAGGGTCCACCGCGGTCGACTGAGGGTTTTCAATGGTTGTATGTTCGCCAGACTTCTTTACTTCGATCAAAGATTCAGTGTTGGTTTGTAAAGACGACGCCTTTTTCACCGTCGGAGCTCTTGATTTCGGGATTTTGGTTTTCGTCGTCAGAGCTTTTGAGGTCTGCATGTCTTCCTTCTTCTTTTCACCGGATTTGACGCCGGACTTTGCTGACTTCCTTGTGTTTACCATCGCTGTTGAGTGTGTGAGAGATTGGAAGAGAAGACACTGGATGCCGTTCTAGGGTTTGAGCGAGAGAGAGGGAGAGTAGACTACGAACTGCTTTGTGTTTCAAACGAAATAATACTCCAGTCGTTTCAACTTCCCAATTTGGTCAACTCTCGTTTCAAATAACGGCAGGAAAGATCTTTGAGAATATTCAAAAAAAACAATATTTGACTATACGTGCTGTACCTTCTGTTCCAGCTCTCTTGCTTAGGTGGTCAGTCCAACTGTTGCAGCTGGAGATTTGCCTTTGACTGACCACTGCCTGGAACACTTAGTGCTTGAACCCACATAGACCCAAAGAGGATCTGGGGGTTCCGAACTGCGCAATCTGGTTTGATCTCTCGTCTGATGAGTTGGCATGATGCTGTTTGAACTCCTTCTGCAACTTTGTTATCTTCTGTTCAAACTCGTTCTGTAACTGTGATACCCTGTGATCCAACAGTCTCCTGGTACACTTACCAAACTGGATTTGTGCGAACCTTGTGTGCAAACTCCTATTCACTCCCCCTCGCACAACTCTATGTTTGGTTTGAAAATAGTCTAGAGTAGACCGTGACTTGATAGAGTCTTCGTCTCCCATTCTGATGGTGTAACAGTTATTTGCCCTCCTTTTGCCTCTCATCACAGAGCATCCATTTGTGTCTAGGACAAGGCATGAGTCACGGGAGAATGACACATAGTGACCATTGACGCACAGTTGACTGATGCTAATAAGATTCATTGTTAGACCTTCAACCAGAAGAGTATCCTCGAGTTCAGGAAGATCCGGAACCTTCAGTGTTCCACAGCCGATCACCTGACCTTTCCGACCATCCGCGAAAGTAATAAACCGCATCTTCTCAACAGGTCTAATATGAGAAAGAAAAGCAGAATTACCTGTCATGTGGGCAGAGCAACCGCTGTCGAAGAACCAGCTATTTTGCACTGTGTCTCGTGATGAGCAGCAGGCCATCATGCACATTGTCGGTTGTTCCTTTGGAACCCAAACTTTTTTCTGTCGAGGTTTGGTCTGTTGTTGGTGTCCTCGACGTTCAGCAAGAAACAGTCGACACTGCCGTCTGATATGTCCAATC
This sequence comes from Rhodiola kirilowii, assembly GCA_033675215.1. Lineage (NCBI taxonomy): Eukaryota > Viridiplantae > Streptophyta > Magnoliopsida > Saxifragales > Crassulaceae > Rhodiola > Rhodiola kirilowii. The sequence continues at coordinate 27,448,752 of CM066194.1, read as the reverse complement.
TGATAGCTGTACCAGCATGTGCGCAAATCTTCCCTCTGATTGGGGGTTGAACTGAGATACGTATTCCCGGTCCCTTTTTGACTACCCTTGGCCTTGTCTTGGGACAGATCAATTTTCTGTCTAGGGTGCTGTCTCAAGTGAGGCCTTGGGTACTGTGGCTCTTTTTCCCCCAGATGCTGATTCACTCTCTGTCTCTGGTGTTGTTTCAGCTGCTGTTCTGGGTTCTGTTCAGCCACTGGGTTGGTTTTAACAAACACTGTACCACTTGAGCATCCTTCTTTAGTGAGACCAAGTCCACGATGTCCAGTCTCCGTTCTTTGAGTCCTAAGAATGTCATTCAAGTCTTTAGTGCCAGAGTTCAGCATTCTTACCGACTGCTTGAGGTGGTTGAGTTCCTTCTCAGTGTCTGAGCGATCCATTCTTTCAGACTCTAACTGACGTTCCAGCTGTTCTACCCTCCTCAGTTGGAACACCTCTTTGCGCTTCAGATCTGTGATCGTTTTTCGTAGACCCGCCATGCCTACAGGACGAGTGTCGTGGTCCTTCTCCATTTCAACTTTCAGTGCGGAGATAGTTCCTAAGAGCTCTGTTTTCTGAGCAAAGAGACTCATTCTTTCCTGCTTCATTTCAGCTAGTCGCATATTTAGTGAATCTACTGTGCCTTCGAGCTCAACCTTCTGTGTGAGCAGAATCTCAGCCTCCTGCCAGACCTTGTCCTTTTCAATGGTGACGCTTGCAATTGTGTCATTCAGCTTCTTGTTGATTTTGATCAGTTGCAGCCACTTCTCATACAGATCTTTGTATGTCTGAGCGAGAGACTCCTGTGTGAGTTCTTCATCATCACTGTCTGAGAGGTCTTTAGCAGGGAGTTCCGCCTGTGATGGTACTGTTGCACCGGTGCTGCTACAGTCTCCCAGAGTAGTAGTAAAGGCCACAAAGTTGGTGGTTTCCCCTTTTTCTTCATCTGACTCACTGTCGCTGAAGCTGGCGACCATTGCCTTCTTCTTCATGAGGGTATTGGCACATTGTGAGGCAATATGGCCAAAGCCTTTGCATTCATGGCACTGAATCTCTTCCCTACCTTTATCAGAGGAGTCTTGCCTTATATCACTTGACCTTGATCTCCCGGATTTCCAGTTTCTGAAACCAACTGATGAAGACTGACCTTGTTCTGGACCACGTCTATTGATTTTCCTTATCATTCTGCCAAAATTCTGAGCCATCAGAGCCAGTTGCTCAGTGGTGCACCCAACGTCCAGTTTGTCTTCTGCCATGTCTGCTTTGAGGGCGATTCCCTTCACATCTCCGGGTTGGAAGTCATGATTGATTTCGTAAGTTCTGAGAGAACCCATCAATTCGTCCAGCTTTAGCTTTGAGATGTCGTGCATTTCCTCAATGGCTGTGACCTTCATTGCAAATCTTGAAGGTAGTGATCTCAGGACTTTACTGGCCAACCTTTCTTCATCGATAGGTTTCCCTAGAGCAGACGCCTCGTTGGACAGTTCCAGAACTCGGGTGTTGTACTCAGCGATAGTTTCACTTTCCTTCATTTTCATCTCTTCAAACTTGGTGGTAACAGCTTGCATCCGAGAATTATGAACCTTGTCTGTTCCTTCAAAGGCAGTTTGGAGGATATCCCAAGCTTCCTTGGCTACTTCACAGTTGATAATCAGTTTCATGACATTCTCATCTTCTGCAGAAAAGATCGCATTCATAGCCTTTGAATTTCCCATAGATGCTTTTTCCTCCTCTTCTGTCCACAGAGCTTCTGGTTTCGGAACCGGTTCTCCAGTGAGATTGTTCATCATGGGTTCCGTCCAACCTCTCATCACTGCTCTCCAAGCCATTTCGTCTAGAGATTTCAGAAATGATCTCATCACGGGCTTCCAGGTGGCATAGTTCAAGCCTTCGAGCAGCGGAGGTCTGGTGATGCTTTGTCCTTCTTTCAGGGTCATCTTGAACAGTTCAGGATCCCACTCAGTGTGTCGAGTTTTTGCTCTGATACCAATTGAAATTATATCCCCTGTTCAAGCAAGTGTTCTAGGTTGTGTTTGGACAGACCTTGAACTCTTTCTACCACAGTTCCACAACAAGTACGAACAGAACAATAAAACACGAGTACGCACAGATTGATAACCCAGTTTGGCTACGCCTACTCTGGGGGGTTTCCCACACCTGAAAAAGGGACAGCAAATCTTTATTACGAGTATAGGGCTTTCCACAGGGACTTAGACTTACACCTTGTAATAGCCTAACCTCAATACTCCGTCTCTCAGATTTGCAACCGAGGTTCGTCGCAACTCCCCTCGATCCCCTTTGTTCAGAACCTGCAGTCTGAACGTTCTCGACCTTCTCCAGAAGCTCGGATGCTTTCCCTCGAAAGCTTTGATCACCTTTGCTGTGTGCGGAAGTTGATACTCTTCAGACAGTCTGAGTTGCACTTGAGCAGACTGTGCTTGCACCGATGTATTCTCAATGAGGAAATACAACCGGCCGTCGCTTTCTTCTTCTCCAATCAGCAGGATATGCTCGTGTGTATTTTGATCTTTAAAGCGATGGGAATTAGGGTTGTCTTTGCATTGTATTTATATGCTCGGACGAAACCCTAATTCGCATAAGATAATCCCATCAAATATTTCGGGAGATACTCCTGAATATTTGATGCATATCTTTCACAAATCCTTGGAAGAATATACGAAGTCGTCTTCTTTCCCAAGCAAGACACGCCATTTTCAATTTTGAGTATTCATTCGAATATCTTGTTCGAATAAGTCGCACGCCATCTTCAACTTGACGAAATCTTCGTTGCCAATATCTTCCGGAAAATATCCTTTGCGTCTTGATCACGCTGTACAGGAGTACTAGGATATGTTCGAACTCCCCCTGAACTCCTGCTCGAACTGTCTAACAACGTTTTGCCAAACTCATGCCACACAAGGGAACATCACGAGCTACAATCGTTACGCTCCAAAGTGCACCTCGATGCGATTATGATTGCTTCAAGATTCACTCCAATTTTTCTCTGGTATTCAAAATCGAATCCGTGCTCTAATCCCCAATTCCGGCGAGCTATATATCGAGCTGAAGAAGATGAACGAAATGATGTCACAGGCTCAAACTCAGTCCATCTTCACACTCTTGTAAATAATAACGTTCAATTTAAGCGTCCTTAATGAAACGCTGCTTCGAGCTCAAACCAGCCTACTCCCGCTTTTGTCTAAACGACGCCGCTCCTCTTGTAACTACAATAACAGACTTTGCCTGCAAGCTTAAACGTCACCGTTTCAACTTTCCAGCAGCTCTGTCCAAACCCAGCTTCAGCATCTCATCAAGCTTGATCAGCTGCTTCTTCCGGTCTCCATGGCTCAACCTGCAAGCCTAAAAGGTCTATACAGAATCCTCTAAGGGACAATATCCTAGTCTAGGACTCATTGGCTTGGTGACCTAACCTACTGGAGCACAAATGGAGGTTTAAAGTCCTCACATTACTAGCAACCCCTTGTATGTGTGAAAGCAGAGAATGTAATAGTTCCTTGACTGGTTATATCTTGGGGATTTTTTACTTCCTGCCTAATTGAAGTCATATTTATCATACATAAACATATGTGCGGTAGTTCATCAATTTATGTCAGTTTGCATATTGAAGGAAGCCCTGACAACAATTCTTGACTACTTTTTGCTAAGATAGGACCATCATTAAGGACTTAGATATTGAAAAAGTTAGAATTTAGGTTGTATATATGTTCATTCAATTATTTATTAAGAGAATTTTATGGGTTGGCATTGTGGTTTTTTGGTAAGAACATGGTGTTATAGTCCAAGCAATTTAGGCAATTAAACTTTAACTCTTTTGGAACTTGATTAGGCCAAGTTTATTGATATCTCATTGGTTCTCAATGTTTTAGTCACTTTTCAGAAATAGACTTTATGAACAAGTCTAATAACACTATTGTTCCTACGGTTGGCATGGTTTTTGGCAAAACGTCTTCAGAGTGTTTGACAGAGCCGTCGTTGAGGCACTGCAAAATTTACATTTATAGTTCCACTACTCGTGGCTCACTATTGGATTAGCAAGCGGTAAGTAGGGGTCGAACCCAAGAGAGTCAGTGTGGAATAGTTGTTCTTAAAAAGAGAAAAGAAAGTAAATACAATTGGGTTTTTTGGGTTGTTTTTAGACATAAAGAAATGACAAAAAAGTAAAGTGCTGAAAGTAAGTGCGAGAAAGTAAGTGCGTAAAGTAAATACTGAAAGTAAAGTGCTGAAAAGTAAATTGCTTGAAAGTAAATTACAAGAAAGTAAAGTGCTGATAAGTAAGGACGAAAGATATTCAGTCTAGGGTCTCTACTTGTGAGACAACCATCATAGACTTCAAATGATCTTACTTGTGTTCATGAGTGTGGGTTTATTCCTTTTCAAGACTTAAACCCTAAAGTAAGGCCATTTCTAGCACTTACACCACAATCTACTCCAAAATCAAGACATAGTCTTCTAGTTCTAAGTGCAGCCACTTGATCTCTCATTTCTGATCAACCAAGCGACTTAAGGAAGATCAAACTACTCGGCTAAGTTTTGCCCTTTCGATGCATCCACTTAGCCTTGTTGTCTAATCAAGATTGAACCACTCAGCTAAGCTTTGCCCTTTCGATGCATCCACTTAGCCTTGTTGTTCAACCGAATAATAGCACCGAACTAGTTGACACACAAAATAGCATTAAGTTCTAGTCTCAAGATGCATACACAAGTATGAACACTCTTTGACCGAATATGCTTTAGCTACTTGTATTCATGTCAAGGAATACAAGCATCATACTTACGAAAGTAAAGGAAAACAAGAAAAGTAAAGACAAGTACAAGAAAAGTAAAGGTAACCGTGAGTTTTTGTAACCGTGAGCAACAAGAAAAGGAAAGGGAAAGCCGTGGCTTTGACAACAAAGTAAAGGAAAGCTTTAGCTACTTGTATTCATGTCAAGGAATACAAGTAGCCGTGGATTTGAACAAGGAAATGAAAGGAAAGCGTTTAGCTACTTGTATTCATGTCAAGGAATACAAGTAGCCGTGGCTTTTGTGCAAGGAAAGTAAAGGGAGAGGAGCTCCAAATTAAGACAAGTAAAGTAAAGAGTGCTTGCTGGAAAATAAGAGCTTTGGAGCTCAAGAACAAGTGCAAGAAAGTAAAGGTTTTCAAGAACAAAGTAGAGAGCAAATTGTGTTTGTATTGAAAATGAAGAGAATAGAGTTAAGCTCTCTTCTCTCTAAGGACTTGGGACTTCGAAGCACTAGGACATTACATGAGGCAAGCCCTCTATTTATAGGCAAGGGAAGTCGGTTTAGGGAGGAGAAGATAAGCGTTGGTTTGAAGAAATATCCCAAAAGCACTTCATTTGGATTGGTTTAGCCAAAAGCCATCCACATGCCTTGCACTTGCACTCCCAACCGACTTGAGCTTGGCTTCATCCAAAGGGCAACTAACTTGGACTAGATGAGGCCAACCGACTTAGCTTGGTTGAGGCCAACCAGACTCCAAAACCAAACCAAAATGAATTGTAGAAACCAACCGGAATATAGGGAATTCGGTTTTATGGTTGGTTCTTTGGCCAGAACTTGGTTGGACCCTGGTTGTACTTGGCCTGAGCTTGATCGGAGCTTGATCGGAGCTCGATCGGAGCTTGATCGGAGGTTGGCCGGAGTTGGCCGGAATCTGGCCAGAATCTTGGCCGGCGGTCCTTGGCTATTAGACCACTGATTTGGAATGCTGAGGCAATTCTAAGACTGGCCCATGAAAGATGTTTGGCCAGAATATGGCCGGAGCTTGGTCAGAATCCCAAAAGGGCCGGAATTGCCCTAGATTAGCCTTGATCGGGCTTGAGCTGGTTCCACTCGGGCGTTTTGTCTGGGAAGTGAGATTGTCCGAGTTATTGGGCATTTCAAACAACTTGGTCGAGCCAGATTTGCCATATTAGCTGGTTTGGTCGAGCGACTTGGTTTCGGTGCTTATCAGTGCGCCCCTTTGCTTTGGAATTGGGCCAACTGCCAATCTGCTCGGGCATTCACCTTGGTTTTCCGACATTATCCACCTTATTTGCAATTTTGTTCACTTTGCTCGAGGTGGATTTGTCAGAGCAGATGGTTTGCCCGGGCAACTTGAATTCAGTGCTAGACAGCTCGGGTGGTGCGCTGGGCGCGGCCTGGCTTTGGCCCGGCCAGAAATGACTTGGCCTGCTTTTTGGGACAATTCTCCCCTTTTTAAGTGTGTTTCCTCTTTAGACTCCAAAATGCCTATAAACACAAAATGACATTAACAAGCATATGTTCGTATCACCAAATGTCATTTTTGGTGGGTTTAGTAGTACTTGATGAATCGTATAAATACGTCCCATCAAATACCCCCACACTTATTATTGTTCGTTGATAAGTTGTAGTTGTACGACTATTTTCTGTGTTTAAACCCCGTCTCTTAGTGTTATCTGTATATTATTTCACTACCTGTGTGTAGTTTTCATTCTCAGGTACACTCGGAGACCATGGAAGGAATACCGGCTAAAGAGAGCCTATTAGAAGATGTTTTGCGCGGAAAGAAATGAAGACCGAAGCACTTTGGAGTTTTAAACAGTGCAGTACGCGGACGGCTTGAGGATTAAAAGCGCGGACGTCTGAATATTTACCGTAATACAAGAGACGTCTGAGGAGCATAAACGAAGGACACGTCCGCGGATAATGCCAGCTGTCAAAATTCCTAAAATCAATTTGTGTTTTCTCGGGAAGAAAAAGAATCAAAAATTGGAGAGCCAATCTCGAAATAATGACATCAGAATTTGAGGAGCCACTTTTGGAGAAGATAAAAGAAAGGAGAAAGGGAAAATCAAATGGGCTTTGGTCCGTGTAGAATTGGGAGAGAAAGACACACACTGTGTCTTTGGCCGTGTGATTTTGTGAGAAAGTGGCTTTTGTTTTGTGGAATTGAAGGAATTGTCTTTTGGCCGTGTGAAATTGAGGAGAGGAATTGGTCTTCTTTTGGCCGTGTGGTTTGTGAAAGAAAAGGAGGATTGCTGAGCAGCGTTTGGAAGAGACAGAAAGGGTTTGAAGGTTTGGTGTGAAAAAGACACACGGCAGAGAGATTGATTGTGGCTGAGAATTGAAGAAAGGCTTGGAGAAAGAATTCAACTACAGTATTTTAATTTCATCTTACTCAAATACTTTATGATGTATTGCATTTCGATGAGTAGCTAAACTCATTTGTGTAGGCTAGAACTTGATATTGTGATGCTTTGATTTGAGACTCATATTGAATTTCTATGTTTTGCGCTATATTATTATGCATTGTTTATGGATTTGATATGCTAGCATGAGTGGAACCCTAGCGGGGGAGCTCTTGTTTGTGTATTGATTTCAATTATCAAAGTTTACTAGCAACCTAGCGGGGATAGTAAACTAGGATACGAGTTATATACCACTAGGATTGACACCCTAGGACAACTTGTAGTGCAACCTAGCGGGGAGCTATAAGTTGTAAAACATTAGAAATCAAAACGGTTGGGTCAATGATTTAGTCTTGCATCACAATCGAAGGTTCTAGCTTGCACTTCTCTTTGATATTTGATACTTGCATTTTTAATTGACTTGTTCGGAATTTACCCCCCCCCCCCATTGTTACTCTTATACTTAGTAAACAGATTCTCACACCGATCTCTGTGGATACGACCCGACTTACCACAAGCTAGTCGGAGATAAAGAAAATATTATTTTTGAGGGGTATGACGACGCCCGTCAAATTTTGGGGCCGTTGCCGGGGATTGGTAACGAAGAATTTTACTAAGTATTTACTTTCTTTTAGTTTTATTTTATTTTGATTTTGTTTTTGTTTGGTTTTATGGTTTGCTATGTATTCCTATTATAGTGAACCATTTTATGACGACGCTGTTAATCAAAGACTACCACCCCCCAGAAATTAGAAATTTGTGAATGAGTATGCTAGACCTCGTGCAGCTAGATACGAGGATTACGAGGATGAGTTGGATCGAGAATACCTCGGTGGAGTACACCGATATGGACAGTTACCTAGGCGTCGGGATCCGAGACGCACTATGAGAGGATTTTATGCACCGTATAGCGATGATGCCCCTTGGTGCAATAGGTTGGATGAGAACACAGAAGAAATCGAGATTAAGGAATTTATAGAGGAAATGAGAGGCATGTTCAAAGCACTCGATCAACAAGCTGGAGTCATTAACGAGCTAAAGGAGCAAGTGTCTCAACTTGCCAGCGCTGTATACAAAATGCGAGAAGAAGAGCTGAATGAAGAGTCGCCCTCAGTGGAGCAGGCGGACGTCTCAACAATTAACGCGCGGACGCCTGATGAATTACAACAAAATACAGAGACGTCCGCGGAATATATTCAGGAGACGTCCGTGGGTTACTCAGATTCTGGTAAGGAAATTCCAATTTCTAACACTCTTCTACCAATCCCAATGCAGGTGATAGCTCCTAAGGACCACCCAATTGACAAAGATGAGCTAGAAGGCAGATTCGAGGTGAGGAATGAGCAAAACGACCCAACGATGGAGAGCCCACTCACTACGAATCATGAGGCACCACCCAAAAAGTGTAAGGACCCGGGTACTCTCACCATCACCCGTGATGTTGACTCTTATATTTTGCAGATGGGAGATGCCAGTGATAACGGTCCTCTTGCATTGATTTTGGGACGATCAATCCTCTTTGCCACAAGGACCAGGAATGACATGGGAACAAAAATGCTGTCACTTGCGTTTGCTGGCAAGACATCAAACTTCCATGTTCACGCGGATTCCGACCGTCCATACATGAGGAAGCGACCGAGACATGGCACGTTTGGATGGAAACCGGGATGGAGAGACACGAGAGCACCACTCGATGAGGGCTATGAGCATCAAAAGGGAGTAAAGAAGTTTGACTTGGAGCAGTCATGGGATCCTAACTTGTGATCCCATAGAGGTAATGTCCAGCCAAGGACGTAAAACAAAGGCGCTTACTGGGAGGTAACTGACGAACGCACAGTCGTCGTGTGCAAACGTCAAGAATAAATTTATAAGTCCGCTACTCGCGACTTTACTACTGGGTAGTAAGTGGTAAGTAGGGGTCGAACCCAAGGGAATTAGGGGGATACGTTGTTCTTTAAGGGATTTGTACAGCGAGGGAGCGTGTTTTAAGGTTGATTGAGATTTTAGCGGTTATGACTAAGTGACTTTTTTTTTGTTGTTTTTGGTTTTGAGTGCGGAAAAGTAAATTACAGAAAATAAATACTGAAAAGTAAAAAGAAAGACTTACAGTGGGTGATGCGTGAATTGCGAGTCCTCCAGAAGGTGAGTGCAGTTGATTAAGGCAGTTATACTAGAAAAGTAAATACAAGGGGGTTTTGTAATTCAAGGGAAGCATTCGGTTTCGAGGGCATTGCATCATAGCCTGTTTTATCATTTTAGTAATCCTTCTAAGTATTCAAACGTGCATCAAGGCCATTTCAAGCGCTCGATTTGCTACACTGTCTAGTCTTTTGCAAAAGTGTTCGAAAGTGAATCAAGGCCATTTCAAGCAGTCGACTTGCAACACTGTCTAATCTTTTGCAAAAAACGTAGAGCCCTTGTTCTACTCAGACTAGCACCCCATTTCAAGGTATACTAGCCTATGTGCATCCATTTGGATTGTCTTTTCCGATTTATCCAAATGGTGTTTGAGAGAGATCGAACTCCTCAGATAAGCTTTGCCATTTCAAGTATCCACTTACCCGAGTATGTTCACGAACTTCCACGGAAGAGCTTTGCCATTTCAAGCATCCACTCAACCTTGGAAATTCTGATCTAATATATGGAACATAGAACAAGTTTTGAATACAGAGAAAAAACACTAAAATAGTCTAAAACATTTTATAATACAAGTACGCCCCTTCAACCGAATAAAGAGTTTAGCTACGAATATCTATAGAGGTGGATACCATAGCTAAATACTCGGGGGTTTTTGAAAACAGTAAGAAAGGAGAGGGGGGTGGAATACTCAAGAACCAACAGGAGTATTCCTAATTCCTACTGAATACTCAAGAACCAACAGGAGTATTCTCTACAGTATTACAATACTCAAGAACCAACAAGAGTATTATAATTTCAAACCAAACTTACAAAGTAACAGAGTGTAGAGAGAGAAGTGTTTATTGATTTTTGGATGATACAAATGAGAGGGGGAGAGCTTCTATTTATAGGCTAAGGGAGGAGGAATGGAGGGCTAGGATGAAACCATGTGGTTTCATCCAAGTAAGGAGGAAGGAGCTCCAAAAGCCGCCGGTTCCAAGTCATGGAGGAGGAAGCCGCCGGTCATGGCAAGGCAAGGGGGAGAAGCCACCGGTCACCAAGGAGGAAAGGTGGAGGTTTGTGAGTTTTGTGCAGTCTTTTCACAAAACTATCAGTCTAATTTCGCTCCGGTCTGAATTTTGTTGCTCCTTGGTTGGATTTGATTTGAGTAATTCAATGTCAAGATCTTGAGATTTCTTCGTTCAGCGTCTGATCTTGACCTTGGAATGACTCGTAATATCTTTTCAGCATAAAATCCTCTCCTTAGCATGTATTCTCTCTAAGAGCCTAAATACCCTGTAGAAATATATCGGAACTAATAAGCAAAAGTTAAATAGACAAACAGTATAATTTTGTGGGTTTTACTGTGTTTTTGATTCGTATAATTATGGTCCATCAGATCAGCCCACACTTTTAGTTGTTCGTCCCGAACAATGCTATTAAAGGGCGGCACACTAAGTAAGTTTGTTAAAATATGAAAATTAGACTGTGGTACTAGACTTATCCTAATTCATGCATTACTTACTTATTACCAAATTGAACTGCGTAAATAAATAGAAGAAACTTGATACTTGTACCTTCGTGCTGAGATGCAAATTATTTTGGATGTTTCGGGAGATAGCCCTTTTTAGGCTCCCGGACTGCATTCTCGGGACCGTCTCGCACTATATGGTTTCCTTGTAGCTTTCTCTAGCACGTGATTCGGTTCGGGTTTTATAGTTGAGTTGAGCCTTTTTGATTTCTTTCTTCTTTTGGCGAGGGACAGCTTTTTGTAGTGAATCGGCCTTTGGCCTTTGATTTGACTTTTTTGAGTACTTCACTTTTGTTCGGTTAAAACCTTCACAATTTTGGGCCTTTGGCCTCTTGATTCGCTTCTTTGAGCTTTTTGCTTCTTTGTGACTTGCTAGTCCATTTTCTCAGCCTTTTTGGGAGGTCCAATCATCGCCCGCGAGCATATGGAAATAACTCCCCGCTCTCTCTCATCATTGCCGTTTCACGCGAGTCAAAATGAGGGTCGCTCATTTATTTTCCCGGCTACTTTCACTAGAGATAGGACGGTTTGATTCCCGTCCCGCCTTCTTCATTTTTTATGCATAAACACTGCATGGCGGAGCTGACTCTTGACTCAACTGAAAAACCCAAAGTGCAGCCTCCACTGACTTCGTAAACCATATAGTGAAATTCAGTCCTTCGATTGCTTGCCAAGCCTCTCTAGGGCATTTCTATCAACTCCACATCCCTAGTTTATCTCAGCACAAAGGGACAAATGAGAAGTTACATTCTAAGTTTTTAAACAGTTGAATTTTCACAAGGTGAATGCATGAATTATGACTTATCTTTTTCACATTCTCAAGTTCATATTTTCAAAAAGATAACACTAAAAAAGAAAAACATGTTATTTATTTATGTACACATGCGGTTCTCACCCCACACTTTTGAACAAAGGCGTGCTTTTCAGCACTACTTAGTTCAAAAGCCATGCAAGCAGACAATTACGAGAAGGAAATGATATTAAGGAAAGGTAAGATCAGAACTCCCTTTAAAGTGTCGAGTGAACGACATGGCATGAGGCTGGATAATCGAGGGAGTTCGGCTGGGGCCTTGAACTCTCAGCGCAGGCCCGGTAGTTCACGGAAGCTGCCTGGCTGATCCGATCGTGCTCCAAAAACCAATTCCTAAATAGTCAATTCATTCTATGCACCAAGTGGGTGAGAGCGACTTATTGATAAAAACTAAAAGACAGAAAATAAAAAGACAGAAAGTAAGATAGTGACGGGTTACCTCCCGACCAGTGCACTTGTTTTACGTCGTTGGCTCGACAGTACCTTATTCCTGGATCACTGGTTGGGATCCCATGGGTGGCTTAGGTCGAATTTCGCCACTGTTCCTGTGTTGGTTTTTGCCTTGCCTTTACCCGATTTCTTGTGAGTATATGTGCTTGTGTCCAGTTCCCCTTGTTCTGGTGGTGTCTCCTTCCAACGTCTCTGAGAAGGTGAGGGACCTTTGACCACTAGCCTCTTGAACCGGGTTTTCTTATGCTTAGGGCTGTCTTGTCCAGTTATGGCGAAAACATGCTCCATCGAGGAGTCGTTCTGCTCAGGCCCTTTTCCCATCCTCTTTTCAGCCTCTTCATGGGTCACATAGTTTTCAGCGATTTGCCTATTGATCGAGGGGAAAAGTCGGGAAGCTTGCATCTTAAGGCTTGGTTCTGCCTCGTCGTGTCTGTTTGTGAGGAACTGGTCATAGATGGTTTCGGCTGCTTGGGTGATGATAGCTGGGTATGGCTCTTGCAATATGTTGGTGGTATTCTGGACTTCTTCCATTGCTGACACTTCCTCGTTGCTCCCGACACTTTCTATATCCCAGTCTTCTGATGGCTCAGGAGTTTCTTCTGATGGCTCAGGAGTTTCTCCTTCTGTCTCTGGACCAGCCTCTTGCATTTCTCTATCAGCTTGGGGCATTCTTTTTGTGGTTGCGGCCAGGTCATTTATGAGGTACCACATGTCTGACATGGTTAAGTTCCTGGCTGATCTTCTCATTGCTTCGTTAATCCTCGTCAGATCATTGGCCTTCATCCCACGAAGAAATTTTTGAAGCAGAACTTTCTTCGTGAATCCATGGTGCGGGCAGCTTGAGACGATGGTGTCATAGCTCGTGTAGTATTCGTCCAAAGTCTCATCCCGGGATTGTTGCAGGCACATGATCTTCTCACGGGTTTGTTGTCGTAAGGATGGAGGGGAGAATTCTTTCAAGAATGGGACGCAGAGGTCCACAAAATGTACTGCACTGCTAGCGGTTGATGTGTAATACCAGATCGTTGCAAAATCAGTTAGAGAGAATTTAAAGCATTTAAGCTTAAACTCCTCTAACATTTCATTATCAGGTTTTATGTGGCAACAAACGTGGTGAAAGTTTCGGCAGTGTAGTACTGGGTCTTCTCCATCCGTACCTCCGAACAGAGGAAGGTATCTTGTTGTCCATGCATATGAAGGGGGTTGCGTCATGGGGACATGGGAGGGAAAGAACAACTAATCCGATGGCTAATTCCCCGGCAACGGCGCCAATCTTTGAGGGACGCACAGTCGTCGTGTGCAAACGTCAAGAATAAATTTATAAATCCGCTACTCGCGACTTTACTACTGGGTAGTAAGTGGTAAGTAGGGGTCGAACCCAAGGGAATTAGGGGGATACGTTGTTCTTTAAGGAATTTGTACAGCGAGGGAGCGTGTTTTAAGGTTGATTGAGATTTTAGCGGTTATGACTAAGTGACTTTTTTTTGTTGTTTTTGGTTTTGAGTGCTGATGGACCAAAGTTAGACGAGTCAGAAACACAGTAAAACCCCCTGAATTAGACTGTTTGTATGTCTAACATCTACGTGTTAGTCCCGATATATTTCCACAGGGCATTTTAGAGACTGAAGTGAAAACATGCTAAGGAGAGGATTTTAAGCTGAAAAGATAACAAGAGTCAATCCAAGGTCAAGATCATATGCCGACTGAAGAGATATCAAGGATCCTGACGTTGAATTGACCAGAACAAATTAATCAGAGGAATCAGGAGTGGAGTCAAGACAGCCCGGGGAAGAAACACATTGACAGTTTTGTGAAAAGACTGCACAAAACTGTACAAAATCACACATTTGGCAAAGATGACCGGCCACCATTCAAGGAGGTGGGCAAGGGAGGAGCTCCTCCCCCTTGGGTGACCGGCAACCGGCGGCGCCACCCTCCTCCACCAAAAGCCGCCGGCTCCTCCTCCTTGCGCCACTTGTCTCCTCCACAAGCTCCTCCTTCTCCTCCCTTGGATCAAAAGACATGTGCTTCCATCTCATCCATCCATTCCTCCTCACTTTGGGTATAAATACCAAGCCAAACCTCATTTGTAAGACACACCAATTCTCAATTTCACTTCTCTCTCTAGAAGTTGTAATACTTGTAACGTTGTAATCTTGCTTTGGAAATAAAGGATAGCTCCCTTGGCGCTTCAACGGTTGTAAGTATCTCTTAGTATTTATTTAATCAATTGTTGTCTTTAATTCCTTAGTATAATGTTTAGTGCGATGAATAGTAGCTAAACTAATAGTTCGGTAGACGGGGCGCACTTGTATTATAAAATGTTTTAGACTATTAACTTAGTGTCTCGAATTAGTAATCAACACTGATTCTATGTGCCATGTATAAAAGTTAGAATGTCTAAGGTATAGTAAACCATTTGGGAATGTGACCATAGGGGTCCAAATTCGTAAACTCTTCCTTAGATATTCGTGATCACACTCGGATAAATAAACCATTTAAAAACTGGGCCAAGGGGATTAAATGAATAAACTATTCGAAGAGGTCGACTATCAGAAAAACAATTTGAAAACTGGGCCAAAGGGATTGAATGGATGCACATAGGCTAATATAACCGGGAATGGAGTATTAGTCTAAATAGAATTAAGTGTTCTACGTCCTTGGAATAGGCTAGACAGTGTACGCAAATCGAGTGCTTGGAATGGCCTTGATACACCGTAGAATACTTAGACGATTCACTAAAGGTCAATGATAAACATGATATAATACAAGCCCCCTGAAACCGAACATTTCTTTTAATTATAAACTGTAATTTACTTTCCAGTATTAAAATCAACCAACCAACCAATCAATCAATCAAAATAGCTGGTAGCTTTAAAACCAACCAACCGACCTTAAACACGCTCTCCCGTTAAACAACCCCCCTCAAGAACATCTATTCCCCTGATTCCTTTGGGTTCGACCCCTACTTACCAAGTACTACCCAGTAGTATAGTCGCAAGTAGTGGACTACTATAAATTTATTTGTACAAATCGCTTCGACGACGAGCGGTTCTGTCAAATTGGCGCCGTTGCCGGGGAATCAGCCATCGGATAGTTGTTCTTTCTCTCCCCTTTCTTTTTTCTTTCTTTTCTCTATGACAGCACCCATTACGCATGCATGGACAACACGATTTCTACCCCTGTTCGGAGGAACGGAAGGAGAAGACCCTGTACAGCACTGCCGAAACTTCCACCACGTCTGCCACCACATCAAACCTGAGAACGAAGTGTTAGAGGAATTTAAGCTGAAATGCTTCAAATTCTCTCTAACCGACTTCGCCACGATATGGTACTACACATCCACCGCTTGCAGTGCAGAACGTTTCGTAGACCTCTGCGTTCCGTTCCTGAAAGAATTCTCCCCACCATCTTTACGCCAAGAAACCCGTGAGAAGATCATGAGCCTTCAACGATCCCGGGATGAGACTTTGGACGAATACTACATGAACTACGATGCCATCGTCTCAAGCTGCCCGCACCATGGATTTACGAAGAAAGTTCTTCTCCAAAAATTCCTTCGTGGGATGAGGGCTGAAGAGCTGGGAAGAGTTAACGAAGCTATGAAAAGGTCTGCAACAAACTTCACCGTTGCAGACATGTGGTACCTTATAATCGGCCTGGCCGCTGCCACAAGACGAGCACCCCAAGCCGACGAGGAAATGCAGACAGAAGAAGCTGACCCAGAGGCTAATGAAGGAGAAACCACCGAGCCGTCAGAAGAGACTCCCGAACCATCCGAGGAATCAGACATGGAAAGCACCGGAAGCAACAAAGTAGAAGTCCAGAACACTACCGACGAGCTGCCTATTCCATACCCGACTATCATTACCCAGGCAGCTGAGACTATCTACGATCAGTTCTTCACGAACCAACATAACGAGGCAGAACCAAGCCTCATGAGGCCTTCCCGACTTTTCCCCTTGATCAATGAGAAAGTCGCAGCGAACTATGCGATCCAAGAAGAGGCTGAAAAGCGGATGGGAAAAGGACCTATGCAGAGTAACCCCCCGATGGACCATTGCTATGCCGCAACTGGACTAGGCAGTCCCAAATACAAAAACTTCAAAAGGCTAGTAGTGAAAAGCCCATCACCCCCTCCGGGGTATTGGAAGGAAAAAATCCCGAAACAAAGGAGTCCTGACCAAAACACAACATCCGGCAAGAAGTCAGGAAGAAACAACACAGGAATGGTGGCAAAGTTTGACCTCAGCCACCCATGGGACCCAAACAAATGAACCACAAACGAGGTATCGTCGAGCCAACGACGTAAAACAAGTGCACTGGTCGGGAGGTAACCCGACACTATCTTACTTTTCCGCACTTTAATTTCTGTCATTTAAATTCAGTATTTAGTTTTAAGCTTGCATGACTTTTGAACTAAGGCACGCCTTCGTTCAAAAGTGGGGGGTGAGAACCACCTATGTACATAAATAACATGCAGCTGTTTTTTTTTTCTTCTTTTTTAATAAGTACCTTTTTGAAAATATGAACTTAAGAATGTGAAAAAGATAAATCATAATTCATGCATTAACCTTGTGAAAATTCAACTGTTTAAAAACTTAGAATGTAACTTTTCAATTGTCCTTTGTGCTGAGATAACTAGGGATGTGGAGTTGATATAAACTGCCCTAGAAAGGCTTGGCAAGCAATCAAAGGATCAGATCAAACTATATGGTTTTCGAAGTCAGTGGAGGCTGCACTTCGGGTTTTCAGTGAATAATTGAAGTCAACTCCGCCAAGAAGCATCTATGCAAAGGCGAGGACGGGAATCAGACCGTCCTCTCTCTAGTCAAAATAGCCGAGAAAACAGATGAGCGACCCTCATCTTGACCCGCGCAAAACGACAAAGACGAGAGGAGCGGGGAGGTATTTCCATAGGCTTGCGGGCGATGATTGGACCTCCCAAAAAGGCTTGAGAAAATGGACTAGCAGTCACAAAAAGACGAAAAGCTCAATGAAGCAAATCAAAAGAGGCCAAAGGCCCAAAATTGTGAAGGTTTTAACCGAGCAAAAGTGAAACACTCAAAAAAGTCAAATCAAAGGCCAAAGGCCAATTCAATACAAAAGCAGTCCCTCGCCAAAAAAGAAGAAAATCAAAAAGGCTCAACTCACTGAAACCCGAATCGAATCATGTGCTAGAGAAAGCTACAAGAAAACCATATAGTGCGAGACGATCCCGAGGCTGCAACCCAGGAACCTGAACAAGGCTATCTCCCGAGACATCCAATATAATTTACATCTCAGCACGGAGGTACAAGTATTAAGTTTCTTCTATTTATTTACGCAGTTCAATTTGGTAATAAGTAAGCAATGCATGAATTAGGATAGATCGAGTATCACAGTTTAATTTTCATATTCCAAAGCCAGACTTAGAACTTACGCCCTTTAATAGCATTGTTCGGGACGAACAACTAAAAGTGGGGGGTATTCTGATGGACCAAAGTTAGACGAGTCAGAAACACAGTAAAACCCCCTGAATTAGACTATTTGTATGTCTAACATCTACGTGTTAGTCCCGATATATTTCCACAGGGCATTTTAGAGCCTGAAGTGAAAACATGCTAAGGAGAGGATTTTAAGCTGAAAAGATAACAAGAGTCAATCCAAGGTCAAGATCATATGCCGACTGAAGAGATATCAAGGATCCTGACGTTGAATTGACCAGAACAAATTAATCAGAGGAATCAGGAGTGGAGTCAAGACAGCCCGGGGAAGAAACACATTGACAGTTTTGTGAAAAGACTGCACAAAACTGTACAAAATCACACATTTGGCAAAGATGACCGGCCACCATTCAAGGAGGTGGGCAAGGGAGGAGCTCCTCCCCCTTGGGTGACCGGCAACCGGCGGCGCCACCCTCCTCCACCAAAAGCCGCCGGCTCCTCCTCCTTGCGCCACTTGTCTCCTCCACAAGCTCCTCCTTCTCCTCCCTTGGATCAAAAGACATGTGCTTCCATCTCATCCATCCATTCCTCCTCCTCCATGGCTATAAATAGGAAGCTCCTCCTCCTCATTTCACACACCAATTCTCAATTTCACTTCTCTCTCTAGAAGTTGTAATACTTGTAACGTTGTAATCTTGCTTTGGAAATAAAGGATAGCTCCCTTGGCGCTTCAACGGTTGTAAGTATCTCTTAGTATTTATTTAATCAACTGTTGTCTTTAATTCCTTAGTATAATGTTTAGCGCGATGAATAGTAGCTAAACTAATAGTTCGGTAGACGGGGCGCACTTGTATTATAAAATGTTTTAGACTATTAACTTAGTGTCTCGAATTAGTAATCAACACTGATTCTATGTGCCATGTATAAAAGTTAGAATGTCTAAGGTATAGTAAACCATTTGGGAATGTGACCATAGGGGTCCAAATTCGTAAACTCTTCCTTAGATATTCGTGATCACACTCGGATAAATAAACCATTTAAAAACTGGGCCAAGGGGATTAAATGAATAAACTATTCGAAGAGGTCGACTATCAGAAAAACCATTTGAAAACTGGGCCAAAGGGATTGAATGGATGCACATAGGCTAATATAACCGGGAATGGAGTATTAGTCTAAATAGAATTAAGTGTTCTACGTCCTTGGAATAGGCTAGACAGTGTACGCAAATCGAGTGTTTGGAATGGCCTTGATACACCGTAGAATACTTAGACGATTCACTAAAGGTCAATGATAAACATGATATAATACAAGCCCCCTGAAACCGAACATTTCTTTTAATTATAAACTGTAATTTACTTTCCAGTATTAAAATCAACCAACCAACCAATCAATCAATCAAAATAGCTGGTAGCTTTAAAACCAACCAACCGACCTTAAACACGCTCTCCCGTTAAACAACCCCCCTCAAGAACATCTATTCCCCTGATTCCTTTGGGTTCGACCCCTACTTACCAAGTACTACCCAGTAGTATAGTCGCAAGTAGTGGACTACTATAAATTTATTTGTACAAATCGCTTCGACGACGAGCGGTTCTGTCAAGTGCGAAAAAGTAAATTACAGAAAATAAATACTGAAAAGTAAAAAGAAAGACTTACAGTGGGTGATGCGTGAATTGCGAGTCCTCTGGAAGGTGAGTGCAGTTGATTAAGGCAGTTATACTAGAAAAGTAAATACACGGGGGTTTTGTAATTCAAGGGAAGCATTCGGTTTCGGGGGCATTGCATCATAGCCTGCTTTATCATTTTAGTAATCCTTCTATGTATTCAAACGTGCATCAAGGCCATTTCAAGCGCTCGATTTGCCACACTGTCTAGTCTTTTGCAAAAGTGTTCGAAAGTGAATCAAGGCCATTTCAAGCACTTGACTTGCAACACTGTCTAATCTTTTGCAAAAAACGTAGAGCCCTTGTTCTACTCAGACTAGCACCCCATTTCAAGGCATACTAGCCTATGTGCATCCATTTGGATTGTCTTTTTCGATTTATCCAAATGGTGTTTGAGAGAGATCGAACTCCTCAGATAAGCTTTGCCATTTCAAGCATCCACTTACCCGAGTATGTTCACGAACTTCCACGGAAGAGCTTTGCCATTTCAAGCATCCACTCAACCTTGGAAATTCTGATCTAATATATGGCACATAGAACAAGTTTTGAATACAGAGAAAAAACACCAAAATAGTCTAAAACATTTTATAATACAAGTACGCCCCTTCAACCGAATAAAGAGTTTAGCTACGAATATCCATAGTGGTGGATACCATAGCTAAATACTCGGGGGTTTTTGAAAACAGTAAGAAAGGAGAGGGGGTGGAATACTCAAGAACCAACAGGAGTATTCCTAATTCCTACTGAATACTCAAGAACCAACAGGAGTATTCTCTACAGTATTACAATACTCAAGAACCAACAGGAGTATTATAATTTCAAACCAAACTTACAAAGTAACAAAGTGTAGAGAGATAAGTGTTTATTGATTTTTGGATGATACAAATGAGAGGGGAAGAGCTTCTATTTATAGGCTAAGGGAGGAGGAATGGAGGGCTAGGATGAAACCATGTGGTTTCATCCAAGGGAGGAGGAAGGAGCTCCAAAAGCCGTCGGTTCCAAGTCATGGAGGAGGAAGCCGCCGGTCATGGCAAGGCAAGGGGGAGAAGCCACCGGTCACCAAGGAGGAAAGGTGGAGGTTTGTGAGTTTTGTGCAGTCTTTTCACAAAACTATCAGTCCAATTTCGCTCCGGTCTGAATTTGGTTGCTCCTTGGTTGGATTTGATTTGAGTAATTCAATGTCAGGATCTTGAGATTTCTTCATTCAGCGTCTGATCTTGACCTTGGAATGACTCGTAATATCTTTTCAGCGTAAAATCCTCTCCTTAGCCTGAATTCTCTCTAAGCGCCAAAATACCTTGTAGAAATATATCGGAACTAACAAGCAAAAGTTAAATAGACAAACAGTCTAATTTGGTGGGTTTTACTGTGTTTTTGATTCGTATAATTATGGTCCATCAGTAACCCGGTGTGTTTTTACTTTACACATGTTTGGAGTAGGGTAATTAGTGGAATTGGGAATCTGATAATGCGCCCCGAGTGCATTTCTTTTTCATTTCTGGTGGTTTCAGGTGATTAAACGAAGAAAAGAATTCTACATCAGTGCAGATCGCGCACGTCTTGACAGTTACATGCGCGGACGCCTTAACAATTATTGCACAATCAAGAGACGTCCGCGGCATCAAATGAAGAAGACGTCTGTGGTGCCTCGCAGAGCTCCACCACCACCAGACTATTTGGGGAGTACCAGTTCCTTTCATTTTTATTTATTGACTTTTATTTTTATTTGAGTCTGTTTTGTTATCCGTCTTATCTCTTGAGTTGTACCATGAGGACACGGGTCAATTTAAGTGTGGGGTGGGATGTTATAGAGTCAGTTATGTGTCGTGATGAACTGATGATGCACTGCTATGCTTTCTGATATGTCGAAATCTCATTTCCATTTTTTATGACTATTGTGCTCATTTGACTAAAAATGCGAAATTTAAAAATTTTCGATGCTTTGTTCTTTTGAGTTGTGATATGCAGGGATGTGGAGTTGACAGAAATATCCTAGAAAGGTACGGCAAACTGCAGGAAGTTCTGAGTTTTTGGTTCTGATGATTGAGAAAAGCGGTGGAGGTTGACGCTTCACTAGCCTAGTCCTGAGAGTAGCTCCGTCACCAAGTATACAAGTTTATTCATGCGTTCGAAGTGGTGACGGGACAGAGAAAATGAACTGTCCATCTCTAGTCGGAGTAGCTGGGAATGGGTGGGTAACCCCTACCTTGCCTCATGCAGAAACGACGAGGATGAGAAAAGAGCGGGATGCACTCCTATGTTGTTATTCGGAGGCTATGATTGGAGTGGTTCAAGGGCGCAAATGATTATGTGGACAAGAAACAAATTCAAAAGCCGAAGGCAAACCATCAAGTAAGAAGAAAATCCAAATCTGATTGATTCAAGCAAAGATGTGTCGTTTATCAAAGTCCATGCAAGTTAAGGAATTCAAGACTCAACGGTATGAAAGCAGTGAATTAATCATGTGTCAGAGAAACCGCTGACTCAATCAAAAGACCAAAACTCAGAAAAGAATGCAGTGTCAGTGGTACCTATAGGGGACTATCTCCCAAACATCCAAGGTCGTTTAGATTGCAACTCACGAGGTAACAAGTATCGAAAAATCTATCTTTACTCGCAGTGTTAGAATCTTTAGCATGATAAGATGAATTGCTGGATTTCGGATTGAGATATAATGATTAGCATGACTAGTGCATTGTAATTCGTTCCGTGGCTTTGTTCTTGTTCGGGACGAACAAGTTCAAGTGTGGGGTAGTTTGATAAGTCGTAGTTGTACGACTATTTTCTGTGTTTAAACCACGTCTCTTAGTGTTATCTGTATATTATTTCACTACCTGTGTGTAGTTTTCATTCTCAGGTACACTCGAAGACCATGGAAGGAATACCGGCTAAAGAGAGCCTATTAGAAGATGTTTTGCGCGGAAAGAAATGAAGACCGAAGCACTTTGGAGTTTTCAACAGTGCAGTACGCGGACGGCTTGAGGATTAAAAGCGCGAACGTCTGAATATTTACCGTAATACAAGAGACGTCCGAGGAGCATAAACGAAGGAGACGTCCGCGGATAATGCCAGCTGTCAAAATTCCTAAAAATCAATTTGTGTTTTCTCGGGAAGAAAAAGAATCGAAAATTGGAGAGCCAATCTCGAAATAATGACATCAGAATTTGAGGAGCCACTTTTGGAGAAGATAAAAGAAAGGAGAAAGGGAAAATCAAATGGGCTTTGGTCCGTGTAGAATTGGGAGAGAAAGACACACACTGTGTCTTTGGCCGTGTGATTTTGTGAGAAAGTGGCTTTTGTTTTGTGGAATTGAAGGAATTGTCTTTTGGCCGTGTGAAATTGAGGAGAGGAATTGGTCTTCTTTTGGCCGTGTGGTTTGTGAAAGAAAAGGAGGATTGCTGAGCAGCGTTTGGAAGAGACAGAAAGGGTTTGAAGGTTTGGTGTGAAAAAGACACACGGCAGAGAGATTGATTGTGGCTGAGAATTGAAGAAAGGCTTGGAGAAAGAATTCAACTACCGTATTTTAATTTTATCTTACTCAAATACTTTATGATGTATTGCATTTCGATGAGTAGCTAAACTCATTTGTGTAGGCTAGAACTTGATATTGTGATGCTTTGATTTGAGACTCTTATTGAATTTCTATGTTTTGCGCTATATTATTATGCATTGTTTATGGATTTGATATGCTAGCATGAGTGGAACCCTAGCGGGGGAGCTCTTGTTTGTGTATTGATTTCAATTATCAAAGTTTACTAGCAACCTAGCGGGGATAGTAAACTAGGATACGAGTAATATACCACTAGGATTGACACCCTAGGACAACTTGTAGTGCAACCTAGCGGGGAGCAGTAAGTTGTAAAACATTAGAAATCAAAACGGTTGGGTCAATGATTTAGTCTTGCATCACAATCGAAGGTTCTAGCTTGCACTTCTCTTTGATATTTGATACTTGCGTTTTTAATTGACTTGCTCAAGATTTACCCCCCCCCCCCCCCAATTGTTACTCTTATACTTAGTAAACATATTCTCACACCGATCTCTGTGGATACGACCCGACTTACCACAAGCTAGTCGGAGATAAAGAAAATATTATTTTTGACGGGTACGACGACGCCTGTCATTCGTCTCGAACAAGTCTAGTCAAAAGAGGAAAATTAAACACCCTAAGTCTTAGATATGAATGTGAGATGCAAAACTAGACTTCACCTTTTCATGCATGACTTACTTGCTACCAAACGAAATCATGCTCAAATCAATTTGGATGATTGGGAGATAGTCCTTTTTAGGCCTTTGAACTGCACTCTCGGATCCGATCTCACTATATGGTTATGTTACTTGTTTCTTCTAGCACGGGATTGGTTCGGGCTAATTGGGTTGAGCTCTTTTTCTTTGTGTGGTTGGACAGCTTTTGAAGTGATTTGGCCTTCGGCCTTTGATATGACTCTTTGAGTACTTCACTTTTGCTTCGGTTTTGGGTTCACCACTTTGGCTGATTTCTTTTTTCTTTTCTTCTTAGAGCTTTGCTCCTTTGATGAGTATTGCATGTCCATTTTCCTTCACCTTTTGGGAGGTCCAATCATTGCCCGAGAGCATATGGAAATACCTCCCCGCTCTTTCTCATCCTTGCCCTTTTCACGCGGGTCAAGATGAGGGTCGCTCATCTCTTTTCCCGGCTACTTTGGACTAGAGAATGGACGGTTTGATTCTCTTCCCGCCTTTTGCATAGACGCTGCATGGCGGAGTCCACTCTTCACCAAGAAGCCTGAAGTGCTAGCCTCCACAATCTTCACATAACCATTAAGTAAGGATCCGGTCCCTTGAGTGCTTGTCAAGCCTCTCTAGGGCATTTCTTTCAACTCCACATCCTACATTTATCTTGGCACACAAGGACAAGTAGAAAGTTAAATACACATGTGCTTACACAATTAAGATTTCACAAGGAAATGCATGAATCGGATCTATCTAATTTCACATCATGAAAGTTTGTATATTTTCAAAAAGTGTTTGGCTACTATGTGCAATTACTACTATGTGCAAATACTACTCAAATAACCCCACACTTTAGAACGAATCGGAACGACTTAGTTCAAAACACAAAAAAACAATTTTAACAATGGAAAGGAAATGACATGAAGAGTAAGGAACGAAGAGAACTCCCTTTATGGTGTCGTTGCTAAGTCAAGGCCATAGGAGCAAACAACAAGGCCTGGAGCAGCGTGATTCGGTTGGAGCTCGAGGGAGTTCGGACGGGACTTGGTATTCTCGGGCACGGCCCGGAGCTTCTTGGTCGCGGCCCGGGTACTGGCGAGTTTCCTCGGGCGCGAGCCGGTCATTCCCAGGCGGCTCGGTTATGCTCGGGTCATGCGCACGTATGTTACAAAGCATGCACTCGCATGTTGATCATATGTTCCCTGCATAAGATAAACATTCCTTTCCCAAATACAAAGGGGTGAGTATGAAAAGAAACGACATAAACATAAAAACTGTAACAAATGAAGAAAATATGCCGGGTTACCTCCCGGCAAGTGCCTTTGTTTAACGTCGTTAGCTCAACGGTACCTCACTCATGGATCATAAGTTGGGATCCCATGGGTGCTTGAGGTCGAACTTCTTCTCGGTTGCTCTTTTGCTCCGCCCAAAGAACGCATGGAGTGATGTGCTTGGTTCTAGTCTCCATTGGTCAGGAGGGTTCTTTTCCACAAACAGCCGAGAAGATAAGGCTCCCTTGACTGGTCCATTGAGTCGTGGTCTCTTGCTACTCCATCCCGGCTTCCATTCTTTTGGGCCATGCCTTTGTCACTTCTTCATGTTCAAATGGTTGGCACCTTTGCAAGTTTGGAAGTTCTACATTGTGCCATCAAGTGTAGGCAACATCAAGCATGCGCCCTTGCCAAGCTTCTTGTTTGTGGCAGCGGAGATGGGTTGTAGTGGAACAAGTGAGTTTTTCGAGCCGCTTTGTTGAGTCGTGGTGAATGAGCGCTCCATCATTGGCTTTTCTTGCCCTTGATTTGCCTCCAACTCCCCTTGCACCTCATCATCATTGATTCCATGATCTTTGGTGGCTATGATCTGCATAAAACATGAAGGGTTAAGTTGGGGTATCTCGGCCATGAGGACCGGGCCTTTCTCGACCAGCCCATCCGTGAGGATCGGGTCTGTTTTGGGCAGCTCGGTAATGAGGTCCGTGCATGTCTCGGCTGGCTCAGGCGCTTCAGCCAACGCGGGCGCGTCCTGGTTTATCTCGGCCAGCCCGACATTGAGGTCCGGGACTTCCTCGGGTGCTCTGAGCGCAAGGACCGGGCTTGGCTTGATTTCTTTGGCCACTTCGGCAGTGAAGTCCGGGTTTTCTGTTGGCTCGGCAGTGGGGACCGGGGTTGACTTGGGGACTTCGGCATTGAGGACCGGGCATGTCTCGGGTGCTCCGAGCGCGAGGACCGGGCCTGCCTTGATTTCCTCGGCCGCTGGCTCCATGGGCTTCAATTTTGAGAAACCCTAGCACGCCTGTCGCGACTGTCCATCAGGTCGGAGTTATCGATTTGTGTTCTGTTGTTGATGCAAGTCGTTGAGTTTGTTTTTTATTTGATAATTGTATCTGTTACTGATGTTTCATCGTTTTCTAAACTACATGCTTCGGTAATAATCATAAAGCTTTTCTACCAAACAAAACTACAGGTTGAAGAAGATGTATTCGTCTTGGGAAGTGCTGATATGATCATCATCCCCTGTCTTATGTTTTGATTCATTCATTGTTATCAGATGATAATGCTATATATGTGTTGGCATGTCCCGTCTGTTGGCAATATTGTTGAATTAACATGCGGATATATGAAGTTACTGATAACAGATACAAAATACTGAGATGCGATTAAAATGAACAATATGCAATACAGATTGGATGATTGGTAAATAATCGCAAACCAGAGTGGATCGAGTCACTTTGGACGTGGTCCTTAAAGCAAGATTGCCGCCCTATTGAGCTTGGGACTCACTGGCAGTATGCTTCCCAGGATAAAACGATCTTCGACAACAACTTAGCACCAAGCTTTGTTGATCAAACCTTTCTGGACTTCAACTATCACCGTAACACATGCGACGAAAAAATCAAACAAACATGCCGACTTAAACCTTCATGCCAGGAAAGTTTGAAACGTATTTAGGGTTTTTCTCTTCTCACTTTATCAAATAACGCACTGTGTTTTCTTTATATAAGAAAATCCACGTTATTAAACCCACCAATAATGGGCTCACTAATTAAAATCAGCCCGTAGTGAGATGATAGTAATATTAATTAAATAATTAAATCAATATTTAACTATTTAATTATCTCTACCCATTATGTGTCACATTAGTCACACTAATATACAATTAAGCCATTACTTGCTTAATTTTCTTCACCCTTAATACCACTTTTTCCAACAATCCCCCACATGAAGAAAATCAAGTAATGAACAATAAAAATCAAAACTTAACTCATTGCGGTGATAACTTCTACGGTTGATATCTGCATAGGATAGGTAGGTCATCGCCCTTGAACCTTCCCTAGAGAAAACATGTTTTCTTTACTGACTATTCAGTAGACGTGGTTGTCTTTGAACTGTTCGTCTTATAATGTAAACGAAAGCCATGTTCGCCATAGATTTTTCCCTGACCATTATTCAGTTTTTACTGGTGGGTTCGTTTTGGTCATGACACCCTTTTCTTGGTTCTGCAAGAGTTTCTAAAGAATTAAACCCTTTGAATTCTCCTTTGAAGCGACCCCACTTCTCTCTCACATAGGTGATTCTTTCTAGTAATCCTACGTTACCCATTTGAATCTCACTATTCAAATTGCTAGAATCATTAAAAGCTTCGAGCTAAGCCTCGTACAGGAGTCACTATTTTATCTCGAAATAGGATTGGGATGTTACCCCCACAGTGTCCTCATAGTCTTAACAGTTAAGTGGTCCCTTTGAACCAAGTTCTTGGGTTCTCTAGTCATCATGGTAGGGTTTTCCGTTGCCTCGACTTTATTTCCAAAAGGGCT
Organism: Rhodiola kirilowii; assembly: GCA_033675215.1. Taxonomy (NCBI): domain Eukaryota; kingdom Viridiplantae; phylum Streptophyta; class Magnoliopsida; order Saxifragales; family Crassulaceae; genus Rhodiola; species Rhodiola kirilowii. The sequence goes on along the minus strand of CM066194.1, from coordinate 27,421,533 downwards.
TAAGCCTGTGTTTTGATATTACCAATTAAAAGGCTTCAATCCCATTCTTTCGGACAACTTCTCTAGTAGGTCCTTACTTAACCATTTGGTTAGCGGATCCGCAATATTTTCTTTCGACCTCATATAGTCAATATGACTCATGTGAAGAGAAGTTGTTTAATGGTATTATGTCATCGATGTATACGTCGAGACTAACCATTATATATAACAATATGTGCCCTAGAAATCGATGATCGATTATCACAATGTAAACACATTGTTGGCACATATTTTGGCCATTCAGGAATATCCTCCTTTATATACCTTAACCACTCAACTTCTTTGCCACATTTATCTAGTGCGACAAACTCAGCCTCTCAAATGGATTTGGTTCTCACAATTTGTTTGGAGGATTTCCAAGATACATCAGCACCTCCCAGTGTTCAAACATAGCAACTCGTGGCCTTGGAATATCACATATCCAACTCGCGTCAGTGAAACTCTGAATGACCTTCGGATATCTGGTATACTGTAGACTATAATTATGAGTAAATCATAGATACTTTAGTACTTACACGATGGCCTTCCAGTGTACACTTTCTGGATTACTCTTGAAGCTCACTAGTCTATAGATAGTGTAAGCAATGTCGGATCTAGTATTATTCCTCAAGTACTTAGCCTGCTTATCACTGTAGCATATACCACTTGGGGAGAGGCATTCACCTTTATTCTTAGACATGTATTGATTCACGTCAACAGCGATTCTAGATTGTCATAGACTGTCTTCTTCAGATTTGTCTAAGAATTTGTCAACGTAGTGTGACTGACTTAATACAAGTCCCTCTAACCTTCGTGTAATTTCAATGCTTAAAATTACTTTGGCAAGTCTCAAAGTCTTCATATCGAACTTCAAGTTCAACAATGACTTGGTGGACTTAGTATATTCTCATTGCTTCCTGCAATGAAAATGCCATCAACATTAAGACACAGAGTCACGTATCCGTGTTCAATGTTCTTAATGTATACACATTTGTCACACTTGTTGATCTTAAAGACATTAGACATCAATATGTTGTCTAATTTCAACCGTCACTGCTTTGGTGCTTGCTTCAGGCTATTGAGAGATTCACAACCTTTGTTCTCTTACCCAGCAATAACAGCTAACCCCTTAGGTTGTTCAATGTAAATCTCTTCCTCAACTTTTCATTGAGAAAGCATATATTTACCTCCATCTGGTGAATTTCCAGATTGCACAAAGTAGAAATGATCACTATCATATTTGATGTTATTCTCGTCACTAGAGAATGAGTATCAAAGTAGTATAAACATTTCTTTTATCTATGCTCTTTTATTACAAGTCTCGTCTTGTATATCGATGCAGGTCCATCTATATTCATCTTCCTCTTGAGGATCCACTTTGAACCATGTGGTTAACATCTATGAGGGAGGTTAACCAACTCTCAAGTATGGTTCTCAAAGATGGAGTCAATCACATCTTATGGTTTCTTTCATAAGAAACCATTCACTAAACTGACAACCTCTTTATATGTTTGACGTTCAGCCTCAAGCATGTAGGTTAGAAAATCAAGTTTATATGATTTATCTATCCTTCCTCGCTTACTTTGTCTCGGTTTCTCCGAGTCGATCTCATGTGGAGGTTCTTCCTCATTCTCTCGTTCTTAAGATACTTCTTCAATATCCTCCAATAACTGAGAAGAACCCGACATACCTTCCTTAACCTTAAAAGGAAATACACTTTCGAAGAAAGGTGCGTTCTTTGGTTCCATTAAACTATTCTTGTGTATATTTGAATTTTTTGATTCATACATAACGAATCTATACGCATTACTCTTTTGCACATAACCAATGAAATCTTAATCAATGGTTTTTGGTCCTACCGTCATACTCTTAGGACCAGGGGTCATTACCATAACTAGGCACCCCACACTTGCAAGTATTTATAGGAAGGTGTTGTTCCCTTAAATGACTTATAAAGAAACTTATTCTTCTTGCAAGGTATCTTACTCAAAAGATACTTTGCTGATACGATGACCTCCCCCCACATTCCTTGCGGTAACCTGGAGCTTGCCATCATCACATTCATCATCTCTTTTCTAAATACAATTTTTCCATTTCAAAATACTGTTCGACTGAGGAGAGTATGATGGAGTGATCATGTTCGCTTCCACGATCACTTTTCTCAACTCATCAAGTTATATTCAACTTCTCATGTATATGACAAATTTTCCCAATTGTCACAACTTTACTATTACGCAAAATATTCATAACAGTATTATATATTATCATCAACAAAAGTCCCAAAATACTTGTTACCACCCATATCTCAAATCACATAACTCAATAAGGATTGACTCAAGGGATTTCACATCGCTTTCAACACTATGAAAGGATTTACTATCACATTTCCTTCAATGCAAATCTTACATTTGTGCTTTTAAATCAAAATGACATTTGTATACATATCCAAATTTATTAAGCACTACAGTGGGCACTCATGCTACTCAATTGTATAGACATTTACCAACAGGTATATTCTAGACACTAATGTCTATTCTTGGTCGTAACATCTCAATTGTGACTGATGTCGCCCCGCGGAGCCATCCGAATGATCACATCAAATTTCATGTTCAGATTGAATGGATGTCCATCTTGAACCATTTTTCATCCAATCATGCACATCGACCAAATTAATCCAAAACAGATTGGATTTAATTCTCAATAATAGCCATATTTAATCAATCAAGATTAAAATATCATTCATACATGCCACTGATTGGATCAACCCAAGCAAAGTCGTGGTTGGTTTATCTTTTCTCAGACTATGATACTCTGTCATGTCCAAACAGTATTTGGGCTTTTTACTTTCACCTCACAGAGCAGCAGCGCTGCAGTGGTTACCTCTCGGATGGATCATCCCACGATGAGTTTCATAAACTCGTTACTCGCTGCTGTTTTCCTCATCATCTCTGTTGGCAATAGAAACATGATTGTCAGAATCGATATGAGTAGCAGCACTACCCTATCGCCCATCATCCGTCTCAGCATTGCAACAAACGCATGACTTGAAATTTGTCAAGTCACCTTTCCAAAACACGATGTGTTGGAACATGTAAATGAATCATATGGGCACCAACACCAAAATCATTTGATTCTTCCTTGCCATCAAAATCGCGTTTTTGAGGCAGTTTAATAGTCAAGCTCAACCCCAATATGCCTCTCAATGAACCCAAAGTCCACCAAGTCATTTGACTAGTTTCATTACATCACAACATAGACTCATTTGCTACTGTGTTGTTCAAAACAAGTCCCAATTTGTGCTTTCCAATCGATATGCGGGTATACAATCCAAATTCATCAAGCACTATGGTAGGCATTTATGCCACTCAAACAGTTGGAACTATACCCTCAGGTATATTCCCCGAACTAGACTCACAGGTCTATCCCTGGAACTAGACTCGCAAGTCTGTTCCTGGCTGTAGCCAGCATCAAGGTGGTACAACACCTTATTACAGTAGGTGCAGCCCCCACATTGAGAGCCACCGAAATAACACGCAAATTTCATGTTTGAGTTCTGCACGTCTGATTAGATGAAATCTAACTTGAGCCAACTTCATCTCATCCCATCATGCAATTTAAGCTAAATTAAATAGGGTTAGATTGCATTAAATCAATAAGATCGCATCACTCTTGATTAAATATGAAATTCAGTAGAATGGCTCATAAATCAAATCAGATTTAATATCATAAACTGAATCATGATTAAAGTTTAAATGTAACATGATTTCATCAAATCTGAATGAACCAAAACGGTTCCTTTCGATTGATCAAGCCAATTCACCAGTTTAAGGTTCCAGTCTCAAGCTTCCAGAATTATTTGAATCAATCATAATTCAAATTAAGTAATTGCAAATGAGCAAATAAAATGAATTAATAAGTGATTGAACCGATTTCGGTTGATCCTCTTTTAGCCGAATGGGTTTCAATAAAATCAGGTCCCATAGTTGATTAATTGATCCACGCCAATCCAACTCAAATTATCAACCGAAGCCCTAACTCCAGCCCATGTTGTGTTGGACATGATCCATAAATTCAGCCAAGTCAAATCTGTTTATTGCTGAAGTTAAAATAAGCCCATCTCTCATGAGCCAAACCTGGCCATTTAGGTTTTCATCAAACTGGCACCATGGTATCACTGCCGCCGCCGCCTCTCCACACAAAGACAAGGAAGACATCCCTATCTCACAATTTCTACTTTCATCTGTTCACATGAACCAAAGCCTGTTCTTTTACGCCGAACATGAACTAAGTCTCTGGTACTTTGCAATCAGATACGTATCATTCATAATCTGTCTATGAACTTCATGTTTTTATCAGTAACTTCAACATAGTCAGAACAATAAACTAATCTTGCTTTAAGATTGTTGGCATTATTGCTGAATTAACAAGCGGATATACAAAGTTACTGATAACAGATACAGAATACTGAGATGCGATTAAAAAGAATAATATGCAATACAGATTGAATGACTGGTAAATAATCGCAAACCGGAGTGGATCGAGTCACGTTGGACGTTGTCCTTAAAGCAAGATTGCCGCCCTATTGTGCTTGGGACTCGCTGGCAGTATGCATCCCAGGATAAAACGATCCTCGACAACAACTTAGCACCAAGCTTTGTCGATCGAACTTTTCTGGCCTTCAACTATCACCGTAACACATGCGAAGAAAAACTCAAACAAACTTGCCGGCTTAAACCTTTATGCCAGGAAAGTTGGAAACGTATTTAGGGTTTTCTCTTCTCACTTTATCAAATAAAGTACTGTGTTTTCTTTATATAAGAAAACTCACGTTATTAAACCCACCAATAATGAGCTCACTAATTAAAATCAGCCCGTAGTGGGATGATAATAATATTAAATCAATATTTAACTATTTAATTATCTCTACCCATTAGGTGTCACATTAGTCACACTAATGTACAATTAAGTCATTACTTAATTTTTTCACCCTTAATACCACTTTTTCCAACACCGTCAACTCTTAGTGAACATCTCTATCATTCTTTTATTATGAAAATCTTTCTTTGAATGGAAAAGAATAGTGATGTTTTTCTAGTGCTGAACTTATAAAATTGTTTGAAGTTGTTGGTCGTTTTGGCTTGATATTGAATCTGTTTCTTCCATTGATGAAAGTGACCGGTGTTAGTTCCTATAATGCTTAAGTTAGAGCCTTCATTGACTATCTGTTACTTTGTATTCTGTGTGAATGTTGCTATTCTGATTTCACAAATTACTGAGCTTGGGCATCAAATTTGAAACAATAAAACTATTGCGTTGTTCACATACCTAAGTGTAATTGGTAAGTTTTTGTACACAGAGAGTCATGACCGACAAAGGTATAAAAAATTACTTCATCATGAGTAGTCAAAGAATTAAGAGAAAACGACAAAAGAACGCAACAAATACAGAAAATGAACTGTCACGGATAGCAATTGCTAGAACAGGTACGTTTCATTGTATGGTATTATTATCAAAGTTACTTAATTTTGAGTTTTCTCTATTATCTTGGATTAACTTATTGGCATCATTAGTTACTTTCATTCATCTTTGAAGTATAGTTGCACTCAAGAAGTGAATCTTGCCTACACCTTATGCATCATCGCGAACCAGCGAATATGAAAGTTAGGTTTACAAATGAACATCGTGTATTTAAAGATGTATGTGGATCCAATGTTCTAAATGGTACATCAGGTAATTCATTATTCCTTTTATAGTTAACGCCTTATTACATGATTTTTCTCACTGCTTATATACTGATGGTAGGTTTCAAGGACTCTTTTTACATTGCACTGGCGAATCTTTTTACATTGCTTGTATTATTCTATTCAATTTATAATATAATATACAATCAGAATTTTTTACAAGAAAAAACAGAGATGCCAACGTCATCGCGAACACATGGTGTGGAAAATTTACAACAATCCATGAATTTGGATTAGGTATTCGACCTTCTATGATAATTCCTATAAAAGTCAAGCCGCAAGTGAAGCACTAAAAGAGATAATGAAGATTAGAAGAAAAGGTGAAACTTTTAACCTTATAAGTTAGCTTTGAATGGAATGCATCAACAATAAAACGATGAGGTAATATTGTTATGCCTAAAAGTTCCTAGTTTTGTTTGAACCATTGATTGACATAGGTTTATGTGTATTTTTTCTTCTTCTGAAAAGGTCTAAGTTGATGCGGACGGGGAAAAAGATAGTGATGGTGAAAGCTTGGACAGCATGAAAGAGGATTGACCATAGCCTTAATATGATGAATTACTGTTTGGTTTAGTTGTGTAATTTTGTTTTACTTGTCTTATGTTTAGTTGATGTTAATTATTTATGAACTAGCTAGCGGAGGAGCGTTCAAATGAGGCAGGCCAAATTAGAATGAGGCAAGTGAGGTACGATCTGAGCCACACATCTAAACCCTCCGTGCTTTGTGGGTTCGCCACGTGTCCCACTATCAAAATTCTGCACTATTCAAAAAACAAAAAACAAAAAGCAAAACACTATTCTGGTACTATTCCCTGCCACATCAATAAAATTAGTGGCTCACAATGTGCCTCACTGCCTCATTCTATCAACCATGCCTCAACCGAGTGCTCCCCCTAGCTAGCGCCTAAAGAATACATTTTTATTCCTTCATTTTTTTTACTTAATGTTAATGTTTTATTATATGAATTAACGAATTATAGTATAACGTTTTGAAAATTTTGAATGATTCACGTGGTTGCAAAAGTTGTCTGACATCATTAATGGTTGCAAATTATTTTTTGTGATGATCTTTAAGTTCATAAAACATCAATTGTGACATTTGTAGTGGTTGCTAAAATATATGTTAGCAACAATTTTGATGGTGGTTAAAAGTTATATTGTGACATCTTGTTTGGTTGCAAAAGTATCTTTTAGTGATGATCTTAATTGTTGTAAAAAGTTTTATTGTGACTACCTTAGTAGTCGCCAATTAGCATTTAGCGATGACCTTGATGGTCTTAAATTATTATATTAAGACGTCATTGCTAGTTCTAGAAATAATGAATTATGTTTTTGCAATGATTTAGTTGCTCATTAAATGATTTTGTGACATCTTACGTAGTCGCAAAAATTTATTTTTGTGAACATTTAAGTAGTCACAAAATTCTTATGTGTTAACTTTTTAGTCATCACAATAAATACTAAATGTGATGACATTATAGAGTCATTACTAAAACTTTCTGCGAGGGAACCTACTACAACGACATGCGATAACCTTAAAGGTCATCACTTATATAAGTTATAACTTTTTGACATTCCGTAATGACTTGAAATCATCACCGATTTCGTATTTTTTTGCCATCGCTGGACCTTAGGGAAGGTTTGGATGTAGTGAATATGATCATTTATAGTATTTACGACGGTAAATGCATACAATTGAAGTGAACTAGTACATTATGCCTATTGCATTTATTATCTTGGGGGATGTTTCAAAGATAGTAAAGGCTATGGAGTAAACCAACAATCTCGATGGAGTGAGGTTCTAGTTAAGAATGCTTGATTAAGAATAGATTCACCAAAAAATTGGTCTACCTTAATGTAGGCTAGGTACTAGACTATTTGATAACATGAAACGCTTAATTCTTGTATTCGTGATCATTAGGAAAATGCCAAGGAAGGGAGCAACCCCTCGAAACTCCCTTCATTTATCTTTATCTCTAATTACTTGCCAATTAGGATTTAGATACACACATTCATCTTTTTCATTAGAATATCCGAATAGAAACACAATCTTATATAGTGCATGTGCTTGGCTTGCTCCTTTGGGTTCGACCCGGTCTTACCGGTTTTATAAATTGTTTTTTGCTAGAGTTTTTATTGCAATCATTTGCATGCAAAAATTCTACAACGTCAAAAATTATAGTGGATAATCTATTTGCCTATTCTATGGCTCTATATATTACAAAGGAAAATGACGATCATGAGCCCAGATTGGTTAATGAATGTCGACGAAGAAATGATAGGCCAAAATGCAAAAGTGCCGTCGAGGCAAAATTAAATTCACTTGGAAAACGCCAAGTCGTTGGGAAAATTTCCCTAACTCTCGAGAGTCTCAAACCTGTTTGTTATAAATGGATATTTGTGCGCAAAAGAGATGAGAAAATGAAGTCGTAGGATATAAAGCACGACTTGTGGCACACGGCTTCACGCAAAGACTAGACATTGATTATGAAGAGACATTTTCACTGGTCATGGATGCGATAACATTCATATTTTTATTGGGATTGTTAGTCTTAGAAGGACTGCAAATGAATTTGATGGATGTCATTACAGCTTATTTATATGGCTCACTTGATAATGACATTTACATTAACATTCCCAAATGATTGCAATGACCTAAAGCGTGTAGCTCAAAACCATGGGAAATGTACTCAATAAAACTACAAAGAGCTTTATCTTGATTAAAACAATCTGGTCGAATATGGTACAATCGTCTAAATGAATATCTTATGAAAGAGGGGTACATCAACAATACAATTCGTCCTTGTGTTTTTATTAGAAGGACAAAAACAGAATTTTCTGTTATTGCGGTTTATGTTGATGATTTAAATATCGTTGGGGCCCCTGATGAACTCACTGAGATGATCACATATTTAAAAAAGTAAATTTGAAATGATAGATTTGGTAATAAAAAAATTTCTGTCTTGGCTTACAAATTGAGCATATATTGAAGGGTATTTTTGTTCATCAGTCCTTATTTACTGAAAGGATCCTCAAACGTTTGACATGGATAAATCATAGCCTAGGAGTTTGCCTATGGTTGTTCGATCACTTAATATGACAAAATATCCATTTTGTCCTCAAGAAAAGGATGAAGAACTACTTGGTCCTGAAGTACCATATCTTAGTACTATTGGAGCCTTAATGAATCATGCTAATTATACACAACCCGATATTGCATTTTTGGTTAATTTACTATCAAGATAGAGTTCTTCTCCAACTCGAAGACATTGGACTCGCAATAAGCAAATTTTAAGATATCTTCGAGGAACAACTGATATGGGCTTATTTTATTCAAAGACTCAAAATGAGGATTAATTGGATATGCCGATGCCGGATATTTATCTGACCCTCATAAAGTGCGATCACAAAAGGGGTATGCGTTTACATATGGTGATACCGTTATATCTTGGTGATCTACCAAAAGAGACCCTTACAGCCATTTCTTATAATCATGCTGAGATATTAGCAATTCATGAAGCAAGTCGTAAATGTGTGTGACATAGATCTTTAATCCATCATATAAGATGATCATGTGGCCTTTCAGGCAACAAAGAAAGACACATTGTCTTATTTGTGGATAATGCTGCTTGTGTAGCTCAAATTAAAAATGGTTATATAAAGGGAGATAGAACGAAGCACATCTCTCCAAAGTTCTTCTTTACATTGAACTTCATAAGAATGGAGAGACTGATATTTTTCAGATTCGTTCTTCTAACAACTTACCCGATTTGTTTACAACGGCACTTCCCACAATTCCTTTTTGAGAAATTGGTCTATAAAATTGCCATCGAAAGCTTAGCGATTTATATTAAAGGCCACATTGAGGAGGAGAATACACGCTACACTCTTTTCTTTATTCTAGGTTTTATCCCTATGGGTTTTCCTAAATAGATTTTTAATGAGGTAACATTTATGCGTACTACAAAAATTATGTACTCTTTTCCTTCACTAGGTTTTTTCCCACAAGATTTTCCTAGTATGGTTTTAATGAGGCATAATATTTGTACGAGTCATCCAAAGGGGGAGTTTTATGAATATTGATATTAATATTGTATGATTCTTAACCTTTCATGTGCCATTAACCTTTAGCTTTTCATGTACCCTAATGATGCAGACAGATTAGCGATACCTGAGGTTGTGGAGGAAAGTGGTGTAATTTAGCAGGATTAGAGGAAATTGGCGCAAGTTAGCAGGATTGGAGTTGCCGGTGTCCGTTTTTAGCCCATAATACCTTATCCTGAGCAGAATGACGAGACGATCAGAAAGCACCAGCTTTGCTCGTGACGTAGGGCCTTTTTTGGGCTTCCGGAGTCGGTTACTATTTTATTTTGAATTTTTAATGTTTTTAGAAATTTTCAGTTTTTAGTAATTTTTGTATTAGGGCTTCGTTTTATTTTCATATTTAAGTAAACTCATGTAATCTTCATTAGTAGCTTTTGTTTGAATAAAAAACTAGGGTTTTCCCTAAATTCGGCTTTCTCTGCGTTTGCTCTGCATTACCTAACTTTAATCTCCTATATTGATTGCTAGTCTTTTCATGTGTCCATGTATCTCCTATATTGATTGCTAGTCTTTTCATGTGTCCATGTATCCCTGCGGAGAGTGCCCTAAAGCTTCGAGTTCCCTTGGACTGTTTGCGTATGATGCTCCCGAGGATGCACCTGTTCCGGTGGGAGATCCTAATTTTGATGCGTATGGCGATGACGTGGTTGAGGAAGAAGTTGTTTCCGGTGACGTGGGTTCGGTGTTGATGTTACGGCGCACGTTCGTGACCCTGACCATTCTGAATGGCTGCGTACCAATGTCTTCCAATCTTCTTGTACGATTGGTGGGAAGGTTTGCACCTTCATCATTGATGCCGGTAGTTGCGAGAATGTGATCTCTGAGGTGGCAGTGTCAAAGCTTGCCCTTACCAGTGAACCCCATCCGAAGCCATACAAGCTGGCTTGGCTTAGCAAAGGTACTGATATTACCGTCACTAAATGTGTATTAGTGTCCTTTTAAATTGGCGTGATGTACATCGATGAAATTTATTGTGATGTGGTTCCCATGGACGCATGTCATCTATTGTTGGGCCGCCCTTGGCAGTTTGATCGTTCTATGGTACATGATGGTCGAGCTAACACTTACTCGTTTCTTTTCCGAGGCAAAAAGATTTTGTTAATCCCATCTAAGCCGTGGGTTGCTTCCTCTATTGGCAGCCTGCCTTCGACTAATCTTTTATCTCGAGTCCTGTTTGAGGCTGTGATGCAGGATTCAGGAGTGGTGTTCCTGCTATTTTGTTGTGAGGATTTAGGTGCGCCTGCTGCTGTTGTTCCGGCGAGTGTTCAGTCCCTGCTTCAGGACTTTGCTAATGTGTTTCTGGAGTCCTTACCGGCTGAGCTTCCTCCACTTCGCGATATCCAGCACCAGATAGACCTAGTGCCGGGCGCTGCATTGCCTAATCGCCCACAATATCGTATGAGTCCCAAGGAACATGAGGAGCTGCGGTGACAGGTTGAGGAGCTTTTACTCAAGGGCCACGTCCGGGAGAGTCTCAGTCCTTGTGTTGTTCCTGCCTTGTTGACTTCTAAGAAGGATGGTACTTGGCGCATGTGTGTTGACAGTCGAGCCATCAACAAAATTACAGTCAAGTATCGATTTCCCATTCCACGATTGGATGATTTACTTGATCAGTTGAGTGGTGCTCATATTTTCAGCAAGTTGAATCTGAAAAGTGGGTATCATCAGATCCGTTTCCAGCCGGATGACAAGTGGAAGACTGCGTTTAAAATGCAAGAGGGGATGTTCGAGTGGTTGGTCATGCCGTTTGGCCTCTCCAACGCTCTGAGTACTTTTATGAGGATCATGAACCAGGTGCTTCGACCTTTCATTGGACGGTTTGTCGTCGTCTATTTTGATGATATCTTGGTTTACAGTTCTTCAGCTGAAGAACACCTTACCCATCTTCGGGAGGTATTGACAGTACTTCGACGGGATCAATTTTATGCGGCTGCTGCTAAGTGCACGTTTCTGACAGATTCTGTTCAGTTTCTAGGATATGTTGTTTCCAGTTCTTGTCTTCGTGCTGATCCGGGTAAGATTGCAGCGATTGAACAGTGGCCTCAGCTGAAATCCATCACTGAGGTTCGGAGTTTTTATGGTCTGGCTTCCTTTTATCGGCACCTTATTCCACATTTTAGTGGTGTGATGGCTCCGATCACAGACTACATGAAGGGCACGAAATTTCAGTGGTCCTTGGATGCTGATGAGGCGTTCGCGGAAATTAAGAGACGGTTGACTTCGGCACCGATTCTGGTGCTCCTTGATTGTTCCCAGCCTTTTGAGCTTCATTGCGATGCTTCCAAGTCTGGCATCGGTGCGGTTTTAAGCCAAGTCGGATGTCCAGTGGTCTATTTCAGTGAGAAGCTGTCCGGTGCTAAGCTTCGGTTTAGTACATATGATGTCGAATTTTATGCAGTGGTGCAGGCAATTAAGCATTGGCGGCATTATTTATTTCAGCGGGAGTTTGTGTTGTTTACGGATCATGACGCTTTGAAATATCTAGGCAGCCAAGATAAGGTATCTCATAGGCATGCCTCATGTATCTCGTATCTGCAGTAGTTCACCTTTGTTATCAAACATAAAGCCGGCATATCTAACCGAGTGACTGATGTGTTGAGTCGCCGCCACAGTTTGCTCTCGAAACTCCGTGTTCAGGTACCTAGTTTTGATTCATTCATGGACCTTTATGCTACTAATCCTTTTTCTCTCGAGTCCACAAGAAGCAAGCACAACAAAGTGCTAAGAAAATGAACAGAAAACAAAACTAAGAACAACTTCACCAATGCACAACTCCCCGGCAACGGCGCCAAAATTTGATAGGTGACCTTGTCGTGAGGCCAAATCAAATCTAAATTTATAATTTGTCCACTACCCTTAGCTTACTATGGATTAGTAAAGCGGCAAGTAGGGGTCGAACCCAGAGGAGTTGTAATGGTTACTTGTTGCTCTATGAAAACAGTAAAGGGAAGTAAGAACAGTTGGGGGTTTCGAACAAGTGAAAAAAGTAAGTGCGAAAAGTAAATGAGAAAGGGTAAACAAAAAGGAGTATTCGGTCTAGGGATCTATTGTCACACATTCATCATAGACATCTAATGATCAATTCCACATTTCGTAGAGTGTGGTTGTCCCGACAAAGGTGACAACCCAAGGTACCCCGGCAAAGGTGGTACTCCACGGCCTAGAACCACCAAGGTAGTTGTGTGGTGTCAAAGACAACCCAAAGCATTTAAGCTCCACAACCTCACTTGGCAAGGCGTTCGGCCTCCTACTCTAGTCCTTTGTTAGATCGAACAACCCGGCAAGGGTGTTGCTCAACCTATGTGTACTATCCACCATTGCGGCAAGGCATCCGGTAGATGTTACAATAGGGATCATTTGCGTGGCTAAGCTTTGTGGCAAAACTTCCACTTAGCCTTGCATTTGATCCGTGGGATTAAGCCCAAGGACTAGTGAAATGTAAAATAGCATTAAGGACATGGATCTCAAAATGTGTTGACAATACTATTGTGGCTTGTTCATCATTGACCTCTAATGATCTAACTTTGTGTTCACTAGTAGAACACAAAATAGCATTAAGTAAAGGGTCTCAAAACCTTGCCACAATGTAAGGATCCCTAAACTGAATATGGGATTTAGCTACTCATATCCATGGGAAGGATACAATAGCAATACATGGACAGTAAATACATGAAAGTAAGTACAAGAAAGTAAATACAAGAAAGTAAATGCATGAAAAGTAAAGGATTGCTTTCTATTGAAAATGAAGGAGTAGAGAGAGAAGCCCCCAATGAGGCACACAAATGGGGCACACGATGGGACTCCAATCTCAATGAATGACACTCTTTTCCTAGACCAAGAGGTTCTATTTATAGGAAATGAGCTAGGGTTTCCTCTTGACTTGGGCACCACTCTTGCTCTGGAAGTAGCCAAAATGGATTGGCATGAGCCAATGATGAGATGCTTCTAGAATCATCAAGGCACTCTTGCTCTGGAAGTAGTCAAAATGGATTGGCAGGAGCCAAATGATGAGATGCTTCTAGAATCATCAAGATTTTGCAAGTGGGCTAGTTTTGGCTTGGAACTCAAGTGTGGCCCAATAATGCCTTGTGGTGATTTTGGCATAAAATGCCCTTTTAAGCCCGATTCTTCTTTAGACTCCAAAAAGCCCTGAAATACAAAATGACATTAACAAGCAAGTGTTCTCATGATTAAGTGTCGTATTTGGTGGGTTTTGTTGACTCGATGAGTCGTATAAATACGACTCATCAAACCACCCCACACTTGAACTTGTTCGTCCCGAACAAGGCCTTATGTCTCAAGAAGAAAATAAGTAAAACACCACAATGCCTTCCCACCCTAGATATGCATATGAGTTGCTAGTCTAGATTTCATCTTTCCATGCATAACTCAATTGCTACTAAAAGTATCATGCATCAAACATGGAAGTAACTTGATACATGTACCTTTGAGCCGAGATGCAAACCAATTTGGATGAGTGGGAGATAGTCCTTTTTAGGCCCATGATCTACACTTCTGGTTCCGATCTCTTACTATATGGTTATACTTCTTTGCTTTCTCTTGGACTTGATTTATTCGGGCTCAAGGGTTGAGTTTTTCTTGTTGCTTTATTTGGACAGCTTTTGTAATGAATTTGGCCTTCGGCCTTTGATATGGTGGTGATGAACTTCACTTTTGTTTCGGGTATAACTTTCACACTTGGGCTGATTTTTCTTTGAGCTTTGCTCCTTGTTGTGAATTGCTAGTCCTTCTCTTTTGGGAGGTCCAATCATAGCCCGCAAGCATATGGAAATACCTCCCCGCTCTTTCTCATCCTTGTCATTTCGGCGCGGGTCAAGTTGAGGGTCGCTCACCTCTTTTCCCGGCTACTCGGACTGGAGATAGGACGGTTTCATTCCCGTCCCGCCCCTTGCATAAACACTGCAGCGGCGGAGTCCACTCTAAACCCATGAGTCTCGAAGTGCTAGCCTCCACTAAGTCCACATAACCATATAGTTTGAGATTCGGTCCCTTGAGTGCTTTTGTCAAGCCTTTCTAGGACATTTCTATCAACTACACATCCCCTTTTATCTCAACTAACAAGGACACATAGAAAGTTAAGATCACATATCATCACACAATTCAGATTTCACAAGAGATTGCATGTAATCGGCTCTATCTATTTCACATCATCAAAGATCAATATCGCATATCTAGGAAATAGAAGGCAATCCTTATTCAAAATTTTAAAATTTTAAGGGAAACGTGCTGACTCTATGCATGTGCAAGAAGTAAACGTGCTGACACAACAAACTGACTAACCCTCCCCACACTTTTGAACAAAGTCGTGTCCTCACGGCACAACTTAAGTTCAAGACATATAAGGCATGCAAACAAAGGAAGGGAAATGACATAAGTAAAAACTGAAAATGAAGAAGAAAGTAAATGTGCCGGGCTGCCTCCCGGTGAGCGCCTTTGTTTAACGTCGTTGGCTCGATAGTACCTCACTTAGAGATCACAAGTTAGGATCCCATGGGCGTGTGAGGTCAAACTTCTTCCTAATTGCTCTTTTAATCTTCCCAAGGTACTTATATGGCAGCGGGCTCGGTTCTGCTTTCCACCGGTCGGGTGGCCTTGTCTTCACATCCTTCCGAGGAGGAGAGGACCTTTTGACCATAGCTACTGGTCCATTGAGTCGTGTCCTCTTGTTTCTCCATCCGGGTTTCCATTCCTCCGGGCCATGTCTTTGTCGCTTCTTTATGTATGACCGGTTGGTATCCTTGCAATTTTGGAAGTTCAAAATATTGCCATTACATACAAGCGACCTCAAGCATGTGCCCATGTTAAGCCTTGCCCTTGTGCCAATGAGGAACGGTCGCCTCGGATCCTTACTCTTTTCAGTCGGCTCTTCTTGGCTCATGACGAGTGAGTGTTCCAATATTGGCTTTCCTTGCTCGTGCTTCTCCTCCAACTTGCCTTGTACCTCATCATTGATTACATGAGTTTCAGGAGGTGTGATCCGCATACAAAACGAGGGGTCAAGTTGGGATTCTTTGGCTAGGAGGATAGGGCATGTTTCGGGTGGCTCGGCAATGAGGATTGGGTCTTCTTCGGACAGCCCAGTAGTGAGGAAGGGGATGGTCTCGGACAGCTCGGTAATGAGGTCATGGCTCATCTCGGCCGGTTCTCCTTCGGGTGCAGCCGGGTCATCATCCTTTGTCGGTTCCATGGGTTCCAATGTAGGTTCTATCTCACTCACCCTTGGCTCAGTTTGGAATGGTAGCTCCCCCGGGTCTCTCCTTAACTCGGACAAGGTTTGGGCCAAGTCGGACATTGTCTTTGATATCTCGGCCAAGGCTCCCTCAGTTTCGGCCTGATATTGCTGCAGATTAGCGTTCGTTTGCACCTAGTTGGCGGCCAGCTCTTTCATAATGTCTTCAAGCGGCTCGGCCTGATTTTGTCTTTGTTTTGACCTCTCGGCCAAATCATCTATCGAGTTCCAAAGATCATCCATGGTTAAGTTATTCACCGAGCCTCCTGCCGCATCATTTAGCCTACTCCACTCATGTGGCATCATTCCACCGAGAAACCTTTGAAGAAGATCAAAGTTCGTGAATCCATGGTGCGGGCAGCTCGTCACAATGGAATCGAAGTACCATAAGTACTCGTCCAATGTTTCGTCCCGAGATTGCTCAAGGTTGATGATCTTCTCGCGGACTTCAAGTTGGAAAGATGGTGGGGAAAACTCCTCATCGTTCCAAGGCTCTCTACTATAATAAGTAGACATAGCGAACCACAAGAAGCAAGCACAACAAAGTGCTAAGAAAATGAACAGAAAACAAAACTAAGAACAACTTCACCAATGCACAACTCCCCGGCAACGGCGCCAAAATTTGATAGCACGTCGTCGTGTACTACAAATTTACATTTATAAAGAAGCCCACTACCTTGGCTCATTATGGATTAGTAAAGCGGCAAGTAGGGGTCGAACCCAGAGGAGTTGTAATGGTTACTTGTTGTTCAAAGAAAAACAATAAAGAAAGTAAGACAGTTGGGGGGGGTTTGGGAACAAGTGCAAGTAAGTGCAAAGAGTAATGACAAAAGTAAATAAGCGAAAGGTAAATAAAAAGAAGTATTCGGTCTAGGGGTTCATTGTTACACATTCATCATTGATATCTAATGATCTATTTCACATTTCGTTGAGTGTGGTTGTCCCGGTAAAGGTGACAACCCAAGGTACTCCGACAAAGGTAGTACGCCATGGCCTGGAACCACCAAGGTAGTTGTGTGGTGTCAAAGACAACCCAAAACGCCCCGGTAAGGGTAACGCTCCACAACCTCACTTGGCAAGGTTTTCGGCTTCCTAATCTAGTCCTTTGTTAGATCAAATAACCCGGCAAAGGTGTCGCTCAACCTATGTGTACTATCTACCATTGCGGCAAAGCATCCGGTAGATGTTACAATAGGGATCATTTGCTTGACTACGCTTTGTGGCAAAACTTCCACTTAGTCTCGCATTTGATCCGTGGGATTAAGCACAAGGGCTAGTGAAATGTAAAATAGCATTAAGTACTAGAATCTCAAAATGTGTTGACATCTCTTATGATACATTTATCATGGACAACCAATGGCTCATTCTACATCCCATAGAGTGTGGTGTTCCGGCAAAGGAAACAACCCAAAGTACTCCGGCAAAGGTAGTTGACAGAACCGCTTGTCGTCAGAGCGATTTGTGCAAATAAATTTATAATAGTCCGCTACTCGCAACTATACTACTGGGTAGTACTTGGTAAGTAGGGGTCGAACCCAAGGGAATTAGGGGAATAGGTTATTCTTTTAAGGGATTTGTCTAGCGAGAGAGCGTGTTTTAAGTTGGTTGAGGTTTTAGTGCTAACAACTACGTGACTTTTTGATTGGTTGCGGATTTGATTGCTGAAACGTAAATTACAGAAAAGTAAATACTGAAAATACAAAGGAGACTTACAGTGGGTGATGCGTGAATTGCAAGTCCTCCGGATTGTGAGCGGTTGATGGTTGCAGTTGATTTAACAATAAAAGTAAAGACAGGAGGGTTTTGTAATTGCGAGAGAAGTATTCGGTCTTGGGGGGCCTTGTATTATATCCTGTTCATTCTTTTAGTAACCCTTCTAAGTATTCAAACGTGTATCGAGGCCCTTTCGTAGCGCTCAATTTGCCACACTGTTTGTAAACCCTTGTTCTACTTCAGACTAATTCCTCCTTTCGAAGTATCTTAGCCTTTTGTGCACCCATTTGGTCCCTTTGGTCCAGTTTCCAAATGGTTTTAAAGATAGATCGAACTCCTCAGATAAGCTTTGTCCTTTCGTAGCATCCACTTACCCGAGTATGTTCACGACTTCCCACAGAAGAGTTTTGCCCTTTCGTAGCTTCCACTCAACCTTGGAAAGTCTGACCTTATAAATGGCACATAGAACAAGTTTTGAATACAGAGAAAAGAAACTAAACGAAGTAAAACATTTTATAAAACAAGAACTCCCCTTCAACCGAATGAAGGGTTTAGTTACGAATATCCATGGAGTTGGACATCATAACTAGGATACTTGGGGATTTGGAAAAGAATACTCAAGAACAAACAGGAGTAAAGAGAGAAGAGAAAGAGATTACTCAAGAACAAACAGGAGTAACTCTTGAACTGTAACTGAAAACTTGAGTACTCAAGAACCAACAGGAGTACTCAAGATCGAACTAAAGTATTTGAGAACAAACTGAACTTTTATTGATATCAAACCAAACTTTACAAAGTAACAAACTTAGAGAGAGAAGTGTTTTACACAATTTTGGGATGTTTGAAATGAGGAGGAGAGCTTGGTATTTATAGGCTAAGGGGAGGGGAATGGAGGGCCAAGATGAGGGCATGTGGTTTGGCATCCAAGGGTGGAGATGGGGGGAGAAGGAGAGGAAGACAAGTGTCACAAGGGGAGAGGGACAACACAAAGCCGCCGGCGGCTTTTGGGAGGGAGGAGGAGAGGTTGACATGTGGAGGAAGGGGAGAGGAGGAGGGGTGGATGTGAGGAGAAAGCCGCCGGTCCATGTGGCATGAGGAGAGTGGTTGTGAGTTTTGTGCAGTTTGCACAAAACTATCGGTGTATTCCAGCTCTGGATTGTCTTCGGTTTCTCTTTGGTTTGATTTGTTTTGAATGATTCCATGTCAGGATCTTTAGATTTCTTCATTCAGCGTCTGATCTTGACCTTGGATTGTCTCCTGATATCTTTTCTGTGCTAAAAGCCCTTCCTTAGCGTGTATTCTCTCTAAGCTCTGAAATACCCTGTAGAAATGTATCGGGACTAAAACATCGAAGTTAGATAGACAAACAGTCTAATTTGGTGGGTTTACCTGTGTTTATGATTCATACAATTGTGGTCCATCAGATAACCCCACACTTTTAGTTGTTCGTCCCGAACAATGCTTTATAAGGGCGTTACTAAGTAAGTTGGTTAAAATATAAAAATAAGATTGTGGTACTCGATTTTTCCTAATTCATGCATTACTACTTGTTACTAAATTAAACTGCGTAAATAAGTAGAAGAAACTTGATACTTGTACCTTCGTGCTGAGATGCAAATTATTTCGGATGTTTCGGGAGATAGCCCTTTTCAGGCTCCTGGACTACACCTTCGGGATCGTCTCGCACTATATGGTTTTCTTGTAGCTTTCTCTAGCACGTGATTCGATTCTGGTTTCAGTGAGTTGAGTACTTTGATTACTTTTGGCGAGGGACTGCTTTTTGTAGTGAATTGGCCTTTGGCCTTTGATTTGACGCTTTGAATTCTTCACTTTTGTTCGGTTAAAACCTTCACAATTTTGGGCCTGAGGCCTCTTGATTTGCTTCTTCGAGCTTTTTGCGTCTTTGTGACTTGCTAGTCCATTTTCTCAAGCCTTCTTGGGAGGTCCAATCATCGCCCGCGAGCATATGGAAATACCTCCCCGCTCCTCTCGTCTTCGTCGTTTTGCGCGGGTCAAGATGAGGGTCGCTCATCTATTTTCTCGGCTATTTTGACTAGAGAGAGGACGGTTTGATTCCCGTCCTTGCCTTTTACATAGATGCTTCATGGCAGAGTTGACTTCAATTATTCACCGAAACCTGAAGTGCAGCCTTCACTGACTTCGAAAACCATATAGTTTGATCTGATCCTTCAAGTGCTTGCCAAGCCCCTCTAGGGCAATTTCTATCAACTCCACATCCCTAGTTTATCTCGGCACAAAAGACAAATGAGAAGTTACATTCTAAGTTTTTAAACAGTTTGCATTTTCACAAGGTTGATGCATGAATTATGATCTATCTTTTTCACATTCTTAAGTTCATATTTTCAAAAAGATACTATTTAAAAAGAAAAGAAAAACATGCAGATGGTTCTCACCCCACACTTTTGAACGAAGGTGTGCCTTAGTTCAAAAGTCATGCAAATATATACAAAAGAAGGAAATGACATTAAGGAAAAAGAAGAACAGAACTCCCTTTTACTGTGTCGTGGAAATGACATGGCATGAGGCTGGATAATCGAGAGAGTCTGGCTGGGGCCTCGAACTCTCAGCGCAGGCCCGGTAAATTCACGGAAGCTGCCTGGCTGATCCGGTCTTGCTCCAAACTTAATTCCTACATAAAGATATTCCTTCTATACAAAAAGTGGGTGAGAGCGCTTATTGGAAATTTAAATGACAGAAATTAAAAGTGCAAAAAAGTAAGATAGTGTCGGGTTACCTCCCGACCAGTGCACTTGTTTAACGTCGTTGGCTCGACACAAAGGGGATCACCAGTTGGGATCCCATGGGCGGCTCAGGTCGAATTTTGCCGCGGTTCCTGCATTGGTTTCAGCCTTCTCTTTTCCTGAGTTCTTGGGGGATGTTGTGCTTGGGTTTTGCTCCCATTGTTTTAGTGATTTCATTTTCCATTGCTTTTGAGAAGGTGAGGGGACTTTGACCATAGCTGCTGGTCTTGTTGCTTTTTTGATCTCCTTTGGAAGGTCGGAAATCTGTTTATCCTGTTCTGAGATAGGTATAATGTCTGGCGGTTTCTTTGTATCCATGCGGCTCTTATCAATGTAGAAGTATGCAATTTTGCCGCCGAACTTAAGCGATAGTGAGCCCTTGCCCACATCGATTCTTGCTTTAGTAGCGTAGAGGAATGGTCGTCCCAATATTATTGTTGGAGGATCGTCTTCGTTGGTCTCTCCTGTTGGTATTATATAAAAATCTGAAGCGACGGCGAGCTCTCCCACATGGAGTATTATATCCTCCAACTCTCCAATTGGACGGATGCACGACTTATCTCCTAGCTCGATATTCGATCGGGGTGGTTTCAATGGACCTAGTCCTAGTAAGTAGTACAAGGAGGAAGGCATGGCGTTGACAGCAGCCCCAAGATCGATTAAGCATTTATGAATCTGTGTTTCATTGATAACACAAGTGACTGTAAAGGCTCCTGGGTCTTTGTTTCTTTCCGGTTGTGACTCAAGATTTGTAGTGAGGGCTTTTTCTATTGTCTGGTCATTCTTCCCATTCCACGGCTTAGAGTTTGTATAATCGGTCCCCTTAATATTTTGCCCCGAAGTATAAATATTAGTTGGTGCGTCATCCCATCCAGATGCTGGTATGTCAGAGTGTATGATTGGCGGAGGTGTTATGCAAACAGTGAATGCGTACCGTCCATTGTCAGCATGCGTGACCCATGTTTTGCCATTATTGGGTCGATCTTCTTCTTGATTCCAATCAGGACGACGCCTACGGAAAAAGTGATTGTTCGTAAGTTTGTAGGTTGGGGACCGTGCTACTTTTCCCAGAGGATCCTTCATGTTTGACCTTCTTATCATGCTGATATTTGCTTTCGGGTTTTGGATAGTCTGTGAAGGAAGTCTGCCTGGTTCAGGAGTAAGTGTTGACATTGCGGTGGCGAGCTGGGACATTTGTTTAGTTAATTCAGAAATTGCCCCGTCAGTTTTTGCTTGGTACTGGTGTAGTGAAGTTCCCAACTGATTAACGTTTCCTGCGAGCTCCTTCATCGTATCATTGAGCGACTTGCTTGGTTCTTGCTGAATGCTCGTGCCGGCTTGGTACTGATTTGGTCTTTTTTGCTGATATTGGCCTGCTGGTTGAGCGTTCTGGTTATACTGCCGGTGGGGGGGGTTGGTAGAATGACTGGGCTAGTTGAGGGATAGCTGGTTGTGTTTCTTTCTGAGGATAGTTGTTGTTACGCCAGTTTGGGTTGGTTGCTTGACCGTTCTGTCTGTTTTGTCCGGCTCTGTCATTGTTGTTGCTGTTGTTGTATCTTTGGTATCCTCCCACTACATTTACTTCTGCAGGTTCCTCTTCTATTAATGTCGGGCATGTGTCAGTCTGATGCTCCGTAGAACCGCAAAATTCACAAGGTTTTACAGGAACTGGTTGTCTTCGTATGATCTGAATCATCATATCCTTTAATTGTTTCATCTCTTCAGTTATGGAGTTTACTGATATTTCGGCTTGTGTTACCTTTTTTGATCGAGAGAATTCATCTTGACGAGCAGTCTCTTCTCTAAATCGGGCATTTTCAGCAACGTTGGCGATGAGATTCCTTATGCCACTTAATGATAGATTCATCATGGATCCCCCTGCTGAGGCATCCAAGAGCATTTTGTCTAAGGGTCTTAATCCATCAATGAGGTATTCGATGACGAGTTTCTCGGGCAGTCCAAGGGTACAGCAGCTCCTTTCTAGGTAATTGAATTTTTCCAGGTAATCGTACATGGTTTCATTGGGACCCTGTGTGATTTCCTGTAGTTGCCTCCTTACTTGCATTGCTCTTCCCGCCGGATAGTATTTGTCTACGAATTTCTTCTGCATTTGAGCCCATGTTCTGATGCTTCCGGAAGGTAATGAAAGGAACCAGTCGTTTGCCGAGTCTGTGAGGGAAAAATAGAACGCCTTTAACTTAAAGTCGTCCATATTCACTCGATTGGGTTTTAGGTTTTGGCAAATTCCATGCAGGCGTTGGAGGTGAGTTGTGGCGGATTCTCCTTGAGTTCCTGAGAATTTTGGCAAGCTGTGGGCTACTGTCGCGTTGATGGTTATGTTTTCTAATTCAGGGTTCTCGTAGATGCACCACGGCTGTGTTTCGAAATTAGGGGCATTTAATTCTCCCATAGTAGGTTCACGGTAGTTGTTGTCCCCATAGTAGTTGTCGAAGACAGGTTCTTGCCTAGGCATTTGTCGGGGTTGAGGGTATGGTGGGTATCTAGGGGGCTGTACTGGACCATCTGGGTTTCGGTCCTTGGGTGGTTCTTGGTTTCTTCGGGCAGCCTCTCTATCACGAGCTCTTCTGTTTCTGATGAATTGTTCCGGATTATCGACGAATGGAACCTCATCATTTCGATCGTACGGGTTTATTTCTTCGTCATCCTGGTAGTCATGGTGGCTTTCTTCGCGAGACATGGTTGTTTTGAAGTGCGTATTGATTCGAACAACTTATCCGATGGCTAATTCCCTGGCAACGGCGCCAATTTGACAGAACCGCTTGTCGTCAGAGCGATTTGTGCAAATAAATTTATAATAGTCCGCTACTCGCAACTATACTACTGGGTAGTACTTGGTAAGTAGGGGTCGAACCCAAGGGAATTAGGGGAATAGGTTATTCTTTTAAGGGATTTGTCTAGCGAGAGAGCGTGTTTTAAGTTGGTTGAGGTTTTAGTGCTAACAACTACGTGACTTTTTGATTGGTTGCGGATTTGATTGCTGAAACGTAAATTACAGAAAAGTAAATACTGAAAATACAAAGGAGACTTACAGTGGGTGATGCGTGAATTGCAAGTCCTCCGGATTGTGAGCGGTTGATGGTTGCAGTTGATTGAACAATAAAAGTAAAGACAGGAGGGTTTTGTAATTGCGAGAGAAGTATTCGGTCTTGGGGGGCCTTGTATTATATCCTGTTCATTCTTTTAGTAACCCTTCTAAGTATTCAAACGTGTATCGAGGCCCTTTCGTAGCGCTCAATTTGCCACACTGTTTGTAAACCCTTGTTCTACTTCAGACTAATTCCTCCTTTCGAAGTATCTTAGCCTTTTGTGCACCCATTTGGTCCCTTTGGTCCAGTTTCCAAATGGTTTTAAAGATAGATCGAACTCCTCAGATAAGCTTTGCCCTTTCGTAGCATCCGCTTACCCGAGTATGTTCACGACTTCCCACAGAAGAGTTTTGCCCTTTCGTAGCTTCCACTCAACCTTGGAAAGTCTGACCTTATAAATGGCACATAGAACAAGTTTTGAATACAGAGAAAAGAAACTAAACGAAGTAAAACATTTTATAAAACAAGAACTCCCCTTCAACCGAATGAAGGGTTTAGTTACGAATATCCATGGAGTTGGACATCATAACTAGGATACTTGGGGATTTGGAAAAGAATACTCAAGAACAAACAGGAGTAAAGAGAGAAGAGAAAGAGATTACTCAAGAACAAACAGGAGTAACTCTTGAACTGTAACTGAAAACTTGAGTACTCAAGAACCAACAGGAGTACTCAAGATCGAACTAAAGTATTTGAGAACAAACTGAACTTTTATTGATATCAAACCAAACTTTACAAAGTAACAAACTTAGAGAGAGAAGTGTTTTACACAATTTTGGGATGTTTGAAATGAGGAGGAGAGCTTGGTATTTATAGGCTAAGGGGAGGGGAATGGAGGGCCAAGATGAGGGCATGTGGTTTGGCATCCAAGGGTGGAGATGGGGGGAGAAGGAGAGGAAGACAAGTGTCACAAGGGGAGAGGGACAACACAAAGCCGCCGGCGGCTTTTGGGAGGGAGGAGGAGAGGTTGACATGTGGAGGAAGGGGAGAGGAGGAGGGGTGGATGTGAGGAGAAAGACGCCGGTCCATGTGGCATGAGGAGAGTGGTTGTGAGTTTTGTGCAGTTTGCACAAAACTATCGGTGTATTCCAGCTCCGGATTGTCTTCGGTTTCTCTTTGGTTTGATTTGTTTTGAATGATTCCATGTCAGGATCTTTAGATTTCTTCATTCAGCGTCTGATCTTGTTCTTGGATTGTCTCCTGATATCTTTTCTGTGCTAAAAGCCCTTCCTTAGCGTGTATTCTCTCTAAGCTCTGAAATACCCTGTAGAAATGTATCGGGACTAAAACATCGAAGTTAGATAGACAAACAGTCTAATTTGGTGGGTTTAACTGTGTTTATGATTCATACAATTGTGGTCCATCAGTAGTACACCACGGCCTCAACCGACCTAGGTAGTAGTGTGGTGCCAAAGGCAACCCAATGTATTGAAACCCCACAACCTCACTAGGCACGGTGTCGACCTCCTAATCTAGTCCTTATTAGATCAAACAATCCGGCAAGGGTGTTGCTATATTTATGTGTACTATCCATTATCGCGGCAAGGCATCAAATGGATGTTACAATAAGGATCATTGGCTTGACTAAGCTTAGTGGCAAGACATCCACTTAGCCTTGCCTTTGATCCGTGGAATGATATCCAAGGACTAGTGGAATGTAGAATGGAATTAAGAACAAGTGTCTCAAAATGTATGCATAAGAGGTAAAACCCTAAACCGAATAAGAAAGTTAGCTACTTGTATTCATGGCGTGGAATACAATAGCCAAAGGCATTCAACAAGAAAATACAAGTTTCAAGCTAAAATGCGTAGAAGGGGTAGAGAGAAGTTGAGAGAATTCAAGCCTTGATCCAAGAGAGTTTCGACTAGCAATTTGAGAGTGGATTTTTGGATGTATTTTCCTTGCTCCAATAGGTTGTATTTATAAGCATGAGCTTGGGTTTCTCTTGTCTTGGACCCCAAGTTTGGAGTGGCACAAGTGGATTGGCATGAGCTAATGATGAGATGCTTCTAGAATCATCAAGGCACTCTTGCTCTGGAAGTAGTCAAAATGGATTGGCATGAGCCAATGATGAGATGCTTCTAGAATCATCAAGATTTTGCAAGTGGACTATGTTTGGCTTGGGCTCACGTGTGGGCCAATAATGTCTTGTGGTGATTTTGGCCTTAAATGCCATCTTTTAAGCCCGATTCTTCTCTAGACTCCAAAAGGCCCTGAAATGCAAAACGACATTAACAAACATATGTTCTTATGATCAAATGTCGTATTTGGTGGGTTTGTTGACGCGATGAATCGTATAAATACGACTCATCACCTGCCTAGCAAAATTTTCCAGCATTCTACTGCTGAGGAGCTTATTGGCCAGCTTCATCAGACCCACCAGCAGACACACGATCAGCTAGTGGCCAACACTGCAAAGTATAAGTTACAGGCTGATTCGCGACGACGACCTGTCGAATTTGAGGTCGGTGATTTTGTTTGGGCAGTGTTGACTAAGAATCGTTATCCTGCTCACGAGTATAGTAAGCTCTCCGCTCGCAAGAGTGGCCCTGTGGAGATCATGGAAAAGATCAATTCAAATGCCTATCGCCTATCGCCTTCGTCTGCCTAACCATGTTCACACTTCGGACGTGTTCAATGTTAAACATTTGATCCCGTTTCACGATGATTCTTCTGACCCAGCGATGGGCTCGGATTCGAGGGTGAATCTTCTCTACCCGGGAGGAGATGATGCAAACAGATTAGCGATACCTGAGGTTGTGGAGGAAAGTGGCGCAATTTAGCAGGATTAGAGGAAATTGGCGCAAGTTAGCAGGATTGGAGTTGTCGGTGTCTGTTTTCAGCCCATAATACCTTATCCTGAGCAGAACGACGAGACGATCAGAAAGCACCAGCTTCGCTCGTGACGTAGGGCTTTTTTTGGGCTTCCGGAGTCATTTACTATTTTATTTTGAATTTTTAATGTTTTTAGAAATTTTCGGTTTTTAGTAATTTTCGTATTAGGGCTCCGTTTTATTTTCCTATTTAAGTAAACTCATGTAATCTTCATTAGTAGCTTTTGTTTGAATAAAAAAACTAGGGTTTTCCCTAAATTCGGTTTTCTCTACATTTGCTCTGCATTACCTAACTTTAATCTCCTATATTGATTGCTAGTCTTTTCATGTGTCCATGTATCCCTATATAAAGGGATCCATTTGTACAGGAAAATGCATCAATAAAAAATCTCACCTCTCTACATATCTCCTCTCTTCACAAGTTCTTGTTCTTATCACTTTGATTTTCTCCTACACATCCACAAATCCTAAATATTTTCACAACAAGATTATCTAAGTGATTATGAACCTACCTTCACCGCCAAAGCAAAATATCCTATAATCAACTACTGGTCTAATAAAAGATTATTTAAGTGATATGAATCATTCGTGAATCAAATATCTATTGCGCCAGTACCTAACAGAGTGCAGGATGCCTTAAAAGATCCAAAATGGAGAAAAGCTAAGGCAGAAGAGATGGAAGCATTGCAAAAGAATGATACTTGGCAACTTGTTCCTCCACCAAAAGACAAGAAGGCAGTAGGTCATTCTTAGGTTGGCTTTGCCCGTTGATGGACCAAAGTTATACGAGTCAGAAACACAGTAAAACCCCCTTATTTAGACTGTTTGTCTATCTAACTTCTACGTATTAGTCCCGATATATTTCCACAGGGCATTTTAGAGACTGAAGTGAAAACAAGCTAAGGAGAGGATTTTAAGCTGAAAAGATAACAAGAGTCAATCCAAGGTCAAGATCATATGCCGACTGAAGAAATGTCAAGGATCCTGACGTCAAATTGACCAGAATAAATTAATCAGAAAAATCAGGAGTGAAGTCAAGACATCCCGGGGAAGGAACACATTGACAGTTTTGTGAAAAGACTGCACAAAACTGTACAAAACTCACATTGGGACAAGGTGACCGGCTACTTGCACAAGAGGTGGCCAAAGGAGGAGCTCCTCCCCCTTGAGCAACCGGCGACCGGCGGCTGAAGGAGGAGCAACCGGCGGCTCAACACCTCTCCTCCTCCACCACTTCCCTTCCTCCACTTGGCGCCACCCCATTCCTCCACCCAAAAGCCGCCGGCCTCCTCCCCTTCCTCCACATGCCACCCATCTCCTCCCTTGATTTTCTCCTCCAATCAAAAACCACCACTTGCCACCCATCACCACCCTTCCTCCTCCTCCTCCATGGCTATAAATAGGAAGCTCGTCCTCCTCATTTCACACACCAATTCCCAATTTCACTTCTCTCTCTAGAAGTTGTAATACTTGTAACGTTGTAATCTTGCTTTGGAAATAAAGGATAGCTCCCTTGGCGCTTCAACGGTTGTAAGTATCTCTTAGTATTTATTTAATCAACTGTTGTCTTTAATTCCTTAGTATAATGTTTAGCGCGATGAATAGTAGCTAAACTAATAGTTCGGTAGACGGGGCGCACTTGTATTATAAAATGTTTTAGACTATTAACTTAGTGTCTCGAATTAGTAATCAACACTGATTCTATGTGCCATGTATAAAAGTTAGAATGTCTAAGGTATAGTAAACCATTTGGGAATGTGACCATAGGGGTCCAAATTCGTAAACTCTTCCTTAGATATTCGTGATCACACTCGGATAAATAAACCATTTAAAAACTGGGCCAAGGGGATTAAATGAATAAACTATTCGAAGAGGTCGACTATCAGAAAAACCATTTGAAAACTGGGCCAAAGGGATTGAATGGATGCACATAGGCTAATATAACCGGGAATGGAGTATTAGTCTAAATAGAATTAAGTGTTCTACGTCCTTGGAATAGGCTAGACAGTGTACGCAAATCGAGTGCTTGGAATGGCCTTGATACACCGTAGAATACTTAGACGATTCACTAAAGGTCAATGATAAACATGATATAATACAAGCCCCCTGAAACCGAACATTTCTTTTAATTATAAACTGTAATTTACTTTCCAGTATTAAAATGAACCAACCAACCAATCAATCAATCAAAATAGCTGGTAGCTTTAAAACCAACCAACCGACCTTAAACACGCTCTCCCGTTAAACAACCCCCCTCAAGAACATCTATTCCCCTGATTCCTTTGGGGTCGACCCCTACTTACCAAGTACTACCCAGTAGTATAGTCGCAAGTAGTGGACTACTATAAATTTATTTGTACAAATCGCTTCGACGACGAGCGATTCTGTCAAATAGGCGTCGTTGCCGGGGAATCAGCCATCGGATAGTTGTTCTTTCTCTCCCCTTTCTTTTTTCTTTCTTTTCTCTATGACAGCACCCATTACGCATGCATGGACAACACGATTTCTACCCCTGTTCGGAGGAACGGAAGGAGAAGACCCTGTACAGCACTGCCGAAACTTCCACCACGTCTGCCACCACATCAAACCTGAGAACGAAGTGTTAGAGGAATTTAAGCTGAAATGCTTCAAATTCTCTCTAACCGACTTCGCCACGATATGGTACTACACATCCACCGCTTGCAGTGCAGAACGTTTCGTAGACCTCTGCGTTCCGTTCCTGAAAGAATTCTCCCCACCATCTTTACGCCAAGAAACCCGTGAGAAGATCATGAGCCTTCAACAATCCCGGGATGAGACTTTGGACGAATACTACATGAACTACGATGCCATCGTCTCAAGCTGCCCGCACCATGGATTTACGAAGAAAGTTCTTCTCCAAAAATTCCTTCGTGGGATGAGGGCTGAAGAGCTGGGAAGAGTTAACGAAGCTATGAAAAGGTCTGCAACAAACTTCACCGTTGCAGACATGTGGTACCTTATAATCGGCCTGGCCGCTGCCACAAGACG
Source organism: Rhodiola kirilowii (assembly GCA_033675215.1). Lineage (NCBI taxonomy): Eukaryota > Viridiplantae > Streptophyta > Magnoliopsida > Saxifragales > Crassulaceae > Rhodiola > Rhodiola kirilowii. The sequence goes on along the minus strand of CM066194.1, from coordinate 27,391,994 downwards.
AGCACCCCAAGCCGACGAGGAAATGCAGACAGAAGAAGCTGACCCAGAGGCTAATGAAGGAGAAACCACCGAGCCGTCAGAAGAGACTCCCGAACCATCCGAGGAATCAGACATGGAAAGCACCGGAAGCAACAAAGTAGAAGTCCAGAACACTACCGACGAGCTGCCTATTCCATACCCGACTATCATTACCCAGGCAGCTGAGACTATCTACGATCAGTTCTTCACGAACCAACATAACGAGGCAGAACCAAGCCTCATGAGGCCTTCCCGACTTTTCCCCTTGATCAATGAGAAAGTCGCAGCGAACTATGCGATCCAAGAAGAGGCTGAAAAGCGGATGGGAAAAGGACCTATGCAGAGTAACCCCCCGATGGAGCATTGCTATGCCGCAACTGGACTAGGCAGTCCCAAATACAAAAACTTCAAAAGGCTAGTAGTGAAAATCCCATCACCCCCTCCGGGGTATTGGAAGGAAAAAATCCCGAAACAAAGGAGTCCTGACCAAAACACAACATCCGGCAAGAAGTCAGGAAGAAACAACACAGGAATGGTGGCAAAGTTTGACCTCAGCCACCCATGGGACCCAAACCAATGAACCACAAACGAGGTATCGTCGAGCCAACGACGTAAAACAAGTGCACTGGTCGGGAGGTAACCCGACACTATCTTACTTTTCCGCACTTTAATTTCTGTCATTTAAATTCAGTATTTAGTTTTAAGCTTGCATGACTTTTGAACTAAGGCACGCCTTCGTTCAAAAGTGGGGGGTGAGAACCACCTATGTACATAAATAACATGCAGCTGTTTTTTTTCTTCTTTTTTAATAAGTACCTTTTTGAAAAAATGAACTTAAGAATGTGAAAAAGATAAATCATAATTCATGCATTAACCTTGTGAAAATTCAACTGTTTAAAAACTTAGAATGTAACTTTCCATTTGTCCTTTGTGCTGAGATAACTAGGGATGTGGAGTTGATAGAAATGCCCTAGAGAGGCTTGGCAAGCAATCGAAGGATCAGATCAAACTATATGGTTTTCGAAGTCAGTGGAGGCTGCACTTCGGGTTTTCAGTGAATAATTGAAGTCAACTCCGCCAAGAAGCATCTATGCAAAGGCGAGGACGGGAATCAGACCGTCCTCTCTCTAGTCAAAATAGCCGAGAAAATAGATGAGCGACCCTCATCTTGACCCACGCAAAACGACAAAGACGAGAGGAGCGGGGAGGTATTTCCATAGGCTTGCGGGCGATGATTGGACCTCCCAAAAAGGCTTGAGAAAATGGACTAGCAGTCACAAAAAGACGAAAAGCTCAATGAAGCAAATCAAAAGAGGCCAAAGGCCCAAAATTGTGAAGGTTTTAACCGAGCAAAAGTGAAACACTCAAAAAAGTCAAATCAAAGGCCAAAGGCCAATTCACTACAAAAGCAGTCCCTCGCCAAAAAAGAAGAAAATCAAAAAGGCTCAACTCACTGAAACCCGAATCGAATCATGTGCTAGAGAAAGCTACAAGAAAACCATATAGTGCGAGACGATCCCGAGGCTGCAACCCAGGAGCCTAAAAAGGGCTATCTCCCGAAACATCCGAATTAATTTGCATCTCTGCACGAAGGTACAAGTATCAAGTTTCTTCTATTTATTTACGCAGTTTAATTTAGTAATAAGTAGTAATGCATGAATTAGGAAAAATCGAGTCCCACACTCTTACTTTCATATTTTACAAAGTTTTTACTTGATTGTGTGCCGCCCTTTAATAGCATTGTTCGGGACGAACAACTAAAAGTGGGGGGTAATCTGATGGACCAAAGTTATACGAGTCAGAAACACAGTAAAACCCCCTTATTTAGACTGTTTGTCTATCTAACTTCTACGTATTAGTCCCGATATATTTCCACAGGGCATTTTAGAGACTAAAGTGAAAACAAGCTAAGGAGAGGATTTTAAGCTGAAAAGATAACAAGAGTCAATCCAAGGTCAAGATCATATGCCGACTGAAGAAATGTCAAGGATCCTGACGTCAAATTGACCAGAATAAATTAATCAGAAAAATCAGGAGTGAAGTCAAGACATCCCGGGGAAGGAACACATTGACAGTTTTGTGAAAAGACTGCACAAAACTGTACAAAACTCACATTGGGACAAGGTGACCGGCTACTTGCACAAGAGGTGGCCAAAGGAGGAGCTCCTCCCCCTTGAGCAACCGGCGACCGGCGGCTGAAGGAGGAGCAACCGGCGGCTCAACACCTCTCCTCCTCCACCACTTCCCTTCCTCCACTTGGCGCCACCCCATTCCTCCACCCAAAAGCCGCCGGCCTCCTCCCCTTCCTCCACATGCCACCCATCTCCTCCCTTGATTTTCTCCTCCAATCAAAAACCACCACTTGCCACCCATCACCACCCTTCCTCCTCCTCCTCCATGGCTATAAATAGGAAGCTCCTCCTCCTCATTTCACACACCAATTCTCAATTTCACTTCTCTCTCTAGAAGTTGTAATACTTGTAACGTTGTAATCTTGCTTTGGAAATAAAGGATAGCTCCCTTGGCGCTTCAACGGTTGTAAGTATCTCTTAGTATTTATTTAATCAACTGTTGTCTTTAATTCCTTAGTATAATGTTTAGCGCGATGAATAGTAGCTAAACTAATAGTTCGGTAGACGGGGCGCACTTGTATTATAAAATGTTTTAGACTATTAACTTAGTGTCTCGAATTAGTAATCAACACTGATTCTATGTGCCATGTATAAAAGTTAGAATGTCTAAGGTATAGTAAACCATTTGGGAATGTGACCATAGGGGTCCAAATTCGTAAACTCTTCCTTAGATATTCGTGATCACACTCGGATAAATAAACCATTTAAAAACTGGGCCAAGGGGATTAAATGAATAAACTATTCGAAGAGGTCGACTATCAGAAAAACCATTTGAAAACTGGGCCAAAGGGATTGAATGGATGCACATAGGCTAATATAACCGGGAATGGAGTATTAGTCTAAATAGAATTAAGTGTTCTACGTCCTTGGAATAGGCTAGACAGTGTACGCAAATCGAGTGCTTGGAATGGCCTTGATACACCGTAGAATACTTAGACGATTCACTAAAGGTCAATGATAAACATGATATAATACAAGCCCCCTGAAACGAACATTTCTTTTAATTATAAACTGTAATTTACTTTCCAGTATTAAAATCAACCAACCAACCAATCAATCAATCAAAATAGCTGGTAGCTTTAAAACCAACCAACCGACCTTAAACACGCTCTCCCGTTAAACAACCCCCCTCAAGAACATCTATTCCCCTGATTCCTTTGGGTTCGACCCCTACTTACCAAGTACTACCCAGTAGTATAGTCGCAAGTAGTGGACTACTATAAATTTATTTGTACAAATCGCTTCGACGACGAGCGGTTCTGTCACCCGTCTTTGTGCTATCCACTATTGTTGAGTAGAATAGCACTAGAAAATTCAGCTTAAAGGTGTCGTTAGCTTCATTAGATGCTTGTATCATCTCTGATATTTCTGTGCAACTGACTTTTGAGGCACGTGGACCACCATATTGTAGTTTGAATGTCTGAACAAGTAGAGCATCAGGGATTGTCCTTAGAGGAACTTTTATCGGACAAGCGCCCATTGGTAGTCCTAGTGTGAAATTGACATCCTTTGGCAATATTTAGCATCACCTAGTGGAGTCTCCAGCTTGCAAGTCTTGGAGTCAAATGATTCCAGCAGCCACTTTGCAAATTGGGTAGGCACCTTGGTGATCCTCAAGTGTAACATGCCGTCCAAACCCATCAAACCCACTGCTACCCTCAGTGGATTAGTAAGGGTCTTTACTGCTTCTGTCAGAGTATTTGGTGTGGTCCTTATTTAAAATTCGTTGTATCTTTTCTTTTGACCTTCAGTTTTGGATTGTTTTTTGGGTCGTGGGTTACCATTAGACAACACTATTTTAAAGTTGTTGCTATCTTCAGTTTCGCTGGCTTCATTTCCGCTGGATTTCGAGTTTTCTGTCTCTTCTTCAATGAAAAAGAATGATAAAACATAAGCAACATCCACTACGAATTTTAATCAATTTTATACGAATTATAATTTCTTTGTTTTAAAAATTAACACCAATGAGAAGCTTGTACATTACCTTGTGGAGATAGTTTCTTTGCCTTACCTTGAGCCTTACCCCGCGAAGTGTTGGGCATGAAATCATCATCGCTCTCGGATTCAGTGTCATCCATCTTTCGTGAGACATTTTTTTTCCAGCTATAAAATGGAAAATACAATTAGTCTTGTCAAGGCAACATAATGTTAACTGTTATGCTTTAAGTGTTTTCCATTTATTTACAAATTTCTGCAACATGTACCTGATTTCTTGCTGACTTCAGGTTTATTTTTAGCATTATGTACCTGTTTTCCATGTATCTGATTTCTTGCTGACTTTAGGTTTATTGAATAAATTTTCGCAACATGTATCTGTTTTCCATTTATTACCCCATAAACGTAGATTAGCTCAATATTTATGTTGATTTTGAATATTCTTGTGTGTAATATTGGCTTTTGATTAAGAAAGATCAATGACATGAATTAATTCTTATTTCTCACCATAAGCCCACTTCTCACCAGTTCTTAACCATGAACTATATAAGGGGTATTAGGCATCAAAATTTAATATTTACGTCAAATGGTTAATCTACTTTTTATTCAACCCTATAGCATTGTCAAAGTCTTACCTTTTGTTTGGTTTGACTACACATAGAATGAAATAATTTACTCCTTAATGATAAGATAGAATCGAAACGGAATTGAAGGTTTATTCAATTTAATAACTAATAAATATTTAAATTGAAACAAAACTTTTTACAAAATTTGTTAAAAAAATTTCATTTTGTGTTTAAATTTTTCTAAAGTTTCAAATTTTTATTTTATAAAAATTTCGATTCCTATTAAAAAAATTAAATAAATTTTATAAATTCGTTTAAGTTCTTACAATTTTCTTAACATATTTATAAAATTCTCTAATTTGTCTGAACCCAAACTATAAATGTTTTGTAACTTTTTTAAATATTTTTAATCATTTTTAACATTTTCAAAAAACTTTGGCAATGAGCCAACATGATGGTGGCCTGTTGGTTAAGGAGTCAGACATGATTCCTTACACACCCCGGGTTCGAGTCCCGAGGTCACCAGTTTTCCCTTCCTCTCCCTCATCCCTCATCGTGCGTGGATGTTTTCCTCTTCAAGCCTCGCGCGTGGATGTATTCTTCCTCCCTCGTGGAGGTGCTATTCGGCTGTCAAGATGGACGTATCGTGTCTTGCAACGGTAAAGGTGCCCAAGGAGGCATGAGCTTCAAGTGTCGAAGAATGTGCCGATTTGGGGTGAATGTGTGGATCCATGCATGGTAAAGGTACCAAACCTGGCCTGCGCTTCAGAAGTAGATAAATGTACCAAATGATTCCAGATTCGATCATGATGATTGCAAGAGCTTCGAAGATAATTATGTATATGTACTAGATGATAATGTGTCATATAATTTGTAATCAATCAAAAAAAAGTTTGCCAATTTAAAATTTTTGAATTTCTTTAAATTTTTAAATGGATTTATTAATTAACGGATTTAACTCCATCCAACGATGTTAGTGAAATCTCTAACGGCGTTGGACAGTGCCCCTAGTTTTGAACTTGTTTAATAGTTCGCACCTTGTTTGGAAATTTTATAGTTTGGCCTACAAGTTAAAAAATGTAGATAGTCAGATCTCCAAACTGTATTTTTCCCTAAAAATTAAGTTTAAATTCATGTATAACATCTTTATTTGATGTCTTCATTGGTTTGACTCAGGTCTTCTTGGATTCATGGCTTCATACCTCCTTACTTTTTATACTACCACTTTATTGGCTCATAATGTTGTGAGCAAATATTTCAATGGTTATCAACGAATGTCTCATCGATTAACAATGATACATATCATATGCTTAAGGGAGCTGCTCCTCACACCCCCGACGACAAAAACTCCCCAGCAAAATGACTCTTATGCCCTCCTCTTCTTGATTAATTACATTCATATGTCAATAGTTTATATATTCTTTAATTCAATTAAATGATAATTAAAATTCAATTAAATGATAAGAAAATATTCTATAATAATTAAAAGTAAAAAATAAAAATAAAAATACAACATGTAGCAATTTTTTTAAAAATTATATTGTACTTGATTTTTTTAAAATTTTAATAGAACTTATAATTAGGAGTGAGTGAGTAACTAAATAAACAAAATTTCCATTGTAGTAAAATTTTATTTAGACAAATTTTATTTATGGTAGTCTAAAAGAAGTGTGAGTGAGTAACTTGCTACTCATAAGTTTATCCATTATACAGACTAATTATTTACGTTTAAAAATTTTGTGATCCAAAAAGTTAGTGGACAAAAATAGATTTGACAATACATTACGAAACAAAAAATAGACAACTCACTGACTAGATTCTCGGCAAAATCAAATTACACTATTCATTTATGTATTAACTTTTAATAAAAAGTAGTAATAACAGATTTGACAATACATTATGATAGACAACTCACCGGTACATTACGAAACACAAAATAGACAACTCACTGACTAGATTCATAATTTATGTATTATATATATGTTGAGTATAACTTAATTTTTGTTTAATAAATAATATATTCATATTTAAAAAATATGTGTTATATATTTAATTTATACATTGTTTTGAATTAATGATAATATCTCATTAATTATAATATATATATATTAATGTTAATTTCTTAATAATTTTAAATTAATAATTATATTTTAATTGTTATATTTGGTGAGGAGTGTGGGGGTAAAATGAGAAATAATTGTGGGACTCACTGGGAGTGTGGGGGGTGTGAGGAGAATGACCCTATGCTTAATCAGTGTTGGAAAAATGTGTATTAAGGGTGAAGAAAATTAAGCTAAGTAATGGCTTAATTGTACATTAGTGTGACTAATGTGACACCTGATGAGCAGAGGTAATTAAATAGTTAAATACTGATTTAATTATTTAATTAATATTATTATCATCCCACGATTGGCTGATTTTAATAAGTGGGCCCATTATTGGTGGACTCAATAACGTGTGTTTTCTTATATAAAGAAAACACAGTGCATTATTTGAGATAGAGAAAAAGAAAACCCTAAATACTTTTCCAGCTTTCCTGGTATGAAGGTTTAAGCCGGCCGGCATGTTTGTAAAAGTTTTCTTCGCGTGTGTACGGTGATAGTTGAAGGCCAGAAAGGTTCGATCGACAAAGCTTAGTGCTAAGTTGTTGTCGAGGATCGTTTTATCCTGGGAAGCATACTGCCAGCGAGTCTCAAGCACAGTAGGGCGGCAATCTTGCTTTAAGGACAACGTCCAACGTGACTCGATCAACCCTTCGGTTTGCAATTGTTTCAATTCTCTTTCATACTGTTTAGGTTCTTCTGTTGAATTGAATCTGTGCATGAATCTGGATTGCATACTGTAATTTAATCGCATCTCATTATTCTCTATCTGATATTCAGTAACTTCGTATATCCGCCTGTATATTCAGCAATATTGCCAACAATCTTAAAGCAAGATTTGTTTATAATGATTCCTTGAAGTTACTGACTATTCTGATAGATGATGAAGCACTCATCCGGATCAGATCAGGATCAGTGTGACTTGTGAGAAAGAAATCACTCGGTTTGATAACCAGCGATTGATTTTTGCCTGTTCCACTGCCTACGAAAAGATCAGCTCCCGGCATGCCGCCGACGATCCCTCTGTTTGGTTAAAGAACAACAAGGAGGAGGACGATAGCGCTGAGCCCGAGGAGGATGATGTGCTGGCGGCCATCATCAAAACCGTGAAACCCTAATTTTGGCTTATTGGTTCAATGTTGGGCCGATTCAGTTGGGACTGAATTAAAAGAATTTGGGCTATTAATATAACTTATTGTAGTGCATGATACTACTGACGTTCAATGTGTGCAGCATAAGTTTGGGCAAATCAAAGTCAGATGTCTGGGCCCATTTGATGTGCAGACGTTCAAGTTCAGCGAAGGAGAATTAAACCCTAGTTGGGGTTTGATTGTAGTAAATTGAACCATTTGGTCTGATTAAAGTTGGTTCATTCAGGTATTATTTATTTAATTTGAATCAATTGTAGTTAATTCAGATTGTTTGGAGCTTGGTTGGTCCAATGTAAGATTGGATTGGGTGACGTGACCCCCTCCGTAGCGTCGAAAGAAGTTTAAAGCAGCAGAGCATGCTTGCTACATTTGTGGATGCCTATAAGCTTGATGAATAATACCAATTGGGTTTGATTCAATCTGATCTCGATATAATGAGATGAACAGAATGTGTTATCTCGATGGCTCCTAGCGTCGGCGGAGACACATGATAGGGTGTCACACCAATTGAATGATGGCTTCAGTCAGAACTAGACATGCGAGTCTATCTCTAGAAGTATAAGTGCGAGTATAGCTCCAGACAGTTGTGTGACATGAGTGCCTGCCGAAGTGCGTAGCGAATTTGGATTGTGTATCCAAATGTCATGTTGTTTTAAAACCACAAATGTAAAATTTGCGTTGGAGCAAATATAATAGTAAATCCTTTCATAGTATTGAAAGCGATGTGAAATCTCAAGTCAATCCATAGTGAGCTATGTGATTTGAGATACAGGGTGGTAACAAGTATTTTGTAACTTTCATCGATGATAGTACAAAATACTGTTATGAATATTTGCTTAATAGCAAAGCTGTGACAGTAGAGAAAAACATGTCATGTGAAGTTGAATATTAACTTCAGAGGTTGAGTAGCAGCTTGATGAGTTGATAACAGTGATATTGGAAGTGAGCATGATCACTCCATTATACTCTCTTACGTCGAACAGTGTTTCGAAACAGAAAAGTTGTACTTTGAAAGAGATGATTAATGTAATGATGGTAAGCTCCGTGTTACCCTAAGGAATGTGGGGGAGGCCATCTTATCAGCAAAGTATGTTTTGAGTGAGATACCTCGTAAAGAGTATAAGTCTCTTTATAAGTCATTTAAGGAAACGACGACTTCCTATAAATACTTGCAAGTGTGGGGGTGCCTAATTATGGTACTGGCCCCTGATCCTACGAGAATGAGGATAAGACCAAAAACTATTGGCTATGATGTCATTAGTTATACGAGTAATGCGTATAGATTCGTTGTGTATGAATCGAAATATTCAAATATACACACGAATATTATAATGGAACCAAAGAACGCGTAGTTCTTCGAAAGTGTATTTCCTTATAAGGTTAAGGAAGATATGTCAGGTTCTTCTCAAGTACTGGAGGATAATGAAGAAGTATCTTAAGAATGAGAGAATGAGGAAGAACCTCAACATGAGATCGACTCGGAGAAATTGAGATAAAGTAAGCGAGGAGGATAGATAAATCATATGGACTTGATTTTCTAACCTACATGCTTGAGACTGAACCTCAAATGTAGAAAGAGGATGTCAGTCAGTGAAGGGTCTCTTATGAAAGAAACCATAAGATGTGATTGACTCCATCCTTGATAACCATACTTGAGAGTTGGTTAAACCACTTGGTTCAAAGTGGATCTTCAAGAGGAAGATGAATGCAGATGGATTTGCATCGATATACAAGACGAGACTTGTAATAAAAGAGTATAGATAAAAGAAATGTTTATACTACTTTGATACTCATTCTCTAGTGACGAGAATAACATCAAAAATGATAGTGATCATTGCTGCTTTGCGCAATCTGGAAAGTCGCCAGATGGAGGTAAAGACATGCTTCCTCAATGGAAAGTTGAGGAAGAGATTTACACTGAACAACGTGAGGGTTTAGTAGTTATTGCTGGGCAAGAGAACAAAGATTGTCAATCTCTTAGTAGCCTGAAGCAAGCGCCAAAGCAGTGACGTTTGAAATTAGACAACGTATAATGATGTCTAATAGCTTTAAGATCAACAAGTGCGACAAATGTGTATACATTAAGAACATTGAACAATGACACGTGACTATGTGTCTTAATGTTGATGACATTTTCATTGTGGGAAGCAATGAGAATACACTAAGGCCAACAAGTCATTATTGAACTGGAAGTTTGATATGAAGGCTCTGAGACTTGCCGAAGTAATTTTAGGCATTAAAATTACACGAAGGTTAAAGGGACTCGTATTAAGTCAGTCACACTGCGTTGACAAACTCTTAGACAAATCTGAAGAAGACAGTCGAGGACTATCTAGAATACCTGTTGACGTGAATCAACACATGTCTAAGAATAAACGTGAATGCATCTCCCAAGTGGCATATGTCAAAGTGATAAGTAGTCTAATGTACTTGATGAATTGTACTATATCAGACAATACTTACGCTATGAGTAGACTAGCGAGATCCACGAGTAATCCAGGAAGTGCACACTGGAAGGCTGTCGTGAGAGTACTGAAGTACCTACGATTTACTCGTAATTATAGTCTACACTAGACCAGATATTTGGAGTTCATTGAGGATTTCAATGACTTCAGGCCACGAGTGGCTATGAGTTCATTGGGGGAGAGGCAAATGTGTCTTAGAAATCCTTTAAACAGACTGTTTAGTCAAGGTCGATTATAGGCTGAGATCTTCGCATTAGGATAAATGTGAGAAGATGCTAAGTGGTCAAGGAATTTAGAGGAGGATATTCTAACATGGACACAACTTGTGCCAACAATGTGTTTACATTGTGAGAATCAATCATTGATTTCTTGACACATTATGTTATGTATAATGGTTAGTCTCGATATATACATCGGTGACATAATACCATTAAACAATTTCTCTGCACCTGAGTCATATTGACTATATGAAGTCCAAAGAGAATAATGCGGATCCGCTAACCAGATGGTTAAGTAAGGACCTAATAGAGAAGTTGTCTAAGGGGAATAGGTCTGAAGCCTTTTGATTGCTAATATCAAAACATAGGCTTAAGCCCTTTTGGAAATAAAGTCGAGGCAACGGAAAACCCTACCATGATGACTGGAGATCCCAAGAACTTGGTTCAAAGGGACCACCTAACTGCTAAGACTATGAGGTCACTGTGGGGTAACACCCCAGTCCTATTCCATGATAAACAGTGACTCCCGCACGAGGCTAAGCTCGTAGCTTTTAATGATTCTAGTAATTTGAATAGTGAGATTCAAATGGATAATGCGGGATTATTTGAAAGAATCACCTATGTGAGAGAGAAGTGGGGTCGCTTCAAAGGAGAATTCAAAGGGCTTAATTCTTTAGAAACTCTTGCAGAACCAGGAAAGGGGTGTCATGACCAAAATGAGCCCACCAGTAAGAACTGAATAATGGTCAGGAAGATATCTGTGGGAGACATGGCTTTCGTTTACATTATAAGACGAACAGTTCAAAGACAATCACGTCTACTGAATAGTCAGTAAAGAAAACATGTTTTCTCAAGGGAAGGTTCAAGAGCGCTGCCTACCTATCCTATGCAGATATTAACCGTAGAAGCTATCACCGCATTGAGTCGAGTTTTGATTTTTATTACTTGATTTTCTTCATGTGGGGGATTGTTGGAAAAATGTGTATTAAGGGTGAAGAAAATTAAGCTAAGTAATGGCTTAATTGTACATTAGTGTGACTAATGTGACACCTGATGGGCAGAGGTAATTAAATAGTTAAATACTGATTTAATTATTTAATTAATATTATTATCATCCCACGATGAGCTGATTTTAATAAGTGGGCCCATTATTGGTGGACTCAATAACGTGTGTTTTCTTATATAAAGAAAACACAGTGCATTATTTGAGATAGAGAAAAAGAAAACCCTAAATACTTTTCCAGCTTTCCTGGTATGAAGGTTTAAGCCGGCCGGCATGTTTGTAAAAGTTTCTTCGCGTGTGTACGGTGATAGTTGAAGGCCGGAAAGGTTCGATCGACAAAGCTTAGTGCTAAGTTGTTGTCGAGGATCGTTTTATCCTGGGAAGCATACTGCCAGCGAGTCTCAAGCACAGTAGGGCGGCAATCTTGCTTTAAGGACAACGTCCAACGTGACTCGATCAACCCTTCGGTTTGCAATTGTTTCAATTCTCTTTCATACTGTTTAGGTTATTCTGTTGAATTGAATCTGTGCATGAATCTGGATTGCATACTGTAATTTAATCGCATCTCATTATTCTCTATCTGATATTCAGTAACTTCGTATATCCGCCTGTATATTCAGCAATATTGCCAACAATCAGTTCTCCAGCCTTTCACAAACCTGAACCAATTCTGGAGCTTGCCTTACCTGTCGAGATTTAAAATAAATATTCAATTTTAAAGAAGGAAAGAGAAACGAAACGTTAAATTAAAACTTCAAATTTGAATCTACAAAATTCAGTTGGATAGTTAAAAGCAGATGTGGTCAGAGTGTACAATAATAATAATACAGTTGGAGAACAATTTGCAAGAGGTAATATAATTGTAAGCTCAAAATTGTATCCACAATCAATCGAATCAGCTGTCCTGCTTTTCAAAACCTAGCAAGGCTTGATCGGCTAAGATCCATAATACAAACCAAAAGTGAAGGCAAAAGCACCATAGACGACTGACTACTCAGGCTAGACGACTGACTACTCAGGCTTCTCGGTTTCCATTGGCTCCCCACCTGTAGGAGGGGCTTTGGCATCTGCATCTGCATCTGCATCTGCATCTGGTTGGTTCTCTGGTACATTTTGTGGCTGGGGCTCGCTTTCTTGAGGGGGTGGGGTCTCAGGTGTAGCAGGCTTAGCTGGTTTTGGTTTTGTCATGATTGGTCGACAGATCCTGTTGAAAATTAGCAGATACCATTTGTTCAATGCCCGAGTTTATGTAGAGAGGAAAAAAAGATTATTTAACTGGGAACATATAACAATCATCCAAGTACCTATCCAGAGCTTCAGCCTTCTTCCTCACATCAGCAGACAAGAGGACTGGAGTGGCATACTTCGGGAGGGCATCTTGGTGCTGCTTCTTCTCCCTCAGCCAAGCTTCAGCCTCAACACATTCATTCAGAACCTAAGATCGTGCAAATCTATGTTAGTTTGTAGCTTAATTTGAAGAAGCTTTTGCAAAGTAAACATTTGAAAGATAAAAGTACCTTCTGCTTTTCAGCCACTTCTATATGATCAAATTTGGATTCATTTGATACAGCTGCTTCTCTGTAGCTATTGATGCAGTAGACTAGCTGTTCAATCGCTGTTCCTCTCTCAGAGACCTCCTTGAAACGTTCTTCAATAGGGTCTCCTTGCTGCAGGGTTGACAGCCAGATGAGATGCAACAAACAGTCAAGTTACAAGTCGAAACTAGAGAGGAATGTCATAAATACAAGAAGAAAGAAATCTTATTAACCTTCTTCAGTTCCTCGAGCTTTGCTACATATACACCTTTTGTCTCGTCTTCACCATCTTCATACAACCAATCTTCAACTTCTAGAAGCTTAGAGATCAGTGCATCTTTTTCAGCCTCGACAACGAAGTCTTGGTACTTGTCATTAAGCTGAAGAAAAACACAGATTCAAGGAGTTCAAAACCAAGGATTAGGAGACGTTGCAAGGTGCAAATGTCATCACGACTGGATGAATAGCTAACCTTGTTCCTCATGTCATAAACATAGGCCTCCACAGCATTCTTTTTATCTTTTGTTTCTTCCATGACACGGTCTTGTAATGCCATCTCAAATTCCTTCTCCACAGCCTTTTGCAAGTCGCCAGATGGAAGTCCGCCATAGACAAGCTCCACAATACGAACATTTGTCTTCTTAACCTTCTTCTTGGGAGCCTCAGCCTGCAGCACAAAATCGGTTATATGAAAACTGAAAAGTATGATATACATTTACATAGGAAACTAGAAAAGACGAGTACCTTAAATATACTAACATAATGGCAAAATGTGCATAAGCTAACTGGTTAATACATTGAATGGCTAACCCATACGAATCAGATAATAAGGAGCTATTGACGCAATTCAGCATAAACAATAACTGGGTATCTTTTTGATACTCGCTGTAGACAAATGCAAAGCAAAGTTGTTCTCAACAGAAATTACGCAGCATTAAACACAGAATTGCAACCACAGTAACTAAACGAGAATAATGCAGACCTTCGAATCTGTGTCCATCTGCACAGGCTTGTCTGATGCACCATTTTCAGAAGAACCATCTTGCATGTTTACATCTGTTTCAGCTGTTGCAGGAGCCTCATCCGTCTCCATTTTTGCAGGTTCTTTTAACACTGGTTCTTCGACCTCCCCTTCTTCCAAGAGCTGTTTAAATTTTTAGGAATCAGTTTCCAAATGACAACTAAACATTGATGTAAGTAATAAGAGCACTCAACGACTTACAATTGCTGACTCGGTGGACACGATCCCATGCAGGTTCAAACGAACTCTCACCTTCACTTTGGCTCTTTCGCTTTTGCTAGATTGGAATGGACCAATCTGCCAGTATATATCAAACATTGTAACTAGAAGACAAAGCCAAGTGAGAACACATAATGCTGACCCTACTATAATCCTCGAGTACTAACCGTGTAAGTGCTAATCCTGGCAGGCGCTTGCAATTCGCTGGTGTCAGCATACTGCACGTCAACACTGAATGTATCTGATCTAAAAAATGTCAATGCCTTCACACTTGGTATGGGGTTCCCCTTGGGAAAAACTACAGTGCTTTGGATATTCTCTGTTTCTCCATTCTGAGCATCTGGTGCAGAGCCATTCCATGTCAAAGCAATTGAGAAGGGGAAACTCTCATTGACCTATGCGAGCAGCATCCAAAGACCGACAAATCATCAGATCAAACTAACGCATTATTTTCCATTAAATGACATGACCAGGATTGCAAAATCAATGTAAGACAAGTTAGACAGATTTAGGTGCACTACGTTCTAAAACAACACACCATGGAGTTACGCATATATGAGGTAACTGAGATCCAGCGCCAAAATATGTCACGATCATGAAGACTTTGATCCGAACCGAACCTCAGAAAAAGAGGCAACAACAGACTCTACCAGTTTACACAGTGTCAGAAAATACACAACAGCAAATGTCACATATTTACAGAATTTTAGTGCTTAAACATTACTCAGGGGTATGTATCAAAAAAAAACATTACTCAGGGCCCAGGGGTATAGATGAAGAAACAAAGGCGAATATAAATGAGAGTGTTGCTCTACAGAAAAGCTGAAATACAAGAACTATTCACAAAATAAGGATTAAATATAGGATCAAATCTTATTACCTGGAAGTCTCTCACTTTAAAAGTGGGGCTAAGTATTGCGCACTGCAGAGCAGCACCCTTGGCAACACACTCGCTTGCATTCATTGTACGCCTTGGCTCCTTTCCAAAAAAGTCAGCAACTATTTTAAACACAGCAGGAACACGGGACCCTGAGCCTACAACCTCAACAGTATGGATATTTTCAACTGTCAGACCAGCTTGAGCAAGTGCTTTCTCCAGAGGTCCTTTAACACGCTCGAGAATTGGGATGCTGATAGCTTCAAACTCATCACGAGTAATCATTCCTCTTACATCCTTGTCATCCATAAGACACTCAATATTCAAAGGCGCCTGTGGATTTGCGCTAAGAACCTTCTTTATCTTTTCACAAGAGGCGCGAAGACGAAGACAAGCCCTGGCATTCTTAAGGACATCAATTTTATACTCCTCTTTAAATTTTGCAGCGAAGTGATGGAATAGAGCCTCGTCAAAATCTCTACCACCGAGTGACCGGTCAAAAGCATGAGACAAAATTTTGAGCTGCCCTTTTTTGAAGCCAGCAATGCACACTTGCATACTAGCGTGGCCGACATCGACAAAAGCAACATTCAATTGGTCACTTTCTGGAAGATCAGTTTTGTAGATCCCGTACGCCAAAGCAGTTGCAGTTGTTTCATGAATCAAGTGCAGGGGACGCAAGCCAGCTATTGAAGCAGCATCAATAACAGCTCTCCTTTGAAGGTCAGTGAAATAAACTGGGATTCCAATACAACAATCAACCACCCCAACATTCAAGTTTTTCTCAGCAATCTCTTTCAGATTGGAAAAAAGCATCCCTAGAACCTGAGTAGGGGTAAATGACCTCGCTTCACCTAAATACTGCACGTTTATTAAGGGATACCCGTCCGGCCCTTCAATAACGTTAAAAGGTAATGCTGGGAGATCCCTCTGCAGTTCCGGGTTCGAAAATTGGCGGCCAATCAACCTTTTGATTTGAGAAACTGCATTTTTGGGATTTGTCATTGTTGTTGCAGCGCCAGCTGTACCAATGAATCGCTGTTTATCTCCAAAACAGATAATTGCAGGTGTTTCACGCTTGGACTCATCATTAAGAACGACATCAATTCCTCTTTGCCTGGCTACAGCTACGATGCAGCTCTCATTCCCGATATCAAAGCCAACCACACTCATCCTAGCTTCTCAGTGGATTTATAAAGAATTTAAAACCACAGGATGTGTTACCTCTCTGAATAAGCAAACAAGTTGTAAGCAACGCAAAATTTGTTGTTAGTTGACAACATCAACTAATAATCACCCAATAAAGAAACAAAAAAATCTTGTCAAAATCGCATAAGCCGTTTCAAAATAGCCCAAGCATTTCAGGGTGGGCTATCACCTCCAAATACAGCCGGAGACAAATATATCATCTGGAA
This sequence comes from Rhodiola kirilowii, assembly GCA_033675215.1. NCBI lineage: Eukaryota > Viridiplantae > Streptophyta > Magnoliopsida > Saxifragales > Crassulaceae > Rhodiola > Rhodiola kirilowii. Next base: position 27,375,337 of record CM066194.1, on the reverse strand, counting down.
AAGCAAAATTGAATCTGAGAGTAACATGAGTTCCAAAAATCAGCTCATAAAGTAAAACTAAATCTATCAGACCTAAACCGGCAGATTATGATAGATCTGATCAAAGCTACGATATTCAAATCTGAATCGCAATCGTACCTTTGCGAGACGAAGATCGGCGAAGAAAGAGTTGGTGGGCGGCGTTGCTGAGCTGAATATAAATGGTACACAACTGGAGAGAGAAGAAAATAGGGGTTTCGCTTTTTGCGTCGAAACTAAAATAAATTTATTTTTAATTATCTGCAGTTTTGGGTTATTCAAAATTTTTTTTTTTGATACATGGGTTATTCAAAATTTGATTCGGAGGTTTTAAGTTTTTCTTTTTTTGATCAAAGGTTTATTCGACATGGGTTATGGATGAGACATGAGAAGTCCATTTGAGAAGTCCATTAAATGTAAGAAATGAGATTTAATGTCAGCCACGGCCCCGGGTCAACATTCAGTTCTATGGCTCAAACGCCTTACACGAAGTCCGACGGTCCGTGAGCTCTACGGTCGGTCCAGCCCAGCTTTGAGTTTTGGCCTTATAGTCCTAAATTCTAAAGGCTCATATTCGAACAAAGGCTTTTATTTCAAAGTTCTGTCCGATCCTCGAGCCCGAACTAACTACGACTTAATTAAGTCGGCTCTGCCCACCCTAAAAAAATCCGACCTAATTACAACCTAAATATATTCTACTCGGCCCGACTTTAAAAAACCCAATAATTAAGCCCTTTAAATTTCTTTTTATTTATTATATCAATTTATATTACACTTACTGATTTAGGGGTTAAGATCTGGTGAGAAGTGATCTTAAGGTGAGAAATAAGAATTTATCCTGTCCATATATATTATTTAATCAACAGCCATGATCAAATGAAAATATATACCAAAAATAACACTATCCACGCTTACATGGGCATTCTCGTCCCACAAACTTTTTGGCAAAAATGAAAAATCCCGTTGTTGGCGACCAAACCCTAACCTTCTTTCGAAACCAAAATCCGTACCATTCCACTCCGCCGCAAGGAATCGATAGGCGTCGATACGAAACCGACACCCATGGCTCGGAAGACGGCGACCAAAGACGGCCATCCGCCACCTCCGCCACCTCCGCAACCTCCGCCCCGTCAGCCGAAGAAACCGATTCCAAAATTGGGTGAGTTTTGTAATATTGCGAGTTGATTTCGCCATTAGGGTTTGTTCTTGTTCAGATTTGTCGAGTTTAAGGTTTCTAATTGCAATTCATAAGTTGGAATTGCAATGATTTCGTCGAAAATACTTCCTATCATAATCCGTAGCAACCTAAGCATAATACGTAGCAAATTATGGGTATTGGAAGTGATGAATACGTTGCCATGTTGTTTGGTTGTGAGTTATGATTCGTAGCAAACAATCTGAATGTCGCTGGCCTAGTTTGGGTAGAAAACAATCATATTATGTAGTAGTTATTCGGGTGTAGTGATAAAATATGTAACATCATTTGATAACTTATAACGTATTGTATAAAAATCGCAGCTTTGGTCAAAATACGTAGCAAAGTGAGTTATGATTAATAGTGGCATGGTATTTTTTGTTGTAAAGTTAAGTGCAAAAAATTTTCGCAGATCGGAAGAGGAAAAGGTTGTCAGCCAAAGAAGTACCTGCTGACGAACAACCAATTAGAAAGCGAAAACAGATTCCGTATCAAACGAGCACCCAGACTCTCAAATGTGTTATGTTGTTTCTATTCAATTCATTGTATTATTGTAAAGAAACGTGTTTTAAGACAAATTTTGGTTTCCTCTTCACAGTTGGGAGCTATCCAACTGATAACAAGGGGAACAAGTGAGTCATTGGTACAAATACATCCCATCGTAAAAAAAACAAGGTAAATGCTGCGAACTTGTGTTAAACAGTTGAATGTGAATCATTATACGTAGTCTTGGACGCATAATCCGTAACTAATCAGTCATTATATGTAAAGTGATAAACATATTGCTAGACAGTATCATTATCCGTAGCTGTAGAAGCATAATCCGTAACAACTGCTGTAGAGACATAATCTGTAGAGGCATAGTCAGTAACTAATGGATCATTATATGTAGCTATAGAGACATAATCTGTAACTAGTTGGTCATTATATGTAAAGTGATAAACATATTGCTAGGCACTATCATTATCCGTAGCTGTACAAGCATAATCCGTAACTACTGCTGTAGATACATAATAAGTAGAGACATAGTCAGTAATTAATGGATCATTATATGTAGTAGTAGAGACATAGTCCGTATATAATGAATCATTATATGTAGCATTGTACACACACTCCGTATAACACTAAACATTTTATTATCTAAAACATATTTACTTCTTTACAGCATGTGCAAATAGAGGGACCAAAAAGAGTCTTCCTACTAAAACCGAAAGCGATGATGATTTCGTGACCGAAACTCTAAGTGATAAGGGTCGAGGCAAGGCCAAGAAAGAATTTGCAGTAGGCCAAGAAAGAATTCTGAACTTCATGTTATACTACTTCTTAAAATCATTGTTTGTTTATCATTATGCGTAATTCAATTACTCTAATTAACTTTGATATTATTCATAATTTCAGTATGTTGTTGGCTAGTATGTTGCTCAACTTCTTATAATGTAATAATTAGATTCAGTGCAATGTATGTTGCTCATGTGTAGCACACAGTGTATTTATAATCCGTAGCATCTCTATCATAATCTGTAGCGTCACGATCATAATCCGTAGCGTCACAGTCATAATCCGTAGCATCACGATCATAATCCGTAGCGTCACGGTCATAATCCGTAGCATCACGATCATAATCCGTAGCATTAAATCATAATCCGTAATATTGTAATCATAATCCGTAGTATTGAAAACATAATCCGTAACATGGTAATCATTATCCGTAGCATTATAGATTTAGGGAGGATGAAGATGATCGGAGGACCAAAGAGTAGAAGAGCATTTTAGATTGGATAAGAAAGTTTGAATCTTTGATGAGGATTTTGTGTTTCGATACTTTTTTTTCCAATGAAATTTAGAGCATTCTTTGATTCTGGGAGAGCCATTGTTGCAAGAGCCTATTTGTTCTTAGACTGATAACAGTGATTTGAATCCAGGAGGTGTTCTGCATTCCTATTGGGAACATTTACAAAATGTCACTTGTTGAATCTGAAAAAAAACTAATCTCGTTTTATAAATCAGAAGCTATGTTAATATAATCTGAATCAGCAGCTCTGTTAAATCAGTGGGCCCTTTGTGTTCATTGCGATCTTTCACATGATGATTCCCAGAGTCATGAGTCAGTGTATGACCCTCTTGGAAATGCGGCAAGGGCTTCATCATCTTTCAGATTCTCTCTTGGCAGAATATCAGTCCTAGTAACTGGTGTAGTGATGTTGATGTCGTTCTTTTGCAATGTCCTCCTTTTGTTTTCGTATGGTTTCAGGCTCGAATATGATTGGAGCTTCATGATTTTCTTTGTCCGCTATCATCAATTTTCTCAATTCTAGCATATGGAAGGCTGTTGTTATTGAAATCAGCAACTGTTTCGATCTCTTGTTTCTGATTCACCCAAAATGCCTGGAGCTATTGCTGCTGACTGATCTGCTGAAAAGCCCTGTCACTGAACTGATACAAGGCGTAATGCCATGAGATGAGACTGGAGTCACAAGTCACAACAGTCCAAGAAGCCTTCATAGGAGGTTCTCCATGGCTTTGTTGATTCATACCAGAGTGGAGAAACTACCTAAAGACCTGTAAACATGATTAATCTTCATACCACCATGGACGAAATAGTTATCCAAGAAATGAAGAAAACATAACCAATTTTTTCCTGATTCAGACACTAATGGAATAGTCTTATAAAAAAAACACTAATGGAATAGTTGTTTCAACGTTTGTACATACCACATACCAGTAAGATAAATGAGACAGAAACAGATACTTCGAAAACCGAAAAAAATTCCATTCCAAACAAAAACAGCAAAACATACCCAAATACACACATCCATCACCTCTACCAAATGCAAAAGATTTCCACAGCTCTTCCAATCAATCATTTTCATAGAGTATCCCAACCCCAGATTACGAACCGCCATAAATCGAACCTACGGGGGCACCTGATGTCCCTACAAATGTCATCTTTTTTCTCTATTATCAACAGAAAAAAAACAGCAAGCATTGAATCAAAGGGTTGGGTGAACCCTAACCTTAACACCTCTTCCCGTTGGACGAACCCTAACCCTAACACCTCTTCCAATCGAACTCCCTTCTTCGTCCAACAACAACTGCATAAACTGCTCCCGTTGGACGAACCCTAACCCTAACACCTCTTCCAATCGAACTCCCTTCTTTGCCCGATTCACTCTTCGCTCCCTCCGATAACCCCTCTCCTCTCCACGTCGCCACCAGCGTACTCCTCACCGGCGCTATCGGCGTCTTCCTCTTTCGCGTGAGATGAATCGAGATTAGGGTTTGGGTGAGAGTGGAATTTGTTATTCCAATAATACCCTTTAAATATAATTAACAATTAATTAAATGCTAAATATGTAGTTTATTAACAGCCATTTGATCTTAAATTTAATGGACAGGATAAATTCTCATTTCTCACAAAACTACCCACTTCTCACCTGATCTTTTTCCACTGATTTAGATTAAATTTTATCTATAATTATTTATAGATCATTTAATTCAATATATCTTATTAATTTTATACTTTGTATGTAATTTCATTAGTAATTTATTATAATAATTTATTTAGGTCATTAATTATATAATTCATTTGTAATTTTTTGAATATGCTAAAGCTGATGTTGTTCCATATTTTGGAAAAAATTTCCAATTCAAGCAAAATCGAAATTTGATTTCTCCGTTTGGCCAATTTCCAAATTCAATTTTCAAAATGGTCACATTCCCTTAGGCGCAGTTGACAACGGCGCTGACAGAACCGCTCGTCGTCAAAGCGATTGTGCAAATAAATTTATAATAGTCCGCTACTCGCAACTATACTACTGGGTAGTACTTGGTAAGTAGGGGTCGAACCCAAGGGAACCAGGGGAATAATTGTTCTTCGGAGGGATTACGCAGCGTGGGAGCGTGTTTAAGGTCGGTTGGTTGGTTTTAAAGCTACCAGCTATTTTGATTGATTGGTTGGTTGGTTGATTTTAATACTGGAAAGTAAATTACAGTTTATAATTAAAGAGAAATGTTCGGTTTCAGGGGACTTGTATTATATCCTGTTTATCATTGACCTTTAGTGACTTTCCTAAGTATTCAAACGGTGTATCAAGGCCATTCCAAGCACTCGATTTGCGCACACTGTCTAGCCTATTCCAAGGACGTAGAACACTAATTCTATTTAGACTAATACTCCATTCCCGGTTATATTAGCCTATGTGCATCCATTTGATCAATCATTCCCGATCAACCAAATGGTGTTTAAGATGAGTCAAACTTCTCATATAAGCTTTGCCATTCCAAGCATCCACTTATCCGTACAAGTTTACGAACCCCGCTGTAGAGTTTTGCCATTCCAAGCATCCACTCTACCTTGGACGTTCTGACTTAATATATGGCACATAGAATAAGTTTTGAATACTTAGACTAGACACTAAGTTAATAGTCTTAAAACATTTTATAATACAAGTGCGCCCCTTAGACCGAACTACAAGTTTAGCTACTATTCATCGCGCTAAACATTATACTAAGGAAATCAAAGCAGTAAATAAATACGAAGAAATACTTACAACCGTTGAAGCGCCAAGGGAGCTTTCCTTTATTTTCAAAGCAAAATTACAACATTACAAATATTACAACTTCTAGAGAGAGAAGTGAATTTGAGATTGAGGTGTGTGAAATGAGGAGGAGGAGCTCCTCCTTTTATAGCCCAAAGGGGAGGAGATGGGTGGTGGAGATGGGTGGCAAATGTTGCATTTTGATTGGAGGAGAAATCAAGGGAGGAGATGGCCACATGTGGAGGCAGGAGAGGAGGTCGGCGGCTTTTGGTGGAGGAGGTGGCGCCGCCGGTTGCCGGTCACCCAAGGGGGACGAGCTCCTCCCTTGCCCACCTCCTTGAATGGTGGCCGGTCATCCTTGCCCAATGTGTGAGTTTGTACAGTTTTGTGCAGTCTTTTCACAAAACTGTCAATGTGTTTCTTCCCCGGGCTGTCTTGACTCCACTCCTGATTCTTCTGATTAACTTGTTATGGTCAATTCAACGTCAGGATCCTTGATATTTCTTCAGTCGGCATATGATATTGACCTTGGATTGACTCTTGTTATTTTTTCAGCATAAAATCCTCTCCTTAGCGTGTTTTCACTTCAGTCTCTAAAATGCCCTGTGGAAATATATCAGGACTAACACATAGAAGTTAGATAGACAAACAGTCTAATTTGGTGGGTTTTACTGTGTTTCTGAGTCGTATAATTATGGTCCATCAGGCGCCTTATGCCCACTGTCGATTTTCAGTTGATATAATGCTGAGTAAGCAAACTGACCTGGCGCATACCCTTAAGCGCTGTCCACAACAGCGCCTTCAACCATGGCGCCTTCAACCACAACGCCTTCAAACTGACCTGATTGCATGTCGGTTTGAAGCTGGAACATCAGACGTGCGAGTTCCTGAAAAGGTGATGGGAAAAGCTGTTATGGAAACTGAAGAGTTAAAAATCATTTTAAGAAAAAGTCTTCTGTGAGGAAAAGGATGTCAGAGAATTGTGGACCTGCAAGAAGCGAGAAAGGAGAAGCTGTGGCTGATTCATGCATGCATATCATCTTTTTCGGAGTGATGTCAGCGGTGAATACCTAGCTTTTAAACTAACGATCCAACAGGTAGGATCGACAGTATGCTCTTTGATTCTATGAGCCCACACTCACTGTTTTCAACCTTTTCTTGATCTTTAAGTTCCGGCAACTTTCTGGCCAGCAGAAGCCTGTGAGTTACTCGATTATTGGTTGCTTGATTTCCTTTGACAGAAATCGCCGCCGGCTGCTCACATGGTACACTGAGCTCCTTTCACAGTCCAAGACTCAGACTATCATGGTCAAAAGACTAGGAGCTACAAGAACCATCGTGACAGCCAATCCAGAAAACGTGGAGTACGGCACATCCCTCCAATGCATCTCTTCTCGAAGAAAACTAAAGGCGCTGTGGTGGACAGCGTTTAAATATATGCGTCAGGTCAGTCTGCTTACTCAGCATTGTATAAACTCAAAAACGACATTAGGCATAAGGCGTCGTTGTTAACCGCGCTTTAAGTCTTAGGCACCGTTGACCACTGCGCCAAAGAGAATGTGGACATTTTGGAAAACGAATTTAGAAATTGGCTAAACGGGGAAATCAAATTTCAATTTTTCTTTTTTCCATATTTTGTGTATTTTCTTCATTGATAAACTAATTCTAACAATTTTTTTGATTTTAAGCCCGACCCTAAGTTCGGCCCTAAAATTAAGGACCGCCCTGATTCGTCCCTAAAAGTCCTTTCACTACTCGACCTTAAGGTCGGCCTTTGGCTTGGAAATTTGATGCAAGCCTGATGGACCAAAGTTATACGAGTCAGAAACACAGTAAAACCCCCTTAATTAGACTGTTTGTCTATCTAACTTCTACGTGTTAGTCCCGATATATTTCCACAGGGCATTTTAGAGACTGAAGTGAAAACACGCTAAGGAGAGGATTTTAAGCTGAAAAGATAACAAGAGTCAATCCAAGGTCAAGATCATATACCGACTGAAGAAATATCAAGGATCCTGACGTTGAATTGACCAGAATAAATTAATCAGAAGAATCAGGAATGGAGTCAAGATAGCCCGGGGAAGAAACACATTGACAATTTTGTGAAAAGACTGCACAAAACTGTACAAAACTCATATTTGGGCAAGATGACCGACCACTTGAAGAAGTGGTGGCCAAAGGAGGAGCTCCTCCTCCTTCCACCACCGGCAACCGGCGGCTCCTCCACCCATGGTGACCGGTGGCTTTTTGCTCCTCCACATGGCACCTCCTCCTTCCTCCTCTTCTCCTCCCTTGGATCAAAAGACATGTGCATCAATCTCCACCACCCATCTCCTCCCATTTTGGCTATAAAAGGAGGAGCTCCTCCTCCTCATTACACACACCAATCCATAATTCACTTCTCTCTCTAGAAGTTGTAATATTTGTAAAGTTGTAATTTTGCTTTGGAAATAAAGGATAGCTCCCTTGGCGCTTCAACGGTTGTAAGTATTACTTTCAGTATTTATTTAACTGTTTTCTTTAATTCCTTAGTGTAATGTTTAGCGCGATGAATAGTAGCTAAACTAGTAGTTCGGTCTAAGGGGCGCGCTTGTATTATAAAATGTTTTAGACTATTAACTTAGTGTCTAGTCTAAGTATTCAAAACTTATTCTATGTGCCATATATTAAGTCAGAACGTCCAAGGTAGAGTGGATGCTTGGAATGGCAAAACTCTATAGCGGGGTTCGTAAACTTGTACGGATAAGTGGATGCTTGGAATGGCAAAGCTTATCTGAGAAGTTTGACTCATCTTAAACACCATTTGGTTGATCGGGAATGATTGATCAAATGGATGCACATAGGCTAATATAACCGGGAATGGAGTATTAGTCTAAATAGAATAAGTGTTCTACGTCCTTGGAATAGGCTAGACAGTGTACGCAAATTGAGTGCTTGGAATGGCCTTGATACACCGTTTGAATACTTAGGAGAGTCACTAAAGGTCAATGATAAACAGGATATAATACAAGTCCCCTGAAACCGAACATTTCTCTTAAATTATAAACTGCAATTTACTTCCCAGTATTAAAATCAACCAACCAACCAATCAATCAATCAAAATACCTGGTAGCTTTAAAACCAACCAACCGACCTTAAACACGTTCCCACGCTGCGTAATTCCCCCGAAGAACAATTATTCCCCTAGTTCCCTTGGGTTCGACCCCTACTTACCAAGTACTACCCAGTAGTATAGTTGCGAGTAGCGGACTATTATAAATTTATTTGCACAATCGCTTTGACGATAAGCGGTTCTGTCAAATTGGCGCCGTTGCCGGGGAACTAGTCATCGGATAACTGCTCTTCCCTCCCCTTTCTTTTTCTTTCTTTCTCCTATGTCATTACCCGTTACGCATGCATGGACAACGCGATTTCTGCCCCTGTTCGGAGGAACGGAGGGAGAAGACCCTGTACAACACTGCCGAAACTTCCACCAAGTCTGCAACAACATCAAACCGGAGAACGAAGTATTAGAGGAGTTTAAGCTGAAATGCTTCAAATTCTCTCTAACTGACTTCGCCACGATATGGTACTACACATCCACCGCATGCAGTGCAGAACGTTTCGTAGACCTCTGCGTTCCGTTCCTGAAAGAATTCTCCCCACCTTCCTTACGCCAAGAAACCCGCGAGAAGATCCTGAACCTTCAACAATCCCGGGATGAGACTTTGGACGAATACTACATAAAATTCGATGCCATCGTCTCAAGCTGCCCGCACCATGGATTTACGAAGAAAATTCTTCTCCAAAAATTTCTTCGTGGGATGAGGGCCGAAGAGCTGGGAAGAGTTAACGAAGCTATGAGAAGGTCTGCCGCAAACCTCACCATTGCAGACATGTGGTACCTGATAACTGGCCTAGCCGTTGCCACAAGACGAGTTTCCCATACTGACGAGGAAATGCAGACAGAAGAAGCTGACCCTGAGGCTGACAAAGAAGAAACCACCGAGCCGTCAGAAGAGACTCCTGAACCATCCGAGGAATCAGACACGGAAAGCACCGGAAGCAACGAAGTAGAAGTCCAGAATACCACCGATGAACTGCCTATTCCATACCCGACTATCATTACCCAGGCAGCTGAAACTTTCTACGATCAGTTCTTCACGAACCAACATTACGAGGCAGAACCAAGCCTCATGAGGCCTTCCCGACTTTTCCCCTTGATCAATGAGCAAGTCGCAGCGAACTATGCGATCCAAGAAGAGGCTGAAAAGCGGATGGGAAAAGGGCCTGAGCAGAATGACTCCTACATGGAGCACGCTTTCGCCATGACTGGACAAGGCAGCCCTAAACAGGAGAACACCCAGTTCAAAAAGCTGATAGTGAAAGGTCCCTCGCCTTCTCAGAGACGTTGGAAGGAGATACCATCAGAACTGGACCCAAACCCGTCATCTGCTAAAAAATCAGGAAGACTGACCGCAAGAATCAAAGTCGGTGGAATCAAGAAGTTTGACCTCAGCCACCCATGGGACCAAAACCAATGAACCACAAACGAGGTATCGTCGAGCCAACGACGTTAAACAAGTGCACTGGTCGGGAGGTAACCCGACACTATCTTACATTTCTGCACTTTAATTTCTGTCATTTAAATTCAGTATTTAGTTTTAAGCTTGCATGACTTTTGAACTAAGGCACGCCTTCGTTCAAAAGTGGGGGGTGAGAACCATCTATGTACATAAATAACATGCAGCTGTTTTTCTTTTCTTTTTAGTAATAGTACCTTTTTGAAAATATGAACTTAAGAATGTGAAAAAGATAAATCATAATTCATGCATTAACCTTGTGAAAATTCAACTGTTTAAAAACTTAGAATGTAACTTTCCATTTGTCCTTTGTGCTGAGATAACTAGGGATGTGGAGTTGATAGAAATGCCCTAGAGAGGCTTGGAAAGCAATCAAAGGATCAGATCAAACTATATGGTTTTCGAAGTCAGTGGAGGCTGCACTTCGGGTTTTCAGTGAATAATTGAAGTCAACTCCGCCAAGAAGCATTTATGCAAAGGCGAGGACGGGAATCAGACCGTCCTCTCTCTAGTCAAAATAGCCGAGAAAATAGATGGGCGACCCTCATCTTGACCCGCGCAAAATGACAAAGACGAGAGGAGCGGGGAGGTATTTCCATAGGCTTGCGGGCGATGATTGGACCTCCCAAAAAGGCTCGAGAAAATGGACTAGCAATCACAAAAAGGCGAAAAGCTCAATGAAGCAAATCAAAAGAGGCCAAAGGCCCAAAATTGTGAAGGTTTTAACTGAGCAAAAGTGAAGCACTCAAAAAAGTCAAATCAAAGGCCAAAGGCCGATTCACTACAACAAAAAAAGCAGTCCCTCGCCAAAAAAGAAAATAAAAAAGGCTCAACTCACTGAAACCCGAATCAAATCATGTGCTAGAGAAAGCTACCAGAAAACCATATAGTAAGAGACGATCCCGAGGTTGCAGTCCAGGAGCCTAAAAAGGGCTATCTCCCGAGACATCCAATATAATTTGCATCTCAGCACGGAGGTACAAGTATTAAGTTTCTTCTATTTATTTACGCAGTTTAATTTGGTAATAAGTAAGCAATGCATGAATTAGGATAGATCGAGTACCACAGTCTAATTTTCATATTCCAAAGCCAAACTTAGAACTTACGCCCTTTAATAGCATTGTTCGGGACGAACAACTAAAAGTGGGGGGTAATCTGATGGACCAAAGTTATACGAGTCAGAAACACAGTAAAACCCCCTTAATTAGACTGTTTGTCTATCTAACTTCTACGTGTTAGTCCCGATATATTTCCACAGGGCATTTTAGAGACTGAAGTGAAAACACGCTAAGGAGAGGATTTTAAGCTGAAAAGATAACAAGAGTCAATCCAAGGTCAAGATCATATACCGACTGAAGAAATATCAAGGATCCTGACGTTGAATTGACCAGAATAAATTAATCAGAAGAATAAGGTTTGGAGTCAAGACAGCCCGGGGAAGAAACACATTGACAGTTTTGTGAAAAGACTGCACAAAACTGTACAAAACTCACATTTGGGCAAGATGACCGACCACTTGAAGAAGTGGTGGCCAAAGGAGGAGCTCCTCCTCCTTCCACCACCGGCAACCGGCGGCTCCTCCACCCATGGTGACCGGCGGCTTTTTGCTCCTCCACATGGCACCTCCTCCTTCCTCCTCTTCTCCTCCCTTGGATCAAAAGACATGTGCATCCATCTCCACCACCCATGGTGACCGGCGGCTTTTTGCTCCTCCACATGGCACCTCCTCCTTCCTCCTCTTCTCCTCCCTTGGATCAAAAGACATGTGCATCCATCTCCACCACCCATCTCCTCCCATTTTGGCTATAAAAGGAGGAGCTCCTCCTCCTTATTACACACACCAATCCATAATTCACTTCTCTCTCTAGAAGTTGTAATATTTGTAAAGTTGTAATTTTGCTTTGGAAATAAAGGATAGCTCCCTTGGCGCTTCAACGGTTGTAAGTATTACTTTCAGTAATTATTTAACTGTTGTCTTTAATTCCTTAGTATAATGTTTAGCGCGATGAATAGTAGCTAAACTAGTAGTTCGGTCTAAGGGGCGCGCTTGTATTATAAAATGTTTTAGACTATTAACTTAGTGTCTAGTCTAAGTATTCAAAACTTATTCTATGTGCCATATATTAAGTCAGAACGTCCAAGGTAGAGTGGATGCTTGGAATGGCAAAACTCTACAGCGGGGTTCGTAAACTTGTACGGATAAGTGGATGCTTGGAATGGCAAAGCTTATCTGAGAAGTTTGACTCATCTTAAACACCATTTGGTTGATCGGGAATGATTGATCAAATGGATGCACATAGGCTAATATAACCGGGAATGGAGTATTAGTCTAAATAGAATAAGTGTTCTACGTCCTTGGAATAGGCTAGACAGTGTACGCAAATCGAGTGCTTGGAATGGCCTTGATACACCGTTTGAATACTTAGGAGAGTCACTAAAGGTCAATGATAAACAGGATATAATACAAGTCCCCTGAAACCGAACATTTCTCTTAAATTATAAACTGCAATTTACTTTCCAGTATTAAAATCAACCAACCAACCAATCAATCAATCAAAATACCTGGTAGCTTTAAAACCAACCAACCGACCTTAAACACGTTCCCACGCTGCGTAATCCCCCCGAAGAACAATTATTCCCCTAGTTCCCTTGGGTTCGACCCCTACTTACCAAGTACTACCCAGTAGTATAGTTGCGAGTAGCGGACTATTATAAATTTATTTGCACAATCGCTTTGACGACAAGCAGTTCTGTCAAAGCCCGGCCCTAATTTTTTTAAAAGCCCTCTCAAAACGTCTTATGTTTGGCCCTAAGTCCTTTCAGTGAAGGCAGGGCCGGCCCTTCCCTACCCATTCTCGACCCTTAATGTTAGCCCTTCATCTTTGTTAATCTATGTCAGAAATAAATCAGATTAATTTGAAATTCATACTAATTTGACACTGAGATACGAATTAGAAGGCAATTTAGTCCACTTAAACATCCTGATGACAACATCCTATTGAGTGCGTATTCATAATCTCATGACCTAAATCATTCTATGACTTGGAACGAAGACGATCGACTAAGGTCTGCCCTATTTCATCCACTGACTAAGACATTTGATGTCAATCGACGACAACTCGAAGCAAGAGCACCCTCCGCAAGAGGACATTGAATCATAACTACGGTATGATTTGCCACCTACAAACTCAACTGAACCTGTTTATTAAGTTTTGCGAAACTGCGAAATTGATAATCGGGAATGTTGCAGTGTTTGTTTCGTTGACTGTATGTTAATGACTAGTACACTAGTTTGAATGCCATGAAAATTGGTAAGATACTGATACAAAATTTATATCAGGGATTTTTAGGTATCACAAACTATGATTCAAAATTGTTGTTTTGTTTCAAAATTTGTAATTGACATGATAGATGTATACTATGCATCATTTGTAACTTTAGGTTGTGTCTCATTGATATTCTATTATTTCTATTATTTGTGCTTTTCGATGTATAAAATTCGTAGAGTTAGAATCAAAACCCGTAGCTTCTGATATATCTTAGGAACTTTTTTGGTAAAATTCATAACACAATTGAAAAACAAAGCATAATAGTGTAGCATCATATTATAAAAATGGTTATGATACTCTTGAAGTGAATATTATTCTTGTATAGAATCTATTGTCCTTGCTAGATTTCTACCAAGTTGTTTAAATTCGTCATTCCACATGTACAATGCTTAATTGAAATTATTTTTATTTAAAAATTTGCATTCTTCTTAATCAGAACGTAAGAGAAAAGGACAGCAGATGTGGTTAAGTTAACAAAAGAAATAGCAGATAAACAGCCACCTGCTAAAAAACAAAATCTGATTTCAGACCAAACAAGTACATAAACACTGAAAGGTAGCATATTTTTTCTGTTTCAATTTAGTGTGTTTATGTTAATTATAAAGTACATAAATGGTTAAACTTAGTCGATTTATACTCATTACAGATGGGGGGTATGCTTCTTCTACAAAGGAAAAAGTCAAGAAAGGGCTACAAAAGAAGCTCAACCAACCGAAAAATCAGGTACCTATTGTATCTAACTTTGTAACAAGAAAATTCATAATAAAATGGTTAAAATTCGTAATAAGATTTTAAGGTAGTTTGTAGTAAAATAGTTAAAAATTGGTAGTGAGACTGATGTATCCATTTTTCTGCATGAGAAGCATAACAGTTAATGGTATGTTGCCTTATCATGTTAGTACGTATCTCCAAATTTTGACATCATTCATTCATAATGAGACTAATATTTTATTGTGCGAAAACAATAAGATTCGGAGCATTGCTGTTCAAAAATACTTAGGCAGACTTATTGTATTTGATCCCTTAATTATAGCTGGAAAAAAACACGTTTACTGAATCATGGATGACCCTGAATCCGAGAGCAATGATGATTTCATGCCTATCACTACGTAGAGTAAAACTCATGAAAGGGCGCGAAAAATATCTCCACCGAGCAATAAGCAAGGTACCAGTTGTTACTAATTTTGAAAAAACTTTAATCGTATAAATTTGGTTAAAATTATAGCTGAGTGTTAATCATTTTTATCCTTCCTTTTTTTGTAGATGATCAGAAACAGAGCTCAAAAGTAGATAACATCAACTTACAAATAGTATTGTCTAATGGTATTCCACAAAAGCAACAACACGATTCGAACGCTTCCAAGCCAGGATACTCAGGATTTGAAACAATAAGCAGACCGTAGCCACTGACAGAGGCAATAATGTCCCTTAGTTTGGTGTAGAAGATAACAATTGGTTCAATGGGTTATGGTGGACTTTTAAACTTGAGAATCGCCAAGGTACCTTCCCAATTTGCGGAATGGCTGTTGGAATCATTTGACTCTAAAACTTACATACTGAAGACTTCACGAGGGGACGTTGAAATATTACCTAGAGATGTGCATTATTTTCTTGGACTGCCATTAGGCGGTCGCAAGATAAAACTTCCTGGGACAAATTCCAAGCGTATCATGCCTACCGTAACACATGCGATGCAACAGGTGTCACGACACCTTCAAATCTTAGAATGATCTCGCATGCACCGTGACGAACGTGACATATTGGAATGTCATGGGTGTCACTGCCTCGTCGATTATTTCCAAAAATAAATAGGAAATTCGGGAGTTATTTAAGGAGGCTTGATCTTAGAGATTTCGAGACCTAACTTGGAGAAGAAGACTGATAGGAACATAACGAGAGATCGAATACTCAATGAGCTACCTCGTCAACACGGTATCCTTGTCCTTGTTTGCTAATTCTACATTATTTTTGGTTGTCTTACCATAAGTAGTGAGTAGTCTTCTTTATTGTGGGATCCTACGGATCTCGTGCCTTGTACCGACTCTTCATGTGATCAATTGAACGTTTTTCATTAATGCAATTCGAGTATTCAATTTTAGTATGCTTAATTATCGTTATTGCAAGTTTTACATTGAATGAGATGTTTGCATGCTAGAACATATTTAGGTTAATTACCAAAAGATGGATGTGTC
The DNA here is from genome assembly GCA_033675215.1 of Rhodiola kirilowii. Classification (NCBI taxonomy): domain Eukaryota; kingdom Viridiplantae; phylum Streptophyta; class Magnoliopsida; order Saxifragales; family Crassulaceae; genus Rhodiola; species Rhodiola kirilowii. The sequence goes on along the minus strand of CM066194.1, from coordinate 27,359,503 downwards.
CTAGGTATTAATCGGATTACATGAAATTGATATTATGTCATAGTAGCTACGCAGGTAGTACATGAATTAATAGGAAAGTAGACTTTATCGTCTGGAAAACCCTAGGCTTAATAATCGAAATCATTGATAATGCGTGGATGGGCGGCGTTCAATGATTGAGATTAATCTAGACAACGATCCGTGGATGGGCGGCTAGTGTTATCTTGGTTTATTTCCATACTCGATAGCATGAGTGAATTGCATGATATTGTTGCATGCTTTGTGGGGTTGGCACATGTGAAGTTTGATCCTGAGATTCTTTCTCTGATCAATTCCACGTTTCATATTTTCTGCATTTAATTTTAGGATTTTTCTTTTCACCAAACTTTCTTTTATTATTTGGAATAGCTAAATAGGTTGCTTGTTAGCTATTACTCACACACGTTGTTCCTTACTTTGACCCTTGGCTTACCAAGGTTTACAAATTGTTTTTGACTGCAACTTGACCCCTAAAACTCATCACTTGACAATTATAAATGGTTATAAATACGCATGTGAAAATGGCGCCGTTGTCGGGGAACATCGCTTAGTGTGATATTAGATTAACGAGTGTAGTTTAGACTATTCCACTCTTTTCGTTTCTCATCTCTACCTGTTTCTTTTTGCTCTACTCACTGTTTCCTTGGCTTTTGCAGGTACCGGGTACCGCTTAGTACATGGTAAGGAAAACACTTAAGACCAAGAAGAAGGCACGAGAAAACAATCAAAGCGACTCGGGGGACCAACATACACCTCGACTAGACAGAGACGATGTTCTGTTAATTCTACTACGAACTCGTCAATAGGCTGAAGTAAGAATGAATCAAAATCCAACTTCGCTACCCGGGCTAGCCCAGGATGACCAACAATGTCCAGCGGAGCAACTAGTGCGCAGGACTATCGGAGACTATACTGCCCCACATATCTCAGGATTTCAATCCACCATTGTGGCACCCGGGGTAGATAACAACAAGTGGGAGATTAAGACTGGCCTCATTCAAATGGTGATGACTAACCCGTTCTCAGGAAGGATGAATGAAGATCCTCACCCCATCACCTTAAGCAATTCGTGCATATGTGGGACACACTAAATACCAATGGTGTCCCTCAGGAGTCCTACTACCGCCGACTATTCCCGTTCTCACTCTCTGATAAGGCTCGTATATGGCTAGACAGTCACGCAGAGGGCACCTTCACCACTTGGGATAAACTTGCTAAAGCCATTTTGCAACAATACTTCCCACCATCGAATACAGCTCATTTCAAGAACAGGATCATAGTGTTCTGATCTACAGATGGGGAGACTCTCTACGAGGCTTGGGAGAGGTACAAATTATGACCAGGCTTACAAAGCAGCATTAAAATCCCCCAATTTCAAAGACGTAATCAATAAAAATCACAAGGAGATTAAGAAAGAGATGACCATTTACAGGGAAAAAGAATGTTCAGAAGAAAAGAAATAAAGATGCTTCAAACACTCCAATATTGGAGAAGGAAGATACAATTCAAGAACCTGTGATCACATAAACTCCACAACAGTTTCACAAGGAGAAGTTTGAAACGCCGGTTACTAATCATAGCGATGCATCCATCCAACAACCATTAGGTACAAAGAGCTTATGAGACTATGCCCCCACCACAACCTGGAGTTGTGGCAGCTCATAGACACCTTCTATTAGGGAATCGGCCAGGGGATGCACACTCTGATAAATCAAGTAGCTGGCGGAGGACATAATAAGTTCCACTGGAAGAGACATACGACATCATAGAGAAGGCAGCCCAAGACTACCACCTCTGGATGAACAATCGAGCTAATCCTAATGACAGGAGATGTATACATGATCTCTACCTTGCTGATGATACTAATGATATTGTTGAACCAACCACTACGGTGAAGATGCTTGCAGCTTAGATCAATTCACTGAAACCTGATTCCTTTGTGAAATCATCTATTGTTGGTAACGTGGTAGTCTATTGTCAGATATGTGGTTCTCCTTCTCATTTTGCAGACGGCTATCCGGTAATGGGACAAGAAAGTAATAGTGGAAATCAAGAGGATGCTAATTATGTAGTGCGGAACAATTAGGGAAACGATTTCACCTCAAAATTAGCCGCAAACTGGTTGGATAACCCAAACATGAATCATGCAATCTCTCTTACAAGCCGTAAAATCAGACACCTCCAGGCTTCTCATACAGGCAGCAGATGCTCCCTACCAGCCGAGGAATCAGTAAAACAACCAGCCTCATCAACAGTAGAACCAAGGTTCAGGGAGCTAAAATAATCAATCGCAACCATAACAAGCAGACCAGAGTTCTGGAACAACATCGAGTATGCAAGCCATGCTAACTAGTTTCTTAGCGGAACAACGAAAGACATCTCAAAAAACCGTTGGTGAGGTGAGAGATCTGAGAAAGATGGTGGAGCAGCTAGCCATCCAGAACAAAATGCTAGAAACTTAGGTGGCTCAGCAAGCAAACTCAGTAAATAGAGAGACAGGGAGACTCGGATCAAAGCCATATCCATACCCTAGAGCATCAGTAAATGCCATCACACTCCGAGGTGGAAAACAGATTGATACGTTATCAACTCAAAGCACTCAAACTCCACCTGTGACAACAATTGATTCCACACCAGCTGCAGAGGATACATAAAAGGAAGCTGAGACCCGAACTGAAAACTCTACGCAAACAGCGGAACAAGCTCCTTATAAGCCTCCAGTTCCATTCCCTCAGAGGATAAATGTGACAAGGATAGAAAAAGCTTTCAAGAAATTTATGGAAAAGATCCGCACTCTCTATATAACTTTGCCACTCACAAATGCTATCACCCAGATTCCTACATATGCAAATTCATGAAGGACATCCTTACGGGCAAGAGGAAGATTGGCGAACTAGAAAATTGTCACTGAGTGAGGAATGCTGCATAGCCGTGTAGCAGCCCATGCCACCCAAGCTCAAAGATTCAGGGAGTTTTTCTATCCCTTGTGATATTGGTGGTATTTGTCGTGCTTCGTGTGAACTAGTTACTGTGTCTCTATCGTGCCATACTCTTTATATGCTAAGCTTAATTTAAGTGATCTCAGTCCTACTAATGTCACTATTTGCCTTGCGGATCGTTCTTCTAGACTTCCGAGAGGGATTTTAAAGGATGTCCCCTTCAAGGTGAAGAAAATTTATATTGTTGCAGATTTTATAGTGCTAGAGATTGTGGAGGACATAGATATCCCAATTATTCTTGGTAGACCATTTATGTACACTGCTAAGATAGTCGGTGACATGGATATATGTTCTATAGCTATGCGAGTAGGTAGTTAAAGTGTTGTCTTTTATCTGCTTGACATGTGTAGTAGTTCTGGTCTCCTAGCTGACTGTGATGTACTGGATTATTCTGATGTTGATGAACCTATTGCGCTGAGTTCTGTTGAGTCTTTTAGAGTTGTACGAGGCTTCCCAATACCGATGGATATATGCGCAGTGAGCATAGAGGGAGCAACTGAAGCTGAGAAGGCTACAGGTTCAGGTAAAGAACCTTACAAGGTAGAGCTGAAATCTCTACATGCAAATGTCAGGTCTAAATTTTGTAGCCCCATTTTGACCTACCCGGTGATTTTGAATGCATCCTTGACTGATGTAGAGACCCAGATATTGCTAGATGTCGTAAAACAGTTTAGGCCAGCCCTAGGATACTCGATTGATGATCTTAATGGGATTAGCCAAGATATATGCATGCATATAATCCATCTAGAAAGCGATGCTAGGACCATCAGGGAAGCCTGGAGAAGCTTGAACCCTAAGTTGAATGATGTTGTAAAGAAGGAAATTTTAAAATTATTGGATGCTGGTATTATTTACTCTATTGCTGATAGTGAGTTGGTAAGTCCTGTGCATGTTGCCCATAAGAAGGGAGGTTTGACTGTTGTGTGCAATGAAAATAATGATTTGATTCCTACTTGTACTGTGACTGGTTGGCTGGTTGGCTGGTTGGCGCATGTACGTTGACTACAGGAAGTTGAATAAGGCTACTTGTAAGGATCATTTTCCTTTGCCTTTTATTGATCAGATGCTAGAACGTCTTGCTAAGCCGAAGTTTTTCTGCTATCTTGATGGTTATAGTGCATTTTTCCAGATCCATATGAACCCTCAAGATCAGGAGAAGACTACATTTACTTGTCCTTTTGGCACATTTGCTTATAGATGTATGCCTTTGGGTCTTTGCAGTGCACTTGCTACTTTCTAGCAATGTATGATGGCCATATTTTTTTGATTTTATAGAAAACACCATGGTGATGGACCATAATTGTATGAATCATAAACACAGTTAAACCCACCAAATTAGACGCTTTGTCTATTTAACTTTTGCTTGTTAGTTCCGATATTTATCTACAGGGTATTTTGAAGTCTAGAGAGAATACAGGCTAAGGAGGAGTTTTAAAGCTGAAAATGAATTACGAGTCATTCCAGGTCACGACCAAATTCTGACTTTCAAGAACCGGACGTGGAATCACTCTAAACAAGTCCAACCGAAGGGCAACCAGAGTCAGACCGGAGCTGAAAGGACCGATGGCTTTTTGGGATGAGCTCACAAAACTCAAACTCACTCTCCTTCCTCCATGTGCCCGGCGGCTAAGCCACAAGCCTATCCTTCTCCTCCATGTGGCCGGTGGCTAAGGGGGAGGTGACTCACCCCGATGGCTTTTGAGACCTCCTCCCATCTTGTGACAAGTGGCTTGCTCTCCTCCACATCTCTCACTCCCCCATGCCTATAAATAGAGCCCTCCCTTGCCCTTGTAAAATCATCCCATCATATTCCAACATCACAAATCCTCTATTGACTTATCTCTCTAGCTTTTGTGGGCACAATCATGTAAACACTTTCCTTTGGAATCGAAGTTGGATCTTGAGCACTCTTATCAGTTTTTGTAAGTACTCTTTTCTTTACTTTACTGTCTTTCAAAGTACTTTACTTTCCTGTCTTTACTTTCGAAAACTTTACTTTCTGTCTTTCAAAACCTTTACTTTTGCAAGTACTTAGCTATGGTATCCACCTCTATGGATATTCGTAGCTAAACCCTTCATTCGGTTGAAGGGGTGTACTTGTACCATACAATGTTTTAGACCCTACTCTTAGTGCCTCTATGTGTTCAAAACTTGTTCTATGTGCCACATATTAGGTTAGAACTTCCAAGGTTGAGTGGATGCTTGAAATGGCAAAACTCTTCCGTGGGGTTCCTGAACATACTCGGGTAAGTGGATGCTTGAAATGGCAAAGCTTATCTGAGGAGTTCGACCTCTTTAAAACACCATTTGGATTGATCGGAAATGATTGATCAAATGGATGCACATAGGCTAGTATACCTTGAAATGGGGTGCTAGTCTAAATATAACAAAGTGCTCTATGACCTTGAAATGGGCTAGACAGTGTGGCAAGTCGAGTGCTTGAAATGACCTTGATACACTTTTGAACACATAGTATGATCATTAGAGGTCAATGATAAACAGACTATGATACAAGGGCCCTAAAACCGAATGCTTTCCTTTAATTGTAATATCAACTGTTACTTTACTTTCAGTACCATATCAACTGTTTATTTTCTGTCAAGACTCGCACTTTACTTTTCAGTATTAAAACCAAAACCAACCCCCCAACTGCTTAATTTAATTCCCCCCTTTTCGAAAGAACAACTATTCACCTGACTCCCTTGGGTTCGACCCGTACTTACCACTGACTACCCAAAAATAGTTAAGTCGCGAGTCTCGGTATTATAAATTTGTTTTTGCATAGAGAACATCGCACCTTAACGACAGTGCGGTGGGCTCTGTCAAAACTGGCGCCGTTGCCGGGGAGTTAGTCTTCGATTAGTTGTTCTTTTCTTCCCCTCTTCACTTCTTCATCACACTGCCCACTATGTATGCATGGATGACTCGACATCTTCCTCAGTTTGGAGGTACCACCGGAGAAGACCCAGTAATACACTGCCAACATTTCCCCCATATAAGTCGTCACATGAAACCCGAGAATGTAACGTTAGAAGAGTTTCAATTAAAATGTTTTGAACACTCTTTAACCGACTTTGCGACAGTATGGTATTACACATCAACTGCTAGTTGTGCAAAATATTACGTGGACCTTCGCGCTAAATTTTTGAAAGAATTCTCCCCCCATCCTTACGACATGACACCCGCGAGAAGATCATCTGCCTTCAGCAATCCCGGGATGAGACTTTAGATGAATACTACACGTACTATGACACCATCATTTCACGCTGCCCGCACCATGGATTCACGGAGGTGTTTCTTCTTCAAAAATTTCTTTGTGGGATGTGGGTCGATGAGTTCTCAAGGATCAATGACGCAGTGGGAGGATCAGCCATGCACTTATCCCTGACTCAAATGTGGGATGTTATAGACGACTTGGCCGAAGCCACAAAACGAAGGCCAATGCCCCGACCTAATAGAGGAATACAGATAGTAGAGGCTGGTCCAGAGATGAAAAAAGAAGATACTCCTTAGCCATCAGAAGAAACTCCTGAGCCATTAGAAGAAACTCCTGAGCCATCAGAAGAAACTCCCGAACCATCAGAAGAATCAGATATAGAAAGCACCGGAAGCATCGAGGAAAAGCCTTCATGGGAACCTGAGACCGTGCCAGCAGAGGAGGAAGTCCAGAACACCACTGGCAAGCTACCCGAGTCATACCCGACTATCATTACCCAAGCAGCCGAGACCATCCGAGACCGGATCCTCACAGACGGACATGATGAGACAGAACCAAGCCTTAAGATGCAAGCTTCCAAACTTTTCCCCTTGATCAATAGGCAAATTGCAGAAAACTATGTGATCAATGAAGAGACTAAAAGGAGGATGGGAAAAGGGCCTATGTAGAACGACTCCTCGATCGAGCATTTTTTCGCCACAACTAGACAAGGCAGCCCTAAACATAAGAGAACCCAATTCAAGAGGCTAGTAGTGAAAGGTCCCTCGCCTTCTCAGAGACGTTGGAAGGAGAAACCACCAGAACCATGGGAACAGGACCCGAGCACATCATCTCATAAGAAATCGAGGAAAGGCAAGGCAAAAATGAAAGTAGGCACTCCACAACACTATGACCTGAGCTGCCCATGGGATCCAAACCTGTGATACCCATGCGTCGAGCCAACGACGTTAAACAAAGGCACTGGTCGGGAGGTAACCCGACACCTATCTTACTTTCAGTCATTTATTTTCTGTCATTTAGTTTTTACCTTAACAGTCACTCTCACCCACTTTTTGTATAGAAGGAATGTTTAACATGTAGGAATCAGTTTTTGGAGCAAGAGCGGATCAGCCAGGCAGCTTCCGAGAATTATCGGGCCTGCGCTGAGAGTTCAAGGCCCCAGCCAAACTCCCTCCATTATCTAGCTCCGAGGCATGTCGTTCCACGACACGACACAGTAAAAGGGAGTACAGTTCTTCTCTTTTCCTTAATGTCATTTCCTTCTCTTGTATATATTTGCATGACTTTTGAACTAAGTCGTGCTTAAAGGCACGCCTTCGTTCAAAAGTGTGGGGTGAGAACCGCCTGTGTACATAGTTAACATGTTTTTCTTTTTCCTTTTCCCTTAATATTATCTTTTTGAAAATATGAACTTGAGAATGTGAAAAAGATAGATCTAAATTCATGCATTTACCTTGTGAAAATTCAACTGTTTAAAAACTTAGAATATAACTTCTCATTTGTCCCTTTGTGCTGAGATATACAGGGGATGTGGAGTTGATATAAACTGTCCTAGAGAGGCTTGGCAAGCAATCAAAGGATCGAATCTAACTATATGGTTTTCGAAGTCAGTGGAGGCTGCACTTCGGGTTTCAGTAAAGATTGAAGTCATCTCCGCCGTGCAGCATTTATGCAAGAGGCGGGACGGGAATCAAACCGTCCTATCTCTAGTCCTAGTAGCCGGGAAAATAGATGAGCGACCCTCATCTTGACCCGCGCGAAACGGCAAGGATGAGAAAGAGCGGGGAGGTATTTCCATATGCTCGCGGGCGACGATTGGACCTCCCAAAAGGCTGAGAAAATGGACTAGCAAGTCACAAAAAAGCAAAAGCTCAAAGAAGCTAATCAAAGGCCAAAGGCCATAATTGTGAAGGTTTTAACCGAACAAAAGTGAAGAAACTCCAACTCAATATCAAAGGCCAAAGGCCAAAGGCCGATTCACTACAGAAGCTGTCCCTCGCCAAAAAGAAATCAAAGTGCTCAACTCAGTGAAACCCGAACCGAATCACGTGCTAGAGAAAGCTACAAGGAAACCATATAGTGCGAGTCGATCCTGAGAATGCAGTCCAAAAGCCTGAAAAGAGCTATCTCCTGAAACATTCGAATTAATTTGCATCTCGGCACGAAGGTACAAGTATCAAGTTTCTTCTAAGTATTTACACGGTTTAGTTGGTAATAAGTAAGTAATGCATGAATTAGGATAAATCTAGTCCCACAGTCTCACTTTCATATTTGAAGTTTTTACTTAGATTGTGTTCCGCCCTTAAAAAGCATTGTTCGGGACGAACAACTAAAAGTGTGGGGTGATCTGATGGACCATAATTGTGTGAATCATAAACACAGTTAAACCCACCACATTAGACGCTTTGTCTATTTAACTTTTGCTTGTTAGTTCCGATATTGATCTACAGGGTATTTTGAAGTCTAGAGAGAATACAGGCTAAGGAGGAGTTTTAAAGCTGAAAATGAATTACGAGTCATTCCAGGTCACGACCAAATTCTGACTTTCAAGAACCGGACGTGGAATCACTCAAAACAAGTCCAACCGAAGGGCAACCAGAGTCAGACCGGAGCTGAAAGAACCGATGGCTTTTTGGGATGAGCTCACAAAACTCAAACTCACTCTCCTTCCTCCATGTGGCCGGCGTCTAAGCCACAAGCCTATCCTTCTCCTCCATGTGGCCAGCGGCTAAGGGGGAGGTGACTCATCCCGATGGCTTTTGAGACCTCCTCCCATCTTGTGACAAGTGGCTTGCTCTCCTCCACATCTCTCACTCCCCCGTGCCTATAAATAGAGCCCTCCCTTGCCCTTGTAAAATCATCCCATCTCATTCCAACATCACAAGTCCTCAAGTGACTTATCTCTCTAGCTTTTGTGGGCACAATCATGTAAACACTTTCCTTTGGAATCGAAGTTGGATCTTGAGCACTCTTATCAGTTTTTGTAAGTACTCTTTTCTTTACTTTACTGTCTTTCAAAGTACTTCACTTTCCTGTCTTTACTTTCGAAAACTTTACTTTCTGTCTTTCAAAACCTTTACTTTTCCAAGTACTTAGCTTTGGTATCCACCTCTATGGATATTCGTAGCTAAACCCTTCATTCGGTTGAAGGGGTGTACTTGTACCATACAATGTTTTAGACCCTACTCTTAGTGCCTCTATGTGTTCAAAACTTGTTCTATGTGCCACATATTAGGTTAGAACTTCAAAGGTTGAGTGGATGCTTGAAATGGCAAAACTCTTCCGTGGGGTTCCTGAACATACTCGGGTAAGTGGATGCTTGAAATGGCAAAGCTTATCTGAGGAGTTCGACCTCTTTAAAACACCATTTGGATTGATGGAAATGATTGATCAAATGGATGCACATAGGCTAGTATACCTTGAAATGGGGTGCTAGTCTAAATAGAACAAAGTGCTCTATGACCTTGAAATGGGCTAGACAGTGTGGCAAGTCGAGTGCTTGAAATGGCCTTGATACACTTATGAACACATAGTATGATCATTAGAGGTCAATGATAAACAGACTATGATACAAGGCCCCTAAAACCGAATGCTTTCCTTTAATTGTAATATCAACTGTTACTTTACTTTCAGTACCATATCAACTGTTTATTTTCTGTCAAGACTCGCACTTTACTTTTCAGTACTAAAACCAAAACCAACCCCCCAACTGCTTAATTTAATTCCCCCCTTTTCGAAAGAACAACTATTCACCTGACTCCCTTGGGTTCGACCCGTACTTACCACTAACTACCCAAAAATAGTTAAGTCGCGAGTATCGGTATTATAAATTTGTTTTTGCACAGATAACATCGCACCTTAACGATAGTGTGGTGGGCTCCGTCACATGGCATTATTTATGGATGATTTTTCGGTGTATCGCTCTTCTTTCGATTCGTGCCTAACTATCCTTACTAAAGTTTTGCGTCGTTGTGTGGACACCAACTTGGTTTTGAACTGGGAGAAATGTCACTTCATGGAGCAGGAAAGGATAGTGTTGGGTCATCTCTTCTCTAACAGAGGCATCGAGGTCGGTCATGCAAAGGTGGAGGTGGTTGATAAATTGCCGCTTCCAGAAGACGAGAAAGGAATAAGGAGTTTTCTAGGATACGCGGGATTCTATAGGTGCTTCATTAAGGACTTTTTGAAGACAGCGAAACCCTCGACTGATCTACTATGCCAGGACGCTTAGTTTAACTTCAATGAATCATGTTTTAACACTTTTTATACGCTTAAAACTGCTCTTACTTCTGCTCTTATAGTGCAGCCCCCTAATTGGGAGCTACCATTTGAACTAATGTGTGATGCTAGTGACTTTGTAGTGGGAGTAGTCTTGGGGCAGCGCATTGACAAGAAGCTGCACGTGATTTATTATGCGAGTAAAGTCTTAGCTGACGCCGCAACAAATTACACTATGACAGAGAAAGAAATGCTGGCCATCGTTTATGCTTTCGAGAAGTTCAGGCAGTATTTGATTGGCTCAAAGACCATAGTGTACACTGATCATGCTACAATTAAGTATCTACTATCTAAAAAGGATTCAAAACCGAGATTAATTCGATGGGTGCTTCTCCTTCAAGTGTTCGACATTGAGATTAGAGATAAGAAGGGAGCAGAAAATCTAGTAGCAGACCACCTTTCACGTCTCGAGTCAGGAGAGCTTGAACGCGAAGAGGACAGACTCCCGATGATTGATTCTCTAGCACGAGCACAGCTGATTAGTGTGGATGTAGAAGTCGTGCCATGGTACGCAGATTTCGTCAAATACTTGGCATGCGGTATTATTCCTCCAGACCCATCACACAACCAGAATAAGAAATTTCTGTCTAACGTAAAGTGGTACTTCTGGGATGATCCTTTTCTCTATAAACTATTTGATGACGATCTCTGTACGACTTGTGTCGATGAGGACCGGATCATGTGGATCATAGAGCGTTATCATTCTTCATAGTACGGTGGACACGGGGCTGGTTCAAAGACAGCTGCGAAGGTACTTGATGGACCAAAATTATACAAATCAGAAACACAGTATAACCCCCTTATTTAGACATTTTGTCTATTTAACTTTTGCTTGTTAGTTCAGATATATTTTTACAGGGTAATTCAGAGCTTAGAGAGAATACACTCTAAAGAGGAGCTTTTTAAGCAGAAAAGATGTTACGAGTCAATCCAAGGTCAAGATCATATGCCGACTGAAGAAATATCAAGGATCCTGACGTTGAAGCACTCGTAATAAATTAATCAGAAGAATCAGGAGAGGAATGAAGACAGCCCGGGGAAGAAACACATTGACAGTTTTGTGAAAAGACTGCACAAAACTGTATAAAATCACACATTGGGCAAGGTGACCGGCCACTTGGGCAAGAGGTGACCAAGGGAGGAGCTCCTCCCCTTCCACCACCGGCAACCGGCGGCTCCTCCTCCCTTGACCGGCGGCTTTTGCTCCTCCTCCACATGTCTCCTCCTCCTCTCCTTCCTCCATGTGTGGCCATCTCCTCCATCCATTTTTTCCTCCAATCACCATGCAACACTTGCCTCCATCTCCTCCTCCTCCCATGGCTATATAAGGAGGAGCTCCTCCCCTCATTTCAATCATCCCTCACTTGTAAAAAAACACTTCTCTCTCTAAGTTATGTATTTGTAAAGTTTGGCTTTGGAAATAAAGGATAGCTCCCTTGGCGCTTCAACGGTTGTAGGTAATTCTTAGTATTTATTCAACTGTTTTATTTCCTTAGTTATAATGTTTAGCGCGATGAATAGTAGCTAAACTAGTAGTTCGGTAGAAGGGGCGCACTTGTATTATAAAATGTTTTAAGACTATTAACTTAGTGTCTAGTCTTAGTATTCAAAACTTGTTCTATGTGCCATATATCAAGTCAGAGTTTCCAAGGTTGAGTGGAAGCTGTCACAAGCAAAGCTCTGCCGTGGAAATTCGTGATCATACTCGGTAAGTGGAAGCTGTCACAAGCAAAACTTATCGAGGAGTTCGACTTATCTAAAACACCACTTGGTCAATAACGTAACTGGGAGATCAAGTGGATGCACTTACAGCTAAGATACTTCGAAAGGAGGAATTAGTTTTGCTTAGAACATGTGTTGCTTTAAACGATGTTGCAAGTCTTGCGCTACGAAAGGGCCTCGATTCATCTTTGAATACTTAGATAATTCACTAAAGGTCAATGATAAACAGGATATAATACAAGGCCCCTGAAACCGAACATTTCTCTTTAATTATAAACTGTAATTTACTTTCCAGTATTAAAACCAACCAACCAACCAATCAATCAATCAATCACTTAGCTGGTAGCTTTAAAACCAACCAACCGACCTAAAACACGCTCTCTCGCTGGACAACCCCCTCAAAGAACATCTATTCCCCTGATTCCCTTGGGTTCGACCCCTACTTACCAAGTACTACCCAGTAGTATAGTTGCGAGTAGCGGACTATTATAAATTTATTCTTGACGTTTGCACATAACGACTGTGCATCCATCAGTACTGCAATCCAGTTTCTATTGGCCCACTATATTCAAAGATGCCCATGAGTTTGTAAAAGTTTCTGATCAGTGCTAGAGGACAGGAAATATTTCTAGGCATCAGGAGATGGCCCAACAGAGTATTCTTGCAGTGGAGTTATTCGATGTATGGGAGATCGATTTCATGGGACCATATCCATCATCCTATGGGAATCAGTATATCTTGGTAGCAATCGACTATGTTTGCAAGTGGGTTGAGGTAGTGGCTGCCCCCCTGTAATGCTAAGGTGGTCATGAAGATGTTCCAGAAAGTCATATTCCTGCAATTTGGCATCCCCAGAATAGTGATCAGTGACGAAGTCTTACTTCAAGGAGAGGAATTTCGAGACCTTGGTGAAGAAATACGGTGTCTACCACAGGATTGGTGACAGACATACTCTTAACCCTTTATAGATGTCAAGTTATATGTTTTAGGGGTCAAGTTGCAGCCAAAAACAATTTATAAACCTTGGTAAGCCAATGGTCAATCCAAAGAGCAATGTGTGTGAGTGCTAGCTAACAAGCAACCTACACAGCTATCCAAATAATTCAAGAGGTTTCGGTGTAAAGAAATTAGTCAAAATTCAATGTTGAAAAAAGGGTTTACTTGATCAGAGAAAGAATCCCAGGATTAGACATCACACGTGCCAACCCACAAATCATGCAACACTATTGCTTAAATTAATCATCATATCGAGTATGAAAATAAACCAAAATAACACTAGACAAGCTGCCCATCCATGGATCATTGTCTAGATCAATCTCAATCATTGAACGCCGCCCAACTATGGATTATCAACGATTTTGATTATTAAGCGTAGGGATTTTTCAGACAATAAAGTCAACTTTCCTATTAATTCTTGTAATACCAGCGTAGCTACCATACCCTAAATGCAATCTGGTTAATACCTAGGACCCATCCATTTTTTGGTAATTAACCTAAATACTTTCTAGCATGCAAACATCACATTCAATATAAAACTTGCAAAAACGATATACTTAGGCACAATGAAATTGAATACTCGAATTGTGATAATTGAAAAACATTTAATTGATCATGAAGAGTTGGATACAAGGCACGGGATCCATAGGATCCCATAATAAGGAAGACTACTCACTACTTATGGTATGATAATTAAAAATAGTTTAGAAATAGAAATCAAGGATAAGGAATACGTGTCAACAATGTAGCTGACAGAACCGCTTGTCGTCAAAGCGATTGTGCAAATAAATTTATAATAGTCCGCTACTCGCAACTATACTACTGGGTAGTACTTGGTAAGTAGGGGTCGAACCCAAGGGAACTAGGGGAATAATTGTTCTTCGGGGGGATTACGCAGCGTGGGAGCGTGTTTAAGGTCGGTTGGTTGGTTTTAAAGCTACCAGCTATTTTGATTGATTGATTGATTGGTTGGTTGATTTTAATACTGGAAAGTAAATTACAGATTATAATTTAAGAGAAGTGTTCGGTTTTAGGGGACTTGTATTATATCCTGTTTATCATTGACCTTTAGTGACTCTCCTAAGTATTCAAACGGTGTATCAAGGCCATTCCAAGCACTCGATTTGCGTACACTGTCTAGCCTATTCCAAGGACGTAGAACACTTATTCTATTTAGACTAATACTCCATTCCCGGTTATATTAGCCTATGTGCATCCATTTGATCAATCATTCCCGATCAACCAAATGGTGTTTAAGATGAGTCAAACTTCTCAGATAAGCTTTGCCATTCCAAGCATCCACTTATCCGTACAAGTTTACGAACCCCACTGTAGAGTTTTGCCATTCCAAGCATCCACTCTACCTTGGACGTTCTGACTTAATATATGGCACATAGAATAAGTTTTGAATACTTAGACTAGACACTAAGTTAATAGTCTTAAAACATTTTATAATACAAGTGCGCCCCTTAGACCGAACTACAAGTTTAGCTACTATTCATCACGCTAAACATTATACTAAGGAAATAAAACAGTTGAATAAATACGAAGAAATACTTACAACCGTTGAAGCGCCAAGGGAGCTTTCCTTTATTTCCAAAGCAAAATTACAACGTTACAAATATTACAACTTCTAGAGAGAGAAGTGAAATTGAGAATTTGTGTGTGAAATGAGGAGGAGGAGCTCTCCTTTTATAGCCATGGGAGGAGGAGGAGATGGAGGCAAGTGTTGCATTTTGATTGGAGGAGAAAATGGAGGGAGGAGATTGCCACATGTGGAGGGAGGAGAGGAGGAGGAAGGTGGTGGTGACATGTGGAGGAGCTCCAAAAGCCGCCGGTCACCACCACCAAGTGCCGCAGGTAGGCGGTGGCCCAAGGGGGAGGAGCTCCTCCATTGGCCACCACTTCTTCAAGTGGCCAGTCATCCTTGCCCAATGTGTGAGTTTGTACAGTTTTGTGCAGTCTTTTCACAAAACTGTCAATGTGTTTCTTCTCCGGGCTGTCTTGACTCCATTCCTGATTCTTCTGATTAATTTATTCTGGTCAATTCAACGTCAGGATCCTTGATATTTCTTCAGTCGGCATATGATCTTGACCTTGGATTGACTCTTGTTATCTTTTCAGCTTAAAATCCTCTCCTTAGCGTGTTTTCACTTCAGTCTCTAAAATGCCCTGTGGAAATATATCGGGACTAACACGTAGAAGTTAGATAGACAAACAGTCTAATTAAGGGGGTTTTACTGTGTTTCTGACTCGTATAACTTTTGTCCATCAGATTACCCCCCACTTTTAGTTGTTCGTCCCGAACAATGCTATTAAAGGGCGTAAGTTATAAGTTTGGCTTTGGAATATGAAAATTAGACTGTGGTACTCGATCTATCCTAATTCATGCATTGCTTACTTATTACCAAATTAAACTGCGTAAATAAATAGAAGAAACTTAATACTTGTACCTCCGTGCTGAGATGCAAATTATATTGGATGTCTCGGGAGATAGCCCTTTTTAGGCTCCTGGACTGCAACCTCGGGATCGTCTCTTACTATATGGTTTTCTGGTAGCTTTCTCTAGCACATGATTCGATTCGGGTTTCAGTGAGTTGAGCCTTTTTTATTTTCTTTTTTGGCGAGGGACTGCTTTTTGTTGTTGTAGTGAATCGGCCTTTGGCCTTTGATTTGACTTTTTTGAGTGCTTCACTTTTGCTCGGTTAAAACCTTCAAAATTTTGGGCCTTTGGCCTCTTTTGATTTGCTTCATTGAGCTTTTCGCCTTTTTGTGATTGCTAGTCCATTTTCTCGAGCCTTTTTGGGAGGTCCAATCATCGCTCGCAAGCCTATGGAAATACCTCCCCGCTCCTCTCGTCTTTGTCGTTTTGCGCGGGTCAAGATGAGGGTCGCCCATCTATTTTCTCGGCTATTTTGACTAGAGAGAGGAATGTCTGATTCCCGTCCTCGCCTTTGCATAAATGCTTCTTGGCGGAGTTGACTTCAATTATTCACTGAAAACCCGAAGTGCAGCCTCCACTGACTTCGAAAACCATATAGTTTGATCTGATCCTTTGATTGCTTTCCAAGCCTCTCTAGGGCATTTCTATCAACTCCACATCCCTAGTTATCTCAGCACAAAGGACAAATGGAAAGTTACATTCTAAGTTTTTAAACAGTAGAATTTTCACAAGGTTAATGCATGAATTATGATTTATCTTTTTCACATTCTTAAGTTCATATTTTCAAAAAGGTACTATTACTAAAAAAAAAGAAAAAACAGCTGCATGTTATTTATGTACATAGGTGGTTCTCACCCCCCACTTTTGAACGAAGGCATGCCTTAGTTCAAAAGTCATGCAAGCTTAAAACTAAATACTGAATTTAAATGACAGAAATTAAAGTGCGGAAAAGTAAGAAAGTGTCGGGTTACCTCCCGACCAGTGCACTTGTTTAACGTCGTTGGCTCGACGATACCTCGTTTGTGGTTCATTGGTTTGGGTCCCATGGGTGGCTGAGGTCAAACTTCTTGATTCCACCGACTTTGATTCTTGCGGTCAGTCTTCCTGATTTTTTAGCAGATGACGGGTTTGGGTCCAGTTCTGATGGTATCTCCTTCCAACGTCTCTGAGAAGGCGAGGGACCTTTCACTATCAGCTTTTTGAACTGGGTGTTCTCCTGTTTAGGGCTGCCTTGTCCAGTCATGGCGAAAGCGTGCTCCATGTAGGAGTCATTCTGCTCAGGCCCTTTTCTCATCCGCTTTTCAGCCTCTTCTTGGATCGCATAGTTCGCTGCGACTTGCTCATTGATCAAGGGGAAAAGTCGGGAAGGCCTCATGAGGCTTGGTTCTGCCTCGTAATGTTGGTTCGTGAAGAACTGATCGTAGAAAGTTTCAGCTGCCTGGGTAATGATAGTCGGGTATGGAATAGGCAGTTCATCGGTGGTATTCTGGACTTCTACTTCGTTGCTTCCGGTGCTTTCCGTGTCTGATTCCTCGGATGGTTCAGGAGTCTCTTCTGACGGCTCGGTGGTTTCTTCTTTGTCAGCCTCAGGGTCAGCTTCTTTTGTCTGCATTTCCTCGTCAGTGTGGGGAACTCGTCTTGTGGCAGCGGCTAGGCCAGTTATCAGGTACCACATGTCTGCAATGGTGAGGTTTGCGGCAGACCTTCTCATAGCTTCGTTAACTCTTCCCAGCTCTTCGGCCCTCATCCCACGAAGAAATTTTTGGAGAAGAATTTTCTTCGTAAATCCATGGTGCGGGCAGCTTGAGACGATGGCATCGAATTTTATGTAGTATTCGTCCAAAGTCTCATCCCGGGATTGTTGAAGGTTCAGGATCTTCTCGCGGGTTTCTTGGCGTAAAGATGGTGGGGAGAATTCTTTCAGGAACGGAACGCAGAGGTCTACGAAACGTTCTGCACTGCAAGTGGTGGATGTGTAGTACCATATTGTGGCGAAGTCAGTTAGAGAGAATTTGAAGCATTTCAGCTTAAACTCCTCTAATACTTCGTTCTCCGGTTTGATGTTGTGGCAGACTTGGTGGAAGTTTCGGCAGTGCTGTACAGGGTCTTCTCCCTCCGTTCCTCCGAACAGGGGCAGAAATCGCGTTGTCCATGCATGCGTAACGGGTAATGACATAGGAAAAAGAAAGAAAAAGAAAGGGGAGGGAAGAACAGTTATCCGATGACTAGTTCCCCGGCAACGGCGCCAATTTGACAGAACCGCTTGTCGTCAAAGCGATTGTGCAAATAAATTTATAATAGTCCGCTACTCGCAACTATACTACTGGGTAGTACTTGGTAAGTAGGGGTCGAACCCAAGGGAACTAGGGGAATAATTGTTCTTCGGGGGGATTACGCAGCGTGGGAGCGTGTTTAAGGTCGGTTGGTTGGTTTTAAAGCTACCAACTATTTTGATTGATTGATTGATTGGTTGGTTGATTTTAATACTGGAAAGTAAATTACAGATTATAATTTAAGAGAAGTGTTCGGTTTTAGGGGACTTGTATTATATCCTGTTTATCATTGACCATTAGTGACTCTCCTAAGTATTCAAACGGTGTATCAAGGCCATTCCAAGCACTCGATTTGCGTACACTGTCTAGCCTATTCCAAGGACGTAGAACACTTATTCTATTTAGACTAATACTCCATTCCCGGTTATATTAGCCTATGTGCATCCATTTGATCAATCATTCCCGATCAACCAAATGGTGTTTAAGATGAGTCAAACTTCTCAGATAAGCTTTGCCATTCCAAGCATCCACTTATCCGTACAAGTTTACGAACCCCACTGTAGAGTTTTTCCATTCCAAGCATCCACTCTACCTTGGACGTTCTGACTTAATATATGGCACATAGAATAAGTTTTGAATACTTAGACTAGACACTAAGTTAATAGTCTTAAAACATTTTATAATACAAGTGCGCCCCTTAGACCGAACTACAAGTTTAGCTACTATTCATCGCGCTAAACATTATACTAAGGAAATAAAACAGTTGAATAAATACGAAGAAATACTTACAACCGTTGAAGCGCCAAGGGAGCTTTCCTTTATTTCCAAAGCAAAATTACAACGTTACAAATATTACAACTTCTAGAGAGAGAAGTGAAATTGAGAATTTGTGTGTGAAATGAGGAGGAGGAGCTCTCCTTTTATAGCCATGGGAGGAGGAGGAGATGGAGGCAAGTGTTGCATTTTGATTGGAGGAGAAAATGGAGGGAGGAGATGGCCACATGTGGAGCGAGGAGAGGAGGAGGAAGGTGGTGGTGACATGTGGAGGAGCTCCAAAAGCCGCCGGTCACCACCACCAAGTGCCGCCGGTAGGCGGTGGCCCAAGGGGGAGGAGCTCCTCCATTGGCCACCACTTCTTCAAGTGGCCAGTCATCCTTGCCCAATGTGTGAGTTTGTACAGTTTTGTGCAGTCTTTTCACAAAACTGTCAATGTGTTTCTTCTCCGGGCTGTCTTGACTCCATTCCTGATTCTTCTGATTAATTTATTCTGGTCAATTCAACGTCAGGATCCTTGATATTTCTTCAGTCGGCATATGATCTTGACCTTGGATTGACTCTTGTTATCTTTTCAGCTTAAAATCCTCTCCTTAGCGTGTTTTCACTTCAGTCTCTAAAATGCCCTGTGGAAATATATCGGGACTAACACGTAGAAGTTAGATAGACAAACAGTCTAATTAAGGGGGTTTTACTGTGTTTCTGACTCGTATAACTTTGGTCCATCAGTAGCTCATTGAGTCTTTGATCTCTCGTGATGTTCTTCTCAGTCTTCTCCTCCAAGTTAGGTCTGTTTATCTCCAAGATCTAGTTCTCTTAAATAACTCCCAAATTTCCTATTCATATTTGAAAATAATTGACGGGGCCGTGACACCCTTGACATTCCAATATGTCACGGTACAAGCAAAATCGCTCTGGGTTATAAATGTGCCGTGATAGATGTTATGTTCCAATGTGTCACGGTAGTCACGGGAGGCAATAAATCCTTCTCAGCTTTTGGGCTGCTGACGTTGAAGATTTTCACATGCAAATAAATGCAATAGGAACTGTTGTTCCTACGTGTGGCATGAGTTTTGGCAAAACATCTTCAGAGTGTTCATGCAGAAGACAAGGAGCTATTCAACCGAATATTGGAACACGCATGCTGCGTAGAACTAAAGAATAGGAGTTTCCTAATCGGGGAATTTCCTAATGTTGAAGATCTGCAGATTCGAGTTGGTTGCAGATTCAAGTCGGTTGAAGATTGGATTGGATTGGCTGGCATGATATTCAAGAAATATTATTTAGAAGCCAAGATTATCAAGGAGATACTCAAAAGATATTCAAGTACAAAAGATTTGGAAGCTTGGGAATATTAAAGAAATATTTCTTAGATATTCGAGATAGAGTATCCCAACCGAATAAGGAACTAGTCGTGTACTATAAATAAAAGGCTAGGGCTTCCCTAGTCAGCACGTCATCTAGAGGAGCAATTATACAAGTTACACATCTAAGCCGAGGAGGAGGAGGTGGAGACGACAGCCATATAGTTTTCTACACCAAAAAACTAATCGGCGCTTTGGCAGTCTGTTCAGTGTGCTGATCAGACCTGTCCGTGGAACTAACACTGCACACACACCACTTGTTGCTACGCATTCAAGAGAATGCGTCTGTCTTCGGGAGAGGTTTCATAAGGTTCGGGAGGGAGTATCGAACTTAGGGAATCGAGGGGGAGCAGAGATCGCAAATCAAGGAGAAATGTGTTAGAGGCTAGGCGATTACAAATGGGAGTTGTGTAAGTGTAAGACCATCTATAGCTCTAAACTTGTTAATAAGATTTGCTACCCTTTAAGGTATGAGAAGCCCCCCAGAGTAGGCTGGTTACCAAACTGAGAAGTATATTGTGTGTGCGTGTTTTGTTTCTTTTGGATACTGTCTGCTAAGGTGTGCAAGCCTCTGTTAGAACACAACATGGATCTCATCTTGAACAAGACAATAGTATTTCAATTGGTATCAGAGCAGACACTCGACATACAAAGTGTGATCCGATGACTTGTCAAGATGAGTATGAAGGAAGGGCAGAGTACTAACAAACCACCACTCCTTGAAGGGCCAAACTATGGCTATTGGAAGTCTAAGATGAAGGCGTTTCTGAAATCCCATGATGAAAAGGCTTGGAGAGCTATGTTAGTTGGACGGACACAGCCTATGATGGCAAATCTTAAGGGAGTGATGATGCCTAAACCTGAAGCACTATAGACCGACGCAGACGAAAAGGCTATTGTAGGGAACTCAAAGACTATGAACACAATATTCTCTAGAGTGGATGAGAATGTGTTCAAACTGATTCCTAACTATGAGGTTGCTAAGGAGGCATGTGATATCCTCAGGACCGCCCATGTGACAATGGACAAGCAGCTAGCTGATACCTTTACCAAGCCGCTGGATGCCACTCAGTTCAAGACACTTAGATCCTCTCTGGGTCTATGTGTTGTCAACAACTAACTGTCCCAGGTGAAGGTTAGCTAGAAGCAGAACACCTGCTAATTAGTTGGGCTGACCTTTCAAAGAAGAGAACTGGAACAGGGAGATGGTACTTGACAAAACATTAATTCAAATTCAGACTTTCTATGATTTGAGGCATGCAAGGTGATCTACATTAAGCCATTGGAGCAATCAAGAAGAAGGGCGCTGATTGGACCAAATTAAAGGGGTGATGAGGCATTAGGAAAGCGTGAGGCTGAGGCGAAAGAAGACGAGACTGAAGAGGACTCCTCCGCATAAAGGTTATGGCTACAATTTATGTGTCCTGACAATTAAACACTGATACTAACATACTGTTTTCAATTCTTCCGTTCTTGTATTATGTTGAACTAGTATTTTTGAACCATCCTTGCCAATTTTGCGGCAAAAAGGGGAAGTAATTTTCCGGTAGACTTGTTCCTTCTCAATCATACTAAGTATAGTCTTTGAAGTCTAGGTAGTTCGAACTAGATGATTTGGTTTTGTCGAAAACGCCAAGGGGGAGATTGGTGTTCCTACGTGTGGCATGAGTTTGGCAAAATGTCTTCAGAGTGTTCAAGCAGAAGTCAAGGAGCTGTTCAATCGAAGATTGGAACATGCATGCTGCGCAGAACTAAAGAACATAAGTTCCTAATCGGGGAATTTCCTAATGTCAAAGATCTGCAGATTCTAGTCGGTCGAAGAATGGATTAGTTGGCAAGATATTCAAGCAATATTATCATGAAGCCAAGATTATCAAGGAGATTGATGGACCATAATTATACGAATCAAAAACACAGTAAAACCCACCAAATTAGACTGTTTGTCTATTTAACTTTTGCTTGTTAGTTCTGATATATTTCTACAGGGTATTTTGGCACTTAGAGAGAAAACACGCTAAGGAGAGGATTTTACGCTGAAAAGATGTTACGAGTCATTCCAAGGTTAAGATCAGACGCTGAATGAAGAAATCTCAAGATCCTGACATTGAATTACTCAATTCAAATCAAACCGAAGAGCAACCAAAGTCAGACCGGAGCAAAATTGGACTGATAGTTTTGTGAAAAGACTGCACAAAACTCACAAACTCATCCTTATCTCCAAGTGACCGGCGGCTTTATGCATTGGATGAGTCATTGGGTGGCCTTCCTCCCCTTCTCCTCCTTGGGTGACCGGTGGCTTTGGCAAGAGGTGGCCAAAGCCACAAGCTCTCCTCCTTGGACAACCTCCAACCGGCGGCTTTCAAGCTTCCATGGATGAGCACCACATGCTTTCATCCTCACCCTCCATTCCCCTCTCCTTTAGCTATAAATACAACCCCTCCCCTCTCATTTGTATCATCCACAAATCCACAAATCATAATACACTTCTCTCTCTAAGTTTGGTTACTTTGTAAGTTTGGTTTTTGAAATAATACTCTTGTTGGTTCTTGAGTATTATAACGGTTTGAAATTATAATACTCCTGTCGGTTCTTGAGTATTATAATACTATAGAGAATACTCCTGTTGGTTCTTGAGTATTCAGTAGGATTGGGAATACTCCTGTTGGTTCTTGAGTATTCCACCCCCTCTCCTCTTACTGTTTTCAAAAACCCCCGAGTATTTAGCTATGGTATCCACCTCTATGGATATTCGTAGCTAAACTCTTTATTCGGTTAAAGGGGTGTACTTGTATTGTAAAATGTTTTAGACCCTGCAATTAATGTCGCTTTGTGTTCAAAACTTGTTCTATGTGCCATATATAGTCAGAATTTCCAAGGTTGAGTGGAAGCTGTAACAAGCAAAGCTCTTCCGTGGGGATTCGTGAACATACTCGGGTAGTTGAAGCTGTAACAAGCAAAGCTATCTGAGGAGTTCAACTTATCTAAAACACCACTTGGTCGATCGTAACTGAAAGATCAGGTGGATGCACACAAGGCTAAGATGCTTTGAAAGGAGGAATTAGTCTAAAGTAGAACAAGTGTTTTAAACGATGTTGCAAGTCTTGCGCTTAGAAATGGCCTCGATTCATCTTTGAATACTTAGTATGATCATTAGTGGTCGATGATAAACAACTATAATACAAGGCCCCTGAAACCGAATGTTTTCTTTAGATTACAAAACCCCCCTGTATTTACTTTTAGTATTAGTATAACTGCAATCATCAACCGCTCACCTTCCGGAGGACTCGCAAATCACGCATCACCCACTGTAAGTCTTTCTTTTTACTTTTCAGTATTTATTTTCTATAATTTACTTTTCCGCACTCAAAACCAAAAACAACCAAAAAAAGTCACTTAGTCATAACCGCTAAAATCTCAATCAACCTTAAAACACGCTCCCTCGCTGTACAAATCCCTTAAAGAACAACATATCCCCCTAATTCCCTTGGGTTCGACCCCTACTTACCACTTACTACCTAGTAGTGAAGTCACGAGTAGCGGAAAATATAAATTTATTTGCACAGAGAACATTGCACCTTAACGACAGTGCAGTGGGCTCCGTCAAATTGGCGCCGTTTCCGGGGAATTAGCCGTCGGATAAGTTCTTTAAATCAATACGCGCTTCAAAACAACCATGTCTCGCGAAGGAAGCCACCATGACTATCAGGATGATGACGAGATAAACCTGTACGATCGAAATGATGAGGTGCCACTTCCATTTGTGGACGATCCGGAACAACTCATCAGAAACAGAAGAGCTCGTGATAGGGAGGCAATCAGAAGAAATCAAGAACCACCCGAGGACCGAAATGCAGCTGGTCCAGTGCAACCCCCTAGATATCCACCACCCCCGCAACCTCGATAAGTGCCGAGACGAGAACCCGCTTTCAATGACTACTACGGAGATAACAACAACTACCGTGAACCTACATTGGGAGAGCTCTCGGCACCAGATTTCAGAATTCAGCCGTGGTGCATTCACGAAGGCCCTGAACTGGAAAATATCGCCATCAACACTTCAGTGGCCCACAACTTACCGAAATTCTCAGGAACGCGTGGAGAATCAGCAATGACTCATCTCCAACGCTTACATGGTATTTGCCAAAACTTAAAACCGAATGGCGTGAACGTAGACGACTTCAAGTTAAAGGCGTTCTACTTTTTCCTCATTGACGCGGCAAACGACTGGTTCCTTACATTGCCTTCCGGAAGCATCAGAACATGGGCTCAAATGCAGAAGAAGTTCTTAGACAAATATTACCCAGCAGGAAGAGCGATGCAAGTAAGGAGGCAACTGCAGGACATCAAGCAAGGACCCAATGAAACCATGTACGATTACCTGGAAAAATTCAACCGCCTGGAGAGAAGCTGCTATACCCTTGGACTGCCCGAGAAACTCACCGTCGAGTATCTCATTAACGGATTAAGACCCTTAGACAAAATGCTCCTGGATGCCTCAGCTGGAGGGTCCATGATGAATCTATCATTAAGTGGCATAAGGGATCTTATCACCAACGTTGCTGAGAATGCCCGATTCAGAGAAGAGACAACTCAGCAGGAAGAATTCTCCCGGACAAAGAATGTGGCAAAAGCTGAAACATCGATGAGCTCTATGCCTGAAAAGATGAAGCAGCTAAAGGAGATGATGATTCAAATCTTATGAAGGCAGCCAGTTCCGGTAAAACCTTGCGAGTTCTGTGGTTCTACAGACCACAAAACTGACGCATGTCCGACATTAATAGAAGGGGAACCGGCAGAAGTGAATGCAGTGGGAGGATACCAAGGATACAACAACAACAGTAATGACAGAGCCGGACAAAACAGACAGTATGGTCAAGCAACCAACCCGAGCTGGCGTAACAACAACTATTCTTAGAAGGAAGCACAACTAGCTGTCCCTCAACTAGCTCAGTCATTCTACCAACCCCCCCCCACCGATAGTATAACCAGAACGCTCCATCAGCAGGCCAATATCAGCAAAGAGGACCAAATCAGTACCAAACCGGCCCGCATAATCAGCAATAACCAACCAAGTCGCTTGATGACACGATGAAGGAGCTCGCAGGAAGCATAAGTCAATTGGGTACTTCGCTACACCAATACCAGGCAAAAATTGACGGGGCAATTTCAGAACTAACCAAACAAATGTCCCAGCTCGCCACCGCAATGTCAACACTCACCCATGAGCCTGGCAGACTTCCTTCACAAACCATCCAAAACCCAAAAGCAAATCTTAGCATGATAAAGAGGTCAAACGTAAGGGCGACACTAGGAGAAGTAGCACGATCCCCAACTTACATACTTACAAACAAGCACTTCACCCGGAGGCGTCGTCCTGACTGGAATCAAGAGGAAGACCGACCCAATGATGGCAGAACATGGGCTACGCATGCTGACAATGGAAGGTACGCATTCACCGTGTGCATAACACCACCACCGATCATACACTCTGACATACCAACGTCTGGATGGGATGACGATAACAATTTGAAGTGGGACTCTCCAACTAATATTTATGCTTTGAAGCAAAATATTAAGGGGCCCGATTATACAAATCATAAGCCAAGGAATGGGCAGAATGGCGCGACAATAGAAAGAGCCCTCACCTCAGATCATGAGTCACAACCGGAAAGAGATAAAGACCCAGGGGCCTTTATAGTCACCTGCGGTATTGGTGAAGCACAGATTCATAAGTGCTTAGTCGATCTTGGGGCTGCTGTCAACGCCATGCCCTCCTCCTTATATTACTTGTTAGGACTGGGTCCATTAAAACCACCCAGGTCAAATATCGAGCTAGGAGATAAATCGTGCATCCGTCCGATTGGAGTGCTGGAAGACGTAATACTCCATGTGGGAGAGCTCGTCATTGCTGCAGACTTCTATGTGATACAAACGGGAGAAACCAGCGAAGACGACCCTCCAACAATAATCTTGGGACGACCATTTCTCTACGCTACTAAAGCAAGGATCGATGTGGGCAAGGGCTCATTATCGCTTAAGTTCGGCGGCAAAATTGCATATTTCTACATTGACAATAGCCGCACGGATACAAAGAAACCGCCAGATATAATACCTATCTCAGACCGCGTTACGCAGATTTCCGACCTGCCAAAAGAGACCGAAAAAGTAACAAGACCAGCAGCTATGGTAAAAGTTCCCTCACCTTCTCAGAAGCAGTGGAAGGAAAAATCACCAGAACAACGGGAACAGGACCCAAGCACATCGTCTCACAAGAAATTAGGAAAAGGCAAGGCAAGAAGCAACACAGGAACAGTGGCAAAATTCGACCTAAGCCACCCATGGGATCCCAACCAGTGATCCAGGAATGAGGTACTGTCGAGCCAACGACGTTAAACAAGTGCACTGGTCGGGAGGTAACCCGACACTATCTTACTTTCTGTCTTTTTATTTTTTGTCTTTTAGTTTTTATCAATAAGTCGCTCTCACCCACTTGGTGCATAGAATGAATTGACTATTTAGGAATTGGTTTTTGGAGCACAATCGGATCAGCCAGGCAGCTTCCGTGAACTACCGAGCTTGCGCTGAGAGTTCAAGGCCCCAGCCGAACTCCCTCGATTATCCAGCCTCATGCCATGTCGTTCACTCGACACTTGAAAGGGAGTTCTGATCTTACCTTTCCTTAATATCATTTCCTTCTCGTAATTGTCTGCTTGCATGGCTTTTGAACTAAGTAGTGCTGAAAGGCACGCCTTCGTTCAAAAGTGTGGGGTGAGATCCGCATGTGTACATAAATAAATAACATGTTTTTTTTCTTTTTTAGTGTTATCTTTTTGAAAATATGAACTTAAGAATGTGAAAAAGATAAGTCGAAATTCATGCATTAACCTTGTGAAAATTCAACTGTTTAAAAACTTAAAATGTAACTTCTCATTTGTCCCTTTGTGCTAAGATAAACCAGGGATGTGGAGTTGATAGAAATGCCCTAGAGAGGCTTGGCAAGCAATCGAAGGACTGAATTTCAGTATATGGTTTACGAAGTCAGTGGAGGCTGCACTTCAGGTTTTTCAATTGAGTCAAGAGTCAGCTCCGCCATGCAGTGTTTATGCATAAAAAATGAAGAAGGCGGGACGGGAATCAAACCGTCCTATCTCTAGTCAAAGTAGCCGGGAAAATAAATGAGCGACCCTCATTTTGACTCGAGCGAAACGGCAATGATGAGAGAGAGCGGGGAGGTATTTCCATATGCTCGCGGGCGATGATTGGACCTCCCAAGAAGGCTTGAGAAAATGGACTAGCAAGTCACAAAGAAGCAAAAAGCTCAAAGAAGCAAATCAAGAGGCCAAAGGCCCAAAATTGTGAAGGTTTTAACCGAACAAAAGTGAAGTACTCAAAAAAGTCAAATCAAAGGCCAAAGGCCGATTCACTACAAAAAGCTGTCCCTCGCCAAAAAAAGAAGGAAATCAAAAAGGCTCAACTCAACTGTGAAACCCGAACCGAATCACGTGCTAGAGAAAGCTACAAGGAAACCATATAGTGCGAGACAGTCCCGAGGTTGCAGTCCAGGAGCCTAAAAAGGGCTATCTCCCAAAACATCCAGAATAATTTGCATCTCGGCACGAAGGTACAAGTATCAAGTTTCTTCTATTTATTTACGCAGTTCAATTTGGTAATAAGTAAGTAATGCATGAATTAGGATAAATCTAGTACCACAGTCTAATTTTCATATTTTAACAATCTTACTTAGTGTGCCGCCCTTTAATAGCATTGTTCGGGACGAACAACTAAAAGTGTTGGGTGATCTGATGGACCATAATTATACGAATAAAAAACACAATAAAACCCACCAAATTAGACTGTTTGTCTATTTAACTTTTGCTTGTTAGTTCCGATATATTTCTATAGGGTATTTTGGCACTTAGAGAGAAAACACGCTAAGGAGAGGATTTTACGCTGAAAAGATGTTACGAGTCATTCCAAGGTCAAGATCAGACGCTGAATGAAGAAATCTCAAGATCCTGACATTGAATTACTCAATTCAAATCAAACCGAAGAGCAACCAAAGTCAGACCGGAGCAAAATTGGACTGATAGTTTGTGAAAAGACTACACAAAACTCACAAACTCATCCTTATCTCCAAGTGACCGGCGGCTTTATGCATTGGATGAGTCATTGGGTGGCCTTCCTCCCCTTCTCCTCCTTGGGTGACCGGTGGCTTTGGCAAGAGGTGGCCAAAGCCACAAGCTCTCCTCCTTGGACAACCTCCAACCGGCGGCTTTCAAGCTTCCATGGATGAGCTCCACATGCTTTCATACTCACCTTCCATTCCCCTCTCCTTTAGCTATAAATACAACCCCTCCCCTCTCATTTGTATCATCCACAAATCCACAAATCACATTACACTTCTCTCTCTAAGTTTGTTACTTTGTAAGTTTGGTTTTTGAAATAATACTCCTGTTGGTTCTTGAGTATTATAATGGTTTGAAATTATAATACTCATGTCGGTTCTTGAGTATTATAATACTGTAGAGAATACTCCTGTTGGTTCTTGAGTATTCAGTAGGAATTGGGAATACTCCTGTTGGTTCTTGAGTACTCCACCCCCTCTCCTCTTACTGTTTTCAAAAACCCCCGAGTATTTAGCTATGGTATCCACCTCTATGGATATTCGTAGCTAAACTCTTTATTCGGTTAAAGGGGTGTACTTGTATTGTAAAATGTTTTAGACCTGTACTTAATGTCGCTTTGTGTTCAAAACTTATTCTATGTGCCATATATAGTCAGAATTTCCAAGGTTGAGTGGAAGCTGTAACAAGCAAAGCTCTTCCGTGGGGATTCATGAACATACTCGGGTAGTGGAAGCTATAAAAAGAAAAGCTATCTGAGGAGTTCTACTTATCTAAAACACCACTTGGTCGATCGTAACTGAAAGATCAGGTGGATGCACACAAGGCTAAGATACTTCGAAAGGAGGAATTAGTCTAAAGTAGAACAAGTGTTTTAAACGATGTTGCAAGTCTTGTGCTTAGAAATGGCCTCGATTCATCTTTGAACACTTAGTATGATCATTAGTGGTCGATGATAAACAACTATGATACAAGGCCCCTGAAACCGAATGTTTTCTTTAGATTACAAAACCCCCCTGTATTTACTTTTAGTATTAGTATAAATGCAATCATCAACCGCTCACCTTCCGGAGGACTCGCAAATCACGCATCACCCACTGTAAGTCTTTCTTTTTACTTTTCAGTATTTATTTTCTGTAATTTACTTTTCCGCACTCAAAACCAAAAACAACCAAAAAAAGTCACTTAGTCATAACCGCTAAAATCTCAATCAACCTTAAAACACGCTCCCTCGCTGTACAAATCCCTTAAAGAACAACGTATCCCCCTAATTCCCTTGGGTTCGACCCCTACTTACCACTTACTACCCAGTAGTGAAGTCACGAGTAGCGGAAAATATAAATTTATTTGCACAGAGAACATTGCACCTTAACGACAGTGCAGTGGGCTCCGTCAGAGATACTGAAAAGATATTCAAGTACAAAATATTTGGAAGCTTGGGATTATTTAGGAAATATATCCTAAATATTCGAGATAGAGTACCTCAACCGAATCGGGACCAGCCGTGTACTATAAATACAAGGTAAGGTTTCCCTATTCAGCACATTTTCTAGAGGAGAGATTATACATGATACACATCTAAGCCGAGGAGGACAAGGAGACGACGACCGGATAGTTTTCTACACCAGAAAACTAATCGGCGCTGAGGCAGTTTGTTCAATGTGCTGATCAGACCTGTCCATGGAACTAGTGCTACACACACACCACTTGTTGCTACGCATTTGGGAGAACGCGTCTGTCTTCGGGAGAAGGCACATAACTTTGGGAGAGGTTTCTGAAAGGTTCGGGAGGGAGTCTCAAACTTAGGGGATCGAGGGGGGCCGAGATCGCAAACTAAGGAGAAAAGTGTTAGAGACTAGGCGATTACAAACATGAGTTGTGTAAGTGTAAGACCATCTATAGCTCTAAAATTTTAAATAAGATTTGCTACGCTATAGGGCGTGGGAAGCGCCCCAGAGTAGGCTGGTTTCCGAACTGGGAAGTATATCGTGTGTGTGTTTTGTTTCTTTCGGATACTGTTTGCCAAGGTGTTCAAGCCTCTGTTAGAACACCACATGGATCTCGTCTTGAAC
This sequence comes from Rhodiola kirilowii, assembly GCA_033675215.1. Lineage (NCBI taxonomy): Eukaryota > Viridiplantae > Streptophyta > Magnoliopsida > Saxifragales > Crassulaceae > Rhodiola > Rhodiola kirilowii. The sequence continues at coordinate 27,329,224 of CM066194.1, read as the reverse complement.
AAGACAACAGTATTTCAGAAACTCTAACAAAAAACAATTTATAAAACCGGTAAGATCGGGTCAAATCCAAAGGAGCAAGCCAAGCACATGCACTATATAAGATTGTGTTTCTATTAGGCTATTCTAATAAAAAGATGAAGGTGTGTATTTAATTCCTAAATCGAAAGTAATTAGAGATAAAAGATGATTAAAAGGCGTTTCTAGGGGTTACTGACAGAACCGCTCGTCGTCAAAGCGATTGTGCAAATAAATTTATAATAGTCCGCTACTCGCAACTATACTACTGGGTAGTAATTGGTAACTAGGGGTCGAACCCAAGGGAACCAGGGGAATAATTGTTCTTCGGGGGGATTACGCAGCATGGGAGCGTGTCTAAGGTCGGTTGGTTGGTTTTAAAGCTACCAGCTATTTTGATTGATTGATTGGTTGGTTGGTTGATTTTAATACTGGAAAGTAAATTACAGTTTATAATTAAAGAGAAATGTTCGGTTTCAGGGGACTTGTATTATATCCTGTTTATCATTGATCTTTAGTGACTCTCCTAAGTATTCAAACGGTGTATCAAGGCCATTCCAAGCACTTGATTTGCGTACACTGTCTAGCCTATTCCAAGGACGTAGAACACTTATTCTATTTAGACTAATACTCCATTCCCGGTTATATTAGCCTATGTGCATCCATTTGATCAATCATTCCCGATCAACCAAATGGTGTTTAAGATGAGTCAAACTTCTCAGATAAGCTTTGCCATTCCAAGCATCCACTTATCCGTACAAGTTTACGAACCCCGCTGTAGAGTTTTGCCATTCCAAGCATCCACTCTACCTTGGACGTTCTGACTTAATATATGGCACATAGAATAAGTTTTGAATACTTAGACTAGACACTAAGTTAATAGTCTAAAACATTTTATAATACAAGTGCGCCCCTTAGACCGAACTACAAGTTTAGCTACTATTTATCGCGCTAAACATTATAACTAAGGAAATAAAACAGTTGAATAAATACTAAGAATTACTTACAACCGTTGAAGCGCCAAGGGAGCTATCCTTTATTTCCAAAGCCAAGATTACAACGTTACAAATATTACAACTTCTAGAGAGAGAAGTGAATTTGAGATTGAGGTGTGTTTTGAAATGAGGGGAGGAGGCCTCCTTATATAGCCATGGGAGGAGGAGGAGATGGCTACAAGTGTTGCATTTTGATTGGAGGAAGAAATCAAGGGAGGAGATGGCCACATGTGGAGGAGGGAGAGGAGGAGGAAGGTGGTGGTGACATGTGGAGGAGGGGCAAAAGCCGCCGGTCACCACCACTTAAAGCCGCCGGTAGGCGGTGGTGGAAGGGGAGGAGCTCCTCCTTTGGCCACCACTTCTTCAAGTGGTCGGTCATCTTGCCCAAATGTGAGTTTTGTACAGATTTGTGCAGTCTTTTCACAAAACTGTCAATGTGTTTCTTCCCCGGGCTGTCTTGACTCCACTCCTGATTCTTCTGATTAATTTGTTATGGTCAATTCAACGTCAGGATCCTTGATATTTCTTCATTCGGCATATGATCTTGACCTTGGATTGACTCTTGTTATCTTTTCAGCATAAAATCCTCTCCTTAGCGTGTTTTCACTTCAGTCTCTAAAATGCCCTGTGGAAATATATCGGGACTAACACGTAGAAGTTAGATAGACAAACAGTCTAAATAAGGGGGTTATACTGTGTTTATGATTCGTATAACTTTGGTCCATCAGATTACCCCCCACTTTTAGTTGTTCGTCCCGAACAATGCTATTAAAGGGCGTAAGTTCTAAGTTTGGCTTTGGAATATGAAAATTAGACTGTGGTACTCGATCTATCCTAATTCATGCATTGCTTACTTATTACCAAATTAAACTGCGTAAATAAATAGAAGAAACTTAATACTTGTACCTCCGTGCTGAGATGCAAATTATAATGGATGTTTCGGGAGATAGCCCTTTTTAGGCTCCTGGACTGCAATCTTGGGATCGTCTCGTACTATATGGTTTTCTTGTAGCTTTCTCATGCACGTGATTCGATTCGGGTTTCAGTGAGTTGAGCCTTTTTGATTTTCTTCTTTGGCGAGGGACTGCTTTTTTGTTGTAGTGAATCGGCCTTTGGCCTTTGATTTGACTTTTTGAGTGCTTCACTTTTGCTCGGTTAAAACCTTCACAATTTTGGGCCTTTGGTCTCTTTTGATTTTCTTCTTTGAGTTTTCGCCATTTTGTGATTGCTAGTCCATTTTATGAAGCCTTTTTGGGAGGTCCAATCATCTCCCGCAAGCCTATGGAAATACCTCCCCGCTCCTCTTGTGTTTGTCTTTTTGCGCGGGTCAAGATGAGGGTCGCTCATCTATTTTCTCGGCTATTTTGACTAGAGAGAGGACGGTCTGATTCCCGTCCTCGCCTTTGCATAGATGCTTCTTGGCGGAGTTAACTTCAATTATTCACTGAAAACCCGAAGTGCAGCCTCCACTGACTTCGAAAACCATATAGCTTGATCTGATCCTTTGATTGCTTGCCAAGCCTCTCTAGGGCAGTTTATATCAACTCCACATCCCTAGTTATCTCAGCACAAAGGAACAAATGAGAAGTTACGTTCTAAGTTTTTAGACAGTTGAATTTTCACAAAGTAAATGCATGAATTATGATTTATCTTTTTCACATTTTTAAGTTCATATTTTCAAAAAGATACTATTACTAAAAAAAAAGAAAAAACAGCAAGCATGTTATTTATGTACATAGGTGGTTCTCACCCCCACTTTTGAACGAAGGCGTGCCTTAGTTCAAAAGTCATGCAAGCTTAAAACTAAATACTGAATTTAAATGACAGAAATTAAAGTGCGGAAAAGTAAGATAGTGTCGGGTTACCTCCCGACCAGTGCACTTGTTTAACGTCGTTGGCTCGACGATACCTCGTTTGTGGTTCATTGGTTTGGGTCCCATGGGTGGCTGAGGTCAAACTTTGCCACCGTTCCAGTGTTGCTTCTACCTGACTTCTTGCCGGATGTTGTGTTCTGGTCAGGACTCCTTTGTTTCGGGATTTTTTCCTTCCAATACCCCGGAGGGAGTGATGGACCTTTCACTACCAGCCTTTCGAAGTTTTTGTATTTGGGACTGCCTAGTCCAGTTGCGGCATAGCAATGCTCCATCGAGGGGTCATTCTGCAGAGGTGCTTTTCCCATTCTCCTTTGAGCTTCTTCTTGGATCGCATAGTTCGCGGCGACTTGCTCATTAATTAAGGGGAAAAGTCGGGAAGGCCTCATGAGGCTTGGTTCTGCCTCATTATGTTGGTTCATGAAGAACTGATCGTAGATAGTTTTAGCTGCCTGGGTAATGATAGTCGGGTATGGCTTGGGCAGTTCGTCAGTGGTGTTCTGGACTCCTACTTCGTTGCTTCCGGTGCTTTCCATGTCTGATTCCTCAGACGGTTCAGGAGTCTCTTCTGACGGTTCGGTGGTTTCTTCTTCATCAGCCTCAGGATCAGCTTCTTCTGTCTGCATTTCCTCATCAGTTTGGGGTACTCGTCTTGTGGTAGCGGCCAGACCTATTATAAGGCACCACATGTCTGCAACGGTGAAGTTTGTTGCAGACCTTCTCATAGCTTCGTTAACTCTTCCCAGCTCTTTGGCCCTCATCCCACGAAGAAATTTTTGGAGAAGAACTTTCTTCGTAAATCCATGGTGCGGGCAGCTTGAGACGATGGCATCGTAGTTCATGTAGTATTCGTCCAAAGTCTCATCCCGGGATTGATGAAGGCTCATGATCTTCTCACGGGTTTCTTGGCGTAAAGATGGTGGGGAGAATTCTTTCAGGAACGGAACGCAGAGGTCTACAAAATGTTCTGCACTGCAAGCGGTGGATGTGTAGTACCATATCGTGGCGAAGTCGGTTAGAGAGAATTTGAAGCATTTCAGCTTAAATTCCTCTAATACTTCGTTCTCCGGTTTGATGTGATGGCAGACGTGGTGGAAGTTTCGGCAGTGCTGTACAGGGTCTTCTCCCTCCGTTCCTCCGAACAGGGGCAGAAATCGCGTTGTCCATGCATGCGTAATGGGTGCTCTCATAGAGAAAAGAAAGAAAAAGAAAAGGGAGGGAAAGAACAACTATTTGACGACTGATTCCCCGGCAACGGCGCCAATTTGACAGAACCGCTCGTCGTCAAAGCGATTGTGCAAATAAATTTATAATAGTCCGCTACTCGCAACTATACTACTGGGTAGTACTTGGTAAGTAGGGGTCGAACCCAAGGGAACCAGGGGAATAATTGTTCTTCGGGGGGATTACGCAGCGTGGGAGCGTGTTTAAGGTCGGTTGGTTGGTTTTAAAGCTACCAGCTATTCCTGTTTATCATTGACCTTTAGTGACTCTCCTAAGTATTCAAACGGTGTATCAAGGCCATTCCAAGCACTCGATTTGCGTACACTGTCTAGCCTATTCCAAGGACGTAGAAAACTTATTCTATTTAGACTAATACTCCATTCCCGGTTATATTAGCCTATGTGCATCCATTTGATCAATCATTCCCGATCAACCAAATGGTGTTTAAGATGAGTCAAACTTCTCAGATAAGCTTTGCCATTCCAAGCATCCACTTATCCGTACAAGTTTACGAACCCCGCTGTAGAGTTTTGCCATTCCAAGCATCCACTCTACCATGGACGTTCTGACTTAATATATGGCACATAGAATAAGTTTTGAATACTTAGACTAGACACTAAGTTAATAGTCTAAAACATTTTATAATACAAGTGCGCCCCTTAGACCGAACTACAAGTTTAGCTACTATTTATCGCGCTAAACATTATAACTAAGGAAATAAAACAGTTGAATAAATACTAAGAATTACTTACAACCGTTGAAGCGCCAAGGGAGCTATCCTTTATTTCCAAAGCCAAGATTACAACGTTACAAATATTACAACTTCTAGAGAGAGAAGTGAATTTGAGATTGAGGTGTGTTTTGAAATGAGGGGAGGAGGCCTCCTTATATAGCCATGGGAGGAGGAGGAGATGGCTACAAGTGTTGCATTTTGATTGGAGGAAGAAATCAAGGGAGGAGATGGCCACATGTGGAGGAGGGAGAGGAGGAGGAAGGTGGTGGTGACATGTGGAGGAGGGGCAAAAGCCGCCGGTCACCACCACCCAAAGCCGCCGGTAGGCGGTGGTGGAAGTGGAGGAGCTCCTCCTTTGGCCACCACTTCTTCAAGTGGTCGGTCATCTTGCCCAAATGTGAGTTTTGTACAGTTTTATGCAGTCTTTTCACAAAACTGTCAATGTGTTTCTTCCCCGGGCTGTCTTGACTCCACTCCTGATTCTTCTGATTAATTTGTTATGGTCAATTCAACGTCAGGATCCTTGATATTTCTTCAGTCGGCATATGATCTTGACCTTGGATTGACTCTTGTTATCTTTTCAGCATAAAATCCTCTCCTTAGCGTGTTTTCACTTCAGTCTCTAAAATACCCTGTGGAAATATATCGGGACTAACACGTAGAAGTTAGATAGACAAACAGTCTAAATAAGGGGGTTATACTGTGTTTATGATTCGTATAACTTTGGTCCATCAGTTACTCATCTGCTTGGCATTCCCTAATGATCACGTATACAAGAATTAAGTGTTTCATGGTGTCTAATAGTCTAGAACCTAGCTTAGACTAAGATAGACCAATTTTCATGTGAATCTATTCTTAGTCAATCCATCTTAATTAGAATCTCACTCCATCGAGATGTTGATTCACTCTATAGCCTTTATTATCCTTGGAACATCTCCCAAGGTAGAAAATGTCAAAGGCATAAAATACTAGTTCACTTCAATTCCATGCATTTACCGTCGTAAATACTAGAAATGATCAATTTCACTACATCCAAACCTTCACTAAGGTCCATAGATACTTACTTCAAGTTTTAAGATTAACATGTTACTTAGGCATTTTATCAAACACAGGGTAACATGTCAAATAGAAGTCCTTAGAGAAAATGAATTTAACACCATGGATTATAGAATCAAATGTGTATACATGATCATAGAGTATCAAGGAGGATCATAGGACCCTCAAAATACAAGAACTACTCACACATCATCATGATAACATGTTTTCAATACAAAATAACAAAAGGGGAGGATATATGAGTAGAGAAAACCCAAGTGGTAGATGATTCAAGCTTGAGATTCCTTTTTTGATCTTCCCTCTTCTCCCCAAGCAATCCTTGATGATGTTGAGGCTTCCTTGGCCCTTTCCTCACACTTTTTCTTTCTAAACCCTCAATTTCTATATATAGCCACGAGTGGAAAATTCTGAGCACAGCAACAGCACTCGAGCGAGTATAGTCAGAGCGGACTCATACTAGGGCGAGTATGGGTATCCGAGGAGTGCGATGGAGTAGGGGAAGCTGGTACTCGGGCGAGTATATGCTTTTACTCGGGTGAGTATGTTGCTTAGATGAAAATGATGTCCTTAGGCAAGTCAGTACTCGGGCGAGTAGGAGAGCATACTTAGGCGAGTACGGGCCTCAGAGCAATTTGCCTTGGCTTCTGATGGTTGTACTCGGGCGAGTACACCCGAAACCAAATTCATGCTCGGCCGAGTACCCCTCCAAAGTGCTCAATTCTTCCCAAAATTTCAACATTTTTCGTGCGATCTTCATATTGATGTCTTGAATTCAATGGAGAACCATTTTGTACCTGAAATGTGCAAGGAAAGGGTCAAATGACATCAAAAAATATCGGAAATGAAAAAAGATTTAATAAAATTTAGTGAAGAATACGAAGAAAATTTGACTTATTAGCTGTCGTGACACCCGTTACATATAATTATGTCACGGTCATCACGGGGCGAATCAATTTCCTCTGTGAAAAACACCTGTCGTGACACCGGTGAAACCTATAGGATGTCACGACCATCATGGCTGTTGCTGGTGCAGAGCCCTTTTTCCTATCTTTTTCTTTTGATCTTTTCGTTCTTTCGGCACTTCGAGTCCAAGGAGCAGCGAAACACTCAAGAAAGACGTCAAATAGTGATAAAATTGCTGGGAGAACAAGTACTTTCCTTCATCGAATGGAGTAAATAACTAGTCAAAATATTGACTGATCAAAACACTCCATACTTAAATGTCAAACAAATGGTAGAATAAATGCACGAGTGAATGTAAAGCTCAAGTATCATGTTATCAATCCTAGCTAAAATGTGAATCATAACTCACTGTCGTAGAGGACACGAATGTATTTAGCGTATGCATCAACCCTTTAAACCTCTAGGCTGCCCTATTAGGACGAGTATAGTCTCGTTAAGGTTTTCAGGAATGTGACTACCTACAATCCCCGTACAACTAACTAACGTGTAAGCATGAAATGAAGCTCAACGAGTCATAGTAAAGTCATGTCATACATCGGATTCAGTGTGTTAACTCGATTTCAAGTCAAACATCTTCATCACATTTGTAAGATAATCATAGTTTAAACGAGCTATGCATTCAAATAGTAAGTACACACGTCTAGCAAACGTCTAATCACATGTTCTAAGTAGTTCTATAGCAATGTCTCAAAAACAATAAGCTAGTTACACATAACAAGCCCGCCGTTTACCTATGGTATCTAAGGATAGTCCATGGGCTCTTGGCGCAAAGCTCATTGTCAAGTACCAAGGACTAGGCAATGACACGTAAGAAAAGTGGAGCCTGGCTTAAGAAGTTTCTAAAAAATAGTACAAAAATCACATCAAAATTTCAGTGCAAGAACGAGGATCGTTCCTTAGTTTATAGTACTGAATTCTCAAAACAGGTTATGGCTGCATGCTATGAAAAGGTGGAAATACACTATATCAAGCAAAAGGGGTAGAAACTTCACTATTTTTTCGATTTTCATACACAAGGGGTGACTTTTTTCACTTTGCCCTTGGTACTATTTTTCTGCTCTTTCTTTTCCCTTTATTTCTTTAAAAAACAACTATGCTTGGGGTCAATTTTTTATCCTATTTTGAAATTTCAGAAGTTTGTTCTCGATTGGGGCCTATATATATTCTTTTTTTTCGTTGCCCTCTTTTGGCTTTTTCTAACTCGACACTTAAAACTTGACATAGTGTATAAATAGAGGCGGGTGTGTGCAAATCACAACAAGTAAAGAGAACCATATACCAGTACTAAGGTCACCTTGAAAAAGAGATGCAATTTAAGTTTTCAACATTTGGTACCGGTGCCTACTAATATCAAGTCTCAAACATGCTTCAAGAAATACGTAGAACATGTGATAGGCAAAATCTAGCAATGATACTGACACGAGAGAATACACACATGAATACAACTATTTCAAGTCCTAGACTTCGAGTCCAAAAGAATGACAATCAATCAAGCATGATCGTAAAGATCAAGGATTTTAATCGCAATACATAGACATTTGAGCATATGCAAGAATGAATGTGTGATATGTGATGTATGACCATGCACTACCAACTTTACACTTAAAAGGGAGCTTAGTCCCTAAGCAAAGAAAGAAAAGGAGAAAAAGGGTGCATAGAAACTTCCCTCGTGTGTGAGAGCTCAATATCCATAGAGATCAAGCGATTCCTGAGGAATGCAACGCGACACATGAGCTGGTACATATAGATAAAAATGCATAGCTTCTCAAGTGATAGGTTAGCATCGATAATCATGAAGACATAACGAATAGTGAAGCGAGCATAGAATAGTGAAGGTGCCAAATAGAAAGTATGATAAATGATGCGAGCCAAAAGTAGATCATGGAACATATCACAAGCATCAAATAACATGCAGAATGTAGAGCCATGGCATAAAGCCAGCATACAGATAGTATCCATCATGAATAAAAGTAGAATATCCGACAAAAGCATCAAAAGGCATGTGGAAAGAAATGGACCGGGCGTTAAACAACATCCTGGTCATCATCTTCATCGGCATCAACAAACACATCAAGGGTGGTAGCAACATCCTGAGTATCATCAGATCAACTGCAGTACGGGAGGGACTGGCCTCGTAGTCATTTCGGATGGGGCAGAAGTCAATGGAAATAGTGAAGTCAACCTCGAACGGGTCTGGGGTAAAGGACATAAAAGAGGGCGGTGGAGGATAGTAGCCAAAGTCCTGATGCCGAAAGAACAATGTCCAGGCATCATGTGCCCACTATTGTACCATGCTAGCCTGATAATGGAAGTCTGAGAAGTCGGTAGTGTGCTGGGCTTGGGTGGAGGCAAGCCGATTCTGTTGAGAAAGTATTTGTCCCTGGTTAGCCAAGATCTAGCTCTGGTTAGCTAGGATCTGGCTCTGTGTCCACTCTAGCAAGGTGAGGCGCTCAAAGATGGTCTTTGGCCATGGGTCGTCTTGACGCGCAGTCGGGGCCTGGTGGGTAGGGGGTGCTGGTGGAAATTGTCCTCATCGACCACTGGTGCCTCTGGCTCAGGTGTGGGATCCATGCCCCGAACCTTTGTCAAGCTTCCTCTTCCTGTTGTCCAAGCGGCGTCTCTTAGCCCCGTGAGGAAGCTCGTCTCCATGTGTCCATTTCCTGTTCTGACCAATCATCTAACACTTGGATATCTTACTCAAATTCAGCTCCAAAGTTTTCTTCATCGCGTCCAAGGGGCTGAAGTCCCAATCTCTGGACTCGACAAGAAAGGTAATGAACAAGCCTCCTCCCAAAGCCTTGTTGTCCAAGGAAGTACCCCAAACCATCATCATATCACTAAAAATCTGAAAAAAGTCAATCGGCACCTCCTTGGGCATATAAATCATGATGTCGAGGTCGGAGTTGGTAACCACGGTGATGCCCTCTGCATGAGAGTTGATAATCATTCCAACCAAATGGTGAACAATTTCCCACAGCGGCTCCTTGATGCCGGTGGAAGGCCAACTAGATGTGAAATATTAGTCAAAGCCGGATATGAGTTTCCAGAACTCGTACCTCTCCTATTCACCATATTCTCCACAAAATCTATCAATAGGTAATCCCAATACTACTCAAACCTCCCTTCGAGTGGCTATCGATAGTCTCAAACGAGGCTAAATATTCCATAAGCAGCTTAGGATACGTTACAGCCGGATGAGTAAACACAACATCGAGCCCTGAGGCCACAAACATTCTACAACACTGTGGCAACATCTTCAGGTTATCCAATGATTCAAGACAAGGGACAATTGTAGGGATTACCTTTCCCAGCGGAAGAATCTCATCGAATCTCTAATGATGACTGGGTTAAGGTCCAAATTGAATGGGCCAGGTAGCCGAATAAGGGCGTGGACGGTACCCTTGTGGAGCGGGAGTGATCGTTTTCAGTGGCCGGAGGTGGTGAAGCATTCCGAGCAGCACGGGAAGCGGTTGGGGCTGCAAGATGTTTGGATTATCTAGCCATGGCTGAGGGATAGGAGTGGGTGGGAGAAATTAGGATTTGGGTTTGGGATGCAAGAAGCTGAGCACAGGCGAGTGGCTGGTGTTGGTGCAGGTGTTTGGTGTCGGATAACTAGTTGTCGGAATTAGGACGCCTGGTGGTGTGCTCAGCCGAAGGTGGTGATGGTCGGAGGGGACGTTGAATCGGAGAGTTGCATTGAGAATTTAGTGTTTTGATTTCAATTTGGGAAGAAGAAGATGAGGATTTTGAATGAGACGTGACATCCAAGGATGTCACAGGTTTCACGACACAAACAAATTTTGCTGACATCCATTACACATCCATACGTCACGGGTGCAACGACACCCTTGATCTTTCTATCTCTTCACCACGATGTGACTACCGTGACATTGTCCTTACGTCATGGGTGTCACGACACCTTGGGAATTGTCTATCATTTTATACTACCATGACTGCCGTGACACGTCCATTGTGTCATGGGTGTCATGACACACTAGTATTTTCTTTGCATCTTTACCCTGTCGTGACATCCATGACACGTCCATTGTGTCATGGCTATCACGACACCTTTAGTGCCAAGCATAATCTCGCTTTGCACTCCTTTTTATTGTCTGAGCTCGGCGCACTCCACACTTAAGTTCCTGTAATGATCACATACAAAGCATATAATGCAAAATGCAACTAACTAATACTTAATGTCCGGGATACTCCCCGAGGAGGCCTAGTTTAACGTCTTGGCGAGACATAGCTAGGGAGGTGGGACTAGAAGCATTCTCGGGAAGTCCCTTGCTGAGATCCCTTCTCGAGAAGTAAGTCATCATGAATGCATGCAGGTGGTGCCAGGTGTTTCAGGACATGATAGTGCTTGAGGCGTTAGCCGTTGACTAACATAAATTAGCCTCCTTCGACGTTGAGCTCCACGTGGCCATTTGGGTATGCTTTCTCTACTGTATATGTGCCACTCCACTTCGTGCGCAACTTTCCTAGAAAGAATCTAAGGCGAGAGTTGTAGAAAGAACCTGCTCGCCTTCATTGAATTCCCTGCGCACTATCCTCTTATCATGCTATTTCTTCGTCCTCTCCTTATATATACGAGTATTCTTGTATGAATCTAATCTGATTTCATGGACCTCATTTAACTGCAACAGTCGCTTTTCACCCGTTGCCTTCAGGTCCATGTTCAGCTTTCTGATGGCCCACATTGCTTTGTACTCAAGCTCGACTGGCAAGTGATAGGTTTTTTCGTAAATAAGCCTAAAAGGACTCATCCCGATCGGAGTCTTGAATGCAATCCTATATGCCCACATCACGTCATCTAGCTTGGACGCCCTATCTTTCCTGTGGCTAGAGACTGTCTTCAATAGAATACTCTTCATTTCCCTTTTAGAGATCTCAACCTGCCCACTAGTCTGAGGGTGATACAGAGTGCCAACCTTGTGATAAACACCGTATTTCTTCTGCAAGGTCTTGAAATTCCTCTCCTTGAAGTGGGAACCTTCATCGCTAATAACCGTTCTAAGAACTCCAAACCAAGGACATATAACTTTCTGAAACATCTTCACAACACCTTGGCGTTGCAAGTAGGAGCATCCACTGCTTCAACCCACTTGGAAACGTAGTTGACAGCTACCAAGATATATTGATTTCCATAGAAAGGTGGGAATGGTCCCATGAAATCGATTCCCTATACTATAAATAACTCTACTGCAAGAATGCTCTATTGGGGCATCTCCTGCTACTTAGAAATATTTATAGTCCTCTGGAACTGATCACAAGCTTTGATAAATTCATGGGCATCCTTGAAAAGAGTAGGCCAATAGAATCTGGACTGCAGGTCTTTCGTAGCCATCTTTGAACCAGCCTCGTGTTACCATACTGTGAAGAATGACAACGCTCTAAGATCCATCTGATCTGGTCCTCGTCGACACAAGTTCTATAGAGACCGTCATCACATATATTATATAGAAAGGGTCATCCTAGAAGTACCTCTTTATGTCAGACAAAAATTTCTTCTTCTGGTTGTGTGACAGATAGTTGACAAAATCTACGTACCACAAGGCGATGTCTGAGGAATAATATTGCAGACCAAGTAGTTGACAAAATCTGCGTACCACGAGGCGATGTCTACATTAACACTCATAAGCTGCTGACTTCCTAGAGAGTCAGTCATCGAGAGTCTGTACTCTTTATGTTCGAGCTCTCTTAACTCGAGATGTGACAGGCGGTCTGCAACCAAATTTTTTGCACCCTTATTGTCTCTAATCTCAATGTCGAACTCTTGAAGGAGAAGCACCCATTGAATTAATCTAGGTTTTGAATCCTTCTTGGATTGCAAGTACTTGATCGCAGCATGATTAGTGTACACTATGGTCTTAGAGTCGATCAAATACTGCATGAACTTCTCAAAAGCATAAACGATGGCTAGCATTTCCATCTCAGTCGTAGTGTAATTCGAAGCAGCACCAGCTAAGACTTTACTTGCATAATAAATCACGTGTAGCTTCTTATCAATGACTTGGCCTAAGACTACTCCCACAACAAAATCACTAGCATAACACATTAGTTCAAATGGCAGCTCCCATTTAGGGGGCTGAACTATAGGAGCAGAAGTAAGACCAGTTTTCAATGTATAGAAAGCGTTAAAACATGATTCATCGAAGTTAAACTTAGTGTCTTGGCATAATAGATCAGTGAGGGGTTTTGCTATCTTAGAAAAGTCCTTGAAGCACCTGTAAAACCCTGCATGCCCTAGAAAGCTCCTAATTCCTTTCTAATCTTTTGGTGGGGGCAAATTAAAAATCACCTCCACCTTTGCGCAATCGATCTTGATGCCTCTGTTAGAGGCTAGGTGTCAGAACACAATATGTTCATGCACCATAAAGTGACATTTCTCCCAATTTAAAACTAGGTTAGTGTCAACACAATGACGATGAACATTGGTAAGGTTAGATATGCATGAAAATGAAGAGCCATATACTAAAAAATCATCTATAAATACTTCCATGGTGTTTTCTAATAAATTCGAAAATATGGCCATCAAACAATGCTGAAAAGTAGCAGGTGCATTGCAAAGATCGAAAGGCATGTGTCTATAAGCAAATGTGCCATAAGGGCAAGTAAAAATAGTCTTCTCTTGGTCCTCGGGGTGTATAGGGATCTGGAAAAACCCACTATAACCGTCGAGGTAGGAGAAAAACTTATGCTTCGCAAGATGCTCTAAAAGTTGATCAATAAAAGGAAAAAAAAGTGATCCTTACGAGTAGCCTTATTCAACTACATATAGTATATGCACATGCGCCAACCAGTCTCGGTACGAGTAGGAATCAGATCATTATTCTTATTACGCACAACAGTTAAACCTCCATTGTTTGGGACAACATGCACAAGACTTACCCACTCACTATCATCAATAGAGTAAATAATGCCATCATCCAACAATTTCAGAATTTCTTTCACAACATCATTCAGCTTAGGATTCAAACGTCTCAAGGCCTCCCTAATAGGCCTAGCGTCACCCTTTAGATGGATTCTATGCATGCATATATCTGGGCTAATCCGGTAAGATCATCAATTGAGTATCCTAGGCCTGGCCTATACTATCTCAGGACATCAAGCAATCTCCGGGTCTCTACGTCAGTAAAGAATGCATTCGCAATCACCGAGTAGGTCAAGTTGGGACCGAGAAATTCATACCTGAGACTTCCAAGCAAAGGTTTCAGCTCTACCTTGCAAGGTTCCTTACCTGAACCGGTGGTCTCTTCAGCTTCGTCTACTCCCTCGGTGCTTACTGCGCATATATCCATCGGTATTGGGCAACCTAGTACAACTCTGTAAGACTTAACAGAGGTCAGTACAATAAGATCATCAATATCAGTAGAATCTATTACATCGCAGTCAGCTAGCAGGCTAGGACTCTTACACATGTTAGGTAAATAAAAGACAACTCTTTGGCTACCCACTCGGAGAGCTATAGAACCCCTATTCGTGTCAATGACTAACTTAGCAGTGTACATGAAAGGTCTACCTAGAATAATCGAGATATCTATGTCCTCCGCAATCTCTAGCACATTAAAATCATCAGGGATGTATATGTTCTTCACCTTGACAGGAACGTCCTTTAGAATCCCTCTTGGGAGTCGAGAAGAATGATCTGCAAGGCAAATAGTGACATTGGTAAGACAAAGATCACCTAAATTCAATTTAGCATACAAGGAATATGGCATGATAGACAGTTAGACACACTAGCACCCTGATCACACAAAGCATGATGAATAGTAATACCACCAATATAAAAAGGGATAGAAAAATGCCTTGAGTCTCTAAGTTTGGGTGGCACGGGCTGGTGCACCGCTGTGCTACACCCCTCAATTAGGGCCACCGTCTTTGATCCTTCAATTTTCCTCTTCCCAGTATGAATTTCCTTGATGAATTTGGCATAGGTAGGAATCTGGGTGATGGCGTCGGTGAGTAGTAGAGTGATATAGAGAGTACGAATCATGTCCATGAACTGCTTGAAGGCTTTGTCTGTCTTTGTCGCAGCTAGTCGTTGAGGGAATGGAACTGGAGGTTTATAAGGGGTGGATTCCACCATTTGTGTAGAATTTTTAGCTCGGTTCGTAGCTTCCTTTTTTGTCTCCTCTTAATCTGTTGTAGAATTAGGTGCAGGTGTTGCAGCTAGAGTTTGAGTGCCTTGAGCTGGCAGCATCTCGATCAGTTTTCCTCCTTGGAGTGTGATGGCATTCACTGATGCTTTAGGATTCAGATCGAGCTTTGATGGGAGTTTCCCACGTTCTCTATTTATTGAGTTTGCTTGCTGTGCCACCTTAGTTTTGAGCATTCTGTTATGAATGGCCAGCTTCTCTACGGTCCTTCGCTGGTCTCTTACCTATGCAGCGGTCTCCTGAGATGTCTTTTGTTGTTATGCTATGAAGCTAGCTATCATGGCTTCCATACTTGATGTTGCTACGGAGTTCTGATCCTGTTGTCGCTGCGGGTGATTGCTATAGCTCCCTGAATTTTGGTTTTGTTGTTGTTGGGGCTGTTTGTTGTACTGATTCCTAGGCTGGTAGGGAGCATTGTTCTGCTGCTGTCTGTAGGGGAATCATGGAGGCGGTTGATTATGTGGCTTCTATGAGAGATTTGGGTTATTCCGGTCCGGGTTATCCCACCAGTTAGTGGTTGACCCTACATAATTGGCATCCTCCTGATTTTTGATGTCTCTTTCTTGTCCCATTACCGGACATCCATCTGCAAAATGAGAGGGAGAACCACATATCTGACAGTAGACTGCTACGTTAGCAACAGTAGATGATTTTATGGAGGAGTCTATTTTTATAGTCTTTATCTCAGCTGCAAGCGTCTTCACCGTAGTGGTTAGTTCAGTAATATCATTAGTACCATCATCAAGGTAGAGATCATGTACACCTTTCATGTCCTTAGGATTACCTCGATCACTCGTCCAAAGGTGGTAGTCTTGAGCTGCCTTCTCTATGATGTTGTAGGTCTCTTCCAGTGGGAGTCCTCCGCCAACTGCTTGATTTATGAGAGTGCGCATTTCCTAGTCGATTCCCTGGTAGAAAATACCTATGATCTGCCACAACTCCAGGTTATGGTGGGGGCACTGTCTCATCAGCACCTTGTACCTCTCCCAAGCCTCGTAGAGAGTCTCACCATTTGTAAAGGGTGCATCACCCTTTCATGACTCGTTCAGGAGTCCCTTTGGACAGGTACGCTTGTCATGGAGCCCTTTCTCGTTACAATACCACATGATCTTAGAGGTTTCTTCAATGTAACCATGGCAATTTCTCGGGAACTTCGTATTCTCTTGCCACATCCTTTGTTTCTTGACATTCTAGGACTATTGACTAACATTGATGCAGGCTATGGCAATTGCGAAACAGATTGTAAATAATCAGCTTGCGATGCACTGCAGTCCACACCACCATTCAGAGCATGCTCCGGAACAAACTGATATATGTGATCATGGAATTTTTGCATGCTATCAACATCATTCTTGAAGCTACATATAGCAGCATTGACATTGAACCATATTTCCAACGACACCATTATTTGTTCCCGTGTGTGATTCGGATTTTCAGAATCAACAAGGAACTTACCAGGATTGTGCTTTTTTACAGCCTCTTTACGCCATCGGGTCATTACCATAAAATTAGGAATCTTGTCATATCGTAAAATGAACATGATAGAGAATAGGTGACGACGTATATAGTCACAAGATTTGAACTTTAAACAGTTGTAATTTAACCTTCCACTAATTTCTATGAGGGTCGCCTGCCGATTGCCATGAGACTTCAATTTATTATAAGAACAGTAAAGCAATATTCGTATAAAACTGATCCTACAAATTATTAAATTACCGGAAACAATTTGTTATTCCTCCCTCCATCATTTATAATGTACAATTTACCATACTCAAAATCATTAATAGTCTGAATCGCGCATCGATTGACAACATCTGACATTTCATATTATGATTTCTTAAAAACGGGAACTGTGAAGGTTTCCGATGCATGCTTCTCTAATTTATGAGTAGACTGTACAACACTTCTTGATTCTCGATTAAGATGTACTCTATTATAGCTCTGTAAATCCATAGCACTTTTGAAACCCTAAGAAAATACCACGAGAGTCATGTATCAGTGAAGGTACCTTCCAAAAATGAATTCTTGCTTTTCATACACGAAGTTGTCCTCAAAAGGGCACCCATACTTACATCTCTGAAATAAATGGGAATCCATGAAGACCCTATATCATACATATTAGCAAGCCATTTGTTGCCTTGAAGATCATATTTTGTAATCACCTCCCACCATGCATCTTCAAATTCTTTACAATCGTTATGATCACCCCATAAACCAGTGTTAATGTTGTATCAAAAACCCTTCTCTCTGTATAATGAAATGTCCACCTATTTGAATAATAGAAACAATTAAACACAATATTTTGCTCGAACAAAAAAAACTTCACAACAAAGCAACAACTTAATCAAGTTTACGAAAGACTATGAATTATAAAATTGTAACTACGAATTATGTGGAAAATTTTCCAATCTAGCCCAAATCCGATTTTAATTTTTCCATCGTCCCAATTTTCAAATTCAATTTCTTGAAATAGGCACATGAACTTAGGCGCTGTTGCCAACAACTCCTCATACTTAAGGCGTTGTCTGCAACATCGCTCTTTGTCCAATGTCATATTTTTGCTTAAACGATGTTGAATAAGCTGGCTGACTTGACAGATTTATTTAGGCAATGTTCTTCACAACACCTTAAGTGAAATACACATTTGAGCCCTAATTTCAATTCTAATGTTCCGTTACACCGAAAACTCTCCCCCTCTCTGGCCGATTTCCACCTCCAACCACGTCCGCGCCACCCACAATCTTGTCGCCGCAGTTTCCTGTCGCCCCAGTCTCCCGTCGCCATCCCGCCTGGTACGGTTTGACATCCATTCACGTCTTAGTCGAGCCTCCATATTCCCGTAAGCTTGCTGCCCAAACTTGTTTCTGTTCTTTGATTATTGGGTAGCACTGGTTCATATTTGAGGTTTCAAGTTTAGTTTGTGTCATTACATTTTTCTCCAAGTTTCAGTTTCATTATTGAGTAGCACAGTTCTATTTTCTCTTTCTTGATGTAGTAAAATCGAAAGTAATGTCCCTCTTACGGTTCTGATCATATTATGATGTTGTTACAGTTTGATGTAGTATTCTAATATCACTGTTGAATGGTTAGAGATAACAGCGTGTTAGGTGAAGATACACAACTTTATGTAAGTTTGTGTAGTTGTTTGTTGTTGTTTTTGTTGAATTCAATGCTTGATTCATTTAAATTAGTTATGATGCTAATATACGGTTTATGTCGATTTATCCAATCTTTTAGCAATGGTTGATGATGGAAACGAAGAAACGACAATGACAACTATAGAAAGAGTTGAAGGTCCAACATTCGACGTGTATGATAGAGATAATATGGGAAATTGGATAATGAAGATGACGGAGGCTATGTTGAAGTACCCACATGTGGTGAAGGAGTTAATAATTCCCTAAGGATTTTTCTCCTTTCAATGACTTTTCCGGTTTGATGAACCATCCGGCTATTAATGACCACTAGTCTAATAATAGTCAGTTTAGTGATAAGTCGAGATCTTGACTTAATAATAGCCATTTTCACTATAGCTTTTGTTCGTTTCCGACATTATTTAGATGTCATTTGATCCCTTTTCGTACGTTTCAGGTACAAAACAATATAGTCTCAGTGTCAAAGCCAAAATATGAAAACTCAGGAAAAACCAGAGTTTTGGAGCAGAATATGGGCAGAAATGCATCTCACCCGATCGGTTCATAATTTCCCATGAACCAACCGACCAGTTGGACAAAGGAGCAGAAGAGGAGAGCAATCGGCAACTTTGAGCCGGTCGGCTGGACTCACCAACCGACCACTGGATGAAGATATCAGATGGCTTACAATCGGCCAACTTAAGTTGGTTGGCTGGGCCAGCCAACCGGTCGGCTGGGAGAAAACTCCAGATGGTCCTACAACAATAACAATCCCAACCGGTCGGTTGGATTCCTTCCATCAGCCACCTGACCGGTTGGACTGCTACAGTACCGGCTATTTCACCCGAGGCTATAAATAGAAAGTTGTGTTTTTGACCTAGGGGGACTGGCTTTTGGGAGAAAATACTCATCAAAGGAGATCAAATCAAGGTCATCAAGAGGAATTCGATCAGGGAAGAAGAAGGAGGATCGAAGGGAGTTTAAGGATCAACAATCCTACTTTCTCTACATCTTCCCTATTTTACTTGTTTGTTTTCTTCATAACCTACTCACACCATGTTGTCTTACATGATGTGTGAGTAGTCTCCCTTGTCTTTTGAGGGTGTTGTTACCCTCCTTGGTACTCTGGATCATGTATACACATGTTGGATGATTAATCTATGATGTTAAATTCACATTTGCTATGATCTTCATTATTGCATGCAACTAGGTGTTTGATGAAATGCCAAAGTGACTTGTTTATCCCAAAACTTGAACTAAGAATCTAGCGACCTTAGGGATGGTTTAGATGTACTAAATGTGATCATATCTAAGGATTTGAAGTGACCTAGGACTCGAGTTCATGGTATGTATTGCATGCAACTAGGTGTTTGATGAAATGCCAAGGAGGTGCATAACCCCTCAAAACTCTCTTTTGATTGATATACACCCCTTTGAAGCTATCTCTTTGCTTGTTCTTGATTGATAACCATCTCATCATTAAATTTTAGGAATATCCAAGTTGAAACTTGATTCCCCTAGCGCATAATCAAATTTGCTCCCTTGGGTTCGACACCGGTCTTACCAGTCAAATATAAATTGTTTTTGACTACAAAAATTACAATTGTCAAAATGATGCCGTTGCCGGGGAGGAATGGCTAGATTGTCCCTAGGACGAATCATTTGGTACTTCGACTATTCCATGTTTTTCTTTTGTTATTTTGCTACTTGTGATTCTTGAGTTCACTACATTATCCTCACTTGCCTAGTTGTTTTCTCTTGTAGGTGCAAACCTATATATGCCCCCTAAGGACAAGAGACCGACCGAGATTATTGACAAAGGTTTAAACCCCTACCTTACAAGGAGCAAAGCAACCAAGGCTAAAGGATCAATCTCTAACACTCAAGAAACCACTACTCCAATCATGGATGATAGACCCCCACCTACTCCACCTCCCCAAGGTCCTCTTCCACCATTGACCCAAGCTAGAAGGGTCCTCAAAGACTACGTCGCTCCCAATGCTTATGGTTACTGGTCCCCAATCCTTTTCCCCATGATGGACAACCGAGACTTTGACTTGAAGACCTCCACAATCCAAATGATTCAATCCAACCGATTCTTGGGGAGAGACCACGAGGACCCGAACTCGCATTTGACTACATTTCTTAAAGTTTGTGATACTTTCAAGATCAATGGGGTCTCTGAGGATGCTAAACTCTTGAGATTGTTCCCTTTCTTGCTCGCGGGAAGAGCTAGGGATTGGTTGAGGAGCCAACGCCAGATAGTTTCACCACTTGGAAGGAGCTTGTCATTGCATTCCTCAACAAGTATTTCCCTCCATCCAAGACTGCCTATTATTGGAGTCAAATCATGAATTTTGAGCAAATGGATGGAGAGACGCTCTATGAAGCTTGGGAGAGATACAAGGAGTATCAAAGGCTTTGCCCACATCACAACCTAGATTTCCTCCTCGTGTTCCATACCTTCTACCAAGGTGTTGATGGTCCCTCGCGGCTTGCACTTGATACCGCCGCGGGAGGAGCTATCATGGACCTTGAACCTCAAGAATGATATGCGGTAATCGAGAAGATCACCAATAACTACCTCATGTGGGCAAGTGAAAGAGGAAACCCAATAAGGAAGGGAGAAAGACATGAAGCAAAGGCCGTAAGCACAAGGGACTATGATTCATTAGCTAGAAAATTTGAAGACCTCTCGGAGAAAATTAATAAAATGCAAATTTCGGCAAAGGGTCACTCAATGAGCCCAGAGTGCGACATATGTGAAGTCTATGAGCACGATACTAATTCTTGCCCTTTGGTTCAAAGGGATGGAGGTAGAAATGGGTATGAAGAACCAAACTATGTTGGTGGAAACCAAGGGAGAGAGTATAATGCTAGTGCTTTTCAAGGCCAAAATTCTCAATCCAACTACACTACCCCAAAGTTTTCATCCGCTTGGAAGAATCATGCAAACTTCTCATACAAGACCACAAATCCTACTTGTCCCGACTTTGGTCCTAAAGCCACTTCAACCAATCAAGTTTCCCTCCAAGGAATCAATTTCAACCAAGGAACCAACATCAAGGCCAACAATATCAAGCTTTCCGCAATGTCAAGATGCTTGCAAACACATGTCAAGATGCTTGAGAACCAAATAGCTCAACAAGCCGAGTCCTCAACTAGAGCACAAGGAAAGCTACCGGCGCGACCCGAGCATGAAAAGAATGAGTTTTGCAATGCCATCTATATTGAGGGATCATTCGAGGATGAATTGTTTGAGGATGAATTGCTAGAGATGGAAGAGCTTGATGAGAAGGCTTTATCAAAGGTTCCCCGTGAGGAACAGTGTGGGGCGGTGACCCTTAGAAGTGGGAGGCAATTTGAGGGTGTTACACCAAAGAAAGCCGTTCAAATACCTCCGAAACCCATTGGCCAAGCTAGAGACGACAAAAAGGAACATAATGAAGAGGTCCCTAATCCTCCAACCGAAAAGGCAAAAGAAACTAAAGAGAGAAAGGAAGGACTCAAGCCTTATTTTCCACCGGTTCCCTTCCCTCAAAGGCTCATCAAGCCCTCTAAGTTGGACAAAGAATATGAGTTCTTCACCAAGATTTTGAAAAAGCTATATGTCGACATGCCATTCCATGAGCTCATAAAGAAAGCACCTCTCTTCAACAAGTTTCTAAAAGAGATTTTGTCCAACAAGACGACCATTGAAGAAGATGATCCCCATCCCCTCAACCACGAATGTAGTGCCCCTCTTTTCAATGCAAATTCCCCAAAAGATGGAAGACCCCGGCAAATTCACTATCCCTTGCTCAATAAGGGATATGAACTTCTCAAGTCCACTAGCCGATCTCGGGGCTAGTGCGAGCGTTATGCCTCTTGCCATCTACCATAAGCTAAAATTGAAAGTAGTGAAGACCGCCAAAATGACTCTTCAACTCGTGGATGGGACTACAAGGCACCCTTGGGGCTTAGTGGAGAATGTCCCAATCAAAGTCGACAAATTCTACATTCCATGCGACTTTGTGGTGATAGATATGGGGGACAACTTCACTTCATCATTGATCCTTGGGCGTCCCTTCTTGGCCACCGCCGGTTTTAAAGTTGATGTTGGAAAAGGGAAATTGACCCTAAAAATTGGTGAAGAAAAGGTAAAGATAGAAAAGCCAAATGGAGAACAAGTGGCTAGTGTTGAGAAAAAGCTAGACAATGTAGGAACCGAAATTATTGAGGGCAAGAAAGTTGATAAGAAGGACTTGCACATCACACTTGAGCCCGATGAAGACCCTTCCTTTGATCACCTTGACTCATCATCATGCACCAATGAGATGAGTAAGAATGAAAAGCAAATACATCAAAGGGTGAGAAGCTACCATCACTTTGGAAAAGGGCTATTAAACAAGTTGCTTGCAACTCTTCAAAGAACCCGGATTGAGTCTCCCAATATTATACAAGTCCGCTTGAGGAGGGATCCTAGCAAAGGACTCCTCAAGTGTGTTTCTAAAAAAAGAAGGGGAGATTCGGCTCGTTCTTTGCCAAGACGTCAAACTAGGCCATCACGGGAGGTAGCCCGGTGTGTAAGTTGCCCATCTACTTAAAATTGATTTCATATATATATATGTTTGGCATGCGTACTTTGAATGTTGAATGTGAACATGAGTGCTAGGATGCTGAAAATGCGTAACTAGATGTGCTTGGCGTGGACTTGGTGCTTTGCATGAAATATTTAGACGGTGGTGACATTCTAAGTGTGGAGTGTTGATCCTAGCTTGATTTCTTTTGTTAAAAAATCATGTGTATGCTAGCGATTTCACGTTGAGGCATGCCTTGAGTTTGAGATGATCTTGTGTTTGAATATTGAATGATGCTAGTTCATTTTGTGGAGTAAAAATTTATGAGTGTGGAGTTGGATTTGTGCAAGAATGGATAGACATTTTATGTCAAAACATCAAAAACAGTCCAGGAACCCTACCTCCAACCAACCGGGTGAGACCATGCCTAACCTTAACCAATCGGTTGAATAAATGTTCAGACTACTCCCATATTGAAGACATCCAACCGACCGATTGGGAATTGCCTATGAAACACCTCTTTACATTTCAAATTCAATCTCAACCGACCCCCCAACACACCCAGCCGACCGACTCCCATCCGACCTCCAACCTGACTTTGCCCTCCAACCATCTGACCTCACGCTCTGGCCTCTGCCACCCTTGCCCTGACCTCACCTATCTTTCCCCGTCACCAGCCATCCCATCCAAGCTTCCTACACCTAGCCGCATCTCCATCCTGCCGGCAAAACCTCCCATAGCACGATCTCCCTATTCCACTATAAAAAGCTGCCACTCCGCCCCTCAATCAGCTCGAAATCACCTCGCCTACAAACCCCAAGCCTCATTCCGATCGCCAAAGCCTCCCAAAAAACCCCAATTTTCGACCTCTAAGTCGCCTCCCAACTGATTGGGTGAAATTTTGGTCTCCATCCAACCGACCGGTTGGGTACATTTTCAGTGCAAAAATAAGTTTTTCCCCTCCCCTATCCAATCATGCCTCAAGGCTCCTTGTCCAAATCCATGTTGAAGGGCAAGGAAATAGCCCAAGAAGTGCCAAGGGACCCAATGTACGAGAGCGACGAGGACGACATTCCTCTTTCCCACCGAAAGAGAAGGCAATTGAGAGACACATTACGAGACGATAGATCACCCCCAGCAAGGATATGGATTCTCCGCCACCCTCTCCTAGCCCTCTACCAAAGAAGAAGAGGAAAACCACAAAGGGTGCCGCGATGAAGAAGTCGACTAAGAAGAAGACCACTCCGACACCTCCACCACCTAGAGCTCCTTCTCCACCTCTAGAACATGCAGCTGCGCCTAGTGCACCTCCCACTGCACTAGTGCCCATTTTACCGAGCGATGGACCTATGGAGTCACCTCTACCCGAGCCTACACCTTACCCATTCATCGAGCCTCTTGAATTTCGCGATGCTAGAATCACAGAGAGACTCGGGGTAGTCACTGGATCGGGAAAGGAAGCTGTACCCACGCTCTACCCGGCCTTGGACGTACTTGACCACCTACGCGTCGGCGGAGGGGTACGAGTTATATAAATGTGGTTTAGGCTTCCTTTTATTGGATGATCCGGGGACTTATCAAAGAGTTGTGGAGGAGTTCTTATGCTATTTAGATGTTGTAAAGGAGGGGGGAGAGTCACACATTGGAGGTTTATGCTTGGTGGGAGGGACTTTTTGATTCGGGAGAGGATGATCCGAGAGTGGCTTAGTTTCCCATTTTTGGGAGAGGAGGTGATCAGTAGGAATGAGCACATTCAGAGCAGATTTTGGAGAAACATTTCAAGGAGGCATGAGTGGTTTGCCCCTTCTACAACGCCTCAGCCATCACCCTTCCGATTTGGAAGATCATTCACCACATCATTGCTTTTGAAATCAACACTTGTGGGGATATGGCTAGAGCAGTGACTACCCTGATTTTGAGGTGATGATGGCCATAAACGAGGGCGATGCGCTTGATTGGATTGCCATCTTATCCTCCCGCTTCGAGAGCGTTGTGAAGAAGTCTTCGAGGAATTTTTCTTTAGGAGGAGGGTCCATGATCACTCTTATTACCATGAGGTGTAACTTCACCTTTGGCCATGATGTATGCCCAGAGCCATCCAAGATGATACTCGATGTGCCTACCATGAAGCACATACACCTCCTTAAAAAGGATGGCAAGACTTGGGAGGAGGATGACAAGCCTCACAAATAGAATCTTACGGATGCGGCAGAGAAGAGGAAGAGGAACTTCAAGAGGAGGAATCACCTATATTGCACAGCCAAGTTCACACCATCCCCACCTTCCTCTCCTATTCCCTCTCGTCCCACAACTTCTGAGCCCAAGGCTCCCATTGCTGAGGAGCTTGCTGTTGAGAGTGTCCCCCGTGCTAGTGGGGATTTAACCGAGTGGTGAGAGAGGGTCTCCTCCGACATTGCTGATGTGAAGAGTAGCGTGGCTCAATTGAGGAGCGGCTTGACCCGACTTGAGGAGTTTGCTAGAGATGAGGCTATGAGAGCTCGCCAGGAGTCTGAGTGGCTTCGTACTACACTTTTGTCTATGATCAGAGGCTCGACTACTCCAGTTGACCCAGGACCTTCTGTCCCTCGTGCCACCTCCCCCTTGCCTACCACGCCATCTTCGAGACCCGGGGAGGCGGGCACACCACTTACTGGTGCCATGGTGGAGTGGAATGGAGCGTCCATTAGAGAGGTGAGCACACGACCTTCTGGTGCCACGGTGGAGTGGATTGGAGATTCTACAAGAGAGGCCACTCTGGGAGGCGACAAGGCTACATCTTGAGCTTGTATTGCATTTTGGTCATACTTGTATCGATGTTTTGATGCTTTCTTGCTTTGATCATGTACTTGGATGTTAAGTCACCTTTTGGAGCAATTTTGGATGATGTATGCCATCTTTATTATGTACTCTTGACTTATCTTTGTTTGTATGCTATATTCTTATGTTATTGAAGGTGTTTTACCATTCTTGATTGTGCGAATTTCAGGATATCTATACTCATGCTCTTCTCATGCCAAAATCACCTTCTTTACCTACATATGCAACCAAATGAATATATCTCATTCCCAAGAGTTATATCATTGAATTTTTTACCCGTTCTTCAAACGAGGGGAGTTCCTATGCACCTTTGCCTTTATTTTATCATTCCTTGCGCTTAGGGACTAAGCTTGAATTAAGTGTGGAGTGGGTTAATGTGCATAGTTCACATGCTTTCATGCCATGCATATCATTTTTGATGGACACTTGCATCTTTTGCACCTTATCCCTAACATGAGAGTGCGTTTAACCACATAGGCTTGTGACTATCAATTCTAAATCCCCATAGATCACATCTAGCCTATTTATCACATTTATTAGATCTTGAACCTAGAACCGACCTAGTCCCTTGAATGTCTATTCTTGAGAACTGATGGACCATAATTGTATGAATCATAAACACAGTTAAACCCACCAAATTAGATGTTTTGTCTGTACAACTTTTACTTGTTAGTTCACTTTTGTTCTACAGGCCATTTCAAGGAGTAAAGATGAAAACGAGCTAAAATGGAGTTCTTAACGCTGAAAGTGAATTACAAGTCAGAACTGACCATACTCCGACAATACTCCGATCAAGCCACAACTAAGTCCCGATGACTTATTCCGACAAATATCAAGAACACAAGTGAAATGCCAAGTATAAGTAACTTATCTTTTGATGACAACTAAGGAGCAACCAAAGGGCAACTAGGAGTTAGGATCCAACCGATGGCTTTTGAGAAGGAAAAGATCTCACTTCTCCTTCCCTCCTCACCACATGGGCGGCTAAAGCCACCCTCCACTCCCCTTGCGCCACCTAGGTCGGCGGCTCTTGGCCAAGCCACCTCACCCCGGCGGCTTTTGCTCCTCCACCCTCCTCATGCCAAGTGTTGAGATCTCAATCCATATGCCTCTCCTCCCTTGACAAGTGTATGGCTCTCCTCCATCCTCCATGCCTATAAATAGAGCTCCTCTTCTCATTTGTAATATCATCCTCATTTCAAAACATCGTCCATCACAAAGCTCTAGCTTCTCTCTAGATTTTGGGCACTACTCTTGTAAACACTTGTTTTAAATCTATAATACTCCTGTTGGTTCTTGAGTATTCTAGTAGTTCTTGAGTTTACTCCTGTTGGTTCTTGAGTATTCTCATTTACTTACTGTCTTTCAAAAACCCTCGAGTACTTAGCTATGGTATCCACCTCTATGGATATTCGTAGCTAAACCCTTCATTCGGTTGAAGGGGTGTACTTGTGTCATAAAATGTTTTAGGCCCTACTCTTAATGCCTCTATGTGTTCAAAACTTGTTCTATGTGCCACATATTAGGTTAGAACTTCCAAGGTGCTTGGAATGGCAAAACTCTTCCGTGGGGTTCGTAAACATACTCGGATAAGTGGATGCTTGGAATGGCAAAACTTATCTGAGGAGTTTGACCTCTTTTAAACACCATTTGGTTGATCGGGAACGATTGATCAAATGGATGCACACAGGCTAATATACCTTGAAATGGGGTATTAGTCTAAATAGAACAAGTGCTCTATGTCTTGGAATGGACTAGACAGTGTGGCAAATCAAGTGCTTGGAATGGCCTTGATACTCTTTTGAAAACATAGTATGATCATTAGAGGTCAATGATAAACAGACTTTGATACAAGGCCCCTAAAACCGAATGCTTTCCTTAAAACATCACCTGCACTTTACTTTCAGTCTCAATATCAACTGCAATATCAACCGCTTACTCTCCGCAAGACTTATCCTTCAAGCATCCCACTTGCTGTAAGTCTTCTCCTTTTACTTTCAGTACTTTACTTTCAGTAATTTACTTTCTGCACTAAAATCACAACCAACCCACTTACTTTTCTGTACTAAAATTAAAACCAACAACCAACCACTCACTTTTCATCGCTAAAACCTCAATCCACCTAAAATGACGCTCCCCTTCAGTACATTCCTCAAAGAACAACTATCCCCCTAATTCCCTTGGGTTCGACCCCTACTTACCACTTGCTACCCAGTAGTGAAGTCGCGAGTAGCGGACTTATAAATTTTATTCTTGACGTTTGCACACGACGACTGTGCGTCCGTCAAAATTGGCGCCGTTACCGGGGAATTAGCCATCAGATTAGTTGTTCTTTTCCCTTCTCATCTCTTCATCGCACTATGTATGCATGGACAACGCGACATCTTCCTCTGTTCGGAGGTACGGATGGAGAAGACCCCGTGATACATTGCCGAAACTTTCACCATATTTGCCGCCACATAAAACCTGAAAACGAAATGTTAGAGGAATTTAAGTTAAAATGCTTCAAATTTTCTTTAACTGACTTCGCGACAATTTGGTATTACACATCAACCGCTATGCATGCTGAATATTATGTGGACCTTCGCGCTAAATTTCTGAAAGAATTCTCCCCCCATCCTTACGACATGACACCCGCGAGAAGATCATCTGCCTTCAACAATCCCGGGATGAGACTTTAGATGAATACTACACGTACTATGACACCATCGTCTCACGCTGCCCGCACCATGGATTCACCGAAATATTTCTTCTTCAAAAATTCCTTTGTGGAATGAGGCAAGATGAGTTCTCAAGGATCAGTGACGCAGTGGGAGGATCAGCCATGCACTTATCCCTGACTCAAATGTGGGATGTTATAGACGACTTGGCCGAAGCCACAAAACGAAGGCCAATGCCCCGACCTAATAGAGGAATACAGAGGATAGAGGCTAGTCTAGAAAAGAATGAAGAAGACATTACAGAGGACGAGATGGACGAATCAGGTGCAGAAAGCTCTGAAGAAGAGCCTACATTGGAGATCACACCCGAGCCATCAGAAGAAACTCCCGAGCCATCAGAAGAATTAGATACAGAAAGCACCGGAAGCAACGAGGAACCTTCATGGGAACTCAAGACCGTGCCGGCAGAGGAGGAAGTCCAGAACACCACTGGCGAGCTTCCCAAAACATACACTGCCCTTACCACTGAAGCAGCCGAGGAAATAAACCAAGACCAGTTCCTCACAGACAGTCTGGCCAATATGGATCCGGCCCTTATAATGAGAGCTTCCCAACTTTTCCCCTTGATCAATATGCAAATCGCAGAAAACTATGTGATCAATGGAGGGGCGGAGAAAGGGCCTGAGCAGAACGACTCCTTGATAGAACATTTTAGCACTACAACTAGACAAGGCAGCCCAAAACACAAGAGGGCCCGACTCAAAAGACCTGTAGTGAAAGGTCCCTCGCTTTCTCAGCGACGATGGAAGGAGAAACCACCAGAACCATGGGAACTGGACCCAAGCACATCATCCCACAAGAATTCGGGAAGAGTCAAAGTTAGAATCAACGCAGGAGCTGCGACAAAATTTGACTTGAGCCGCCCATGGGATCCAAACTGGTGATCCCCATGCGTCGAGCCAACGACGTTAAACAAAGGCACTGGTCGGGAGGTAACCCGACACCTATCTTACTTTCAGTAATTTTATTTTCTGTCATTTAGTTTTTACCGTAAGTCACTCTCACCCACTTTTTGTATAGAAGGAATGACCCCTTGTAGGAATCAATTTTTTGAGCAAGATCAGATCAGCCAGGCAGCTTCCGAGAAATTACCGGGCCTGCGCTGAGAGTTCAAGGCCCCAGCCAAACTCCCTCGATTATCCAGCTCCGAGGCATGTCATTCCACGACACGACACAGTAAAAGGGAGTTCAGTTCTTCTCTTTTCCTTAATGTCATTTCCTTCTCTTGTATATATTTGCATGACTTTTGAACAAAGGCACGCCTTCGTTCAAAAGTGTGGGGTGAGAACCTCCTGTGTACATTGTTAAATAACATGTTTTTCTTTTTCCTTTTCCCTTTATATTATCTTTTTGAAAATATGAACTTGAGAATGTGAAAAAGATAGATCATAATTCATGCATTTACCTTGTGAAAATTCAACTGTCTAAAAACTTAGAATGTAACTTCTCAGTTGTCCCTTTATGCTGAGATAAACAGGGGATGTGGAGTTGACATAAACTACCCTAGAGAGGGTTGGCAAGCAATCGAAGGATCAAATCTAACTATATGGTTTTCGAAGTCAGTGGAGGCTGCACTTCGGGTTTCAGTAAAGATTGAAGTCATCTCCGCCATGCAGCGGTTATGCAAGAGGCGGGTCGGGAATCAAACCATCCTATCTCTAGACCTAGTAGCCGGGAAAATAAATGAGCGACCCTCATTTTGACCCGCGCGAAACGGCAAGGATGAGAAAGAGCGGGGAGGTATTTCCATATGCTTGCGGGCGACGATTGGACCTCCCAAAAAGGCTGAGAAAATGGACTAGCAAGTCACAAAGAAGCAAAAGCTCAAAGAAGCTAATCAAAGGCCAAAGGCCAAAATTGTGAAGGTTTTAACCGAAACAAAAGTGAAGAAACTCCAATTCAACATCAAAGGCCAAAGGCCAAAGGCCGATTCACTACAGAAGCTGTCCCTCGCCAAAAAGAAATCAAAGTGCTCAACTCAGTGAAACCCGAACCGAATCACGTGCTAGAAAAAGCTACAAGGAAACCATATAGTGTGAGTCGATCCCGAGAATGCAGTCTAGGAGCCTGAAAAGGGCTATCTCCCGAAACATCCGAATTAATTTGCATCTCGGCACGAAGGTACAAGTATCAAGTTTCTTCTAAGTATTTACACGGTTTAGTTTGGTAATAAGTAAGTAATGCATGAATTAGGATAAATCTAGTCCCATAGTCTCACTTTCATATTTTAAAAGTTTACTTAGATTGTGTACCGCCCTTTAAAAAGCATTGTTCGGGACGAACAACTAAAAGTGTGGGGTGATCTGATGGACCATAATTGTATGAATCATAAACACAGTTAAACCCACCAAATTAGATGTTTTGTCTGTACAACTTTTACTTGTTAGTTCACTTTTGTTCTAAAGGCCATTTCAAGGAGTAAAGATGAAAACGAGCTAAAATGGAGTTCTTAACGCTGAAAGTGAATTACAAGTCAGAACTGACCATACTCCGACAATACTCCGATCAAGCCACAACTAAGTCCCGATGACTTATTCCAACAAAGATCAAGAACACAAGTGAAATGCCAAGCATAAGTAACTTATCTTTTGATGACAACTAAGGAGCAACCAAAGGAGCAACCAAAGGGCAACTAGGAGTTAGGATCCAACCGATGGCTTTTGAGAAGGAAAAGATCTCACTTCTCCTTCCCTCCTCACCACATGGGCGGCTAAAGCCACCCTCCACTCCCCTTGCGCCACCTAGGCCGGCGGCTCTTGGCCAGGCCACCTCACCCCGGCGGCTTTTGCTCCTCCACCCTCCTCATGCCAAGTGTTGAGATCTCAATCCATATGCCTCTCCTCCCTTGACAAGTGTATGGCTCTCCTCCATCCTCCATGCCTATAAATAGAGCTCCTCTTCTCATTTGTAATATCATCCTCATTTCAAAACATCATCCATCACAAAGCTCTAGCTTCTCTCTAGATTTTGGGCACTACTCTTGTAAACACTTGTTTTAAATCTATAATACTCCTGTTGGTTCTTGAGTATTCTAGTAGTTCTTGAGTTTACTCCGGTCGGTTCTTGAGTATTCTCTTTTACTTACTGTCTTTCAAAAACCCTCGAGTACTTAGCTATGGTATCCACCTCTATGGATATTCGTAGCTAAACCCTTCATTCGGTTGAAGGGGTGTACTTGTGTCATAAAATGTTTTAGGCCCTACTCTTAATGCCTCTATGTGTTCAAAACTTGTTCTATGTGCCACATATTAGGTTAGAACTTCCAAGGTGCTTGGAATGGCAAAACTCTTCCGGAGGGTTCGTAAACATACTCGGATAAGTGGATGCTTGGAATGGCAAAACTTATCTGAGGAGTTTGACCTCTTTTAAACACCATTTGGTTGATCGGGAATGATTGATCAAATGGATGCACAGAGGCTAATATACCTTGAAATGGGGTATTAGTCTAAATAGAACAAGTGCTCTATGTCTTGGAATGGACTAGATAGTGTGGCAAATCAAGTGCTTGGAATGGCCTTGATACACTTTTGAATACATAGTATGATCATTAGAGGTCAATGATAAACAGACTTTGATACAAGGCCCCTAAAACCGAATGCTTTCCTTAAAACATCACCTGCACTTTACTTTCAGTCTCAATATCAACTGCAATATCAACCGCTTACTCTCCGCAAGACTTATCCTTCAAGCATCCCACTTGCTGTAAGTCTTCTCCTTTTACTTTCAGTACTTTACTTTCAGTAGTTTACTTTCTGCACTAAAATCACAACCAACCCACTTACTTTTCTGTACTAAAATTAAAACCAACAACCAACCACTCACTTTTCATCGCTAAAACCTCAATCCACCTAAAATCACGCTCCCCTTCAGTACATTCCTCAAAGAACAACTATCCCCCTAATTCCCTTGGGTTCGACCCCTACTTACCACTTGCTACCCAGTAGTGAAGTCGCGAGTAGCGGACTTATAAATTTTATTCTTGACGTTTGCACACGACGACTGTGCGTCCGTCAAGAACCAATGTCATTGCTATCTCTCGTCTATCTAATTTTCTATGTATTTTCGTTGAAATACCTTGGATCAAGTTTTAGCAAGCACTTTCAAAAAAATTTTGAAAAAACTTAGACCCTTTGAATGCTCCTTGGTGACTTGAGTTTCTCTAACACGGTGCTTGTTCATGATTGTTCCCGCACATTCCATACACTTTTTGAACATATTGTCAAGTTAAAGTGTGGAGTCAAAAGAGGGCAAAAAATAGGCCCCAGCAAAAAAAATGTTTGTGCTCAAAGAGGGCAAAGCCCCGACTAAAAACTTTCTCAAAGCGCTAGAGAAGTTTTCTTCAAAAATGATACAAATGCCGGGGGTTAGGAAGAAAAGTTCCCCCTCGAAAGCATTTGTAGGCCAAAGGCCATTTCAAAAGAAAATAAGAAACACTTAAAACTTGACTCTATGTTTTCCTCCATTCTTCATTTGTGCGGGATTCATCATTTGCATTGTGTGCTAGTTGGAATAACTCTTGGACGATCCATGTGCTTGCTTGGAAGCTCTCAATTGGTCTATACCCGTTTTCTAAGAACTCATAAGTGTCAAGCTCCTCTCCCATTATGTATTAAGGCTTAAGCACCTAAAATATGGGAATGAGTTTCGTGTCGCGAGCCCATGGACTAGCCCTAGCTAGCATAGGTGAGCGATTGATGTTTTTTGTGCAAACTAAGAGCTTTACTTCTATTGTATTGCCTACAAAATGAGTAGACTTTTGGATGAGATGATTGATAGCTCTAGTATTGATGCTCTTGAATGCACAACCTCTCATGGGTACTCAAATGGTTCAAAAGTTCTTTTGAATATATTGTGATGGTAGTCCTAGCTTGGGGTGAGGAATTTGTTTTGAGAAATCTTAGCCTCGGTTGAACACTTTTGAATTCATTCTCATGGGATAGGTGCATTTGGGATTTGTGAGTATTCCCTTTTCTGAAAACTCTCACAAGACTATAACTCGTCCACTAGGGTAGCCTAGGGGTTTAAAGGCTTAATGCATACGCTAAATGCATTCGTAACGCCTACGAAAAGGAGCTAGTTAGATTGAACATACTTGTCATTTTTCTTTCAATAACATGTTTAGAAATAATGATCGAGACCTTGTGAAAGCTAGTGAGGCGAATTGACGAAAAACATAGCACCACTAGCATTTCGTCAATTGCATGACCTTGACATATT
Organism: Rhodiola kirilowii; assembly: GCA_033675215.1. NCBI lineage: Eukaryota > Viridiplantae > Streptophyta > Magnoliopsida > Saxifragales > Crassulaceae > Rhodiola > Rhodiola kirilowii. The sequence goes on along the minus strand of CM066194.1, from coordinate 27,295,758 downwards.
TTCATACTTTGTTCGGGACGAACAAAGCTTAAGTGTGGAGTGTTGATAAGTCAAGATTTCGACTTAATAATAGCCATTTTCACTATCATTTTTGTTCTTTTCTGACGATATTTTGATGTAATTTGATCCCTTTTCATACATTTCAGGTACAAAATAATATAGTCTCGGTGTCAAAGCCAAAATACGAAAACTCAAGAAAAATTGGAGATTTGGAGCAGAACATGGGCAAAAATGCATCTCAACTGGCCGGTTCAGTATTTCCCCTGAACCAACCGACCTGTTACTTTGAGTTGGTCGGCTGGACTCACCAACAGACCGACTGGATGAAGATATCAGATGGTTTGCACTCGGCCAACTTGAGCAGCTCGGTTGGGCCAACTTGAACCGCTCGGCTAGGCCATCCAACCGGTCCGCTGGGAGAAAACTCTAGATGGCCCTGCAACAAGAACAATCCCAACCGGTAGGTTGGATTCCTTCCATCAGCCACCCGACCGGTTGGACTGCTACCATACCGGATATTTCACCCGAGGCTATAAATAGAAAGTGGCATTTTTGACCTATGGGGACTGGCTTTTTGAGCGAAAAATACTCATCAAAGGAGATCCAGTCAAGGTCATCAAGAGGAATCCGATCAAGGAAGATCGAAGGGAGTTTAAGGATCAACAATCCTACTTTCTCTACATCTTACCTATTTTACTTGTTTGTTTTCTTCATAACCTACTCACACCATGTTGTCTTACATGATGTGTGAGTAGTCTCCATTGTGTTTTGAGGGTGTTGTTACTCTCCTTGGTACTTTTGATCATGTATACACATGTTGGATAAGTAGTCTATGGTGTTAAATTCACATTTGCTATGATCTTCATTATTGCATGCAACTAGGTGTTTGATGAAATGCCAAAGTGACTTGTTAATCCCAAAACTTGACCTAAGAATCTAGCGACCTTAGGGATGGTTTACATGTAGTAAATGTGATCATATCTATGGATTTGAAGTGAACTAGGACTCGAGTTCATGGTATGTATTGCATTGGGAGATATTCCAATTCTAATAAATGCCATGGAATGAACTGATACCCTCGGAAGAGTGAGGTTCGAGCTATAAGAGAGCTTGATTAAGAATAGATTCGATAAGAATGTGATCTACCTTAGTTTAAGCTAGGTTCAACACTATCTAACACCTTGAATGTGTTTAATTCTTGTATGCATGATCATGGGAAAAGTCAAGGAGGTGCATAACCCCTCGAAACTCTTTTTTGATTGATATACACCCCTTTGAAGCTATCTCTTTGCTTGTTCTTGATTGATAACCATCTCATCATTGAATTTTAGGAATAGCCAAGTTGAAAACTTGATTCCCCTAGCGCATAATCAAATTTGCTCCATTGGGTTCGACACCGGTCTTACCGGTCAAATATAAATTGTTTTTGACTATACAAAAATTACAACTGTCAAATAGAAAAGCGGTTCGTGAAGGCGGTATGTTTATGACCAAATAGTTTCTTATATATGCTTGTCGAAAATACTCTATCAAGCATCGTCGAGAATATGGCACTACAAAGTCGTTCACATCACGATTGGTTCTTGAATGTCGCCGAGGCAAGGAAAAATGCAAATGGGAACAACGAGCTTCAAAGAAGAAAAAATGAAGGCATGTGGAGAATTACCAAATATGAAGGAGATCACACGTGTGAGTTGATATTATCCCTCTTGACAATGTCCATTTCAACAAACACTTGATTGTAATGGACATAAGAAATATAATTCAAGAGAAGTTGAGTCCTTTGAAAAACTACCGGCATTATAAAAAATATAATACAAGAGAAGTTGATATTTTCCCCTTATGCGGTGCAAGCTTTAATGCGACCAAAGTATGCGTATAATATATCTTATATAAAGGCTTTGAAATCACGACAAAAAGCATTATTACATATATTTGGAGATTGAGAAGAATCCTTCGAAAAACTACCGGCATACATGGACATGCTCAAAGACTCCAATCCCGGTGGCATTGTTCATTGGGACACATCAACGTTAGAGAGTGGGAAAGTAAGCATGAATCGGGTATTCTAGTCATTTGCTCCGGCTATTAATGGCTTCAAGCATTGTCGTCCCATCATTTCTATCGACATGACACAATTGATCAGGAAGTGAAAGGGTGTTTTAAAAATTGCAATCTCTCTCGACACAGAAAATCAAATTCTTCCTCTTGCTTATGGATTACTAGAGAGTGAAAACATCGAGAGCCGAAAGGGGTTCATGACTTGCATTCAAAGTGGCGTCACACAACGTGATGGATTATGCATTATATCAGATAGGCATATAGGCATAATGCGAGTGATGGAAGAATATGATTGGTCTCCACCTAGAGCTTATCACCGTATCTGTATAAGACAATTTGCCTCGAATTTCAATCAAAAGGTGAAGTGTTTCACCTACAAAGACTTACTTACCAACATTGCTAAGGAGAATTAGCAAATAATGTTCAGTTTTCATTTTAAAGATTTGAAAGAGTTGTTTAAGGATAAGCCGGATAATGTAAAGTGGTTGGACAAAGTTAATACAGAAATATTAGATTTGGCTTATGATACTGACGGTAGAAGATGGGGGTGTATAACGACTAACCAGTCCGAATCGTTTAATTATGTCATTATGGCTTGTTGTGATTTACCTATAACCGATATCGTTCACCTCACATTCACACAAGCCAATGATTTGCTCATCAAGCGACATGATGAAATGTTAGATCATTACAACCATCATGTTCCAAAAATTTATACCATAATCAATGAAAACTTAGAGAAAGCTGGACATAACGAGGTGTAAATGTTTGACCGGGCTAAAGGTATAGCATCCGTTTTTACCAAATCAAAGGAACATGCACACTAAGTTTCCATGGTTGACCAAACTTGTGGCTGTGGAAAATGGCAACTCTTTCATTATCCTTGTTGTCACGCGCTAGCCATGTCTGAACAAGAGGGAATATCCATTCGTAGTTTCGTGGCTTAAAAATATAGCACGCAAGCGTATAAGGACACTTGGGCACCAACATTTAATCATGTTCTGGATATGAGACATTGTAAGAATTATGTGAGACCCAAGCATATTCCAGATAAGCACTACAAAATAGTGAAAAGAGGAAGGCATCTGAAAAAGCGAGGTGACGAACTAATTCTTTTTAGCCTCTAGAATAGTATCAATGAAGAGAGGATCGAATGTAGTAGGTCAAAACATTTATAATGACCGATAAAGTACCGGGTCGAACCCAAAGGAGCAAGCCAAGCACATGCACTATGTAAGATTATGTTTCCGTTTGGCTATTCTAAAATGATAAATGTATAAGAGTATGTCTAAGCCCTAAATGGCGAGTAATTAGAGATAGAAGATAGATAAAAGGGTGTTTTGAGGGGTCACTGATGGACCATAATTGTATGAATCATAAACACAGTTAAACCCACCAAATTAGATGCTTTGTCTATTTAAATTTTGCTTGTTAGTTCCGATATTTATCTACAGGCTATTTTGATGTCTAGAGAGAATACAGGCTAAGGAGGAGTTTTAAAGCTGAAAATGGATTACAAGTCACTCCAGGACACAATCAGATTCCGACTACACAACTTTCATGATCCTAACCTGGAATCACTCTAAACAAGTCCAACCGAAGGGCAAACAGAGTCAGTCCGGAGCTGAAAGGATCGATGGCTTTTTGGGATGAGCTCACAAAACTCAAACTCACTCTCCTTCCTCCATGTGGCCGGCGGCTAAAGCCACAAGCCACTCCTTCTCCTCCACATGGGGGGCGGCTAAGGGAGAGATGACATCACCCGATGGCTTTTTGAATTCTCATCTTCCCTTGTGACAAGTGGCTTGCTCTCATCCACATCCATCTCCTCCCATAGCCTATAAATAAGAGCACTCCTTCCCTTTGTAAATCATCCCATTCTCATTCCAAAATCACAAATCACTTATCTCTCTAGATTGAGAGCACAATCTTGTAATCTCTTTACTTTGGAATCGAAGCTTTAGCACTTTCAACAGTTTTTGTAAGTACTCTTTTCTTTACTTTACTATCTTTTCAATTCAACAACTTTACTTTCCTGTCTTTACTTTCGAAAACTTTATTTTCTGTCTTTCAAAACCTTTACTTTTCAACACACTTAGCTATGATGTCCTGTTCCATGAATATTCGTAGCTAAACCCTTCATTCGGTTGAAGGGGTGTACTTGTGTCATAAAATGTTTTAGACCCTTCGCTTAGTGCCTCTATGTGTTCAAAACTTGTTCTATGTCCCACATATTAGGTTAGAACTTCCAAGGTTGAGTGGATGCTTTAACGGGCAAAGCTCTTCCGTGGCGTTCGTGAACATACTCGGGTAAGTGGATGCTTTAACGGCCAAAGCTTATCTAAGGAGTTCGACCTCTTTTAAAAACCATTTGATTACTCGTAACTGAAGATCAAATGGATGCACATAAGGCTAAGATACTTCGAAAGGAGGAATTAGTCTAAATAGAACAAGTGTTCTAAATGATGTGGCAAGTCATGTGCTAGAAATAGCCTTGATTCATCTTTGAACACATAGTATGATCATTAGAGGTCAATGATAAACAGACTATGATACAAGGCCCCTAAAACCGAATACTTTCCTTTAATTGTAATATCAAGTTTTACTTTACCTTTCAGTACCAAAAACCAAAAACAAACCCCCAACTGCTTAATTTAATCCCCCCTTTTAGAAAGAACAACTATCACCTAATTCCCTTGGGTTCGACCCGTACTTACCACTGACTACCAAAAATAGTTAAGTCGCGAGTATCGGAGATATAAATTTATTTTTGCACAGAGAACATCGGACCTTAACGACAGTGCGGTGGGCTCCGTCAGTCACTCCCCTCCTTGGCATTTCCTGATGATCACATACACAATATTCAAGCATTTCATGATAGTCAAATAATTTAGAACCTAGTTTAGACTAAGGTAGACCAATGTTCGTGTGCATCTATTCTTAGTCAAACCTTCTTAATTAGAACCTCACTCGATCGAGATGTTGATTCACTCTACAACCTTTATTATCCTTGGAACATCTCCCTAGGTAATAAATGAAATAGGCATGAAAGACTAGTTCACTTCATATCCGTAGAAATGAACATATTCACTACATCCAAACTATCCCTAAGGTCGTTCAATTCTTAGGTCTAGTTTTAAGATTCAACATGTTACTTAGGCATTTCATCAAATACTTAGTAGCATGACATGTATAAAAGGCATAGTGAACATAAATTTGACACCATTTAATGGGATTGATTAATGATTCGCTTAATGACCAATTCCAATGAATATAACATTCAACCCTAGTCAAGCATCATATCCTAAGGCTCACTTTCATGCTTAAGATATGATCATTTTCTCCATCCTAGAACTATCCACTAGCTTTTCCAAAGGCATAGGTTCAAGTTTTAGTCTAAGTTGTCACTTAGGCATTTTAACAAACACCTAGAGTGCATAACATTCATAACACAAGAGAAAATGAAATCAACAATCATCCATATGAATATCAAAGAGTACCAAGGAGGGTTGTGAAACTCAAACACAAGAACTACTCACACATCATCATGTTACATGTTATCAATACAAAACAAGATGGGGGAGAAAAGATGAGCAAAGAAAACCCAAGTGGTAGATGATGAGCAAGCTCTAGAATCCTTCCTTAGTCTTCTCCCTTCTCCCCAAGCAAACCTTTGATGATGGTGAGCCTTCCTTAGCCCTTTTCTCACACTTTTTCTCTCTAAAAACCAGCCCCTTAGGTCTAAAACCTCTCCTTCTATTTATAGCTCCGAAACAGAAATTTATAATATTGTAGCAGTTCCAGTCAACCGACTGGACATGCAAGTCAACCGACTCGATGCTGATAGATTTTGAGCCTTAAGAGTTCCTTTCCAGTCGACCTTCTTTTCGACTGAACTTCTCAGTCGACCAACTGGGGCATTTTAGCTATCTTAGAGTCCGAATTTGGTCTTGGCGTAAACTAGAGAGTTGTAGATCTTTGAGTTAGCTATAAAAAAAGCTATAGATCAATCAATGCGGACACCGTATGCGCCCTAGGCATGCAAAATAAGCCGGAAAGGTCAATCTACCCTATTTTGCCCCGAAACTCCTTGTTTTGCGCTGAATTTTCAATTTTTCATGAAATCTTGATATTAAGGTATTGAACTCAGTGGGGTATCATTTTGTACCCGAAATGTGTAAGGCAAGGGTCAAATGACATTAAATAAAGTCGGAAATGATTCAAAGCTATAATGAAAAATGGCTATTAATGAGTCGAAAACTCGACTCATCACAAGGACACAAGAAATGGATCAAAGGCGGGACCCAGATTGCAAGACGTGCCATCGACTAGTTCACAACCACCGGCAAAGCCAAAGAGAATGTTTAAGTGTTTTATATATTGAGTCACTGGACGAACAAAGAAATCTTATGCATTTCATGGTGGAGATGAGACGTAGATTATTAGGAGTTCATCTTTCGGTATGTGATTTTGTGGAAGGTTAATGTATTTCATGAATAAATTTTGTTGTCTTATTTTGGGAATAACTTAATGGGTGTAACGTCTTTTGTTTTATTGGAATTAATTATGTGACCTTTGTTTATTTGAAGCACCAATGAACTTTTTTCACTAGTAAACTTGATTACTCTTAACCTTTGTATGCACTTCATTATCCTTCTTATGTGTTATTTTATGCATTTTGAATTATTGTGTTACAAATATGCCACGACTTGCACGTTCTAGCACTCAAGAACACCCTCCTTGTCGAAGAACTGACAAGGAATCTTATCAGCATCAGTCAACTGTGCGACTATGGACATTATGTGTCATTCTCTAGCTACTCATGCCTCGTCCTAGACAAAAGTGGCAGTACAGTGATGAAAGGAAGAAGGGATGCCAACAACTGCTACACCATTAGGATGGGTCTGATGAGACCAATGGACGACGAGAACTATGGCAAGCAACTGGTTGCCCTAGCCTGTGCAAACGCCAAACATCGATTTCTGCGAGGGGGAGTGGATAAAACCTTGCACACAAGATCTGATTGGGGTTGCGCACAAATCCATGTTCACAACTGTCCCAGGAAACTGTTGAATTAGAAGGTGTCACAGTTACAGAAGGAGTTCGCACTATGCCCACAGAAATATGCCTGGAACCGAACAAGAAAATATAAATATGGAGGGCACCAGAAGATGATAACTCTGAGGCATACCAAGACCTTTGTCAACCTCCATGGCACGTTATGGGGTGGAACACCCAGATCCTCAGTGGGTCTATGTGGTGTCAATCACTGATTGCACTCAACGGTGGTCAGTCAAAGTCGAATCTATAGCTGAACAGTTGGACTGACCACCTAAGTAAGAGAGCTGGAACAGAAGGCACAGCTCGTGAAGACCAATTTTTTTGAATATTCTCGAAGATTTTTCATGCCGTTATTTGAAACGGGAGTTGACAAATTTGGGAAGTTGAGAAGGTTGGAATATTTTTTTTGAAACAACAAAATAGTTCGCAGTCTACTCTCTCTCTCGTCCGAACCCTAGAACGACTCCCAGCGATTTCTCTCTCAACAGCTCATCTACTCAACGGCGATGGTGAACACCAGGAAAACATCTAAGTCCGGCATCAAATCCGCTGAAAAGAAGAAGGAAAGCATGCAGTCCTCAAAAGCACTGGCGGCGAAACCCCAAATCCCAAAATCAAAAGCTCCGAAGGTGAAAAAGGCGTCGCCTTTACGCTCCGACACCGAATCTTTGGCCGAAGTAAAGAAGACTACCTGAGAAGTAACTGTTGAAATCCCTCAGTCAGTCGCGGTGGATTCATCCATCAACACAGGTCCGAGTCATGTCCTTCCCAAATCCAAGGTATCAAAATCTTAGTCCGTCCCTTCAGTTTCTGCAAATATTCCTGTTGTTGAAAAGATTGTGGTGGACAAAGCTGTGAGTGTGGATGGTGAAGCCAGTAGGGCTGTTGGTGGGGAAGCCAGCAGGGCTACCGTTGGTGATAAAGCCAGTAGAATGGTTATTGAAAATAAAACTGTCAAGACTGTGGAAGATGGGGAATCCAGTAAGATGGCTGGAGGCTCAGCAACATGGAGGGAAAAGATCTTTGCCTCTGGATACCTTCCTCCAAAAAGTGGTCGCAGGAAGAAGATTAAGCGGGCATGTGACTCTCCCAGAAAATATCTAGCACAGATATATGCTACGAGAGGTCGGAAGATTGCCATGTCCAATGAAGAAACAGAGATGTTCATTGAGACCTCGGGGAAGAGAAACTTGGTTATCAATGATGGTTCTGATGGTGAGCCCTCTAAAAATCTTGAAGGAATCATTGAGGAAGGTTCCGGTAAGCATGCTGAGACTTTGTCAGAGGAGATTAATTCATAAGGGAAGACAGATGTGTTGAAAGATGCCATACAAGAAGAATCTGATCCTACAGAGAAGGATGAAGAGTTGGAAAAGATGTACAAGGACATTGATGATGTCATGGAAGATTTGGAAAAAGAAAAGGATCGGGGAGTGGCAAGTTCAGAGGAAGTTCCGCGTGACCAGGCTATTGGGGCAGAAGAGTCTGTTTCCGAGAAAGTTACAAGTGTTCCAACTGTGGAACCAAGTGTTCAGACTGAAGCTGAGATTGGAATAGTTCAGAGGAGGTTGGTACTAAGGAGACAGTGGCTGTTCCAGTAGTTGTTCAAGATGATCTCCAAGAGTGATCATTTGGAGGAGGATGGTGCATCAGTTCGTGAAGACACTGCGAAGCAAGTGTCAAAGGATGGTACTCGGTCGAAGATGACCAGGACCTTGTTCCTATTGTCAATCTAAAAAGGACAAAGAAGGACAAGGAAAAGAAGAAGGTGGCTTTTGCAAAGTCTACAAAGGGATCAGTTCAGAATGGTGCTGAGATCGGCATCGGTGCAGGGGGAGTCGGTTCATCAAAGAAATGGAAGCGCGATGCTGCGGTTCGCGTCTCCAAGGATGCTGGGAGATACGAAGTCCCATCCCCTGAGTCTGACACTGTTCTAGAAGGTATGGTCAAGAAAGGAGTATGGTTTGTCAATCGTGAGGCCTATTTAAAATGGGGTTGTGTGCTGAAAAGAAAGATCATTCCTGAGAGGTTGCTGGAAGAGTCCAGTTACAAAGGGAAGGAGGTGATTGAAGTGCTGAGACAATCTGATCGGCTTTGGACGTTGGACAGGTGCAAACCCTTCAACGAACAGCTGGTTCGTGAGGCCATGGAAAACCTGCCCCCACGGTTCAGGGCTGTCGGAGAAGCAGATTATGGGGTCTTCTTCGTTAGAGGAAGAAGGATCAAGATTGATCCTGAGCTGATCAATGTTTACTTCTCCATGGACGACCAAGCTGTAGATGAAGAGGAATCAAGCTTTGAGAAGATTGTGAGCACCATCACTGCAGGCTCTGTTCGTTGGAGGCCTGAGTCGGTTGTGCATACAGCAGATCTTTCTACGTTCTATTCCATGCTATTTTTCATTGCTGTCTTCAACTGGAGGCCGTCTACCCACCGTTCTACTGTCAATCGGGACATGGCTCAACTTCTTTATCAGATCGGGAATAAGCTGAAATTCAACCTGGGCAGAGTGATGTTCAAACAGATCGCTGATCATGCTACTTCGATGAGAACTCTTCACCAGATTTGCTTCACGTCCCTGATATATGAGTTGATAATCCATCAAGCTCCAGATTTGAAGGCCTCCACTGATCGTCTCTCAAAGGCACCCAACAAGTTCATTGTTGACCACAAGCTGTTTAAAGGGCGTCACGTGAACGATCTCAAGGAGGGGATACAGAAAGGGAAAGATGTTGCGAAGTCGAGTCGAGGGGGAGCCAGGATGGGCGTGATGAGAGGAGCAAGCTGCTCAAGGACTTGCATGCCATCATGGCTGTGGACAAGGAACAGCGTAGATGGATCAACAAGCTTGCTCGTGCCCTCAGCTACCCAAGTGACGATGATTCTGAGACTACAGCTTCTGAGGACGATTCAATTGAAGAGACGTCTGCATGAAGGTCCCCTGCAAAACTTTCTCCCTGAACTATTCGTTTTAAAAACTTTCGTACTTTGTGCCTGTTCTGGCACTGTTTTGATTGGCTATTCGAAGTCGGATTACACCCCTTGCCAATTTGTGGCAAAAAGGGGGAGTATTTTGAGTGGTGACAATTTTTTTGTTCCCTCAAGGTTGTCTAAAGTCTAGATAGTTAGATAGATCTAGTTATCTAGTAGATTTGGTTTTGCCAAAATGCCAAGGGGGAGATTGATGTTCCCTTGAGTGGCATGTATTTGGCAAAACATAGTTAGACAGTTCGAGCAGGAGTTCAGGGAGAGTTCGAACATATCCTAGCACTCATGAACAGCGTGGAACAGACGCAAGGATATTTTCCCGGAAGGATATTGGACAACGAAGATATCCTCAAGTTAAAGTCGGCTATTCGAACATGAGATATTTGAATGAATATCTACATTGAAGGCGGCGTAGCTTACTTGGGCAAGAAGACTTCGTATATTCTTCCAACCGATTTGAGAAAGATATACATCAAATATCTAGGAATATTTCCTAAATATTTGATGGGATTATCTTGTGCAGATTAGGGTTTCGTCCAAGCATATAAATACAATGCTAGGGTGTCCATATTCTGCATCGCTTTCAAAGATCAAATATACACGACCAAACCCTATCGATTGGAGAAGAAGAAAGCGACGGCCGTTTGTGTTTCCCCACTGGAAACTCATCGGTGCAAGAGCAGTCTCATCAAGTGCAACTCAGACTGCCTGGAAGCGATCAAACTGCCACACACAACAAAGGTGAATAAGCTTTTGAGAGAAAGCATCCGAGCTTCAAGAGAAGGTCGAGCACGTTCGGACTGAAGGTTCGGACGAAGGGGATCGAGGTTAACTGCTGTGAACCTCAGTTGCAAATCTGAGAGACGCAGTGTTAGAGGCTAGGCAATTACAAGGTGTAAGCGTAATTCCACTTGTAGCTCTAACTCGTAATAAAGATTTGCTGTCCCTTCTAGGGTGTGGGAAACCCCCCAGAGTAGGCGTGGTCGAACTGGGTTATCATTATGTGCGTGCTCCTATTATTTATTCTGTCTGCTGAACTGTTGTGAAAGGAGTTCAAGGGCTGTCTCAACTGTACCTTGAACACAAGCTTGAACAGGGGATATAATTTCAGTACCTATAACATGGTGCTTCAGATGGAAGCACGGAGAAATAAAGTCAGGAGTATGTTGCATGACCTGAGATATCCGCATGAAGAAGAGGTAGAATAAGATGCGGACAAAAATGAGGATGCTGAGTCTGATGCCTTAAGCTCTGAGGTACCTTTTCTTGAACACAATTTTTTTCTGTTATTGAACCCTCCTAGCTCATTTGTGGCAAAAAGGGGGAGTAGTTTGGTGGAGTTTGAAATCTCCTTAAAAAATTTGTATGTGCTTGAAATTTTTGGAGTTAGAAATCTCCTCAAATATTCATTCGGTAGCAATTTATGATTAGCACAGCTTGGGAGTTTGAAATCTCCTTCAAAGATTCAAATGTAAAAGTAGTACAGGTAGATGTTTTGCCAAAAATGCCAACGGGGAGATTGTTAGATTTAATGGCATGTGTTTTGGCAAAACCCAGTGAAGTTTTACAAGGAGGAGTTCAAGGCTTGAGAGAGACAACCGATGTGGAACAAGACTGACGCAACAGGAATGTTTCCTAATTCATATTTGGCAAGTCGGCGCTGTTTTTATTGAAGAGGAGATACACATCTTGGAGTCGGTTGAGATTTGATATGGAATATTTGCACTTGAAGATTATCTTAGGAAGAAGATAATCGAAGATCTAAATTGAAGATTGAAAATATACATTGAAGATTATCAATAATAAGGATGCGCTTGGTTTTAGGAATGTTTCCTAAAAAATCTAAGGAAATATTTCCTAAATTATAGGAATATATTCCCTAAAATATATAGTGGTTGGGATATGATTTCCTAAGGGATTTTGGAAAGATCCAACCCAATATAAACAAAGCTGGGGTTCTCAATTCATCATCGATTTCAGAAAGCATACACTCATATGATAAGTCGAGTTTTTGACTTATTAATAGCCATTTTTCACTATAGCTTTGGTTCGTTTCCTACGATATTTTGATGTCATTTGACCTCTTTCACTACATTTCAGGTAGAAAACAAGGCCCTCCTCAATGTCAAAGCCTACATACGAAAACTCGGGGGAAAAATCAAAGATTGGAGCAAAATGGGGGCAAAAAGGATTCCCAGCCGACCGGCTAAAAATGTCCCCTAAACCAACCGATCGGTTGGATGAAAGAGCAAATCAGGAAGCCAGTAATCCACATCGAGTCGGTTGGCTGGACCCACCAGTTGACCGACCGACTGGAAAGAATCTTCAGAGTGCTGATAAACCTCCCACATCGAGTCGGTCGACTGGACCCTCCAGACGACCGATTGGAAAGAATCTTTATAAGGCTCACAATTGCTCAACCTTGAGTCGGTCGGTTAGCCAATCCAGCAGGTTGACTAGATGATCACAACAGAATAGACTGGATTTTAGCCACCAGTCGACCGACTGGGAATCAAGCCTTCATCAGCCGACCGACTGGACCTGCTGCAGCAGAAATTCTACCCGAGCCTATAAATAGAAAGTGGCATGTTTGACCAAGGGAGCTGGCATCATAGGGATAAATACTCAGAAAAAGAGATCAAATCAAGGTCATCAAAGAGGATCCAATCAAAGGAGAAGAAGGAAGATCAATAGGGAGTTCAAGGATTAACAATCCTACTTTCTCTTCACTTTTTCTACTACCTTTGTTGTGTTCTCAATACCCTATTCACACCATGTTGTCTTACATGATGTGTGAGTTGTTTCCTTGTGTTTTGAGGGTGTTGTAACCCTCCTTGGTACTCTTGATCATGTATACACACATTTGATTCAATAATCCATGGTGTTAAATTCATATTTACTGTCCTCTTCATGTGTGACATGTTATTAAGTGTTTGATGAAATGCCTAAGTGACATGTTGATCCTAAAACCTAACCTAAGTATTGAATGACCCTAGGAAAGGTTTAGATGTAGTAAATATGATCCTATCTAGTGTTTGTGATGATAAATGCATGGATAGGAAGTGAACTAGTCCCCTATGCCTAGGGTATTTATTGCCTTGGGAGATGTTTCAAGGCTAATAAATGCTACAGAGTGAACCAACATTCTCGAATGAGTGAGGATTCAGAATAGATACACATGAAAGTTGGTCTACCTTAGCCTAAGCTAGCATTTAAACTATTTGACACCTTGAACGTGCTTAATTCTTGTATACGTGATCATGGTAAATGCCAAGGAAGGGAAAACCCCTCAAAACTCTCTTTTAATTGATATTAAACCCCCTTGAAACCACTTCATTGCTAGTGTTTACTTGAAAACCATCTCATCATTGAATCGTAGGAATAGCCAACTGGAAAATTTGATATCTCTTAGCGCACAATCCAATTGCTCCCTTGGATTCGACACCAGTCTTGTCGGTCTATAAATGTTTTGACATACTACTGCCCTCTTTTGCTTGACGTTATTTTAGAGGTCACCAAAAATAGCTTGTCAAATTGTTTGAAAAGCAAGGGTGATGGGCCGTATTTATACGACTCATCGAGTCACCTAAACCCACCAAATACAACTTTTGGTCATACGAACATGTGCTTGTTAATGTTGTTTTGTATTTCAGGCAATTTTGGAGTCTAAAGAGGAATCACGCTTAAAAAGGGCATTTTGTGCCAAAAAAGGGTCACAAGTTATTTCTGCCCAGGCCGCACTCGAGAGAGTCCCAGGCATCGCCCAGGCCACGCCTGAGCTGTCTAGCTCTGAATTCAAGTTGCCCGGGAAAACGAGCTGATCTGACAAATCCACCTCGAGCAAAGTGATCAAAATGGCAAATAAGGTGGACAATGTTGGAAGACCAAGGAGAACGCCCGAGCAGATTGGCAGTTGGCCCAATTCCAAAGCAAAGGGGCTCGCTGATAGGCACCAAAACCAAGTCGCTCGACCAAACCAGCTAATCTGGCAAATCTGGCTCAACCAAGTTGTTTGAAATGCCTAATAACTCGGATGATCTCACTTTCCAGGCAAAACGCCTGAGTGGAACCAGCTTAAGCCCGCTCAAGGCCAAACTAGGGCAAATCCGGCCATTTTGGGATTCCGACCCGGTCCCGGCCAGATTCCGGAAAAACGACTTCGACCATTAGGCTTAGAATTGCCTCAGTATTCAAAATCCGCGGTCCAAAAGCCAAACTCCTCCGACCAAAATTCCGGCCAACTCTGGCCAATTTCTAGCCAAACTCCGATCAAGCTCTGATCGAGCTCCAATCAAGCTCTGATCAGGTACAAACAAGCTCCGACCTAGCCCCAACCAGTTCCAACCAAGAGCCAAATTCCCAATATTCCGGTTGGATTCTACTATTCATTTCAGTTGGCTTTTGGATTTTTGTTGGCCTCTACTATTTGAGTTTGGTTGGCTTCTCCCAAGCCAAGTTGGTTAGCTTATGGGAATGCAAGTGTCTAAGTCGTTGCCCTTTGGATGAATACCAAGCCAAGTGGGTTGGCTTTTGGAAGAGCCAATCCAAGTGGTTTACTTTTGGGATATTTCCAAGCCAATCCATATCTCCTCCCCCTAAGTCGGTTTAGCTTGTCTATAAATAGACCCTTTGGTCTTAGAAACACAACTCATGTACATATGCTTCAAAGTTGAAAGCTTCTCTCTCATCTTCACACTTGAATACACAAACCTCTCTACACTTTTACTTGTTCTTGTTTTCCGAAACGCTCTCTACTTTGTTCTTGCTCTTGTGATCTCTTTACTTTCCTTGCACTAGCTCCGAAGCTCTCTTTACTTTTCTTGTCAAGCCACAGCTTTCTTTACATTTCCTTTGTCAAGTCACGGTTTCCTTTACTTTCTTGTTTTCCTTCTTGTTTTCCTTTACTTTTCTAGTATGGTACTTGTATTCCTTGACATGAATACAAGTAGCTAAACCATATTCGGTCAAGGGTGTTCATACTTGTGTATGCATCTTGAGACTTTTGAACTTAATGCTACTTTGTGTGTCTCCTAGTTCTTGTGCCATTATCTCGGTTTGAACAACGAAGTTAAGTGGATGCTTGAAATGGCAAAGCTTTTCCGAGTGGTTCAATCCCTCTTTAAGTCGCTTGGTTGTAACTGAAATGTGAGATCAAGTGGCTGCACCTAGACTAATACGTCTTGCAATGGAGTATTGGTCTAGCTAGAACTAGATGTTTATGTCTTGATTTTGGAGTAGTTGTGGTGTAAGTGCTTGAAATGACCTTACTTTAGGGTTATGTCTTGAAATGGAATAACCCACACTTATGAACACAAAGTAAGATCATTTGAAGTCTATGATGGATGTTTCACAAGAAGAGACCCTAGACTGAATATCTTTCATCAATTTACCTTTCAGTATTTATTTTCGCATTTACTTACGCACTTTACTTTCGGTCATTTACTTACGTACTTTATTTTCAGTCATTTACTTTCAGCACTTACTTTCAGTTTAAAACCACTCAAACCCAATCTGTCTTTCCTTTATTTACTGTTTTCTCAAGAACAACTATTCCACACGACTCTCTTGGTTTCGACCCCTACTTGCCGCTCTACTAATCCAATAGTGAGCCTACAGTAGTGGACTCTTATAAATATAAATTTTGCAGCGCCTCAACGATGGCCTATCAAATTTTAGCGCCGTTGCCGGAGAGTTGTGTATCGGAATAGTTGTTCTATTTGTTTTTCTGTTTTTGTTTTATTTTGCAGTTCGCTATGTCTTCCTATTACGGCAGAGGGCCTTGGAACGATGAGGAGTTTTCCCCGCCATCTTTCCAACTTGAAGTCCGCGAGAAGATCATCAACCTTGAGCAATACCGGGATGAAACATTGGACGAGTACCTATCGTACTTCGATTCCATTGTGACGAGCTGCCCGCACCATGGATTCACGAACTTCTATCTTCTTCAAATGTTTCTTGGTGGGATGATGCCACATGAGTGGAATAGGCTTAATGATGCTGCGGAAGGAGGTTCGGTGAATAATTTAACCATGTCTAATTTGTGGGACTTGATAGAAGATATGGCAGAAAGCTCGAAACAAAATCAGGCCAAGCTGCTTGAAGAACTGGCCAACACGGTGCACCAAATCAAGGCCGAAGTCGAGGAATCATGGGCGACAGTAGAGGCGGCTCAAAAAGAAACTGCATGTCGGATCAATGAGATGCTCAAGACAAGGGTCATCAAGGAAGAGCCTACATTAGAGCCCACGGAGCCGGCAGAGGATGAGGACCCATGGTTGACTGAAGAAGAGCTCAACTCAGATTACCCCGGGAACTTAGAAGAAAACAGCCAACTAGCGCCTGAAGAAGAGCCGGTCGAGCCACTCAAACCGGTCCTCACTGCCGAACTGTCTGAGACATGCCCGGTCCTCACTGACGAGCTGCCCAAAATAGGCCCGAACCTCACTGCTGAACTGGCCGAGACAAACCCGGTCCTCACGGACGGGCTGGTCGAGAAAGGCCCGATCCTCGTGGTTGAAGTCCCCCAATTTAACCCTTTGTTTTCTATGCAGATCACGGCCACCAAAGATGATGTGATCAATGATGAGGTGAAAGGTGAGTTGGAGGTGAAACATGAGCCCGAGAAGCCGACAAAGGAGCGCTCACTCACCACGACTCAACAAAGCGGCCCTGAAAACTCAATCGTTCTGAAACGACCAATCATCTATGCCACAAAGAAGAGGGTCAGTAAGGGCTCAAGCTTGATGTCGCCTATGTTTGATGGCAAGATGCTGAAACTCCAAAATTGTAAAGATGCCAATCGTTCAGACATGAAGAAGCGACAAAGACATGGCCCGGTGGAATGGAAACCTGGATGGAGGAACAAGAGACCACGGCTCAATGGACCAGCAACTATGGTCAAGGAGCCCTCACCTTCTCGGAAGTATGTGAAAGAGAACTCGCCGGAGCAATGGAGAACAGAACTGAACACATCACTCCATGAGAACTTTGGGCAGATCAAAGGAGCAGCCGAGAAGAAGTTTGACCTCACACGCCCATGGGATCCCAACTTATGATCCATGAATGAGGTACCGTCAAGCCAACGACGTTAAACAAAGGCACTCACCGGGAGGTAACCCGGCATATTTAGCTTTTTCTATGCATCGTTTAGTTTTCCAGTTTTATTTTTGTATATCATTTTTTTTCATACTCACCCCCTTTGTATTTGGGAAAGGAGATGTTTTTCTTATGCATGGAACAAATGCTCATCATGCGTTCGCATGCCTTAAACATGCGTTCGCATGATCTCCTGCAAGCTAGGGAATTTGATCGCGTGCGAGCTCGCAAGGCCATTTGTGCGAGCGCACAACATTTCATGCGACGGGTCGAGTTTGTGCAAGAGCATGCTTGGAACTATGCGAGCGCACGCCTTGGACCTCGTTCGAATCTGAGTGAACCGCGCCCGAGAAGTACCGATCCGCGCCCGAGAAGTTTCGGGTGGTGCCCGAGAGTACAGTTCCCAGCCAAACTCCCTCGAACATCAACCAAATTACGCTGTTCCGAGCCTTGTCGTTTGCTCCTACATACACGACAATGCAACGACATCATAAGGGGATTTCCGTTCGACCCTTTTCCTTTATGTCATTTCCTTTGTTAACTTGTTTTTTGTGTTTTGAACTAAGTCGTTCCGTGAGGAACGGCTTTGTTCAAAAGTGTGGGGTGAGTAGTAGTTGCACCTAGTAGTCAACACGTTTAAGAATACAAACTTTCATGATGTGAAATAGATAGATCCAATTACATGCATTTCCTTGTGAAATCTTAATTGTGTAAGAGCATGTGATTTAACTCTCTACTTGTCTTTGTGTGCCGAGATAATATAGGATGTGGAGTTGAATGAAATGCCCTAGAGAGGCTTGACAAGCACTCAAGGGACCGGATCTCAACTATATGGTTATAAGGACTCAGTAGAGGCTAGCATTTCGGGCTTGTTGGATTAGAGTTGGCTCCGCCGTGCAGCGTCTATGCAAGGGGCGGGACAGGAATAAGACCGTCCTATCTCTAGTCCGAGTAGCTGGGAAAAGAGGTGAGCGACCCTCATCTTTCCCCGCGTGAAAATGACAAGGATGAGAAAGAGCGGGGAGGCATTTCCATATGCTCTCGGGCGATGATTGGACCTCCCAAAAGTGAAGGAAAAATGGACATGCAAATTATCATCAAAGGAGTAAAGCTCAAAGTAAAGAAAATTCAGCCAAAGTGGTGAAATTTTACCCGAAGCAAAAGTGAAGTACTCAACTTCCATATCAAAGGCCGAAGGCCAAAATCACTTCAAATGATGTCCTTCCAAAGAAAATCAAAAGAGCTCAACCCATTAACCCCGAACCAATCACGTGCTAGAAGAAACAAGAAACATAACCATATAGTATGAGTTCGGATCCGAGAGTGCAGTTCAAAGAGCCTAAGAGGACTATCTCCCATTCATCCAAATTGGTTTGCATCTCGGCTCAAAGGTAACAAGTATCAAGTTACTTCCTTGTTTGAGCACGGTTTCTTTTGGTAGCAAGTAAGTAATGCATGGAAAGGTGAAGTCTAGACTAGCATCTCACATATAAGACTTATAATGCTTAGGTTCAGTTTTCCTCTTTTGACTAGCCTTGTTCGGGACAAACAAGAATAAGTGTGGGGTGATTTGATGGGCCGTATTTAGACGACTCATCGAGTCACCTAAACCCACCAAATACAACTTTCGGTCATACGAACATGTGCTTGTTAATGTCGTTTTGTATTTTAGGCAATTTTGGAGGTGATGGACCATAATTATACGAATCAAAAACACAGTAAAACCCACCAAATTAGACTAATTGTCTATCTAACTTCTGCTTGTTAGTCCCGATATATTTCTACAGGGTATTTTGGCGCCTAGAGAGAAAACACGCTAAGGAGAGGATTTTACGCTGAAAAGATGTTACGAGTCATTCCAAGGTCAAGATCAGACGCTGAATGAAGAAATCTCAAGATCCTTACATTGAATTACTCAATTCAAATCCAACCGAGGAACAACCAAAGTTAGACCGGAGTGAAATTGGACTGATAGTTTTGTGAAAAGACTGCACAAAACTGTCAAAACTCATCCACGGACCAAGGTGACCGGTGGCTTGGCTTGGAGGTGGCCAAGGGAGGAAGCCTCCCCTCCATGGTGACCGGCCACCGGTGGCTTTTCCTCCCTTCAACCGGCGGCTTTCTTCCCCCCCCATGTGGCGCCTCCTCCTTGCACCTCCTCCTCCTCCCTTGGATCAAAACCACATGCCACTCATCTCCACCCTCCATTCCTCCTTCCTTTGGCTATAAAAGGAGCTCATTCCCTCCTCATTTGTATCATCCACAATCCATAAATCACTTCTCTCTCTAAAACATTTGGTTACTTTGTAAGTTTTGTTTATGAAATAATACTCCTGTTGGTTCTTTAGTATTATAACGGTTTGAAATAATACTCCTGTTGGTTCTTGAGTATTATAACAGTTTTAGAGAATACTCCTGTTGGTTCTTGAGTATTCAGTAGGATTGGGAATACTCCTGTTGGTTCTTGAGTATTCCACCCCCTCTCTTCTTACTGTCTTTCAAAAACCCCCGAGTATTTAGCTATGATATCCTCTTCCATGGATAATCGTTGCTAAACTCTTTATTCGGTTTAAGGGGCGTACTTGTATTATAAAATGTTTTAGACTATTTTAGTGTTTTTTCTATGTATTCAAAACTTGTTCTATGTGCCATATCTTAGATCAGAATTTCCAAGGTTGAGTGGATGCTTGAAATGGCAAAGCTCTTCCGTGGAAGTTCGTGAACATACTCGGGTAAGTGGATGCTTGAAATGGCAAAGCTTATCTGAGGAGTTCGATCTCTCTCAAACACCATTTGGATAAATCAGAAAAGACAATCCAAATGGATGCACATAGGCTAGTATACCTTGAAATGGGGTGCTAGTCTGAGTAGAACATGGGCTCTACGTTTTTTGCAAAAGATTAGACAGTGTTGCAAGTCGAGTGCTTGAAATGGCCTTGATTCACTTTCGAACACTTTTGCAAAAGACTAGACAGTGTGGCAAATTGAGCGCTTGAAATGGCCTTGATGCACGTTTGAATACTTAGAAGGATTACTAAAATGATAAAACAGGCTATGATGCAATGCCCCTGAAACCGAATGCTTCCCTTGAATTACAAAACCCCCTTGTATTTACTTTTCTAGTATAACTGCCTTAATCAACTGCACTCACCTTCCGGAGGACTCGCAAATCACGCATCACCCACTGTAAGTCTTTCTTTTTACTTTTCGGTATTTATTTTTCTGTAATTTACTTTTCCGCACTCAAAACCAAAAACAACCAAAAAAGTCACTTAGTCATAACCGCTAAAATCTCAATCAACCTTAAAACACGCTCACTCGCTGTACAAATCCCTTAAAGAACAACGTATCCCCCAAATTACCTTGGGTTCGACCCCTACTTACCACTTACTACCCAGTAGTGAAGTCGCGAGTAGCGGAAAATATAAATTTATTTGCACAGAGAACATTGCACCTTAACGACAGTGCAATGGGCTCCGTCAAATTGGCGCTGTTGCCGGGGAATTAGCCGCACGGATACAAAGAAACCGCCAGACATTATACCTATCTCAGATCACGGTACGCAGATTTCTGACCTGCCAAAAGAGACCAAAAAAGTAACAAGACCAGCAGCTATGGTCAAAGATCCCTCACCTTCTCAGAAGCAATGGAAAGAGAAAACACCAAAACCATGGGGTTCGAACATAAGCAAGGAATCAGGAAGAGTCAAGGCAATAAGCAACACAGGAACGGTGGCGAAATACGACCTAAGCCACCCATGGGATCCAAACCAGTGATCCAGGAATGAGGTACTGTCGAGCCAACGACGTTAAACAAGTGCACTGGTCAGGAGGTAACCCGACACTATCTTACTTTCTGTCTTTTTATTTTCTGTCTTTTAGTTTTTATCAATAAGTCGCTCTCACCCACTTGGTGCATAGAATGATTTGACTATTTAGGAATTGGTTTTTGGAGCAAGATCGGATCAGCCAGGCAGCTTCCGTAAACTACCGAGCTTGCGCTGAGAGTTCAAGGCCCCAGCCGAACTCCCTCGATTATCCAGCCTCGTGCCATGTCATTCGACACAAAAAGGGAGTTCTGATCTTACCTTTCCTTAATATCATTTCCTTCTCGTAATTGTCTGCTTGCATGGCTTTTGAACTAAGTTGTGCTGAAAGGCACGCCTTCGTTCAAAAGTGTCGGGTGAGATCCGCATATGTACATAAATAAATAACATGTTTTTTCTTTTTTAGTGTTATCTTTTTGAAAATATGAACTTAAGAATGTGAAAAAGATAGATCTAAAATTCATGCATTTACCTTGTGAAAATTCAACTGTCTAAAAACTTAGAACGTAACTTCTCATTTGTCCCTTTGTGCTGAGATAAACTAGGGACGTGGAGTTGATAGAAATGCCCTAGAGAGGCTTGGCAAGCAATCGAAGGATCGAATCAAACTATATGGTTTTCGAAGTCAGTGGAGGCTGCACTTCGGGTTTCAGTGAAGATTGAAGTCATCTCTGCCATACAGTGTTTATGCAAAAAAGAAAAAAAGGCGAGGACGGGAATCAGACCGTTCTCTCTCTAGTCAAAGTAGCCGAGAAAATAGATCAGCGACTGATGGACCAAAATTATACGAATCAGAAACACAGTATAACCCCCTTATTTAGACATTTTGTCTATTTAACTTTTGCTTGTTAGTTCAGATATATTTCTACAGGGTAATTCAGAGCTTAGAGAGAATACACTCTAAAGAGGAGCTTTTTAAGCAGAAAAGATGTTACGAGTCAATCCAAGGTCAAGATCATATGCCGACTGAAGAAATATCAAGGATCCTGACGTTGAAGCACTCGTAATAAATTAATCAGAAGAATCAAGAGAGGAATCAAGACAGCCCGGAGAAGAAACACATTGACAGTTTTGTGAAAAGACTGCACAAAACTGTATAAAATCACACATTGGGCAAGGTGACCGGCCACTTGGGCAAGAGGTGGCCAAAGCCACCCCTCCTTCTCCTCCACCACCGGCAACCGGCGGCTCTCCTCCACCATGACCGGCGGCTTTGCTCCTCCTCCACATGGCGGCTCCTCCTTGCTCCTCCTCTCCTTCCTCCATGTGTGGCCATCTCCTCCCTTCATTTTCTCCTCCAATCACCATGCAACACTTGCCTCCATCTCCTCCTCCTCCCATGGCTATATAAGGAGGAGCTCCTCCTCATTTGAAATCATCCCTCACTTGTAAAAAAACACTTCTCTCTCTAAGTTATGTATTTGTAAAGTTTGGCTTTGGAAATAAAGGATAGCTCCCTTGGCGTTTCAACGGTTGTAAGTATTATTTCTAGTATTTATTCAACTGTTTATTTCCTTAGTTATAATGTTTAGCGCGATGAATAAGTAGCTAAACTAGTAGTTCGGTAGAAGGGGCACACTTGTATTATAAAATGTTTTAAGACTATTAACTTAGTGTCTAGTCTTAGTATTCAAAACTTGTTCTATGTGCCATATATCAAGTCAGAGTTTCCAAGGTTGAGTGGAAGCTGTCACAAGCAAAGCTCTGCCGTGGAAATTCGTGATCATACTCGGTAAGTGGAAGCTGTCACAAGCAAAACTTATCGAGAAGTTTGACTTATCTAAAACACCACTTGGTCAATAACGTAACTGGGAGATCAAGTGGATGCACTTACAGCTAAGATACTTCGAAAGGAGGAATTAGTTTTGCTTAGAACAAGTGTTGCTTTAAACGATGTTGCAAGTCTTGCGCTACGAAAGGGCCTCGATTCATCTTTGAATACTTAGATAATTCACTAAAGGTCAATGATAAACATGATATAATACAAGGCCCCTGAAACCGAACATTTCTCTTTAATTATAAACTGTAATTTACTTTCAAGTATTAAAACCAACCAACCAATCAATCAATCAACCAATCACTTAGCTGGTAGCTTTAAAACCAACCAACCGACCTAAAACACGCTCTCTCTCGCTGGACAACCCCCTCAAAGAACATCTATTCCCCAGATTCCCTTGGGTTCGACCCCTACTTACCACTTGCTACCCAGTAGTTAAGTCGGGAGTAGCGGACTTATAAATTTATTCTTGACGTTTGCACATAACGACTGTGCATCCATCAAAATTAGCGCCGTTGCCGGGGAATCAGTCGTCGGATAGTTGTTCTTTCCCTCCCCTTTCTTTTTGTTTCTTTTCCCTATGTCATCACCCATTACGCATGCATGGACAACTTGATTTCTGCCCCTGTTCGGAGGAATGGAGGGAGAAGACCCTGTACAGCACTGTCGAAACTTCCACCACGTCTGCCATCACATCAAACCTGAGAACGAAGTATTAGAGGAATTTAAGCTGAAATGCTTTAAATTCTCTCTAACCGACTTCGCCACGATATGGTACTACACATCCACCGCTTGCAGTGCAGAACGTTTCGTAGACCTCTGCGTTCCGTTCCTGAAAGAATTCTCCCCACCATCTTTACGCCAAGAAACCCGTGAGAAGATCATGAGCCTTCATCAATCCCGGGATGATACTTTGGACGAATACTACATGAACTACGATGCCATCGTCTCAAGCTGCCCGCACCATGGATTTACGAAGAAAGTTCTTCTCCAAAAATTTCTTCGTGGGATAAGGGCCGAAGAGCTGGGAAGAGTTAACGAAGCTATGAGAAGGTCTGCAACAAACTTCACCGTTGCAGACATGTGGTGCCTTATAATCGGCCTGGCCGCTGCCACAAGACGAGTACCCCGAAGTGACGAGGAAATGCAGACAGAAGAAGCTGATCCTGAGGCTGATGAAGAAGAAACCACCGAACCGTCGAAAGAGACTCCTGAACCGTCTGAAGAATCAGACATGGAAAGCACCGGAAGCAACAAAGTAGGAGTCCAGAACACCACTAACGAGCTGCCGAAGCCATACCCGACTATCATTACCCAGGCAGCTGAAACTATCTACGATCAGTTCTTCACGAACCAACATAACGAGGCAGAACCAAGCCTCATGAGGCCTTCCCGACTTTTCCCCTTAATTAATGAGCAAGTCGCCGCGAACTATGCGATCCAAGAAGAGGCTGAAAAGCGGATGGGAAAAGGGCCTATGCAGAATGACCCCTCGATGGAGCATTGCTATGCCGCAACCGGACTAGGCAGTCCCAAATACAAAAACTTCGAAAGGCTGGTAGTGAAAGGTCCCTCACCCCCTCCGGGGTATTGGAAGGAAAAAATCCCGAAACAAAGGAGTCCTGACCAGAACATAACATCCGGCAAGAAGTCAGGAAGAAGCAACACTGGAACGGTGGCGAAGTTTGACTTGAGCCACCCATGGGACCCAAACCAGTAATCCACAACGAGGTACTGTCGAGCCAACGACGTTAAACAAGTGCACTGGTCGGGAGGTAACCCGACACTATCTTACTTTTCCGCACTTTAATTTCTGTCATTTAAATTCAGTAATTTAGTTTTAAGCTTGCATGACTTTTGAACAAAGGCACGCCTTCGTTCAAAAGTGGGGGGTGAGAACCACCTATGTACATAAATAACATGCTTGCTGTTTTTTCTTTTTTAGTAATAGTATCTTTTTGAAAATATGAACTTAAGAATGTGAAAAAGATAAATCATAATTCATGCATTAACCTTGTGAAAATTCAACTGTTTAAAAACTTAAAATGTAACTTTCCATTTGTCCTTTGTGCTGAGATAACTAGGGATGTGGAGTTGACATAAACTGCCCTAGAAAGGCTTGGCAAGCAATCAAAGGATCAGATCAAACTATATGGTTTTCGAAGTCAGTGGAGGCTGCACTTCGGGTTTCAGTGAAAATTGAAGTCATCTCTGCCATACAATGCAGAAGGCGAGGACGGGAATCAGACCGTCCTATCTCCGATCAAAGTAGCCGAGAAAATAGATGAGCGACTGATGGACCAAAGTTATACGAGTCAGAAACACAGTAAAACCCCCTTATTTAGACTGTTTGTCTATCTAACTTCTACGTATTAGTCCCGATATATTTCCACAGGGCATTTTAGAGACTGAAGTGAAAACAAGCTAAGGAGAGGATTTTAAGCTGAAAAGATAACAAGAGTCAATCCAAGGTCAAGATCATATGCCGACTGAAGAAATGTCAAGGATCCTGACGTCAAATTGACCAGAATAAATTAATTAGAAAAATCAGGAGTGAAGTCAAGACATCCCGGGGAAGGAACACATTGACAGTTTTGTGAAAAGACTGCACAAAACTGTACAAAACTCACATTGGGACAAGGTGACCGGCTACTTGCACAAGAGGTGGCCAAAGGAGGAGCTCCTCCCCCTTGAGCAACCGGCGACCGGCGGCTGAAGGAGGAGCAACCAGCGGCTCAACACCTCTCCTCCTCCACCACTTCCCTTCCTCCACTTGGCGCCACCCCATTCCTCCACCCAAAAGCCGCCGGCCTCCTCCCCTTCCTCCACATGCCACCCATCTCCTCCCTTGATTTTCTCCTCCAATCAAAAACCACCACTTGCCACCCATCACCACCCTTCCTCCTCCTCCTCCATGGCTATAAATAGGAAGCTCCTCCTCCTCATTTCACACACCAATTCTCAATTTCACTTCTCTCTCTAGAAGTTGTAATACTTGTAACGTTGTAATCTTGCTTTGGAAATAAAGGATAGCTCCCTTGGCGCTTCAACGGTTGTAAGTATCTCTTAGTATTTATTTAATCAACTGTTGTCTTTAATTCCTTAGTATAATGTTTAGCGCGATGAATAGTAGCTAAACTAATAGTTCGGTAGACGGGGCGCACTTGTATTATAAAATGTTTTAGACTATTAACTTAGTGTCTCGAATTAGTAATCAACACTGATTCTATGTGCCATGTATAAAAGTTAGAATGTCTAAGGTATAGTAAACCATTTGGGAATGTGACCATAGGGGTCCAAATTCGTAAACTCTTCCTTAGATATTCGTGATCACACTCGGATAAATAAACCATTTAAAAACTGGGCCAAGGGGATTAAATGAATAAACTATTCGAAGAGGTCGACTATCAGAAAAACCATTTGAAAACTGGGCCAAAGGGATTGAATGGATGCACATAGGCTAATATAACCGGGAATGGAGTATTAGTCTAAATAGAATTAAGTGTTCTACGTCCTTGGAATAGGCTAGACAGTGTACGCAAATCGAGTGCTTGGAATGGCCTTGATACACCGTAGAATACTTAGACGATTCACTAAAGGTCAATGATAAACATGATATAATACAAGCCCCCTGAAACCGAACATTTCTTTTAATTATAAACTGTAATTTACTTTCCAGTATTAAAATCAACCAACCAACCAATCAATCAATCAAAATAGCTGGTAGCTTTAAAACCAACCAACCGACCTTAAACACGCTCTCCCGTTAAACAACCCCCCTCAAGAACATCTATTCCCCTGATTCCTTTGGGTTCGACCCCTACTTACCAAGTACTACCCAGTAGTATAGTCGCAAGTAGTGGACTACTATAAATTTATTTGTACAAATCGCTTCGACGACGAGCGGTTCTGTCAAATAGGCGCCGTTGCCGGGGAATCAGCCATCGGATAGTTGTTCTTTCTCTCCCCTTTCTTTTTTCTTTCTTTTCTCTATGACAGCACCAATTACGCATGCATGGACAACACGATTTCTACCCCTGTTCGGAGGAACGGAAGGAGAAGACCCTGTACAGCACTGCCGAAACTTCCACCACGTCTGCCACCACATCAAACCTGAGAACGAAGTGTTAGAGGAATTTAAGCTGAAATGCTTCAAATTCTCTCTAACCGACTTCGCCACGATATGGTACTACACATCCACCGCTTGCAGTGCAGAACGTTTCGTAGACCTCTGCGTTCCGTTCCTGAAAGAATTCTCCCCACCATCTTTACGCCAAGAAACCCGTGAGAAGATCATGAGCCTTCAACAATCCCGGGATGAGACTTTGGACGAATACTACATGAACTACGATGCCATCGTCTCAAGCTGCCCGCACCATGGATTTACGAAGAAAGTTCTTCTCCAAAAATTCCTTCGTGGGATGAGGGCTGAAGAGCTGGGAAGAGTTAACGAAGCTATGAAAAGGTCTACAACAAACTTCACCGTTGCAGACATGTGGTACCTTATAATCGGCCTGGCCGCTGCCACAAGACGAGCACCCCAAGCCGACGAGGAAATGCAGACAGAAGAAGCTGACCCAGAGGCTAATGAAGGAGAAACCACCGAGCCGTCAGAAGAGACTCCCGAACCATCCGAGGAATCAGACATGGAAAGCACCGGAAGCAACAAAGTAGAAGTCCAGAACACTACCGACGAGCTGCCTATTCCATACCCGACTATCATTACCCAGGCAGCTGAGACTATCTACGATCAGTTCTTCACGAACCAACATAACGAGGTAGAACCAAGCCTCATGAGGCCTTCCCGACTTTTCCCCTTGATCAATGAGAAAGTCGCAGCGAACTATGCGATCCAAGAAGAGGCTGAAAAGCGGATGGGAAAAGGACCTATGCAGAGTAACCCCCCGATGGAGCATTGCTATGCCGCAACTGGACTAGGCAGTCCCAAATACAAAAACTTCAAAAGGCTAGTAGTGAAAAGCCCATCACCCCCTCCGGGGTATTGGAAGGAAAAAATCCCGAAACAAAGGAGTCCTGACCAAAACACAACATCCGGCAAGAAGTCAGGAAGAAACAACACAGGAATGGTGGCAAAGTTTGACCTCAGCCACCCATGGGACCCAAACCAATGAACCACAAACGAGGTATCGTCGAGCCAACGACGTAAAACAAGTGCACTGGTCGGGAGGTAACCCGACACTATCTTACTTTTCCGCACTTTAATTTCTGTCATTTAAATTCAGTATTTAGTTTTAAGCTTGCATGACTTTTGAACTAAGGCACGCCTTCGTTCAAAAGTGGGGGGTGAGAACCACCTATGTACATAAATAACATGCAGCTGTTTTTTTTTCTTCTTTTTTAATAAGTACCTTTTTGAAAAAATGAACTTAAGAATGTGAAAAAGATAAATCATAATTCATGCATTAACCTTGTGAAAATTCAACTGTTTAAAAACTTAGAATGTAACTTTCCATTTGTCCTTTGTGCTGAGATAACTAGGGATGTGGAGTTGATAGAAATGCCCTAGAGAGGCTTGGCAAGCAATCGAAGGATCAGATCAAACTATATGGGTTTCGAAGTCAGTGGAGGCTGCACTTCGGGTTTTCAGTGAATAATTGAAGTCAACTCCGCCAAGAAGCATCTATGCAAAGGCGAGGACGGGAATCAGACCGTCCTCTCTCTAGTCAAAATAGCCGAGAAAATAGATGAGCGACCCTCATCTTGACCCGCGCAAAACGACAAAGACGAGAGGAGCGGGGAGGTATTTCCATAGGCTTGCGGGCGATGATTGGACCTCCCAAAAAGGCTTGAGAAAATGGACTAGCAGTCACAAAAAGACGAAAAGCTCAATGAAGCAAATCAAAAGAGGCCAAAGGCCCAAAATTGTGAAGGTTTTAACCGAGCAAAAGTGAAACACTCAAAAAAGTCAAATCAAAGGCCAAAGGCCAATTCACTACAAAAGCAGTCCCTAGCCAAAAAAGAAGAAAATCAAAAAGGCTCAACTCACTGAAACCCGAATCGAATCATGTGCTAGAGAAAGCTACAAGAAAACCATATAGTGCGAGACGATCCCGAGGCTGCAACCCAGGAGCCTAAAAAGGGCTATCTCCCGAAACATCCGAATTAATTTGCATCTCTGCACGAAGGTACAAGTATCAAGTTTCTTCTATTTATTTACGTAGTTTAATTTAGTAATAAGTAGTAATGCATGAATTAGGAAAAATCGAGTCCCAAAGTCTTACTTTCATATTTTACAAAGTTTTTACTTGATTGTGTGCCGCCCTTTAATAGCATTGTTCGGGACGAACAACTAAAAGTGGGGGGTAATCTGATGGACCAAAGTTATACGAGTCAGAAACACAGTAAAACCCCCTTATTTAGACTGTTTGTCTATCTAACTTCTACGTATTAGTCCCGATATATTTCCACAGGGCATTTTAGAGACTGAAGTGAAAACAAGCTAAGGAGAGGATTTTAAGCTGAAAAGATAACAAGAGTCAATCCAAGGTCAAGATCATATGCCGACTGAAGAAATGTCAAGGATCCTGACGTCAAATTGACCAGAATAAATTAATCAGAAAAATCAGGAGTGAAGTCAAGACATCCCGGGGAAGGAACACATTGACAGTTTTGTGAAAAGACTGCACAAAACTGTACAAAACTCACATTGGGACAAGGTGACCGGCTACTTGCACAAGAGGTGGGCAAAGGAGGAGCTCCTCCCCCTTGAGCAACCGGCGACCGGCGGCTGAAGGAGGAGCAACCGGCGGCTCAACACCTCTCCTCCTCCACCACTTCCCTTCCTCCACTTGGCGCCACCCCATTCCTCCACCCAAAAGCCGCCGGCCTCCTCCCCTTCCTCCACATGCCACCCATCTCCTCCCTTGATTTTCTCCTCCAATCAAAAACCACCACTTGCCACCCATCACCACCCTTCCTCCTCCTCCTCCATGGCTATAAATAGGAAGCTCCTCCTCCTCATTTCACACACCAATTCTCAATTTCACTTCTCTCTCTAGAAGTTGTAATACTTGTAACGTTGTAATCTTGCTTTGGAAATAAAGGATAGCTCCCTTGGCGCTTCAACGGTTGTAAGTATCTCTTAGTATTTATTTAATCAACTGTTGTCTTTAATTCCTTAGTATAATGTTTAGCGCGATGAATAGTAGCTAAACTAATAGTTCGGTAGACGGGCGCACTTGTATTATAAAATGTTTTAGACTATTAACTTAGTGTCTCGAATTAGTAATCAACACTGATTCTATGTGCCATGTATAAAAGTTAGAATGTCTAAGGTATAGTAAACCATTTGGGAATGTCACCATAGGGGTCCAAATTCGTAAACTCTTCCTTAGATATTCGTGATCACACTCGGATAAATAAACCATTTAAAAACTGGGCCAAGGGGATTAAATGAATAAACTATTCGAAGAGGTCGACTATCAGAAAAACCATTTGAAAACTGGGCCAAAGGGATTGAATGGATGCACATAGGCTAATATAACCGGGAATGGAGTATTAGTCTAAATAGAATTAAGTGTTCTACGTCCTTGGAATAGGCTAGACAGTGTACGCAAATTGAGTGCTTGGAATGGCCTTGATACACCGTAGAATACTTAGACGATTCACTAAAGGTCAATGATAAACATGATATAATACAAGCCCCCTGAAACCGAACATTTCTTTTAATTATAAACTGTAATTTACTTTCCAGTATTAAAATCAACCAACCAACCAATCAATCAATCAAAATAGCTGGTAGCTTTAAAACCAACCAACCGACCTTAAACACGCTCTCCCGTTAAACAACCCCCCTCAAGAACATCTATTCCCCTGATTCCTTTGGGTTCGACCCCTACTTACCAAGTACTACCCAGTAGTATAGTCGCAAGTAGTGGACTACTATAAATTTATTTGTACAAATCGCTTCGACGACGAGCGGTTCTGTCAGCGACCCTCATCTTGACCCGCGCGAAACGACAGTCAAAGTAGCCGAGAAAATAGATGAGCGACCCTCACCTTGACCCGCGCGAAAACGACAAAAACGAGAGGAGCGGGGAGGTATTTCCATAGGCTTGCGGGCGATGATTGGACCTCCCAAAAAGGCTTGAGAAAATGGACTAGCAGTCACGAAAAGGCTAAAAGCTCAATGAAGCAAATCAAGAGGCCAAAGGCCCAAAATTGTGAAGGTTTTAACCGAACAAAAAGTGAAGAACTCAAAAAGTCAAAACAAAGGCCAAATGCCGATTCACTACAAAAGCAGTCCCTCGCCAAAAGAAAATCAAAGTACTCAAACCAGTGAAACCCGAACCGAATCACGTGCTAGAGAAAGCTACCAGAAAACCATATAGTAAGAGATGATCCCGAGGTTGCAGTCCCGGAGCCAAAAAAGGGCTATCTCCCGAGACATCCAATATAATTTGCATCTCAGCACGAAGGTACAAGTATTAAGTTACTTCTATTTATTTACGCAGTTCAATTTGGTAATAAGTAAGCAATGCATGAATTAGGATAGATCGAGTACCACAGTCTAATTTTCATATTTCAAAGCCAACTTAGAGTACAGCCCTTGAATAGCATTGTTCGGGACAAACAACTAAAAGTGTGGGGTAATCTGATGGACCAAAATTCGAATCAGAAACACAGTATAACCCCCTTATTTAGACATTTTGTCTATTTAACTTTTGCTTGTTAGTTCAGATATATTTCTAAAGGGTAATTCAAGGCTTAGAGAGAATACACTCTAAAGAGGAGCTTTTTAAGCAGAAAAGATGTTACGAGTCAATCCAAGGTCAAGATCATATGCCGACTGAAGAAATATCAAGGATCCTGACGTTGAAGCACTCATAATGAATTAATCAGAAGAATCAAGAGAGGAATCAAGACAGCCCGGGGAAGAAACACATTGACAGTTTTGTGAAAAGACTGCACAAAACTGTATAAAATCACACATTGGGCAAGGTGACCGGCCACTTGGGCAAGAGGTGGCCAAAGCCACCCCTCCTCCTCCTCCACCACCGGCAACCGGCGGCTCTCCTCCACCATGATCGGCGGCTTTGCTCCTCCTCCACATGGCGGCTCCTCCTTGCTCCTCCTCTCCTTCCTCCATGTGTGGCCATCTCCTCCCTTCATTTTCTCCTCCAATCACCATGCAACACTTGCCTCCATCTCCTCCTCCTCCCATGGCTATATAAGGAGGAGCTCCTCCTCATTTGAAATCATCCCTCACTTGTAAAAAAACACTTCTCTCTCTAAGTTATGTATTTGTAAAGTTTGGCTTTGGAAATAAAGGATAGCTCTCTTGGCGCTTCAACGGTTGTAAGTATTATTTCTAGTATTTATTCAACTGTTTATTTCCTTAGTTATAATGTTTAGCGCGATAAATAGTAGCTAAACTAGTAGTTCGGTAGAAGGGGCGCACTTGTATTATAAAATGTTTTAAGACTATTAACTTAGTGTCTAGTCTTAGTATTCAAAACTTGTTCTATGTGCCATATATCAAGTCAGAGTTTCCAAGGTTGAGTGGAAGCTGTCACAAGCAAAGCTCTGCCGTGGAAATTCGTGATCATACTCGGTAAGTGGAAGCTGTCACAAGCATAACTTATCGAGGAGTTCGACTTATCTAAAACACCACTTGGTCAATAACGTAACTGGGAGATCAAGTGGATGCACTTACAGCTAAGATACTTCGAAAGGAAGATTTAGTTTTGCTTAGAACAAGTGTTGCTTTAAACGATGTTGCAAGTCTTGCGCTACGAAAGGGCCTCGATTCATCTTTGAATAATTAGATAATTCACTAAAGGTCAATGATAAACAGGATATAATACAAGGCCCCTGAAACCGAACATTTCTCTTTAATTATAAACTGTAATTTACTTTCCAGTATTAAAACCAACCAACCAACCAATCAATCAATCACTTAGCTGGTAGCTTTAAAACCAACCAACCGACCTAAAACACGCTCTCTCTCGCTGGACAACCCCCTCGAAGAACATCTATTCCCCTGATTCCCTTGGGTTCGACCCCTACTTACCACTTGCTACCCAGTAGTTAAGTCGGGAGTAGCGGACTTATAAATTTATTCTTGATGTTTGCACATAACGACTGTGCATCCATCAGCGACCCTCATCTTGACCCGCGCGAAACGACAAGGATGAGAGGAGCGGGGAGGTATTTCCATAGGCTTGCGGGCGATGATTGGACCTCCCAAAAAGGCTTGAGAAAATGGACTAGGAAGTCACAAAGACGCAAAAAGCTCAAAGAAGCAAATCAAGAGGCCAAAGGCCCAAAATTGTGAAGGTTTTAACCGAAGAAAAAGTGAAGTACTCAAAGAGTCAAATCAAAGGCCAAAGGCCGATTCACTACAAAAGCAGTCCCTCGCCAAAAGAAAATCAAAGTACTCAAACCATTGAAACCCGAACCGAATCACGTGTTAGAGAAAGCTACAAGGAAACCATATAGTGCGAGACGGTCCCGAGGTTGCAGTCCAGGAGCCTAAAAAGGGCTATCTCCCGAAACATCTAGAATAATTTGCATCTCAGCACGGAGGTACAAGTATCAAGTTTCTTCTATTTATTTACACAGTTCAATTTGGTAATAAGTAAGTAATGCATGAATTAGGATAAATCTAGTACCACAGTCTAATTTTCATATTTCAACAAACTTACTTAGTGTGCCGCCCTTTAATAGCATTGTTCGGGACGAACAACTAGAAGTGTGGGGTGATCTGATGGACCATAATTATACGAATCAAAAACACAGTAAAACCCACCAAATTAGACTGTTTGTCTATCTAACTTCTGCTTGTTAGTCCCGATATATTTCTACAGGGTATTTTGGCGCTGATGGACCACAATTATACGAATCAAAAACACAGATAAACCCCCCAAGTTAGACTGTTTGTCTGTCTAACATCCACTTGTTAGTCCCGATATATTTCCACAGGGCATTTTAGAGATTAAAGTGAAAACACGTTAAGGAGAGGCTTTTAGCACAGAAAAGATATAAGGAGTCGATTCAAGGTAAAGATCATATGCCGACTGAAGAAATATCAAGGATCCTGACGATGAATCACTCATCACAAATTGTGCAGAGATGGAATCAAGTCAATCCAGTGCCAAATTACACTGACAGTTTTGTGAAAAGACAGTGCAAAACTGTACAAAACTCACATATGGGCAAGATGACTTGTGACTTGGAGAAGAGGTAGCCAAAGAGGAAAACCACCCCAAAACCACCACCCACCACCGGCGGCTCCTCCCTCCTCCTCCATGGATGACCGGCTCTCCTCCGCCCAATGAGCCGCCGCCATGTGGTGGCTCCTCCACCACATGTTCCTCCTCTCTCCTCCTTGGATGACTTGATGACTTGCTTGGGAGGTGGCTTCCACCACCATTTGCTCCTCCACCACAACCACCCACCGGCGGCTGCTCCTCCACCACTCCACCACCGCCAAGTGGCGGCGCCTCCTTGGCTCATCCATGCCTCATTCTCCACCCTTGGATCAAATGAATCCTAGCCCTCCATTTCCTCCCATTTCTCCTATAAAAGGAGGCTCACCCCTCCTCATTTTATCATCCAAAAAACCATTCCATACACAATCACTTATCTCTCTACATTTTGTAATATTTTGTAAGTTGGTTTGGATCAATAAAGTTACGATATTTGGCTAGGCGCCCTCCTCCATGGACAGGCGAGGCTAAACTCCTCATTCGGCGGAAGGTATAATCTTGTATTATTTAATGTTTAATTAGCTTAGTTTATTTTCTTAGTATTCAATACTTGTTCTATGTGCCATATAAAAGTCAGAATGTCTCTAAGGTAGAGTGAACGATTTTGGGAATGTGACCATTAGGGGTCCAACTTCGTAAGTTCTTCCTTAAGATATTCGTGATCACACCCGGATAGGGGAGGTCGTAATAGACAAAGCTATCTGAAAGAGGTCGACTATATTTAAAAAACCATTATGGGAAACCGTAACAGGAGAGCAGGTGGATGCACATAGACTAGCGTACCTAACTGGTACTGGCGCTAGTCTAAATAGAACAAGTGTGATTTAGCCGATGTTGCAAGTCTTGAGCTATCGCTAGCCTCGATTCATCGTTTGAATACTTAGAAGATTTACTAAACTAATAAACATGTGATAATACAAGAATACCTGAAACCGAATACGCTCTTTCAATTGCAAACACCCCTGTATTTAATTTCCTAGTATAACTGCTCAATCAAACACAACCACCAACCACTCACATACCGGAGGAATCAACAATCACGCATCACCCACTGTAAGTCTTCTAACCCTCAACTCCTTTATTTTCTGTATTTAATTTCAGTATTTATTTTCTGTATTTACTTTCCGCACAAAAAACCCAAAAAACCCAAAAACAGTAGTTTAGTAATTAGCAGTAAGTCCACACTCGACCTAAAATCACGCACCGTGTAAGCCGTAACGAACAATCTATCCCCCTAATTCCCTTGGGTTCGACCCCTACTTACCCTTACTACCCAGTAGTTAAGTCGCGAGTAGTGGACATTATAAATTTATTTGTACGAGACGCATTGCACCCTAACGACAGTGCAACCGACGCTCCCGTCAAATTGGCGCCGTTGCCGGGGAATTAGCGAATGGGTAGTTGTTCTTTTTTCTGTTATACATAATGTCTTCCTACTACGAAAGAGAGCCTTGGTACTATGAGGAATTTCCCCCAACACCTTTCGAACTTGATGTCCGTAATAAGATCATCAACCTTACGCAATCCCGGGACGAAACTTTGGACGAGTACTTGGCATACTTCATTTCCATTGTGGCGAGCTGCCCGCACCACGGATTCGCATATTCAGATCTTATTCAGGCATTTCTTATTGGGATGAGACTTCCGGAGCTTTGCTTGCTAGATACTATTGCAGGAGGGTCAATAATAGAATTAAGCATAGATGAAGCCTGGGGCCTCATTAAGGATTTGGCCACAAGCACAAAAAGAGGGCCAATGCACCAAACCGAAGATATGGCACCAACGATGAAAGTGGACTCAGTACAGAACGAGCCCGACACCACACCTATTATCTTGCCCGCGACAAAACCAAGAGAAGACATCAGTACAAGGGCAGTAATGGATATGGAGGTGGCTCTAAAAGAGCCAACATTGGTGCCCACAAGGCTGATAGAGGCCATGATGGACGAGTCGGGAACTGGAAGCACCGAGGAAGAGCCCATATGGGATATCACTCCCGAGCCATCAGAAGACTTAGAACCGGAAACCGATATAGTATGGGACGAGGAAGAGCCCATATGGGATATCACTCCTGAGCTATCCGAAGTGATGGACGAATCAGATACAGAAAGCATCGAGGAGGAGTCTTCATGGGAACTCACTACCGAAGAGGATGAGGAAATCAAGCCAGGCCCATTCCTCATTGACAAACAAGCCGAGCCACTTGAACCGGTCTTCATCACCAATCTGCTCGAGAAAGACCCGATTCTCATGGCCGAGAAGCCCCTACTTAACCCTTCGGTTTCTATGCAAATCACAGCGCCCGATGATGATGTGGTCAATAATGCGGTGCAAGGAGAGTTGGAGGCAAATCAAGGGCAAGAAAAACCATCAATGGAGCTCTCACTCACCACGACTCAACAAAGCAGCCCTGAAAACTCGCTCGTTCTAGGACGACTGTTCGTCGCTGCCACAAAAAAGAGGCTTCACATAGAGACATGCCTAAGGTCACCAATGCTTGATGGCACAATACTGAATTTCCAGAATTGCAAAAGTGCCACCCATTCAAACATGAAGAAACGACCAAGGCATGGGCCGGTAGAATGGAAGCCCGGATGGAGAAACAAGAAAGTCCGACTCAAAAGACCAGCAGCTATGGTCAAAGGATCCTCACCTTCCCGGAAGAATGTAAAGAAGAAATTATCGGTTCAATGGATATCAGAACCAAGCCCGCTGCCATATGAGAACTTGGGACAGATTAAGAGAGCAGTTGGGAAAAAATTCGACCTAAGCCACCCATGGGATCCCAACCAATGATCCAGAACAAGGTACTGTCGATCCAACGACGTTAAACAAGTGCACTAGTCGGGAGGTAACCCGACACTATCTTACTTTCTGTCATTTTAATTTTCAATAAGCGCTCTCACCCATCTTTTTATCCAGAAGAAATGTCTTACATGTAGGAATTAAGTTTCGGAGCAAGGATCAGATCAGCCAGGCAGCTTCCGTGAATTTACCGGGCCTGCGCTGAGAGTTTAAGGCCCCAGCCGAACTCCCTCGATTATCCAGCCTCATGCCATGTCGTTCACTCGACACCTTAAAGGGAGTTCTGCTCTTCTTTCCTAAAGTCATTTCCTTCTCCTATATATATTTGCATGACTTTTGAACTAAGGCTTGCCTTCGTTCAAAAGTGGGGGGTGAGAACCAATGCATTTTTTTTCTTTTTAAAAAAAAAAAAAGTATCTTTTTGAAAGTATGAACTTAAGAATGTGAAAAAGATAGATCATGATTCATGCATCAACCTTATGAAAAGGCAAACTGTTTAAAAACTTAGAATGTAACTTTTCATTTGTCCCTTTGTGTTGAGATAACCTAGGGATGTGGAGTTGATAGAAATTGCCCTAGAGAGGCTTGGCAAGCACTTAAAGGATCAAATCAAACTATATGGTTTTCGAAGTCAGTGGAGGCTGCACTTCGGATTTTCAGTGAACAATTGAGTCAAACTCCGCCAGGAAGCATCTATGCAAAGGCGAGGACGGGAATCAGACCGTCCTCTCTCTAGTCAAAATAGCCGAGAAAATAAATGAGCGACCCTCATCTTGACCCGCGCGAAACGACGAAGACGAGAGGAGAGGGGAGGTATTTCCATAGGCTTGCGGGCGATGATTGGACCTCCCAAGAAGGCTGACAAAATGGACTAGCAAGTCAAAAAGGAGCAAAAAACTCAAAGAAGAAAATCAAAAGAGGCCTAAGGCCCAAAAAATTGTGAAGGTTTTAACCGAGCAAAAGTGAAGCACTCAAAAAGACAGAGGCAGAATCACTACAAAAAAAAGCTAGTCCCTCGCCAAAGTAGAAAAAAGAAAATAAAAAAGGCTCAACTCACTGAAACCCGAATCAAATCACGTGCTAGAGAAAGCTACAAGAAAACCATATAGTGCGAGACGGTCCCGAGGGTGTAGTCCAAGAGCCTAAAAAGGGCTATCTCCCGAAACATCCGGAATAATTCGCATCTCGGCACGAAGGTACACGTATCAAGTTACTTCTAATTATTTTTACAGTTTAAATTGGCTATAAGTAGTAATGCATGAATTAGGAGAAATCGAGTACCGCAAACTTAATTTCATACTTCAAACCAACTTACATAGTGACGCCCATATAAAGCATTGTTCGGGACGAACAACTAAAAGTGGGGGGTGATTTGATGGACCACAATTATACGAATCAAAAACACAGATAAACCCCCCAAGTTAGACTGTTTGTCTGTCTAACATCCACTTGTTAGTCCCGATATATTTCCACAGGGCATTTTAGAGATTAAAGTGAAAACATGTTAAGGAGAGGCTTTTAGCACAGAAAAGATATAAGGAGTCGATTCAAGGTCAAGATCATATGCCGACTGAAGAAATATCAAGGATCCTGACGATGAATCACTCATCACAAATTGTGCAGAGATGGAATCAAGTCAATCCAGTGCCAAATTACACTGACAGTTTTGTGAAAAGACAGTGCAAAACTGTACAAAACTCACATATGGGCAAGATGACTTGTGACTTGGAGAAGAGGTAGCCAAAGAGGAAAACCACCCCAAAACCACCACCCACCACCGGCGGCTCCTCCCTCCTCCTCCATGGATGACCGGCTCTCCTCCGCCCAATGAGCCGCCGCCATGTGGTGGCTCCTCCACCACATGTTCCTCCTCTCTCCTCCTTGGATGACTTGATGACTTGCTTGGGAGGTGGCTTCCACCACCATTTGCTCCTCCACCACAACCACCCACCGGCGGCTGCTCCTCCACCACTCCACCACCGCCAAGTGGCGGCGCCTCCTTGGCTCATCCATGCCTCATTCTCCACCCTTGGATCAAATGAATCCTAGCCCTCCATTTCCTCCCATTTCTCCTATAAAAGGAGGCTCACCCCTCCTCATTTTATCATCCAAAAAACCATTCCATACACAATCACTTATCTCTCTACATTTTGTAATATTTTGTAAGTTGGTTTGGATCAATAAAGTTACGATATTTGGCTAGGCGCCCTCCTCCATGGACAGGCGAGGCTAAACTCCTCATTCGGCGGAAGGTATAATCTTGTATTATTTAATGTTTAATTAGCTTAGTTTATTTTCTTAGTATTCAATACTTGTTCTATGTGCCATATAAAAGTCAGAATGTCTCTAAGGTAGAGTGAACGATTTTGGGAATGTGACCATTAGGGGTCCAACTTCGTAAGTTCTTCCTTAAGATATTCGTGATCACACCCGGATAGGGGAGGTCGTAATAGACAAAGCTATCTGAAAGAGGTCGACTATATTTAAAAAACCATTATGGGAAACCGTAACAGGAGAGCAGGTGGATGCACATAGACTAGCGTACCTAACTGGTACTGGCGCTAGTCTAAATAGAACAAGTGTGATTTAGCCGATGTTGCAAGTCTTGAGCTATCGCTAGCCTCGATTCATCGTTTGAATACTTAGAATATTTACTAAACTAATAAACATGTGATAATACAAGAATACCTGAAACCGAATACGCTCTTTCAATTGCAAACACCCCTGTATTTAATTTCCTAGTATAACTGCTCAATCAAACACAACCACCAACCACTCACATACCGGAGGAATCAACAATCACGCATCACCCACTGTAAGTCTTCTAACCCTCAACTCCTTTATTTTCTGTATTTAATTTCAGTATTTATTTTCTGTATTTACTTTCCGCACAAAAAACCCAAAAAACCCAAAAACAGTAGTTTAGTAATTAGCAGTAAGTCCACACTCGACCTAAAATCACGCACCGTGTAAGCCGTAACGAACAATCTATCCCCCTAATTCCCTTGGGTTCGACCCCTACTTACCCTTACTACCCAGTAGTTAAGTCGCGAGTAGTGGACATTATAAATTTATTTGTACGAGACGCATTGCACCCTAACGACAGTGCAACCGACGCTCCCGTCAAATTGGCGCCGTTGCCGGGGAATTTCCCCCAACACCTTTCGAACTTGATGTCCGTAATAAGATCATCAACCTTACGCAATCCCGGGACGAAACTTTGGACGAGTACTTGGCATACTTCATTTCCATTGTGGCGAGCTGCCCGCACCACGGATTCGCATATTCAGATCTTATTCAGGCATTTCTTATTGGGATGAGACTTCCGGAGCTTTGCTTGCTAGATACTATTGCAGGAGGGTCAATAATAGAATTAAGCATAGATGAAGCCTGGGGCCTCATTAAGGATTTGGCCACAAGCACAAAAAGAGGGCCAATGCACCAAACCAAAGATATGGCACCAACGATGAAAGTGGACTCAGTACAGAACGAGCCCGACACCACACCTATTATCTTGCCCGCGACAAAACCAAGAGAAGACATCAGTACAAGGGCAGTAATGGATATGGAGGTGGCTCTAAAAGAGCCAACATTGGTGCCCACAAGGCTGATAGAGGCCATGATGGACGAGTCGGGAACTGGAAGCACCGAGGAAGAGCCCATATGGGATATCACTCCCGAGCCATCAGAAGACTTAGAACCGGAAACCGATATAGTATGGGACGAGGAAGAGCCCATATGGGATATCACTCCTGAGCTATCCGAAGTGATGGACGAATCAGATACAGAAAGCATCGAGGAGGAGTCTTCATGGGAACTCACTACCGAAGCGGATGAGGAAATCAAGCCAGGCCCATTCCTCATTGACAAACAAGCCGAGCCACTTGAACCGGTCTTCATCACCAATCTGCTCGAGAAAGACCCGATTCTCATGGCCGAGAAGCCCCTACTTAACCCTTCGGTTTCTATGCAAATCACAGCGCCCGATGATGATGTGGTCAATAATGCGGTGCAAGGAGAGTTGGAGGCAAATCAAGGGCAAGAAAAACCATCAATGGAGCTCTCACTCACCACGACTCAACAAAGCAGCCCTGAAAACTCGCTCGTTCTAGGACGACTGTTCGTCGCTGCCACAAAAAAGAGGCTTCACATAGAGACATGCCTAAGGTCACCAATGCTTGATGGCACAATACTGAATTTCCAGAATTGCAAAAGTGCCACCCATTCAAACATGAAGAAACGACCAAGGCATGGGCCGGTAGAATGGAAGCCCGGATGGAGAAACAAGAAAGTCCGACTCAAAAGACCAGCAGCTATGGTCAAAGGATCCTCACCTTCCCGGAAGAATGTAAAGAAGAAATTATCGGTTCAATGGATATCAGAACCAAGCCCGCTGCCATATGAGAACTTGGGACAGATTAAGAGAGCAGTTGGGAAAAAATTCGACCTAAGCCACCCATGGGATCCCAACCAATGATCCAGAACAAGGTACTGTCGAGCCAACGACGTTAAACAAGTGCACTAGTCGGGAGGTAACCCGACACTATCTTACTTTCTGTCATTTTAATTTTCAATAAGCGCTCTCACCCATCTTTTTATCCAGAAGAAATGTCTTACATGTAGGAATTAAGTTTCGGAGCAAGGATCAGATCAGCCAGGCAGCTTCCGTGAATTTACCGGGCCTGCGCTGAGAGTTTAAGGCCCCAGCCGAACTCCCTCGATTATCCAGCCTCATGCCATGTCGTTCACTCGACACCTTAAAGGGAGTTCTGCTCTTCTTTCCTAAAGTCATTTCCTTCTCCTATATATATTTGCATGACTTTTGAACTAAGGCTTGCCTTCGTTCAAAAGTGGGGGGTGAGAACCAATGCATTTTTTTTCTTTTTAAAAAAAAAAAGTATCTTTTTGAAAGTATGAACTTAAGAATGTGAAAAAGATAGATCATGATTCATGCATCAACCTTATGAAAAGGCAAACTGTTTAAAAACTTAGAATGTAACTTTTCATTTGTCCCTTTGTGTTGAGATAACCTAGGGATGTGGAGTTGATAGAAATTGCCCTAGAGAGGCTTGGCAAGCACTTAAAGGATCAAATCAAACTATATGGTTTTCGAAGTCAGTGGAGGCTGCACTTCGGATTTTCAGTGAACAATTGAGTCAAACTCCGCCAGGAAGCATCTATGCAAAGGCGAGGACGGGAATCAGACCGTCCTCTCTCTAGTCAAAATAGCCGAGAAAATAAATGAGCGACCCTCATCTTGACCCGCGCGAAACGATGAAGACGAGAGGAGAGGGGAGGTATTTCCATAGGCTTGCGGGCGATGATTGGACCTCCCAAGAAGGCTGACAAAATGGACTAGCAAGTCACAAAGGAGCAAAAAACTCAAAGAAAAAAATCAAAAGAGGCCTAAGGCCCAAAAAATTGTGAAGGTTTTAACCGAGCAAAAGTGTAGCACTCAAAAAGACAGAGGCAGAATCACTACAAAAAAAAGCTAGTCCCTCGCCAAAGTAGAAAAAAGAAAATAAAAAAGGCTCAACTCACTGAAACCCGAATC
Organism: Rhodiola kirilowii; assembly: GCA_033675215.1. Taxonomy (NCBI): domain Eukaryota; kingdom Viridiplantae; phylum Streptophyta; class Magnoliopsida; order Saxifragales; family Crassulaceae; genus Rhodiola; species Rhodiola kirilowii. The sequence goes on along the minus strand of CM066194.1, from coordinate 27,253,360 downwards.
AAATCACGTGCTAGAGAAAGCTACAAGAAAACCATATAGTGCGAGACGGTCCCGAGGGTGTAGTCCAAGAGCCTAAAAAGGGCTATCTCCCGAAACATCCGGAATAATTCACATCTCGGCACGAAGGTACACGTATCAAGTTACTTCTAATTATTTTTACAGTTTAAATTGGCTATAAGTAGTAATGCATGAATTAGGAGAAATCGAGTACCGCAAACTTAATTTCATACTTCAAACCAACTTACATAGTGACTCCCATATAAAGCATTGTTCGGGACGAACAACTAAAAGTGGGGGGTGATTTGATGGACCACAATTATACGAATCAAAAACACAGATAAACCCCCCAAGTTAGACTGTTTGTCTGTCTAACATCCACTTGTTAGTCCCGATATATTTCCACAGGGCATTTTAGAGATTAAAGTGAAAACACGTTAAGGAGAGGCTTTTAGCACAGAAAAGATATAAGGAGTCGATTCAAGGTCAAGATCATATGCCGACTGAAGAAATATCAAGGATCCTGACGATGAATCACTCATCACAAATTGTGCAGAGATGGAATCAAGTCAATCCAGTGCCAAATTACACTGACAGTTTTGTGAAAAGACAGTGCAAAACTATACAAAACTCACATATGGGCAAGATGACTTGTGACTTGGAGAAGAGGTAGCCAAAGAGGAAAACCACCCCAAAACCACCACCCACCACCGGCGGCTCCTCCCTCCTCCTCCATGGATGACCGGCTCTCCTCCGCCCAATGAGCCGCCGCCATGTGGTGGCTCCTCCACCACATGTTCCTCCTCTCTCCTCCTTGGATGACTTGATGACTTGCTTGGGAGGTGGCTTCCACCACCATTTGCTCCTCCACCACAACCACCCACCGGCGGCTGCTCCTCCACCACTCCACCACCGCCAAGTGGCGGCGCCTCCTTGGCTCATCCATGCCTCATTCTCCACCCTTGGATCAAATGAATCCTAGCCCTCCATTTCCTCCCATTTCTCCTATAAAAGGAGGCTCACCCCTCCTCATTTTATCATCCAAAAAACCATTCCATACACAATCACTTATCTCTCTACATTTTGTAATATTTTGTAAGTTGGTTTGGATCAATAAAGTTACGATATTTGGCTAGGCGCCCTCCTCCATGGACAGGCGAGGCTAAACTCCTCATTCGGCGGAAGGTATAATCTTGTATTATTTAATGTTTAATTAGCTTAGTTTATTTTCTTAGTATTCAATACTTGTTCTATGTGCCATATAAAAGTCAGAATGTCTCTAAGGTAGAGTGAACGATTTTGGGAATGTGACCATTAGGGGTCCAACTTCGTAAGTTCTTCCTTAAGATATTCGTGATCACACCCGGATAGGGGAGGTCGTAATAGACAAAGCTATCTGAAAGAGGTCGACTATATTTAAAAAACCATTATGGGAAACCGTAACAGGAGAGCAGGTGGATGCACATAGACTAGCGTACCTAACTGGTACTGGCGCTAGTCTAAATAGAACAAGTGTGATTTAGCCGATGTTGCAAGTCTTGAGCTATCGCTAGCCTCGATTCATCGTTTGAATACTTAGAAGATTTACTAAACTAATAAACATGTGATAATACAAGAATACCTGAAACCGAATACGCTCTTTCAATTGCAAACACCCCCTGTATTTAATTTCCTAGTATAACTGCTCAATCAAACACAACCACCAACCACTCACATACCGGAGGAATCAACAATCACGCATCACCCACTGTAAGTCTTCTAACCCTCAACTCCTTTATTTTCTGTATTTAATTTCAGTATTTATTTTCTGTATTTACTTTCCGCACAAAAAACCCAAAAAACCCAAAAACAGTAGTTTAGTAATTAGCAGTAAGTCCACACTCGACCTAAAATCACGCACCGTGTAAGCCGTAACGAACAATCTATCCCCCTAATTCCCTTGGGTTCGACCCCTACTTACCCTTACTACCCAGTAGTTAAGTCGCGAGTAGTGGACATTATAAATTTATTTGTACGAGACGCATTGCACCCTAACGACAGTGCAACCGACGCTCCCGTCAAATTGGCGCCGTTGCCGGGGAATTAGCGAATGGGTAGTTGTTCTTTTTTCTGTTATACATAATGTCTTCCTACTACGAAAGAGAGCCTTGGTACTATGAGGAATTTCCCCCAACACCTTTCGAACTTGATGTCCGTAATAAGATCATCAACCTTACGCAATCCCGGGACGAAACTTTGGACGAGTACTTGGCATACTTCATTTCCATTGTGGCGAGCTGCCCGCACCACGGATTCGCATATTCAGATCTTATTCAGGCATTTCTTATTGGGATGAGACTTCCGGAGCTTTGCTTGCTAGATACTATTGCAGGAGGGTCAATAATAGAATTAAGCATAGATGAAGCCTGGGGCCTCATTAAGGATTTGGCCACAAGCACAAAAAGAGGGCCAATGCACCAAACCGAAGATATGGCACCAACGATGAAAGTGGACTCAGTACAGAACGAGCCCGACACCACACCTATTATCTTGCCCGCGACAAAACCAAGAGAAGACATCAGTACAAGGGCAGTAATGGATATGGAGGTGGCTCTAAAAGAGCCAACATTGGTGCCCACAAGGCTGATAGAGGCCATGATGGACGAGTCGGGAACTGGAAGCACCGAGGAAGAGCCCATATGGGATATCACTCCCGAGCCATCAGAAGACTTAGAACCGGAAACCGATATAGTATGGGACGAGGAAGAGCCCATATGGGATATCACTCCTGAGCTATCCGAAGTGATGGACGAATCAGATACAGAAAGCATCGAGGAGGAGTCTTCATGGGAACTCACTACCGAAGCGGATGAGGAAATCAAGCCAGGCCCATTCCTCATTGACAAACAAGCCGAGCCACTTGAACCGGTCTTCATCACCAATCTGCTCGAGAAAGACCCGATTCTCATGGCCGAGAAGCCCCTACTTAACCCTTCGGTTTCTATGCAAATCACAGCGCCCGATGATGATGTGGTCAATAATGCGGTGCAAGGAGAGTTGGAGGCAAATCAAGGGCAAGAAAAACCATCAATGGAGCTCTCACTCACCACGACTCAACAAAGCAGCCCTGAAAACTCGCTCGTTCTAGGACGACTGTTCGTCGCTGCCACAAAAAAGAGGCTTCACATAGAGACATGCCTAAGGTCACCAATGCTTGATGGCACAATACTGAATTTCCAGAATTGCAAAAGTGCCACCCATTCAAACATGAAGAAACGACCAAGGCATGGGCCGGTAGAATGGAAGCCCGGATGGAGAAACAAGAAAGTCCGACTCAAAAGACCAGCAGCTATGGTCAAAGGATCCTCACCTTCCCGGAAGAATGTAAAGAAGAAATTATCGGTTCAATGGATATCAGAACCAAGCCCGCTGCCATATGAGAACTTGGGACAGATTAAGAGAGCAGTTGGGAAAAAATTCGACCTAAGCCACCCATGGGATCCCAACCAATGATCCAGAACAAGGTACTGTCGAGCCAACGACGTTAAACAAGTGCACTAGTCGGGAGGTAACCCGACACTATCTTACTTTCTGTCATTTTAATTTTCAATAAGCGCTCTCACCCATCTTTTTATCCAGAAGAAATGTCTTACATGTAGGAATTAAGTTTCGGAGCAAGGATCAGATCAGCCAGGCAGCTTCCGTGAATTTACCGGGCCTGCGCTGAGAGTTTAAGGCCCCAGCCGAACTCCCTCGATTATCCAGCCTCATGCCATGTCGTTCACTCGACACCTTAAAGGGAGTTCTGCTCTTCTTTCCTAAAGTCATTTCCTTCTCCTATATATATTTGCATGACTTTTGAACTAAGGCTTGCCTTCGTTCAAAAGTGGGGGGTGAGAACCAATGCATTTTTTTTCTTTTTTAAAAAAAAAAAGTATCTTTTTGAAAGTATGAACTTAAGAATGTGAAAAAGATAGATCATGATTCATGCATCAACCTTATGAAAAGGCAAACTGTTTAAAAACTTAGAATGTAACTTTTCATTTGTCCCTTTGTGTTGAGATAACCTAGGGATGTGGAGTTGATAGAAATTGCCCTAGAGAGGCTTGGCAAGCACTTAAAGGATCAAATCAAACTATATGGTTTTCGAAGTCAGTGGAGGCTGCACTTCGGATTTTCAGTGAACAATTGAGTCAAACTCCGCCAGGAAGCATCTATGCAAAGGCGAGGACGGGAATCAGACCGTCCTCTCTCTAGTCAAAATAGCCGAGAACATAAATGAGCGACCCTCATCTTGACCCGCGCGAAACGACGAAGACGAGAGGAGAGGGGAGGTATTTCCATAGGCTTGCGGGCGATGATTGGACCTCCCAAGAAGGCTGACAAAATGGACTAGCAAGTCACAAAGGAGCAAAAAACTCAAAGAAGAAAATCAAAAGAGGCCTAAGGCCCAAAAAATTGTGAAGGTTTTAACCGAGCAAAAGTGAAGCACTCAAAAAGACAGAGGCAGAATCACTACAAAAAAAAGCTAGTCCCTCGCCAAAGTAGAAAAAAGAAAATCAAAAAGGCTCAACTCACTGAAACCCAAATCGAATCACGTGCTAGAGAAAGCTACAAGAAAACCATATAGTGCGAGACGGTCCCGAGGGTGTAGTCCAAGAGCCTAAAAAGGGCTATCTCCCGAAACATCCGGAATAATTCGCATCTCGGCACGAAGGTACACGTATCAAGTTACTTCTAATTATTTTTACAGTTTAATTTGGCTATAAGTAGTAATGCATGAATTAGGAGAAATCGAGTACCGCAAACTTAATTTCATACTTCAAACCAACTTACATAGTGACGCCCATATAAAGCATTGTTCGGGACGAACAACTAAAAGTGGGGGGTGATTTGATGGACCACAATTATACGAATCAAAAACACAGATAAACCCCCCAAGTTAGACTGTTTGTCTGTCTAACATCCACTTGTTAGTCCCGATATATTTCCACAGGGCATTTTAGAGATTAAAGTGAAAACACGTTAAGGAGAGGCTTTTAGCACAGAAAAGATATAAGGAGTCGATTCAAGGTCAAGATCATATGCCGACTGAAGAAATATCAAGGATCCTGACGATGAATCACTCATCACAAATTGTGCAGAGATGGAATCAAGTCAATCCAGTGCCAAATTACACTGACAGTTTTGTGAAAAGACAGTGCAAAACTGTACAAAACTCACATATGGGCAAGATGACTTGTGACTTGGAGAAGAGGTAGCCAAAGAGGAAAACCACCCCAAAACCACCACCCACCACCGGCGGCTCCTCCCTCCTCCTCCATGGATGACCGGCTCTCCTCCGCCCAATGAGCCGCCGCCATGTGGTGGCTCCTCCACCACATGTTCCTCCTCTCTCCTCCTTGGATGACTTGATGACTTGCTTGGGAGGTGGCTTCCACCACCATTTGCTCCTCCACCACAACCACCCACCGGCGGCTGCTCCTCCACCACTCCACCACCGCCAAGTGGCGGCGCCTCCTTGGCTCATCCATGCCTCATTCTCCACCCTTGGATCAAATGAATCCTAGCCCTCCATTTCCTCCCATTTCTCCTATAAAAGGAGGCTCACCCCTCCTCATTTTATCATCCAAAAAACCATTCCATACACAATCACTTATCTCTCTACATTTTGTAATATTTTGTAAGTTGGTTTGGATCAATAAAGTTACGATATTTGGCTAGGCGCCCTCCTCCATGGACAGGCGAGGCTAAACTCCTCATTCGGCGGAAGGTATAATCTTGTATTATTTAATGTTTAATTAGCTTAGTTTATTTTCTTAGTATTCAATACTTGTTCTATGTGCCATATAAAAGTCAGAATGTCTCTAAGGTAGAGTGAACGATTTTGGGAATGTGACCATTAGGGGTCCAACTTCGTAAGTTCTTCCTTAAGATATTCGTGATCACACCCGGATAGGGGAGGTCGTAATAGACAAAGCTATCTGAAAGAGGTCGACTATATTTAAAAAACCATTATGGGAAACCGTAACAGGAGAGCAGGTGGATGCACATAGACTAGCGTACCTAACTGGTACTGGCGCTAGTCTAAATAGAACAAGTGTGATTTAGCCGATGTTGCAAGTCTTGAGCTATCGCTAGCCTCGATTCATCGTTTGAATACTTAGAAGATTTACTAAACTAATAAACATGTGATAATACAAGAATACCTGAAACCGAATACGCTCTTTCAATTGCAAACACCCCTGTATTTAATTTCCTAGTATAACTGCTCAATCAAACACAACCACCAACCACTCACATACCGGAGGAATCAACAATCACGCATCACCCACTGTAAGTCTTCTAACCCTCAACTCCTTTATTTTCTGTATTTAATTTCAGTATTTATTTTCTGTATTTACTTTCCGCACAAAAAACCCAAAAAACCCAAAAACAGTAGTTTAGTAATTAGCAGTAAGTCCACACTCGACCTAAAATCACGCACCGTGTAAGCCGTAACGAACAATCTATCCCCCTAATTCCCTTGGGTTCGACCCCTACTTACCCTTACTACCCAGTAGTTAAGTCGCGAGTAGTGGACATTATAAATTTATTTGTACGAGACGCATTGCACCCTAACGACAGTGCAACCGACGCTCCCGTCAAATTGGCGCCGTTGCCGGGGAATTAGCGAATGGGTAGTTGTTCTTTTTTCTGTTATACATAATGTCTTCCTACTACGAAAGAGAGCCTTGGTACTATGAGGAATTTCCCCCAACACCTTTCGAACTTGATGTCCGTAATAAGATCATCAACCTTACGCAATCCCGGGACGAAACTTTGGACGAGTACTTGGCATACTTCATTTCCATTGTGGCGAGCTGCCCGCACCACGGATTCGCATATTCAGATCTTATTCAGGCATTTCTTATTGGGATGAGACTTCCGGAGCTTTGCTTGCTAGATACTATTGCAGGAGGGTCAATAATAGAATTAAGCATAGATGAAGCCTGGGGCCTCATTAAGGATTTGGCCACAAGCACAAAAAGAGGGCCAATGCACCAAACCGAAGATATGGCACCAACGATGAAAGTGGACTCAGTACAGAACGAGCCCGACACCACACCTATTATCTTGCCCGCGACAAAACCAAGAGAAGACATCAGTACAAGGGCAGTAATGGATATGGAGGTGGCTCTAAAAGAGCCAACATTGGTGCCCACAAGGCTGATAGAGGCCATGATGGACGAGTCGGGAACTGGAAGCACCGAGGAAGAGCCCATATGGGATATCACTCCCGAGCCATCAGAAGACTTAGAACCGGAAACCGATATAGTATGGGACGAGGAAGAGCCCATATGGGATATCACTCCTGAGCTATCCGAAGTGATGGACGAATCAGATACAGAAAGCATCGAGGAGGAGTCTTCATGGGAACTCACTACCGAAGCGGATGAGGAAATCAAGCCAGGCCCATTCCTCATTGACAAACAAGCCGAGCCACTTGAACCGGTCTTCATCACCAATCTGCTCGAGAAAGAACCGATTCTCATGGCCGAGAAGCCCCTACTTAACCCTTCGGTTTCTATGCAAATCACAGCGCCCGATGATGATGTGGTCAATAATGCGGTGCAAGGAGAGTTGGAGGCAAATCAAGGGCAAGAAAAACCATCAATGGAGCTCTCACTCACCACGACTCAACAAAGCAGCCCTGAAAACTCGCTCGTTCTAGGACGACTGTTCGTCGCTGCCACAAAAAGAGGCTTCACATAGAGACATGCCTAAGGTCACCAATGCTTGATGGCACAATACTGAATTTCCAGAATTGCAAAAGTGCCACCCATTCAAACATGAAGAAACGACCAAGGCATGGGCCGGTAGAATGGAAGCCCGGATGGAGAAACAAGAAAGTCCGACTCAAAAGACCAGCAGCTATGGTCAAAGGATCCTCACCTTCCCGGAAGAATGTAAAGAAGAAATTATCGGTTCAATGGATATCAGAACCAAGCCCGCTGCCATATGAGAACTTGGGACAGATTAAGAGAGCAGTTGGGAAAAAATTCGACCTAAGCCACCCATGGGATCCCAACCAATGATCCAGAACAGGGTACTGTCGAGCCAACGACGTTAAACAAGTGCACTAGTCGGGAGGTAACCCGACACTATCTTACTTTCTGTCATTTTAATTTTCAATAAGCGCTCTTACCCATCTTTTTATCCAGAAGAAATGTCTTACATGTAGGAATTAAGTTTCGGAGCAAGGATCAGATCAGCTAGGCAGCTTCCGTGAATTTACCGGGCCTGCGCTGAGAGTTTAAGGCCCCAGCCGAACTCCCTCGATTATCCAGCCTCATGCTATGTCGTTCACTCGACACCTTAAAGGGAGTTCTGCTCTTCTTTCCTAAAGTCATTTCCTTCTCCTATATATATTTGCATGACTTTTGAACTAAGGCTTGCCTTCGTTCAAAAGTGGGGGGTGAGAACCAATGCATTTTTTTTCTTTTAAAAAAAAAAAAAAGTATCTTTTTGAAAGTATGAACTTAAGAATGTGAAAAAGATAGATCATGATTCATGCATCAACCTTATGAAAAGGCAAACTGTTTAAAAACTTAGAATGTAACTTTTCATTTGTCCCTTTGTGTTGAGATAACCTAGGGATGTGGAGTTGATAGAAATTGCCCTAGAGAGGCTTGGCAAGCACTTAAAGGATCAAATCAAACTATATGGTTTTCGAAGTCAGTGGAGGCTGCACTTCGGATTTTCAGTGAACAATTGAGTCAAACTCCGCCAGGAAGCATCTATGCAAAGGCGAGGACGGGAATCAGACCGTCCTCTCTCTAGTCAAAATAGCCGAGAACATAAATGAGCGACCCTCATCTTGACCCGCGCGAAACGACGAAGACGAGAGGAGAGGGGAGGTATTTCCATAGGCTTGCGGGCGATGATTGGACCTCCCAAGAAGGCTGACAAAATGGACTAGCAAGTCACAAAGGAGCAAAAAACTCAAAGAAGAAAATCAAAAGAGGCCTAAGGCCCAAAAAATTGTGAAGGTTTTAACCGAGCAAAAGTGAAGCACTCAAAAAGACAGAGGCAGAATCACTACAAAAAAAAGCTAGTCCCTCGCCAAAGTAGAAAAAAGAAAATCAAAAAGGCTCAACTCACTGAAACCCAAATCGAATCACGTGCTAGAGAAAGCTACAAGAAAACCATATAGTGCGAGACGGTCCCGAGGGTGTAGTCCAAGAGCCTAAAAAGGGCTATCTCCCGAAACATCCGGATTAATTCGCATCTCGGCACGAAGGTACACGTATCAAGTTACTTCTAATTATTTTTACAGTTTAAATTGGCTATAAGTAGTAATGCATGAATTAGGAGAAATCGAGTACCGCAAACTTAATTTCATACTTCAAACCAACTTACATAGTGACGCCCATATAAAGCATTGTTCGGGACGAACAACTAAAAGTGGGGGGTGATTTGATGGACCACAATTATACGAATCAAAAACACAGATAAACCCCCCAAGTTAGACTGTTTGTCTGTCTAACATCCACTTGTTAGTCCCGATATATTTCCACAGGGCATTTTAGAGATTAAAGTGAAAACACGTTAAGGAGAGGCTTTTAGCACAGAAAAGATATAAGGAGTCGATTCAAGGTCAAGATCATATGCCGACTGAAGAAATATCAAGGATCCTGACGATGAATCACTCATCACAAATTGTGCAGAGATGGAATCAAGTCAATCCAGTGCCAAATTACACTGACAGTTTTGTGAAAAGACAGTGCAAAACTGTACAAAACTCACATATGGGCAAGATGACTTGTGACTTGGAGAAGAGGTAGCCAAAGAGGAAAACCACCCCAAAACCACCACCCACCACCGGCGGCTCCTCCCTCCTCCTCCATGGATGACCGGCTCTCCTCCGCCCAATGAGCCGCCGCCATGTGGTGGCTCCTCCACCACATGTTCCTCCTCTCTCCTCCTTGGATGACTTGATGACTTGCTTGGGAGGTGGCTTCCACCACCATTTGCTCCTCCACCACAACCACCCATCGGCGGCTGCTCCTCCACCACTCCACCACCGCCAAGTGGCGGCGCCTCCTTGGCTCATCCATGCCTCATTCTCCACCCTTGGATCAAATGAATCCTAGCCCTCCATTTCCTCCCATTTCTCCTATAAAAGGAGGCTCACCCCTCCTCATTTTATCATCCAAAAAACCATTCCATACACAATCACTTATCTCTCTACATTTTGTAATATTTTGTAAGTTGGTTTGGATCAATAAAGTTACGATATTTGGCTAGGCGCCCTCCTCCATGGACAGGCGAGGCTAAACTCCTCATTCGGCGGAAGGTATAATCTTGTATTATTTAATGTTTAATTAGCTTAGTTTATTTTCTTAGTATTCAATACTTGTTCTATGTGCCATATAAAAGTCAGAATGTCTCTAAGGTAGAGTGAACGATTTTGGGAATGTGACCATTAGGGGTCCAACTTCGTAAGTTCTTCCTTAAGATATTCGTGATCACACCCGGATAGGGGAGGTCGTAATAGACAAAGCTATCTGAAAGAGGTCGACTATATTTAAAAAACCATTATGGGAAACCGTAACAGGAGAGCAGGTGGATGCACATAGACTAGCGTACCTAACTGGTACTGGCGCTAGTCTAAATAGAACAAGTGTGATTTAGCCGATGTTGCAAGTCTTGAGCTATCGCTAGCCTCGATTCATCGTTTGAATACTTAGAAGATTTACTAAACTAATAAACATGTGATAATACAAGAATACCTGAAACCGAATACGCTCTTTCAATTGCAAACACCCCCTGTATTTAATTTCCTAGTATAACTGCTCAATCAAACACAACCACCAACCACTCACATACCGGAGGAATCAACAATCACGCATCACCCACTGTAAGTCTTCTAACCCTCAACTCCTTTATTTTCTGTATTTAATTTCAGTATTTATTTTCTGTATTTACTTTCCGCACAAAAAACCCAAAAAACCCAAAAACAGTAGTTTAGTAATTAGCAGTAAGTCCACACTCGACCTAAAATCACGCACCGTGTAAGCCGTAACGAACAATCTATCCCCCTAATTCCCTTGGGTTCGACCCCTACTTACCCTTACTACCCAGTAGTTAAGTCGCGAGTAGTGGACATTATAAATTTATTTGTACGAGACGCATTGCACCCTAACGACAGTGCAACCGACGCTCCCGTCAGGCGCCTAGAGAGAAAACACGCTAAGGAGAGGATTTTATGCTGAAAAGATGTTACGAGTCATTCCAAGGTCAAGATCAGACGCTGAATGAAGAAATCTCAAGATCCTGACATTGAATTACTCAATTCAAATCCAACCGAGGAACAACCAAAGTCAGACCGGAGCGAAATTGGACTGATAGTTTTGTGAAAAGACTGCACAAAACTGTCAAAACTCATCCATGGACCAAGGTGACCGGCGGCTTGGCTTGGAGGTGGCCAAGGGAGGAAGCCTCCCCTCCATGGTGACCGGCCACCGGTGGCTTTTCCTCCCCCCAACCGGCGGCTTTCTTCCCCCCATGTGGCGCCTCCTCCTTGCACCTCCTCCTCCTCCCTTGGATCAAAACCACATGCCACTCATCTCCACCCTCCATTCCTCCTTCCTTTGGCTATAAAAGGAGCTCATCCCCTCCTCATTTGTATCATCCACAATCCATAAATCACTTCTCTCTCTAAAACATTTGGTTACTTTGTAAGTTTGGTTTATGAAATAATACTCCTGTTGGTTCTTGAGTATTATAACGGTTTGAAATAATACTCCTGTTGGTTCTTGAGTATTATAACAGTTTTAGAGAATACTCCTGTTGGTTCTTGAGTATTCAGTATGATTGGGAATACTCATGTTGGTTCTTGAGTATTCCACCCCCCTCTCTTCTTACTGTCTTTCAAAAACCCCCGAGTATTTAGCTATGATATCCTCTTCCATGGATAATCGTAGCTAAACTCTTTATTCGGTTGAAGGGGCGTACTTGTATTATAAAATGTTTTAGACTATTTTAGTGTTTTTTCTATGTATTCAAAACTTGTTCTATGTGCCATATATTAGATCAGAATTTCCAAGGTTGAGTGGATGCTTGAAATGGCAAAGCTCTTCCGTGGAAGTTCGTGAACATACTCGGGTAAGTGGATGCTTGAAATGGCAAAGCTTATCTGAGGAGTTCGATCTCTCTCAAACACCATTTGGATAAATCGGAAAAGACAATCCAAATGGATGCACATAGGCTAGTATACCTTGAAATGGGGTGCTAGTCTGAGTAGCACAAGGGCTCTACGTTTTTTGCAAAAGATTAGACAGTGTTGCAAGTCGAGTGCTTGAAATGGCCTTGATTCACTTTCGAACACTTTTGCAAAAGACTAGACAGTGTGGCAAATCGAGCGCTTTAAATGGCCTTGATGCACGTTTGAATACTTAGAAGGATTACTAAAATGATAAAACAGGCTATGATGCAATGCCCCTGAAACCGAATGCTTCCCTTGAATTACAAAACCCCCTTGTATTTACTTTTCTAGTATAACTGCCTTAATCAACTGCACTCACCTTCCGGAGGACTCACAAATCACGCATCACCCACTGTAAGTCTTTCTTTTTTCTTTTCAGTATTTATTTTTCTGTAATTTACTTTTCCGCACTCAAAACCAAAAACAACCAAAAAAGTCACTTAGTCATAACAGCTAAAATCTCAATCAACCTTAAAACACGCTCCCTCGCTGTACTAATCCCTTAAAGAACAACGTATCCCCCTAATTCCCTTGGGTTCGACCCCTACTTACCACTTACTACCCAGTAGTGAAGTCGCGAGTAGCGGAAAATATAAATTTATTTGCACAGAGAACATTGCACCTTAACGATAGTGCAGTGGGCTCCGTCAGGAGGCTAAAGAGGAATCGAGTTTAAAAAGAGCATTTTGTGCCAAAAAAGGGTGACAAGTTATTTCTGCCCAGGCCGCGCCCGAGAGAGTCCCAGGCATCGCCCAGGCCACGCCCGAGCTGTCTAGCTCTGAATTCAAGTTGCCCGTGAAAACGAGCTGATCTGACGAATCCACCTCGAGCAAAGTGATCAAAATGGAAAATAAGGTGGACAATGTTGAAAGACCAAGGAGAACGCCTGAGCAGATTGGCAGTTGGCCCAATTCCAAAGCAAAGGGGCGCGCTGATAGGCACCGAAACCAAGTTGCTCGACCAAACCAGCTAATCTGGCAAATCTGGCTCGACCAAGTTGTTTGAAATGCCTAATAACTCGGACGATCTCACTTTCCAGGCAAAACGCCCGAGTAGAACCAGCTCAAGCCCGCTCAAGGCCAAACTAGGGCAAATCCGGCCATTTTTGGATTCCGACCAGGTCCTGGCCAGATTCCGGCAAAACGACTTCGACCATTAGGCTTAGAATTGCCTCAGCATTCCAAATCCGCGGTCCAAAAGCGAAAGTCCTCCGACCAAAATTCCAGCCAAACTCCGGCCAATTTCCGGCCAAACTCCGATTAAGCTCCTATCAAGCTCCGATCAAGCTCCGATCAAACTCTAATCAGGTACAACCAAGCTCCGACCTAACCCCGACCAGGTCCAACCAAAAACCGAATTCCCAATATTCCGGTTGGTTTCTACTATTCATTTTGGTTGGCTTTTGGATTTTGGTTGGCCTCTACTATTTGAGTTCGGTTGGCTTCTCCCAAGCCAAGTTGGTTAGCTTTTGGGAATGCAAGTGTCCAAGTCGTTGCCCTTTGGATGAATACCAAGCCAAGTGGGTTGGCTTTTGGAAGAGCCAATCCAAGTGGTTTACTTTTGGGATATTTCCAAGCCAATCCATATCTCCTCCCCCTAAGTCGGTTTAGCTTGTCTATAAATTGACCCTTTGGTCTTAGAAACACAACTCATGTACATATGCTTCGAAGTTGAGAGCTTCTCTCTCATCTTCACACTTGAATACACAAACCTCTCTACACTTTTACTTGTTCTTGTTTTCCGAAACGCTCTCTACTTTGTTCTTGCTCTTTTGATCTCTTTACTTTCCTTGCACTAGCTCCGAAGCTCTCTTTACTTTTCTTGTCAAGCCACGGCTTTCTTTACTTTTCCTTTGTCAAGTCACGGTTTCCTTTACTTTCTTGTTTTCCTTCTTGTTTTCCTTCTTGTTTTCCTTTACTTTTGTAGTATGGTACTTGTATTCCTTGACATGAATACAAGTAGCTAAACCATATTTGGTCAAGGGTGTTCATACTTGTGTATGCATCTTGAGACTTTTGAACTTAATACTACTTTGTGTGTCTCCTAGTTCTTGTGCCATTATCTCGGTTTGAACAACGAAGTTAAGTGGATGCTTTAAATGGCAAAGCTTTTCCGAGTGGTTCAATCCCTCTTTAAGTCGCTTGGTTGTAACTGAAATGTGAGATCAAGTGGCTGCACTTATACTAATACGTCTTGCAATGGAGTATTGGTCTAGCTAGAATTAGAAGTCTATGTCTTGATTTTGGAGTATATTGTGGTGTAAGTGCTTGAAATGGCCTTACTTTAGGGTTATGTCTTGAAATGGAATAACCCACACTTATGAACACAAAGTAAGATCATTTGAAGTCTATGATAGATGTTTCACAAGAAGAGACCCTAGACTGAATATCTTTCGTCAATTTACCTTTCAGTATTTACTTTCGCATTTACTTACGCACTTTGATAAGTCATAATTGTACGACTATTTTCTATGTTAAAACCCCGTCTCTTAGTGGTTGCCTGTGTATTATTTCACTACATGTGTGTAGTTTTCATTCTCAGTTGCATTCAAAGACCATGTAAGGAATATCGGCTAAAAGGAGCCTGTTAGAAGATGTTTTGCTGGCGCGTTCTTGGACTGTGCGAACGCACACTATTTTCATGCCACTGGTCAGGGCCATGCGATCGCACGATATTTTCATGCCACTGGTCTGATCAGTGTGAGCGCAAAAAGCACGGACGTCTAAAGAATTAACGGCGCGGAGGTCTTCTAAATTATGATAATTGTTAAGACGTCCGCGGGAGACAAATGCAGGAGACGTCCGCGTACCAACTGGCAGTCGAATTTCGTAATTTCATTTTGGCATCTCGGGAAGAATAAAAGGAGAATAAGAAGAGGCAAACCCTAGGTAGCTGAACCTCGATTTTCAGTGTGGAAAAAAGACACGTTCGAGAGTTTGGAGAATTAGGGGTTGACCCGATTTTGGAGAAGATAGCTTGGTTACGTGCTGAGTTCAAGTGTTAGAGTTAAGCTGCAGCTTGGTTGGGAATTCATCATTAGTAATTTTGTTTCATTATATTCAAATACTTAATGATGTATTCCATTACGATGAGTAGCTTAACTTGTATGTGTAGGCTAGAACTCGACATTGTGATGAATTGGCTTGAGACCTATATTGATTTCTATGTTTTGCGTTATATTATTATGCAATGTTTATGGAATTGATGTGCTAGAATAAGTGGAACCCTAGCGGGGGAGCTTCTGTTTGTTTGTTGATTCCAATTGTCAAAGTTTACTAGCAACCTAGTGGGGATAGTAAACTAGGACACGAGTAATATACCACTAGGATTAAAAACCCTAGGACAACTAGTTTAATTCTTCATGCAACTCTAGCGAGTTAGGGTCTTGATTATCGCTAGCGCGAGATTAAGTACTAGAATAAGAACGGGGAGTGCAACCTAGCGGGGAGCTCTAAGTTGTTGAACATTAGAATTCAAAATGGTTTGGTCCATGATTTAGTCTTGCATCACACTCGAGAGTTCTAGCTTGCACTACTCTTTAATGTTTTATACTTGAATTTGTGTGACGATTGCTCTCGTGATAATTAGTCATTGTTGCTTACTTGCGTTTTTATTTACTTGTTGGAATTTACACCCCCATTGTCACGCTCTTACTTAGTGAACAGATTCTTATACCGATCTCTGTGGATACGACCCGACTTACCACTTGCTAGTCGGAGATAAAGAAAATATTATTTTTGACGGGTACAATGACGCCCGTCAAATTTTGGCGCCGTTACCGGGGATTGGTAACGAAGAATCTCACTACGTATTTCTTTCTTTCTTTTAGTTTTATTTTATTGTCTTTTTTTTGTCACTTGATTATTTTCTATTTAAGTAACAATGTCACAGAGAAGTGTTGAACGTGATGATGAAGAGCGAGGAAGTGTACTAAAAGATAACATGCAGGAATAGAGGCAAGGACTGCCCGCTGTTAATCAAAGATTACCACCTCCCAGAAATCAGCAATTTGTGAATGAGTTTGCTAGACATCATGCAGCTAGACACGAGAATTACGAGGATTACGAGGATGAGTTGGATCGACAATACCTCGATAGAGGAACCCAATATGGACAGTTAGCTAGGCGTCGGGATTTGGGACGCACGATGAGAGGAGTTTGTGCGCCATATATTGATGAGGCACCTTGGTGCATTAGGTTGGATGAGGACGCAGAAGATATCGAGATAAAGAGTGGGGTGATACACCACTTGCCCAAGTTTGGAGGAATGCCCAATGAGAACCCCCTAAAGCACTTAAAGTAATTTCATGGAGTTTGCATATCCATGAAAACGGCATCGGTTTCGGAAAATATTTATAAATTAAAGACGTTCCCTTTTTCTCTAGTAAGTCAAGCTAAATCTTGGTTAATGTCTTTGCCTTCAGGTTCGATCACTTCATGGGATCATATGCAAATGAAATTCATGGACAAGTATTACTCCCATTCGAAGGCAGCTCAAACAAGAAAGGAGCTCTCTATGCTTAGACAAGGACATGGAGAAACGTTGTTCAATTATTTGGAGAGGTTTAGGCAACTGGAAGATAGCTGTCCGAATCATGGAATCCCACAAAGGATGTTGCTCGAATACTTCATGGATGGGATGATTCTGATTGAAAGAAGAACGCTAGATGCCTCTACTCAAGGGTCTATCCTTGACATGTACCCCGAGGAGATATGGGAGTTGATTGAGAGAGTTGCAGAGAACACAAGGTATTTAGAAGAAACATATAAACCTGCACCAGTTGCTAACGTGAATGTACATTCTGAATTGCAGGAACTGAAGAATATGATGGCTCAATTAGTGACGCAACAACCACAAAGTAATCATGAGTGGAGTGTAAGGTAAACAAGTCCACTTTTAATTCAATGAATAACGATACCGCTGTTTTTCAGGAAAGAACAGAAGGCGTGAATATAGTGGGCTACATGAACAAGGGAGATTTGTCACCAAGGAGGTATGATGGATATCAAGGCAACAACAAATGGCAGCCTAGGCAAAATGAGGGTGGTTGGCAAAGGAACAACAACTACGATGTGGGGCAATCTTCGTACCCACAAAAGCAACCGTACAAACCACTGCACATCAAACAAGGAGAAGACAGCCCGATCAAGGAATTTAGGGATGAAGTGAGAGGCATGTTCAAAGAACTCACTGAAAAGATGGTGCAACAAGCTGGAGACATTAATGAGCTGAAGAAGAAAGTGTCTCAAATTGCCAAAGATGTATACGAAAGGCGAGAAGACAAAGGGAAGCTACCGTCGCAGACGATTCCAAACCCAAGGGCCAACATTAGTGCTCTAATGCTTAGGAGTGGAGAGCAATTGAAGAATGGAGTGGAAGAGCAGAATGAAGATTTTGCCTCAGTGGCTCAGCCGGACGTCTCAACATTTAAGGCGCGGACGCCTGATGAATTTCTACAAATACTAGAGACGTCCGCGGAGAAAAATAAGGAGACGTGCACAGAATTCCCATTAAGCAATTCCCAAATTTTGAATTCTAACCATCTTGCGCAATTGCCATTTCCCATGCAGGTTATTGAGCGCCACGAAGCTATAAATAATGGGATTCAACGGAAGGAGTGTGAAGACACGAGGACCAACGCAAAAATACAAGAATTGGAGCAAGGGCAACAAGGAGCATTGACCAATCGGACTAGAGACCCAGGTGCCTTCACGGTGACCTATGGCATTGGTAACACGCTTATTCCCCACTGTTTGATTGATTTGGGAGCGTCTATTAATGTGATGCCTTATGATCTATATTGTTCATTGAAACTTGGACCGGTGAACCCGATCAAGTTAACTATTGAGTTAGGCAACAAGTCATGTGTTCATCCCTAAGGTTTACTTGAGAATTTAACCTTGAATGTTGGTGAAGTTGTTGTGCCTGCAGATTTTTATGTCTTGCAGATGGAGGACACCCAGACTAAGGAGTCACCAACGCTCATTCTAGGACGACCTATCTTGTTTGCGACGAAGGCGAAGATTGATGTCGCTGAGGGTACTGTAATCCTCAAATATTGTGGCAAGATGGCTGAGTTTTGTGTCTTTGAGGATGACCACCAGCCTTGTGCGGGAAAACCACCTGAGATAACTAATAAGACTTGTTTTAATATTATAACTGCTGAATCGCTGCGTGTGATTCAGGGTGTCAGTGAGCAGCTGAAGGTGACAAGGAAAACACACCCATCAGATGAAAAGTGAGTAAAGAAACAAAATTGTGGGGTGGCTGCGCAGAAGCGGTGGACACCTAAAGAAAAGAACTGGAGATCGAAGCCACTTGATGGCGGGCTGAGTATTGAGAAACGGTTAACTCGTGGGAGTGCTGAGGAGAGGAGCACGCTGAGCAGTAAGTTTGATTTGGAGCAGCCTTGGGATCCTAACTTGTGATCCCTAAAGAGGTAATGTCCAGCCAAGGATGTAAAACAAAGGCGCTTACCGGGAGGCAACCCGGTGTGTGTTTTTATTTTAATCATGTTAGGAGTAGGTTAATTAGTGGAATTGAGAATCTGATAATGCGCCCGAGTGCATTTCTTTTCTATTTCTGGTGGTTTCAGGTGATTAAATGAAGAAAGGAATTCTACATCAGAGTAGTTCACGCACGTCTGAACAATAAGTTGCGCGGACGCCTTAACAATTATTGCAAAATCAAGAGACGTCCGCGGCATAAAATGAAGAAGACGTCCACGATGCATTGCAGAGGGTAAATCGCAGCAACCGCCACCACCAGACTATTAGGGGAGTACCAGTTCCTTTCGCTTTTTATTTATTGTCTTTTATTTTTATTTGAGTCTATTTTGTATGTACATCTTATCTCTCGAGTTGTACCGTGAGGACAAGGGTCAATTTAAGTGTGGGGTGGGATGTTATAGAGTCAGTCGTGTGTCGTGTCTGTTTTAAATTTTTATGTCGCATGTTATGTGTCTTGATGAACTCGTAATGAACTGATGATGCACTGCTATGCTTTTCTCATATGTCGGAATCTTATTTCCAGCTTTTTATGACTATTGTGCTCATTTGACTAAAAATGCAAAATTTCAAAAAAAAATTGATGCTTTGTTCTTGTGAGTTGTAATACGCAGGGATGTGGAGTTGACAGAAATGTCCTAGAAAGGTACGGCAAATTGCAGGAAGTTCTGAGTTTTGGTTCTGATGATTGAAAAAAGCGGTGGAGGTTGACGCTTCACTAGCCTAGTCCTGAGAGTAGCTTCGTCACCAAGTATACAAGTTTATTCATGGGTTCGAAGTGGTGGCGGGACAGAGAAAACGAACTGTCCATCTCTAGTCGAAGTAGCTGGGAATGGGTGGGTAACCCCTACCTTGCCTCATGCAGAAAAGATGAGGATGAGAAAAGAGCGGGACGCACTCCTATGCTGTTATCCAGAGGCTATGATTGGAGTGGTTCAAGGGCGCAAATGATTATGTGGACAAGAAACAAATTCAAAAGCCGAAGGCAAACCATCAAGTAGAAAAAAAAGAAAAATCAGAAATCAGATTGATTCAAGAAAAGATGTGTCGTTTATCAAGGTCCATACAACTCAAAGAATTCAAGACTCAACGGTATGAAAGTAGTGAATTAATCATGTGTCAGAGAAAGCCGCTGACTCAATCAAAAGACCAAAACTCAGAAAAGAATGCAGTGTCCGTGGTACCTATAGGGGACTATCTCCCAATCATCCAAGGTCATTTGAATTTCAACTCGCGAGGTAACAAGTATCGAAAATCTATCTATACTCGCATTGTTAGAATCTTAACCATGATAAGATTAATTGCTGGATTTGTGTTTGAGATTTATGGATTAGCATGACTAGTACATTGTAATTCGTTCTGTGGCTTTGTTCTTGTTCGGGATGAACAAGTTCAAGTGTGGGGTAGTTTGATAAGTCGTAATTGTACGACTATTTTATATGTTAAAACCCCGTCTCTTAGTGGTTGCCTGTGTATTATTTCACTACCTGTGTGTAGTTGTCATTCTCAGGTGCATTCGGAGACCACGGAAGGAATATCGGCTAAAAGGAGCCTGTTAGAAGATGTTTTGCTGGCGCGTTCTTGGACTGTGCGAACGCACACTATTTTCATGCCACTGGTCAGGGCCATGCGATCGCACGATATTTTCATGGCACTGGTCTGATCTGTGCGAGCGCAAAAAGCATGGACGTCTAAAGAATTAACGGCGCGGAGGTCTTTTAAATTACGATAATTGTTAAGACGTCCGCGGGAGACAAATGCAGGAGACGTCCGCGTGCCAGCTGGCAGTCAAATTTAGTAATTTTTTTTTGGCATCTCGGGAAGAATAAAAGGAGAATAAGAAGAGGCAAACCCTAGGTGGCTAAACCTCGATTTTCAGTGTGGAAAAGAGATACGTTCGAGAGTTTGGAGAATTAGGGGTTGACCCGATTTTGGAGAAGATAGCTTGGTTACGTGCTAAGTTCAAGTGTTAGAGTTGAGCTGCAGCTTGGTGGAGAATTCATCATTAGTAATTTCGTTTCATTATATTCAAACACTTAATGATGTATTCCATTACGATGAGTAGCTAAACTTATATGTGTAGGCTAGAACTCGACATTGTGATGAATTGACTTGAGACCTATATTGATTTCTATGTTTTGTGTTATATTATTATGCAATGTTTATGGAATTGATGTGCTAGCATAAGTGGAACCCTAGCTGGGGAGCTTCTGTTTGTTTGTTGATTCCAATTGTCAAAGTTTACTAGCAACCTAGCGGGGATAGTAAACTAGGACACGAGTAATATACCACTAGGATTAAAAACCCTAGGACAACTTGTTTAATTCTTCATGCAACTCTAGCGAGTTAGGGTCTTGATTATCGCTAGCGCGAGATTAAGTACTAGAATAAGAACGGGGAGTGCAACCTAGCGGGGAGCTCTAAGTTGTAGAACATTAGAATTCAAAACGGTTTGGTCCATGATTTAGTCTTGCATCACACTCGAGAGTTCTAGATTGCACTACTCTTTAATGTTTTATACTTGAATTTGTGTGACGATTGCTCTCGTGATAATTAATCATTGTTTCTTACTTGCGTTTTTATTTACTTGTTGGAATTTACACCCCCATTGTCACGCTCTTACTTAGTGAACAGATTCTTATACCGATCTCTGTGGATACGACCCTACTTACCACTTGCTAGTCGGAGATAAAGAAAATATTATTTTTGACGGGTACAACGACGCCCGTCACACTTTACTTTTAGTCATTTACTTACGCACTTTACTTTCAGTCATTTACTTTCAGCACTTACTTTTCAGTCATTTACTTTACGCACTTACTTTCAGTTTAAAACCACTCAAACCCAATCTGTCTTTCCTTTATTTACTGTTTTCTCAAGAACAACTATTCCACACGACTCTCTTGGGTTCGACCCCTACTTTCCGCTCTACTAATCCAATAGTGAGCCTACAGTAGTGGACTCTTATAAATATAAATTTTGCAGCGCCTCAACGACGGCCTATCAAAGGGCTAGATTGTCCCTAGGATGAATCATTTAGTACTTCGACTATTCCATATTTTTTTTTTGTTGTTCAATAACATTGGTTCTTGAGTTCATTCCATTGTCCTCACTTGCCTAGTTTGTTTTCTCCTTGTAGGTGCAACCCTTATATGCCCCCTAAGGCTAGGAAATCTAACGGGATTGTTGACAAAGGTTTGAACCCCTACCTCACAAGGAGTAAAGCAATCAAGGAAAAACGATCATCTTCAACCCCTCTGGAAATACCAACCTTGAACATGGACGATAGACCTCCTCCTGCCCCTCAACTTCCTCAAGTCCCTCATTCTAGAAGGGCCCTTAAAGACTATGTGGCTCCCAATGCTTATGGCTACCGATCACCAATCCTAGTTCCCGCGGTGGACAACCGAGACTTTGACTTGAAGACCTCCACACTCCAAATGGTTCAATCCAACTAATTCTCGGGGAGAGACCACGAGGACCCAAACTCTCATTTGACTTCGTTTCTTGAGATTTGTGATAATTTTAAGATCAATGGAGTCTCAAAGGATGCTATACACCTAAGGTTGTTCCCTTTCTCACTCACTGGAAGAGCCAAGGATTGGTTTAGGAGCCAAACACCGGCTAGCTTCACAACTTGGGAAGAGCTTGCAATTGCATTCCTCAACAAGTATTTCCCTCCATCCAAGATGGCTTACTATAGGATTCAAATCACAAAGTTTGCGCAAATGGATGGAGAGACGCTCTATGAAGCTTGGGAGAGATACAAGGAGTATCAGAGGCTTTGCCCACATCACAACCTAGACTCCCTCCTCGTATTCCATACCTTGTGCAATGGTGTTGATGGTCCCTCGCGGCTTGCACTTGATACCGCTGCGGGAGGAGCTATCATGGAGCTTGAACCTCTGGAAGGGTATGCGGTAATCGAGAAGATCACCAAGAACTACTTTATGTGGGCAAGTGAAAGAGGAAACCCAAGAAGGAAAGGAGAAAGACATGAAGCGAAGGCCATAAGCTCAAATGAGTATTATTCATTGATTAAGGTATTGGGAGATTTATCGGAACAAGTGGGAACGTTACAACATTCGGCAAAGGATCACTCAAAGAGCCAAGGTTGCAACATTTGTGAAATCTATGAGCATGACACCAACTGTCGCCCTTTGGTTCAAAAGGATGAGAATGGATATGGGTATGAAGAAGCAAATTATGTTGGTGGAAACCAAGGGAGGGAGTACAACACTAGTGCCCCTCAAGGCAAAAGCTCCCAATCCAATCACACCACGCCAAGGTTTTCATCGGCTTGGAAGGATCATCCAAACTTCTCAAACAAGACCACAAATCCTACACCTCCCAACTTTGGTCCTAGGCCTACTTCAAACAATCAAGCTTTCAAACCGAGGAATCAATTCCAACCAAGGAACCAATACCAAGGCCTAGGAACAACTTTACTTCAAAGAAACCATATACAAGGGAAATAATACCAAGCTCAAGCTCAAAGGCCCTACCAACAAGTTGACCATCCTCCACAAACTTCAAATGAACCTTCCGGTGTTGAGGCAATGCTTGCTAAACTCCTAGCTCACCAAGAGAAGATGAGCGCTAAACAAGATGACATGGGACAAGAATTGAAGGAAGTGAAACAATCCAACCAAGGTTTGCAAACTCATGTCAAGATGCTTGAGAACGAAATAGCTCAAAGAGCCGAATCATCTTCAAGGGCACAAGGGAAGTTACGACAAAGAGAGCATTGCAATGCCGTGACATTAAAGAGTGGTAAAGAGTTAAAGGATGAAAAACCGAAGAAAAAGAAGAAGGTTTCTTTTGATCTTGGAGGCCAAGCTGGTGCCAAAATTGAAGAGTTGGATGAAGAGGTCCCTAATCCTCCAACCAAAAAGGAAAAAGAAGTGGAGAAGGGAAAAGATGAACTAAAGCCATACACACCTCCTATCCCCTTCCCACAAAGACTAAAGAAAAAGAACAATGACAAGCAATACTCCAAGTTCACCGAGATGATGAGGAAGCTTTATGTTGCAATGCCTTTCACCGAGGTAATCACTCAAGCCCCATCTTATGTTAGGTTTCTAAAAGATGTTATTACTTGTAGGAGGACAATTGAAGATGTTGACACGGTATCCCTCAATGGAGAATGTAGTGCTATACTCCAACCAAGAATGCCCCCTAAACTTGAGGATCCCGGTAGTTTTTCCATTTCATGCTATATCAATGATGTGAAAATTGAACGTGCTATGTGTGATTTGGGTGCAAGTATATCTTTGATGCCTTATTCCTTGTGCAAGAAATTTAATATGGGTGAGCCTAAGTCAACACAAATGATTTTGAGACTCGCGGACCGCTCCTAGATATTTCCCAAGGGAGTTCTTAAGGTTGTCCCGGTTAGAGTAGGGAATTTCTACATTCCGAGTGATTTTGTTGTGTTGGAAATGGAAGAGGATAATAAAATTCCCATTCTTTTGGGAAGACCTTTCCTCTACACCGCATGAGCTACATTTGATACAACTAAAGGGTCAATTACCATGAGAGTAGGTGATGAAGAGGTTGAGTTTGATTTAGAAAAAGCACAAAAAGGTCATAGTTCTACCATGAGTTGCAATTATCTAGACCTTGTTGATGCCTTTGAATTACATGAAGTGCCTAACTTGCCTATATGTGAAATTGACCTTCATAATGAGCTCCCTAAGCGTGATAATTGTTGGGCTGTCTTGTATGACAAGGGTAAAGGGGAACCTCAAAGCAACAAATGTAAGGAGTATTGTTCAGTAGAGTTAAAAACTCTACCAACAAGCCTAAGGTATGAATTCTTAGGCCCCAATTCTACTTTGCCTATTATTGTGAATGCTTCATTGAATGAAATTGAAACTATAAGATTGCTTGATGTGATTAGAGAACATAAAGGTGCCATTGGTTATTCGATCGATGACTTGAAAGGGATAAGTCCCAATTTATGCATGCATAGAATTAATTTGGAAGATGATAGTGTACCTACAAGAGAGCATGCTAGGAGACTTAATCTATTGTTGGTGAAGTTGTGAAAAAGGAGATTTTAAAAATTCTTGATGCGAGAATTATCTTCGCTATTGCGGACTCGGAGTGGGTTAGCCCCATTCATGTTGTGCCAAAAAAGGGAGGAATGACGGTTGTGAAAAATGAAAAAAATGAGTTAATCCCCACGCGAACCGTTTCCAGTTTTGCGAATGTTCATAGACTTTAGAAAACTCAACAAGGCAACTAAAAAATATCACTTTTCACTTCCTTTTATTGATCAAATGTTAGAAAGGTTAGCCAAGCATGACTATTTTTACTATCTTGATGGAAATAGTGGGTTTTCCAAATCCCTATTCACCCACAAGATCAAGAAAAGACTACTTTTACTTGTCCCTATGGAACATTCGCCTATCGGCGAATGCCCTTTGGGCTTTGTAATGCACCGGGCACATTTTAAAGATGGATGATGCTATATTTTCAGAATTTATCGAGGAAATAATGGAAGTGTTTATGGATGACTTCTCTGTCTATGGTTCTTCATTCGATGATTGCTTGGCTAATTTGGCAAACGTTATAAATAGATGTGTTGAGACGAACCTTGTCCTAAATTGGGAAAAATGTCATTTTATGGTGCAGGAAGGCATACTACTTTGACATTTGGTTTCTAAGAGAGGAATTGACGTGGACAAAGCAAAGGTAGAGGTCAATGAGAAACTACCACCTCCAACAAATGTATAAGAAGCTTTCTAGGCCATGCTGGCTTTTATAGAAAGTTCATTAAGAACTTCTCAAAAATTGCAAGACCTTTGACGAACCTATTGTGCAATGACACCAAATTCCTACTAATTGAAGAGTGCCTATTACCCTTTGAGAAGTTAATGAAAGCATTGGTCTCAGCTCCCATTATTCAACCTCCGAATTGGGATTTGCCATTTGAGCTCATGTGTGATGCAAGCGATCATGCTATTGGAGCGGTCCTTGGACAAAGAGTGGACAAGAAACTCCATGCAGTTTATTACACTAGCAAGGTATCTCTTGCTCGTGAAAAGGAGCTTCTAGCTATCGTGTATGCATTTGACAAGTTTCGTCAATATCTAGTAAGCACAAAGACCATAGTCTTCACCGACCATGCGGCGATTAAGTATCTCTTGTCAAAAAAGGACTCCAAGTCGAGGCTCATAAGGTGGATTCTCCTACTCCAAGAATTCGATATTGAGATTAAGGATAAAAAGAGAGTGGAAAATCTTGTCGCCGATCATCTATCTTGGCTTGAGGGAAATAAAGAGCTTAATGAAGACACTACCCTTGTTAATGACGCTTTCATTTGGGAGCAACTTATGAGGGTAGAAGCGGAGTCCCTCCCTTGGTATGCGGACATGGTAAATTTTATAGTATGTGGGATCATACCCCATGGCTTGAATCATCACCAAATGAGGAAGTTTTTATCTGAGACAAAGAGATATTACTAGGATGAGCCATTCTTATATAGGCTTTGCTTGGATGGGATGTATAGGACTTGTGTCGCCGAGAAGGAGATGACGAATATCCTATACAATTGTCATTCATCACAATATGGAGGACATGGTAGTGGTGCAACGACTGCGTCAAAGGTCCTACAAAGTGGATTCTATTGGACTACCCTCTTTAGTGATGCTTATGAGTTTGTCAAGGCTTGTTACCAATGCCAAAGATCAAGGAATATTTCTAAGAGGCACGAAATGCCCCAACAAGGTATCCTACCGGTTGAAATATTTGATATTTGGGGTATAGACTACTGGTCCTTTCCCATCTTCATATGGAAATCAATATTTATTGTTCGCAGTTGATTATGTTTCTAAGTGGGTTGAAGCCATCGCCTCCCTTAATTGCAATGCCAAGGTTGTCACAAAGCTTTCAGGAATATAATTTTTCTATGTTTTGGAATTCCAAGAACCATCATTAGTGATGGTGGTTCACACTATAAGGAAAAACACTTTGATGCCTTGCTCCGCATGTATGGAGTAACTCACAAGGTGGCAACGCCATATCACCCACAAACAAGTGGGCAAGTGAAGATATCAAATCGGGAAATTAAGGCAATTTTAGAGAAGATGGTGGGTAGCTCAAGGAAGGATTGGTCATCGAAACTAGTTGATGCATTGTGGGCCTATCGAACCGAATACAAAACCCCCATAGGGATGTCTCCATATCGCCTTATATATGGAAAACCATGCCATTTGCCGGTTGAAATGGAATACAAGGCAATGTGAGCAATTACATTTTTGAATATGGACTTGGAAATGGCCGAAGAAAATAGAATCCTTCAACTTCACGAGTTAGAAGAGATAAGAAATGAGGCATATGAGAGTGCTAGAATCTACAACTTGAAGAACCGTACAATAGCGACGAGGATGACATGCCCCTTGCCACTCGCAAAAGGAAACCGATGAGAGCTTCGTTGAGAGAGCTCAGCTCGGGCGAGGAAATGGACTCTCCTCCACCTTATCCCAGCCCACCACCCAAGAAGAAAAGCCAACCTTCAAGGGATGCCTCCTTTGAACCAAAGAAAACAAAAAAGAAGAAGGCCCCAACGCCTCCCAATCCGAGAATGCCCTCGTCCACACCTACTGCTCCTCCCTCTAATGCACTTGTCCCCATAGTGACAAGTGACGGTGATGTTCCCTTGAGTGGCATGTATTTGGCAAAACGTAGCTTAGACAGTTCGAGCAGGAGTTCAGGGGGAGTTCGAACATATCCTAGTACACATATACAGCGTGGAGCAGACGCAAGGATATTTTCCGGAAGGATATTGGACAGCGAAGATATCGCCAAGTTAAGTCGGCCAGCGACTTATTCGAGTATAAGATATTCGAATGAATATCAACATTGTAGGCGGCGTTGCTTACTTGGGCAAGAAGACTTCGTATATTCTTCCATCCGATTTGAAAAGATATACATCAAATATCTAGGAATATTTCCTAAATATTTGATGGGATTATCTTGTGCTGATTAGGGTTTCGTCTTAGCATATAAATACAATGCTAGGGCGCCCTTATTCTACATCGCTTTCAAGATCAAACATACACGAGTATACACTATCGATTGGGAAGGAAGAAAGCGACGGCCGGCTGTGTTTCCCCACTAGAAACTCATCGGTGCAAGAGCAGTCTTATCAAGTGCAACAGAGACTGCCTGGAAGCGATCAAACTGCCGCACACAACAAAGGTGAACAAGCTTTCGAGAGAAAGCATCCGAGCTTCAGGAGAAGGTAGAGAACGTTCGGACTGCAGGTTCGGACGAAGGGGATCGAGGTTAACTGCTGTAAAGCTCGATTGCAAATCTGAGAGACGTAGTGTTAAAGGCTAGGCGATTACAAGGTGTAAGCGTAAGTCCACTTGTAGCTCTAACTCGCAATAAAGATTTGCTGTCCTTTCTAGGGTGTGGGAAACCCCCCATAGTAGGCGTGGCCGAACTGGGTTATGATTCTGTGCGTCCTTTCACTTTCGTTCTGTTGTCTGAACTGTTGTGATACGAGTTCAAGGTTTGTCGCAACTGTACCTTGAACTATCTGCTGAACTGTTGTGAAAAGCGTTCAAGGTCTGTGATGGGCCATATTTATATGATTCATTAAGACAGTTAAACCCACCAAATTGGATGCTTTATCTTGACAACTTTTACTTGTTAGTTTCACTTTTGTTCTACAGGCCATTTCAAGGAGTAAAGATGAAAACGAGCTAAAATGGAGTTCTTAACGCTGAAAGTGGATTACAAGTCAGAACTGACCATACTCCGACAATACTCCGATCAAGCCACAACTAAGTCCCAATGACTTATTCCAACAAAGATCAAGAACACAAGTAAAATGCCAAGTATAAGTGACTTATCTTTTGATGTCAACTAAAGAGCAACCAAAGGGGCAACCAAAGGGCAACCAAAGGGCAACCGAAGGGCAACCAGAGTCACATGCCAACCGATGGCTTTTTGGAGAAAAGATCTCATTCCACTCACACATCTTCCCCTCCTCCACCACATGGGTGGCTCACCATAGGAACAAGCCATGTGGCCGGTGGCTTTTAAAGCCTTGCCACCTTGCCCGGCGGCTAAGCTCCCCTCCTCTCATCCCTTGCCATGTGTTAAGCTCCTCTCCTCCCATTTGACAAGTGTATGGCTCTCATTCCCTCCCCATGCCTATAAATAGAGACCTTCACCTCCTTGTATCTCATCATCATTCCATCCCAACATCCATAGTTCTTGGTTAGTGAGAGAAGCTCTAGATTCTACAACACAATCCATGTAAACACTTTACATTGAATCAAAAGCTCCAAGTTTGTTCTTGAGTACTCTTGTCGGTTCTTGAAGTACTCAAGCATTTCCTTTACTTTACGTTGTTCTTGAGTTTACTCCTGTTGGTTCTTGAGTATTCTCCGTTTACTTTCCTTGTCTTTACTTTCAAAACCTTTACTTTTCCTGTCTTTCAAAACCTTTACTTTTCCTGTCTTTCAAAACCTTTACTTTTCCAAGTACTTAGCTATGATATCCACCTCTATGGATATTCGTAGCTAAACCCTTCATTCGGTTGAAGGGGTGTACTTGCATCATACAATGTTTTAGACCCTTCTCTTAAGTGCCTCTTTGTGTTCAAAACTTGTTCTATGTGCCATATATTAGGTCAGAACACTATTGGTTGAGTGGATGCTCGAAAGAGCAAAGCTCTTCCATGGGTTCGTGACTTCCGTGGATAAGTGGAGGCTCGAAAGAGCACAGCTTATCTGTGGAATTCAACCTCTTTAAAACACCATTTGGTTGATCGTAACTGAAAGATCGAATGGATGCACATAAGCTAAGATACTTCGAAAGGAGGAATTAGCCCAAATAGAACAAGTGTTTTAAACGATGTGGCAAGTCATGTGCTAGAAATAGCCTTGATTCATCTTTGAACACTTAGTATGATCATTAGAGGTCAATGATAAACAGACTATGATACAAGGCCCCTAAAACCGAATCTCTCCTTTAATTGTAATATCACCTGTTACTTTACTTTCAGTACCATATCAACTGCTTACTTTCTGTAAGACTTGTCTTTCAAGCACTTACTTTCTGTAAAGTCTTATCCTTCAAGCAATTACTTTTCGCAAGACTTTTCCATCAAGCAATTACTTTCTGTACTTTACTTTTACTACAGACTTTATCAACATCAGCCCGGCATAACCTTTGGTACGCAACACGCTTGAAACACAGCGTGCGGCCAGTATCAAACGTGTGTCTGCGGTTGATCTTGAAATCGACTGTTCCAGCACTTTATCTTTCAGTACTAAAACCAAAACCAACCCCCCAACTGTTTTATTTACTTTTCCTTTTCGAAAGAACAACTATCCACTAATTCCCTTGGGTTCGACCCATACTTACCACTTACTACCCAAAATGGTAAAGTCGTGAGTATCGGAGATATTAATTTATTTTTGCACAGAGAACATCGCACCTTAACGACAGTGCGGTAGGCTCCGTCAAAATTGGTGTCGTTGTCGGGGAATTAGAGTTAACGATCGGATAACTGTTCTTTTTCTTTTTCTCTTTCAAACTCGCTTCTGCACAACCATGTCTCATGAAGGAAGCAACCATGACTATCAGGATGACGACGAGATGAATCTGTACGATCAAAATTATGAGGCGCCGCCTCCAATTCTTGACGATCCGGGACAGCTCATCCGAAACCAAAGAGCTCGTAATCGGGAAGGCGCCTGAAGAAACCAAGAACCACCCGAGGACCGAAATGAAGCTGGTCCAGTACCACCCCCTTTATATCCCCCACCTCCTCGACATCAACAAGTGCCAAGACGGGAACCCATCTTCGATGATTACTATGGGGATAACAACTACCGCGAACCTACTATGGGAGAACTTAATGCCCCAGATTTTGAAAATCAGCCGTGGTTCATTTACGAGGGCCCTGATTTGGAAAACATTACCATCGACACGTCAAGGGCCCACAGTTTGCCCAAGTTCTCAGGAGCTCATGGAGAATCTGCGACAACTCATCTCTAACGCTTACATGGCATTTGCCAAAATCTTAAGCCCAATCGAGTGAATATAGACGACTTCAAGTTGAAGGCGTTCTACTTTTCCCTCATTGACTCGGCAAACGA
This sequence comes from Rhodiola kirilowii, assembly GCA_033675215.1. Lineage (NCBI taxonomy): Eukaryota > Viridiplantae > Streptophyta > Magnoliopsida > Saxifragales > Crassulaceae > Rhodiola > Rhodiola kirilowii. The sequence continues at coordinate 27,222,503 of CM066194.1, read as the reverse complement.
CTGGTTCCTTTCATTGCCTTCGGGAAGCATCAGAACATGGGTTCAGATGCAAAAGAAATTCCTGGACAAATACTACCCAGCGGGAAAAGTGATGCAAGTAAGGAGGCAACTGCAGGACATAAGGCAGGGACCTAATGAAACCATGTACGACTACCTGGAGAAATTCAACCACCTGGAGAGAAGCTGCTGCACTCTTGGATTACCCGAGAAGCTCATCATCGAGTACCTGATTGATGGACTGAATCCCTTAGACAAAAAGCTCCTTGATGCTTCAGCTGGAGGGTCAATGATGAGCCTACCATTAAGCGGCATACGACGACTAGTCACAAAATTTGCTGAAAATGCCCAGTTCAAAGAGAAGACCACTCGGCAGGATGAGTTTACCCGAACCAAGAACGTGGCAAGTGCAGAGACACTGGTAAACTCAATGCCCGAGCAAATAGAACAGATGAAGGAAATGATGATGCAAATCATACGAAAGCAGATAGTTCAAGTAAGACCTTGCGAGTTTTGCAGCTCTACGGACCACAAGACTGATGCATGCCCAACTTCGATCGAAGAGGACCCGGTGGAGGCCAATGCAGTAGAGGGATATCAAAGGGTACAATAATAACAACAACCATGCCGGTCCAAGCCGGCAGTATGGTCAAGCAACCAACCCGAGCTGGGAAAATGAGAACCACCCTCCAAGGGTGACACAACAAGCCACACCTCAACTAGCTCAGTCATTCTATCAACCGCCCCACTAGCAGTACAACCAGAACGCCCCACCAGCGGGCCAATACCAACAAAGGGGACCAAACCAGTACCCGACGGGCCAATATCAACAGAAGGGACCAAACCAGTACCCGACGGGCCAATATCAACAGAAGGGACCAAATCAGTACCAAGCCAGCTCGAGTAATTAGCAAGGACCAAACAAGTGACTGGAGGACATGATGAAGGAGCTCTCGAGTATTGTGCAACAATCCTCGGGTACTGTACAGCAATTGTCAGGCACTGTGCAGCAGTTGAGTACTACTGTGCATCAAAACCAGGCAAAAAATGATGGAGCAATAGCCGACCTGAAGAAGCACATGTCCCAACTCGCTACCGCAATGTCCGCGCTCACTAATGAACCCGGCATACTTCCTTCACAAACCATCCAGAACCCGAGGGGAAATGTGAATGCCGTGACTCTTAGGAGTGGAAAAAAGCTAGACATTGCACCCATGGAACAAGAGGAAGACGAAAGCCTGGAGTTGCCCGAGGAAAATAAGGACGCGCCCGAGGAACACATGCCTGGCCTGGTACCAGCGGCCAGCCCGATTCCCACGTTCGAGGAGCACAAGGAGCACCCGGTGCCCAGAACCGAGACCTCCAAATTCAGCACCGCGCTCCCATTTCCAGTGCCAGCCCGGGTACCAAAACAGCATGTCATGGACGAGGATGTATTTGAATTTTTTAGCAAAGTCGAGATCAACATCCCCCTCTTGGAAGCCATCAAGCAAATCCCTCGATATGCAATGTTTTTAAAGGAGCTTTGCACCAACCGAAGAAGGAGTACTAGAAATGATCAAGAGCTGATGAGTAGAAACATCTCCGCGGTCATACAAAGGAAGGTGCCCCCCAAATGCGGCGACTCGGGTACTTACACCATTCCCTGCACAATCGGGAACATCCGAAATGAGAACTTCATGCTAGACCTAGGAGCTTCGATCAACGTTCTTCCATATTCACTCTATTCGTGCCTCAGGATTGGACCCCTCGAAGCCACCGGTCTCACTATCCAGCTGGCAGACCGATCTTGCAAACAGCCCGAGGGCAAAATAGAAGATGTCCTGGTTCAAGTGGGCGAATTAGTGTTTCCAGCAGATTTCTACGTCCTAAAGATGGAGACTGGCGGGCCACCAGACCATGCACCTATCCTTCTCGGCCGTCCATTCCTCAAAACATCGAAAATGAAGATAGACTGCGGTAGTGGCATGCTCTCAATGGAGGTGGAAGGAGAGGTGTTCAGCTTCGACATATTCCGAACAATGAAACATCTCATAGAGTTCGAGGAAGTGCACGCTTTGGACGACCTAGTCCAAGAAGTTAAACCAGAACGAAGAGCAGACCCTTTAGAACTCTTGCTTAATGGAGCCGAAAGCTCTTATGAATTAGCCGAAGGCTTGCATGAAACACTAGCCCACCTAACAATTTCGGAGCCTCTTACACCAGGATACGAAGTCAACGAGGTAAAACTATTCAAATCCAATACCTTTTTGCCCTCAGTAATGCAAGCTCCCGAAATAGAATTGAAGCCCCTGCCCGTGCATCTGAAGTACGCATTCCTAGGGGAAAATAACACACTCCCGGTAATCATCAAGAGTGGCTTGGAAACAGACCAGGAGCGTTGTTTGATAAAAGTGCTGAGACAACACAAGTTAGCTATTGGATGGACTCTAGCCGACTTGAGAGGAGTTAGCCCAGCGGTTTGCATGCATCGCATTTTACTCGAGGATGGAGCTAAGCCGTCAAGGGAACCTCAGCGATGACTTAATCCAATCATGATGGAAATTTTCCAGAAAGAAATACAGAAGCTCCTGGATGCGGATGTCATCTATCCAATCTCGGATAGCCAGTGGGTAAGTCCGGTCCACGTGGTCCCGAAGAAAACTAGAATCACGGTCGAGGAAGATACCGAAGGGAAAATGGTGACAACAAGGGTCAAGAACGGCTGGAGAATGTGCATCGACTACAGAAAATTGAACGCCGTCACAAGGAAGGACCATTTCCCACTACCATTCATCGATCAAATGTTAGACCGACTGGCGGGCAAACCATACTTTTGCTTACTGGATGGATTCTCAGGCTACTAACAGATCCCCATAGCGCCTGAGGACCAAGAAAAGACTACATTCACCTGCCCATTTGGCACATTCGCCTTCAGAAGAATGTCATTCGGTCTACGCAATGCTCCGGGAACTTTCCAAAGAGTGGTGACCAGCATCTTCTCGGACATGATCGGAATATTCATCGAAGTCTTCATGGACGACTTCACCATCTATGGCGAAACATTCGACGCTTGCCTTGACAACTTGAGCATAGTTCTGGCACGATGTGTCTCTATGAACCTCGTGCTCAATTATGAGAAGTGCCACTTCATGGTAACTCATGGAGTAGTCTTAGGGCACGTCGTCTCACAAGAAGGAATAAAGGTGGAAAAGGCTAAAATAGACCTGATCATGACTTTACCATACCCCTCCACTGTCCGAGACATCCAATCCTTCCTTGGGCATGCGGGATTCTACCGACGGTTCATCAAGGACTTCTCCAAAAAGGCGTTGCCTCTATCCACTCTCCTCCAAAAAGAAGTTCCTTTTGAATTCACCAATGCATGCAAGGAAGCCTTTAATGAGCTCAAGAAGGCCCTCACTAGCACACCCATCATCCAAACTCCGGATTGGAAAAAACCATTTGAAACCATGTGCGACGCAAGCGACTTTGCTGTGGGGGCAGTTCTCGGCCAAAAGGTTGATAAGAAGGCAGGTGTGATCTACTACGCCTCACGAACCCTAGATTCTGCCCAACGAAACTACTCCACCACCGAGAAGGAACTCCTGGCAGTGGTATTCGCTCTGGAAAAATTCAGATCATATTTGCTTGGAGCAAAAGTGATAGTTTATTCTGACCATGCTGCCATCCGTTACCTGATGAAGAAAAGGGAGGCCAAGCCAAGGCTCATTCGGTGGATATTACTACTGCAAGAATTCGATGTGGAAATAAGGGACAAAAAGGGGATCAAGAATACTGTGGCCGACCATCTAAGCAGGATTATCCGAGAGGAAGAATAAGGGCACATAACCGAGTCATTTCCAGACGAGCACCTCTATGCAGTCTCAACCAAGGTGCCGTGGTATGCCTCAATCGTCAACTACCTTGTAGGAGGTACATTTCCTCCTTCTTTTACTAAAGCACAATGCATGAAACTTAGGCATGATGCTAGACACTACTTATGGGATGATCCTTATTTATGGAAAATAGGAGCAGATCAAATACTTAGGAGATGCATCCCCAATAATGAAATAGCTTCTGCTATTAACTTTTGCCATGAGTTTGCATGTGGAGGACACTTCGGGCCTAGGAGAACCGCTAGGAAAATCCTAGATAGCGGCTTCTTTTGGCCAAGTATATTTAGAGATGCCTATGATAAGTGTAAAAAATGTGATAGGTGTCAAAGAGTAGGAAATGTGTCAGCTAGAAATGAGATGCCTCAAGTACCCATATTAGTCAACGATGTTTTCGACATTTGGGGTATTGATTTTATGGGGCCATTCCCAGTTTCATGCGGTTATACTTATATTTTAGTTGCTGTAGATTATGTGTCAAAATGGGTAGAGGCTAAGGCCACAAGGTGCGACGATGCAAAAACTGTCATAGATTTCTTGCGCACTAACCTGTTTTGTAGGTACGGGGTACCCAAGGCCATAATCGTCGACCAAGGAACTCATTTCTGCAACCGCATGATGGCTGCCACCTTGAAGCGCTACCATGTCCACCACCGAACATCCACGGCATATCATCCCCAAACCAATGGTCAAGCGGAGATCTCCAACCGCGAAATCAAAGGTATTCTAGAAAAGATGGTGAAACCGGGTAGGAAAGATTGGAGTCAGAGGCTAGACAAAGCTCTTTGGGCTTATCGGACGGCATACAAGACGCCAATTGGAACCTCCCCCTTTCGGCTTGTTTATGGGAAGGCATGCCACCTTCCGGTGGAATTAGAACATAAAGCCTATTCGGCGCTCAAGCATTGCAATCCGGATTTGAAGGCTGCCGGATTGGATAGGAAGCTTAATCTGTGTGAGCTTGAGAAGTTGCGGCTTGAGGCCTATGAAGGGCAAACAGACTACAAAGCACGGACCAAGTTGTATCATGACAAATTCATCCTCCGACGCTCATTTAAGGAAGGACAACAAGTGCTACTTTTCTCTTCACGATTGAAGTTGATGCCTGGCAAACTAAAATCAAGATGGACCGGTCCTTATACCGTAACTAAGGTATTCAACCATGGGATGCTTGAGTTGGAAAGCATGGACAATGGAAGCAGATTCACGGTAAACGGGCAGCGAGTCAAACATTACCACGGTGAAGTCAACTTAACTCCGCAACACTACGACCTGAGCCACAAATGGGATCCCACCTTATGATCCAGGAATGAGGTACTGTCGAGCTAACGACGTTAAACAAATGCACTGGTCGGGAGGTAACCCGACATCTATCTTACTTTCAGTCATTTAATTTCTGTCATTTAATTTTTTGCCTTAAATCATTCTCACCTTTCCTGTATATATTTGCTTGCATAAACTTTTGAACTAAGTCGTGCTGTGAGGCACGCCTTCGTTCAAAAGTGTGGGGTGAGAACCACCTTTGTACATAGTTAGTTAACATGTTTTTTCTTTTCCTTTTCCCTTAATATTATCTTTTTGAAAATATGAACTTGAGAATGTGAAAAAGATAGATCATAATTCATGCATTTACCTTGTGAAAATTCAACTATGTAAAAACTTAGGATGTAACTTCTCATTTGTCCCGTTGTGCTGAGATATACAGGGGATGTGGAGTTGATATAAATTGCCCTAGAGAGGCTTGGCAAGCACTCGAAGGACTGAATTTCACTATATGGTTTACGAAGTCTGTGGAGGCTGCACTTCGGGTTTCAAAAAAAGATCAGAGTCATCTCCGCCGTGCAGCATTTATGCAAGAAGCGGGACGGGAATCAAACCGTCCTATCTCTAGTCAGAGTAGTCGGGAAAATAGATGAGCGACCCTCATCTTGACCCGCGCGAAACGGCGAGGATGAGAAAGAGTGGGGAGGTATTTCCACATGCTCTCGGGCAATGATTGGACCTCCCAAAGAAAGGTTGAGAAAATGGACTAGCAAGTCACAAAGAAGCAAAAGCTCAAAGAAGCTAATCAAAGGCCAAAAGCCAAAGTTGTGAAGGTTTTAACCGAACAAAAGTGAAGAAACTCCAATTCAAAATCAAAGGCCGAAGGCCAATTCACTTCAAAAGCTGTCCCTTACCAAAAGGAAATCAAAATTCTCAACTCTGTGAAACCCGAACCGAATCATGTGCTAGAGAAAGCGACAAGTTAACCATATAGTGCGAGTCGGTCTAGAGAATGCAGTCCAGGAGCCTGAAAAGGGCTATCTCCCAAAACATCCAAATTAATTTGCATCTCAGCTCGAAGGTACAAGTATCAAGTTTCTTCTAAGTATTTACACAGTTTAGTTTGGTAATAAGTAAGTAATGCATGAATAGGATAAATCTAGTCCCACAATCTCGCTTTCCTATTTGATGTTTTTACTTGGATTGTGTGTGCATCTCTTAAATGGCATTGTTCGGGACGAACAACTAAAAGTGTGGGGTGATCTGATGGACCATATTTATATGATTCATTAAGACAGTTAAACCCACCAAATTGGATGTTTTATCTTGACAACTTTTACTTGTTAGTTTCACTTTTGTTCTACAAGCCATTTCAAGGAGTAAAGATGAAAACGAGCTTAAATGGAGTTCTTAACGCTGAAAGTGGATTACAAGTCAGAACTGGCCATACTCCGACAATACTCCGATCAAGCCACAACTAAGTCCCAATGACTTATTCCAACAAAGATCAAGAACACAAGTAAAATGCCAAGTATAAGTGACTTATCTTTTGATGTCAACTAAAGAGCAACCAAAGGAGCAACCAAAGGGCAACCGAAGGGCAACCAGAGTCACATGCCAACCGATGGCTTTTTGGAGAAAAGATCTCATTCCACTCACACATCTTCCCCTCCTCCACCACATGGGCGGCTCACCATAGGAACGAGCCATGTGGCCGGCGGCTTTTGAAGCCTTGCCACCTTGCCCGGCGGCTAAGCTCCCCTCCTCTCATCCCTTGCCATGTGTTAAGCTCCTCTCCTCCCATTTGACAAGTGTATGGCTCTCATTCCCTCCCCATGCCTATAAATAGAGACCTTCACCTCCTTGTATCTCATCCTCAGTCCATCCCAACATCCATAGTTCTTGGTTAGTGAGAGAAGCTCTAGATTCTACAACACAATCCATGTAAACACTTTACTTTGAATCAAAAGCTCCAAGTTTGTTCTTGAGTACTCTTGTCGGTTCTTGAAGTACTCAAGCATTTCCTTTACTTTACGTTGTTCTTGAGTTTACTCCTGTTGGTTCTTGAGTATTCTCTGTTTACTTTCCTTGTCTTTACTTTCAAAACCTTTACGTTTCCTGTCTTTCAAAACCTTTACTTTTCCTGTCTTTCAAAACCTTTACTTTTCCTATCTTTCAAAACCTTTACTTTTCCTGTCTTTCAAAACCTTTACTTTTCCAAGTACTTAGCTATGATATCCACCTCTATGGATATTCGTAGCTAAACCCTTCATTCGGTTGAAGGGGTGTACTTGCATCATACAATGTTTTAGACCCTTCTCTTAAGTGCCTCTTTGTGTTCAAAACTTGTTCTATGTGCCATATATTAGGTCAGAACACTATTGGTTGAGTGGATGCTCGAAAGAGCAAAGCTCTTCCATGGGTTTGTGACTTCCGTGGATAAGTGGAGGCTCGAAAGAGCACAGCTTATCTGTGGAATTCAACCTCTTTAAAACACCATATGGTTGATCTTAACTGAAAGATCAAATGGATGCACATAAGCTAAGATACTTCGAAACAAGGAATTAGCCTAAATAGAACAAGTGTTTTAAACGATGTGGCAAGTCATGTGCTAGAAATAGCCTTGATTCATCTTTGAACACTTAGTATGATCATTAGAGGTCAATGATAAACAGACTATGATACAAGGCCCCTAAAACCGAATCTCTCCTTTAATTGTAATATCACCTGTTACTTTACTTTCAGTACCATATCAACTGCTTACTTTCCGTAAGACTTGTCCTTCAAGCACTTACTTTCTATAAAGTCTTGTCCTTCAAGCAATTACTTTTCGCAAGACTTGTCCATCAAGCAATTACTTTCTATACTTTACTTTTACTACAGACTTTATCAACATCAGCGCGGCATAACCTTTGATACGCAACACGCTTGAAACACAGCGTGCGGCCAGTATCAAACGTGTGTCTGCGGTTGATCTTGAAATTGACTGTTCCAGCACTTTATCTTTCAGTACTAAAACCAAAACCAACCCCCCAACTGTTTTATTTACTTTTCCTTTTCGAAAGAACAACTATCCACTAATTCCCTTGGGTTCGACCCGTACTTACCACTTACTACCCAAAATAGTAAAGTCGCGAGTATCGGAGATATAAATTTATTTTTGCACAGAGAACATCGCACTTTAACGACAGTGCGGTGGGCTCCGTCAGTCTGTCGCAACTGTATCTTGGACACAAGCTTGAACAGGGGATATAATTTCAATTGGTATCCGAGCAAACACTCGACACACTGAGTGGGATCCTGAACTGTTCAAGATGACTCTGAAGGAAGGACAAAGCATCACCAGACCCCCACTACTCGAAGGATCGAACTATGCCACCTGGAAGCCCGTGATGAGATCCTTTCTGAAATCCTTAAATGAAAAAGCGTGGAAGGCTGTTCTGAAAGGATGGACGGAACCCATGATGAACAATCTCACTGGAGAACCGATCCCGAAACTGGAAGCACTGTGGACAGAAGAGGAGGACAAAGCATCTATGGGAAACTCAAAGGCAATGAACGCAATTTTTTCTAACGTAGATGAAAACATCATGAAGCTCATCATGAACTGTGAAGTGGCCAAGGAAGCATGGGACATCCTCCAAACAGCCTTTGAAGGCACAGACAAAGTTCGCAACTCTCGCATGCAGGCTGTCACAGCCAGGTTTGAAGAGATGAAGATGAAGGAAAGTGAAACTATCACTGAGTACAACACCAAAGTTATGGAACTGGCTAACGAGGCTTCTGCTCTAGGGAAACCCATCGATGAAGAAAGGTTGGCCAGTAAAGTCTTAAGATCACTCCCTCCGAGATTTGCGATGAAGGTCACGGCTATAGAGGAAATGCACGACATCGCCAAACTAAAACTGGACGAGCTGATGGGTTCTCTCAGAACCTACGAGATCAATCATGATTTTCAACCTGGGGAAGTGAAAGGAATCGCCCTAAAAGTGGACATGTCTGAAGATAAACTGGATGGTGGCTGCACTACTGAACAACTGGCTATGATGGCTCAGAATTTTGGCAGAATGGTGCGGAAAATCAACAGACGTGGACCAGAACAGGGCCAGCCTTCATCAAATAGCTTCCGAAACTGGAAAACCGACAGGTCAAGATCCAGAGACATGAGACAAGACTCTTCTGACAAAGGAAAGGAAGAAATTCAGTGCCATGAATGCAAGGGGTTCGGACATATTGCCTCCCAATGTACGAATACCCTCATGAAGAAGAAAGCAATGGTCGCTAGCTTCAGCGATAGTGAGTCAGACGAAGAAAAAGGTGAAACCACTAATTTTGTGGCTTTTGTTACTACTCTTGGAGATTGCAGCAATTCCAGTGAAGGAGTACCACCTCAGTTGGAACTCCCGGTTGAAGACCTCACAGACAGTGACGATGAAGAACTCACGCATGAGTCTCTGGCTGAGACATATAAAGATCTGTATGAGAAATGGCTGATACTGATCAAGGTCAACAAGAAGCTGAATGACACATTAGCAAGCGTCACTATAGAAAAGGACAAGGTCTGGTAGGAGGACAAGATACTGATTACACAGAAGGTGGAACTCGAAGGCACAGTAGACTCACAGAACACTCAACTGGCTGAAATGAAACAAGAAAGATTGTGTCTTCTTGCTCAGAGAACAGAGCTCCTGGGTACTGTCTCTTCACTAAAAGTCGACATGGAAAGGGACCGTGACACTCATCCTGTAGGCATGGCGGGTGATGGACCATAATTATACGAGTCAGAAACACAGTTAAACCCACCAAATTAGACTGTTTGTCTATCTAACTTCTACGTGTTAGTCCCGATATATTTCCACAGGGCATTTTAGAGACTGAAGTGAAACACGCTAAGGAGAGGATTTTATGCTGAAAAGATAACAAGAGTCAATCCAAGGTCAAGATCATATGCCGACTGAAGAAATATCAAGGATCCTGACGTTGAATTGACCATAACAAATTAATCAGAAGAATCAGGAGTGGAGTCAAGACAGCCCGGGGAAGAAAGACATTGACAGTTTTGTGAAAAGACTGCACAAAACTGTACAAAACTCACATTTGGGCAAGATGACCGACCTCTTGAAGAAGTGGTGGCCAAAGGAGGAGCTCCTCCCCTTCCACCACCGCCTACCGGCGGCTTTGGGTGGTGGTGACCGGCGGCTTTTGCCCCTCCTCCACATGTCACCACCACCTTCCTCCTCCTCCACCACTCCTCTTCCTCCATGTGTGGCCATCTCCTCCCTTGATTTTCTCCTCCAATCAAAATGCAACACTTGCCACCCATCTCCACCACCCATCTCCTCCCCTTTGGACTATAAAAGGAGGAGCTCCTCCTCCTCATTTCACACACCTCAATCTCAATTCACTTCTCTCTCTAGAAGTTGTAATATTTGTAATGTTGTAATCTTGGTTTTGGAAATAAAGGATAGCTCCCTTGGCGCTTCAACGGTTGTAAGTAATTCTTAGTATTTATTCAACTGTTTTATTTCCTTAGTTATAATGTTTAGCGCGATAAATAGTAGCTAAACTTGTAGTTCGGTCTAAGGGGCGCACTTGTATTATAAAATGTTTTAGACTATTAACTTAGTGTCTAGTCTAAGTATTCAAAACTTATTCTATGTGCCATATATTAAGTCAGAACGTCCAAGGTAGAGTGGATGCTTGGAATGGCAAAACTCTACAGCGGGGTTCGTAAACTTGTACGGATAAGTGGATGCTTGGAATGGCAAAGCTTATCTGAGAAGTTTGACTCATCTTAAACACCATTTGGTTGATCGGGAATGATTGATCAAATGGATGCACATAGGCTAATATAACCGGGAATGGAGTATTAGTCTAAATAGAATAAGTGTTCTACGTCCTTGGAATAGGCTAGACAGTGTACGCAAATCGAGTGCTTGGAATGGCCTTGATACACCGTTTGAATACTTAGGAGAGTCACTAAAGGTCAATGATAAACAGGATATAATACAAGTCCCCTGAAACCGAACATTTCTCTTTAATTATAAACTGTAATTTACTTTCCAGTATTAAAATCAACCAACCAACCAATCAATCAATCAAAATAGCTGGTAGCTTTAAAACCAACCAACCGACCTTAAACACGCTCCCACGCTGCGTAATCCCCCCAAAGAACAATTATTCCCCTGGTTCCCTTGGGTTCGACCCCTACTTACCAAGTACTACCCAGTAGTATAGTTGCGAGTAGCGGACTATTATAAATTTATTTGCACAATCGCTTTGACGACGAGCGGTTCTGTCAAATTGGCGCCGTTGCCGGGGAACTAGTCATCGGATAACTGTTCTTTGAATCGTTACGCGCTTCAAAACAACCATGTCTCGCGAAGAAAGTCACCATGACTACCAGGATGACGAAGAAATAAACCTGTACGATCAGAATGATGAGGTACCGTTTCCATTCGTCAACGATCCGGAACAACTCATCAGAAACAGAAGAGCTCGTGATAGGGAAGCAGTCAGAAGAAACCAAGAATTACCCGAGGACCGAAATGCAGCTGGTCCAGTACAACCTCCTATCCATCCCCCACGACCACAACCTCAACCTCGATACATGCCAAGAAGAGAACCCGCTTTCGACGACTACTACGGGGACAACTACTACCGTGAACCAACTATGGGCGAGTTAAATGCCCCTAATTTCGAGACACAGCCGTGGTTCATCTATGAGAGCCCTGAATTAGAAAATATAACCATCAACGCATCAGTGGCACACAGCCTGCCAAAATTCTCAGGATCTCAAGGAGAATCTGCCGCAACTCACCTCCAACGCCTACATGGCATTTGCCAGAATCTAAAGCCCAATCGAGTAAATATGGACGACTTCAAGTTAAAGGCGTTCTATTTTTCCCTCATAGACTCGGCAAGCGACTGGTTCCTTTCATTGCCTTCCGGAAGCATTAGAACATGGGCTCAGATGCAGAAGAAATTCTTAGACAAATACTATCCGGCTGGAAGAGCAATACAAGGTAGCAACTATAGGAAATCAAACAAGGTCCCAATGAAACCATGTACGATTACCTGAAAAAGTTCAATCACCTAGAAAGGAGCTGCTGTACCCTTGGACTGCCCGAGAATCTCGTCATCGAGTACCTCATTGATGGATTAAGACCATTAGAGAAAATGCTCTTGGATGCCTCAGCGGGAGGGTCCATGATGAATCTATCATTAAGTGGCATCAGAAATCTCATCGCCAACGTTGCTAAAAATGCTCGATTTAGAGAAGAGACCACTCGCCAAGATGAATTCTCTCGATCAAAAAGGGTAGCACAAACCGAGGCATTAGTAAACTCCATAACTGAAGACATGAAACAGTTAAAGGAGATGATGACTGCGATCATACGTAGACAGCCAGTTACGGTAAAACCTTGCGTGTTCTGTGGTTCTACAGACCACAAAACGGACGCATGCCCAACATTGATAGAAGAAGAACCGGCTGACGTAAATATAGTGGGAGGATATCAAGGATACAACAACGACAGAGCTGGACAAAATAGACTGTACGGTCAAACATCCAACCCAGGCTGGCGTAACAACAACAGCTATCTTCAGACGGAGACACAACCAGCTGTCCCTCAACTAGCTCAGTCATTCTACCAACCACCCCACCGACAATATCACCAGAACACTCCATCGGCAGGCCAATATCACCAAAAAGGGCCAATTCAGTACCAAGCCAGACCGAGCAATCAGCAGGAACCAAGCAAGTCGCTCAATGACACGATGAAGGAGCTCACGGGAAACATTAATCAATTGGGTACTTCACTACACCAGTTCCAGGCAAAAACTGACGGTGCAATTTCAGAATTGACCAAACAAATGTCCCAGCTCGCCACCGCAATGTCAACACTCACTACTGAACCTGGCAGACTTCCTTCACAGACCATCCAAAATCCTAAGGCGAACATAAGCATGATAAGGAGGTCAAACATGAAGGTTACTCTAGGAGAAGTAGCACGGTCCCCAACCTATAGACTTACAAACAATCATTTCAACCGTAGGAGTCGACCTGATTGGAATCAAGAAGAAGACCGACCCAATGATGGCAAAACATGGGTTACGCATGCTGACAATGGACGGTACGCGTTTACTGTTTGCATAACACCACCGCCGATTACACACTTTGACATACCAGCATCTGGTTGGGACTTCCCAAATAATATTATTGCTTCGAAGCAAAATATTAAAGGGTCCGAGTATGCAAATTCTAAGCCAGGGAGTGGGCAGAATAGTCCGACAATAGAAAGAGCCCTCACTTCAGATCATGAGCCACAACCGGAAAGAAATAAAGACCCTGGGGCCTTTACAATCACCTGTGGTATTGGTGAAACCCAGATCCATAAATGCTTAGTCGATCTTGGGGCTGCTGTCAACGCCATGCCTTCCTCCTTGTATTACCTACTAGGACTTGGTCCGTTGAAACCACCTCGATCAAATATCGAGCTGGGAGATAAATCATGCATCCGCCCGGTTGGAGAACTGGAAGATGTAATACTCCATGTGGGAGAACTTTTCGTTGCTGCAGACTTCTATGTAATACCAACAGAAGAAACCTGCGAAGACGACCCACCAACAATAATATTGGGACGACCATTCCTCTACGCCACTAAAGCAAGAATCGATGTGGGCAAGGGGTCATTATCACTTAAGTTCGGCGGAAAAATTGCACACTTCTACATTAATAAGAGCCGCCCGGACACGAAGAAACCGCCAGACATAACACCTATCTCGGATCACGGTGCACAGTTTTCTGATCTGTCATTGGGAACCAGAAAAGTATCAAGACCAGCAGCTATGGTCAAAGGTCTCCCGCCTTCTCAGAAACAACGGAAAGAGAAAACACCAAAACCATGGAGCTCTTACTCCAGCAAGAAGTCAGGAAGAAGCAACACTGGAACGGTGGCAAAGTTTGACCTCAGCCACCCATGGGACCCAAACCAATGAACCACAAACGAGGTATCGTCGAGCCAACGACGTTAAATAAGTGCACTGGTCGGGAGGTAACCCGACACTATCTTACTTTGCCGCACTTTAATTTCTGTCATTTAAATTCAGTATTTAGTTTTAAGCTTGCATGACTTTTGAACTAAGGCACGCCTTCGTTCAAAAGTGGGGGGTGAGAACCACCTATGTACATAAATAAGATGCTTGCTGTTTTTTTTCTTTAGTAATAGTATCTTTTTGAAAATATGAACTTAAGAATGTGAAAAAGATAAATCATAATTCATGCATTAACCTTGTGAAAATTCAACTGTTTAAAAACTTAGAATGTAACTTTCCATTTGTCCTTTGTGCTGAGATAACTAGGGATGTGGAGTTGATATAAACTGCCCTAGAGAGGCTTGGCAAGCAATCAAAGGATCAGATCAAACTATATGGTTTTCGAAGTCAGTGGAGGCTGCACTTCGGGTTTTCAGTGAATAATTGAAGTCAACTCCGCCAAGAAGCATCTATGCAAAGGCGAGGACGGGAATCAGACCGTCCTCTCTCTAGTCAAAATAGCCGAGAAAATAGATGAGCGACCCTCATCTTGACCCGCGCAAAAAGACAAAGACAAGAGGAGCGGGGAGGTATTTCCATAGGCTTGCGGGCGATGATTGGACCTCCCAAAAAGGCTAGAGAAAATGGACTAGCAGTCACAAAAAGGCGAAAAACTCAAAGAAGAAAATCAAAAGAGGCCAAAGGCCCAAAATTGTGAAGGTTTTAACCGAGCAAAAGTGAAGCACTCAAAAAGTCAAATCAAAGGCCAAAGGCCGATTCACTACAACAAAAAAGCAGTCCCTCGCCAAAGAAGAAAATCAAAAAGGCTCAACTCACTGAAACCCGAATCGAATCATGTGCTAGAGAAAGCTACAAGAAAACCATATAGTAAGAGACGATCCCAAGATTGCAGTCCAGCAGCCTAAAAAGGGCTATCTCCCGAGACATCCAATATAATTTGCATCTCAGCACGGAGGTACAAGTATTAAGTTTCTTCTATTTATTTACGCAGTTTAATTTGGTAATAAGTAAGCAATGCATGAATTAGGATAGATCGAGTACCACAGTCTAATTTTCATATTCCAAAGCCAAACTTAGAACTTACGCCCTTTAATAGCATTGTTCGGGACGAACAACTAAAAGTGTGGGGTAATCTGATGGACCATAATTATACGAGTCAGAAACACAGTTAAACCCACCAAATTAGACTGTTTGTCTATCTAACTTCTACGTGTTAGTCCCGATATATTTCCACAGGGCATTTTAGAGACTGAAGTGAAAACACGCTAAGGAGAGGATTTTATGCTGAAAAGATAACAAGAGTCAATCCAAGGTCAAGATCATATGCCGACTGAAGAAATATCAAGGATCCTGACGTTGAATTGACCATAACAAATTAATCAGAAGAATCAGGAGTGGAGTCAAGACAGCCCGGGGAAGAAAGACATTGACAGTTTTGTGAAAAGACTGCACAAAATTGTACAAAACTCACATTTGGGCAAGATGACCGACCACTTGAAGAAGTGGTGGCCAAAGGAGGAGCTCCTCCCCTTCCACCACCGCCTACCGGCGGCTTTGGGTGGTGGTGACCGGCGGTCTTTGCCCCTCCTCCACATGTCACCACCACCTTCCTCCTCCTCCACCACTCCTCTTCCTCCATGTGTGGCCATCTCCTCCCTTGATTTTCTCCTCCAATCAAAATGCAACACTTGCCACCCATCTCCACCACCCATCTCCTCCTCATTTCACACACCTCAATCTCAATTCACTTCTCTCTCTAGAAGTTGTAATATTTGTAATGTTGTAATCTTGGCTTTGGAAATAAAGGATAGCTCCCTTGGCGCTTCAACGGTTGTAAGTAATTCTTAGTATTTATTCAACTGTTTTATTTCCTTAGTTATAATGTTTAGCGCGATAAATAGTAGCTAAACTTGTAGTTCGGTCTAAGGAGCGCACTTGTATTATCAAATGTTTTAGACTATTAACTTAGTGTCTAGTCTAAGTATTCAAAACTTATTCTATGTGCCATATATTAAGTTAGAACGTCCAAGGTAGAGTGGATGCTTGGAATGGCAAAACTCTACAGCGGGGTTCGTAAACTTGTACGGATAAGTGGATGCTTGGAATGGCAAAGCTTATCTGAGAAGTTTGACTCATCTTAAACACCATTTGGTTGATCGGGAATGATTGATCAAATGGATGCACATAGACTAATATAACCGGGAATGGAGTATTAGTCTAAATAGAATAAGTGTTCTACGTCCTTGGAATAGGCTAGACAGTGTACGCAAATCGAGTGCTTGGAATGGCCTTGATACACCGTTTGAATACTTAGGAGAGTCACTAAAGGTCAATGATAAACAGGATATAATACAAGTCCCCTCAAACCGAACATTTCTCTTTAATTATAAACTGTAATTTACTTTCCAGTATTAAAATCAACCAACCAACCAATCAATCAATCAAAATAGCTGGTAGCTTTAAAACCAACCAACCGACCTTAAACACGCTCCCACGCTGCGTAATCCCCCCGAAGAACAATTATTCCCCTGGTTCCCTTGGGTTCGACCCCTACTTACCAAGTACTACCCAGTAGTATAGTTGCGAGTAGCGGACTATTATAAATTTATTTGCACAATCGCTTTGACGACGAGCGGTTCTGTCAGTGGGTCTAAGAAAAACCATCACAGATCTGAAGCGCAAGGAGGTGTTCCAACTAAGGAGGATAGAACAGCTGGAACTTCAGCTAGAATCTGAGAAGATGGATCACTCAGACACTGAGAAGGAGCTCAATCACCTCAAACAGTCGGTAAGGATGCTAAAATCTGGCACTAAAGACTTAAATGATATTCTCAGATCTCAGAGGATGGAGTCTGGACATCGTGGGTTGGGGTTTACGGAAGAAGGCACTTCAAAAGGCACTACCCTCATTAAAGCACAACAGGTGACGGAACAGCGGCCTGAACAGAAGGTGAAACAGTCCAGAGGAAAGAACCTAGCCGATCACAGGAAGTCTCCTAGCACACCAAATGATGGAAAGACTCGTGGAACACCCGTCCAACGCCGTGATTCCTCACCAGTAAAGCAAAGGAGAGAGTGGCGCACTTGCTGATACTACAACCAGATGGGACACATCAAACTGAAGTGTCGCCTGTTTCTTGCTGAACGACGTGCTTTCCAACAACGGACCATACCGCGACAGAAACAAGTCTGGGTTCAAAAGTGAGACCAAACCGTTTGCATGGTGGCCTGTTACTCCTCAAGCCACACAGCGCAAGATAGTTGGCACTTCGACAGTGGATGCTCCGCTCACATGACAGGTAACTCTCAGTATCTTACCCATATTAGACCTGTTGAGCAGATGTGGTTTGTCACCTTCGGGGATGGTGGAAAGGGTCAGGTGATCGGTTGTGGGACATTGATGGTTCCGGATCTCCCTGCACTCAAGAACACCCTCCTTGTCAAAGGACTGACAAGGAATCTTATCAGCATCAGTCAACTGTGCGACGATGGACATTATGTGTCATTCTCTAGCGACTCATGTCTTGTCATAGACAAGAATGGCGATACACTGATGAAAGGAAGAAGGGATGCCAACAACTGCTACACCATTGGGATGGGTCTGATGGGATCGATGAACGACGAGAACCATGGCAAGCAACCGGTTGCTCTTGCCTGTGCAAACGCTCAACATAGATTTCTGCGAGGGGGAGTGGATAAGACCTTGCACACAAGGCCTGATTTGAGATGCGCACAAATCCATGTTGACAACTGTCCCAGACAACTGTTGAATCAGAAGGTGTCATAGTTACGGAAGGAGTTCGTACAATGCCCAGAGAAATATGCCTGGAGCCGAACAAGAAAATATGAATATGAAGGGCACCAGAAGATGATAACTCTGAGGCATACCAAGACCTTTGTCAACCCCTATGGCAGGTTACGGAGTGGAACACCCAGATCCCCAATGGGTCTATGTGGTGTCAACCACTGAATGCATCCGACAGTGGTCAGTCAAAGTCGAATCTCCAGCTGAACAGTTGGACTGACCACCTAAGGAAGGGAGCTGGAACAGAAGGTACAGCGCATGAAGACCAATATTTTTTGAATATTCTCAAAGAATTTTCATGACGTTATTTGAAAATGGGAGTTGACTATTTTGGGAAGTTGAAAAGGCCAGAGGATATTTTTTTGAAACACAAAACAGTTGAGTGTGTTCAATTGCTTACTCACTCTCGTCAAAACCCTAGAACTGCAAATACTCTCTCAACCGCTCTTTCTCCAAACGGCGATGGTAAACACAAGGAAGTCTTCAAAGTCCGGCATCAAATCCGCTGAGAAGAAGAACATGCAGTCCTCAAAGGCTCTGGCGGTAAAACCCCAAATTCCGAAAGCAAAAGCTTCAGAGGAGAAAAAGGCGTCGCCTTTACGCTCCGTCACCGAATCTTTGGCCGAAGCAAAGAAGACTGCCGGAGGAGTAACAGTTAAAATCCCTCAGTCGACCACAGTGGACTCGTCCGTCTCATTAGATACTGGTACGTCTCAAGAAGTCCGTCCCCAATCTGAGGTAATTCCAACTGTCCCTTCAGTTTCTGTAAATATTCCTATTGTTGAAAAGATTGTGGCGGACAAAGATCTGAATGTGGGTGTTGAGAAGGAGGGTAAGTCTGTTGACTGTGATGAAGCCAGTAGGGCTGTTATTGGTGCTGGTACTAGTGGTGTTGCTATTAGTGATAAGGCGATTGTTGGTGACAAGGCCGGTAGTACTGTCACTGGAAATAAATTTGTCAAGCATGTTGAAGATGGTGAACCCAGCAAGGTGGCTGGAGGGTCAGCAACATGGAGGGAGAAAATTTATGCCTCTGGGTATATTTTTCCGAGAGGTTTACGAAGAAAGAAGGGGACTCGCCGAGTTGTTTCTCCAAAACAATGTCTGGCCAAGATTAGTACAATCAGAGGAAAGCTTATAGCAATGTCTGATGAGGAGACAGAGAAACTTCTTGAGGACTCGGGGAAGAGGAAACTAGTGATTAATGAGGAATCTGACGATGGCTCGTACAAGAAGATTGAAGGTTCAGAAGGTGAACCAATCAGTAAGCAAGAGGAGATTGTGTCCGAGATGGTGCATCCACCAGAGAATCTTGAGGTGTTGAAGGAAGCCTCTATAGAAGAATCTGATCCTACAGAAAAGGATGAAGAGTTGCAGAAGATGTTCAAAGACATTGATGATGTCATGGAAGATTTGGAAAAAGAGAAGGATCGGGGAATGGCAAGTTCAGAGGGAGTTCAGCATGCCCAGAGTGTTGGGGCAGAAGGGTCGGCTGCCGAGAAAGTTACAATTGTTCCAACTATGGAACCAAGTGTTCAGACTGAAGCTGAAACTGCACCAGCTCCAGATGAAGTTATGGCTAAGGAGACAGTGGCTGTACCAGCAGTCATTCAAGGTGATCTTCGTAATGATCATATGGAGGAGGATGGTACATCAGTTCGTGGGGTGTCTGCGAAGTCAGTGTCAAAGGAAGTTACTCTTTCGGAAGATGACCAGGACCTTGTCCCTCTTATCAATCTCAAAAGGACAAAGAAGGAAAAGAAGAAGGTAGATTTTGCAAAGTCTACAAAGGGATCAGTTCAGAAGGTTGTTAAGGACATCATTGGTACGGGGGGAGTCGGCTCTTCCAAGAAAAGGAAGCGCGATGCTGCGGTTCCCGTCTCTGAAGAGGCTGGGAGATGCGAAGTCCCAGCCCCTGAGTCTGAGAATGTTCCAGTGGGTAAGGTCAAGAAAGGAGTGTGATTCGTTAATAAAGACGCTGTATTGAAATGGATTTGTGTGCTGAAAAGGAAAATCATTCCTGAGAGGTTGCTAGATGAGTCCCGATACAAGGGAAAGGAAGTGATTGAGGTGCTCAAGGAATCTGATATGTTCTGGACGTTAGACAGATGCAAGCCGTTCAACAAGCAATTGGTGCGTGAAGCCATGGTAAACCTTCCTCTTGGGTTTGGGGTCATTGGAGAAGCAGATTATGGGGTCTTCTATGTTAGAGGACGAAGGATCAAGATTGATCCCGAGCTGATCAATGTATACTTCTCCATGGACGACCCAACTGTTGATGAAGAGGAATCCAGCTTTGAGAAGATAATGAGCACCATCACTGCAGGCTTTGTTTGGTGGAGGCCTGAGTCAGTTGTACATACATCGGATCTGTCGACGTTCTATTCAATGCTGTTTTTCATTGCTGTTTTCAACTGGAGTCCGTCTACTCATCGCTCTACTGTCAATAAGGACATGGCCCAACTGATTTATCAGATAGGGAATAAGCTGAAGTTTCACCTGGGCAGAGTAATGTTCAAACAGATTGCTGAACATGCCACTTCGACGAGAACTCTGCACCAGATTTGCTTCCCGTCTCTGATATATGAGCTGATCATCCATCAAGTTCCAGATTTGAAGGCCTCGCCTGACCATCTCGCAAAGGCACCCAGCAAGTTCGTTGTTGACCACAAGTTGTTTAAAGGGCGTCACATGAACCATCTCAAGGAGGGGAACTAGAAAGGAAAGGGTGTTGCGGAGTCGAGTCGAGGGGGAGCCAGGATGGGCCGGGATGAGAGGAGCCAGCTGCTCAATGACCTGAATGTCATCATCGAAGTGGACAAGGAGCAACGCAAGCGCATCAACAAGCTCGCTCGTGCCCTCAGCTACCCAAGTGAGGATGAATATGATGATGCTAATTCTGAGGATGCCACTGATGATGGGTCGTCTGCATGAAGGTCCTCCAAAAAACTATCTCCCTGAACTATTTGTTTAAACTTTCGTACTGTGTGCTTGTTCTGGAACTGTTTTGATTAGCTGTTCGAACTCAGATTACACCCCTTGTCAGTTTGTGGCAAAAAGGGGGAGTATTTTGGAGGAGACAATTTTTGTTTCCCTCAAAGTTGTCTATTGTCTAGATAGTTAGATAGACTTAGTTATCTAGTAGATCTGGTTTTGCCAAAATGCCAAGGGGGAGATTGATGTTCCCTTGAGTGGCATGTATTTGGCAAAACGTAGCTTAGACAGTTCGAGCAGGAGTTCAGGGGGAGTTCAAACATATCCTAGTACACATATACAGCGTGGAGCAGACGCAAGGATATTTTCTGGAAGGATATTGGACAGTGAAGATATCGCCAAGTTAAGTCGGCCAGCGACTTATTCAAGCATAAGATATTCGAATGAATATCTACATTGAAGGCGGCGTTGCTTACTTGGGCAAGAAGACTTCGTATATTCATCCATCCGATTTGAAAAGATATACATCAAATATCTAGGAAAATTTCCTAAATATTTGATGGGATTATCTTGTGCTGATTAGGGTTTCGTCCTAGCATATAAATACAATGCTAGGGCGCCCTTATTCTGCATCGCTTCCAAGATCAAACATACACGAGTATACACTATCGATTGGGAAGGAAGAAAGCGACGGCCGGCTGTGTTTCCCCACTGGAAACTCATCGGTGCAAGAGCAGTCTTATCAAGTGCAACTGAGACTGCCTGGAAGCGATCAAACTTCCGCACACAACAAAGGTGAACAAGCTTTCGAGAGAAAGCATCCAAGCTTCAGGAGAAGGTCGAAACGTTCGGACTGCAGGTTCGGACGAAGGGGATCGAGGTTAACTGCTGTAAACCTAGGTTACAAATCTGAGAGACATAGTGTTGGAGGCTAGGCGATTACAAGGTGTAAGCGTAAGTCCACTTGTAGCTCTAACTCGTAATAAAGATTTGTTGTCCCTTCTAGGGTGCGGGAAACCCCCCAGAGTAGGCGTGTCCAAACTGGGTTATCATTATGTGCGTCCTTCTACTTTCGTTCTGTTGTCTGAACTGTTGTGATATGAGTTCAAGGTCTGTCGCAACTGTACCTTGAACTGTCTGCTGAACTGTTGTGAAAAGCGTTCAAGGTCTATCGCAACAGTATCTTGGACACAAGCTTGAACAGGGGATATAATTTCAGACGGTCCTTTGGAGGGCCCATTGCCACTTCCGACCCCTTACCCTTTCTCCGAGCCCCTCGTGTTTAAAGTTGAAAATCACCAAAAGCATCATGACTATATCAAGAGGAAGGGGAAGGAGGCCTTTGCGACTCTCTACCCTAACATGGAGCTCCTTATAGATCTTGGAGTTACCGATGAGGTACATGCTAGACTTCATCATAGTGGTCTTAATTTCATATTTTTGGATGATCTGGGGTCCTACCAAAGGGTAGTGGAGGAATTTGTGTGCTCATTTGAGTGGGTTATGGACGAGGGGAAGAATTATTTTTGGGAGTTTGTATTGGGAGGAAGGAAATTCAAGATAAGGGAGAGTGTGATCCTAGACTGGTTGAGCTTTTCTCCCCATGGTGTAGAGGTGCGGAAATTTAATGAGCATGAGCGGAGTAGACTTTGGAAGAGGATCTCGGGGAGGCAAGAATGGTTTGTCTCATCTTATAACTCTTCCGCCATCACCGCCCCCGGTTGGAAGGTCATTCACCATCTTATAGCCATCGGGGTCAACACTAGGAAGGAGAAGGCTAGAGAGGTAACGATTGCCGATATGGAGTTAATGATGGCCATTGATCATATGGATGTCCCCGATTGGCTTGCCATCCTTGCCTCCCGATTTGAGAGCTATGTCAAGGAGACCTCGTGGAATACCACTTTGGGAGGAGGTTCCTTGATCAAATTGATTGCCATAAGGTGTAACTTCACCTTTGGCCATGAGGGATGCCCCAAGCCGTCCAAGAAAGTCCTTGATGTGCCCACCATGAAAAACATGCACCTTCTCAAGGTGAATGGAGTTACTTGGGAGGAGTACAACAAGCCTCACAAGAAGGAACTTCGGGATTTGACAACGTATAGGACGAAGGTATTCAAGCAAAGGAACATCCTCTACTGCATAGCACCTCATGCCATCCCCTCCTTCCTCTCCTATTCCCTCTCCTCCCACGGCTTCTGAGCCCGCAGATCCTATTGCAGAGGAGTTGCCCACCAAGGAGCTCACCGTAGAGAGTGTCCCCCATGCTAGAGGGGACTGGATCGAGTGGAGAGAGCAATTCTCCTCCGATATTGCTGATTTGAGGAGTGGTTTGGCTCGACTTGAGGAGTTCACTAGAGAGGAGGCGTTGAGAGCTCGCTAAGAGTCGGAGTGGCTCCGTACTACATTCCTATCCAAGATCAGAGGCTCGAGTGCTCCAGTTGACTCTCCCCCAGTTGATCAAAGGCCTTCTATCCCTCGTGCCGCATCCCCATTGCCTTCCACGCTGTCTACTAGACCCGAGGAGGCGGGCACACCATTTACCGATGCCATGGAAGAGGTTGATAGAGCCACCCCTAGAGAGACCATTCCGAGAGGCGAAGATGCTACATCTTGAGCTTGTATTTCATTTTGATAATACATGTATCGATGTTTTGATGCTTTCTTGCTTAGATCATGTACTTGGATGGTAAGTCGCCGTTTGGCACGAGCTTGTATTGCATTTTAATAATACATGTATCGATGTTTTGATGCTTTCTTGCTTAGATCATGTACTTGGATGGTAAGTCGCCGTTTGGCACAATTTTGGATGATGTATGCCATTTTAATGATATACTCTTGACTTCTCTTTGGTTGTATGATATATTCTTATGATATTGAAGGTGTTTACCGTTTATGATTGTGAACTCTACAGGATATATATATATAATCATGCTCTTCTCATGCCCAAATCACCTTCTTTATCTACATATGCAACCAAAAGAATATTTCTCATTCCCAAGACTTACGTCATCGGTTCTTCAACGCAATGTACAAACGAGGGAAGTTCCTATGCGCTTTTGCCTTTATTTTATCATTCTTTGCGCTTAGGGACTAAGCTTAAATTAAGTGTGGAGTGGGTTAATGCGCATAGTTCACATACTTTCATGCCATACATATCATTCTTAGATGGGCACTTGCATCTTTGCACCTTATTGACAGAACCGCTTGTCGTCAGAGCGATTTGTGCAAATAAATTTATAATAGTCCGCTACTCGCAACTATACTACTGGGTAGTACTTGGTAAGTAGGGGTCAAACCCAAGGGAATTAGGGGAATAGGTTATTCTTTTAAGGGATTTGTCTAGCGAGAGAGCGTGTTTTAAGTAGGTTGAGGTTTTAGTGCTAACAACTACGTGACTTTTTGATTGGTTGCGGATTTGATTGCTGAAACGTAAATTACAGAAAAGTAAATAATGAAAATACAAAGGAGACTTACAGTGGGTGATGCGTGAATTGCAAGTCCTCTGGATTGTGAGCGGTTGATGGTTGCAGTTGATTGAACAATAAAAGTAAAGACAGGAGGGTTTTGTAATTGCGAGAGAAGTATTCGGTCTTGGGGGGCCTTGTATTATATCCTGTTCATTCTTTTAGTAACCCTTCTAAGTATTCAAACGTGTATCGAGGCCCTTTCGTAGCGCTCAATTTGCCACACTATTTGTAAACCCTTGTTCTACTTCAGACTAATTCCTCCTTTCGAAGTATCTTAGCCTTTTGTGCACCCATTTGGTCCCTTTGGTCCAGTTTCCAAATGGTTTTAAAGATAGATCGAACTCCTCAGATAAGCTTTGCCCTTTCGTAGCATCCACTTACCCGAGTATGTTCACGACTTCCCACAGAAGAGTTTTGCCCTTTCGTAGCTTCCACTCAACCTTGGAAAGTCTGACCTTATAAATGGCACATAGAACAAGTTTTGAATACAGAGAAAAGAAACTAAACGAAGTAAAACATTTTATAAAACAAGAACTCCCCTTCAACCGAATGAAGGGTTTAGTTACGAATATCCATGGAGTTGGACATCATAACTAGGATACTTGGGGATTTGGAAAAGAATACTCAAGAACAAACAGGAGTAAAGAGAGAAGAGAAAGAGATTACTCAAGAACAAACAGGAGTAACTCTTGAACTGTAACTGAAAACTTGAGTACTCAAGAACCAACAGGAGTACTCAAGATCGAACTAAAGTATTTGAGAACAAACTGAACTTTTATTGATATCAAACCAAACTTTACAAAGTAACAAACTTAGAGAGAGAAGTGTTTACACAATTTTGGGATGTTTGAAATGAGGAGGAGAGCTTGGTATTTATAGGCTAAGGGGAGGGGAATGGAGGGCCAAGATGAGGGCATGTGGTTTGGCATCCAAGGGTGGAGATGGGGGGAGAAGGAGAGGAAGACAAGTGTCACAAGGGGAGAGGGACAACACAAAGCCGCCGGCGGCTTTTGGGAGGGAGGAGGAGAGGTTGACATGTGGAGGAAGGGGAGAGGAGGAGGGGTGGATGTGAGGAGAAAGCCGCCGGTCCATGTGGCATGAGGAGAGTGGTTGTGAGTTTTGTGCAGTTTGCACAAAACTATCGGTGTATTCCAGCTCTGGATTGTCTTCGGTTTCTCTTTGGTTTGATTTGTTTTGAATGATTCCATGTCAGGATCTTTAGATTTCTTCATTCAGCGTCTGATCTTGACCTTGGATTGTCTCCTGATATCTTTTCTGTGCTAAAAGCCCTTCCTTAGCGTGTATTCTCTCTAAGCTCTGAAATACCCTGTAGAAATGTATCGGGACTAAAACATCGAAGTTAGATAGACAAACAGTCTAATTTGGTGGGTTTAACTGTGTTTATGATTCATACAATTGTGGTCCATCAGATAACCCCACACTTTTAGTTGTTCGTCCCGAACAATGCTTTATAAGGGCGTTACTAAGTAAGTTGGTTAAAATATAAAAATAAGATTGTGGTACTCGATTTTTCCTAATTCATGCATTACTACTTGTTACTAAATTAAACTGCGTAAATAAGTAGAAGAAACTTGATACTTGTACCTTCGTGCTGAGATGCAAATTATTTCGGATGTTTCGGGAGATAGCCCTTTTCAGGCTCCTGGACTACACCTTCGGGATCGTCTCGCACTATATGGTTTTCTTGTAGCTTTCTCTAGCACGTGATTCGATTCAGGTTTCAGTGAGTTGAGTACTTTGATTACTTTTGGCGAGGGACTGCTTTTTGTAGTGAATTGGCCTTTGGCCTTTGATTTGACGCTTTGAGTTCTTCACTTTTGTTCGGTTAAAACCTTCACAATTTTGGGCCTGAGGCCTCTTGATTTGCTTCTTCGAGCTTTTTGCGTCTTTGTGACTTGCTAGTCCATTTTCTCAAGCCTTTTTGGGAGGTCCAATCATCGCCCGCGAGCATATGGAAATACCTCCCCGCTCCTCTCGTCTTCGTCGTTTTGCGCGGGTCAAGATGAGGGTCGCTCATCTATTTTCTCGGCTATTTTGACTAGAGAGAGGACGGTTTGATTCCCGTCCTTGCCTTTTACATAGATGCTTCAAGGCAGAGTTGACTTCAATTATTCACCGAAACCTGAAGTGCAGCCTCCACTGACTTCGAAAACCATATAGTTTGATCTGATCCTTCAAGTGCTTGCCAAGCCCTTCTAGGGCAATTTCTATCAACTCCACATCCCTAGTTTATCTCGGCACAAAAGACAAATGAGAAGTTACATTCTAAGTTTTTAAACAGTTTGCATTTTCACAAGGTTGATGCATGAATTATGATCTATCTTTTTCACATTCTTAAGTTCATATTTTCAAAAAGATACTATTTAAAAAGAAAAGAAAAACATGCAGATGGTTCTCACCCCACACTTTTGAACGAAGGTGTGCCTTAGTTCAAAAGTCATGCAAATATATACAAAAGAAGGAAATGACATTAAGGAAAAAGAAGAACAGAACTCCCTTTTACTGTGTCGTGGAAATGACATGGCATGAGGCTGGATAATCGAGAGAGTCTGGCTGGGGCCTCGAACTCTCAGCGCAGGCCCGGTAAATTCACGGAAGCTGCCTGGCTGATCCGGTCTTGCTCGAAACTTAATTCCTACATGAAAGATATTCCTTCTATACAAAAAGTGGGTGAGAGCGCTTATTGGAAATTTAAATGACAGAAATTAAAAGTGCAGAAAAGTAAGATAGTGTCGGGTTACCTCCCGACCAGTGCACTTGTTTAACGTCGTTGGCTCGACACAAAGGGGATCACCAGTTGGGATCCCATGGGCGGCTCAGGTCGAATTTTGCCGCGGTTCCTGCATTGGTTTCAGCCTTCTCTTTTTCTGAGTTCTTGGGGGATGTTGTGCTTGGGTTTTGCTCCCATTGTTTTAGTGATTTCATTTTCCATTGCTTTTGAGAAGGTGAGGGGACTTTGACCATAGCTGCTGGTCTTGTTGCTTTTTTGATCTCCTTTGGAAGGTCGGAAATCTGTTTATCCTGTTCTGAGATAGGTATAATGTCTGGCGGTTTCTTTGTATCCTTGCGGCTCTTATCAATGTAGAAGTATGCAATTTTGCCGCCGAACTTAAGCGATAGTGAGCCCTTGCCCACATCGATTCTTGCTTTAGTAGCGTAGAGGAATGGTCGTCCCAATATTATTGTTGGAGGATCGTCTTCGTTGGTCTCTCCTGTTGGTATTATATAAAAATCTGAAGCGACGGCGAGCTCTCCCACATGGAGTATTATATCCTCCAACTCTCCAATTGGACGGATGCACGACTTATCTCCTAGCTCGATATTCGATCGGGGTGGTTTCAATGGACCTAGTCCTAGTAAGTAGTACAAGGAGGAAGGCATGGCGTTGACAGCAGCCCCAAGATCGATTAAGCATTTATGAATCTGTGTTTCATTGATAACACAAGTGACTGTAAAGGCTCCTGGGTCTTTGTTTCTTTCCGGTTGTGACTCAAGATTTGTAGTGAGGGCTTTTTCTATTGTCTGGTCATTCTTCCCATTCCACGGCTTAGAGTTTGTATAATCGGTCCCCTTAATATTTTGCCCCGAAGTATAAATATTAGTTGGTGCGTCATCCCATCCAGATGCTGGTATGTCAGAGTGTATGATTGGCGGAGGTGTTATGCAAACAGTGAATGCGTACCGTCCATTGTCAGCATGCGTGACCCATGTTTTGCCATTATTGGGTCGATCTTCTTCTTGATTCCAATCAGGACGACGCCTACAGAAAAAGTGATTGTTCGTAAGTTTGTAGGTTGGGAACCGTGCTACTTTTCCCAGAGGATCCTTCATGTTTGACCTTCTTATCATGTTGATATTTGCTTTCGGGTTTTGGATAGTCTGTGAAGGAAGTCTGCCTGGTTCAGGAGTAAGTGTTGACATTGCGGTGGCGAGCTGGGACATTTGTTTAGTTAATTCAGAAATTGCCCCGTCAGTTTTTGCTTGGTACTGGTGTAGTGAAGTTCCCAACTGATTAACGTTTCCTGCGAGCTCCTTCATCGTATCATTGAGCAACTTGCTTGGTTCTTGCTGAATTCTCGTGCCGGCTTGGTACTGATTTGGTCTTTTTTGCTGATATTGGCCTGCTGGTTGAGCGTTCTGGTTATACTGCCGGTGGGGGGGGGGGTTGGTAGAATGACTGGGCTAGTTGAGGGATAGCTGGTTGTGTTTCTTTCTGAGGATAGTTGTTGTTACGCCAGTTTGGGTTGGTTGCTTGACCGTTCTGTCTGTTTTGTCCGGCTCTGTCATTGTTGTTGCTGTTGTTGTATCTTTGGTATCCTCCCACTACATTTACTTTTGCAGGTTCCTCTTCTATTAATGTCTGGCATGTGTCAGTCTGATGCTCCGTAGAACCGCAAAATTCACAAGGTTTTACAGGAACTGGTTGTCTTCGTATGATCTGAATCATCATCTCCTTTAATTGTTTCATCTCTTCAGTTATGGAGTTTACTGATATTTCGGCTTGTGTTACCTTTTTTGATCGAGAGAATTCATCTTGACGAGCAGTCTCTTCTCTAAATCGGGCATTTTCAGCAACGTTGGCGATGAGATTCCTTATGCCACTTAATGATAGATTCATCATGGATCCCCTTGCTGAGGCATCCAAGATCATTTTGTCTAAGGGTCTTAATCCATCAATGAGGTATTCGATGACGAGTTTCTCGGGCAGTCCAAGGGTACAGCAGCTCCTTTCTAGGTAATTGAATTTTTCCAGGTAATCGTACATGGTTTCATTGGGACCCTGTGTGATTTCCTGTAGTTGCCTCCTTACTTGCATTGCTCTTCCCGCCGGATAGTATTTGTCTACGAATTTCTTCTGCATTTGAGCCCATGTTCTGATGCTTCCGGAAGGTAATGAAAGGAACCAGTCGTTTGCCGAGTCTGTGAGGGAAAAATAGAACGCCTTTAACTTAAAGTCGTCCATATTCACTCGATTGGGTTTTAGGTTTTGGCAAATTCCATGCAGGCGTTGGAGGTGAGTTGTGGCGGATTCTCCTTGAGTTCCTGAGAATTTTGGCAAGCTGTGGGCTACTGTCGCGTTGATGGTTATGTTTTCTAATTCAGGGTTCTCGTAGATGCACCACGGCTGTGTTTCGAAATTAGGGGCATTTAATTCTCCCATAGTAGGTTCACGGTAGTTGTTGTCCCCATAGTAGTTGTCAAAGACAGGTTCTTGCCTAGGCATTTGTCGGGGTTGAGGGTATGGTGGGTATCTAGGGGGCTGTACTGGACCAGCTAGGTTTCGGTCCTCGGGTGGTTCTTGGTTTCTTCGGGCAGCCTCTCTATCACGAGCTCTTCTGTTTCTGATGAGTTGTTCCGGATTATCGACGAATGGAACCTCATCATTTCGATCGTACGGGTTTATTTCTTCGTCATCCTGGTAGTCATGGTGGCTTTCTTCGCGAGACATGGTTGTTTTGAAGTGAGTATTGATTCGAACAACTTATCCGATGGCTAATTCCCCGGCAACGGCGCCAATTTGACAGAACCGCTTGTCGTCAGAGCGATTTGTGCAAATAAATTTATAATAGTCCGCTACTCGCAACTATACTACTGGGTAGTACTTGGTAAGTAGGGGTCGAACCCAAGGGAATTAGGGGAATAGGTTATTCTTTTAAGGGATTTGTCTAGCGAGAGAGCGTGTTTTAAGTTGGTTGAGGTTTTAGTGCTAACAACTACGTGACTTTTTGATTGGTTGCGGATTTGATTGCTGAAACGTAAATTACAGAAAAGTAAATACTGAAAATACAAAGGAGACTTACAGTGGGTGATGCGTGAATTGCAAGTCCTCCGGATTGTGAGCGGTTGATGGTTGCAGTTGATTGAACAATAAAAGTAAAGACAGGAGGGTTTTGTAATTGCGAGAGAAGTATTCGGTCTTGGGGGGCCTTGTATTATATCCTGTTCATTCTTTTAGTAACCCTTCTAAGTATTCAAACGTGTATCGAGGCCCTTTCGTAGCGCTCAATTTGCCACACTGTTTGTAAACCCTTGTTCTACTTCAGACTAATTCCTCCTTTCGAAGTATCTTAGCCTTTTGTGCACCCATTTGGTCCCTTTGGTCCAGTTTCCAAATGGTTTTAAAGATAGATCGAACTCCTCAGATAAGCTTTGCCCTTTCGTAGCATCCACTTACCCGAGTATGTTCACGACTTCCCACAGAAGAGTTTTGCCCTTTCGTAGCTTCCACTCAACCTTGGAAAGTCTGACCTTATAAATGGCACATAGAACAAGTTTTGAATACAGAGAAAAGAAACTAAACGAAGTAAAACATTTTATAAAACAAGAACTCCCCTTCAACCGAATGAAGGGTTTAGTTACGAATATCCATGGAGTTGGACATCATAACTAGGATACTTGGGGATTTGGAAAAGAATACTCAAGAACAAACAGGAGTAAAGAGAGAAGAGAGAAAGAGATTACTCAAGAACAAACAGGAGTAACTCTTGAACTGTAACTGAAAACTTGAGTACTCAAGAACCAACAGGAGT
Source organism: Rhodiola kirilowii (assembly GCA_033675215.1). Classification (NCBI taxonomy): domain Eukaryota; kingdom Viridiplantae; phylum Streptophyta; class Magnoliopsida; order Saxifragales; family Crassulaceae; genus Rhodiola; species Rhodiola kirilowii. The sequence goes on along the minus strand of CM066194.1, from coordinate 27,191,551 downwards.
ACTCAAGATCGAACTAAAGTATTTGAGAACAAACTGAACTTTTATTGATATCAAACCAAACTTTACAAAGTAACAAACTTAGAGAGAGAAGTGTTTTACACAATTTTGGGATGTATTGAAATGAGGAGGAGAGCTTCCTTTTATAGGCATGGAGGATGGAAATGGAGGGCCAAGATGAGGGCATGTGGTTTGGCATCCAAGGGTGGAGATGGGGGGAGAAGGAGAGGAAGACAAGTGTCACAAGGGGAGAGGGACAACACAAAGCCGCCGGTGGCTTTTGGGAGGGAGGAGGAGAGGTTGACATGTGGAGGAAGGGGAGAGGAGGAGGGGTGGATGTGAGGAGAAAGCCGCCGGTCCATGTGGCATGAGGAGAGTGGTTGTGAGTTTTGTGCAGTTTGCACAAAACTATCGGTGTATTCCAGCTCCGGATTGTCTTCGATTTCTCTTTGGTTTGATTTGTTTTGAATGATTCCATGTCAGGATCTTTAGATTTCTTCATTCAGCGTCTGATCTTGACCTTGGATTGTCTCCTGATATCTTTTCTGTGCTAAAAGCTCTTCCTTAGCGTGTATTCTCTCTAAGCTCTGAAATACCCTGTAGAAATGTATCGGGACAAAAACATCGAAGTTAGATAGACAAACAGTCTAATTTGGTGGGTTTAACTGTGTTTATGATTCATACAATTGTGGTCCATCACTTATCCCTAACATGAGAGTGTTGTTAACCACATAGGCTTATGATTATCAACTCTAAATCCCTATAAATCACATCTAGCCTATTTGTCATATTTATTGGATCTTGAACTTATAACTGACCTAGTCCCTTGAATGAGCATTCTTGTGAATCAATATCATTGCTATCTCTTGTCTATCTAATTTTCTAAGTATTTTTGTTGAGATACCCTAGATTATGTTTTAGCAAGCACTTTTCAAATTTTCATGAAAAACTTAGACCCTTTGAATGCTCCTTGGTGACTTGAGTTTCTCTAATTTAGTGCCTTACTTACGATTGTTTCCCACGCATTCCATACATTCCTTGAACATATTGTCAAGTTTTAAGTGTGGAGTCAAAAGAGGGGCGAAAATAGGCCCCAACAAAAAAATGCTTCGTTTTCATGGTCAAAGAGGGCAAAGCCCCGACTAAAAACTTTCTCGATGTACACGAGAAGTTTTGCTCGAAAATATACTAATGTCGGGGGGTCAGGAAGAAAGCTCCCCCTCGAAAGCATTTGTAGGCCAAAGGCCATTTGAAAAAGAAAATAAGAAGCACTTAAAACTTGACTTTACGTTCTTCCATCATTCTACTTTTGCGCGGGTGCATCATGGTATTGTGTGCTAGTTAGGTTAACTCTTGGACGATCCTTGTGCTTGCACGGGAGCCCTCATTTGGTCTATGCCCATTTTCTAAGAACTCTTAGTGTCGAACTCCTCTTCCCTTATGGATTATGGCTTAGGCACCTAAAACTTGGGAATGAGTTTCACGTCGTAAACCAATGGACTAGCCCTTGCTAGCATAGGTGAGCGATTGACACTCTGTTGTGCAAACTAAACTTTGACTCCATTGTATTGGCTTGAAAATGAGTAGATCATTGGATTAGACATCTGATAGCGCCCTAGTATTGATTATCTTGAACGCACAACCTCATGGGTACTCAAATGGTTCAAAAGTTCTTTTGATGATAATGTGATGGTAGTCCTAGTTTGGGGTGAGGGATTTGTTTTGAGAAATCCCCGCCTCGGTTAAGCACTCTTGAATTCATTCTTATGGGATAGGTGCATTTGGGATTTGTGAGTATTCCCTTTCTGAAAACTCTCACGAGACAATAACTCGTCCACTAGGATAACCTAGGAGTTTAAAGGCTAAATGCATTCGTAACGCCTACGAAAAGGAGCTAGTTAGGTTGTACATACTTTCATTCTCCTTCAATAACTTGTTTAGGAATAATGATCGAGACCTTGTGGAAGCTAGTGAGGCAAATAGACGAAAAACATAGCACCACTAGCATTTCGCCATTTGCATGACCTTGCCATATTTTCATACTTTGTTTGGGACAAACAAAGCTTAAGTGTGGAGTGTTGATAAGTCGAGTTTTCGACTTACTAATAGCCATTTTTCACTATAGCTTTGGTTCGTTTCTGATGATATTTTGATGTCATTTGACCTCTTTCACTACATTTCAGGTAGAAAACAAGGCTCCTCAATGTCAAAGCCTACAGACGAAAACTCGAGGAAAAACCAAAGATTGGAGCAAAATGGGGGCAAAAAGGAATCTGACGGAGGGCCACCGCACTGTCGTTAAGGTGCAGTGTCCTCTGTACAAATAAATTTATAATATCTGCTACTTGTGACTACACTACTGGGTAGTAAGTGGTAAGTAGGGGTCGAACCCAAGGGAATGAGGGGAATAGGCTATTCTTTTAGGGGGATTGAACTGGGGGGAGCGTGTTTTATGGTTGATTGAGATTTTAGCGCTCTAATTAACTACGTGATTTTTTGGGGGTTTTTGGTTTTGATTGCGGAAAAGTAAATACAGAAATTAAATGCTGTAAATACAAAGAAGACTTACAGTGGGTGATGCGTGATTGTAATTCCTCCGGTAGATCAGCAGTTGGTGATTGCGGTTTAACAGTAAAGAAAAGCATTCAGTTTCAGGTACTCTTATATTATAACATGTATATAATAAACTGTTAGTAACTTTTCTAAGTATTCAAAGATGAATCGAGGCCCTTTCGTAGCGCAAGACTTGCAACATCGTTTAAAGCAACCCTTGTTCTATTTCAGACTAATTCCTCCTTTCGAAGTATCTTAGCCTTTTGTGCATCCACTTGATCTCACAGTTACGATTGACCAAGTGGTGTTTTAGATGAGTCGAACTTCTCAGATAAGCTTTGCCCTTTCGTAGCATCCACTTACCCGAGTATGTTCACGAATCCCCACGGAAGAGTTTTGCCCTTTCGTAGCATCCACTCAACCTTGGAAATTCTGACTATAAATGGCACATAGAACAAGTTTTGAATACAAAGAAATGAAACTATAAGATATTACAACATTATATAATACAAGAAAATACCTTCCACCGAATAAAGAGTTTAGCTACGAATATCCATAGAGATGGATACCATAGCTAAATACTCGGGGTTTTTGAAAACAGTAAGAGGGAAAGGGGTGGAATACTCAAGAACCAACAGGAGTATTCCTAATTCCTACTGAATACTCAAGAACCAACAGGAGTATTCTCTACAGTATTATAATACTCGAGAACCGACAAGAGTATTATAATTTCCAGTATAATACTCAAGAACAAACAGGAGTATTATTTCAAAACCGAACCAAACTTACAAGTAACAAAATGTAGAGAGAGAAGTGATTTTCAATTTTTGGGATGAATTTGTGAGGGGAGGAGCACCTCCTTTTATAGGAAAAATGGGTGGAGATGGGTGGTGGAGATTGGTTTGATCCAAGGGAGGAGGAGGAGGCAAGGAGGAGCCAAGGAGGAGCCACCAAGTGGCGGAGGAGGAGTGGTGGAGGGCAGCCGCCGGTAGCCGGTTGTGGTGGAGGAGGAGAGGTTGGCTTTGCCACCTCCAAGGCAAGTCAACCGGTCACATGGAAGAGGAGGGTGGAGGAGCCGCCGGTGGTGGGTGGTGGTTTTGGGGTGGTTTTCCTCTTTGGCCACCTCTTCTTCAAGTCACAAGTCATCTTGCCCATATGTGAGTTTTGTACAGTTTTGTGCAGTCTTTTCACAAAACTGTCAGTGTGTTCCTTCCCCGGACTGTCTTGACTTCACTCCTGATTCTTCTGATTAATTTATTCTGGTCAATTCAACGTCAGGATCCTTGATATTTCTTCAGTCGGCATATGATCTTGACCTTGGATTGACTCTTGTTATCTTTTCAGCATAAAATCCTCTCCTTAGCGTGTTTTCACTTCAGTCTCTAAAATGCCCTGTGGAAATATATCGGGACTAACAGATGGATGTTAGATAGACAAACAGTCTAACTTGGGGGGTTTTACTGTGTTTTTGATTCGTATAATTGTGGTCCATCAGAATACCCCCCACTTTTAGTTGTTCGTCCCGAACAATGCTATTAAAGGGCGTAAGTTCTAGGTTTGGATTTGGCATATGAAAATTAGACTGTGGTACTCGATCTATCCTAATTCATGCATTGCTTACTTATTACCAAATTAAACTGCGTAAATAAATAGAAGAAACTTAATACTTGTACCTCCGTGCTGAGATGCAAATTATATTGGATGTTTCGGGAGATAGCCCTTTTCAGGTTCCTGGGTTGCAGCCTCGGGATCGTTTCGTACTATATGGTCTTCTGGTAGCTTTCTCATGCACGTGATTCGGTTCGGGTTTCAGTGAGTTGAACCTTCTTGATTTTTTCTTTGGCGAGGGACTGCTTTTTTGTTGCAGTGAATCGGCCTTTGGCCTTTGATTTGACTTTGTCGAGTGCTTCACTTTTGCTCGGTTAAAACCTTCACAATTTTGGGCCTTTGGCCTCTTTTGATTTTCTTCTTTGAGTTTTTCGCTTCTTTGTGACTTGCTAGTCCATTTTGTCAGCCTTCTTGGGAGGTCCAATCATCGCCCGCAAGCCTATGGATATACCTCCCCTCTCCTCTCATCTTTGTCGTTTTGCGTGGGTCAAGATGAGGGTCGCTTATCTATTTTCTCGGCTATTTTGACTAGAGAGAGGACGGTCTGATTCCCGTCCTCGCCTTTGCATAGATGCTTCTTGGCGGAGTTTGACTCAATTATTCACTGAAAACCCGAAGTGCAGCCTCCACTGACTTCGAAAACCATATAGTTTGATCTGATCCTTTGATTTCTTCCCAAGTCCTTCTAGGGCAGTTTATGTCAACTCCACATCCCTAGTTATCTCAGTACAAAGGACAAATGGAAAGTTACATTCTAAGTTTTTAAACAGTTTGAATTTTCACAAGGTAAATGCATGAATTCTGATTTATCTTTTTCACATTCTTAAGTTCATATGTTCAAAAAGATACTATTACTAAAAAAAAGAAAAACAGCAAGCATGTTATTTATGTACACAGGCGGTTTTCACCCCCCACTTTTGAACGAAGGCGTGCCTTAGTTCAAAAGTCATGCAAGCTTAAAACTAAGTACTGAAAGTAAGTGCGGAAAGTAAGATAGTGTCGGGTTACCTCCCGACCAGTGCACTTGTTTTACGTCGTTGGCTCGACGATACCTCGTTGTGGATTACTGGTTTGGGTCCCATGGGTGGCTGAGGTCAAACTTTGCCACCGTTCCTGTGTTGTTTCTTGCTTTGACTTGTCCTGACTTCTTGCTGGAGTAAGAGCTCCATGGTTTTGGTGTTTTCTCTTTCCATTGCTTCTGAGAAGGCGGGAGACCTTTGACCATAGCTGCTGGTCTTGTTATTTTTTTGGTCTCTAATGACAGGTCAGAAAACTGTGCACCGTGATCCGAGATAGGCGTTATGTCTGGCGGTTTTTTTGTGTCCGGGCGGCTCTGATGAATGTAGAAGTGTGCAATTTTGCCGCCGAACTTAAGTGATAATGAGCCCTTGCCTACATCGATTCTTGCTTTAGTGGCGTAGAGGAATGGTCGTCCCAATATTATTGTTGGTGGGTCGTCTTTGCAGGTCTCTTCTGTTGGTATTACATAGAAGTCTTCAGCAACTACGAGTTCTCCCACATGGAGTATTACATCTTCAAGTTCTCCAACCGGGCGGATGCATGATTTATCTCCTAGTTCGATGTTTGATCGGGGTGGTTTCAATGGACCAAGTCCTAGTAAGTAATATAAGGAGGAAGGCATGGCATTGACAGCAGCCCCAAGGTCGACTAAGCACTTATGGATTTGGGTCTCACCAATACCGCAGGTGACTGTGAAGGCCCCTGGGTCTTTATCTCTTTCTAGTTGTGACTCATGATCAGAAGTGAGGGCTTTTCCCAATGCTGGGCCATTCTGTTCATCCCTTTCATTGCTATTGTAATCCCATCCAGATGCTGGTATGTCAGAGTGTATGACTGACGGTGGTGATATGCAGACGGTGAATGCGTACCGTCCATTGTCAGCATGCGTGACCCATGTTCTGTCATTATTGGGTCGGTCTTCCTCTTGATTCCAGTCAGGACGACGTCTACGGTTGAAGTGCTTGTTAGTGAGTTTGTAGGCTGGGGCTCGTGCTGCTTCTCCCAGGGTTGTTTTTACGTTTGACCTTTTTATCATGCTAAGATTCGCCTTTGGGTTTTGGATGGTTTGTGAAGGAAGTCTGCCAGGTTCACTGGTCAGTGTTGACATTGCAGTGGCGAGCTAGGACATTTGTTTGGTCAATTCAGAAATTGCCCCGTCAGTTTTCGCCTGGTATTGGAGTAGCGAAGTACCCAATTGATTTACGTTTCCTGCGAGCTCCTTCAGCGTGTCATCGAGCGACTTGGTTGGTTCTTGCTGACTATTTGGACACACGTTAGTTTTGTGGTCCGTAGAATTGCAAAATTCGCAAGATATTACTTGAACTGTCTGCTTTTGTAGTAATTGCATCATCATTTCCTTTATTTGCCTTATCTCTTCTGGTATTGAGCTTACTGGTGTCTCAGCTTGTGAGACATTTTCTGTTCGGAAGAATTCGTTTTTACGGACAGTCTCTTCTCTAAACCGAGCGTTTTCGGCTACATTGGTGATGAGATTCCTTATGCCACTTAATGATAGATTCATCATGGACCCTCCTGCTGAGGCATCTAGTAGCATTTTTTCCAAGGGTTTAAGCCCATCAATGAGGTACTCGATGATGAATTTCTCGGGCAGTCCAATGGTACAGCAGCTTCTCTCCAAGCGGTTGAACCTTTCTAGGTAGTTGTACATGGTTTCGTTTTGTTCCTGCCTTATGTCCTGCAATTGTCTTCTTACTTCCTTTGCTTTTGCTGCTGGGTAGTATTTGTCTGAGAATTTCTTCTGCATCTGAGCCCATGTTCTGATGCTTCCGGAAGGTAATGACAGGAACCAGTCGTTTGTCGCATCAATGATGGAATAGTAGAACGCCTTTAACTTAAAGTCGTCTACGTTTACGCCATTTGGTTTGAGGTTTTGGCAAATCCCATGTAGACGCTGGAGATGAGTCATTGCTGATTCTCCACGAGTTCCTGAGAATTTTGGCAAGCTGTGGGCCACTGAAGTGTTGATGGCGATGTTTTCTAGCTCAGGTCCTTCGTAGATACACCATGGCTGAACTCTGAAATCTGGTGCCGAAAGTTCTCCCAGGGTGGGTTCACGGTAGTTGTCATCCCCGTAGTAGTTATCGAAGATGGGTTCTTGTCTAGGAACTTGTCGAGGGCGAGGGGGTGGGGGATATCTAGGGGGTTGTCGTACTGGACCAGCTGCATTTCGGTCCTCGGGTGGTTCTTAGTTTCGTCTGATGGCCTCCCTATCACGAGCTCGTCTGCTTCTGATGAGTTGCTCCGGATCATCCATAAATGGAAGTGGCACTTCATCATTTCGCTCGTACAGGTTTATTTCATCGTCATCCTGGTAGTCATGATGACTTCCTTCGCGAGACATAGTTGTTTCGAGCGCGAGAATTTAAAAGAGATGGAGGAAGAGAAAAGAACAGTTTATTCGACGGCTAATTCCCCGGCAACGGCGCCAATTTGACGGAGGGCCACCGCACTGTCGTTAAGGTGCAGTGTCCTCTGTACAAATAAATTTATAATATCCGCTACTTGTGACTACACTACTGGGTAGTAAGTGGTAAGTAGGGGTCGAACCCAAGGGAATTAGGGGAATAGGCTATTCTTTTAGGGTGATTGAACTGGGGGGAGCGTGTTTTATGGTTGATTGAGATTTTAGCGCTCTAATTAACTACGTGATTTTTTGGGGGTTTTTGGTTTTGATTGCGGAAAAGTAAATACAGAAATTAAATGCTGTAAATACAAAGAAGACTTACAGTGGGTGATGCGTGATTGTAATTCCTCCGGTAGATCAGCAGTTGGTGATTGCGGTTTAACAGTAAAGAAAAGCATTCGGTTTCAGGTACTCTTATATTATAACATGTATATAATAAACTGTTATTAACTTTTCTAAGTATTCAAAGATGAATCGAGGCCCTTTCGTAGCGCAAGACTTGCAACATCGTTTAAAGCAACCCTTGTTCTATTTCAGACTAATTCCTCCTTTCGAAGTATCTTAGCCTTTTGTGCATCCACTTGATCTCACAGTTACGATTGACCAAGTGGTGTTTTAGATGAGTCGAACTTCTCAGATAAGCTTTGCCCTTTCGTAGCATCCACTTACCCGAGTATGTTCACGAATCCCCACGGAAGAGTTTTGCCCTTTCGTAGCATCCACTCAACCTTGGAAATTCTGACTATAAATGGCACATAGAACAAGTTATGAATACAAAGAAATGAAACTAAAAGATATTACAACATTATATAATACAAGAAAATACCTTCCACCGAATAAAGAGTTTAGCTACGAATATCCATAGAGATGGATACCATAGCTAAATACTCGGGGGTATTTGAAAACAGTAAGAGGGAAAGGGGTGGAATACTCAAGAACCAACAGGAGTATTCCTAATTCCTACTGAATACTCAAGAACCAACAGGAGTATTCTCTACAGTATTATAATACTCGAGAACCGACAAGAGTATTATAATTTCCAGTATAATACTCAAGAACAAACAGGAGTATTATTTCAAAACCGAACCAAACTTACAAGTAACAAAATGTAGAGAGAGAAGTGATTTTCAATTTTTGGGATGAATTTGTGAGGGGAGGAGCACCTCCTTTTATAGGAAAAATGGGTGGAGATGGGTGGTGGAGATTGGTTTGATCCAAGGGAGGAGGAGGAGGCAAGGAGGAGCCAAGGAGGAGCCACCAAGTGGCGGAGGAGGAGTGGTGGAGGGCAGCCGCCGGTAGCCGGTTGTGGTGGAGGAGGAGAGGTTGGCTTTGCCACCTCCAAGGCAAGTCAACCGGTCACATGGAGGAGGAGGGTGGAGGAGCCGCCGGTGGTGGGTGGTGGTTTTGGGGTGGTTTTCCTCTTTGGCCACCTCTTCTTCAAGTCACAAGTCATCTTGCCCATATGTGAGTTTTGTACAGTTTTGTGCAGTCTTTTCACAAAACTGTCAGTGTGTTCCTTCCCCGGACTGTCTTGACTTCACTCCTGATTCTTCTGATTAATTTATTCTGGTCAATTCAACGTCAGGATCCTTGATATTTCTTCAGTCGGTATGATCTTGACCTTGGATTGACTCTTGTTATCTTTTCAGCATAAAATCCTCTCCTTAGCGTGTTTTCACTTCAGTCTCTAAAATGCCCTGTGGAAATATATCGGGACTAACAGATGGATGTTAGATAGACAAACAGTCTAACTTGAGGGGTTTTACTGTGTTTTTGATTCGTATAATTGTGGTCCATCAGAATACCCCCCACTTTTAGTTGTTCGTCCCGAACAATGCTATTAAAGGGCGTAAGTTCTAGGTTCGGATTTGGCATATGAAAATTAGACTGTGGTACTCGATCTATCCTAATTCATGCATTGCTTACTTATTACCAAATTAAACTGCGTAAATAAATAGAAGAAACTTAATACTTGTACCTCCGTGCTGAGATGCAAATTATATTGGATGTTTCGGGAGATAGCCCTTTTCAGGTTCCTGGGTTGCAGCCTCGGGATCGTTTCGTACTATATGGTCTTCTGGTAGCTTTCTCATGCACGTGATTCGGTTCGGGTTTCAGTGAGTTGAACCTTCTTGATTTTTTCTTTGGCGAGGGACTGCTTTTTTGTTGTAGTGAATCGGCCTTTGGCCTTTGATTTGACTTTGTCGAGTGCTTCACTTTTGCTCGGTTAAAACCTTCACAATTTTGGGCCTTTGGCCTCTTTTGATTTTCTTCTTTGAGTTTTTCGCTTCTTTGTGACTTGCTAGTCCATTTTGTCAGCCTTCTTGGGAGGTCCAATCATCGCCCGCAAGCCTATGGATATACCTCCCCTCTCCTCTCGTCTTTGTCGTTTTGCGCGGGTCAAGATGAGGGTCGCTTATCTATTTTCTCGGCTATTTTGACTAGAGAGAGGACGGTCTGATTCCCGTCCTCGCCTTTGCATAGATGCTTCTTGGCGGAGTTTGACTCAATTATTCACTGAAAACCCGAAGTGCAGCCTCCACTGACTTCGAAAACCATATAGTTTGATCTGATCCTTTGATTTCTTCCCAAGTCCTTCTAGGGCAGTTTATGTCAACTCCACATCCCTAGTTATCTCAGTACAAAGGACAAATGGAAAGTTACATTCTAAGTTTTTAAACAGTTTGAATTTTCACAAGGTAAATGCATGAATTCTGATTTATCTTTTTCACATTCTTAAGTTCATATGTTCAAAAAGATACTATTACTAAAAAAAAGAAAAACAGCAAGCATGTTATTTATGTACACAGGCGGTTTTCACCCCCCACTTTTGAACGAAGGCGTGCCTTAGTTCAAAAGTCATGCAAGCTTAAAACTAAGTACTGAAAGTAAGTGCGGAAAGTAAGATAGTGTCGGGTTACCTCCCGACCAGTGCACTTGTTTTACGTCGTTGGCTCGACGATACCTCGTTGTGGATTACTGGTTTGGGTCCCATGGGTGGCTGAGGTCAAACTTTGCCACCGTTCCTGTGTTGTTTCTTGCTTTGACTTGTCCTGACTTCTTGCTGGAGTAAGAGCTCCATGGTTTTGGTGTTTTCTCTTTCCATTGCTTCTGAGAAGGCGGGAGACCTTTGACCATAGCTGCTGGTCTTGTTATTTTTTTGGTCTCTAATGACAGGTCAGAAAACTGTGCACCGTGATCCGAGATAGGCGTTATGTCTGGCGGTTTTTTTGTGTCCGGGCGGCTCTGATGAATGTAGAAGTGTGCAATTTTGCCGCCGAACTTAAGTGATAATGAGCCCTTGCCTACATCGATTCTTGCTTTAGTGGCGTAGAGGAATGGTCGTCCCAATATTATTGTTGGTGGGTCGTCTTTGCAGGTCTCTTCTGTTGGTATTACATAGAAGTCTGCAGCAACTACGAGTTCTCCCACATGGAGTATTACATCTTCCAGTTCTCCAACCGGGCGGATGCATGATTTATCTCCTAGTTCGATGTTTGATCGGGGTGGTTTCAATGGACCAAGTCCTAGTAAGTAATATAAGGAGGAAGGCATGGCATTGACAGCAGCCCCAAGGTCGACTAAGCACTTATGGATTTGGGTCTCACCAATACCGCAGGTGACTGTGAAGGCCCCTGGGTCTTTATCTCTTTCTGGTTGTGACTCATGATCAAAAGTGAGGGCTTTTCCCAATGCTGGGCCATTCTGTTCATCCCTTTCATTGCTATTGTAATCCCATCCAGATGCTGGTATGTCAGAGTGTATGACTGACGGTGGTGATATGCAGACGGTGAATGCGTACCGTCCATTGTCAGCATGCGTGACCCATGTTCTGTCATTATTGGGTCGGTCTTCCTCTTGATTCCAGTCAGGACGACGTCTACGGTTGAAGTGCTTGTTAGTGAGTTTGTAGGCTGGGGCTCGTGCTGCTTCTCCCAGGGTTCTCTTTACGTTTGACCTTTTTATCATGCTAAGATTCGCCTTTGGGTTTTGGATGGTTTGTGAAGGAAGTCTGCCAGGTTCACTGGTCAGTGTTGACATTGCAGGGGGTTGTCGTACTGGACCAGCTGCATTTCGGTCCTCGGGTGGTTCTTGGTTTCGTCTGATGGCCTCCCTATCACGAGCTCGTCTGCTTCTGATGAGTTGCTCCGGATCATCCATAAATGGAAGTGGCACTTCATCATTTCGCTCGTACAGGTTTATTTCATCGTCATCCTGGTAGTCATGATGACTTCCTTCGCGAGACATAGTTGTTTCGAGCGCAAGAATTTAAAAGAGATGGAGGAAGAGAAAAGAACAGTTTATTCGACGGCTAATTCCCCAGCAACGGCGCCAATTTGACGGAGGGCCACCGCACTGTCGTTAAGGTGCAGTGTCCTCTGTACAAATAAATTTATAATATCCGCTACTTGTGACTACACTACTGGGTAGTAAGTGGTAAGTAGGGGTCGAACCCAAGGGAATTAGGGGAATAGGCTATTCTTTTAGGGTGATTGAACTGGGGGGAGCGTGTTTTATGGTTGATTGAGATTTTAGCGCTCTAATTAACTACGTGATTTTTTGGGGGTTTTTGGTTTTGATTGCGGAAAAGTAAATACAGAAATTAAATGCTGTAAATACAAAGAAGACTTACAGTGGGTGATGCGTGATTGTAATTCCTCCGGTAGATCAGCAGTTGGTGATTGTGGTTTAACAGTAAAGAAAAGCATTCGGTTTCAGGTACTCTTATATTATAACATGTATATAATAAACTGTTAGTAACTTTTCTAAGTATTCAAAGATGAATCGAGGCCCTTTCGTAGCGCAAGACTTGCAACATCGTTTAAAGCAACCCTTGTTCTATTTCAGACTAATTCCTCCTTTCGAAGTATCTTAGCCTTTTGTGCATCCACTTGATCTCACAGTTACGATTGACCAAGTGGTGTTTTAGATGAGTCGAACTTCTCAGATAAGCTTTGCCCTTTCGTAGCATCCACTTACCCGAGTATGTTCACGAATCCCCACGGAAGAGTTTTGCCCTTTCGTAGCATCCACTCAACCTTGGAAATTCTGACTATAAATGGCACATAGAACAAGTTTTGAATACAAAGAAATGAAACTAAAAGATATTACAACATTATATAATACAAGAAAATACCTTCCACCGAATAAAGAGTTTAGCTACGAATATCCATAGAGATGGATACCATAGCTAAATACTCGGGGGTTTTTGAAAACAGTAAGAGGGAAAGGGGTGGAATACTCAAGAACCAACAGGAGTATTCCTAATTCCTACTGAATACTCAAGAACCAACAGGAGTATTCTCTACAGTATTATAATACTCGAGAACCGACAAGAGTATTATAATTTCCAGTATAATACTCAAGAACAAACAGGAGTATTATTTCAAAACCGAACCAAACTTACAAGTAACAAAATGTAGAGAGAGAAGTGATTTTCAATTTTTGGGATGAATTTGTGAGGGGAGGAGCACCTCCTTTTATAGGAAAAATGGGTGGAGATGGGTGGTGGAGATTGGTTTGATCCAAGGGAGGAGGAGGAGCCAAGGAGGAGCCACCAAGTGGCGGAGGAGGAGTGGTGGAGGGCAGCCGCCGGTAGCCGGTTGTGGTGGAGGAGGAGAGGTTGGCTTTGCCACCTCCAAGGCAAGTTAACCGGTCACATGGAGGAGGAGGGTGGAGGAGCCGCCGGTGGTGGGTGGTGGTTTTGGGGTGGTTTTCCTCTTTGGCCACCTCTTCTTCAAGTCACAAGTCATCTTGCCCATATGTGAGTTTTGTACAGTTTTGTGCAGTCTTTTCACAAAACTGTCAGTGTGTTCCTTCCCCGGAGTGTCTTGACTTCACTCCTGATTCTTCTGATTAATTTATTCTGGTCAATTCAACGTCAGGATCCTTGATATTTCTTCAGTCGGCATATGATCTTGACCTTGGATTGACTCTTGTTATCTTTTCAGCATAAAATCCTCTCCTTAGCGTGTTTTCACTTCAGTCTCTAAAATGCCCTGTGGAAATATATCGGGACTAACAGATGGATGTTAGATAGACAAACAGTCTAACTTGGGGGGTTTTACTGTGTTTTTGATTCGTATAATTGTGGTCCATCAGATTCCCAGTTGACTGGCCGAAAATGTCCCCTGAACCAATCGGTCAGCTGGAAAGAAGCTTCAGAGTGCTGATAAACCTCTCACATCGAGTCGGTCGACCGGACCCGCCAGTCGACCGACTGGACCTGCTGCAGCAGAAATTCTACCCGAGGCTGTAATTAGAAAGTGACATGTTTGACCTAGGGAGCTGACATCTTGGGGAAAAATACTCAGAAAAAGTGATCAAATCAAGGTCATCAAAGAGGATCCAACCAAAGGAGAAGAAGGAAGATCAATAGGGAGTTTAAGAATTAACGATCCTACTTTCTCTTCACTTTTTCTACTACCTCTGTTGTGTTCTCTATACACTACTCACACCATGTTGTCTTACATGACATGTGAGTAGTCTCTTTGTGTTTTGAGGGTGTTGTCACCCTCCTTGGTACTCTTGATCATGTATACACACATTTGATTCAATAATCCATGGTATTAAATTCATATTTACTATGTTCTTCATGTATGACATGTTACTAAGTGTTTGATGAAATGCCTAAGTGACATGTTGATCCTAAAACCTAACCTAAGTATCGAATGACCCTAGGAAAGGTTTAGATGTAGTAAATATGATCCTATCTAGTGTTTGTGATGATAAATGCATGGATAGGAAGAGAACTAGTCCCATATGCTTATGATATTTATTGCCTTGGGAGATGTTCCAAGGTTAATAAATGCTATAGAGCGAACCAACATTCTCGAATGAGTGAGGTTCTAATTAAGAGAGCTTGACTAAGAATAGATACACATGAAAGTTGGTCTCCCTTAGCTAAGCTAGGTTCTAAACTATTTGACACCTTGAACGTGCTTACTTCTTGTAAATGTGATCATGGGAAATGCCAAGGAGTGGAGTAACCCCTCGAAACTCTCTTTGAATTGATATGAAAACCCCTTGAAACCACTTCATTGCTAGTGTTTCTTTGAAAGACATCTCATCATTGAATCGTAGGAATAGCCAAGTGGAAAATTTGATATCTCTTAGCGCACAATCCAATTGCTCCCTTGGATTTGACACTAGTCTTGCCGGTCTATAAATATTTTGACATACTACCGACCCTATTTTGCTTGACGTTATTTTATAGGTCACCAAAAATAGCTTGTCAGCATACACACTTAGAGAGAGGAGAGAGATCGATCGGCCCTTAGTTCATTATTTCAGTGAACTCACGGCGGTGATGTCTAGTCTGTTCCAGGTGCTGTTACCAGACTAACGGTTGAACAAGTTGTATATTCCAGCACTGTTGGAGAAATTATTTACGCTTATATTCAGGGAGGGCTGGAGGTGGTCATCGGCGTTAAGTTCATTATTCTGGTGAACTCTAACGCACTGGAGTTAGTTTGTTCCAAGTGATGTTCAGACTGATCATGAAACGTACAGAAGCTGCACGCACTGATGCGTTTTTGTTACTAAGGCTCTGTTTGATAGAGCTGAAAAAAACTTTATTTAACTTTATTTAATTTAATTTAACTTTACTGAACTTTATTTAACTTTATTTAACTTTACTTAACTTTATTTAACTTTACTGAACTTAAAAAAAATAATTTTTTTTGAATAAAGGTGTTTAATTTAAGTTTGTAATCATATTGAACTACAAAATTAAAATTTGAAAAATTTTATTTAATTTAATTTAACTTAACTTAACTTTATTTAACTTTATTTAACTTAACTTAACTTTATTTAACTTTATTTAACTTAAAAACATGAAATTTAAGCTCTACAGAACAGGGCCTAAGTCTTCGGGAAAGGAATGCGTTCTTCGGGAGAAGATCAGGCGGACAAGGAGACGGATCTCTTATCAAGGGGGAGTGATGGACCATAATTGTATGAATCATAAACACAGTTAAACCGACCAAATTATACTCTTTGTCTATTTCACTTTTGCTTGATAGTTCCGATATTTATCTACAGGGTATTTTGGAGTCTAGAGAGAATACAGGCTAAGAAGGAGTTTTTACGCTGAAATATATTACGAGTCATTCCAAGGTCACGACCAGATGCCGACTGAAGAAATATCATGAACCTGACTTGGAATCACTCAAACATGCTTAATCCATCGGCATTTGGACAAGAACGCAATGCAAAGGCACCGAGCCCGGTAAAGGCCAAACAAGGGCAATTTCAGCCGATTTGGGATTTCGACCATGTTCCAAGCAGAATTTGGCTTAGGTTCCTTCTTGAGATCATCTTAGAATGACATTTTCATTCAAAAAACACTCTCCAAAATCCAAGAAGCTCCGGTCAAATTCCGGTTAAACCGATGGCTTTTTGGAGACAAATATCTCATTCCACTCAACCTCTCCTCTTCCTCCACATGGGGGGCGGCTAAATGAAGATGATGAGTCACCGATGGCTTTTGTGAGCTTCCATGGATGAGATTCCATGTGTTCTCATCTAAACCACATCTTCTCCTTCCCTTTTGCTATAAATACCCCCCCTTCCTTTGTAAACATCATCCCAAAAATGTGGAGAGCTTCTCTCTCTACAAAATCGTCAAATCTCAAAAACACTTATCTCTCTAGTTTTGGTACTTTGTAAGCTTGGTTTGAAATCTATAATATTCTTGTTGGTTCTTGAATATTGTTGATCGTTCTTGAGTACTCTTGTCGGTTCTTGAGTACTCAAGCTTTACTTTATTATTCTTGAGTACTCTTGTCGGTTCTTGAAGTACTCACCCCCTTTCCCTTACTGTCTTTACTTTCGAAAACTTTACTTTACTGTCTTTCAAAAACCTTTTCAAGTACTTAGTTATGATGTCCTCTCCCATGGATATTCGTAGCTAAACCCTTCATTCGATTGAAGGGGTGTACTTGTATCATACAATGTTTTAGACCCTGCACCTAGTGCCTCTCTGTGTTCAAAACTTGTTCTATGTGCCATATAACAGGTTAGAACTTCCAAGGTTGAGTGGAAGCTTTAACGGGCAAAGCTCTTCCGTGAGGTTCGTGAACATACTCGGGTAAGTGGATGCTTTAACGGGCAAAGCTTATCTGAGGAGTTCGACCTATTTCAAAAACCATTTGGTTGATCGTAACTGAAGATCAAATAGATGCACATAAGGCTAAGATACTTCGAAAGGAGGAATTAGTCTAAAATAGAACAAGTGTTTTAAACGATGTTGCAAGTCTTGTGCTAGAAATAGCCTCGATTCATCTTTGAACACGTAGTATGATCATTAGCGGTCAATGATAAACAACTATGATACAAGGCCCCTGAAACCGAATCTTTTCTTGACTTAAAACACCACCTGCACTTTACTTTCTTAGTATAAACTGCACTATCAACTGCTGACGTTCCGCAAGACTTGCCAATCACGCAACAACCGCTGTAAGTCTTCCTTTTATTTTCAGTATTTACTTTTCTGTTATTTACTTTTCCACACTAAAAACAAAAACCAACCAAAAAGTCACGTAGTTATTCGCGCTAAAACCTCAATCAACCCTAAAATCACGTTCCCCGCCTGTACAATCCCTCAAAGAACGACTTATCCCCCTAATTCCCTTGGGTTCGACCCCTACTTACCACTTGCTACCCAGTATTGAAGTCGCGAGTAGCGGACTTATAAATTTATTTGTACACATTGCCTCGCGACAAGGCAGTGCTGTCAGGGAGCCTAGATTGCATTAGTCGAAGTGTTAGATAAGTTGGTCGTTTAAGAGGGAGTCTGTAAACGAAAGACCTTTTGTACTCTAAACTCGTCATAGTGAATTACTTTCCGCATGGCTTGGGAGAAGCCCCTAGACGTAGGCTCGTTAACGCCGAACTGGATAATCATCTTGCGTGTGTTTGTTTACTTTACTGCACGTAGTTCTATATCGTAGCACTCTGCGTAAGTTGTCTAGCTAATTGTTCCACACACACCGGATCAACACCTCAACACACACGGGAGTATTTCACATTGGAGCGACAAATGTCGTCCGAAAACATACCAAAATCTATAAGTAATGAAGCTCAAAAGGCGATATAAAACCGCCACTCAGCCACTCTCTAGTCGGCTGACGCTGTCTGACTCTGCCCAACGTGAAGGGAGCCGCCTTGAATTGATAGGTGCAACTTTAATGTTTCTATAAAGCAGGCGCCGCCTCTCGTAGTATCAGGCGCAGTCTGAGATTAAAACTAAATATTGTGATGATCTTTCACTCTCGAGTACGTCTTTGAGTAAGTAGATACTGAAATAATATGGAACTCAACAAAGCAACAAAACGCGTGTGGAAACGACACCAAATTTTTATGGTATGGAGCAATTAATTGATTGATAAATCCACCAAGTAATGCACTCGACTTCAAACGCGGGTTAAAAGGCCAGAAGACATCTACAGTGAAGATCCGGACAACTATTGCAACTGAGATCAACATGGTTCCATTTCCAGGGACGGTGGTGGGATGGGAATGGGCAAACAATGAAGTTTATATGCCGGTGGAACTGGTCTGGAGAGGGTGCGATGAAGGCGGAGCTCTGAGGATGATGATTCAGGGAAGCAGATGACACTATGAATGGAGCTTGGAGGGAAAATTTGTTGTTTGGGAATGGTGGAACCAATTTGAGCTTGCTTTTGCAACTAAAGGCTGCTGTTTTGAGGCAATAAGAGTAAAACCTAGAGAAAGAAGTACTTTAATCTTGAATATGAGTAGACTATAATTGAATGCAAAAGAAAATGCACTCAGACGACCAGGGGTGCCACCAGGTGGGTTGGACGTGCTCCGGCCCGATTAAAAATTTTGGCAAAAAATCCCCAACAATATATACCCCAGTTACCGATTATATCAAAACTACATATTTATTTGTCCACCTATTAAATATGTAGTTTTGATATAATTGGTAATTGATAGGAAATAAAATCTCTTAGTATGTTAAATTTGTAATATAATAAGTCCAAAACTACATGAATTCTTAGATAGGTAATCATTTTTTTTTTGATAGAGATAGGTAATCATATTTTGATACTGTGTTTTTTGAACAAAAATGACTAATGAATATTTTTACCTATTGAGTTTTGGAAATGACAAATTATCAAAACAATTTTTTTGTATAAATAATAATTATTAGTTTCTTTTGCCACACGTATCGCTGAATGAAATATTTATTTTGTAGCATTTGTTATGTTTTTCATGAATCTCTGAGAGAGATCGCCTTATGGTTGCTGTTGTGTTTGGATAGTTTATTATATATTGTGTTGATTAGCTGGTTTGTATTCGGATTTTTATCAAGATAAATATTATTTATAATTATTATATTAGGTTAAAGCTACAAAAAAAAGCGTGACGAAATTTTTTTTTTTTTTGAGTGGGACGAAAATTTTTTTTAGCCCTACAAAGTTACAAATTCTGTCTTCGCCCTTTACGACACACTATTTAAGCAATGAAGACAATACATTGATGAACTTGACTGGGTGAACAATGATACAATGTACTAGGCAATCGTCATACAAAAACACACAATTATAAATACCTACTTACTTGTCATGATCAGCTTTCTGTAACATTTTGCCTATGTGCAATGGAGCTGAGACTTTTGTACATTTCCCAAGAGGAGTAGGAAAAATCAGTCAAGGCACGGAATAGTTCAGGCAAGTGAGATTTGAGATTGAATAATGATTTCTCTCTAACCTGAAGGCATTGCTTCCTGTAATCATACTCTTCTTCTTCCAGGCGCTTTTTTAATAAATCAAGAGCGACTTTACGCTCAGCCACCGCTTCATCATGGGCGCCATCAGGCCTTTCTGTGTCTGTGTCTTCATTAAAATGTTTTGGCAAATACTTGTTGTACCATTCTTCGAACATTCTGGTTTTCTTAATTAGTTCCTTTCTAGTGTCCTCACATTTCGACTTCTTCATCATCTCTTCATTCTGAAGCATTACAATGGTGTTAATGACAGCTGCAAAGTTGGATATGGCACTCCTGGCGATGCCATCCGGGAGTCGGTCCAGGTGATCGAGCCAGGCACGAAGCAGGTACATGATCCTGGGATTTGGGATCCTTGGTGGCGAAGAGACTTTCTCCTTTAGGCTGCTCTCGATGGGGATAAGGTTGAGCTTCAGCCAGCTGTTGAGGGACTTGATGTACTCCCTCTGAAAGTTTACTAACTTCTGAAACTGGTCATGCCACTCTTTAATTACTACCTCAAGCTGGCATGTGCGATCATGGTGGTGTTCACTTGTTTCTTTTGGAGACTGAGACATGTCCAGAGATCTTAACGCAATGACAAGCCTTGTCTGGTTCTCATGATGATCTTTCATAGTGTCCCACATTATGGCCATCCTGCAATCCAAGAATAAACATTAGATAATATTGTATATGCATACTCCAACTATATTTGTACCTCACATCAAAATGGTTCAATACAACAGTCCCATTGCCAACAATATTTTCCCATACATATTAGCTACATATGGATCCTTCTAACAAGTGATATTACCCGTCAACTAAAGCAACAAGTTTTGTGTACAGCTGGTCATCTCGCAATCTATTAATTTCTGATACTGTCGAATCCAGGGATTGCATGTCAACAATGTATCTCGTATGAAGATGGCTAACAGCCGCTTTAGCTTTCTCCAAAGCTTCAGTGTTTGTACCACGTTTCTTATGCCTATTGAGAGCAGCAAATTTTTTTTGGTACTCAAGTTTCATAAGCTCTCCAGCCTGTTCATGGTAAAACACGAATTCAAAAAGCATTAAGACCCATCATCAAAAAAGAGTTGTTGCATATAAACATGGAGGAAAGAAGCACATTTCAAGTGACGTATATACAAAAGGAAGCAGCACAAAAGAGCATTTCAAGCATTAAAAACATATGAGGATGGCCAAGGATCCTTAGCTAACCCAACAGTCGCTAAAACAAAGTGAAGTAAGAGACGAGCACTATTGATCAAAGTTTATAAAAAATCAGGAACAAGATCAGTGTACATTCAGTAATTTTATTGATTTTCATCCAACTCTGAACAAACATCTTGGGTTAGAATCTAATGAGAAGGGTATTTGTGAATAACATAAAATGTCCAAAAGTGTCATATTATCCTAATGTCAGGGAACACAAGTCAAGAATGAATAGCTTTCCATAACAAAACTTGCAATTTCACACCTAGAGACTAACAAATGCAATGTTAAGCCAATAAAGGCCTTGTTGTATAGTCAAGGCTGCAGCTAAGCTGTGATTAGATAGTACTTGGATGGAAATTAGGGCTATTAGAGTAGCAAGGACTTGTAATTCTTCTGGATGGCTGGATATCTTAATTACGCCTTAACAAAGAAATATGCTACACTTGGAAATAATGAAAGCTTGCAAAAATAGAAAAGGAAAAAAGAAGGTAAGCCACAGTCGATGAGTCATACCTTTACTTCATCATATAGCTTCTTTTCCCATGCCAGCAGTTTATCTAATACAGTTGCATGAGTTTCGTGCTCCTCTGAATCAGAATCGTCCTTTCCATTATCAGCATTAGGTAGACCTTTAAATGACCTATTCCACGTGATCACACGCATCACTCTCGCTGAATGATCAATATGTCCTGCATAGTGGAAGGTGGACTATTAATCTCATTTTGTGTATATGCATTGGAACAAACATGATTCTTTGACATTATGGTCTACTCTAGTTTGAAGAAACAAAGTCCAAATAGATAATTCGTTACCTTATATGTACCAAAGAGAAACATTACAAGATAGACAACTGTGTTAAGTTACCTCGATTGTCTGCGAAATTGGAATGATAGTGCAATCGTGTCGCTTCCAACATCTTTGAAACTTCATGAGCACTTTCATAAGCCTTCAGAAAATGATCATCTACATCAATAAATAACTGCAACAAGTTCACACTCCCCAAAGATTTTGTAGTTCTCCTCCCTTCAATACCACCTGGTCCAGTTGCTACTTGCTTTGCCATTTTCATATTCTTAACCACAACAGCACCAGAGGGCGACTCAATAACTAGGGACGGGCCCGTTGGCTTTTCCGCCACCGTGTTGTCAAACTTCTTCCCACTCTCTTCAACTTTCTTAGGCCTTTCATCATACACCCTTCTCTCCATCTGCTCCTTGCTAACACTTGACTCTTTTTCCTCCTCCTCAATGTCGTCTGTCAAATGAGGCCCTTGCAAGTTATCCATCCCCGAAAAGAAAAAATCCCAAGTAGAATCAGAAGGCTGCGGAGGAGGTGGCGCACTCTGCCCCATCACTGTCACAGGCGGTGGCTTCTCCTCCTTCATAACTGCAGTCTCCTCCATAACAACATTACCACGACTACTCCCACCACCACGGCTACCCCTGTTACTCCTACTCCTATGCTTCAATCCAACACCGGTATCCTGCTCATACCCATCCATCTCCTCGCCTTCCTCCTCAATAATCGCATCCGCGTGCTTTATCTCCACCTTCGAAGGCTTAAACTCCGGCATACTGGCCGCCCTCTGTAACGGCAGCGGTCCGAAATTGGGCAAAGGCGGCGGCGGAGGCACAAACGTTTCAAAAGGCGGTTGCGTCACTCCACCGCCGGATCCCAACTGTGTCGGACTCGCAGTCGGATCTACAAACTTAGGGTTCTGAACAACCTCCCCATGAGCATAATCACTCAACGCCGCGCCAGTGTTCCTAAGTGACATAGCGTAAGCCGAGTGTGCCGCTGCGAACGCGTTCCGCGCCGACACCGCATCCTTCATGAACAGCTTCCGCTCCTTGCACCGCGTCACCGCTTCCTCGTTCTCGATTTTGGACTGGCCGCAACCCATTCGTACGATCGGCGATTTGTGGAGTGAGGAGATCAGGATGGATGGCGATCTACGATCGGATTGGAGAGAGATTCTTTAGGCCATCCTTAATAATGACCCTAGTCGAAGAAAAGTAACGTTTAGCTTTTCTGCTGCGATGTTGTCTGGATAGTAAAGCAGGATTATTTTAATATTAAAAATAAATAAAAGTAATCGCCAGAGGAGAACGAAGTAAAGCAATGGGTCGAGACAAGTTAGAGAGAGGGTGAGATTGTCAGTAATACGGTGCCATTCTGAGGTGGAAGATTGTCATTTTTGGACGAACTTGTAAAACATATGGAATCAGATAGGAGTCGGCAATTCACCCAGCTGTTGAGAGGGTCAAAGGGTGATTCGGATATGTTCCTGCCCGAAACTTTATTCGGACCCGAATATGATCAGAATCTGACTTATCCGATTGACCTATAGATAGGGTAAGGGTGCTATATATGATACCCGATCCGGCCCGTTTACCCGATTTAATTTTGTTTTTCATAGGGTCATCAAAACCCTAAACCTAACTGTTACTGTTTCAATTTCAATCTCATATCTCTGCAGCCGCAGCCGCCTATTTCCCCCTCACGCCTCAAACAGTCATACTCATAGATTGATTCACCTCAGTTTCATCATTTCATGATTTCATCGTCTCTCGCCGTCTCGCATCACTTCGTTTCTTTCATCATGAGTACGAATCGCCATAGGTTCGAACTGTTGGGCGTTGGCTAGGTCGTCTGAAATCGAAGCGTCTCTACTGCATCAATTCGTCATTTCCGAGTCTCAAAGAATCTATTGCAGCTGCAGGCTAGTCTTCTACCGATTTCGCCTTTCATCTTTATAAATTTTCAGATTCAAATTTTCAGTTCAAAGTTTCCAAAAAAGGCTAAATCTCAATCCGTCATTCCAACCCGAACACTGATAATTGTTGAGTATTTTTGTTTGTTTCAAGTGCTGAAAGTGAACCAGGTAATTCTATTTTCTGCTACATATTGGCTATTGTTGTATTTAGTTTTGTTTGATTTTGATTGTATATTAACGAAACTTATTGTTTTCGATCTCAGGAAGTTCAAAAATTGCAAGGATACAACTTTTTCTCTGCTTAGCTTGGTTCAGCGCCACCCATCTCTAACCCTATTGTCTTACTATTTTATTTACTTTGTGTGTTGTGTGTTGCTGCTGTTTGCTTTGTTTCTGTTTTCTTTACTTGTTGTGTTGTTGTATGCTTCATTTTGTTGCATTTTGTATCCTGTGATTGATAAAATGGAACCTGAATGTAATGCTGAAAATACTTTTTCCCAAAATGTTGTTGATTCTAATTTTATTGAGTCTGTGCATATTCCAAGTCTTAGAAAGGCATGTGAGGTTTGGAACTATTTCAAAAAAATTGAAGTAAGAGAAAATGATGTTGTTTTGCTAAAAGCGAAGTGTGTTGTATGCAGAGAGTCATTGGCTAGGGGTGGGAATAATGGTACTCATCATCTGCTAAGGCATATGAAAAGACACCAAAATTCAACATCTCAGATTGTTGATATTAGGACTCAAATGCAACTAGGGATTAATGCCTCCGGTAATTTGAGTAATTTTAAGTTTGATAAAAATGTGGCTAGAAAAGACATAATTGATTTCAATGTTAGAGCTGAGTTGCCATTTACTTTCATTGAGAAGCATGATTTTTCTGGGATGATTCAAAGAGCTATTCAACCACAATTTAATGGTTTTTCTGCAAGAACATGTAAAAGGGATGTTTTGAAAATGTTTTCCATTAGTAAAATCGATTTGCTGAATTTTTTCAGTGAATTTGATGGTAAAGTATCCTTAACTAGTGATGTTTGGTCTTCACGACAAAAAATGGGATATATGTCTCTAACTGCTCATTATATTTATAAGGATTGGTTGTTGAACAAAAGGATATTGTCTTTTAAAATGATAGAATATCCACATAGCGGAGAAATTTTAGCTCAACATATCAATGAGGAGTTAATTGCATGGCATATTCATGATAAGGTGTTTTCTATTACACTTGATAATGCATCGAATAATGACTCACTTGTGAATTTGTTACCTGAATATTTGATGATTGCTGATGTTCCTAAACAGTTGCTCGTTTATCTATCCATGCATCAGTTCCTTTTGATTATGGATGCTAATTTATTAGTTGTGAAGCTACGAGTTTATTCTTTATATTCCAACTCATAAATCGTATTGCAGTCCCCGTGCATCACTTAATCACTATGGATATCGAGATATCGACACACGAGGGAATTTCCTATGTGCTATTCTATTATTTTATTTCTTTGCTTAGGGAATACGCTCAATATTAAGTGTCGAGTGGGTAGCACATAGTCACACATATCTCATGTCACACACATTCTACACAATTCCAACACGCGTTTTTTTTAATTATGCTACTCAAGGGAGTCGAACCCTTGACCTCTTGACATAATGTTAAGAGTACAAGCCACTCGCCAAATGTTAGATTTAAGACATTCACTCACGCGTATGCTAAACTGTCTAAGAATAGTGATTGATATCCTCGATTTCTACGGACCTCCTCGATTGACTCTCATTCTATTTGATTCAGAGTCTAGGACTTGAAATAGTTATATTCATGTGTGTATTTTCTCATGTCAGTATCATTGCTAGTTTTTGTCATGTCATATGTTCTATATATTTCTTGAAACATGTTTGAGACTCGATATTAGTAGGCACTAGTACAAATGTTAAAAACTTAAATTACATCTCTTTTTCAAGGTGACCTTTGTACTGGTAAATGATTTTCTCTACTTGTTGTGATTTGCATACACCTGCCTCTATTTGTACACTATGTCAAGTTTTAAGTGATGAGTGAGAAAAAGCCAGCGCATGGCAAAAATAGGCCCCAATAAAGAACAAAGTTGTGAGAAATAAAAAAAGGGTGAAAAGTTGAACCGAAGCAAAGTTTTTAGTTTGAAAAAATGGTACTAAGGGCATAGTGAGAAAAGTCACCCCTTATGTATGAAAACCGAAAAAAACAATACAATTTCTACCCCCTTTTGCTTGACGTAATGTATTCCATCTTTCCATTGCGTGCGTTATGACTTGTTTTAGAATCCATGTACTAGGAGCTAAGAAAGGATCCTCGTGTCTGATATTGATGAGATTTTCATACTATGTTTCATAAAATTAATTAGCCATGCTCCTCCTGGCACTTGAGAATAAGCTTTGCGTCAAGAGCCAATTAACTATCCCTATATAGCATAGGTCAACAAAGAGCATGTTTTGTGTATCTAGCGCCTTGTTCTTGATATGTTTCTATAGAACTATTTAGAACTTGTGATTAGATGTCGGCTAGCCAGTTTGAATGCATATCTCATTTGAACTATGATTGTCTAAAAACTTTATTGAAGATGTTTGATTTAAAGCTTAGGTAACACGATCAATCCGATGTATGACATGACTCTACTATGACTTAATGAGCATTCATTCATACATTCACCCTAGAAAGTTGCATGTGAGATTTGTAGGTAGTCCCTTTGCTGAAAACCTTCACGAGACTATACTCGGCCACTAGGGTAGCCTAGGGGTTTCAATGCTTGGTGCATATGCTAAATGCATTCGTGACCTCTGTTCCTATGAGTTAGGATTTGCATGTTAGTTTAGTTATGATAGATCACATGATATTCCACTGGGTCGCCTAGTCGTTGAGCTTGATATTGACTCATATATTTGTTCTGCCATTTTCTTGACATTTGTTCACGATGAACAAATCCTAAGTGTGGAGTGTTTTGATTGGTCAATATCTTGACTTATTATTGGCTCCATTTGATGAAGGATAATACTTGTTCTCCCAAAAAATGTCGTTATCTGACTTCTTTCTTGAGCATTTTAGGTCAATAGACGAACCAATGCAGATCACGAGCCCAAACGATCGAAAGAATGGAAAATACTAATAATCTAGGCGAAGTGTCATAACAGCCATGACACATTGCGCTTATCATGGGTGTCACAGCATGCTTATTACATCGACAAATCCAGCATGGGTGTGACTATGGTGACACACCCTTTTTTAACGGGACAGATTTATAGCCGCTTAATTTTGGAGATTTTGTGACCTAGCTTAGAGAAGAATACATAGAAGAATATCGTAAGAGATTGAAGATTCAACGAGCCATCTCTAAACATACATTATTCTTGGTTGTCTTACCTTGAGTAGTGACTAGTCTCGTTTATTCTGGGATCATATGGATCCCGTGCCTTGTACCCTACTCTTCATGTGATCAATAGAAATGCTTTTCATTATTGCAATTCGAGTATTCAATTTCACTGTGCTTAATTTTATCATACTTGTAAGTTTTACATTGAATGGGATGTTTTCATGACAGAACGAATTTAGGTTAATAACCAGAAGATGGATGGATCCAAGGTAATTAACCCGTTTGCATGAAATTCATATCAGGTCATTGTAGCTACGTGGGTAGTAAATAATTTGATAGGAAAGTTGGTGTTTATCATCTTAAAACCCTAGACTTAATAAATCAAAAATCGTTGATAATCCGTGAATGGGCGGCGTTCAACGATCTAGGTTAACTTAGAAAATGATCCATAGATGGGCGGCTTGTCTAATGTTATTTTTGTTTATTTCCATACTCGATTGCATAATGGAATTGCGTGATATTGTTGCCTGATTAGAGAAGTTGGCACGGGTGAAGTTTGATCATTGAATTCTTTCTCTGATCAGATCGACCTCTTAGATTTAGTGCTCTTATAGGAATTAATAATTAGGATATTAGTTGCACCTGAATTTGTCTTATTAATTGGAGTAGCTAAATACATCAATTGTTTGCTAGTAAACACACATGTCTGTTCCTTGGACCGGCCGTTGGCCAACGTTTATAAATTGTTTTTAACTCCAATTAAACCCCTAAAACTAATAATTGACAACTATAAACGGTTAAAAACACGCTTTATTCATATGTCATTCGAACCCTTAAAACCCAAGTTACTCTCACTTTCACATTTTCCATGTTCATCTCTCTCTTTTCAACCTTGAACATCAGTTTCCGATATAAACACGAAACCTAAATCGTTTCTTTCGAAACTTTGAAAAACTCTATTTCTCTCGCACTTTAGCGTCTCTCGACTTCCATCACTCCTGCTTTAGCAAAGACTATCTCTTTGTCCTCTCTTGGTCCATCAAAGCTTAAACTTTCATAATTTATTATATTTCTACCATCGTTATATCTCTCTCATACTTTTACATATGTCAGTCTAACCCTTAAACCCCAAATTACTCTCATTTTAACATTTGTCTATGTTCGTCTCTCTTTTTTCAACCCTAAACATTTATTCTCTCTATTAACATGAAACACTACATCGCTTCTCTCGAAACTTTGAACAACACTATTGATGTTGCAGCAAACATGTAGTGTGCTTACTAAGTAATCAAAATCATTTAGAGACCGGTAAGTACCGGGTTGTCCAAGGAGTAAACCAAAACTTGATTCCACTATACAATTTTACATTGATCTTTCTGCTTTTCAAATTACGAATTGGTTTTGAGTTTATTTAATGAACTAGTCAGATTAAATGAAGTAAAGTCGGGAGTTTAATCAATGTAAAAAAATGTTTCCCAATGTATCTACTTCCCCCACTAATGCATACGAATGTAGTTACTCGAGACCACAACAGTGTGAATCTCTGTCTGGGTCGACTCAGGCCTATAAGTCTATCTGGGCAGATTCCACCCATGGGCTACTTCTCGTACCTACAGGAAGACGAATCTTGCACATGGACCTTAACCCCTCGGAGTATTGGTTATGTCAAGTGTCACATCTCTCAAACACCAACCCCGTTGGACAATTGATCCTTGCGGACTGGTAAACCCAGGCATATCACGATACACTATGGGTCACCCTCGTGCACACCACTATGTAAAGGTATAACCACTTGCTTTTCTGGGGTCATCAGCGTTACCCCCTCGAGTTCATAACCAATGACCCTTACCCTATTCTCATAGAGATCCCATCGGATGCCCATGAGCATAGTACAAGCTTAAGAACATGTGAAAAGCACCCCAAAATCAAACTCAACACCATTTATATATTATTCAGATCGTAAACAAGCCGGATACATCCGAGGGTTCTATAGGACCCCAGAAAACTAAAGAGACTACTCACGACTCATTTCCAAGGATTAAATACTGGAAAAATCAGTCAAACAATAGAGGAATGCAAGAGGGAAAGATGCACTGGACGCTCGTCCCCCTTATGTAGCTCCCATAGCTGCATGATTGGTTTTTGTCAAACCCCTTCTTTTGTACGGAAACCATCTTGCACAAATCCTGGCATGTGCAGCTCTCCCAGTGCAGAACCCGGGTGCCTCTATGTATAGGTGCAAGGGATAAAGATTCTTTTTTAGGCCATTGTCTTGGTCACGACAACAGCACCTCAAGGGTGCCTCTATGTATAGGTGCAAGGGATAAAGATTCATTTTAGGCCATTGCCTCGGTCACGACAATAACACCTCAAGTGATTGGGTAGTGTGAAGTCTGCAAGCATTGTGGTTCGATTGAAATGTCACTGTTTGGATTTGCATGGGAAGGAGATGCACTTTTGGAGTTGCTCGATGAAAACTAGATGGTTGGGGGCCCAATGCCCTCGAGGTATTGGCTAAGGGTAGTCGGGACAATTCAGTTGCAAATATCTCACTTTCAACTCTTTTTTTGCCTCTTTTTGCTTCGTTTCGACTCAATCTGCTCTCTGAGGGGTCTGCTCACTGCTTGCACGAGTATTATACCTAAAAGGGCAAAAGAGTGTCAGTTTGCCTCAAAAATAGACTGTATCGAGTCAAAAGCTTAGGGAAAATGTAGAGAGATAATAGTGGATAATTTAACTTATCAAAATACTCCACCCTTAAGGTTTGATCGTCCCGAGCAAATAATCAGAGCGAGCCAAAAGGAAATTAAGTCAATTACTCGTACTATTTAGAATAGATTTACAGCTAATGAAAATGAATTCTTTCGAACTCTTTTTCGTAGGTGTTACGAGTACATTTAGCATATGCACTAAGCCTTTAAACCTCCAGGTTACCCTAGTGGACGAGTTGTAGTCTTGTAAGAGTTTTCAGGAAAGGGAATAATCATAAATCCATCGTGTGATCACCCCATGTGAATGAATTCTAGAGTGTACACCAGTTGGACTACGATCATTCAAACATACCCTGGTCACCCCCTGATAAAGCTTGGACCATCCTGAACAAGATTACCTTTGGGCCTTTTAAAATCACATGAGTTAATACATTCAATAAAGGTTAGTGCTAGAACTATCCAAAATTGAACCCAAGTGCCTATTCTTCCTTTTGTTACGATGGTTGTATTATATTTTCAGGCTACCATGGATGTGCCAGTCGCGCACCTGTGCTAGTCCACGGGCTAAACGACTTAACTCATTCCCAAGTCCCAGATCATGTTCATCATAAGCCATAAGGGAAGCGGAGTTCTGCAAAAAAATGGCAATCTAAACATCCAATGCAACCAAGAAGTGATCATTCCATGGGGTTGTCAAGTCCCAATTGGCTTCCTAGCACTCGGTTCACTCGCACATGTGTGAATGGTGGAAAAAGACGTTGTCAAGTGTCAAGTGTGCATTTTTACTTGGCCTTTGGCCTACAAGTACTTTCAAAGGGCAAATTTTTTTCTTAACCCTCGACACTTGTATTAATTTGAGAACGAACTTCTTTTTGAAGCCAAGTTCTTGGTTGGGGTTAAGGTTTTCACCCTCTTTGACCATGTAATTTTTTTTTGATGGGGCTCATTTTTGCCCTCTTTTTAACTCCACACTTGACAACGGTTTAAGTTAAATGAGGAAGGTGTGAGTGATTCCTTTGTGCAGAGGAATTGGAAGAGGAAAAATAGGGGTTACCCAAGAATAATTGCAAGGCAAATTTAATGCAAAGAAGTTAGATTTCGACCAATACTCAATATCCACAAAAGAAAACTTAGGTAACTGGGTAAACCAAGGGTAGTTAGAATACGGATTTGAGGGAATGCATGATTATTAGACCTAACTCAACAATGAGTTTTCTAGTTCAGGAGTGGGGTAGAGTCAAAATGGGGTTACGGAGTTTAGAATGAAATCAGGAGTCGTACTACTTACTCTAATGTTAAGGCTTAATCACCAAGTTGCAAGTTCCTATCTCATGAACATGTCATTTAAACAGTGAACTTTTATGCCTACCACTTCCCACTATTAGATCAGCTTAGTCCCTAAGCGCATATGATATAATGAAATAAGGCGTAAGGCGCAAGAGGAACTCCCCTCGTTTGTGGAAGTGTCTCCTCTACTCCCCAGCCGGTCCCTGCCATCTCCTTGCGACTGCAAAGTGACCTGCTAGGTTTCACTTTGACGAAATGAACTATTAGTGCATAAAAAGGAATCAGGTTAGATTGACTATGGGGTCAGGCAAAGAGTTAGTGCAAGTGTCTTTTGATAAGCAAATTGCTACCCTTACAAATAGGAGTTCATAATTAGAGGTTCAATTACAAAAAAATAAAGGAAGATGCACCCTTAAGTACAAGCATAAGAATAAGTGAAATAAACCCTAGAAAGATAAAGAGACTAAACCCTAAAAATAAAGGAAGATGCACCCATAAGTACACCATTCATAGATTGTTCAGATCATAAACACGTTGCATACATCAGAGGGTTCCATAGGACCCAAGAAAGATAAAGAGACTACTCACAACTCATTTCGAACGATTCAATACAGGAAAAATCAATTAAACAATAGAGGAATACAAGTGCAAAAGATGAAAAGGAAGATCGTCCCCCTCTAGTAGATCTGAGACTGGATGATCGGTTTTTGTCAAAACCCTTTTTCTGTACGGAAACCGTCTTGCAAAAATCTTAGCCTGTGCAGCTCTCCCAGTGTAGATCCCTAGTGCCACTATTTATAAGTGCACTTGATAAAGAGTCACTTTTTAGGCCATTGTCTCGGTCATGACAACGGCACCTCGGTTGACTAGACAGCGCATAGTCTGCATGTTTTGCGGTCCGGTCACAACGGCACTATCCGGACTGGCATGGGAAGGTGATGCACTTTTGGGGTTGCCCGATCTGAACTAGGTGGTTTGGGGCACAATGCCCATCGAGGTATTGGCTAAGGGTAGTCGGGACACCGCAATTGCGAATAACTCACTTTCAGATCATTTTTTCCTCTTTTTGCTTTGTTTCGACTCATTTAGCTCTTTGAGGGGTCTGATCACTGCTTGCACAAGTATTGTACCTACAAGGGCAAAAGAGTGTCAGTTGGCTTAAAAATTACACTGGATCGAATTAAAACCTTAGGGAAAATGTAGAGAGATTATAATCGAGAATTCGACTTATCAAGTATCTCCCTTGCTCTTAGGCGTCTTCTTGTATCCATCACTCCAACTTCAGGGATGACTAATTCTTCTTTTTCTCTCTCTTAGTCCTTAAAAGCCTAAATTTTCATAACCTACTATACTTCTACCCTCTACATAGCTCTCTCATACTTATTCATATACAACTCTAACCCTTAAACACCAAGTTACTCTCATTTTAACATATGTCTATTATTGTCTCTCTTTTCAACCTTAAACATGTGTTCTCTCTATAAACGTTAAA